>OX276414.1:6624310-7961810 GCA_946251805.1 Cybosia mesomella
TCGATGTTATCAAGGGTGTGTATTGTGGTAGATATTGTTGTGTTTTTAATTCGATTAAGCGCGCTAATAGGATTGTTTACGATGCCAAAAGTTGTAAAAAGTGCGGGTCGAGAAATTATATTGAAGGTGAAGGAATTCTGTGAAGCGGAGCATCAGAATCAAGGTGTTTTGATACCAGTAAACAATGTTCGCAAGAGAGTTGCCGCCATGACAGGTACTTTTTAGGGTTGCTATATGAAGATTTTTTGCCGTTAAGATGGGAATATTTGGTTTAGTATTTTTATTTATGAGACAATAATATTTTAATTTTTTTTTTTTTTTTTTTTTATTAAAAATTTGAGTGCGTTTAACTGCATCTCACCTGATGGTAAGTGACGATGCAGTCGAGGATGGTACACGCAAACTCAAATAATGCCTATTCACTCTCGCCTTGAAGGTCCCCAAATTATAAGAATCGGGGAACACAGACGCAGGCAAAGAGTTCCACTCCCTCGCTGTCCGCATAATAAATGAGGAAGCGTTGCGCTTGGTGCGGATTGGTGGAATATCAACAACGAAGGGATGAAAACATTGCCCGCGTCTAGTTGTCCGATGGTGAAATGGAGCTGGGGGAATGAGGTCATGCAGTTCTTGAGCACATTCTCCGAAATGAATCCTATAGAACACCGATATGCAGGCGACTTTGCGGCGATGTTCAAGGCTTTGGAGCTTGTTGCTAACTAGCTCGTCGTCGCCAATGAGTCTCCTGGCGCGTCGATCGATGGTGTCCAAAGTATCCAGCTGATAGCGGGCTGATCCATCCCATAGGTGTGAACAGTACTCCATACAAGATCGGACCTGTGCTTGATATAAAATAAGAAGCTGTCCAGGTGTGAAGTACCGTCTCACCTTAGAGAGGATGCCCAGCTTCATTGCAGCAACTTTAGCCTTGTATTCTATATGTCGACCGAAATTAAGAGCAGATGTTAGGTGAACGCCGAGGAGCTCAAGATGATCGGATATTGGTATGGATTCATTTCGGAGAGTCGGAGTCAGGGCGAAAGGACTCCTTTTCGCGGAAAAAAGACACGCCTGAGTTTTAGAGGCATTGAACCTAACGAGGTTGGAGTTACCCCAGTCAGACACTGACTGAAGTGTCAGGTTCATGCGCTCTATCATGGCCTCTCTCAGAGATAGCGTCTCAGCGCCTGTAGCTCGTGAACTGGATAGGTATCTTTCCACAACTGTGCTGTCGTCCGCATACCCAATGATACCGGGTTTCAGCAGATCATTAATATGCAGCAGAAATAGAGTTGCGGAAAGAACAGACCCCTGCGGTACCCCGGCATCAATAGCCAATAGGTCCGAGGAGCAGCCATCAACGACCACTCGAATAGACCGTTCCCTCAGGAAATCAGCTACCCAGTTACACAAACTCACAGGTAGCCCGTAGGATGGAAGCTTGCTAATAAGGCTAGCGTGCCAGACCCTATCGAAAGCCTTCGAGATGTCGAGAGACACAGCGAGAGCTTCGCCGTGTTTCTCGATGGCTTCGCCCCATACATGCGTGGCATACACTAGGAGATCCCCAGTGGATCGTCCTCGGCGGAACCCGTATTGTCGATCACTGAGGAGGTCATTGTCTTCTAGGTATGCCAGGATGCGGGTGTTAATTACACGTTCCATAGTCTTACAGATTATGGAGGTGATTGCTATAGGGCGGTAATTGGCGGGATCAGCACGACTACCTTTCTTGGGCACAGGCTGCACGTTAGCAAGCTTCCATGACCCAGGGACTAAACCTGTTCTAAGAGAGAGGCGGTACAGGCGTGTCAGAACAGGAGACAACTCAGGAGCGCAGTTCTTTAGCACTATAGCAGGTATACCGTCAGGTCCACTGGCTTTGTTCACGTCTAGATTACGAAGCGTTTTAAGTACCTCCTTTTGGCGGATACGAATAGCGGGCATTGTAGTACCGCAAGGAGGTAACTGGGGTGGTACATTGTTCGCTGTATCCAGACGCGAATTTTCGGCAAACATACAGGCAAGCAGGTTTGCCTTATCAGTTGCCGTGTGAGCCAGCGTTCCGTCGGGTTTGTGCAGTGGAGGCAGAGACGAGCGACAAAAGTTCGCCTTGACCGATTTTGCCAGGGACCAAAACGCCTTACTCCCAGAAGGATAAGAGGCTAGTTTAGATCCAATTCGGCGTATATGATCAAGACGAGCCATGCGCAGTGTCTTTTTGAAGGACTTGGCGGCTTTGTTGAAGGCTTTCTTCTTATCCCGCGTGTCCGGAGCTTTACGATTCCAAGCTTCAGCCCAAGCCCGGTAAGCTGAATACTTAAGCGCCTCTGCGACTGAGCATTCAGCACCAAACCATGGGCGAGCTTTACTCTTGGATGGTAAGTCAGAAAAAGGAATAAAGTACTCCATCGCCTGACATACCACCCTTGAGATTTCTGTCGCGCAGCTCGACGGATCGCTCGAAGAAAAGCACGTTTGCCACCAAGGATAAGATGCGAAAAAGTGGCGCATCTCATCCCAATCTGCTGACTTGTACCGCCAAACCCGTCTTGTGCCTTTAGGGCTGAGATCGGGAGGTGAACAAGACAGTACAGACTTCACCAAACTATGGTCAGACGTACCCAGTGGTGGGGATACGGACACATTATATCGGTCTGGTTCTGTTGTCAGCAGAAGGTCCAAACAATTCGGCGTATCGCCCTCACGGTCAGGTACACGCGTCGCCTGATCTACCAGCTGGGAGAGGTTTAGCGTCAAAGCAAGTTTGAGTGTTTCTCTCCCAGCATGGTCTGTCTTCTCGTACGGGAACAGCCACTCCTTATGGTGGGCGTTAAAGTCCCCGAGAAGGGCCAGTTGTGCTGACGGGTACCTCAGTTGGGCCTCATCGGCGGCCTCACACAGATGTTCACATAACCTGGTTGTCTCCTGATTGCCGCTGTGTGAACGGTACACACAGGCGTAGACAATTTTGTCTACACCGGTGTCGACCAGCACCCAGAGTGTGGAGAAAGAGGAGTCTTCAAGGTTACGGAGACGCTTACAGCAGATGCCATCGCTGATATAGACACAGACGCCGGCTTGTGCCTTGAAGTTGTGCTCCAGGGTATACCCCGGGTACTGCAGATAGGACACATCAGCCGGACGTCCGATTTTCGTCTCCGTAAGAAAGAGCAGCAGCGGCTTATCGGTCTCAAGGTGGTGGTGGACCGCATCAAGATTGGAGTGCAATCCTCTGATGTTCCCGAGGTGCACTTTAAGTGGGAGGAAGTGCCGCCGCTGTAAAACTCGATTTCTTTTTATGACTTTTCTCATTTTTTGTGGGGAGTGAATAGACAGGAAGGCGGAAGTTGTACGAGGCGCTGACCAGGACCCAGTGGTGAACACAGAATCGCTGCACTGAAGGTAAGACTAGCCTGGAGACCGCGGGGACGCCCGAACCCCCCCGGAGATGGCCATCGGGTCCTCCCATCCAATCGCCAATTGGCACGATGGAGCATTCCGGGATTTTTCGTAAGATGTGTGGGGCAGCCTTTCATAGGTGGCTAACCTACTAGTTGGGCCCCCTACTATCTACGGTCGGCCAGCGGTGCACCGTGCTTCGGATCCCGCTGCCCTCCAAGACTAGCCGCCAAGTGCAGCGACACTCTGACACCGAAATGGCATACTGACTCAGCGCTACTGTACAGACCCACCTTCCCAGTGGCTTCCCAAGGCTTCATGCCGGAACACGTCCAAGGACGCTTGGCGGCAAGACTTAGCCTTGGGGGTGGTGACTAGCCACGGCCGAAGCCTACCACCAGACAAAGTGCTGCTCATTTAGCACTACCCAGGGGCCACGTGTAGGGTAACTAGAGTAATGAGGCCCAAAGGGCCTCGCCTACGGACGCGAGCAACATTAGCCCCCAAAAGTAATGACCTAGTATGAAGTAACGACGACCTCTGTAGCGTGGTGGTAGTGCACGCGACTGCTACGCAGGAGGCGCGGGTTCGATTCCCACTCAGTACAAATATTTGTGTGCATGAATATGAATATTTGCATTGGTCTGGGTGGTTCTATAGTAGGTGTAAATTGTCCTAGAATATTAGAATATTAATTATACATTAATTATCACTACGCTATGCATTAGTCTGGGTGTTTCTATATATGATGTGTACAAGAAAAGTATACAAGTATGTTTATCCGTATTCTAGATTCCACTGTGATTCCATTACAAGATAATGTTGTGGAATATTTATTTATTATTATATTAAGCTTAACTTGTAAAAATAGTATAATTACACAAGATCTTAAATTATAATAAAAGTGCAAATTATGCTAATTCATGTATAATATGATTGCAGGCGTGTCGGAGAAAACGGTGTCAAGAATCACAAAAGAAGGAAAAAAAGCGGCTAGTACTTCAACGAAAATCGTCACCCCGGGAAAGAGTCTCCCGCATCCCAAAAAAATCGACTTGGATGGGTTCGATTTGTGCGCCATAAGACAAAAAATTCACTTTTTTTATGTTGTGAGGAAAGAATTGCCCACATTGGGTAAATTACGCGCAGCTTTGAGAGAAGATATAAATCATCAGGGAAGCATTGTAACATTGCACAGAATATTACACAGCATAGGTTTCAAATATAAACGATGCCAATCAAAACGTAAACTGCTTATGGAACGCTATGATATCACTGCATGGCGTACCAGATATTTGGAAAGGATGCGAAGAAATCGCACCATAGAAAAAAAACCGGTTGTATATTTAGACGAGACCTATATACATAATACGTATCACACTAAAAGTTGTTGGCAGAGTGAGGAGGAGCCAGGTATGTATGTCTCAGACTCATCGGGAAGTCGTTGGATAATCGCTCATGCGGGAACAGAAAATGGATTCATAAGTGGTGCATTGTTGATGTTTAAGTCACAATCCAAATCTTCAGATTACCACGACGACATGAACGCTACAAATTTTTTGAAATGGTTGAATGAAAAATTGATTCCGAACCTACCTGAAAGATCTCTCATAGTAATGGACAATGCTCCTTACCATTGTACTCAAATAAACAAGGCACCAACAATGTCGAGCTTAAAAAGTAGTATGCAAGAATGGCTGCAAGAAAAGGGAATTTATTTTGAAAACACGTGGACAAAGGCTGTATTGTTTGACCTAGTCAAACAAAACAAAGGACCTCCAACATATGTTGTTGATGAATTATTGAAATCACACAATCACGAAGTCCTAAAGTTGCCGCCTTATCACTGCGATCTCAATCCGATCGAAAAAATGTGGAGCCTTGTGAAAAGACGGGTGGCAGATAAAAACGTGGCCCAAGATCCTAAGGAAATCGTAAAAATAACGGAAGAGGCTTTTGAAAGTATTACAGCGGAAGATTGGGCCGCTCAGTGCAAGCATATAGAACATTTAGAGGAGGAATATATAAAAAATGACGGTGTTATAGATGAAGAAATGGATCGATTTATCATATCTACGGCTAGTGATAGTGAAACAGAGTCTGATTCTGAATACATTCACTCTTCCGACAGTGACGTTAGTATGGCCGATGATCACAATTATTCAATAAAAGTTTGAAGAATTTTCTTGTTTTATTATATATATATATACCTAAAGTAGCGACCGCGTGCGGACAAACGTGGTTTGGGGTCGCCGGGAAGCACTGGAGACAGGCTGCCTTAGATCGGTCGTTCCGTTAATCCATGAGAGGCCTGTGTGCAGCAGTGGACTATATGCAGCTGAGATGATGATGATGTACACCTTCATTTCATTTTTCGTTGGTAAACAATACGACATTATAAATTTGACATGACAGTAATTTCTAAATGCAACAATAACCTGACCCGAACAGAAAGGGTACGAAATACCTGCTTACCTTGCTTGCATTTCATTTCATAATAATTATAATTGTATAGAACTTTAATATTATATTAAATATTCTGAGAATAATTTTTGTAGGTTGTTAATAAAATTAAAAGTATGGTAAAAGATTTTCTTAAGCCTGGCAACATTATGTCGCGCGACTACAGCGCTACGTCTGCGGGACTTCTTTCATGAAAAGGACTCTACCAGTTCATAGCCATAACGGTTTAAGCTCTGCGTTGATGAATCAATCATTCAAACTAAGTGGTGTGTGTGGCTAATGGTGTGCATTACGTGTAATACACACCATTACACGTAACATACATACACTCTTTATCTTTATCTCACACACATACACACAGACACCCTCACACGCATACACACATATTCTTACGAAATTGAGGAAAAATTAAAATCACCCCATGCACACTTAACAAACAATTATTTGTATTAATTTAACTTAGATTAATTCTTGCACACTTTTTATAATATGAAAAGACATAGGTATACCTTAATGTATTTGACTTCAATTAATGTATGTACCCCTGAGAGAAGACTGACACCCAAAATACAGGTAATAACCTAGTTTGGGTGGCAGCGATTGCAAACACAATTTCATCAAATTTACTTATCACTGATAATATTTATATAAAAAATTGTACAACTTCTACAGATTAAGTACTTATTGTGTTCAATAAATTATTTATTATTATTATTCTCTTTATTACACTTAAAATACATATAAATTATATTTTTAAATACATTCTATATAAATAAAAAACAAATATATTTAAAAATATAAAAATAGTGGCCCACCGGCATCGGGTACAGGGACCAAGCTACCGGTGGTTAGGGCTCCAGGGAGAGGAACCTCCTCACAATACGTGCCGTATCGAGGAGCACTGCCTTCTGCATCAAGCCCTTGACCCAACTGCCTAACGCGAGCCTCTGGAGATGTTTATCGAGGCTCTTGGCAATCAGTCCGTGAACCGATACGACTATCGGAACAATAATTGCTGAATCCACATCCCACATGTCGACAATCTCGTGAGCCAAGTCCAAATATTTTATTTGTTTGTCTTTTTCGGCTTTTACGAGATTGTCATCATGGGGGATGGTGATGTCAACAATTATTGCGAGACGCTCTGATCGATCAATCACCACTATATCAGGCTTATTGGCTACAATAGTCCTGTCAGTGATGATTGATCGATCCCAGTACAACGTAACACGACCATTTTCAAGAACTGGGTCGGGCACATACCTGTAATACGGTACCTCCGAATCTACAAGATCATACTTTAGAGCAAGTTGTTGATGAACGATTCTGGCCACTTGGTTGTGTCTATGCAAATATTCTCCGTTGGCAAGACGAGAACAACCAGAGATAATATGTCTTAGGGATTCTCCGGGACGGTGACACGCCCGACATATGTCAATCGTGCCGTCCTTAAGGATATACCTCCGATAATTATTCGTCATGACAACTTCATCTGTAATTGCACAGACAAAACCTTCGGTTTCTCCAAAGAGATCACCGAAGCGTAGCCAGAACACTGATGCTTTTATATCTACGTCGGGCCCATTTAAGGCCCGATAAAAACGTCCATGCAGCTCTTTGCTCTTCCATATTTCCTTGCGATCAGCGATGCTAAGTATTACCGGTTTGTGCCAGTTCTCTTTTGCCAGAGCGAGAGGGGTTAGTCCGTTATCTATTGCCACTACATCTCGGTGCACACCCACGTCAACGTGTAGGAAATATTCCCTAAGGTTGCATATCTCACGGTTGTGGAGAGTCTTGGCGTTTAAAAAACCACGACCCCCACACTTCCGTGGGATATACAACCTCATTACTGACGAGCGTGGGTGGTGCATACGATTTGCAGTTAGCAACGTACGGAATTTCCTATCCAGGGCATCTAATTCGGTTTGAGTCCATCTTAGTATGCCAAAGGAGTATACTAAGACTGGCATGACCCAGCCGTTGTAGGCTCGCACCTTGTTACCGCCCGATAAAAGACTCTGAAGTACTTTTTTCCGGCGCCCAAAGAAACGATCCCGCAACGTCTGTTTCATGGCAGTCTCAGTAATACCTAGCGCTTGTGACATACCAAGATATTTATAGGTTTCAGTTGCCGAGAGAGATTTCAGTTGTGTAGAATCTGAAAGTTCAATTCTTTCAGATTCCACAACCCCACCCTTCTTAACATGCATGACTGCACATTTGTCTACACCAAACTCCATTCTGATAGAATTACTAAAGGCTTCAGTTACCTTAAGTAATTCTACCAGCTGGGAGTCGATGGGGGCAAATAATTTCAAGTCATCCATGTAAAGAAGATGGGATATAACTTGACCTCCTCTCCGCAACTGATAGCCTAGTCCTGAATTCTCCAGTATTGTACTGAGAGGATTTAGTGCTAGGCAAAACCATAACGGACTCAGGCTATCACCCTGGAATATACCCCCCTCGATCTTTATCGGTACACCATCCCCCAGGACCTGACCACACCCTGGAGAAAGAAGAACCGTCCTCCATTGCCCCATACATTCCTTTAAGAAGGTGCATAGAGTTGTATCAATTTTATACAACTCCAGCACCCTCAACAGCCATGTATGTGGCACGGAGTCGTAGGCTTTCTTGTAGTCAATCCAGCATGTCGTCAGATTCTTTCGGTTACGGCGGACCTGTTGGCTAATGGCCATATCAAAAATAAGGAGCTCCTTCGTACCACGTGCTCCACTTCTAGTTTATATATTGTTGGTAAACAGGTAATTGGTCTATAATTTTTGGGGTCCGTGGTACTACCTGATTTGTAGAGTAGGTGGGTTATGCCTGTAGTCATAAAAGCTGGGAGCGATCCTGATTCGAGTGATGACTGGAACTGTGATGCCAAACAGGCATGTGAGCTGTGGAGCCATTTTAGCCAGAAATTGTGCAGTCCGTCCGGTCCCGCTGATTTCCAGTTTGATAACGAACGGACTGCACTGGCGACATCATTTTCACTAATAACTATTGGCTCCATTGCTTGTATTGACTCACATGACTGCCTGACATCCCGTATCCATTCACCCTCTGTATGACTAACAGGCACCGACCAAATGCTACGCCAGAATGAACTGGTGTCTTTAGCATTGGGTCGGCACATATTAGCCACATCTGAATTAGGTTGCTCCCATCTTCTATAAACCCACCTCTCATCTTTTTGGAACGAACGATTCAAGGTGTATCTATCCACTCTCTTCTTGTAACGTCGTATACGGTTTGCCCACGCATAAACTTTCTGCTTCAGGAAGTCAATGCGCTCTGTGACTCGCAGCGAATATTCACGAGGACTAACATTAGTCCCTGAAAATGCTCGAGTCACAAAGCGCATTACTCTCGGGCGTGTATTGCCAGACCTGAAGCAGCACAGCTTGCCAATGAGTGCCCTAGTCTCGGCGATACGACGCTCAATTCTGCATTGCCAGCCAGGCACGGTGGATTTAGTTCGAGTAGCTGTCTCAGTTCCTGAGAATTTCACGCCAGCTACTCGACATACCGTGACCGCCGCACAATACAGAATTGAATGTGTATCAGTAAGGTCGACACTGGACTCAAAATATTTTGGTAACATCGAGTCTAGGGCACACACTAGCGCTATGTTTTTTCTATGCGTAGGCAAACGCGGTAGCCGCGGTCTGTTACTGCTACAAGTGGATCGAAATTCGTGAATCGCAAGCTCCAAAGCGCTCCTTAATTTATCATTGTACTGAGTACTTACGGTTATAGTCCCGTCATCCGTTACTTCATCATCAGGGGTAGCCTGTGGTGTTTCACTAGTATTAGTATGACCCACAGGTCGTGACGAAGAAGGGGTGACGAGGCTACACTGCACGTCTGAGCGAAGTCTCTCAAGTACGGCGTCATCCAACAAGCGACAGCGTTGTATGGCCCGCACCTGATCCGACAGGCGTTGCGCCGAAACGTTGATAGATGGTTCAAGTTCCTGAAACAGAGGCAACATACGGACACGGTACGCAGTGAGGTTAATTCCTCCCTCTGTAGCCACAAAATATGCCCGCATGACATTTTCATTTATGGAGTTAGTCCATCGCATGCGGTGCACATCACCACCGGTAGCGGGGGCCCTATTCGAAGCCGGTGGGCGTCGGGGTCCTAAGCCATTCGGTGGCCGGCCTCTCCTCGGCCGACGTTCAGGTGTTGGCGACGTCGGCGGAGAGAAGAACTCGTTGCTTGAACTCGGGCTCGACGCCTCTGCAATACCCGTTGTCGGAGATGCCACTGCACGGGGATGGGAGGCGGAGCTGGGCGACGAGTCCGGAGGTGTAATCTGTGCTTCTCGTGCCCTGGATCTGGTCAACATAATTTTATCTTGTTTGTTTTGTATTTTTCCATATTTTAGTACGGGTTTGACACTAGCTGTCAGAAACGCATATACTTGATTTTATTATTATTATTATTAAGTCAATATATTGCATGTATTTCAATGGCAATTATGCTAATATTGAACAAACTAACATGATATACCATATTTTTATTAAATAGTATTAAAAATGTACTTTTCAAAGATACCTATATAATAGTAGTAGTAGTTCGGATACCCCCCCGCGTGCCAGCGGGGGCGGTTATGTCGGGCTTGAACCGACTAAAACCGCACGCCGTCTCGGGTCTACAGACGCCGGGGTGTAAGGTTGCCCATAGAGCATATCCCTCGCACCCGGACTGACCCTGGGCCATCTCCGGTTTCGAGATGGCCCCCTCGGGTTTGGGAACCACGGTGTCCCCGTCTTGCCCCGGTTTGGGGGAGGGGCGCTAGTCGCCCCACCGTCCCGGCCTGCTTCTGCTGGGGTGACAGGTGGCCTCACCCGCCACCCCCAGGTTTGCGCTCATGGAGGACGGAGGTCGTTAAGCGACCTCCGGCGCCTGAGTCGCCTGCGACGCGCGGCGAGCAAGTTGCGGGCTCGGCGGACCGGGAGAGTTCTAAGTCCCGGGCGCGCTCCGCACCATTGCCGCAATCATGCTGCCGAGCGAGAGGACTCCCACCCCGATGGCTGCCACGAGGTCACGCCTCCAGCCTCCAGGCAGTCCGCCAGCGTGTGCAGCCCTGAGTCCTCGCTCGCGTCGCAGTGATGACACTCAGGCTTTGGCTCCTTCCTGATCCGATGCAGGTGGTCCCCGAAGCACCCCTTCCTGGAGATCACCTGCGTCAGTCGGTACGAGAGGCTTCCGTGTCGCCTCTCCAGCCAATCCTCCATGATGGGCCTTACCGTATATAATAGTACCTAATAATTTAAAAACGTTGATAGTCTTAGAAAACCTAAAGATAATGTGATTTTAATTACATGTGTCATTGAGTGAAGTATTCTATTCCATTAATTATTGAACGGACAAAAGTATTTGTTGGCAAAATTGCTGGCAAAAGCATATTTTCAAAGAGAATCAAAATTATTTGATAGATCGTAATACGGCTGCCCGAGGTTAGCAATAAGAAACCATCTTTATGTATACTAACTTACGTAATTCATATATATACCATCTCTAAATGCTTCAAAATAGGTGCTTAATTAAAAGCCATACAATACACTTGTAATCGTCACAAAAAAATAACACAAGTGAAAGTTGTCTTGATATAATTTGGTACGGCTACCCACTATACACATTTCCTACAAAATATAGATAAATATATCATAAGATATCCTTGATACATCATTCAAAACTGTGATTAATAAAAAACCGGAAGGTAGTATGTAAGTCGTGAAAGTTTTTGGAACTTAATGAAAACTTAAAAAAAAGGATTATGGAGGTACCTGCAGTCTGTGATGTTTTCATCGTCAATATCCACGTATTTCCTAGGTACCAACTTCGTGGGGTGCTTGGTTGGGGACCTCCACGCGGTGCACCCTGGGCAACGGAGGCGGCAGCGCCTCTCTTCTAGGGCGGGAGAGACGCTGCCGCCTACGGCCAACTCCGACCGAGGCGAGGACGGCCCTGTTGAGGGCTGTTCGGAAGCTTTCCACGTGTCCCTCTGATTAGCAGATGGCACAGTGAAAGCAAAGCAAATATAGCACCACTGCAAGATTTATTCCATTCACATATATTATTTCCTCACAAATGTCTCACTTTGGTCTGAAGAATTAATGTCGCATTGTTTTGATTCGAGAACAAATCGACTCTCTCTTCCACTCGACGTAAGTTTCGTAAAAACTAGCGCCACTGATTCATGACTGTCAAATAAAAATAACAATTTTGTAATTGTCAGTTTAATCATTTATGATGGCAGAGTAGGGTAGTCGACAATTAATAGACGCGTTCTAAGAAAATTAATGAGTGCTAATACCATGTAGATTCGTAAAATGTCATACTTAACCCCTGTAAACTATTTGAACTTGAACTTTCAGTACATGTAATGAATGTACTGGTTAAAATAATATAGTAAATCTGTACGTAGAGTGCGCGCGACTGGTGGCGTAACTAATGGGTCCAGTTATGGGAAATGATTTTCCGATCAAAAATATAAATTGGAGATGAGGAAAAAATCTAACTAAATCAAGTGAACTACGACCAAACAATAGTTGAATAGTAATAATAAAGATAGGAAGAATATGAAATATGACCCTATTTTAATCTACAGAGATTTTGCTTTTGGCATCGACCGACCACTACCGCGGCACGCTTCGCTCGGCTCGTGCGATGAGTTGTCGCAGTTTAAACCTAATTTTAACGTACTAATACTTGGACGTTGAGGGTGTTGGGGCCTGCTGGTTGTTAACTAAAAGTGTTTGTACCTTAGAAATAGGTAAATAAAAACAACATTAAATATTATTCGAAATCTGTTATTGGGTATCTAGCAGTAGTTTTAAACTTAGGATAATTGTGGTCCGCAAGTGGGTCAATGCCTTCCATACAATCATTATTTTCCGGATCTTCGCTCATTTCGTCGTCCGAAGAGTAAACTCAAAAACCCCTAAAAATTGGGGGGAAAACTCTTAAGTTGGCGACACTGTGGCGGTGCGCGATTAGTTCCAGTTTTGGCCGCGCGCAGACTTATCTGGCGCGCACTTTAAATTCTGAATTCCCAGATGTAGAAAATATATATACGTAAGGTAGATAGAAGAAGACTGAAGTCTGCAGTGTAATCTAGACCAACACGGCCTGTTGTATGTAATTATGTATCAGCACAGTATCAGTTATTAGTACAGGTAAGGTATGGATCTAGATCTATATTTCTAAAAAAGTAATTTGTTTGTTCTTGATCTTAAATTTTCCGTAGTAAGTATTACTTTATGTCATTAATCTTGAATTCTTTATACAATAATTATATTTGCCAAATATTTAAAAAATACAGAATGTACATAACTTATTAGTAGTCTAATATAACGCGTTCAAATAAATAAATTTAGTGATTTTTGTGGTGGTCAGTACAAGTTATTTATAGTGAGTGGGGCTTGCTCGTTTTTTGTTTTCAAATTTGCAACTATACATACCTACTATTTCCATGTCTGACCTTTATTTTCTCGATGACAGTTCTAATTTGATAGTTGTAGTGTTGTAAACTTGTGACCAAATACGTAATGATATCGATCACAGATATTTATTATGTTTTGAACAAAGACAAATACAACAAAAACATTCAAATATATTTTTTCAAGGAACACATAATCGCCCACCGCCATGTTGTGTCTGTTTTAATCTGTCACTCTCAACAAGACGGTCGTGCTATATAGTCACTACATTTCTGTTCGCTGAGATTTTCACATTATCCATACGTTACCTTGTGTATTTTGTGTTCCTCCGTGTTGATTGCTGCCCAGCTGTCAAATATCAAAATGCCTAAAGGATCTGTTCTGAAACGGCAGGCGAGAGAACTGATGATCAAGGTTCGTAATTACTTTGAAGCAGAGTATCAAAATGGTGGCCCGCTATTACCACTGTCGCAAGTGCGAGAGCATGTTGCGGCCGCATTAGGAATTAGTGGACCTACTATTTCAAAAATTACTACCGAAGCTTACGATACAAGCGGCATGCAGGAAAATAAGCTTCGTACGCCGATGAAAAATCGCCAACCACGTCGTGTGACATCGGTTGACAACTTCGACGCTGACGCTATTCGCCGTCATATATATGACTATTACTTGCGCAAAGAAATTCCAACACTTAAATTATTTGTTGTTTCTTTACGTGAATGTGATGTGTTCCATGGCCTAAAATCGTCATTAAGCTTGATTTTGAAAGAAATTGGATTTTCTTATAAAAAATCGGACAAACGTAAAATATTGATGGAGCGTCACGACGTTGCTATGGCTCGCTGCGTATTTTTGAGCGAAGCCAAAAAGATATCAGATTGGTCAAATGTTATTTTCACTGACGAGACTTGGTTAAATGCAAACCACACAGTATCTAAGAACTGGACTGACGACACCGTCGCTTCCACTAGTTCAGTGCCAATGGGTAAATGTGGGTAAAGGTGAACGCCTTATCATAATATGCCATGCAGGTTCTACCAAAGGATTCGTGTCAGATGCTTTACTGGCCTTTAAATCCAAGAAAACAGTGGACTACCACGAAGAAATGAACGCGGAGACTTACGAAGGATGGTTTAAAGAAATGGTGCAATCTCTTGAAGAACCGTCGATAATTATTATGGACAACGCTACATATCACTCCAGACCAATTGGTAAAATGCCGACGCAGGCCAATAAAAAACGCCCATGAAGGGTTCCGTAGCAGAAAGAAACATAATAATGCTTTTTTTTAAATTTTATATTTGAGTTGATTGAATGAAAGGTAAATTGCGGTTCCCGAGGGGGCCATCTCGAAACCGGAGATGGCCCAGGGTCAGTCGGTGTGCGAGGGATATGCTCTATACAACCTTACACCCCGACGTCTGTAGACCCGAGACGGCGTGCGGTTTTAGTCGGTTCAAGCCCGACATAACCGGTCCCGCTGGCCGGCAGGGGGGTATCCGAAGGGATTTCCGCACGAAAAAAAAAAAGAAAGGTAAATTGCGGTTTACGATTTATGACGTATTAAAAAAAAACTACTTACTAGATCTCGTTCAAACCAATTTTCGGTGGAAGTTTACATGGTAATGTACATCATATATTTTTTTTAGTTTTATCATTCTCTTATTTTAGAAGTTACAGGGGGGGGGGGGGGGGCACACACATTTTACCTCTTTGGAAGTGTCTTTCGCACAAACTATAAAATCTTAATGCGGTTTACAGAATACATCTACATACCAAATTTCAATAGCATAGTTCTTATAGTTTTGGAAAAAAGTGGCTGTGACATACGGATGGACAGACAGACAGACATGACGAATCTATAAGGGTTCCGTTTTTGCCATCTGGCAACGGAACCCTAACAAGAAATAATTTACTGGCTTCAACGTCATGGCGAAAATCTTGATAATACTGTTACAACGATCGTCGATATCTCGGAAACTACTGATCGAATCTTCTAGAAATTAAAACGCATTGTTAATGTCGAAGTACTCTATCGATCCGTTTAGAAAAATCCAGAAAAGTCAATACAAAATCACACGCCCTTTTGTCTACCTATACCAACTTTACCTACAAATCGCGATAAAAAGGGCATTCACCTCTATCGTCGGCACGACTGTGTAGGTACTTATTTTCTCGAACGCCCCAGTAAATACCTACTATTCTCGAACGCTCTAGTATATTCTACCCCGCTTATTAAGAGCTATAAAAGGACGCCCGGCTATCGACACGAATCAGTTAATTTTCGAAAGCGAAAGTGAACACATCTTACCAAAGTGAACCAAGAGAGTTATACCTGCGACTTAAGCAACGATTGTGGACTACTGTGAACTGCTGAGCGACTGGAACTGTTGAAGAGTACTGTGTGTGCTAGTTATTTAGTTGTCTAGTTTGTGGTGAGCGAATAAACCTCTTTGTTGTGTAAACGGCATTTAATTTGTACCCCGCGCACGTAACAACTGGTGTCAGAAGTGCGATGCCGTTATTACCACGTGAAGACGAAGGGCGTACTCCACGGACCAGACGTCAAGTGGAAATGGATGCTGCACGTCAACGGAGCCTTGAAGAGGAAGGGCGTCAGGCCGATCCTGCTATCTCAGCGGTAACTACGGCAGCACCAGATGGAACCTCGTCCGATATCAACATGATGACGCTATTGGCTTCTATACAGCAGATGATGCAGGCCAACCAAGAGGCTAGTCGACAGACGATGCAAGCCTCCTTGCAAGAAATGCAGGCCAACCAAGATGCTAGTCGACAGACGATGCAAGCCTCCTTGCAAGAAATGCAGGCCAACCAAGATGCTAGTCGACAGACGATGCAGGCCTCCATGCAAGAGATGATACAGGCCAACCAGGAAGCTGTCATGGGTAAAATCGATGCAGGCATCCATGCACTGGGAGATAAAGTGAAGAACCTCGAAGACGGCTTGCAAATGCTGAGTAAGGAAGTGGCTTCGAAGACTGGGACCATTGACGACTGCTTGCAAATGCTCAGTAAGGAAGTGGCTTTGAAGACTGGGACCATGGACGGCCGCTTACAAGAGCTCGAAAGAGAGATTGTCAGGCTAAAAACCTGCGGACCTGTTGTCGCGACCTCACCATCATCAGCGAAGTTCGACCTACCACACTTCGATGGAACCTCCTCGTGGACAGCCTTCAAGTATCAATTTGAGATATTGGTAAAAACTAAAGGCTGGAGCAACGAGGAGTCTTTTATGGCCTTGACACTTGCATTACGAGGAGATGCCTTAGTAATACTGGAAAACCTGCCACCTGAAGGAAGGACACTGGAGTCCCTGATGGAAGCATTAGACACACGCTACGGCGACAAGCACCTGGAGAATGTCTACCGAGCGCAGCTACGCGAGAGGAAACAAAAAGCTGGTGAAAGCCTCCAGGAATGGGCTGTAGAGGTTGAAAGGCTCGTTCGTCGGGCCTACTCATCGACACCCGTGATGATCGAGACCACTCTACTGGAGGCCTTCCTAAACGGTATACGGGACGCAGAAGTGAAAACTAGTGTACAGTTGCGTCACCACCAGACCTTAAAAGAAGCACTGGCTTATGCCCTTGAGGTGGAAACCGTACGGCAGAATGCCGGGATAAGTAAGGTCAGGGAGATCAAGGAGGTAGTTGAGGAGGAGAGGAAGCCACGGTATGTCCCAACGTGTTATTCCTGTAGAGGAAGGGGCCATATCCAGTCAGAGTGTCCTTCGAGGAAACGGAGGAGGGTCACGGACTCCGGGACCCAAGTCGATCAAGATGTTCCGTTAAACTAAATGTCGCCAGGGCCGCGGGGCGGGCGCTGGCTGGTCGACATGAGGCCCCAACCATCACAATAACTCAAGTTGTCAATGGAAATAATCTGATCATCGAGGCCATCTTAGACAATCAACCTTGCAGTTTAACAGTGGATACTGGAGCTTCACGTACAGTTGTAAGGCCGGAATTGCTGAAACGCACCATAAGGTGGGAAAAACGATCTCCGAGGTGCCAGCTTCAGACAGCTACTGGCCAGCCAGTGACCGTCCTCGGTGAAACAGATGTGGAGGTAAGAATTGGCGACCAAATATACCACCAGTCAGTATTAATTGCTAATATTACTGATGATTGCATTTTGGGACTGGATTTCTTGAGGAATCACCGATGTGTCTTGGATATACCTAGAGGAGTGCTGAGATTTCCTGATCAGGAAGTTTGTTTACAAGGATCGCACCCGTGCACTCTTTACTGTTTAACGGATACGACGTTAGCTCCTAAATCGGAAACATTAGTCAGAGTGAGGTTTCCTGCGAAGACTGAACAAAGAAGATGTCTTATTGTGGAAGATACCGGCAGTCATGAAAACTTAATAACAGCGAGAACCTTACTGATGCCGAACGGAATCGCTAGGGTGAGAATCCTCAACCTCAGTGACGAAATAGTTCTCCTGAAGAAGAATAGTGTGGTTGGAAAATGTGAAGAAGTAAAGTACCTGAGGCGGCTGAACAACACTACGACTAAACAAGGCGGTACACAAATCTCCGAAGATCACATCCAGCAACTTCTCGAGAATTCAAAGGAAAACTTATCGGCATCAAATTGCGTCAAGCCGGAGACCTCTTGCTACAATTCAGAGACATCTTTGCAACCGGAAATGACTGTGGAAGGACTGGGCTCGTGAAACATCGGATTGACACAGGTGACTCCAGGCCTATAAAACAAAGACCTCGACGTTTACCATGGGCAAGAGAAGAGGAGGTAGCAGTTATGATTAAAGACATGGCCGATAACAAGGTGATTGAACCTTCTACGAGTCCGTGGTCATCACCTGTGGTACTAGTAAAAAAGAAGGATGGCAGTACAAGGTTTTGTGTGGATTACCGAATGTTGAATAATATCACAAAGAAAGACAGTTATCCTTTGCCTAGAATCGATGATACCCTGGACATGCTAAGTGGTATGAAATGGTTTTCAACCATCGATTTAAAAAGCGGCTACTGGCAGGTGGAGATCAGTCCGGACGATAAAGAGAAGACAGCCTTTAGTACTGGAATTGGAAACGGTTTATGGCATTTTAATGTCATGCCATTTGGTTTATGTAATGCACCGGCCACGTTTGAACGCCTCATGGAAAGAGTAATGGTGGGTCTACTTGGAGACGTCTGTCTGGTTTACCTGGACGATGTTTTAGTTATGGGACGTAGCTTCAAAGAAAACCTGAAGAACCTGGAAAAAGTTTTTACTCGGATTCGTGAGGCTAACCTTAAACTGAGTCCAAAGAAGTGTGCTCTATTTAAAAAGGAGGTCAGCTATCTTGGACATGTGATCTCAACGGAAGGTGTCAAAACCGACCCCGAGAAGATAAAAGCCGTTCAAGAATGGCCTGTTCCAGAGAACAAAACGGAGGTTCGCGCGTTTCTGGGACTATGCGCGTATTACAGACGCTTCATTAAGCATTTCTCGGATATTGCTAAACCACTACACCGACTGACGGAAGATAAACGAGACTTCGTTTGGGACCTGGATTGCGAGCAAGCTTTTAGTAGGCTTAAACAACGATTGTGCGAATCCCCTATATTGGGTTATCCTACTAGGGAAGGTAGATTCATTGTGGACACGGACGCCAGTAACACCGGAATAGGTGGAGTGTTGTCACAAGTGCAGGGAGATCGCCATGTTGTAATAGCGTACTTCAGTAAATCGCTATCTAAACCGGAAAGGAATTACTGTGTAACTCGTCGTGAACTTCTCGCTGTGGTGAAGTCTTTACAGCATTTTAATAAGTACCTTATAGGACGAGAGTTTACACTAAGGACAGATCATGCTGCGCTACAGTGGTTGCTGCAATTTAAGAATCCGGAAGGCCAAGTAGCAAGATGGATCGAGCAACTACAGGAATTTCCCTTTGTGATAGAACACCGAAGTGGAAAAGGGCACGGCAATGCTGATGCTTTGTCACGAAGGCCGTGTGTCGAAGATTGCAAGCATTGTCAGAGGAACGAAGCCCGAGAAGAGATTAAAGTCATAAAGGTGAATGGACTTGACGACGAATGGAGTGGAAGCAGTATGAAGAAGGCGCAAGAAGATGATGATGATCTACAACCTATACTGCACTGGAAACAACTTGGAAGCAAACCCCGATGGAGTGATGTATCTGCTTACAGTTCAACTACCAAAAGCTATTGGGCCCAGTGGGACAGCTTAGTTCTGGTAGAAGATGTCCTGTATAGGAAATGGGAGTCTAACGATGGTAAGGAAGTAACCATGCAAGTAGTGGTACCACGAAGCAAGGTGGCCCCACTCTTACGGCACATCCACGATGGTGTTTCTGGCGGGCATCTCGGAGTCAAGAAAACCCTGGTTAAAGTGCGACAGCGGTTTTACTGGCTTCGTTGTCGGGAAGATGTCGAGGATTGGTGCCGTAAATGCACTGCATGTGCTTCGGTTAAAGGACCGCCGACAAGAAGCAAAGGAAAATTGAAGCTGTACAACGTTGGAGCACCGTGGGAACGTATCGCCATTGATGTTGCTGGACCTTTTCCAACGACTGATGAGGGTAACAAATACATCATAGTAGTGCAAGACTACTTCACTAAGTGGCCGGAAGTATTTGCGACACCCAACCAGGAAGCAGTCACTGTAGCCAAGAAACTAGTTCAGGAAGTGGTCAGTCGATATGGCGCACCTATGGAGATCCACTCCGACCAAGGACGGAACTTCGAGTCTGCTCTGTTTCAAGAAATGTGCAAACTCCTCGGTATAAACAAGAGCCGTACGACTCCAGCGCACCCACAGTCAGACGGAATGGTCGAGAGGTTTAACCAGACGTTGGAAAATCACTTGGCTAAAGTTGTCGACGAACACCAAAAAGATTGGGACCAGTACATCCCACTGTTCCTGATGTCCTATCGATCTGCGGTGCATGACAGTACGGGACACACTCCAGCTAAAGTAAATTTTGGTCGAGAGATAAGGCTACCAGTGGATGCAATAACCGGCACGCCACCCGAAAGTCCTAAGCCCGTAACGGACTACGTGAGTGAACTTCAAAACCGGCTGGACGAGGTGCACAGAATGGTACGGGAAAACAATTTGAAGACAGGTATAAGGATGAAAACCCGGTACGATAGAAATGCAAACACCAACGGTTTTGAAGAAGGAACACTGGTATGGTTTCACAACCCGCTACGCAGAAAAGGGAAATCTCCAAAACTTCAAGCTCGCTGGGAAGGACCCTATACGGTTGTCACAAGAATCAATGACATCACCTACCGCATTAAGAAGGGCCTTAGGGGAAAACCAAAGGTAGTCCATGTGGATAGGTTGACGCGATATCATGGAACAAATGATGCTCGGGACGAGCATGATTAAGAGGGGGGTAATGTTACAACGATCGTCGATATCTCGGAAACTACTGATCGAATCTTCTAGAAATTAAAACGCATTGTTAATGTCGAAGTACTCTATCGATCCGTTTAGAAAAATCCAGAAAAGTCAATACAAAATCACACGCCCTTTTGTCTACCTATACCAACTTTACCTACAAATCGCGATAAAAAGGGCATTCACCTCTATCGTCGGCACGACTGTGTAGGTACTTATTTTCTCGAACGCCCCAGTAAATACCTACTATTCTCGAACGCTCTAGTATATTCTACCCCGCTTATTAAGAGCTATAAAAGGACGCCCGGCTATCGACACGAATCAGTTAATTTTCGAAAGCGAAAGTGAACACATCTTACCGAAGTGAACCAAGAGAGTTATACCTGCGACTTAAGCAACGATTGTGGACTACTGTGAACTGCTGAGCGACTGGAACTGTTGAAGAGTACTGTGTGTGCTAGTTATTTAGTTGTCTAGTTTGTGGTGAGCGAATAAACCTCTTTGTTGTGTAAACGGCATTTAATTTGTACCCCGCGCACGTAACAATACTATTAAAAGTGCCATTAGTGGATATTTTAAAATCGAAAAAAAGCCTCCCTAAAAGATATATTACCGACGAAATAGCTTCCGAATGTGGTCATTGGGTTCTTCGACTTCCGCCGTATCATTGCTAGTACAATGCTATAGAATGAATATGGGCACAAATCAAAGGACACACCGCTCGAAACAATACCCATCCCCCTTTTACGGCAAACAAGATGTTAGATTTATTAAAAAATGCATGTGCGGAAGTTACTGCTGAACACTGGGAAAAAATTGTGAGAAGAACCCAAAACATTATAGCGTCGGATTGGGAAATTCATGTGGCATTCGATAATATAGAAGTATAGAGGTATAATAAATGTTGGGGAGAGCTCATCGAGTGACAGTGACGATTCATCAGATTTTGATTAAAATAAATAAATAAAGAATCAACATAATATAATTACATCTTGTAATGAAATGTAATACTAGTTAATGTATAAAATTATCCGGCAATAGTTTAGTTTCTTACATTTTGTAAAAAAATATCGGGTCTGTTATGATAGGGATGGCCTATCAGTTTCTCCGACTCTGCTATGACTTTGTACGTGCGTAAGCGTCATATTTTTATTAAATAATGTATATACCGGGTGTCTATAAAAGAACTCCGGGGTTTTGAGGCCAAATATTTTAATGAAATAAAAAACATACATACATGTTTTATACATGACTGAAAAGCTTACATTTTCAAGTTTTTTTTAACACTTAGTAAATTTCTATATGAGCCCCGTTAGTGGCACGGCAGACGTCTAAACGGTATTCTACCTCTTCCCATGTCCTGGCGAGCATGTCTGGGGGGCCGGTTGCCACACAATTGACTATTTGTTCCCTGAGATGAACAACACGAATTTTCTCTGCATACACAAGATTCTTGATATGCCCCCAGAAGGACACACTCGGCCTACCCGGCGACTTTTGCTTCAAAACACTTCCTGTTTCCTTAAATGCACTGAACCATTGGTTTTGTCAGAAGGCGGGTTAACACCATAGTTACGTCGAAAGTTTCTTTGTACAGTAACTACAGACTTCGTTTCTATGAGCCAAATAACACATTGAGCCTTTTGTTGCGGAGTCGCCATCATTTCAAATATCGCGACGTCATTTCAAGGTCAACGCCACCAACAGTTGATACAAACATTCCCAATTGGTATGAGTAAAACTTTTTGAGCTACTCTTTTCAGAGAAATCGACTAAATTTTGCTATCTTTTATAGTTAGTGAGATATGAATTTTTAAAACCCCGGAGTTCTTTTATAGACACCCTGTATAATGTAAAAAAGTCGTTCTTTCAAGTTTCCACAGGAGCTGTCATCGAGAAAATAAAGAAATGGAAATAGTATAGTTACCATAATTATAACATTCCCCCCAAACCCCTCCAGCTAAGATAAAGCTTGCTTGTGTTAGGAGTGGGTTCACGTCGATAGTGTAATGGCCAGGATTCGAACCTGGAATCTTTTCAATCGTACGGCCGACTCCTTAACCACTAAGCTACCGTGGCTTATGAGCAGTGTACGATACTTGAACTAAAAATAAATGTTAATATTTTTTATCCGCCTATTTGTTCCGGATAATCTCCGAAACGGTTGCGCCGATTTTGACGGGATTTAGGCTACCCTTATGTTAGAGAAAGTTATACAGGTTCCAGGTAGTGTAACAATAAATCGAGATTCAGCGTGGCAAGAACAGTATTATATCAACAGATTTTTAAAATATTACCTTTTTTGACAGGTGTGAAGAAGAGGACTGTCAAATGTCAGCCGACGCTTTGACAGTTTTGACGCGAGTGGCGCCAGAAACATCCCTGTCATATCCCTGCGTTACGCCATACAACCACAGACAGAGTACTGTGACGTCTGGCTGGGGTCTGGCGTCACAATTCCTCGTGTTAACGAAATGATAAACACAAGTATTTATATTTATAATGGCATTTATTTTTCACATAAAACTTCCTATATCGAGTTTTAGGGGATTTTACACGAGTTTATTTATACTTTAAGCGAACTGTAGAGAGTCGCGGATTCTGCTCAAGGATTGAGCCTACAATCAGTTTACTTGGAACTCTCTTCGTACGGCGGGTCGAGGCCGGAGCGCCCGGTCACCCGCTGCCAGCAACTTGTCCGTCAAGGCAATTGTTTTTCTCCCCTATTCTACTTTTTATATTTTAAAACAATTTATTTTTAATCTCTGACACATGATGGCCAGGAAACTATCTGTAGTGCTCGAACGAGGTCGGGCGCTACAGTACTATGGTAATACAGCTGATCACCACGGCTTCGCTCGTCTCCAAGAGGAGGAAGGCTAACGAGGTGAGGTCTCTTTGAAGTTAGAGGATTAATATAAGATTGTGTATTTGGGTAAATAATTATTTAAGTAATATAATAATAATAACTTAGTATATTTTTATCTATACTATTATAATATTGTAAATTAGGTGTGTCTATGGTGTCTGTGTACATTGGGAGATATTTAAAAAAAGTAGGTACTTGGGTTATGACAAATGACGGATTTTGAACAAAAAAAAATTTATTTGTTCGCGCTGGACGCAAAAGCTGCGAAATGGATTTTGATACGGTTTTTTGTATTAGAAAGATCTTGGTTAGACTTAAAATCTGCCATAATAATGTTTGATTGCAATTGGTTAATTAAAGTCGGATATCGTCAAAAAACGATAACCGACTTTCGCGTGGGCGGAGCCGCGGCCTGAATAACTAGCTGATAGTTATTCTATACCAGCGGACATCAGCTAGTAATTCTTTATCAAGATGTAAATAATTTGTCCACAGGTCAGCATGGGGTTGTTAAGAAGGTGTATTCCCTATTTCTGGACGAGCACCGTTCAGAGTAGTTCCTCATGAGAAGAGAGTCTCAAGAAGTAAAAAGTGTGTTAGGCTCAATCATTGAGCGGATTTCGCGACCATTCGTATCAGTAAAATTAAAAGAACCTCGCGTAAATCCCATAAAAACACGTTTAGTAGAATTATAATTACGAATAAATATATTAATCATATAAAATCCTTGTTTAATATCACAAGTTATCGACAAGAAGCTATGAAGTCAAACCCCAGACTCCACATAATCTATGTACCGGTAAAACGGGATGAATAGGGATCAAGAGCTGAAAAGAGTTAGTAGTCGATTTTTTTAAATTCCTTTTTCAGAATTTCAAGTAACTAACTAGATATTTAATGATTCTGTTTGGTATTGCATTGAAATTGAACATTTAAAAGAAAAGAACTGTAAAATTGATGTGACCATTTTATTCCTGTTCACTCCGTATTAGGCACGCACGCAAAACACCACAGATATAAGATAATTATGTGCAAAACACCACGGATATAACATGATTATGCGCAAAACACCACAGGCATAAGATGATTATGTGCAAAACACCGCAGTTAAGATGATTATGTGCAAAACACCGCAGATAAGATGATTAACTGCAAAACACCACAGACATAAGATGATTATGTGCCAAACACCACAGACAACATGATTGTGTGCAAAACACTACAGACTTAAGATGATTATGTGTAAAACACCACAGACATATAACATGATTGACTGCAAAACACTACAGACATAAGTGATTGTGTGCAAAACACTACAGACATAAGATAATTATGTGCAAAACACCTCAGAGATACGATGATTATGTGCATTTTGTGTTCACTAGCGAAAATCCGTTCAGCTAAACTGGCTTCTGGTTTCACTCAAACTCAAAATAAGTTATTTTGCATAAGAGGTACAATACTAAATCCAGTTTATCCCATACATGTAATGCTCGCGAAAGAGACGGCGGAGAGGGAGCGGGAGAGAACCCTGCCCCCCGAGTTCCGCAGTCTGCGGCGAGGACGCCGGACCCGGGACTAACGACCTCCATGATCGGGGCCTGAGGACGGTAGTTGGCCGACTCGCCGTCCTTACAGAAGCAAGCCGTGGCGGAGGAGTGTCGTGCGTGTCCTACACACGCCTGCCAACTCACCGACGATGCGTGTTAAAACTCGACCCCACCAGGCGAGGCCGCGATGGCGGCCAAAGTCCGCCGGTAACCCTGGGGTTATCCTTTCGAGGCCTTACTCGGGGTACCCGGCAATGGACACTTGGGAAGGACACCGTGTGGTTTTAGTCGGTCCGATTCCGACACGCCCACCCCATCGTCAGCACCGATGGGGTGAAGCGTGGGGTTTCCACACGCTAAAAAAAAAATTTGCCATACATATTATTCTGAGAAAATGAGTCGTATCTGGCGGTCCTAGCATTTAGGAACATAAAGTATAGCACAAAAGTGCGTATATTTCAATCATATCCGCTAAATCCGGGAATGACTCATTAAAAATTAAACAACCAATTTATTAAAAAGTATAATATTGTACAACCAATACTAACATAGTATCTATTATTAACATAATTTATTAATTCATACTCAATTGCTATTTTATTCCTTAGACATGTAAAATTATAATAATTGTGTTTACAAACTAGATATACAAATTCTTTTATTCAATTTTAGTCATTAGGAATATTCTTAGTCAATTTAAGTCATGAGGTATTAATTTTAGCTTTCCAGGTAAAAGTACCAAATGACTGGACTTAGTAGATTTCCCTTTTTATGTAGGGCACGGGAATATGACTTCGCCTCGCCTGATGGTAAGCGGTAAGGGAAGTGAGGGTCAATATTGCAGATACAAATTATGCTACAATGGTGGCCCTCAGCTCGATAGCCCCATCAGATGCTTACCCCGCCCCTCTCCCCTTGAAGAACCCGGGATTGTAGGAAGCTTGTAAATAACTACCTATTATAATTCATATAATATACGCAAACATCTAAGCGTCGGTAGATTTGTGGTTAAGCAGTCGGCCTTAAAACCGGTCCTGGGTTCGAATCCTGGCCATTACACTACCGACGTGGACCCATTCCTAACACAACCAATTTAGCTTAGCTGTAGTAGTAGTACTCTACTAGTAGTAAGTAGTACTCTTTAAAAAAAAAAATATGTCATGCCCATTTTTATAGTTTTATATTCCCAACCTCCGACACTTAAACTGAATACGCACGAGTCGAAATCTATGAAATCACTAATGCAGCACTTTGGTAAAAAGTACCAAAATATAAAGATGTAACCAAATAGGAAGTATATGAATTTAAAAAAAAGAAAAAACTCTTTGTTTCTTAATTAACAAACTGAAAGATGGTACTTATAACAAAAATACAATTTAAGGCTAAAATTAAAGGTAAAAAAACTAAACCTAAAAGATAGAAATGTTTTTCTTGAAGCGCAACTTCTGTTTTGCATGAGGTCGACATTTTTTTATATCTTTCTTCACATAGATAAATAGTGTAGTATTATATCTATTTTGTCTAAAAAAACCTTCCAACACAAAAAATACCTCCAAAAATAATAATTAAACGTGTTGGTTAGCCCCATAACTTTAATATATTAATATTTTGACTTTTTATACTAATATTTTGACTCAAGCGCCGTTGCTTTTTGTTTTTAAATTTTTAATTGAGTTTTTATATGTTCCAAGAGCTCGCTAACTTTGCAATGTGTTGTTGCTAGATAAAAAAATCAAATGGACATAAGGTCAGGTGAAATACTGGTCTAGTTCCCGCGGCCCAGATGAACTTAATCTTGAGATTTCATTTAACATAACCGAAGTTTTTTTTTAATATCACCAATGTACAGACACAACTAATTTACAATTTTATAATAGTATGTATAGACTCTATTATGCGTCACAAAAATTTTCGCGAATTAATTAATAATTATAAACTTAACCATAACTTACAAGATAATACAATATCAAGTAATATAAAAAAAAAATTTATAAATATCAGTGCTAATTAATAAATTTAATAACACTGTAATTCATACATAGACAAACACAAATATACCACAGATATTTACGTTACTTTTTTAATTTATAGTAAGGCCTACAACCCACTATCGGCACGCCGTATGTCTATTTTAAGACACTTTTATAAACTTGGCATGTATGTTTGCATGTAATGGAATCTTTGCACTTGATTTCAGAGGACTTCCAAACGTCCTATTGAATTAAAATTTAGCAGACATAAAGGACTGACAATAATACAATAATTTAGAAAAATAGTAACTCAAAAGTCAACAATAAATAATAGTTAAAATTAAAACCAGTCAAGTGCGAGTCGGACTCGCGCACCTCGGGTTCCGTACAAAACTGGATTAAGGGGCGTACTTAACGTTGCTGTAGAGCTTCTAGTCTTGACAGATAGACAAACAAATATTTTGCTGTGATGTGGGTAACTATTTATTTACGGTTCTCGAATTTTTTCCTTTACTTCAGCTATAAGATTTTACTTTCTGCAAAATATTATGATTCTAGCTCAACAGGAAGTAACTTTATAGGTTTCGAAGCAAAGGGCAATTTGGTGAGATTTGCTACATACTGTCGTACCTTTTGATTGTACTGACCTAGAAGTTTGTTTTTTTTCACAGCTTCAAGGCGTTACAGACCTGAGGATTTGGTATGAATTTCAACTTGATGCCTCTACGCGTTCTTGAGAATAAGGTCTGGACAGATAGACGGACAACGAAGTGATCCTATAAGGGTTTCGTTTTTCCTTTTGAGGTACGGAATCCTGAAGACCCGAGAGGGCGTGCGGTTTTAGTCGGTTCAAGCCCGACATAACCGCCCCCGCTGGCCGGCAGGGGGGTATCTGAGGGGATTCCGCACGAAAAAAAAAGGTACGGAACCCTAAAAACTAGGTTTAAACGAAGACCAAACTAAAAAATAAAAATAATTGTTAAATGTTGTATGAACTCATTATTGCAGTTTGTTGGCAGATGCAGCTCCTGTTAATTTAACAATTTATATTATTTTCATCCCACGCTTTTTGACAATAAAACTAAACTCATTGACAATTATAAAATATTTTTATAAGCTACTCCATTCGTGTGGAATAGCTAAATAAGTTTTCTGAGTTTTTTTTTATTCTCTTCTTTCCGCAAGATCCGGATTAAATTATTAGATTAAAAAAAAAAAATTGAATGAAAATGTTCTTAAGTTATGGTATCAGCAGAGGAAACAGGTTCATTTGAGGTACCTAGAGGATTAATTTGGGGGTGATTGATTGAAGGGGATTTATTTAGGGTTGATTGATTGGGAGAGGGGTGGGGCAACCGTCTGTTATTTTTCACATGAATTAATAATGTGATGTCAAGCATTTTTGTTGTTTTGTTTCTTAAATCTAAGGAACGCTGCCGGTAGTGAGTTTTAGGCAATGAATTCTATGTATATACCACTAGACGGTACAACCATTCTAGTTGTATACATTTTAAAAAATTGGTATCGCGAGAAACCACAACCCGCTCAACTCCCTTTTTGTAGCCGTCACACAGATGACATTACAAAAAGGCGCGCTATGCCAATGGTAATAGGTATCAAAATTCATTAACTCATTTATCCAGTTTCTGCGTTCCGTTCCAAATTCCTAATTCGAAATTCAAAATTCATTCCCGCCTCATCCAGGAACAGTGACACAATTTTTGTTCTAAACAGCTTGTGTAGTCATTTTAGGTACAAATCTGTCCTCGTCGACAACTTATACATAGACAACTAACGTTTCCTTTTTCGGAATCTTCGCGGGTAGTTTCACCATAGACATTTTTTGTCTTACAACATCTTTTATGTTGGTCTTCTTTTTAGAACTCTGAAATGTAATAATGATTAATTAATATGTATACAAATAATTAAAATGGAAGTATCTGTTTGTAACTATAAAATAATAGCTTTTCAATGAATGTATACATAACATAACATAACTTCAAGCCTGTATCCCCGAAGGGGTAGGCAGAGGTGTATTACACACCCACGATTCGCCAGTTATGTTAATGTCCCAATGTAATAGGGAGGCGAGCCTTTTGCCATCTACCGGGCACATTATTAAGCGAGCGATAATTAACATTTATTAGAAATATTGAATGTATACACGGTATTTATGCCAAAAAAGTTAAGTTTTATAACTTTTATCTGTTTGTTTGTATTTGGTTCTATTTTCTGGAACGGCTGGGCTTTTCACTAGCAGAAAGCTAAAATTATAAGATATAATAATTATAATATGCAAAAAAATAGAACCCAGTTGTAACTCTACGCGGACGAAGTAAGTAAATTAGTAAACGAAATTACTAGAAATCCCTTAACCCCTCCAGCTAAGCTAAATTGCTCGTGTTAAGAGTGGGTTCACGTCGGTAGTGTCATGGCCAGGATTCGAACCGGGACCCTCAATGCCGACTCCTTAACAGGTATTGAAAACCGGTACTAATTTCGGTTCTGGTTCTACATTTAGGTTCTTATAAAGGTTCCTCTTTTCGGTACGGTTCCGGTTCCGGTATCGGTTCCGGTTTGGGTTCCGATGTACCGGTTCCTAGAACCTTTAAATCGGATGATGTTATACCGGTTCCTTGTCATCCGTTTTAAAGGTTCCTTACGGAAGAGGGGATGTGTGTTCGGAGCAGGGAATGAATAACCGAAATTTATTGATGTACGTGCCTCGGCAGAGCCAGACAAAGCAAGTTGTTTTGTCATTTTGCCGCCATTCATGTTTCCGCGTCTACCTTGTTTGTTAACATAATCACAAGTGTGTTGGAACTTTACAACTACATAGATTGTCGCCAAGATGGATAATAAAAGTAAGTAAGGTAAAGGCACCCAATACCGACCCCTTAAAATTAGCATCAACCTCCGACCCATTCATAAAATCGTCATTTTAGGCTGTTGTATGTAAGACCCATTTTTTTAGAGACAATAAAGATGTATTTGTAATGCACACATTCATTACTTGCTTGTTTGCGTAAACCAGCGACTTCAAATTTTAATTTAATTTTTATTTTCAAAATTAATAGTTTCTCGTCGGACTCCGAAGATCCCGCAAATTTCATATAGCTTTAATTTGCCTAAAATTCAATAATAAAAAGTGGCGGTGATAGGAGCCATTTTCACAATTTTATTTCTAATGCAACCCATGGCACTGTTGGGTTTTTACAAAGTATGTTAAATTCATTTTTTTTTGTAAAAGGCGCCCATTAATAAATAGTGGGCTATACCAATCTAATATCTTAGTATGTCAAGCTTTATTAGAGCTATTAGCGTCATATGTTTAGTTGTACCGATAGCTGTGAAAATCAATTTTATTCTTGATGATTTTCCTAGGATTTATAGTTGTCAATTGATGTACTTTACGGTTAAAATATGTTTAATATTAAATATTCATGGTTACTGCTATCATATAACCACATAAATGTACATAAAAGTAATAAAATTACGTAGTCAATATAACTTTTTATGGGTCGGTAACAGGTTTTACGATTTTTCGTAGAAAAATCCTAAAACCGACCCACATGTAAAATTGCAGTTTTTAACGTACCTAGATAGAGATAATATAAGAGCTCATGAAACCAATCCTAGTTCAATCAGATTATCGGATGAAGTGTGTATCATTAGACGCGTATTTAATTGGAGAACACGAAATGGCTATGCTGCCAGGCTAAAAACCTGGTGGGGATACCAAAAATCAATTTGAAAAATCGATGTCTTATATGAGAAGATTACCATGCTTATTTATGAAAGATCTTCAAATTGTGTGTATGAACTGCCACTGCTGCCATTTCTAAATACTGGCGAAAGTAATGGCAGCAGTAACATAATGTTACATCAATGTGTCTATCTTTCGTTGAGAACGATAGTGCGTTAGCACCTTTTTGCGACTTATAAATTATTGCTGCGATCACTTTCGCCAGTGTTTAGAAATACACTACAATTATAATGATCTTGCACATGAGCCTTGTTTTTTCTGGTAATCTCATCATATAAAATTATAATGAAAACATTACCTAAAAACATTGAATTTTTTTACATCGTCATCATACATAACTTCACGCCTGTATCCCCGAAGAGGTAGGCAGAGGTGCATTACACACCCACGATTCGCCAGTTATGTTTTTAGGTCCCAATGTAATAGGGGGCGAGCCTATTGCCATCTACCGGGCACATTATTAAGCGAGCGATAATTAACATTTATTAATGCACACATAACTGCGAAAAGTCAGAGGTGTGTGCCCGGGGCGACTGGGGATCGAACTCGAGACCTCGTCTCGGCAGTCCTCTACGTACACCACTGGGCTATCGCCGCTTAACTTATGATGAAATATTATTTGGAATTATTAAATTCTTGCATCCTTTCGTTAATTCTTCTACCGTTACAATAAGAATTATAATGTAGGTACAACAAATTAGAAATAAATAACAGCACAGTTAGTCGAACACAAAGTTATCGGATAATTTTCAGATAACTAGCAGTCCGTTACGTACGCCACTGGGCTATCGCCGCTTCTGGAATTTTTTTAGCTTGTTAAAATTGATTTTCCGTATCACCACCAGGTTTTTAGCCTGGCAGCATAGCCATTTCGTGTTCTCCCACTAAAGACGCGACTAATAATATATGTATATACCATCTAGTAATGTGATCGAACTAGGATTGATATCATGGGCTCTGATACTATGATTCTGTAGGAAATTAGTTCCAAGCACGAGCGTTCATTTGTTTAGTAATAGTAGTAGTTTTTACTCTTTTTCATTTTTTCTTATCATGGTACAGTCGGCAAAGGAGACAAGTAGATACCTTTCCGTTCAAATTTGAAATGAAAAGGTGTACTTACCTCTTTTGTCGACTGTAGGCACATACATATTCAGTTTACACATACTTTAACTTTTTAAGAACTGGATAATTAAAATAATGTTGTTTTTTCTAATAATACCTAATGATAATGTAATTAAACATAAAGAAGCATTTTATTTAACTTGAATTGTTTCATTTATTTAGTAGTCGGTAATAGGTGCCACAAAATCGGTATTAGGGTTTTACACAAGCATGCGGTCGGTGATAGGGGCTGAGCCCATTTTATAAATAGCTATTTTTATTTTATTTTTCTTTTATGCTTGCTAGTTATTTCTATAATCGAGTAAAAAGATCATTCATTTCAGCACCTGAAAAATAATAATAAATAATAAAAATAATAATAATTATTATTATTTTTTGTATGTCAAGATGAGCATGGCTTAAACTGGAGTATTAGGTGCCTTTACCTTACGCGTATATGCGTTTACGTAAAGTTTTACTTCATTCGTGTGTTCTAAAGTACACTCTTTTTATTTTTGTAATAAATACAGTTCAAAATGACTTGTGCAGCTAAACAGTGTTTTAATTATACAATGTTTGTGGTTGCGTTCATTCGGCGACATTCGGCAGCCAACGCGATTTCGCACGCACGACAGCGCCGGCTCCATCTCTGTCCTTGTCTATTAGTATTTATTATTAAACTAGCTGTGCCTGCGACTTCGTTCGCGTGGACTTAGATCTGGGTTTTATTTATTTCGCGCGGAGTCCTAATTCTTTTTTTAAATTAATGTAGCCTAAGTTACTCCTGATCAGCTACCTGCCAATAAAAGTCCCGACAAAATCGGTCCAGCCATTTCGGAGATTATCCGGAACGAACAGACAGACAGACAAACAAAAAATGAAAAAAATGTTATATTGGTGTATGTACCGTATATATATTCATATACATATTATGTAGTAAAAAACGTTTATTTCAATATTACAAACACATACTCCAATTTTATTTATATGTATAGATTACGTGATTTTAAAACAATAATTTTATCAATACGAATAAGAGCGACTGGCGCGCGCGTTGGTAACAGAAGATCCACCAACACCAATACAAATGTGATTTCCAACAACTCCCCTCTCCTCACACTCCGCCGCGCGCTGCATCGCGCCTGTCACCCGACCGCACCTCAAAAATCAAGTTTAGACTCGCTTTGCCAAAGAACCGGTAAAATAAAGGTTCTTAAAGGTTCCAATTTAGGTTCTGGTTCCTGTTCCGGTATAGGTACCGGAACCCCAAAATACCGGTATTTTACCGGTATTTTGGAACCGTTTTCAATCCCTGCTCCTTAACCACAAGCTTCTGGCGCTTGAACTCTGCTTCTGTCATGAAACCTTTCACACAAGCATGTGCTGGGGTCTAGAGGGCCATAGCAACAACTTTAAGGGCCAAGCCAAGCCTACCTGCAAATCGTTGCACCGGCTAAACAACGGACGTGGATATGCTCTATGGGCAACCTTACACCCCGGCGTCTGTAGACCCGAGACGGCGTGCGGTTTTAGTCGGTTCAAGCCCGACATAACCGCCCCCGCTGGCACGCGGGGGGGTATCCGAAGGGTTTTCCGCACGATAAAAAAAAAAAAAAGGTAGAGCGATTTCATCGAAATCTACCTTTTTTTTTTTTTTTTTTTTATCGTGCGGAAATCCCAACAATAAGCGGACATTAAATTCTTAAAGTTCAAACTTTGAACGCAACTGGGTGATCGCTATGAGTATGACAATGATGAATTTTATTCGGAAAAAGAAGAAAGAAAGAAAGAAAAAGTATTTATTCTGTTAAAAACCACAGCTATGTTTACATTTTTTCATCTCTCCTGTTCGGAAAGATTAATTTTCATGGGTAGCCGGGTGGAAAGTAGCTTATTTCATCCCTAGGGCGGAAAGTATTTTTTTTTAAATTTTAAGTCTTGCCATGGAGTCCATGATAATTTAATTACGTCATAATGCCATGATATTATGACACTTTTTTACATGGCGGCCTAAATACATATCTCGTGAACAACTCGATTACAATGTAACCAATAGATTCGATTTTCAAAACTTTTCTAATGTTGGCAGTATGTACGTGAATTATAACTTTTTTTCAGTAGTAAAAAAAAACAATTAAAGTTTGCTAAACAATTAGCGGGAAAACGAAATTCAATATAAATAAATACCTTGTGTTAATTGTGGTTAAAAATGGTTTCTGAAAGTGATTACAGTGAAATGGATATTAATTTAACTCCCGATGAGATTTAAGAACAGGCAAAAGCTGTTGTTAATAATCGATTTTCAAATTGTTCTAATTTTACTTTAAATTTTAACTGATAATCAATATACCTGTTTCATTAAATGTGTGTGTAGTATTTTAATTTCCTCACATAGTCGAAATGAATTACCTCGGGTGAATGTCACCATTTCACCCTCGAACTATTGGCGCTCGAACGAAGTGAGAAGAAATATCTCGGGGGAAATGGCTGACTTTCAAGCCTTGTGTAACAATCTACTAGTCGACTAGCCAGAGACGGCGCTGATAAAAACTTGGTGGGGCCGGAGCCCTGGCTCCCTATATCACACAAAATCACCAAAGGAGTTATCAGCTGCAGTATTACAGCAGAAACCAACCGAAGATGGAGATCATCGACAGGCATGAGACAGTCGAAGATCTTTAGCATTGACAAGAAAAAGACGGGCCAACTGACCAAACTCTCAAGAGGGAACATGAGGCTCGTCATAGAAGTAATAACAAGACATTGTAGACTAAATAGACACCTAACAGTGATCGGAGTGAAGACTGACCCCAATAGTCCGGAATGCATGGAGACAGAAGAGACCAGCTTCCACCTGCTGGCCGAGTGTCCCATGTACTCACTAATTAGATGGGAACTTCTGGGATCGGACACACTGGACACTGAGGAGTTGAATGATCTGAAGTTGGAAGAGATCGTAAGATTCTGCAAGGACACAAAAAGGTTTGTAGGGGCGCCGTGAATGCTGGAATAACCACGCTCTCCCCAACGGGAGGGTTGGGGAAATGGATGAAATAGCCCACAAGCTTCGTGGGCGGATCGTCCGTCCGGCTTCCGGTGTCCCCAATTGAAATAATAATAATAACAATCTACCATTTTCTGCCAAACTGTAGGGCAGTTTGTTGACAGACTTTAGCTCCCATACAGTAGGTAGTTCTGTAGGTTTATGTTATATATACACAATACTACTTTAATACTAAATCAAGACCAAGACCATCTTAGTCTTGATATAGTAGTTACCTATTTTAAAAGACAATCGAAATGCAATTAATATCTTATTAAAATCATTCTAACTGATCGATAAGTAGGTAGGCAGATAGGTATACAAAGCAGACGACTCAGGCGCCGGAGGTCGCTTAACGACCTCCGTCCTCCATGAGCGCAGGCCCAGGGGTGGCGGGTGGGGCCGCCTGTCACCCCAGCAGAAGCAGGCCGGGACGGTGGGGCGACTAGCGCCCCTCCCCAAAAGACGTGGACACCGTGGTTCCCAAACCCGAGGGGGCCATCTCGAAACCGGAGATGGCCCAGGGTCAGTCGGGGTGCGAGGGATATGCTCTATGGGCAACCTTACACCCCGGCGTCTGTAGACCCGAGACGGCGTGCGGTTTTAGTCGGTTCAAGCCCGACATAACCACCCCCGCTGGCCGGCGGGGGGGTATCCGAAGGGATTTGCGCACGATAAAAAAAAAGGTATACAAATTACAAACATGAGGGAAATATATATGTTTAGGTTATGTAGGCACGTATAATTTATTTTAATTTAATTTGATGATATTTGCTCTTTAAAAAAAGTTGCTCAGTTGGTCAGACTATTCTTTCTAGAAAGGGACGGGTACCGGGTTCAATTCCCGTCCTTGATGTACACTTTTTCCGATATAAATCTATAGGAAAAGTCAGCATAGTAATTACTTCAAAATTTAATTATGTACCGGGTGTTAGGGAAACGCTCGCGAATACGAAGACATGCAATAGTAACATAACATAACTTCACGCCTGTATCCCCGAAGGGGTAGGCAGAGGTGTATTACACACCCACGATTCGCCAGTTATGTTTAGGTCCCAATGTAATAGGGGGCGAGCCTATTGCCATCTACCGGGCACATTACTAAGCGAGCGGTAATCAACATTTTTAATAGACACATAACTACGAAAAGTCAGAGGTGAGTGCCCGGGGCGACCTGGGGATCGAACTCGAGACCTCGTCTCGGCAGTCCGTTACGTACACCACTAGGCTATCGCCGCATGCAATAGTAGTAAAGATAAAAAAAGTATTGAGCTATTTTTTTCGATCGGCTCAAATTGTTTTTTTTTTTAAATTTTTTTGTAAGTGTTTTCCGCTTTCCATCGTGTTAGAACAGCTGATTGAATGGACCTCGCGCGCCGCCTGGATCAACGACCAGCGACGTTTTACCGATATTCATTGCGGCATTCTTATCTTTTGGTGGTGAAGTAATGCATTTTTTCACAACTTATCATTTCATTTAGCTGTACTAACACGATGGAAGCAAAAAACGCTGATAAAAAAAACATTTAAAAAAAAACAACTAATCGAAAAAAAACGCTTAAAATATTATACCTTCAGTACTATCGCCCGTCTTTGTTTTCAGGAGCGCTTCCCTAACACCCGGTATACTTTAACACTTACCATATTTGGTATATCCATATTGTGTACCTCTTTCATATGATTTTTTAAATCTCGAAATCTTCTAAAAGAGCTTTCGCACTTCGGACAGTCGGCCTTATGCTTCCTTTCGTTGTGGACTTGCCATAGATGATCCCATTTATCTTTTAAAGAATAGAACCTCTTTCTGCACACCATGCAAGCGAATTTCAGCCTATCCTTTTCGTGGTACATGCGTACATGTTTTTTGTATGTTGACTCTAGATGGAAAATCTTGTTGCACGATAAGCATTCAATAGGTTTTTGGTTTTCGTGAAGCTGGAATAAAAAAAAACAATTATTACACATTGCAAGGTTAAGTTAAAAAAAAAGCAATACTAGCCAGGGGCCCTAATATTTTTAAGTTTTGAATTTTTTAAAGTATTATTTAGTTTCAAAAATGTCATTTTATTTAATCGGGCCACGCCAGTTTTAGGATGACCATTCTTAACACAAGACCTTTCCGTATCTTTTTTTTTGTTTATGTCGAGCTTGAACCGACTAAAACTGCATGCCGTCTCGGATCTTCAGACGCCGGGGTGTCCATAAGGCATTTCCCTCGCACCCCGATTGACCCAGGGCCATCTCCGGTTTCGACATGGCCCCCTCGGGTTTGAGAACCACGGTGACAGGCGGCCTCACCTGCCACCCCCAGACCTGCGCTCATGGAGGACGGAGGTCGTTAAGCGACCTCCGGCGTCTGAGTCGCCTACGACGCGCGGCGAGCATGTTGCGGGCTCGGCGGGCCGGGAGAGTTCTGAACCTCTCCCGGGCGCGCTCCGCTATCTCCTTCGCGAGCATTACATGCTCGCAGAAGGAGGTGGCGGCGGCCCACGCGCTCGCGCTCCGCACCATTGCCGCAATCATGCTCATCATGTTGATGTACATCAACACTCACCTTCACTACCCAAGTTCCCCTCCCTGCCTAACCAAATTTGATACGAACCTACTAGTGCCGCTTTAGACATTCGTCCTAGTAATAAGCTTATTGTAGCTCTCGATAGGCCTAGATCTTTAAGTAGGTTATAGAGAGATTTTGCTGGTATACCTCTCGCTCCCACTTCCACTGCATACAAATTAACCACGTAACCGTTTTTGATTAATTCGTTTGTGAGATCATAGTATTTATTTTTCTTTATTGTGTGGTCCTTCGGTATATTTGTTTCCCACGGTGCAGTAAGTTCCACAAGAACCACATGTTTTAACCTCTTAGAATATAGGAATATGTCAGGTCTAGATGACGAAACCCCAACATCCTCCGGAATTTTATAGTGCTTTTCATACATGTCGATTAGGAGAGTCCAATCTGGAGCAGTATCTAAGATTGAATAAGGTTTGTTCCTGAATATATTGGATGAACCTTCAGACACAAAGTTGATATGACGTCTGTTAGTAGTCAACCCTTTTTGGGCTCTAGCTACTGCCAGACTCATTGCTTCACGTATGATGATAAGCACCTTATCGTGGCGGCGTGAGTAATGGCCTCTATCGAGAAGCACCCTACATCCTACTAATATGTGTCTAGCTGTCCCTATTGCCTCACCACAAGTATAACATTGTTTTTCTGTGGCCTTCCCCCACCTTACCAGATTACTCTGGTCTGGGAGGGTCATCTGAAAGGCGTTAAGATAGAATTTTAACAGGGCCGGCAACCAGTCATAGATCAAGGTGCGCCACTTTAAGGCCATCGGTATGCAGAACTCTCCCATTGTCAACCATTCATTTTGGATTTCCAAATTCATCGCGTGCACTCGATATTTATCATTTTCGTCTTGTTTTAGAAAGGACTTAAGTATATCCTGGTCACTTTCTGGCTCTCGTACTCCCAACCCCACTCTGTTCGACTGGGCCCCTATCATAAATCGTTTATGGAATAGGAGTCTAGATTCAAGCTCGGACGCGTTATTATCTTTCGGGAGTGCCCTGATTGTGACATCATTAAATTTACCTAAGATGTGGGCTTTGGTAACTCTAAGGTGTTTATAGAGCTCCGATGGTTTCTTAAGTTTCATCCCAAAATTATTTTGATCCCTAAATAGAGCAGAGGAATCAGCAGAGTGCGCTAGTCCAAGCCACGATTTTAGCGATTTTATGACAGTTGCATCTATTTTCGCCAGTAAGGTTTTACCGAATTCATACACCAGAAAAGGCCAAGTCAGACGTGATGTTAAGTAGTTGTCATATATCCAAGCTTTTTTTATATTGTTTAGTGGTATCTGATCTATCTTATTTAGGTCATTTATAAATGTATATGGAAAAAATTAATATGAATTGAAAATGTATATATGAAGTTGTCGCTTCATCTAAGGATGGTGTGCATCCTTTATAGTATATCTTTCTCCCAAGAAATTTAAATGGCACCGATTCAGCGACTATGGAAACTGGTTTACCCCCAATGAAGAGTCCCGGGTCGTAGGAGGTAAATTTGGTGTCCCGTCTACCCAGACACAGACAGTGACACTTACTGGGCTTCGTCCTCAGTCCATTTGTCCACGAACAGAACTCATCGACTTCCTTTAATAGTTATTGACATTGTTTTGGATTGCGCGTCAGTATTGCGAGATCGTCAGCAAAAGCTAAGATGGACTCTGAGTATATGTTATTTACTTTAAACCGATAACCCCATTTCTTTTCGTGACGTATTAACTTGGTAATTAAGATATTAATTACTATGTTAAATGCTATTGGTGACAAGCAGCATCCCTGAAACAGTCCCACATTATACCGTAATGGTCCTGTGTGTACTGGAAGCTTATAGCAAATTTTAGCTGCGAGTAATACGACTCGATTATCTCTATGACCACGGGTGGAAAGTTATAAAATTGCAACGCGTATACCATAAAGTTACAATGTACATACAATGGATACAATGTTTAAAAATGACTGTAAAGTTATTCATTGTTTCCGTAGTTCGCGAGAATTACGGTAGATGGCTCCAACGTCGCCTTAAGACGTATTAATGTATCGGAGAATTTCGAATATCTGGGACGTGCCTAAGTGGCTCAGTTGGTCAGAGCATTCCCCCTGTAAGGGACTGATCGCGGGTTCAAGTCCCGTCCTAGATGTTCTCTTTTTCCGATCTAAATCTTTAGAAAAAGTAAGCATACAAAATGCTTAAAAATTTAATTGAACTGCAAGAAGAACTTACCACCATATGTTTTTCGAGCGATATCTTAATTTGAAACCTCTTTCGACAAATATCGCATGTAAACGCATTAGCGTTATGAAGCTTTTTGTGTTTAGTATAATTGCTTGAATCACTGAAATTCTTATCACAAATCTCGCATCGATAATCCCTTAAAGAACCGTGATCCCTCATATGTTTCTTATAATGTTCAGGTTTTTGAAAGCATTTGGTACAAATCTGACATTTCAGTCCTGCGTATATGGGGCGCTGGGTGTATGCGTTGTTCAGGAGATGCTCGACTAGATGGCGCTTATAGTCGTTCTTCCGATCGAAATGTCTAAGACAGATGGGACAGCCTCTTCTCATTTTGAATAATGGCTCCGGAGATTGGAGACGTTCTGCAAAGAAATTGTATGGTTAATTTTTTTTTATTTGTTTTCGGGGTTTTTAGTTTACATGGAGCTTTGGTAGCTTAGTGATTAAGGAGTCGGCTTTGATATCGAGAGGTTCTGGGTTTGAATACTAGCCATTGCAATACTGGCGTAAACCCCCATCTAACACAAGCAACTTAGCTTATAGCCTAACCCCTCCAAGGTTAGGAAGATACTGGCACTTTCGGTTACTAATTCACCACCTGGCACCGGTCAAGTGCGAGTCGAACTCACGCACCGAGGGTTCCATACCTCTTTTTCTTATTTTTTGAAATTTTTATTTTACCTTGCTTTTTGCTAAATTTCGTGATTCTAGGTCAACGGGAACTAACATATAGGCTTCCGACCCAAAACACAGAATGTACACAAGTAAAGGGAAAATTCCGAAAAATAAAAAAGTTCAAAATTAAAGTCAAATTTGGTGATCACAAGTTTTCACGAAAATCTAAATTTGCCCACATCTTTTTATCCTGTTGACTCAGGACCTTAATTTTTATACACATAATTGGGACTATAAATAGACCTCAGTATCTGGTATAAATTTTAACTTGCTAGGTTCATCCGTTCCTGAGAAAATCTTATAAGTGTTTCTTTTTATACCTTTTTGGTACAGAACCCTAAAAGATCCATCAAGATTTGGATTTCTATACCAGCACACGTGTTTACTTCTTTCTACAGACCCAGGTCCTTTAAATGAAAGCTTGAAAAAGCATTCGATGAGGCCGTCAATCTGAGAGCCACCATTGTCCCATTATCAGTGTCTATAACAGTAACCATTAGGCGAGGTAAAGTTATTTTGACGTGACAAATATCAAATAAAAGTGGCCAAGTGCGATTCGGACTCGCATATTAAGGCTTCAGTAGTAGCAAGTAACATAATGTTTTTTTTTTAAATTATATTTCAGTTGATTGAATGAAAGGTAAATTGCGGTTTACGATTTATGACGTCTTAAAAAAAAAACTACTTACTAGATCTCGTTCAAACCAATTTTCGGTGGAAGTTTACATTGTAATGTACATCATAATTTTTTTTTGTTTTATCATATCTTATTTGAGAAGTTACAGGGGGGAGGACACACATTTTACCACTTTGGAAGTGTCTCTCGCGCAAACTACTGAGTTTAGATAAAAATGATATTAGAAACGAGCCATACGCGGAGGGACATGCTCCTCCGCTCCGCAAACCTGCGCATTTGTTGGGTCTGGTGACGCGGACGGCCTCCGTATCCAGCGACTCCCTAAGCTTGGCCGCTAAGGCATCGGCTTTGGGGCCGCTGGTGGCGCCGGAGACCTCGAGGAGGCGAGCTCCGGTGCGAGTTGTTTTGCACCGGAGCCCCCCCTCAATCTCGAGGGCCTTGAGGTCCACTGAGGCTTTCACCTGCCTCAGGACCTGGGCGTACCCCACGCCCTTCTCCACACCCTCCGTCGTCACTGTCAGGACGACGGCAGTGGAGCGTGGGGCGCGGAGCCTCTTCGGCGCCTTCGCCGCAGCGGCTTTGGCCGCCTTTTTAGCCGCCTTCTTGGCGGCTTTTTTGGCTTTCTTGGCGGCTCCCGCTACCACCCATCCCTCCCCTCTGGAGGAACATTCCGGTGCAATGGGAGCAGCGGTTGCAGTGGGGGCGGGGGTGCCATGCTTTTTTCCCTTCCCCTTCCCATTGGCCTTAGACGGCGTAGGCTTCGCTGGGACGGCAATCCCTGCCTTGGGGCTAAGATTCCCGCCGGCAGCAGTCGCATATGATGCGGGTGGCGCTAGAGGAGGACGGTACGCCCGGTCCTCCAATACGCCGAGGCGCCGCTCGATCGCCACCAACAACTGACTCACACTCGGCGCAGAAGTGGTTGCCGCCCCAGGTGCCGGCATGGACGCCGGTTTAGCTGCCCCCTTAGGCGCTGGCTTTGCCACCGGCTTAGGCGCCGCTCCTATCGGCGGAGGAGCCCTTGGCTGGGCCGCCGTCGCCTGGGCTCTTGGGGCCTTCTGGGCCTCCGGGGATCCCTTGACCAGTTGGGTCAGGTGCTTAACCTCCTCCCGGAGGGCCCGCTGTTGCTCCCGGGAGTTGGCGAGCTCAGTTTCCAGGGTTGTTACCCGGGCCCTGAGCTTCGCCTCCTCCTCGGAGGCGCTCCTGGCGAGGAGCTCCTCCAGAGCCGTCTTGGCGACGGCTACGTTTTCCGCAACCGTCTTCCGCTTCCCGGCCACATTCTTGGCCCCCTTCAAGGCGTCGGTAATACGGGCCAGCGCCGAAAGGAGCTCCCTAGCTGCGGGAACGTCCTGGTCCCTGCCACTGGGTAGTGGCGGGACGTGTACAGGTAGCTTCGGCGCTCTACTCGCCGAAGTGGCCAACTTGGCCGGCCGATCATCCTCGCTTGAGGAGGCCGCCCGTTGTCCGGGGCTTCTGCTCCGGTCACGGGACGGTCCACCCGAGCGTGGCCGCTTTCGTCGGAGACCCTCTTCGGTCTCCATTCGGCTGGATATCGACTCATTATCGGTACCAGCCGTCGACGCCGCAGACACAATGTCCACGTTTCCCCTCCTATTGACAGCGGAGTAGCGGGTCTGGGGAAGGCAGTCTTAGACGACCGCGAGTGAGACCGCGGCCTCACCTCCTCTTCTCCCCCCACTAGCTCCACTCCGTCATTTTCAGTTCCATTATTCGAGCCTTGTTCGTTGTTATTGTATCCGTCCGGTTTTTTTTTATTATTTGAGTTTATATTCATAATATATCCCACGAGTGTGGGGGAAAGAAGGTCCATCCAGGCGGAGCCCCCTGCACCTGGATAAGCCTATATACTATGGAGGTCGGCTGGTATCCATAGGTTTTTACGACTTCGCTGTCGGGTGTTATAGACTTTTCCTTGTCGTGGGCCGGCCAATAAAGGCCCGGTCAGCAAGTTCACAGCGTACCCTTCTGGAGCCACCAGTCGGGTCGTTGCTGATCACCTGCCGATTACGGAACGCGAGAGGATGGCTAGTCCTCTCTCACCGGCGGCGGCACAAGTGCCCGTCGGCCCCTGCGTTAGCAGTGGGCCAACCCGCCCCTGGATCCCCCAGGACCCTACGGTGGCCTCCACCACTAACATCATCGCTCATCCTGTCTCCTCTGAAAGCAGAGGAGTACGGAGAGCGATGTGTTCCCGCCACGTTGGGTATTGGCCGACGATCAATGCCAACCCCATGAAGGGAAGCCATTGACCGCCGCCCAGGGTGTACCGGCCGCTCCGATTCCGTTCCCCCCGGACTGCAGCGGGATCGGAATCGGAGCGACACTCGAGGAGGTTACCCAACACACACCCCAGACAGACAGACATGACGAATCTATAAGGGTTCGGTTTTTTGCCATTTGGCAACGGAACCCTACAAAGGGCTAAGGACCGGCAGACAGTTACATAAATATAATTTTATATTTCATACTAGCTGACCCGGCAATTCGTACTACCTCAATCGATAACAGCTTCCATATTTATTCACCTTTTAAACCTTCTCTGGACCTCCACAAATAATTCAAGACCTAAATTAACCAAATCGGTCCAGCCGTTCCCGAGTTTTAGCGAGACTAACGAACAGCAATTCATCTTTATTTATAAAGAAGATTGCCATGCATTGCATCATATTACCAAAATATATGTCGAAAGGCTGGCCTGTATCTCTAGCGGAAAAAACTATATTGCCACTCCTTACATTATATAAAAAAAATTACTTACCCAACAACTGTTCTACCATTTCTTGGTCTATAGGCCCTGCTTTTTCATCTTCCTTCTCAATCACCTTATCAGTGTTTTCTATAAACGATAAATGAACTTCCCAGTGCGCAAAAAAGTCTTTCTTGTCAATGGTCTTCTCACAAAGTTTACACCGATAATGGTACAACTGTGAATCCTGTGAGGCCGGTATGGTTTGAACGGTAACATAAGTCATTCTTATATGTGATGCGAGATGTACTTGCAATGCTTCATATGTCTCATATGCTTTATAACATTCTGGGCATGACATAGAATTGAGGTTATGTTCAGTAAAATGGTCAATGAATTTCTCAAACGTTTCAAAATTCACCGCACACTTCGTACATGGATAGTTGTCTCTTTCGTATAATCTTTCTTTACAATGAGATTTCAAATGAGCTCTATATTCTCTGTGTACAGCATCGAACCCACATCTACTGCATCTATATATTTTAGGCAGTCTGTCCCTTTTCCCTCTCTCTTTTGTACTTCCTTCTACACCTTCGTCGCTATCGTCGTCCATTTCTTGCGAGTTTTCGTCTGTTTGCATTTCAATTTCAGTACCTTCTATGAATCCATCTGAAGCATTATCCATAGATTGTTGCATGTTTTCCAGAAAATTATAATCTAATTTTATTATATCGTCTTCATATTCTTCTTCCTCAATTTCGTGCTTCACTTCAATATCACTTGCTTCGATTTTTACACCGAATATTCTTGCATGCATCTCGGCGTCCTCTTCTAGTTTTCTTGAATATTCTTTCTTTAAGTATTCTGAATCGAAATTGTCCTCTATATCTATTTCCTCTTTGATTTGAATTTGGTTATCAATTGCTTCTTCGTCACTCTGATTTTCAAAAGTTTCCAATACTTCTTGTTTAATTTCAATTTGTGGGACAAGTATTGCTTCTTTCGGTTTTTCTGAAATAGACAAGATAATATTTAGTATTATTTTGGATGGTTTTTGAAACAAAATATGTTAGGATATATTATTACACATCTTTTGCGACGCACTAATGCGCGCAAAAGAGGCGACGGACAAGGAACGAAAGGAGTCTAGCCACTCTCCTGTGCCGTAGAAGGCGCACCGGGTGACGGATATCATAGAACAGCTCCAGTGGGGGCGCACAAACTCCTATTATTCTGCTACTATTAACCCGCGGTTCCACCCTCGTATAATTCTGATTCTCTTCAAACAATGCTCTCTTAATCGCTTTCTTTACGGTTTTCGCGGCGTTTTCCGCCGCTTCGTTACCCTGAGGTCTATAAGGTGCCGAAGTCGTATGTTTTATACAATTATTCTGACAATATTCTTTAAATTCCAGCGAAGAGAACGGGGGGCCGTTGTCTGAAACAAGCCGCGATGGTAAACCGAATCTCGCGAAACACTCCTTAGAACGTTAATAGTGCGGTCCGCATTAGTACTTTGCATAGGCACCGCCTCTATCCACTTAGAGTGCGCATCCACCAAAATTAAATACCGTCTCCCCCCACAGTCTGCAAAATTCACATGTATGCGCTGCCAGGGGTGCAAAGGGAACTCCCAAGAATGCAGCTGACACCGGGGCGGGGCATCGAGCACCGTGCGGCACGCGGCAATGGTTTAGTTTCTTACATTTTGTAAAAAAATATCGGGTCTGTTATCGTGTTACGTTTATCGATAGCTCCATCCCTATCAGTTTCTCTGACTCTGCTATGACCTTGTACGTGAGTAAGCGTCATATTTTTATTAAATAATGTATACATCATGTAAAAAAGAAGCTCGTTAAAGTTTCCACAGGAGCTGTCACCGAGAAAATAAAGAAATGGAAATAGTATAATAAGTAAACAAAGTTCAATAGGAAAGACATTGCATATTATTTTTTATAGGTGGACCACCGGCAAAAAATAGCGCCCGTGTCACACCTAGGTGAACTGAGGTGGACCACGGGCAAGAAAAAGTGCCCATGGTCCACCCAGGTGGACTAAGCAGGTGAACCACGACCCATGACCGAATGGAAACCTATTCGAGGGATAAAAGTAGCCTACGTGTTACTACAGACTATACTCTAATCCTGTAGCAAATTTCAGCCAGATCCGTTCAGCCGTTAGAGCGTAATTGAGAGTAACAAACATCCAAACTGCTTCACAAACTTTCATATTTATAATATATATAGTAGGAAGTAGATACTTATATTAATACCAGTAAAACTAACCTTCAACGTCCACGCTTTGCTTGCGCTCTGATTTTTGAGTCAAACATGATTTTGGAACTAATATCTGAAATTAGAAACATTGTTTTAAATAATAAAAACAATTATCAATATCAATTAAAAATGAAAAATCTGAATGCCCCAAAATGACCGAAAGAAATTTGATAGCAGGCGGGACCCATTAATTTTTATTTCGGTTTATGATTTGTAAATGGGTATCGCCTGCTGTCAAACTTATTGCCGTCTTTTTAAGAAGCCGCGTTTTTTGATTTTTTAAATGATTAATTTGATTGTATACCTTTTAGTTGCTATATATATATATATATTCATCAGCCTTTAAAGCTCTTCAATTTTGATGCCCTACTCGAAAAGTTGGAGTAGTATTTAACAACATACAAATATTATATATACAAAGGCTTAGTGTTTAAGGAGTCGGCCTTACGAACGAGACGTCTTGGGCTCGATTCCTGGCCATTACCTTTTATTTTATTTTTTTATACCACTAAGGTGGCAGACAAGCACACGGCCCACCTGATGGGAAGCGGTTACCGCGGCTTATGGACGTGTGCAACAGCAGTGGCGTCACACTCGCGCTGCCGACCCTGTAAAGGAAAGTGGATGGGAAAGGAGTTTGGGAGGGGATGGCAAAGGAGTTTGGGAGGGGATGGCAAAGGAGTTTGGGAGGGGATGGGAAAGGAGTTTGGGCTCCGGCACTCTCACCAAACGGAACGCAACATTTTAAATACTGTTACTTGGCGTCGATATTCTGTGAGAGGGTGGTGCTTCCCCGGTCGAGTCGGCCCATTCATACAACGGCCAAAATGACTTGCTTGACCACCTATATCCTGTATACCTTTTTTTTCTTTTTTTTTTATCGTGCGGAAATCCCTTCGGATACCCCCCCGCGTACCAGCGGGGGCGGTTATGTCGGGCTTGAACAGACTAAAACCGCACGCCGTCTCGGGTCTCATATCTCTGGTTCAACTCAACCAATTGCAATAGAACATATGGTAATTTTTAAGTCTGACCAAGACCTTACTAATAAAAAAACCTCGTCAATATCCCTTAAGTTTTTGCATCCATCACAAACAAACAGACAAGAATTTCAATAAAGATACCTTTTTCTTTTAAATCTTTTTTTTGGGATATTTATCTAGACAGACATGTCAACCCTATCATATCTTATAACTAATTTACAATTTTATAGAATTAATACTTACATTGCTACAATATTTAGTGAAATCTTCGTCTTTGCGTAGATGGTAATGAACGGAAACATGATTGAGCGCCCCAGCATCGTCCAGAAACACATTAAAATCTTCGCACACTCCACATTTCTTCACAATCATAAACTTGTCTGAATGCTTTAGAAAATGATCAACCTCAAGACATTGCCTCGTTAACATTATATTGCATATTTTGCACTGATATCTACCAATTTTATACATATGATTCCGATATAACTGATGCTGTCGGAAACTCCTATAGCAAAAGCTGCACTGCCATGATGTGGTTATTAGTTTGCAATTATGATGCCATCCATAGACAGCTTGGCACTGAGTACACTTCGGATACTTTGCAGGAACTATACAATCTGACCGTACACTGTGCATCAAGTTCATATGCATCTGGTACGATTCCTGCGAGTGAAAAACAACACCGCAGACCTCACAATTCTTGCTCAGTTTTCCTAGTTGGAACGCTACACCGGTTAATTCAGATATTGTATGATACCTGTATTCGTGACTTCTTAGAGCAAAACACGTGTTAAATAACTTATAACATGTTTTGACTTTACAACTATATAGGGAATTCTTTGCTCGATTACTCGATTTATGTATAGCAAACTCGTTCCCACATTTCGGACAATCTCCTTCTGTATAAAAATGTTTTATATCTACAATTTCATCAACATTTAAATATGCTATAACGTTGGCTTCATAGATGGTATACTCTTCAAGATCTAAGTTATATTCTTTGTGACATTTCAAATGTTCTTGAAAATCGTAAAGGTACCACCAAGATAGTTCACAAATGTAGCATTTGTAGAACAACGGTGAACTTCTTAATTTAATTTGTACTATTAATTTTTGCCACCCTTGCCACTGCTCCATCACTTTATAAAGTTTGGTATCCTGATACTCATTCTGTTTTAGTTGAAACTGTCCGATGCAATTTCTGACTTCTATCCCAAGGACTTTATCTGCGATATTCGTTGACTCTTCTAGAATTTTGTTAGTTGCGTTGAGTATTTCTTCTCGATCTAGAAATAATGCTTCTAGTACCTTGTTAGTTGAATCGTTTGTACCTGCACCTGTTTCGTTTTTACTCACCAGACTTTTGGTACTGACAGCATAATAATCATCGGCTTCTGAGTCAGATAGAATCTGTATAGTATTGTCTTCTGGTTCTACTATCACTAACTCTGAACTACTCTCATCACATTCTTCTACTGCTACAGTGATAGAGAATTTTAGAGGTGATTGACTTTCTGCTGCGGACTTCTGAGAATCAATGAGGGCTTCAAAGTCATAATTTGTTTGACTCGATGTTTGTGGTGTTTTGGGGACATTATTCTCACTTTTCTTTCTCCTCGAAGTACCTGGTTTCCGCTGTAAATAAAAGGTAAAAATTTATTAACTGCATATGTTCCAAAACCCTCATAGCGATCTCCCAGTTGCTTTCGAAGTTTGCATTTTGGAGCCCGGGGCTTGCTTATTGATTTTTATTGGTATATCGGCTTTTCGAGAAGCGACTGCCGTCTGACATCCCAACCCTTCTTAATTTTGTTTTTTTTTATCTTGACTGATATGGTCTCTGTGGCGTAGCGGTAGTGCATTCGACTGCTACGACATGAGGCGCGGGTTCGATTCCCGCTCAGTGCAAATATTTGTATGCGTGAAAATGTTTGTTTGCATTGGTCTGGGTGTTTCTATGTACAGGGTCCGGCATAATGTATTGCCTATTTTATTTCTTTAATAATTCAAAAACCAATTGGTTATTTTGAATGAAAATAGTTTTAAATGAAAAAGTAGGCTTGGGAAATTTTGTTATAATGTTAAAACGCATGCATTTTCATCCATATAAGATCGCAATAGCCCAGGAAATAAATGATCAAGATAAGATTAACAGACTTGAATTATGTCGTCTGATTCATGATAATCACTAAGGTATCGAAACTTACTTATTCATGAGTGACGAGGCCCATTTTTATCTCAACGGCGATGTAAATAAGCAGAATTGTCGTTATTGGGCTCAAGACAATCCTCGAGAAATTCATCAGCGACCGTTACATTACCCAAAAGTAACTGTATGGTGTGCCATTTCATCGACTAGAATAATTGGGCCTTATTTTTTCGAAGAGAATGGTCAGGCGGTAACCATTACTTCTGCGCGCTATGTTCAAATGCTGCAGACATTCTTTTTACCACAAATTGAAGAAGAAATAGGACATTTCTGGTTTCAGCAAGCCGCGGCAACAAGCCATACGGCAAGAATAAGCATGGACATTTTTAAGAAACTCAGTTCCAAACAGACTCATTTCAAGAAATGGTACGACTCCATGGCCAGCAAGATCCCCAGATCTTTCAGCTCCGGATTATTTTCTTTGGGGCTATTTAAAGCTTAAAGTCTTTGTGAAAAAACCAAGAAATTTAATGGAGATGAAAGTAAACATTAGAAATGAAATTCCCAGGTCACGTTCTCCAAAATGTTATGCAAAAATTTGCTACTCAATTAGAAGAATGCATTGAGAACCATGGCGGTCATTTACGAAACTCTATATTTAAGTCATAAAATCTCCCATCCTTCTAATTTAAGAATATGTATTTCTCGTTTTATTATTCAAAGTTAATAAATTTTTATAAGCTGTTTAAATTGGGTAGTACATTTTGCCGAACCCTGTATAATAAACATAAACATAACTTCACGCCTGTATCCCCGAAAGCATAGGCAGAGGTGCATAGACAGCCACGATTCGCTAGTTATGTTAAGGTCCCAATGTAATAGGGGGCGAGCCTATTGCCATCTACCGGGCACATTATTAAGCGAACGATAATCAACATTTATTAATGCACACATAACTACGAAAAGACAGAGGTGTGTGCCTATGTATAATATGTATGTATTTACAAAAAAAAAAGTATATAAGTATGTTTATCCGCATTCTGGAACCCATAACACAAGCTAGTTAAACTATGCTTACTTTGGGTCTAGAAAGCGCTGTGTAGAATATCGAAGAATATTTATTATTATTTATTTATGTCAATCCCGTCGTACCTTATATCATATAAAATACTTATATATAAAATTATTTAGATATTAAAAATAAAATACATAATAATAAAAAATACAGGTAAACCTGCTGGTTGACGGACGTGGCTATGGCGTACGGTTTCCTCTCGGGGTTGGGAGGGCAGACGACAGACATTGCCACAAAAGCCATAATTACCCATAAAAATTGGAATGTCTTGGAAACGATCTTGCCAGGGATAGGGAGTAGCCGTGAAACGGCGCCCCAGAGAGGCGGACCCCGGAGAGAGCGTCGGATTGGAAGTGTTTAGTTTTAATCGTAAAGTATTGGTTTTGATGTTGGTACCGCGTATTGATAGGACCAACATCAATCATATTTTTTCTTTACGTACCTGCGCATTATTGTACGTGAGCTACGACGCTGTGCATCGCGAATTGAGCGTGGATTACAGCGCGACGTCGCTTTGTGAAGGGTTCGGGCTCAGGAGCTGGTCAGCTCGTTGGTGGACCCTGGGCCCGCGCCTTTTTTGGGTGGCAGTGCCACGCGCTTCGAGGGGACATTGTTGTGACCTTGTATGTCGATGTTGATTAATTGGTGAAAATTAATTATCGAGATAGTTATCTCTTTGTTAAATAAAGTGAATACGCCCATCGTGTTCGTCGGACTTGGAACCTTGCTGCGGTTGAAAACACATACTAAGGGAAGTAAACATCACAGTTTATTTTACTGAATAATTAGTTTATTGTATATTCAATTACACGTACATTCATGTCACATATAGTTAGATACACTATAAATAGGCACACTTTCCAATCTTTGCTACTTTCCCGGATGAATCCCGGTCCATTGAAGGTCAGTGACACATTTATTAATATATTTTATGTATTGTTGATAATAAATAACGGATTGGTTTAATTTTGGTTTGCAATTTGAAACTTAACACGCGGTTAGAGTCTGCCATTTTGAGTGTTAATTTATCGGTATTATTTTGCCTTTTAGTGCAATTGAATTTGACTATTTTCACCTTAAAACTTGGAATTGTTATTGTAATTAAAATATTTCCTGGTCGATTTCGATCGGGTGTCAATTGCGACTTAATTTTATTATTGAAACAAGTACGTGCTAAAAATCTGTCTAAATTTGATTTGTTGTTTATTCATGTGTTTGATTGGACCCGCCGGGAGGTCTGAATAGTTATTTATTTGTGTTTACTTGCTATAAAATTGAAAGTAATGTATGATTTGATTTGTTTGTATCCGAGCGTTTAAAATAGCTAATTTTATAGTTCAATATTTCTCGGGATTTCCGGGTAATTTTTTGGTGGTCGATTCTAACCGAACTAACCGGTTCACGGTAACGGGAATTCAACTTCCCTGGAAGTTTTGATATTCCTTTTGTTTGATTTGATCTAAGTTCGTAGCGGTTCCTCGAATGCCTCGTGCGTTTTTAGTAGGTTCGGTTAACCGGTTTTTATAAAATTGCGGTATTTTGTTGTTTGAACCGTTTTATATTCGTATCGACTATGACTACGAAGTAGTATTTTTTTTTTTACGTGCGGAAATCCCTGCCGGCCGGCCAGCGGGGGCGGTTATGTCGTGTTATTTATGAAGTAGTAAAATAAAATTTACCTATTTTACTACTTTAAAGACTGGCTAAAATATTTATAAAATCTACAGAAATAAATAAAATTGAAGTGTCTGTTTGTAATACAAAAATTACAGATTTTTAATGATTGCACATGCATGTATACACGTAAATTTTTTGTTTGTCTGTTTGGAAATCTGGAATGGCTGGGCCGATTTTGACGGGACTTTCACTGGCAGATAGCTAATATGTAATATGGTCGTAATATAGGCTACTTTAATTTTGGAAAAACCAGCCAAATGCTAATCGGTCTCGCCCATGAAGGGTTCTGTAGCAGCAAGTGAAATTTTTATATTTGTGTTGATTGAATGAAAGGTAAATTGCGGTTTACGATTTAAGATGTATTAACAAAACCTACTTGCTAGATCTCGTTCAAACCAATTTTCGGTGGAGGTTTCCATGGTAATGTAGGTACATCATATATTTTTTTTAGTTTTATCTTTCTCTTATTTTAGAAGTTACAGGGGGGGGGGGACATTTTACCGCTTTGGAAGTGTCTCTCGCGCAAACTATTCAAAATGCAAAATTATTCCCTAACCATTCCAAAATATCAAAAATGCACAACGTTGATATTCAAGTTTTCACTTCTGCCTGCACTCCCGGAGTGCAACCCGTCGTTTTTAGGGTTCCGTTGCCAAATGGCAAAAAACGGAACCCTTATAGATTCGTCATGGCTGTCTGTCTGTCCGTCCGTATGTCACAGCCACTTTTTTCCGAAACTACACTTGTGGACACATCTATTGGCCCACCTTGCATTTTCAGTTTCGTTTAGTCCTAGCCAAAAATTTATGTTAGGTCGAGCAAAAAGTTTTTATGCAGTTTTGAACCAGGCACATTCATAATTTTATTCAATAGTCTTTTTTTGAATTTCGAACACAGAATTTAAAGAAATAAAAGACAATTTGGAGCCTGTTCGTTGATATCAAACAATCGAATACTAAGAAAACTTGATTTTATTGGTTTACTTGGATTTAATTCTTGAAAGTGTGATTTTTCTCTTTGGTTTTGCAACAAACATTACTTATTCTTAACATTAAGGTGAGGTTCTATCAATAATCTATGGATACTTCGCCTGAAGTCACCGCCCAAGCTGTGGCACTTATCCAGGCCGGATACAGCCAAGGAAATGTGAGTGCTCAACTTAATTTAAGTCGATCTGCGGTCCGAAATGTTTATCGGCGGTACCTAGAGACTGGCGGCTTTGTTCGTCGCCAAGGAAGGTCACGATCTCGGGTCACAACTGAACGGCAGGATCGATTCATCGTGACGACCAGCTTGAGAAATCGTCACCTTACCTCCATTGAGATACAAAACCAACTTCGCGACTTCGACGGAGTATCTGTGAGCGCTCGAACTGTTCGGAGAAGGTTAAAAGAACGCGATATGGTACCACACAAACCAGCTAATGGCCCGAAACTAACGCGAGCCCACCGAACAGCGCGTATTCTTTTCGCGCGCACTCATTTAAATTGGACTCAGCAGCATTGGAGCCGTGTACTCTTTTCTGATGAGTCTAAAATTGCGTTACATGGCAATGATGGAAGGAAGATGGACTACCGACGTAAGGGAGAGCGTTTTGCACAATGCTGCTTTCAAGAGAGGGTTGCTTATGGCGGTGGCTCGTGGACTGTCTGGGGCGGTATATCCGCGAGCGGCAAAACTCAACTTGAGGTTGTTACGGGACCACGGCTGCCAACATTAAATGCTGAAACGTACATTCGTGAGTGCTTAGAACCTCACGTGATGCCATACGTGGACCATGTGGGCCCAAATTTCCTTTTTATGCATGATAATGTAAGAGCCCATACGGCCGGCATCGTCAGGGAATGTCTTCGGGATAGGAACATCACAGTTATGGACTGACCAGCCAGAAGCTCAGACATGAACCCGATTGAGCACATGTGGGACGAGCTAAAAAGACGTGTTAGGGTTCGTCAGCCAGTTGCCCAGACGATGCCGGAGTTGAAAACTGCCATAGAAGAGGAATGGGAGATGATCCCTCACAATTTCATAGAACGGTTGATAAACTCTATGCCTAATCGTATGAGAGCTGTCGTAGATGCCCATGGAGGCAACACGCGTTATTAAATTAAACCTTTATTTGATAAAACATGTTTTTTATTCAAAAATCAACTGCCTTCATCAAGGCGCATACCCGACTTGTTAGGCGTAGCTCCATATCGTGTGGTATTCTGAATTCAAATTTAAAACAATACAATCGAAAAAGATGGTAAAATGTATCAGGTTTAAAACTGCTTCAATAGTTTTTGTTCAATCTAGCAATCATATTTAGGTAGGGGCCATCGAAACCTAAACTCTAAGGTGGGCCAATAGATGTGTCCACAAGTGTATAAGAACTATGCTGTTGGAACTTGGTAAGTAGATGTATTGTGAACCGCATTAAGATTTTCACACAAAAATAGAAAAAAAAAACAATACATTTTGGGGGTCCCCATACTTAGAAGTGAAACTCAAAATTTTTTTTTACATCAAACCCACACGTGTGTGGTATCTATGAATAGGTCTTGAAAAATGATATTGAGGTTTCTAACATCATTTTTTTCTAAACTAAATAGTTTGCGCGAGAGACACTTTCAAAGTGGTAAAATGTGTCCCCCCCCCCCCCCCCCGCCCTGTAACTTCTAAAATAAGAGAATGATAAAACTAAAAAAATATATGATGTACCTACATTACCATGGAAAAACACATTATTATGTTACTTGCTGCTACGGAACCCTTAATGGACGAGTCCGACTCGCACTTAGCCGCTTTTTTTAGTTTTATCATTCTCTTATTTTAGAAGCTACAGGGGGGGGGGGGACATTTTAGCACTTTGGAAGTGTCTCTAAACTATTAATTTTATAAAAAAATTATGTTACACACCTCAATATCATATTTAAAGACCTATGCATAGATACGCGTATGGGTTTGATGAAAAGAAAATTTTGAGTATCAATTCGAAGTATGGGGGACCCCCAAAATTTATTGCTTTTTTTTTCATTTTTGTGTGAAAATCTTAATGCTTAAATAAAAAAATAATTCTGTGAACCAGAATACATCTACTTACCAAGTTTCAACAGCATAGCAGCATACTTTTTTCCGAAACTATAAGAAGTTTCGGAAAAAGTGGCTGTGACATACGGACGGACAGACAGACAGACATATGTAATATGTATAGAGTCTATAAGGGTACCATTTTTAACCATAAAAATAATTAAGGAACAACGCAACAAATAAAATCCCACAAAATTGTGAACAAAATCTGATTTATTGTGGAACGGCTGGGCCGATTTTCACGGGACTTTCACTGGCAGATAGGTAATATTATAATACGTAACATAAGCTACTTTAATAATAATTAGGGTTCCGCTCAATAGAAATAAAACCCTAAAAATAGAAATTCACGCGGACGAAGTCGCGGGCACAGCTAGTCTTGAATAAAATATGTTAACCCATATATGCCTGTAATTTATTAGTTTTCAAATAATTGTTGATATTTATGATTACTGCTGCGATCCCTTCGGTAGTAGCGTGATGATATATTCTATGACACTCAGAATAACGTGGCTTTGTTTTGTATTGGTAAAAGAATGTTCAAAATTTACTGGTGGTAGAAATTTGATGACACAAATTTGTCACAAAATTCGGCCGGGTGGGTACCACCGTGCACGATTACGAAAAACCCTCCATAGTAATCCAATTTCGGTTTGATTGCGTTCAGGGGTCAGCAAGTGCATAGCCGGGCAGGGGGATTGTGGTCGCGGCACTAGTGGGACCGGTGGGTGTCACGCGGTGCTGCGACGACAATCCTCTTCTGATGAGGCCGTCAAGCTGAGTGCCACCATTGTTAACATGTACCATGTGTATATAATGGTGACCCTCTTTCCTGAGACTTTACCTTTAGCTTACCATCAGGTGAGGTGAAGTCTAATTGGCGTGTCCTAAATATAAAAAAAAAAATGTTCTAGGACATATTACACAGCGCCATCTAGACTCAAACTAAGCGGAGCTTGTCATATGGGTTCTAGAAGGCGGATAAACAGACTTAGATAAGTACTTTTTTATGTAAATAAATACATAATAATTAATAATATTTTTTTATTTCCAAAAAAGCATAATATATGATTTATACCTTATAATAAATTCTTAACATTCTTATGCATACGTACGCAGAGTATTATATAGCATTTAATTGCAGCCTCTGTCACTGAGCTAGGCTAGTAGCCTGTATTTCAGTGAGCAGTTGCAACCACCCCGAAGACATGAGTCCTTTAGAAAAATACTTGAGCAAAGTGTTCGAAAATTACATTTTAAATCAAAATAAATACATATTAATAGTCAATAAAAATTAATTCTAACACTTTACAATTTACATCTTATAACTCAGGTAACTTAAATTATTATAAAAAGCAAAAGATAAGAATTAAGTGTATGTGTGTGGATTTGTGTGTATGTGCTTTTTTGTGTATGTGTGTGAAGGTGTGTGTTTTGTGTGTGTGCGTGTGTTTACGTGATCCACGAGGTATATTATGAACTCTACGATGTGTACTCTGAAGGTTGGTAGTAATTTCAAACACTATTAAGGAATTGTCAATAGGTCTTCAGCTTCACTGTAAGTCATTTTATTGAGCCAGGGAAATAACGATTTTTTGAGTTGTGTTTTAGTCAAATGATATATTTCATTTATTTTATTATAAAGATATGGACCTAGAGATGGTAGGAATCTGCGAATAAATGACGTTTTAGGTTTAAGAGTACGATCACACACACTGTGGAGTCTTCGTCTTTGAGGCAAAATTGGGTTATATTTCAGTAGGGAGTGCTGTCTCAACACGATACTCGCTATAAATAGTTGACGCACTGATAGAACCCCACAAGACTCATAAAAAAGCTTAGTTGGATAGCAAAAAGGCTTGAAAATACATAATTTTAAGATGCATCTCTGGGCAACCTCAAGTTGTATAAGTGTTATCTTAGGAACACCTCCCCATGAGGATATACAGTAAGTAAGTAACGATTGGCAGAGAGCGTAGTAAATTCGCTTTGGAGTTAACGGAGGAAGGACGTGCCTTATTGTTTTAAATATATGTGTCAGCTTTCGTACCCTTTTAGTAAGAAGTCGAATGTGTGGTTTAAAACTGCAGTGTTCATCCAGAACTACTCCCAAGTACTTGATAGTATCGTTGCGCTGAAGAGGACTGCAATGACAAGGGCCTGAACACTTATGTGACGTAAGTATTATAGTCATTGGATGGAGAGCCACGGAGCGAGAATGAAATATATTTAGTTTTATCCTCATTCAAGGTGAGAACATTATCATGAAGCCACCGCTTAACAATATCAAATCCTCTTTGAGCGGAAGTATAGGTCTGAGCCCAAGTTTCGCCTGCGAAGATAAGTGAAGTATCATCAGCATATGAGATTATTTTTCCTGGGAACGAGCAAGGCTGAGTAGGTCGTTTATATTTATTAAAAAGAGCGTAGGTCCAACGATACTTCCCTGTGGAACGCCATAACACACTGGAAGCTCCGTGCTTATATATGGACCCACCTTAACACATGGGTAATCTCTGTATGTACAGAACCGATTTCTGTGGTCTAGCATTCGACTGCTAAGACAGAGGTCGTGGGTTCTATTCCCGCTCAATACAAATATGTATATTTGCATTGGTTTGGGTGTTTCTATGTATAATAGAAACATATTTACTATAGAAAATCTGTCAAAAACTGTCAACTGACACTAACCTGCTCTTGAAGTGAATTTGGTTTTTCATTGAAATAGCCATTAAAATACAATAAAAACATTATAAAAGTGCAAAGTGTGGCTTGTGAATGCTGTGATATTGTTATCCGCGCGTGGAACACTGATACACGGAAAAAATTGTGTAATAAAGATCGCGAGTGACAGGTCGCAGCTGTGAAAATATTCACCTACCCACATTTATTTCTTTCTTTCACTTACCCAAGTATCACAGACAAAGAAAAGTGTTGCAACTGTACCAAAATAAAAATTGGTAAAAATTGCCAAATAATGGACCAGTTTAATGTGCAACTAATTTTAGACAAAATGGAGGCACAACTCGAAAAACAAACAAGTCTTATAACTGAGAGGGTCACTGCAAATATATCAATAATTATTGAAAATAAACTCAAACCTATTCTGGACGAAAATAAGAAACTAAAAAGTGAAGTCTCCCTTTTGCAACAGAAAATTCTAGCTACAGAGAGAGAGGTTCGAAAAAACAACATTATTTTACACGGTATTGAAGAAACTGAAAACAACCATTCCGATACCTTGGGATTAGTACTTCAAACATTTAATGCTGTAACTGAAAAGGCTAATTTAGAGCTTTGGGATAAATGGGAGATTAGTTCTGCACGCAGACTTGGCAAAAAGGATGGAGAGAAGAAAAGACCAATCCTGATCACCACCACCCTTGAATGGCGGAAATATGAACTACTGAAGAACAAAAAACTTCTGCCTGAAAATATATTTGTAACAGAAGACTTCCCTAAAGAAATTCTCAACAAGAGAAGAGAATTAAACAAGCAAAGAATAGAAGAAATTAAAAAAGGGAATCTTGCATACATCCGATATGATAAGCTTATAATACACAATAGCCAAAAACCAACAGATAAGAGGAAAAGATCTCCAACTAAATCACCAAGCTCTAGGATAGAAACACCATTAAAGATAAATAAGACAAACAAACTTGAGCATATTGGTCGCTACAGGTCAAGCTCACTATCCGATAAACCAAAAAAACCAAACCAATAGCAACTCAAGCACAGACCCCATGACAAGACAGAAACATACAAGAAAACATCAACAACTTATAAAACAAATCCTTCTCCAAGCCGGTTGGTCACCGAGGAGAAGAATGACCACAACCCTCCAATAAGTGCTCAATATAAATATAAAAATAATTCAGATGTTAATCATACCACATTCGCTGACATTAGAATATGCACATACAATGTCAGATCATTGTCTTCAGATGAAAGATTGTTAGAACTTACCAATGCCCTAAAAAACATAAAATTCGATGTAATAGGTCTATCAGAAGTAAAAAGACTAGGATGCCAAATAGAAGAATACTGCGAATACATTTTTTGCTACATAGGCGAAACCAAGGGGCTTCACGGAGTAGGCTTTCTTATTAGAAAAGAGTTAAAGAAACACATTAACAATGTCATCGCCTTAACTGAAAGAATAGCGATACTGCAACTGAGCTACAATGACAAAATCATCTCAATCATCCAGGCTTACGCACCAACTACAGCGGCAACTGATGAAGACCTAGAGGCATTTTACTCTGACCTTAGGAAAGCACACTCGATGACAGAGGGCATTGTGTTGACTATTGGTGACTTTAATGCAAGAATTGGACAACCAACCAAAAACGAAGACTTAATCATGGGAAAGTATGGGTACGGCAGCCGTAACGAACGGGGAGAACGACTAATAGAGCATGCTTTAGAAAACAAACTTTCAATAATGAATACATTCTTTAAGAAAAAGAACTCCAGGAAATGGACATGGTTGTCACCTGACTCGAATACAAAAAATGAAGTTGACTTTATACTCACTAATAAACCATATCTCATAACAAACCTAGAAGTCTTAAACAAAATCAAATATTCTTCTGATCACAGATTGGTACGTTCCACTTTAAGACTCACAACCCTGAAAAAAAGTAGAAAAAACTTTCACCCTGACATAAGAACACCATCATCTGAAAACGAGATAAAAATGTACTTAAACTGTCTAAACTCCCATATTAGTGCAGACCCAATTTCGGGTGAAAACATTCAGAATTATTATAACTCAATTGAAGAAGCCATAAAGCAAAGTCTAAAAACAGACGAAACCACTTCAAGAAAGAAAGATATTCTCAGTGAAGAAACTCATAAGTTAATAAGAAAAAGGTCACAACTAATTCAGGAGAAAAATAAAACCAGACAAATGAAGGAAGATCTCAGCAAACTCTTCAAAGAGGTTAATAAATCTATTAGAAAAGACTATAGAATGCATAGGCAAAATACGATTACTCACAATTTAAACAAGTACAGAAGTGTAAAAAGAGGCCTAAAAGATCTCAAACTCTGTAAGACATGGATACATAATTTAAAGGACCATAATAAAGGAAAAACTGTCTCTTCTAGGAAAGAGGTCATTGAGGTAGCAACTTCGTTTTACAGAAACCTCTATAAGCATCAAAACATTACAGAAGACGAATATGCTGAAGAGTGCAACCAGACAAACATTGAATCACCACCACAAATTGAAGGAATTGAAGTGTACAATCAGGTCAAACTACTGAAAAATGATAAAAGCCCGGGCCCTGATGGGATAACCAATGAGGTGATCAAATTGGGGCTACCTGTTTTACTACAACACATCACACAGTTGTTCAATAAAATCCTCGAGACAGAGACCATACCAGAACAGTGGTACAAATCTGAAATAATATTGATCTATAAGAAAGGGGATCCTCTGGATATAAATAACTACAGACCAATTAGCTTGCTACCTAGTCTATACAAACTCTTCACATCTATTCTTCTTAAGAGAGTAACACCAACAATAGATGCATCACAACCAGTGGAACAGGCAGGTTTTCGCACAGGTTTCAGTACAACTGACCATATATTCACCTTAGAACAGGTTATAGAGAAATACCAGGAATTTAATAGACCACTTTATATAGCATTTGTCGATTACAGTAAGGCTTTCGACACCATCAGTCATAAAGCAATCTGGGAAGCCTTAAATTCAATAGGAGTACACCAAAAATACACAAAAATCATTCAAATTATCTACAAGCATAGTGTCAGCAGGATAAAGTTAGAACAAAGAGGAGAAGAGATAAATATTGAGAGAGGAGTTCGACAAGGAGACCCCTTGTCACCAAAACTTTTTCTGGCTGTGTTGGAATTGGTGTTCAGGAAGTTAGACTGGAAACAAAAAGGAATTATGTTAAATGGTAAATTCCTTAGTCACTTACGATTCGCTGATGACATTGTCGTCTTCGCTGAAACGCCGAGAGACTTGGAAAGTATGTTGAACTCACTAAACACTCAGAGTTCCCAAGTTGGATTGGAGATGAATGCCAACAAGACAAAAATAATGAGCAACGGCATACAACGGCCTCTCTGCATTAACAATAACATCATTGAATATGTAACAAGCTATGTGTACCTAGGCAAGCAAGTATCATTCTTAAAAACCAACAATGAGGAAGAGATAAAAAGAAGAGCAAATATTGCATGGAGGAAGTATTGGTCCATGAAAGAAATCTTCAAAGGAGACTATAACATAAACTACAAGAAAATCACATTTGACACCTGTCTTCTACCTTGTTTGGTTTATGGCTCACAGACGTGGACTTACACAAAGACTGTAAAGAACAAAATTCAAACCACTCAACGAGCAATGGAAAGAAGTATGCTGAGTGTATCGAAATGGGATCGAGTAAGACACGAAAAAATTAGGCAAAAAACTAAGGTCACAGATGCACTCACATACAGCCTCCAACAGAAGTGGAAGTGGGCTGGTCATGTAGCTCGACTCTCTGACAAGAGGTGGACCAAACGAGTCACAACCTGGCGAGGCCCACCTGGCAAACGCAATGTTGGTAGACCACATAAACGGTGGGTCGACGATATTGTTGAGACAGCAGGAAAACAATGGATGTCAACAGCAAACAACAGAGAGAAATGGAAGATATTGGAGGAGGCCTTCACCCAAAGTGGGGTCCACAACAGTTTAAAATGAAATTTCAGAGAATTTTACATTACTAATACTACTATATACGGAACTACTAACAAAACTAACAAAGCAAAAATTAGTGTAAATGTGGAAATAAAAGGCTTTATTATTATTATTATTATTATTATGTATAATATGTATATATTAACAAAAGAAAATGTATCTAAGTATGTTTATCAGCATTCTAGAACCTCAAGCTAATTAAGCTATGCTTACATTGGGTCTAGATAGCGCATGTCGGAGAAATGTATTTATTTTTTATTTACTTTTGGCGCTGACTGGTAGCCCCCCTTCATAATCGCAAGCCTTCATAGATTCATAGGGCACAGTAACTATGGGCAAAAATCTTGACAATGTACAGGTACACTAGATGAGCAAGTACGAGTTTTTAGGTCTCTGGTGGTAAGCGCGGGACGCGACGGCGGAGGAGCGCTTAACAACCAATCATAGACAAATAAAACTAATCAACGCGCAGGCGCAAAGGGTTCGCGTCATTCGTTGATCAGTCCTTTTATTGGCTTTGAAACCGACTTAAATTCAAATGATGCAGCTATCAGAAAAGTATTTGTTATATTCCAGAGGTTTTAGTATACTTAGCCGACTTCAAAAAAAGAGGCATGTTTGTCCTTGATTAGGTATCTCGCATTTGGTTGGACCAATTTTGATGCAGTTTTCAGGAAAGTATTTGTTATATTCTGGGTGGACACCGAAGTCTTAAAATCTCGCAAAAAAAATCAAAATCTTACACCCACTTTTTATCACTTTTCTCGACGTTTCACATGCTTCTAAGTCTAATTAAGCAAAAAAAAAATTTTGTGTCGGTCTGTCTGTTGGTCTGGATGTCTGTTTACACAATAACTCAAGAACCACTTATCCGATTTAAAAAATTCTTTCGCCAATCATCTTGTTTGGTTAATGGGAAGAACTGATTAGATTTTGGGGTTTGTACATTCAAGGTTTCGGGTAACTACCATACAAATTGTCCCTAAAAAATCATTTTTTTGTGTTTTTGACGTTTCATTTGATTTCATTTAGAGATAGGATTAGTGGGTATGTGGGAGAGATACGACTACTTATTATTGAATAAAAATATTGCAACAAAAATATCTAAGTTTGGTCCGAAGTTTGGCAATCACTGTGTGATTTCCGCCCCAGTAGATTTTACTAACATAACTTTTACTTACTTTTATTTTTCGTTGAAATCATGCAAGGCTTACGTTGTGTCTAAATTCTGTCAGTCTTATTTGTCAAAAGGTACCTCTTACATTGCAGGCCTGGGGGTGGCAGGTGAGGCCGCCTGTCGCCCCAGCAGAAGCAGGCCGGGACGTTGGGGTAACTAGCAGCCCTCCCCCCAACCGGGACAAGACGGGGACACCGTGGTTCCCAAACCCGAGGGGGCCATCTCGAAACCGGAGTTGGCCCAGGGACAGTCGCGAGTGCGAGGGATATGCTCTATGGGCAACCTTACACCCCGGCGTCTTTAGACCCGAGACGGTGTGCGGTTTTAGTCGGTTCAAGCCCGACATAGCCGCCCCCGCTAACCGGCGGGGGGTATCCGAAGGGATTTTCGCAAGGAAAAAAAAATGGTACCTCTTGCATTCTTTAGACTGTAGACGGTATAATAAAACTACTACTATAGTAAACTGTTACTTAAAAAATGGACGGTTTTATTTTAAGATCCTGTTTACTTAATGCTGTCTAATTCACAAACAAAATTTGTAACCCATTTACCTACTGAGTGTGTAGGGCCCGCCTAGACCTTCTTGGCCAAGCCAAGGTCACCTGCAAGCCAGTTAACCTGCTGATTGATGGGTAAGGCTCTGACAGTGTTTCCTCTGGGGTTGGGAGGTCAGACAACAATCAGGAACATTGCCAAGAGAACGATGAAACCCATTTAGCTAACAGATTCATCTATCTATTCAAGGACCAAGACACACATGAAATTATATCAGATTTAATATTGAAATTTATGCTTCTTTCAAAAGTGATGAAACTTTCAACCCTTAATTCATCCTATAACCTTGAAAAATGTGATATTTATTTAAAATAAAACAAAGTTGTTAGTGCTGCGATGAACTAGAGAATGGGAGGGCCGATTTTCATGATTTTTGATTTTTTTTATTAGTCTCCGCCGATAGTGCCTTTTTTAACAGAACTCCCCACAGTTATCCAACCGCTGTCTAGTGGGGGTAGTTATGTCGGACTCGAACCGACCAAAACTGCATGCCGTCTCGGGTCTCTAATACAGGGGTGTAAGGTGTCCTTATAAGGCCCTCGCACGCCAGCTCACCTTGAGAAATCTTTGGCTTTGAGATGGCCCCTTCGGGATACTGTGCCTATACTAGCAATATGAGACATAAACAAAATAAATTCAGCTGATAAGGTAACCAACTTAACTTGATAGTAAGGCAGAACAAAGTTTGCCAACTCATTTACATTTCTAACCAGTAGCAGGTTTCTGAATTATTTTGCTTATTACTTTTCCTCTCTGTGCATGTTTTTACCGCCTATATAATGGTATGTGTTCAGAAGAGTTTTTTGATATAATGCCCACTGCCACATTATATCATCGCAATGCTTGCCACCAACAGGGAATCATGCTCACTGTTGCAATGGGCAATGGTGCACACAGTGGGGTATGAAAGAAACTTCATTCTGCCCACGCTCAAACTGTAGAATGATCTCCGGGCTAGTCTGCCACCTAGGTGGTATAAAAAAATGGCCTACTTCCATAAGAAGTTAAAGTTTTACCCCCCTGGGGGTGAAATTTACAAAAAAAATCCTTCCTTAGTAGATGTCTACAATATAAAAGGCATCAAATGCTACAGTTACCAGTTCATAGCCATAACGGTTTAAGCTCTGCATTGACGAATCAATCATTCAAACTAAGTCATTATACTATATATTGCATGTACTTTAATGGCAATTATGCTAATATTGAACAAACTAACATGACATACTATATTTTTATTAAATAGAATTAAAAAGTACTTTTTAAAGATACTTATATAATAGTACCTATTACTTTTAAAAGATAATAGTCTTTGAAAACCTAAAGATACTCTGATTTTAATTAGATGTGTCATTAAGTGAGGTATTCTATTCCATTAATTCATGAACGGACAAAAGTATTCATTAGCAAAATTGCTGGCAAAGCATATTTTCAAAGAGAATCAAAATTATTTGATAGATCGTAATACGGCTGTCAATGCCCGAGGTTATCAATAAATAACAATATTTATGTATAATATGGCATATACCATCTTTAAATGCTTCTAAATAGGTGCTCCATACAATACATTTGTAATCGTCACAAAAATATAACTCAGTGAAAGTTGTCTTGATTTATTAATTTGGTACGGCTACCCACTTTATACATTTCCTACAAAATATAGGTAAATATATCATAAGAAATCCTTGATACATCATTCAAAACTGCGATTATAATAAAATAAAAAAACGGAAGGTAGTACCTATGAAGTCGTGAAAGTTTTTGGAACTTATTGAAAACTTAAACAAAATGGAGGTAGGTACCTGCAAGTCTGTGATGTTTTCATCGTCAATATCCACGTATTTCCTTGGCACCAACTTCGATTTTCTAGATCGTTTCACTGAGGATTCCGACATTATCACTCATTTCACAACACTTACAAAACTCAAAACTGTTTAAATATAGCACCACTGCAAGATCTATTCCATTCACAATTATTAATTCCTCTTAGATGTCTCACTTTGGTCTGAAGAATTATGCCGCATTGTTTTGATTCGAAAACAAATCGACTCTCTCTCTTCCACTCGATGTAAGTCACGTATAAACTAGCGCCACTAAGACACGACTGTCAAATAAAAATAACAATTTTGTAATTGTCAGTTTAATCATTTGTGATTGTAGAGTAGGGTAGTCGACAATGGACGCGTTCTAAAAAAAAAATGAAGTGCTATTACTATTTAGATTCGTACAATATTATACTTAATCCTTGTAAACTATTTGAACTTGAACTTTTAGGACATGTAATGATTGGATACCTAAATAATGTTAATGATTACTGGTTAAAATAATATAGTAAATCTGTACGTGAATTCTGAATTCCTAGATTTAGAAAATATATACCTAGAATATTTCTAGTATATTGTATATATATAATAATCTATGGTTAGGTATATAGAAGTTGTTCATCACCTTTTCCGTAGTAAGTATTACTCTATGTCTATAACCTTGAATTCTTGATACAATAATTAAGCTACCCCTCCGCAGCCTGCAAAATAATAATATTTGTAATAAAAAATACTAATCGATAGATTTTCAATAGCTCAATTTATTCAACTACGTTGCCCTTTAAAATTGCTCACCTTAAATTATTTAATTAAAAATCAATAAAGTCCTTGAAAAAAAAATCATTTATGCGTACTTTCAAACTCCTATATCTTTTGATGAATACAATATTTTAAATTGCTCAAAGTGTTATAAAACTGCTCAAGTTGCATTTATAATTGCTCAAGTACAGTTTGTAACAGATCCACTTTCCATTTACTAAATAAATATAAATAGTTTGAACAAATTTAACGTTAATAGTTAATAACGTATTTACGGTTATTTTTATGGTCTGGGAGTTTATACCGCAGTTTTAACCGTACCTAAACAATAAACCGATTCGGTTCTGGCACTTCGCCGGCCGCTGCCGCAGCACGCTCGCTTCGCTCGCTCGGCTCGTGCGTTGTGGTCACAGTTCTAACCTAACCTAAACCGATGACTATAAATAGTACCGTGGTGGAGCTATTACAAACTGTACTAAAGCAATTATAAATGCAACTTGAGCAGTTTTTTAACACTTTGAGCAAATTAAAATATTGTATTTATTACTATTTATAGTCATTGCTTTAGGTTAAGGTTAGAACTGTGACCACAACGCACGAGCCGGCCAGCGAAGTGCAAGAACTGAATCGGTCTCATAGTTATTGGTTTAGGTACGGTTAAAACTACGGTATAAACTCCCAGGCCATAAAAGTAACCGTAAATACGTTATTATTTATATACGTTAAATTTGTTCAAACTATTTATATTTATTTAGTAATTAAGGAAAGTGGAGCTGTTACAAACTGTACTTGAGCAATTATAAATGCAACTTGAGCAGTTTTTTAACACTTTGAGCAATTTAAAATATTGTATACATCAAAAGATACAGGAGTTTGAAACTACGGATAAATGAATTTTTTTTCAACGACTTTGTTGATTTTTAATTTAATAATTTAAGGTGAGCAATTTTAAAGGGCAACGTAGTTGAATTGAGCTATTGAAATGAAAATCTATCGATTAGTATTTTTTTATTAAAAATATTATTATTTTGAAGGCTGGGGTGGGGTAGCTCAATAGTTAAATTTGCCAGAACAGAATGTAACTTATTAGTAGTTTAATAAATAAATTTAGTGATTTTTTGTAGTGGTCAGCACAACTTTTAAATTATTCATAGTGAGTGGGGCTTACTCATTTTTGTTTGCAACTTTGCAACTAACTGTTTGATTGTTTGACGTTATTACTGCTGACAATAATTTATACATGTATAATTATTAATTACTTGTCCCGACTGACTGACAGACTGATTGACTGACTGATTCATCAACGCAGAGCCTAAACTGCTGGACCTACTGGACTGAAATTTTTGAAATTTCGCTTCTAAGGTGGCAAAATAAGAGATGAACGTTTGTATGAAAGTCTTATACACCTGCTTTTGGTTAGAAATGAATGAACACTTGTATCAGCGTTTTTTCACGATTTTGCTACTAAGGTAGTAAAATAAGGGATGAACGGGGACGAGCCGTGACCATGGTTGCTGATAAGCAACCGAAACGTCGGGATCGATGTAAAATATCAAATAACATCAAATAAATCGCGATAGAATCCGTTACTAATATCTGTTATCTATACTATTATTAAATTATAATAAATCAGTGGTGTCTGTACATTGAAGATATTTAAAAAAATATCTTGGATTATGTTAAATGAATGATTCTGAACACAAAAATATTTTTTTTGGAATTCTTGTCTGTTTGTCTGCTTGCTCGCGATGGACACAAAAACTACTGAACGGATTTTGATGTAGTTTTTGCTATTAGAAAGGTCTTGGTCAGAAATCTAGAGTTCCCCACGTATAAAGGATATTTGATTGGAGATGCAAAAAGATTTCATAATTATTATCATCACGCTATTATATTAAATATTATATTCAATGTTACACATTTCTCTATCTATTTCGAACGAATTGTCAATGTAAAACGAGTACACCACATCACCTTATCTGACCCGTTAAATAAAATAACTTAATACTTTCGTATTAGTATCGAAACTGCAGAAATAAACATACCTTGATCTATACCGAACTTAACGCGTACGAGGTCGCAGGTAACAGCTAATTTAAAATATAATAATAAATAAATCATGTTAGAAGTTTTTTTTTTTATATAGGACACGTCAATTTGACTTCACCTCGCCTGATGGTAAGCTGAAGGTAAAGTCTCAGGAAAGAGGGTTACCATTACATACACGTACCATATTAATAATGGTGGCACTTAGCTTGACGGCCTCATCAAAAGAGGATTGTCGTCGCAGCACCGCGTGACACCCACCGGTCCCACTAGTGCCGTGACCACAATCCCCCTGCCCGGCTATGCACTTGCTGACTATGGAGGGTTTTTCGCAATCGTGCTCGGTGGTACCCACCCGGCCGAATTTTGTGACAAATTTGTGTCATCAAATTTCTACCACCAGTAAGTTTATGCCTTACATTGGAGCGCTTATCGGGTATAAAAGGGCAGTAACTGGACGTTTATTCAATCCACCCAAAATGCCTTGGCATAAACCAATCGCTGCTGTTGTCTGACCTCTCAACCCTGAGAGAAAAGCTTGCTCCGGAGCCTCATCCATTAAGCAGCATTTTATATTATACTAGATGCTGCCCGCGGTTCCGCCTGCGTGTAATTCTGGTCCCGGTCCTGCTTCCCATAGGAACCTATTCCAGGGATAAAAGTAGCCTATGTTTTTATTCCAGACTATAATCTATCCCTGTACCAAATTTCAGCCAGATCCGTTTAGCAGTTTTTGCGTGAAAGAGTAACACATCCATACTCACAAACTTTCGCGTGTAAAATATTATATATGATTTTAGATTGACATGGTCATTTACATTAAACTTAGAATTATAAACGGGATATTTACCATGTTTAGTATCTTTTTCGAGAATCCGATATTTCGGCACTGTTACAAGTACCATGATCACGGATGTACCAGGGTACATCCGTGATCATGGTAAATACTAAACATGGTAAATATCCCGTTTATAATTCTAATTTTAATGTAAAATATTAGTAGGATTTTACGAAAATAATATAATATATATTATTTATAATTTTTTTTAATCATCCTTCCATCACCAAACACCCATAAAATTTATTGTTTGAACGAATAAACACCTGTACGGCCTTCATTATCCTTTAATTTAATGAAAAAATAGTGTTAATTAGTGCCAATTAATTCTACTAACTGCACATGGTCAGGGACATCGCACGCGTCCTCATACGGATGGTTTTGGACTATCGATATTTTGGATATTCTTTCTTTAGCATCTCTAATAGTGTCAAATCTAACTCAAATTATTGTAATAAGTATCAGTACATATTCTTATCTATGTAAGTATCTTATATACTCTTTGATGTATATTAACACAGAGTAAATTTTGATGTTAATAAAATAATAACTGGTCAATAACTACATTGCTTTTGTAACTAACAGGATTATTTTCTCTTCAGAATCAATAAAGTTTAAACTATAAACTATGTAATCTACTTGTTGCCTTGACGAATTTTAAAAGAACAAAGAAAACATCGCAAGTTTACAGTACGATTTACAAGTAATCTATTATGTTTTCCAGCAAGCTGAATTGAAATATTAAATATACAATACTTATAACAAAATGGCCAGCGATTTTCCAATTCTACTCCCAAGCTTATTACAACTGAGTGCAGAACGACTGGCAAGAGCTCTGGGAAATAAAAATAAAAGATATCAGTATTTGAATATTTTGGAACAAATTCGGCTTCCCAAAATTGAAATAACATATATAGAGAAAGGATTTATTTATAGAAAGTGTGATTTTTCAAAATATATCAAAAAGAAAAAGTTTAATTACAGAATAGTACCATCTCGGCCAAAGGGATATGAAAATAGTGAATATAAAATCACAGTTGGCGATGAAAAGGTTATGTATATTTCAACGATCTCTGACCTGGGTAACAAAATGCTCAAATTGGATTTCCCAGCAGGTGAATATGGATTGTTCCCGGTTGAAGATGGATATGTTCTAAAAACAAAGGACTATGCACTAGAATTACTAGATGCTAAACATGTGTTCAACACAAAAGAATGTGATAGAGGACTCGCTGGGACCTTCATGGATGGGCATTCAAACAATATTGACCTTTTGCGAATATTTAATCAGTTTATTGGAGAATATATGAATGAAAAATGGTGGCAATACACTACGCGGAAATCTGGTCGTGTAGCACTTAGGTTTCTTAAAGCTTATAATCAGATTCCTGTTTTTTTTTATTTGACAACAAACATTAATTTTGGAGATTTATGTAAAATCACATTGGCATTTCCATCTGTGATAAATAATTGCGGTAATGTTGAAGTATGTTGGTATGTGTTTCATTCAGAAAAAGGAAAAATAGGTATTGCTGTACAACAAAGAGATTTATTTGTTATGCTGGGTTTATACAATCCAGGTTTATGTTTGTTGGCTTCAAATGGATTACGTGCTATAGGAAATTTTTGTATTTCCCGTGTTCAATGCTGTCATATTCTTAGAAGGGTATTTGACGCCTGTATCTATCATGTTTATAAATGTGAATTCAGTGAGTGTTCTTGTGATACTAGGCTAACACTCATGGAAAGAAGAAACATACAGAGGGGGTCACTCGGGTTATTATAAGCCAAATTGTGGAAGTTAGAAGTGCAAGGCCGGGCCCTGGGCTCCGGAGCCCAGGGCCTTGTGAGATTTGTGTTATCTGTGTTCTTTTGATACTAGTCACATATAAAGATAGAATTAGGTCATGTAAGTCTGTGCATATTTAAAGAAAATAGGCAGTCAAAAATTGGTTTAGGTGCCTCACTAAGACCCCCAGGGTTAAGCCAAACTCACCTGTAAGGTGATAAACCTGAAATTCATGGACGAGGATCTGGTGCAGGCTTGCCTCTTGGGACTAGCAAGTCAGATGGTCACTGCCATAAAAGCCATACTGGCTAGAAAAAAGGAGGAAAAACAGTATGCAGAACCCGAGCTCCAAATAAGATGCCTCGAATGTTACCGGGAGCCACGCTAGGATGATGATGAGGATGAGGGAGGTAAAAATAGACACCCACTGTAAGTCTGACTATTGACAGCCTCCGTGGCGTGGCGGTATTAAACGCGGCCGCTACGCAGGAGGCGCGGGTTCGATCCCCGCTCAGTGCAAATATTTGTATGCATGAATATGAGTATTTGCATTGGTCTGGTCGTGCCTCGGAGAGCACGTTAAGATGTCGGTCCCGGTTGCCATACAAATATGTATGACAGTCGTTATAGGGGAATTGGGTGAAATGGCCCCACATAGAAGGGCTGATCACCCGTCTGGTCAACCGGCGTCCCCACTGGCAGTAGTGGCAGTAGTAAGTCTGACTATTAGATATTATTCAAAACTAAACCTTAACACCCGGAGACTAAGTTTTTAAATATTTCTCGGGAGAAGGGTATCTGGTACAGGACCATACAGGGTGAGCCTTTTGACACACCACGGTTTAATATCAGCTGACCAGTTATGGAAGCTAATTGATGTTTACAACCAAAAACATAAGGTTCAATATACTCTGTGTGCGACTCTTACTAGGCATATTAAATCAACTGTGCGATTGAAGTGTATGAATGCAAAGAGGTTATGTTAGTTGGCCTCATTGGATGAGCTTTAGTGTTTAAGTTTATTAATGTTTATATGTATGTCTTTTTTATATTAGATAACTTTTAGGTATACTATTACACGCTACAATGACATCTGTTTAGATAAAGGCCCCGAATAAAAAAAAGTGTATGAATGTGAGTGACAACCTCTGTGACGTATTGGTAGTGCGTTCAACTGCTAAGTCAAAGGTCGCGGGTTAGATTCCCACTCAGTGTAAATATGAATATACTCATTGGTCTGGGTGTTTCTATGTATGAAATGTATTTATTTACAAAAAAAGTATCTAAGTAAGATAATCCGTATTCTAGAACCCATATGACTAGCTCTGCTTAGTTTGCGTCTAGATACCACTGTGTAATTTGTCCTGGAAAAGAAAAACGACGGGTTGCACTCCGAAAGTGCCGGCAGAAGTGATAACTTGAATATTAACGTGCATTTATGATATTTTGGAATGGTTAGGGAATAATATTGCACGAATTGCTTTAATTATCAATATAAAAGTACTATCATTTATGTAGTAACATACAATATTCATTTATGGCGCAATCGTACACAAACATGACAATTTATATTACACTAGCATCGCCACGCGGTTTCACCCGCGTAAGTCTTGATCCCGTAGGAATATCGGGTTAAAAAGTAGCCTTAAGTAAACTTAGGGGTAATGTAGCATTCTAATGGTGAAAGAATTTTTGAAATCGCTCTAGTATTTTTTGAGCCAATTCGTTACAAACATACTTACATACACATCTTTCCTCTTTATAATATTAGTATAGATTAAAAATTTAACACTTCAAATCAACTTCCATCCATAATTTCAACGACTTTTTCACCATCATTATTACAGAACCATCATCACCAATATATTTATAAAGTACTCACTGACTTTCTTTCGCTATTTCTTCGTCACTTTTTTAAGTAATAGATGCACTCTGTTTAATTTCCATTTTATAGCAATAGATTTATGGCAGAAAATAAAATAAATCTGCCAAAAAGTTATGATGACAAAAAGTGTTTCTTGGGCCTCGGTGGGAATCGATCTCAGTCTTGACGAAGTCAACGTCCACTCATTAGACGAACGCGCCACTAAGGTTGTTAAGTACAGTGTGAAATTAGCGCTTCTATATTTGTCTGCAAAAGTCTTGCGAATTTTCGAATCAGGACATGTGACCTGCACGGATCCTGACGCGAGTTTAACGTGTTTTACCCATTACAAAAAAAGTGCACAACGCCGCTAAAGAAGTTTTCACTTCAAAAATAAAACAGTGGCACTCCGAGAGTGACAACAGAAGTGAAAACTTGAAAAATGACGTGTGTATTTTTTTAATCGTCAGGAAATATTTACATAGGTTTCGATACCGGTAATAGTGTCGCAAAATATCAAGCCTATACTGGTACAAAACAGTTAATGATTTACCTTTTGTAAAATTAAAATTAAAAAAAGGGTAGTACCTACACGCACCAAAAAACTAGGGGCGCAATGCATTCTGCTGTTGCAATGTTGAGCTGAGAGTGCACTACATGATTACCTACAATTCACGCGCAATTTGATTTCAATTGAATACCATTGAATTGTTGTTTCGGTGATTATTCCTCCGTTGCTAGACCGATTTTCCATTTTCTTTTTCTGTCTTAATCAATGTTGGACCACGATTTTGGCGCCAAAATCGTGGTCTCAACATTGATCATTTTGGAGAAATCAGATTTTGAAATTTTTGAAGGGTAATTATTCCTCCATGGTATGTTCGATTTTCAATTTTCTTTTTTCTTAACCTTCCGGGCATCAAGTTGTATTTACATGCCAAGTTTGGTCAAAATTGGTCGATTAGTTTAGGAGTAGCGTCACATCCGAAACACACCGAGTGGAGTATAGAGAGCTTTTTCGCTCGACTTCGTCTCACTCTCAGCTCAATAAATACTGCGGCTTCTTCCTGGTAGTTATCAATTATAGCAATATATGTATCAATTAGCAATAATACTTATCAATTAGCAAATAAACATTAGCAATAAACTGTTTCAATACTTATTGATCAATCATCAACTGGTGTTCCGTACAACGTTGTGGTCCATCGAGCTGGAAATATGTAAGTACGAAAGCTGAGTCTTCAAATTGAGGATGTGTAACATTTTGGTAATAGAATGCAATGGTCCAAAAGCTGGTAGAAATTTTTTGGCAGGCGTTTGAGTCAATCTGAAAATTTCTCAGATGCCTCACCTTTATTTTTCCTTGGTCTTTACCACAAAAATGACACACTCCTTTATTACTCGACATTATATTAAATGTCTTATATAAAAAACGTGCTTTTTAGGTGACTAATACTAATACTAACACTAGTATTAAGATTATTGTTACTAACAGGCTATGGACCCTGGTCCGAAATAAATGATTTATTATTAGATATTAGGTATAGGTATAACTTGCCTCAAGCATATTTTTTGTATTTATTTGTAAAATAGTTTTGCAAGCATCTTGCTAGGTTAAAATCCCTCGCAAATGGCCAGGCTTATTTATTTTCTTTATTTTTCAATATTTAGCTTTACTTTAAAAAAAATTACAAGTTGCCTCAAATATATTTTCACGAACAAATATTTTTAAATAGGTTTGATAGGACCGTATGAGCATAGGTACGACTAGATTGGCTGTAGGCCACAAGAAATTTTGTAATTGCGAAAGAACACAACGCTATGCCTATACAGATAGGAGACAAAATTTATTTAACTCAAAAAATTAAATTTATAATTTTTTTTCTGACGACGCAGCGTCCCGTTTCAAATTCAATAAAAAATAAAAATTTATTCCCGCTTGTTCAGAACGGCTTGTCTAAATATAAACTAAATCGTTTTTAATTTAGGAATACTTGTATTCAAGTAAATTCTAATGTAATGTAATCTTCTTGTGTAATGTAATGTGTACTCAATATTTTGTGATTTAAATTTTATTATTAATTTGTGATATTAATGATTTAAAAATGTAAGGTTAATTCAAATAAAGAGAATATTAATAATTTATTTTTATTAAAGTGACCAACACTCAATGAGGAAAATTAGTATCTTCTTATACCTTATATACTAGCATCGCCACACACCCGCGTAAGTCTTGATCCCGTGGGAATATCGGTGATAGCTAACGTGGAGTGGACTGTATTACTATACTTATGAGATGATGCAAACACGTTTTATAATGAATGGTTTTAATTGATAAATATAGCACAATAAGATGTTATTCTCACAACGGTGACAGGCAGACTACCTAGGTATATGACAAATAATATTGAATCATAAATAAAAAGGTTTTACAAAATAATATATGTTCCGAAGAGGTCGCGCGCCAGCCAGTCGCCAACATACCGGATCCCCAGTGGAACACTAACCACTGGTGGCTACTGGCTGAGGCGCGGCCTCCATCAGGATAAGTTTCCGGGCCGGTCTGCGCAGCATGCCCCCTCTGGTGTGGACGTCTGCCACGCGGACCGCTCCATCGGGTCCTAAGTAGACCTTTGCTACCCTTCCTAGTTGCCACAAACCACGAGGGTGGGTAGGATCGGCGATCAGCACCACGTCACCCTCACCAAGGTTCACCGAGTTGTTGTTGGTACCTCTTGTACGTAGCGTCGGTAGGTACTCCCGTAGCCATCGTGCCCAATGATCTGCTAGGCGCAGCGTTCTCCGCCAGTCACATCGTCGGAATAGGTCTGCGTCTGTCAGCGACGTGGTCCATGGGACGACTGATGAGGAGCCGAGGATAAAATGGAATGGTGTCAACGCCTCTGGTGCATCTGGGGAAGACGGTACGTATGTCAGTGGCCTGGAATTCACAATTGATTCGGCCTCGATTAGGAGTGTTGACAGGACCTCTTCCTACAGTGGTTGATTTGTTAGGCAAGATCTGAGGGCTGCTTTCACTGTCCGCACAAGCCGCTCCCAGGCGGGATCAAAATGATAGCTAACGTGGAGTGGACTTTATTGCTATACTTATGAGATGATGGAAACACGTTTTATAATTAATGGTTTTAATTGATAAATATAGCACAATAAGATGTTGTTCTCACAACAACGGTGACAGGCATAGATTATTATCAGACTATATGACAAATAATATTGAATCATAAATAAAAAGGTTTTACAAAATAATATATGTTCCGAAGAGGTCGCGCGCCAGCCAGTCGCCAACAATCGGGATGAAAAGTAGGCTATGTTACTCAGGGATAATGTAGCATTCTAATGGTGAAATAATTTTTGAAATTGCTCCAGTACTTTTTGAGCCAATTCGTTACAAACATACCTACATACAAATCTTTCCTCTTTATAATATTAGTAGGTATAGAATTTCAATTTTACTCAAACATTATTGAACGAATTAATCGACAGAATAAAATTATTAATAAAAAAATCAAATAACCCGACTGCCCTAAAAAGACCGAAACAAGTTTGATAGCAGGCGGGACCCATTAATTTTCTTTCGGTTTATGATTTGCATCTGGGTCCCGCCTGCTATCAAACTTGTTTCGGTCTTTTTAGGGCAGTCGGGTTATTTGATTTTTTAATTAATAATTTTATTGTATACTTTTTAGTTATGATATATATATTTTTGAAATCCCCTTTTAAAGTGCTTCATTTTGATACCCTACTCGATAAGTTTGAGTGAAAATATTTTTTGAATAACATACATTTTAGCGCCAAAAATCCACCATTTCGTTTTTTTATTATTTTGATATACCCAGTGTCACTCTCACAGTAAATACGAATCTAGCGACACCTCTCAAGCTAAAATCTATCTAGCCGTTCAGGCTGCAGAGCGTGCCAAACAATTATACATACATACATACATACTCTCGAAAAACATAACCCTCCTTCTGGCGCAGTCGGGTAAAAAAATCCAGGTTAGGTTAGGAATAAATGGATAGTTTCAGGCCCCCTGACAAGGCGCTGTGTATGTCACACCGCAGGGGTTTTAGTGTGTGAGAGCCACACATAACCGCGGGGCCTCCCTGCGTCGCGCGGTATGTCGGAGGACATTTCCCCTGACGCAAAAATAAGGAATAAATGGATAGGGTCAGCTGAATGAATTTTAATGAAATTTTGCTTTTCCTAACCAAGTTACCGGGTCAGGTTAGGAATAAACCCTCTTTGCGGGCCTTAATCCATATTTACATCAATCTTAAAAAAATTATAAGAAACAAATCGTGGAAACTGAAATTCCAAACAACTTTTAAATTGATAAATAACGAGTTATTCAATCAACATAAATTCACCCTTAGATTCTAAATAGTTCACTGTTCAGATAGTGGAAAAATATTAAATAAATAAAAAAATTGCGGCTGACGCAATTAAGCGAGAATCCCAAAATCCAACTTGTAGGTAGACTGCTAGTGACCCTAATAATTTTTCAATAACAAATTATAATTCGATTTGGCTAAGGCCCTCAATGTACTTGCGGCTGGTCGCATGTCTATTCTTTATAATATGCGAATGCGGCGCGGTTTCATATAAGAATAGATATGCGGCTAGCGTCCAGTGCGTTGTATCTTTAAGGGCTTTTCTGAATTTTCTATAGTTTTAATAAAACAAGAATGCTGGAAAAACATACTACGCTTATAATTTTTGAAGTTACACTTCAGGCGCATTGGGCATTTTTGAGATGGGGAAAAAGAAATAGAATTTGCGACACCATTACCGGTATCGACACCTCTCTAAATATTCCCTGACGATTAAAAAAATACACTCGTCATTTTTCAAGTTTTCACTTCTGTTGTCAGTCCCGGAGTGCCACGGTTTTTTTTGTAGGCTAGTATTTGTTTGGAAGCAGTTAGATTTATTATAGGGACTGAACCTACATACGTGTCGAATTAAGAATCTCCTAGTTTGAAACCGATTAATGTTGAATCTCCGGCCTCAAGTACAGGTCTCAAGAAACCAGGGCTTTTGAGATAGAAACCTGCTCACTTATCATCCTCCTCAAAGCCCTTTTCCAACTCAGTTGATTTCGCTTTACAGTTTAACTACGAAGCGGCCCAACTTGAAGTGACAGCCGTCTTACCACAACCCACTGGCGATATCCAAGTTCTGTAGTTAGACTAGTTGTCGGTCTTTTTAGGGCTACAACTGCCCGTAACGAATGCCACAGATGATCGTATGGCAGCTAGGACCGACGGCTTAACGTGCTCTCCGAGACACAGAGGGATTTCAATGTGTTAAGAATGGTCATCCATCCCTTGCATCATACTCTGAACTAACCTACTTAGTTAGTAGGTACTGCCTAACCAATTGCGGCAATGTAGAGGAGCGCGAGCGCGTGGGCCGCCGCCGCCTCCTTCTGCGAGTATGTAATGCTCGAGAAGGAGATGGTGGAGCGCACCCGGGAGAGTTTTAGAACTCTCCCGGGCCGCTGAGCTCGCAACATGCTCGCCGCGCGTCGCAGGCGACTCAGGCACCGGAGGTCGCTTAACGACCTTCGTCCTCCATGAGTGCAGGCCTGGGGGTGGCAGGTGAGGCCACCTGTCACCCCAGCAGAAGCAGGCCGGGACGGCGGGGCGATTAGCGCCTCTCCCCCAAACCGGAGCAAGACGGGGCATGGTTCCCAAACCCGATGGGGCCATCTCGAAACCGGAGATGGCCCAGGGTCAGTCGGCGTGCGAGGGAAATGCTTTATGGGCAACCTTACACCCTGGCGACTGAAGACGCGAGATGGCGTGCGGTTTTAGTCGGTTCAAGCCCGACATAACCGCCCCCGCTGGCCGGCGGGGGGTATCCGAGGGGATTTCCGCACGAAAAAAAACTGCCTAACCTTTCAATGTACTAACCTACTAGGTTACCATTTAGCCACGACCCCCGCCCACTAATGCATAAATACCTTATATACATACTATAGGTACCTACATACAGGGGTGCGACTGGTTGGAGGGGTGCGACTGGTTGGATCACCTCCAAGTTTGGTGCACCCTGGGCAACGTGGGCGATGACGCATCATTGATTGCTCCTCTGGAGTAGCTAGCGTCAACGTCAACGGCCAAGAGTCTGACCAACCGGCCCTTTTCAGGGCCAGCTGACCCCATTGCACCGGGGCATGGCGGGTCTGCAAGGCCCGCGGGGGGAGTGGTCGCTCCACCTTACACCCCCGCGGCGTCTGAAGACCCGAGACGGCGTGCGGTTTTGGTCGGTGCAAGCCCGACATAGCCGCGGGGGGGTACCCGAAGGGATTTCCGCACGAAAAAAAAAAAAAAAAAAAAAGGTACCCCTCTGCTGTTATCATCAGAGGGGACACTGCGAATGGCCCAGGGTCAGTCGGAGTGCGAGCCTCGCACTGCGAGGGATATGCTCTATGGGTAACCTTATACCCCGGCGTCTGTAGACCCGAGACGGCGTGCGGTTTTAGTTTAAGCCCGACATAACCGCCCCCGCTAACCGGCGGGGGGGTATCCGAAGGGATTTCCGCACAAAAAAAAAAAAAAAAGGTACCTACATACATTTCGCCCCGTAGTCGCTTAACTAAATCAGGCTAGTGACACAAGTAGAAACTATAATTGGAGCGTAGAGAGCGAAATTTTTATACACATTGCTTTTAAAAAGCTTTTCAAAAGTTTACTCTTCAATGCAATGAGTGCGCTGCAAATGCAGTGGGGTGCGAACCCTCTCTGCTCATGCCCCTGTGATCTATATACGCGGTGCATTCACGAAGTTAGCGTTACCACTTGTTCGTTTCTCACTCGAAGTAAAATTTATGCGAGATATCGTTGAGAGTTTACGCGATTACATGTTGAAACAAACATATTTCTTACGAATACTATCATGATTTTCAACTATATCATGATTTGTTGTGTTTTTTGTTATTAACTTTCTGCCCTACGTATCAAAAGTATTGACCGATTTAAGTGGAGGAGGGTATTTGGGTTGTTGGGCTCTGGAGATCATCAGACTAGTTAACCTCACCTGATAGCCGGTACACCAGTTGATTTGATTCAATGGATGAGGTTCTCTGGCGCAGTCTTTTCGAGGTTGGAGGATATGACGGGCAGTCGCTTGTAAAAGCCGAGATAAACCAAATTAACAGATAGAGTAAGCGAGCGGATCCCAAAATGGAAATGGAATGGAATGGAATTGGGACTAAAGCTGTGCAGACGATGATGAATAAAAACTAAATAAATCGCGAAATAAATGAATGAATGATTAATTAAAAAACAACAATGGTTCATATTTGTTAGTAGGTATCACTTTTGTCTAGGTTAGTAGGTATATTGAAAATAATATGTGTCCAAAACTACAAGCCACAAAGGCCGTTTCTGCACCATCCCCTCCCCCGCTATGGAACAGCAATGGTTTACATGGAGGTAGTCCAGCCTTTTTTTTTTTTTTTTATCGTGCGGAAATCCCTTCGGATACCCCCCCGCGTGCCAGCGGGGGCAGTTATGTCGGGCTTGAACCGACTAAAACCGCACGCCGTCTCGGGTCTACAGACGCCGGGGTGTAAGGTTGCCCATAGAGCATATCCCTCGCACCCCGACTGACCCTGGGCCATCTCCGGTTTCGAGATGGCCCCCTCGGGTTTGGGAACCACGGTGTCCCCGTCTTGCCCAGGTTTGGGGGAAGGGCGCTAGTCGCCCCACCGTCCCGGCCTGCTTCTGCTGGGGTGACAGGTGGCCTCACCCGCCACCCCCAGGCCTGCGCTCATGGAGGACGGAGGTCGTTAAGCGACCTCCGGCGCCTGAGTTGCCTGCGACGCGCGGCGAGCAAGTGGCGGGCTCGGCGGACCGGGAGAGTTCTAAGTCTCTCCCGGGCTCTGCACCATTGCCGCAATCATGCTGCCGAGCGAGAGGACTCCCACCCCGATGGCTGCCACGAGGTCACGCCTCGGCGCCTCCCACGCCGGGCAGTCCGCCAGCGTGTGCAGCCCTGAGTCCTCGCTCGCGTCGCAGTGATGACACTCAGGCGTTGGCTCCTTCCTGATCCGATGCAGGTGGTCCCCGAAGCACCCCTTCCCTGAGATCACCTGCGTCAGTCGGTACGAGAGGCTTCCGTGTCGCCTCTCCAGCCAATCCTCCATGATGGGCCTTACCGCCGCTATTGCGGCGTGCCCTGCGCTTGGTTGCCCAAGTCGTTCCTTCCACTCCACCACGATGGCCTGGCGGAGCTGGGACTGCACGGCCTCGATTTCTCGAGGCTCGGGGTTCCATCCCTGCTCCCGCGCCTCCTTTCGCCACTGGTACAGTTGCGAAAGGGCTCTCGCTTCCAGGTCCCATGGCGGAGTTCCGGCAAGGAGACTCGCCGCCTCGAAGGAGATCGTGCGGTACCCTCGGATGACCCTGATGGCCAGAACTCGCTGCGGAGCGCGCAGCATCTGCACAGTTCTGGTCCTCAGGGCCTCCGCCCATATTGGGCATCCATACAGGGCCATGGACCGCACGATCCCCGCGTAGAGTCTCCTGCAGGAGTCATCGGGCCCCCTCATGTTGGGCAACAGCCGAGCCAGAGCAAGAGCTGTGCCCTTCAATTTGGGGGCCAGACTTCGGATGTGCTCTCCGAAGTCCCTTCGGCCGTCGAGCACGAGCCCCAAATATTTCATTTGGGGCTTGATGCCGATGCGATTTCCTCCCACGATGAGACTGGATCCCTCGGGTGGCTTGCTCCGAGGCCCATGGAAGAACAGGGCCTCGGTTTTATGCAGGGCCACCTCGAGACGCAGCCGCCGGATCCGCCTAACGACTTGGGCAACCGCGGTCGTAGCCTTTCGGGTCGCTTCGCGGTACGTCGCCCCGCACGCCGTCACGAGCGTGTCGTCCGCGTAAGGTAGTCCAGCCTTCGCGGGATCATGTTGAGGATGCTTTTCCGCTCTCCCGCACCTCTTACGAATGGTTGCGTAAAAACAATCCACTCGGGCCTCCTCAAACATGCTGCACACGACGCAGCAGCGCGATGTCATCCGCGTAGCTTATATTGTTGACGCGGACCCCGTATATTCAGCAGAAGACACTGGCACCACTGAGCTCCTCTGTCAAATCATTCACATACAGATTGAAGAGCGTAGGCCCCCACACCCCACTCCGTATGGTTCGGATGGTACCCTCCCCTTCTAACGCTATTGGCCAGGTTCCCCTTCCAATACTTAAAAATATTTATAAGTTCTACCGGTAATTTCGCATTTTTTAAGCTTTTCCCTTAGAATGTCATGTGAATGAGAAACCATGTCAAAAGCCAGGTCGCGGAAGCACGCGATAATAATCCGGTTTTTTTTTTTCATTAATAGCCATTTCAGATACAAGTAATCATTAAAATCACTGTCTTATCAATTTCCATTTATTTTTCAAAGAAAATTCAATTTCCTTTTTAGTAAAATTCGAATCGGTCGCGAGCAAATGTTAACGCTTCATAATGAACCCTGTTTTACGGGGATGTTACACACACAAACTTCCCCTGCTATACACACATACACAACTTGCCACTCTTTCCCACTCGCACACATTCGTGAAATGCTATCTCCCTCTCGCCCTGGGCTCCTACCGGCGATCGATTTTCCCATCACTGTTTTTCCCGACCTCGTGTGTTGGAAACGTGGAACAAACACTTTCCAATTTTGTTTGTGGATTTAAAAATATAATAATAATAAAGTAATATTATAGTGATCGGTTTTTAAGAAGTTTGACGTTTCTGGAATATTCCATAGCGAAAAGCGGTAAGTTTTTACTCTGCATTGTTTTTTTTTTTTCATTATTGTTTGTATTGGGATTAAGAACGCAGAAGTATTTTAGAGTTGATTATTATCTATTAAGTTTATAATGGTGTTTAACTTTATCAATTACATTATTTGCGTTTTATAAAGATATACAATGCCACTAAATTAATGTGTATAGAGGTTTGTTGTACTGACGATGGGCGGATGTCGTCTTAAAATAGAATACAGGGATGTGCTTACATATTTCTGAGTAAATTACTCAACGAACATTGTTGTTTTTTTTTCATTTGTGTAATTGTGTTAACATTATAATAGGGAGATTTGTTTATCTGTAGACGAATATCAAAATATTCTAAATATAGGTAAGTACATAAAATTATAATCAGTTGTCCTGGCTAATTCAACAACGCAGAGAATTTAACCACTTGGGGTTGCAAACTTATAATTTTTGTAGTTGATAGTGATACCTTTTAGAAAGGAAGGAAGGGTTTTTTGGAAATTTCTTCCCTAAGGGGTAAAATATGAAATTTTCTTTTACAAAGCCAGGCACGGGATAATATAAAAATAATGCGCCGCGGATTCCGTACATACACATTTTTATTTTATTTTCCCCACTTTTATTTTCTTTCACACAATAGCACAATTTTATAAAAAAAAATTTGAGGTACTTGCCAATTAAGCTAAATCTCTAAATTATATGAGCGCCCATACAACTTAGAGGCCTATCTTAACCGGCGTTAACTATGTATGTATGGGGAAAACCTTTAATTTTTTTAATTTTTTTATTTTATGGAATTTTTCCTTTATTTGTGCGGCGGTAAGGAGATGGCGGAGCGCGCCCGGAAGAGATTTAGAACTCTCCCGGCCTGCCGAGCCCGCAACATGCTCGCCGCGCTTCGCAGGCGACTCAGGTGCCGGAGGTCGCTTAACGACTTCCTTCCTCCATGAGCGCAGGCCTGGGGGTGGCAACCCCAGCAGAAGCAGGCCGGGACGGCAGGGCGTCTAGCGCACCTCCCCCAAATCGAGGCAAGACGGGGACGCCGTGGTTCCCAAACCCGGGGGGGGGGGGGGCATCTAGAAACCGGAGATGGCCCAGGGTCTCGGGCTTGGGAACCACGGTGTCCCCGTCTTGCCCCGGTTTGGGGGAGGGGCACTAGTCGCCCCACCGTCCCGGCAAGCGACTGCCACCTGACCTCTACAACACACGATATCGGAATCCTGTAGTTAGACCAGTTGTCGGACTTTTTAGGGCGCCAAGTATCCATAACGACTGCCTCCTTTCTGACTGACTTTTCCTAGTCTATAACCTCCACACTCTATATGCCATGCCATATATATGCCAAATTTGATCTAAATCGGTTGAGTGGTTTAAGAGGAGTTAGCGAACAACCGAAGTACGTGGGTCGTCTTAGAGAGAGCTTCAACCTTTCAGAGCTACGCTCAATAACAAGAAAATCTGTCTCGTAAGTAAAACAAGTCATTGCATTGGTCTAAGAGACTTGAGAACTTGAGATGAACGAGTCTACAGTATCGTGCTACGAGAAATGTAGTATGTCTACGCTGTAGAAGCGGGTGCTACGAAGCTACGCGTAACTAAAACATTATTTTGATTAACTTTTAAACATTTGCGTTTTATGATATATACAACTTTGTCAACGGGAATTAACGCGATCATCGTACAGAAATTTACAGAACCCGGTTTTGATTAGCGTGTCGGGGAGAAGAGTGAGACTCCAGCTAAGAACGGCTTGCTTTGGTTTGTAGAGCTGTTTGTTTGCTCTGTCGCACAAGGCATGTGTACAGTTTGATATCTTGTTATGTTAGAGTAGTCAATACTGAAGCTATAATTTAACATTTATGTATAAAACAAACTCGTGTTCGTGATGTCGTTTTTTTTCTTAAGGAGCTTAGCCACAATATGACTATGTCGCTCCATCATAGCCAGTATATCATAAAACTAAACATATCTTAGGTATTCGCAGTATAATGAAAAACAGTCCTGTGCTGTATCTGACATAGGACTTGCTAGGATACTATTGCATCTTCCAATTGCCGTTATATTGTTTCTCTTTATAACTCGAGAACGGGAGGACCGATTTTCATGCTCTATATTTTTTTAGATTTGTCTCTGCCTATTTTACTGTAATCCCCACGGTTACCCCAGCGCTGGCCTTAGTGGGGATAGTTATAACGGACTCAAACCAACCAAAACAGCACGCCGTCTCGGGTCTCTAATGCCAGGGTGTAGGGTGGACAAATAAAGCAATTTCCTCGCACTCCGGCTGGCCCTGGCTTATATACGGCTTTGAGATGGTCCCCTCGGGGTACTGTGGCTATGGCAATTAGGAAATTTAAAAATATGAGACATTCACGAAATAAATTCAGCTGATAAGGTAACAAATATAAGTAATTCTGAGGCTGATTCAGCCTACTACTGCTAATTCAGAGGTCACAGGTTCGATGCTCGCTTAGTGCAAATATTTCTATGTATGAATATGTGTATTTGCATTGATCTGGGAGTTTCTATGTGAAATATGTATATATTTACAAAAAATGTATTAATACGTATCTAAATATGTTCCTCCGCGTATTCTAGAACCCATAACACAAGTTAGTTAAGCAATGCTTACTTTGGGTTCAGATAGTGCTGAGTAGAATGTCTTAGAATCACTTATTAAGATGTACGACAGAGAGATCGCTCTACAAAACCGAAGTAAGTCGATCTTAGCCGAACCCTCACTCTTTTTCCCGAAATGCTAAACCAGACGCCGAGTACTGTAATCCTATTGATCTGAGAGCTGGTAGACATTTTTGGGTCGGCGCTTGAGACAATCTGAACATTTGTCAGATGCCTCTCCCATACATAATATCTTAATACAGAAACGCAGACCTGGCCAGAGGGTAGCGGCATTTTACTTTTTTTTTGATTTTCACCACAAATTACACACACACCTTTATTACCCGATGCGTGACGGTATACAAAATGTTTTATTTATAAAACGTGATTTTTAGGTATACATAACTTGCCTCGAGCATATTTTTAGGGATTTTCTTTAGAAAAGCCCTATTGCTATCGAGTTGTCGTCGACGTCGTCGCTGTCGCCGACGTCGTCGACGTCGTCGTTGCCAATTTTCTGTCACGGTTTTGGGTATGAAGGAGATGAGCTATCGAGTTGCTGTTTTCGGTAATAGATTCGTGCTGGGGTGAACCATTGCAAGATAAAAAAAAATCGCAAAAAAAAAAACGCAAAATCGAAAATCCCTTGTATTCGGCTGAGCTCGTCTCAGGAATTCAACTTGTTTGTATCTAAATGCAAAATAGTTTTTAAAATCCCTCGAAAATGGCCTGGCTTATTTATTTTCTTTATTTTAAATATATTTAACTTTACTTTAAAAAAATTACAAGTTGCCTCAAAGATTTTCTATGCAGAGTTTACGGGATATTTAACCGTTAACCGCCTCTTCAGTTCCTCCGTGATCATGGCGCTTGCAACAGTGCCGAAATATCGAACTCTCTTAAAAACACATGGTAAATATCCCGGTAACTCTAATACTTATGTTAGTGACCATGATAGTTTAAATACCTATATTTTCTATGCCTTTTTTAAATATTTGATAGTATAGGGGTAGTAAAATGGAAGGGGCAACTTACATTTTCTTTAGATTGCCTCAAATTCTTACCCAAAAATGTCTACCAAATCTCATTCTGTATCTCAATCTACCCGTAAAGATAATCGTACTTCAGTAATATCCTGTCTAGTCGCGGGGATATTTTAGGGGGCTCCGTTGCCATAGTCAGGAGGGTGTTCGAGTTAAAATCTAATTTCGACAACCGGTTTGGTGTGACACTGTTCAACTGCGTCGTTAGGGGAACAGTTTCGTTTCGTCAGTTAAGCTTTTTAGAACAAAAATTGTGTGACAGTTTTTGGGTGAGGTGGGAATTAATTTTGAATTTGGAACGCGACGCGAGACTACATGAATGAGTTAATGAATTTTGACACCTATCTGTATAGGCATAACTCGCCTTTTTGTTATGTCATCTGTATGAGAGCTACAAAAAATTGCGCTTAGTTGGTGGTCCATTACTGATCTTTCGGGATACTAATTATACGAGGATACTGGGGTTAAATCACGATGTGAAACGATCAAAAGGCCGCTTTTATTTTTATTGGATGGCTATGGCTCGTAAGAAGGTCCACTAAGCCTAAGGCTGGACTCAAGCTGCACTGGAAAAGTACTAAGTGCTAAAGTTATAAGCTTGAAGCAGTTACAACACAATTACAAGTATCCAACAATGACTATTTCGTTCCTTTTAAAGGATCAGAAACTTCTCAATCTATATACATACATATATATAAATACATATATACATATAAATAAAATTGGAGTGTCTGTTTGTAATATTGAAATAACCGTTTTTTACTACATGTATATGAATATTTATACGGTACATACACCAAAATATCATTTCTTACAATTTTTGTCTGTCTGTCTGTCTGTCTGCTTGTTCTAATCTCTGAAATGGCTTTACCGATTCTGACGGGACTTTCACTGGCAGATAGGTAATGTTACAAGGAGTAACATAAGGTACTTTAATTGAGCTGAGTGAGACGAAGTCGAGCGAAAGCTCCTCATACCAGGCTTCAGGATTTTCTTTGTCACAGGTCTCCTCCTAAACTACTAATCCAATCAGAACCAAATTTGGCATGATTAAAGAGGTCAATCAGAGGAAGGTTTATGGATATATTTTGAAAAAATTAATGCTACCACAGAGGAATGATCACCGTTAAAAAAATTCCAGATGGAATTACATAATAACCGCTCGAGACACTGTGACCAAACTTTACACGCTCAGAAAGCATGTCCAGAGTTGTGACTTTCAAAAAGAATTTTCAAAATCGGACTTGCCACGGAGGAATGATCACTGTTCTAAATTTTCAAAATCTGATTCACGATGTCTCACTCAGCTCAACATTGCAAGCAGCGATTCGCCTTGCAGACCTAGTTTTAGAAGAACCAAGACCATAAAAATCGAAGTCCACGCGGACGAAGTCGCGGGCACAGCTAGTGTAACATATACGCAGTGGGCAACTACCACATGTTTCCACTGGTTGTGATGCTGACTTACACCTTATTTTATATTAACATTTTCATACATGCTTGCTGGTCGTGGGTACCCTTGACCTTCTTTACTAGGTCTGCAAGGCGAATCGCTGCTTGCAATGTTGAGCTGAGTGAGACATCGTGAATCAGATTTTGAAAATTTTGAACAGTGATCATTCCTCCGTGGCAAGTCCGATTTTGAAAATTCTTTTTGAAAGTCACAACTCTGGACATGCTTTCTGAGCGTGTAAAGTTTGGTCACAGTGTCTCGAGCGGTTATTATGTAATTCCATCTGGATTTTTTTTAACGGTGATCATTCCTCTGTAGTAGCATTAATTTTTTCAAAATATATCCATAAACCTTCCTCTGATTGACCTCTTTAATCATGCCAAATTTGGTTCTGATTGGATTAGTAGTTTAGGAGGAGACCTGTGACAAAGAAAATCCTGAAGTCTGGTATGAGGAGCTTTCGCTTCGTCGTTCACTTCGTCTCACTCAGCTCAACAATTCTCTGTCTACGATATTGCTGTTATTTTCAATTATTGTTTCATTTTGTTACCAAGGTGCCTTTGCTCTGTCTGTATAATTTTTAACCGAAAATAAGCAATAAAATGTATTTATTCGAAAAAAAAAATATTGTTCCGTACAGCAGGTTTAGCAGTATACATGAAGTGGACAACTCTACATTCCCACCACACCCTCACCGTCTCACAATTTTCGTTCCAAACAGCTTCTCTATTCTTAATCTATACTCTTTACTAATATTATAAAGAGGAAAGAATCGTTTCTTTGTAATTGATAAACTCTGAAACTACTGGACCCTATCCTTCATTAACATAGGATACTTGTGGGGATGGGGGTGCTACAGGGGACCAGGACTTACTCGCTTATCGCGTGGCGATGCTAGTGTTATATAATAGGTAAATAGAAGTCATTGGCTACGGGGTACTACCTTTTAATTATATATCCGTGACTTTGGACTTGGACTTCAAGCAATACTTAGAATATTTAACAGCAACTATAGAATCACTAAAGTGCCACTCCATATGAGTGAAACCTTGACTTGCTAAGATTCGACAAATATGCAAATTATGAAGTGGCATTTTATTCGCTTTCTGAGTGGCCATAAACCTCAGATGAGTTATTGTAGTATTATGTATTAGGTAATTTTTTTTATGTATTTTGTGATGTCATCTCTATGACAAAAAAGTTAGTGGTTGTGGTCTTTCCTGTGGTGGTTGTTCGCGATAATTTAATTTTTAATGAAATTTGGAAGCAAAATCATAAGTACCTATGCTATGTCAACTTTTCCTATAGATTACTTAAATCGAAAAGGTGAACATCGAAACCAGTCCCTTACAGTGGAATACTCTGACCAACTGAGTTTCAGTTCCGTACAGTCTTATAAGTATACTACACATGATCCATTGGGTACTGTAGGTACCTACGTACAGACAGGTCACACCCATATTTCTCCCTTTTTAGCTCCACCGCAGTCGGAAAACAGAAAAACGACTCCGTAATAATATGAAAAATACAACTAAACATTCTCAACGAGGACAAACTTTCATTAAAGGGATAAAGAGGCAGGGAAAAGTCATTCAGTCTGCCCTTAGCACACGGATAATACCTCCGCCATTACAGTGCACATTTTCCCGCGCTTTCACAGGACACTAAGGAATACCCTCCTGCCCCATTAAACGATGTCGCCCATAGAGTATTATTTTTATATTTTCTTTTTATAGTGCAGTTTTTTGTATGGAACGTTATGAGCATAGGTTCCTGTGCTGCAATGTGAACGTTAATGAATAATAAATTGTCTATGAGAAGAAATTTATTAAAAAATATAATATTGCCTTGAAATGAGCAGTCTAGTTCCGATCTAAATCTATAGGAAAAGTAAACATGCTAATTGGTTCAAAATTTTATTTTGCATAAATTCATTACTAGTATCTACTAGTAATGAGTTAATAATTCTTTTTATACCTTTACAGCTCATGACAGCTGCAAAAAGTTGCAGGTTAGTTATTATAAGTCCTGAATCATTCCCCTCCGGAGCCATATAATGGACTAAAAACTGAAAAACCAACATTTTGTACCGCGCTTTTGTTTTCAAAGATACTAAATGACGCATGTCAAATAAAAACGGCGGGAAAACTAGAGTGGAGAGTAATTACTTGGTGTAGACCTCCCCTAGCACTTTTCAGTCGCTTTGAACTTTTTTTATTGCGGGCAGAAGAAAGGCTTCCTTTGCTATTTTTGTTTGTATGTGATTTTTTTATTAACCAGGGGATGATAATGTTTGTGAACGTTTTTTATACCATACCTACTCTAAAAAGCTTATTTTATTCACGCAAAACAGTGAATAAAAAGGCCTTTTATTCACTGTTTTGTTTTTATTCACTATTTTGGTGTTTGAATTTGGAACACAAAAATATATCCGGTCTCTATTTCAATGCTTACACATACTCCTTGCGCTAAGATTCGAAATTCAAAACTCTTTGGTGCAAATAAATTCTCGAGATTTGATTGGTCGATATTTGCGACAAGGAGTTTGGCATTAGATTTATAAATATTGTTTCACAAGTTGACCACTCTAATGATAATAATAAGAAAATTACGCTTAATTTCAGTCATTGCTCTAATTTTAATGTCCATTTCAATTAATGTAACAATTCTTATTTCTTGATTAAATTTCTATTTTCGCTTAAATTATGTATTTTCTCGTAGTCATGGTATAAAGTATAGTATGCAACTCCTGAATAAAGTACGAATTTATATCGAGGGCCAAATCACTCGCGTCGTTCAGGATTCTAACAGTTAGAATCAAACAGTTAATTAGAATCCTTCAGTTGCTCGTGATTCATCTACGGGCCTCGCTTTAAATCCGTCCTTTATTCACTAGTTGCATAATATACTGTTTTAACAAAATGTTTTGTTGAGAACATATACTGTGTTTTTTAGGCTTCCTGGAAAAGGAAAAAATGGCACCATAATAGGATCACTTCGTTGTCCGCTTGTCTGTCATTCAAGAACTTTGGTCTGTGCTTACATAGTTTATGAATTGTATTATTTCGGTGAATGTAAGTAGCTATACAACATCGGTGCGTAAATCGGCTTTGCACCTGGCCGATTTTTTAGGGTTCCGTAGTGAACACGGAACCCTTAGTTAATTAGTTTAGCTCCGAGACCCTTGTTCTAGGAAACTGCAAGTCGGCAAGAGCACGTTCCCTACATCTAGAAGCTGAAGATGTTTTTTTTCTCTCGTCCACCCTATGATGTGAGGTCTAATTAAAAGTATTTCGATTTCCATAATAAATTGGTTTTAAGTGTATTTCCCCTTAACCTTTAGTTTTAATAATTCGTGGTTTTTATTGTCTCAATGTTTTGTTGCCAGGTGATGTTCGGTATGCCGCGTTCCGCGTGAAATGGACGGCATACAGATGGAGCCTATTGGCAAGTACAAGACCGACAGGAACGGTTCTGCTAAGGGTGAGCACTTCGCCTTAAAATTAAAATTTGTAGTGCCCCCGTGACCATGGCTGCTGAACAACCGAAACGTCGGGTTCAATGTAAATAATAAAATAACATCAAATAAATCGCGATAGAGTTAAATAGTTTTATTTCAAAAAAATAAACGTTTATTATCTCTCGCTTAGTGATGTGCCCGATATGTCTATAGACTCGCCCCCTATTAAATTGGGACCAAAACATAACTGGCGAAACGTGGGTGTGTAATACACCTCTGCCTAGCCCTTCAGTGATACAGGCGTGAAGTTATGTTATATTATTTCAATGTGTGACATTCGCATAAACTTCCGACAATATCAAGTAAAATTTACTTCAAATTAATTGATGTTCTTAAAAAAAAAAAACATCCAGCCAGTATACTTTTAGGTGCTGCATGATTGGGGATGACCTTTTTGCTGTCATCCGAGGAATTATTACATTTAACTATATATTTTTTTACAATTAACTTAAGTATTTGGATCCTCTTAATATGCTTATTGAATTAAATACGGTGGTTGTTAACGGATCGGGTCCGCCCTATTACTGCCTATCATTATATACCTAAATATTTCTAAGATAAGGGTTATTTAAGTCATCCTTATAGTTATTTCTTGGATGCGTAAAAAGTTTGCACTTCGGAGTCTGTGGTCCATTTATTTTTTTTGATTGGTATGACGGCTTTTCCGTGAGCGATTGCCATCTGACCTCCCAACCCCGAGAGGTGCGCCTGCGCCAGATCCTCGTCCGTTGTTTAGCAGATGCACCGACTTGGAGGTGAGGTTGGCTTAGGTCTCAAGGCTTCCCCATTCCCCACGAAAAAAAAGGTTCAAGCCTTTCTACAGGGTGTACACCTTAACATAAAAAAGGAATGATAATAATATGTTTTGAATTTTAGCAGCTGCCTGGCGAAACATGGTGGACCAGGATTTGGACGATGTGGCTTTTCTGGGTGGTGAGTTCAGTATATTAATATTGTTTGGCCCTAATTACGAATTATTATACGCTTTTTATTAGCTTCACCTGTATGTTTGTTTGTATGTTTGTTTGTAACCGACTCCTTTTGACGCGATTTTGACCCACCTTAAGCGGCCAGATTTCGTTCAAACTTTGTAGATTTATCGAGGACCAAAGACAATACACTAATTTGATAAAATTATTCCATTTTTCTATTTGCAAAATAATTTAAACTAATGAATTAAAAAAAGCTCTGTAAATATTTGATCAGCGCCATCTATCTCGTCAACTTTGTATCACGTAGTAGCGAATAATGCCACATTATAAACTCTGAAATAGGTGGCAACAGCAGCATGATATTAATTTAGCACTTTTAGAAGTTTCAGTAATACTGTTAAATTTCTATGAATCTTCCCTCGCGATAATTTTTTATCACATTATTCATCTACAGTCAATAAGGCAGAAATTTTAATTTCCAACTATAACCTTTAGCCGATTTATCTAATATTAACAAATTTTCGAACACCAAAGGGAATTTTTAATTCAACAAAGCAAATAATAGTTAAAAAACACTAAAAAACACGCTTTTTATAGAAAACCGAACTAAAAAGTAAAAAATAAATAATAGTTTAAAAAAACTAGAAAACACGCTTTTTATAGAAAACCCAACTAAAAAAATTGAAAATAAGTTTTAATACATTTCAATTAAGAATAGGGTTAAAAATTTCAATAAATATAAATTAATATAGTGTAAAAAAATGTATTTTATTTTAAAAATGCGTGGGGTGCTTTTTAAGATATTATCAAAATGATAATCACTCTACTCATGTCTGTCAATAAAATATTTATATCTATTGACCCATGCACCCCACGCTTTTAAAAAAAATGAAATACATTTTTTTTATTTACACTATAATATAATAATACTAATCTACTAATAATCTACTAATAAATATAATAGTACTAATCTCGTTTATTTTCCTCACAAAACAGACATGTTACAGTTTTAAGGTACAACAAAGTTTAAATTAATTAAAATAGATGTTTTGATGTAAGCTTTTGATATAAGCTATATCTACGTAAGTTAGTGGTTAACAATCGAGGAGTCCCGGGTTCGAATCCTAGTCATTACACTCCCAACGTGAACCTGCTCCTAACACAAGATATTAAGCTTACTTGGAGGGGTTAATGGAAATAATAGTAATTTCGGTAGCTAATACTTTTTATAAAAATATATTTTGGCAAGATTCTATTTCACCATTCACTTGTCACCGCCGGTGTTCCAGCCGTGCTTATACCTGCTGGTTTGGTGCGCGACGAAGGCAAGAGACCAGACGGTATGTGTTGGTGCCTTGGAAGTTGGGTAGGCCTTTGGTGTGGGACGTAACTAGTGTCGACACCCTTGCGCCTTCTCGTCTTCCAAGTACGACGGGTTGCGCTTGTGCTGCTGCGGGCGGAGACCCTTAAACAGCGCAAATATAATAATTTAGTCAGCAATTATATTTTCGAGCCGTTTGGGGTCGAAACACTAGGTTCGTGGGACCCGAGTGCACGGTCGCTTTATAAAGAAATTGCTAAGCGACTGGTCGATGCTTCGCGTCACCAAAAAGCTGGCTTGTTTTTTGCCCAAAGAATTGGCATCGCCATCCAACGTGACAATGCCACCAGCTTTTTGGGTACGTTACCAGTCGACATCGATGGGGAGGAATTCTTTGACACCTAAACTTTTTAACTTGTAATTACACACTTTTTTAGGATGTAAATATTTTAGTTTATATAATTTTATTTTTACTGCACAGATAGTTAATAATTTAATTTCTTTCTATAATTAAATTACATCCATTCACCTTCTATCTTCTCTCTTCTTCTCAGAAACAGACAAAGCCCGCGAAGCACGCGAGTTAAGAGACGCTCCGGTAGCAGTATGTTCTCAACGACGAGCTTTATTCCTCGCTGCACTAGTTTTTATTGCAATGTTTGCTATTGCACTTATACTAGTGTACGCAACACCTAATTCTGGTAAGAAAAAAATGCAAAATAAAATGTTGTAATTACGTTTTTGGAAAAGCTAGACTTGTAGGAGCACGTTACCTGCCCGTCTGAGTACCTACATAGTAGGACTTACTCTTTATAAAAGGCTCGGAAGAGTCAGAAACTAGTCGACCTTTCTCAAAGTACAAATATCACTCATGAAAGTTTATTTCAAAATATATGTGCTTGTTTACGGACCCAAGATTGATCCCTGAGGTACACCAAGATGGATGTATCACAGGAATCATTTATGAGTCTAATTCAATTTTTATTTTGTGTAAAGAATTCTTGTATGTACATTCTTTCACTCCAGCCTTCGATGCCGCTATCAATCAATCAATTAGCCTATTAAGTCTAAAATTCATTATATATTCTATCATATTAGTATACGAACATAAAATAGTTTAGTACCTTTTTCTGCGTTGTTTATCAACCCATTTTCTGATTTCTTTTTTAGTAGTTAATGAGGAGCTTTAAGGTCTATCCACACACATCGGGACGGTGCCAGGGTCTTGGACGAGCCGTGCCCCGTCAGGGATTACAACAAAATATAGTTGTGTACATTTTATATGAACTTGTTCACACACATCCGTGCCGTGCGGTGGGACCCGGAAGCTCGGTCTTGGCACTACCACGGCCCTGACACGTTACTTTTTATTTTTACCTTCACAACTCATGCCTCGTCAAATTTTCACAAACACTAGAAGGAATAAAGCGGTTTTATAAGTGGGATCGGAAATCGAAAATATGCCAGTAGACTTGATTTCATTATGCAATTAATTCAAAAGTAGCTTACGCAGATATTCTAAGACATTATACACAACACTATCTAGTCTCAAAGTAAGCATAGCTTAATTAGCTTGTGTTGTGGAATAGGTGTATTTCTAGATTCCCTTCTATTTCAATTTTGTCGTGGCAAATAATTTATAACATTTTGTTGCAGATTGTCCATGTGCAGGGGAAACCACATTGATTCTCGGGCAACCTCCCACTGACTCTGAAGCCAGCGTGGCTGCTGCCAACAAGTAAGTGATTTTAAAATTACTGAGAACTTCTAGGTGATATTCTGAATTGGTTCCGAATGTCCGAAATGGAGAAATAATGTAAGTAATAATGTAAATTATGGATAGTTCTTACTATGTGGTTCTGTTACTGTCCTGTGTAGTAGATACAGTAGAATACACAAAACAAAACGTAGCTCTCCCCTCAATCTATGGATAATGTTCGTTTGTTCAAGGGAACGCATTGCATCCAACGGCGCAGTATTCCCATGGCGAGGTGCTCGTCTACCGACCTTCATCATACCAAAGCATTACAGCTTATGGCTACATCCTAACTTGACTACTGGGGAATTGAGAGGTAAGATTTGGTTTTATCTAAAGCCTTTTACCCTTCTGTATAATACGTTTTTTTAAACAAAATATTTTTTAGCCTCAATTTGTTTTTCTACTATAAGTCTCTGTAATTTATATGTTTTCCAGTATTATATGGCGCAAAAATTATGAATGATTTCTATATTTTGAACAACGTTTTTCAAACTTGTTCCAACATTTTTATATACTCTAGCGTAAAACTGGCTAGAGCTTCATATTTTTTTAGGGTATCTTGCACCAGGCACTTTAATAATGATTAGGGTAGCAGCAACGAAGACGCCCAGGTACGAAAGTATAGTGGGTCGGTAGCTTAGTGATTAAGCAGTCAGCCTTACGTTCGAGAGCTAATTCTGAAACACTACCGAATTGAACCCACTCCTAATACAAGCAATTTAGGTTAGCTGGAGGGGTCGGTAACTAGAATTATTTTAAAATATATGTGCCACTAGCTGTTGCCAGCGGCTCCGCGCGCGTGGAGTACTGATCCCGTTCCCGCTACCCATGGGAACCTATTCCCGGAATGAAAAGTAGCCTGTTGTTATTGTGTGTGTGTTATTCCGGACTATAGTCTATCCCTGTACCAAATTTCAGCCCGATCAGTTCAGCCGTTTTTGCGTGAAAGAGAAACAAACATACATTCATACTTACAAACTTTCGCGTTTATAATATTAGCAGTATTAATATCGGTAATAATATGTGTAACTCTAGCGGTTTTGGCATGCCAGAATAGCTCGCAAATGGTACATTTTTTCCTACTTACTTGACACTTATCGTCATATTTTGAATAATTCACACAATATCTTCATAAATTGTAGCCTATAAGTTATTCTGATGTATAAGCTATATTATTGTAAAGTTTCATTAAAATCCATTCAGTAGTCCATCCATCCGTCCATAGTTACAAACTTTCGCGTTTATAATATTAGTAGGATATCACAATATTCATGAATCACTCATTGTCCCGGAACATATCAGATTATCAGTTTTTTTCTGTTCCAGGTGAAGTCTCAATAGACTTCAAGGTAGACCGGGACACGATGTTCGTAGTCCTCAACGTACGAGATATGAACGTGACGGAACGAGCTCTGTTCAAGTCTGGAGGCTCTCTGGGCCCCAAGTTGAACAAGGCTTTGGACTACCCTCAGGCTGATCAGACGTATATTGAATTTAAGGTGAAGATAAAATTAAACATATATGAGACTTAGTTCTAGTAGTTAGGATACAATATGAGGTTTGTATAGTATAGGGTCTCGTGAGCATAAATTATGTAGTGACGAATCTCCCATATTTGTATTCTGGAAAATTGATCTAAACGAATTATTTATCACTAGCTGTTGCTCGACTTCACCCACGTGGAATTCTAATCCCGTTCTCGCAACCCATGGGGCTCTATTTCAGGAATAAAAAGTAGCCTATGTGTTATTCCAGACTTATAATCTGTCCTTTTACTAAAAAGCCAGATTCGTTCAGCCGTTTGAGCGTGAGAGATTAACAAACAAAAACATCTTTACAAACTTTTACCTTTATAATATTTATTTAGTACGATTCAAGGTAGCCACTCTAACCTTTTTGTTTCTAAATCTTAGTTAAATAAAAGATATCAAACAAAGATATGAAAGCATCAGTTTTATATAAGGAATGGTAGGTTGTCTATTTAAAATAAAATTAAGGAGATATAAGATAGCGCCTTGTGGTACACCCAGAGGGACGGATGATTTGCCAGATTTATTTAGTTTCGATTATATTAACTTATCGTCGCTTATATTCAATAACTCAAGTATAAATCCAGCGCTATGTATTTGTTATTAGAATAACGAAAATTTTACTGAAGTGTATACGTTCATCGCAATCAAAAGCTTTAGACAGATCTGAAAATTAATTCCAATGTATCTGTGTCCTTAAATATTTCATTCTTACAGGAGAAACTGCGTCGTAAATATAACTATACCCTCAGTCTCCGATTCATCACCAAACTGGAGAGAAGTGATAAACTACGTGGGTTCTTCTTGACTGGAACTCATAGACAGTAAGTGGAGTCTCCTCACCCAGCTTAGCACACATCATCCTTAAGTCTTCTGCTGGGTAAGACCCACAAGATGTGATCACCTCTTCTTCGTAATATATCGATCATCATCGCAGTGTTGTGTCCCGATTGCATCCGAGATCTATTTATTTATAATCCGCGTGCCATTCCCGGTTGCATGTACTTAGTAGGTTAGTGACCCGATCGGAGCGAGTGGAGCGGTCTCCGAAGCCTCCGGTCTCTGAAGGCCAGGGATCGTTCTCGCGATAATTATTTCTATATTTGGTTTAATCTTGACTTTTACGCGAGGGAATGATGTCCTGACCTCCGAACACCATCCATCAACAGGTGCACTGCTGCAGGTGAGGTTGACTTGAGCTCCGAAGGTGCTGGTAGGACCCACACTTTTCTTCATCTTCATTCGAACACCATTCTATATGGCATCAGTAGCTTGCATTTTGGAGCTTAGGGTCTTGAGTCTCGTCCGTCTATCAGTAGGTATACCGGCTTCTAATCCGGCTTAAAATCTAGTGGGGCGGAAATCACACAGTGATTGTCAAACTTCGGGCCAACTTAGATATTTTTGTTGCAGTATTTTTATTCAAAACTAGCTGACCCGGCAGACTTCGTACTGCCTCAATCGATGACAAACCTTTTAAACCTTCTCTGGACCTCCACAAATAATTCAATACCAAAATTAGCCAAATCGGTCCAGCCGTTCTCGAGTTTTAGTGAGACTAACGAACAGCAATTCATTTTTATATATAAGAGAAGAAGAAAGAAGATTACAGACCTTAGGCTTTATGCATATTATTCGACGCGTCTTTATATATTGAGCAATAAATATGAAGAAAATGAAATCAAATCAAACGTATTCGACGTCAAAAACAAAAAAAATATATTTTAAAATTTAAAAGCTTATTCGAAGTGGTCTCCATTGGCAGCATTTATATTTCAGTTTCTTTCAGAGTCTGGTTGTTTTATGTAAATAAATACAATATACGTATTGTCATTGTCACTCAAATGTCAAAGTCAAATACGCGTTACTCTGATAACTCGAAAGAAACTCACTTGTAAAAGTTTTTTAGGGTCAATTTGTATGGTAGGTACCCGAAACCTTGAACGTACAAACCCCAAAATCTAATCAGTTCTTCCCATTAACCAAACAAGATGATTGGCGAAAGAATTTTTTAAATCGGATAAGTGGTTCTTGAGTTATTGCGTAAACAGACATCCAGACATCCAGACATCCAGACCAACAGACAGACCGACACAAAAATTTTTTTTGCTTAATTAGACTTAGAATCATGTGAAACGTCGAGAAAAGTGATAAAAAGTGGGTGTAAGATTTTGTTTTTTTTTTGCGTGATTTTAAGACTTTGGTGTCCACCTGGTTGGTGGCCCGAAGTAAAAGTTATCACTTGACCTCATTGCTTGATCTGTATAAGTCGATCAAGTCATCACAATTAGCACTCACAAGGTTTAATTCTTTACAGCCGTTGCGCAGTATCCCGATTTTGGCTGACCCACGCTCGCTCAGCGTTCCCATGCCTCGACGAACCTCACTTCAGGGCCACCTTCAAAATGACAATAGTCAGAGACCGGTAAGGAATACTTTTTTTTTTTTTTTTTTTTTTTTTTTTTTTTTATAATATGGCGTTTCCTAAGTTTCCGCCAACAACAAGGAATACTTGTCACCGTTGAAAACTAGATGATTGATGAGACTAGACGTGATATTGTCACACATTGAAATAAAACTATTTTTAACGGATTCTATCGCGATTTATTTGATGTTATTTTATATTTTACATTGATCCCGACGAGCGAAGCATTGGCACTCGCGTCAAAGAACACATAGCTGACATAAAACACCAACGCTCAAAAAAGTCTGCTGTAAGTGAACACGTGCAACAGGGGACCAAACATTAAGATTTGATAAACCACAGATACTCGCCAAAGAAAATCGATTCCTACCTAGAATGCTCCGCGAAGCTATTGAAATTAAAAAACATCCTAATTTTAAAATTTTAATAGAGTAAATGGTTGGAATGTACTACCAGCTTGGGACCCAGTCTTTCAGTTAATTAATTCCAAGAAAAAACAAAATACAACAAAACTTCATGTGAGCTCATTCTGCGTAACCTCAACAATTCAACATAGTTCGGGTACTTTGAGATAACTTGCACTTCAAACTACAAGACAACAACCATCTTTAGTCTCCCCGTGACCATGGCTGCTGAAAAGCAACCAAAACGTCGGGATCAATGTAAAATATAAAATAACATCAAATAAACCGCGATAGAATCTACTACTAGACTAGACCTAATATTTTCAACTAATTACCTCTACAGAGCTTTTTTCCACAACATCTTATTTGGATTCAATTAAATTTTTAAGCATTTTGTATGCTTACTTTTTTCTAAAGATTTAGATCGGAAAAAGAGAACATCTAGGACGGGACTTGAACCCGCGACCAGTCCCTTACAGGGGGAATGCTCTGACCAACTGAGCCACCTAGACACGTCCCAGATATTCGAAATTCTCCGATACATTATATTTAAGTACCAAATGTGCCAAGTCCCTCAACTTTAACTCATGTTCATAAATAATGTCTGTAATACTGGGGCTATTTAACGGGAAATGCCGGCAATTATCACGATAATGGATGTTTACCTGAAGTGTAGTCATATTAACGCGATAATTTGACAACGGCATTTACAATGTCGTTTAACGTTTGACGTTGGCCATTAGTGTGGACCCAGGGTGAAAGGTCTATATTTATCTGATGGTTAATGAAAAAGCTTGTTATATCTCCTTAACTGCAAAAGTTAAAAAAGATAACACGTTAATATCTTGCTTTGTAGGTTCCATGTATCCCTGACCAACATGCCGATAGTCGCTACTGAAGAAGCTGGCTTCTATTTAGGACATAGATTGGTAAGTCCAAATTATTTCCAACTAGCTACAGTCCTAAGAAAAAAAACAGGGGCAATCCAGGAGTGCCGACAGAAGTGAAAACAATTACATGTGTATTTTTTAAATCGTCATTTGACCGAAGTGTATACGTTCATCGCAATCAAAAGCTTTAGACAGATCTGAAAATTAATTTTAATGGATCTGTGTCCTTAAATATTTCATTTTTACAGGAGAAACTGCGTCGTAAATACAACTACACCCTCAATCTCCGATTCATCACCAAACTTGCTAATCTTGGCTTATATGAAAGCCGTCTGACCTCCCAACCTCGAAAAGAAAGCCTGCACCAGAGCCTCGTTCGTCAATCACCTGGTGAACCGGCTTGCAGGCGAGGTTGGATAGATCTTGGTGGGGTCCCATATACCCCAAAAGCCTATTAGATTGTTTTAACTGTAGGGAGTCTGTAATACGAATGATGATCATCATAGCAGTTTTGGTATGCAAGCGTGAGGTATAAAAGAATCGAGAATCGCGCAATTTGACCCTTTGGTTTGGTGACTTCGGAATAAAACAAATACAAATTAAAGTCACGCAAGTATTTTAAATCGGAGCAGTAACTCCTAATATACTGGACCTCACAAGGCGCGCTGAATCCGGAAAGGGTTTTTTTCCAGTTGCAAGACGAATTCGCAGTGACTCCGCCAATGCCACCCCATATGTTATCCTTGAGCGTCTGCCGTCTTCAACGGCGAGCGGCGCCAGAGTTGCCCACCGAAGCGACTTTGAACATTACCGAAGTGACAACTACACCCGAAGGCACCACGGAAACACCCGAAGACGAAGTTCTGCCGCCGCCTGAAATCAGCTTATATAGTGATCAGCAAGTGATATTGAATGAGGCTGGGTGAGTAGGATTTATAATTACCGTCTCGAACCAAAAGGTTTTAGTAACTACCTTCTTATTTTCTTTATTTATGAAGAATTTTATAGTAGGACCCCAATTTTTTTAAAGATTACTACTATCATCCCCTGAGCATTTTTCCAAATCAGTTGCGGTCAGCTTTTCAGTATGAAATTTCATGTTATGAAATTAATCAATTTAATTAATTCAGTAAGGGTCAGGTTTTCAATATGATATAATTAATTGAATTAATGAGGCGGAGTCATAAAAAAAGCGGCCAAGTGCGAGTCGGACTCGCCCATGAAGGGTTCCGTAGCAGCAAGTAACATTAATGTTTTTTTTTTATTTTTATATTTGAGTTGATTGAATGAAAGGTAAATTGCGGTTTACGATTTATGGCGTATTAAAAAAACGACTTACTAAATCTAGTTCAAACCAATTTTCGGTGGAAGTTTACATGGTAATGTACATCATATATTTTTTTTAGTTTTATCATTCTCTTATTTTAGAAGTTACAGGTGTTACACACATTTTACCACTTTGGAAGTGTCTCTCTTGCAAACTATTCAGTTTAGAAAAAAATTATAAGTACAAAAAAAATATTTTGAGTTTCAGTTCCAAGTATGGGGAACCCCCAAACTTTTATGTTTTTTTTCTATTTTTGTGCGGAAATCTTAATGCGGTTCACAGAATAAATCTACTTACCAAATTTCAACAGCATTTTAATAGTTTCGGAAAAAAGTGGCTGTGACATACGGACGAACAGACAGACAGACATGACGAATCTATAAGGGTTCCGTTTTTTGCCATTTGGCAACGGAACTCTAAAAACAATGTTTATATAAGTCATACATTGTTTCCGTAGTTCGCAAGAATTACGGTAGATGGCTCCAGCGTCGCCTTAAGACGTATAATTATTCCGATCTAAATCTCTTTGATATATTTATTTCATTAACTAGCTGTTGCCCGCGATATGTTTACTTCTGCAGTTTCGAACCCAATATGTTCAATCATTTATCATGAAGAAATAGTTTATTACATGTTTTTTTTATTGGTAATAGGCTCACGTTGTATCATCGAAATAAATTCTAACCGGTGCCTTAATATAACAGCGTGATGATATTAACGGTTGAGTTTCTAATCAAATATCTTTCACACGTAGGTAACTCTGTAGTGGCCTGGGGGTGGCGGGTGAGGCCACCTGTCACCCCAGCAGAAGCAGGTCGGGACGGTGGGGCTACTAGCGCCCCTCCCCCAAACCGGGGCAAGACGGGGACACCGTGGTTCCCAAACCCGAGGGGGCCATCTCGAAACCGGAGATGGCCCAGGGTCAGTTGGGGTGCGAGGGATATGCTCTATGGGCAACCTTACACCCGGCGTCTGTAGACCCGAGACGGCGTGCGGTTTTAGTCGGTTCAAGCCCGACATAACCGCCCCCGCTGGCACGCGGGGGGGTATCCGAAGGGATTTCCGCACGATAAAAAAAAAAAAAAAGGTAACTGTAGTGTCGAGATTTCATGTTTTACTGCTCATCTCCTTTTAGCTATAGCGTGATGATTTATAGTCCGAACGTTGACCATGTCCGAGTTCTATCGAACTGCAAAATTTCCTGATGATCTGCTTTGTAATAATAAAGAAATTATCAATAATAGATTTGGTTGATTTAACCCTGTTGCTCCCCCCCTATCACACTTATATATAGTGCAGTTTATGACCATAAACTAGAAGAATCTTCATCATAATTTCAGCAGAATTTGTTCAGCGGTTTTCAAACGATGCTCGGACATCGATAATAAAAAGTTGACAAACAGATAAACAAAATAAAAATTCTATAAATCACATTTTCGGCCTCGGTATCTTTCCTAAAACACACGTATTATTATTTTATTGAAAAAATATTCAATGTACAGTTTTCACCTCGTTACGAGATTATTTAATTGTATACGTAACATAATATATAATGTATGTAGTATAATGTATGTATAATGTAGTCAATATTATATTAACATCAATTAGTTATTTCAATGTAGAGATTGTTTGTAAATTTGCAAAATAGCAATTTCTGAGGTCGACTGTATATACCTACAACCGAAACTTAGGACTCGTACGAATACAACACGTAGCATTTAAGTACCATTTCGGATTTCTCTCACTAGGGTGTAACGGTTAATGTTTTTATAGAAGGTTTTAAAATGGAGTTTGTAAATGAAGTTTACATAAATATGAAGGTGTGACTTATGCACTGTAAAAATTAATAATGCAATTGATGCTATTGAGACTAACTACCGGCTAGGGCGAGCAGAGATAAATAAAAGGATTGATTACAATATAATGAGAGATTATAATCGGTAAAATAAATATAAATAATAATAAATTTATTTTAGGTATATGAGTAAATGAACCTCAGGGAATGGATTCTTAATAAATATTCTGCCGTGGCGTTGTTCGGTCCGTTGTGCAAGATGGTAGTATGCACTTAGCTAGTGAACACGGGGCTGGTGGTGATGCCGGCGTGCCAGGGTCTCCGCTGGTGTGCCTCGCTACCTCCATTATGGTGCGAAGCCCGGTGCGAAGACCCTGGAAATAGAAAAAGTGCGGGTCAGTTTGTCACTAGGTAATTACGTCCAAGTGACCCGCTAAAATAGCAGGTGAAGAGAATCTCCCAGCGGCAATGCAGCGTAGCTAGAAGCTATAATAAAAAGAATATAAATAGGCAGCACAAGCTGGTGCCGCGACCTCTGACCGTAGGGGTCATCGGCTTCGTGGCACTAATTAGGTAAGGCTGAAATAGCACACATAATAAAACAAAATATATCAAGCCATGCATTTTAGCAGGCAATAAGCTGCACCGCTGGAAAGTCTTCACCTATAGAAAGAAGTAGGAAATGTTGATCTCAAAACTTACCCGGAGCCGACAGCAGTTGGCCACGGGGTCAAAGTGACCTTCCTCGGCGAAGGATGCCAAGGAAAGGAACGATATAAGAGCCGTCAGTTGATGACTGGGCTAGTGCTGTCCAATCTCGCTTGCACAACCATAGGTAATTAGTAATATATTATAGAAACATACTAAAATATCGATTAATTTAAGGATATAGTTTTAGTTTGATTTATAAAGAATCCACAACGTTACAAGGGTTCTCATATATTATACACTTTTGCAAGCTGTTGATGTGTTCTTTTCCACAGCCCTCTTCTGGAATGGGTACAGAAAACTATTCAGCATTTCGCTTTCGAACTGAACACGTCATACCCGTTGCCTAAATTCGGTAAGTTTCAAAATTCATCAATTCATTTATTCAGTCTCTGCTTCCCGTAATCGTGATACAATTGTTGTTCTAAACAGCTTGTCCAGTAGTATGTATAGACATCATTGGTTAGATTCTAACAAACTTATCCCACCCAAAACATGTTCATTGAGCTGAGCGAGCGAAGCTCTTATACGCGGCATAGCCGTTTGTTGGTGGCTGAACTCCTCCGTAACCACTCGCGCGATCTTGACCAAATTTACCACGGCGATAGTGTGGACACTGAGGAGTGTTTTGAAGCGAGATGGTTCATGTCCGATGTACCATTGAGGAATAATCACCGAAAAACAGTTTTAAAAAGTTATCAGATCATATGAAAAGTCAAGCTTTTAACTCTGCAAGCCCTAAATTAACGCTCTAAATTTTATCATAGCGTATAGTGTTCTGCGTGAATTTTAATCTAAAGTTCTCTACAAAACCTACACATTAGTCAAAATGTGTGGCCTGGCCGTATCATAAGAGTGACGTAGATAGACACTCCTATGGGTTTATGAACAGAAAGTAGGCACTCAATTGACTCGACAGATTGCAGCGGCGTGCCATCCGTATCATTGGGAGTCCTGATATTACTAATAGCTTAGAACCTCTGCAGCTGCGTAGAGACATTGCCTCTTTGGCTGTATTTTACAGCCTCTACCACGGCGAGTGTTCTGAGGAGCTCTTTCAACTTATCCCACCTTCTCTATTTCGATCCAGAACAACTTGTGCTGGACTACGATGCCACTGGGGAAACCATACAGTCCTGAACTTAGCGGTTCGGTGCTTCCTTTCTTTGTCGCTGGAAAAAGAGCTGGAATGCTCTGCCCGCGCACGTGTTTCCTTCTTCTTACAATCCCGGGTTCATCAAGTGGGGCGTGAAAAAGCATCTTTTGAGGCCGTTAAGGTAGGGGCTACCATTTTTGGATCGTCAGCATCTGGGATGGTGGCCCATATCTTCTGGACTTCACCCTAGCTTCTCACCATCCAGCGGGGTGCAGTCGATTGACGGAACGAATACTAAAAAAAAAGAAAAGCTAACTAGACGTTAATTTTCCCAATAGATCCTTGAGTAGCGAAACTGTCATACATTTGGAGCGAGAGTAATTTTTATGTTCCTAGCTTTAAAATTGCCAAAGTTCCATACAAACTTTCGCACTCCTACTTTAAGGGATGGGGGGTAAAATGTTCTTCATTTGTATGTTATTTTTATGCTAATCCTAGCTCGCCTACCGAATCTAAGCTTTCTAGGACTTCAGGAAGTACCCTAACAGTTTTAATGATTAGTCAGTGAGTGAGTGACGAAATCTGCGTATTTAAGACATTAATAATCTCTAAAGTAAAATCTGCATTTATGCTACGCTGCATTTGAAACTTGGTATACTTATTTAATAAGAATTTGGACTTTCTAGCACTGTCCAGACTGAATCTATAAGGGTACAAACATACGGCGAAACACTTCCAGAAAACGTAGTGCCCTGCGCTCCACTGTCTCGTCTTGGCCGATAACCGATTTTAAAACAAAAGTGGGGTAGGTTCAAATTTTACCGCAAATCATGAACATCCCCGCTTTAGTCCCGGTTGCATATGAAGCCCAAATAACCGGCCAAGTGCGAGACGGACTCGCCCATGAAGGGTTCCGTAGCAGCAAGTAACATAATATAAAAGTTCTTGTAGTTCGTTGTAACAAAAAAAAAACTACTTACTAGATCTCGTTCAAACCAATTTTCGGTGGAAGTTTACATGGTAATGTACATCATATATTTTTTTACTTTTATCATTCCTTTATTTTAGAAGATCCATGGAGGGGGGGGCACACATTTTACCACGAAGTGTGGAAGTGTCTCTCGCGCAACTATTCAGTATAGAAAAAAAATGATTTAAGAAACCTGAATATCATTTTTGAAGACCTACCACGTATGGGTTTGATGAAAGAAAAATGTTGAGTTTCAGTTCTAAGTATCCCCCAAAATTCATTGTTTTTTTCTTCTTTTTTTGTGTGAAAATCTCAATTCGATTCACAGAATAGATCTACTTACCAAGTTTCAACAGCATAGTTCTTATAGTTTCTCTCTCCTACTCCTTGATTTGACTTATCTTGGTTCATAAGAACCAACTCCCATAAGGGAGTGATTTCAGTTTTACCCCCCAACTCCGAGAGGAGAGCCTGTGTGTCAGAGCCAAGTCCATCAAGTCTGTCATCAGCAGGTGTACCGTGTAAATTGGCTTGGCTAAAAAAAATCCTGGTAGCCCATACCCTTCAATACTCCGGTGGGGCCTAAATGTTAGCTTGGAGTGATTTCACGTTATAAATGTTTATAGATATCGTCGTCGTTGAAGGCGGGAACGCTTACTCTGAGGGGTGGGGGCTTATCACCCTGTCTCCCTCGACCCTCTCCGATACGAAGACTATAGCAAGACTCTTGGCGCAACAGGTGAGCAAGCTATTGCTGGTGATGAATGTCAATTAATGGAATGAGGTGTGAGAAGAACGAAACTGACTCCTGAGAAGAGATGAAAGGAATCATCCGTAGCTTTGTGGTTAAGCAGTCGGCAGACAAGCACACGGCCCACCTGATGGGAAGCGGTTACCACGGCCTATGGAGGTGTGCAACACCAGGGGCATCACACTCGTGCTGCCGACGCTGTAAAAACCTTCTAATGCCCTTCTTGAAGAACCTCATATTGTATTCGCTTGCTTGATGCAATGATCAGGCCTTAGAGAGGTCCTGGGTTCAAAATCTGGCCATAATAATATAAATAATAATATAAATATTATATATCTAATACCTTGAAACGAGCGATTTTTGTGTCATAATCATTATATCAGCCGTAGGAAGTCCATTGCTGAACATAGGCCTCCCTCATTGACTTCCATTTCGATCGGTCTGAAGCGGCCTGCATCCACCGAGTCCCTGCGCTCTTTACCAGGTCGTCTGTTGACCTTGCGGGAGACCTTCCTACGCTGCGCTTGCCGTCACGTTGTCTCCACTCAAGAACCTTTCTGCCCCATCGGCCATCGGTTCTCCGAGATATATGCCCCGCCCATTGCCACACGTCAGCTTACTGACTCGCTCTGCTATGTTGGTAACTCTAGTTCGTCTACAGAACTCCTCATTTCTGATTCCATTCTTGTATATAAACATATATATATATATAATCTGAATCTCGGAAACAACTCCAACGATTTTCATGAAATTTTGTATACGGGGGGTTTCGGGGGCGATAAATCGATCTAGCTAAGTTTCATTTTTAGAAAACGTCAAGGTAAAAAAAACCGTGCAAAGCGGTCACCCAGATATTGTTTACTTGAGCTAATTACAGTGTTGAACTTTTTTAGTGTCTCAATATTCTTGAATTTTATAATAGCCTTTTTAGCAAAGTTTAGTTTTTCATGGATAACGAACCGACTAAAACCACGCGCCGTCTCGGGTCTGCAGATACAGATGGGTGTAAAGAGCCCATAAGGCATTTCGCTCGCACCCCAGGCGGTAACAACCTCTAAAAAGGTCAAATAATATATTTATACACCTTTTTTTTTTTTTTTTTTTCGTGCGGAAATCCCTTAGGATACCCCCCCGCCGGCCAGCGGCGGCGGTTATGTCGGGCTTGCACCGACTAAAACCGCACGCCGTCTCGGGTCTTAAGACTTAAGGGTGTAAGGTTACCCATAGAGCATATCCCTCGCACCCCGACTGACCCTGGGCCATCTCCGATTTCGAGATGGCCCCCTTACTTGCTCTCCACTGTGCCATCTGCTAATCAGAGGGACACGTGGAAAGCTTCCGAACAGCCCTCAACAGGGCCGTCCTCGCCTCGGTCGGAGTTGGCCGTAGGCGGCAGCGTCTCTCCCACCCTAGGAGAGAGGCGCTGCCGTCTCCGTTGCCCAGGGTGCACCGCGTGGAGGTCCCCAACCAAGCACCCCAATATATATATATACCTCCGGTCGAATTGAGAAACCTCCTCCTTTTTCTGAAGTCAATTAAAAATAGCACCGCGGAGTCAGTCGTAGCCGTTGTTCGGCAAGCGGTTTCAGGAGAGGCCTACTAATGTTTTATGTATGTTCTTAGTGGTTTGGTGGTTTAGTATCCCCCCGCTGGTGGTCATCCCAGTGGCTGTTGGAAGCTCTGACATCAGTCCTCGCGGAGAAGGTGCCTGCAGCGCCGCACAGCGAGGCTCAGCGGCCGGCCGACGCTCTACTGTTGGATCATGTATTACCAGCGCTGAGGTAAAAGCATTTTAATGACATTTTGACGCAATTAGTAAGCTTTCCTATTAGGTAACTAATTAAGCATAACTTAAAATAACTTCACGCCTGTATCCCCGAAGGGGTAGGCAGAGGTGCATTACACACCCACGATTCGCCAGTTATGTTAAGGTCCCAGGGGGACGAGGTAGGGGGCGAGCCTATTGCCATCTACCGGGCACATTATTAAGCTAGCGATAATATTATAATTTATTAATGCACACATAACTACGAAAAGTTAGAGGTGTGTGCCCGGGGTGACTGGGGATCGAACTCGAGATCTCGTCTCAGCAGTCCGCTACGTTACGCCACTGGGCTATCGCTGCTAACTAATTTAGATCAGAAAAAGTCACCGTCCGGACGGGACTAGAACTCGCGACCAGTCCCTTTCAGGGGGAATACTGCCAACTGAGCTAGCTTAACACGCTCTGGATATTCGAAATACTCCTATACATACGTCTTGGGGTGACGCTGCAGCCATCTACCGAAATTCTTACGAATTTGTGTTACAACACAATTTGTGGTAAAACAGATAGCAGTCGCTCCCATAAAAGCCAAGATACGCCAAATCAAGGGAAAAGTCAGGAGAGCCGAACCCGGCCTCCAAACTACAAGCTTGGGATGTATATAGGTATATATATATAAGGTGTCACAAAATTAGGTCCCTGAATTTGGTGAGATGACTAAGGTATCGACAAAATATGTATTTGAAACAAAAAAAAAATATAAAAATGAAAAAAAAACACTACCAGCGACCAGCGTCACGTGACGCGACGAGCCCGTGACGCACGTGGTAGGCGTGCAGTCCTCCTCGCAGTATTCTCCAAGCGGATGTGTGGGAAATACCTAAATCGTGACCAGCGTCACGTGTGCTCGTCGCGTCACGTGACGCTGGTCGCTGGTGGTGTTTCTTTTTCATTTTTGTTTTTTTTTTATTTTATTTTTTACCCGATATTTTGTAATGTATTTTTGGGCTAATAAATGAGAATTATTATTAAACCGGGCCTAACCTAAGATAAAGATGAATATTCCAATGATCGAAGTTGATTTATTACGAGTATATATCTAGGTCCACCATTTTACATCTGATGGCCAATTCGCGTAATAAAAAGATTGTAAGTCTCAATCTAGTCTCGATCTCATGTCGATCTGCCAAATGTCAAAAAAAACCGGCCAACTGCGAGTCGGACTCGCACATGAAGGGTTCCGTAATTTATATGCAGTTTCATACACTACTTTATCTTCACTCATAGGAAAAATTGAAATTAAACAAAGTAGGTAGGTTACAAGGAAGTAATTTAGCGTGTGCCATTTTTTTCACAGTTCGAACTGCGATGCGTGCGTCTTTTTTTTCATATTCAGCCTAAAACCATAGGCTAGTTTAATGAATAAAAAAAGATAGCGGTGTTGTAATGAGTTTTATGATACAGTTGGCGGTACTATAATAAGTTTAATTTTCAATTTTATGTATATGCGGTTGCGGTGAAGTGCGTATGTATAGAATCGTCTTTGAATTCGTAATTCGAATTTTTCGATTTGAGTGTAGATAAAGTTCTTTTTTTGAATTCCACTTGTTATATGCTAAGCTTAGTTTTGGGTTTAGATAGCGCTGTGTAGTATTTCCCAGAATATTATTACTGTGTGGCATTAAAAATCTTCATTTCGGCCCATGGCAGGTTAGACTCCAGCAATTCTGTGAGAGCTGTCGCCTCTCCAAGATTAGAGAGAGCTGACATCGAAGCCACGACTGATGAGTTGTCACTACATAAGGTACGTTACTTTAATATCTATTCATAGGTGTACATATGGGACATAACTTGGCCAAGGCCGGTCGGCGTCTCTGAGATATCCTTTCTAGGGCAAACCTGGTCCCCGGCCACATAGGCCGCGATGTGACGAAACAACGTGCGGTTTATTCGGTTCGGGTCCGATAGACTCACCTCATTGTTAGCTCCGGTGAGGTAGATTCAGATGGGGTTGCCGTACGAAAAAAAAGACAAAATGAGTTAAAACTGAAATTATAATTTTGATCTTACCTATATAATATTATGAAGCTGAAGAGTTTGTTTTTTTGTTTGGTTGAACGCGCTAATCTTAGGAACTATTAGTTCGAATTGAAAAAATCTTATTTTCTTAGAGAGCCTAGTTAAAGAGGAAGGTTATAGGCTATATATTATCACTATCCAGGGGAGCGAAGCAGTAATCATATATGCCAACAATTCGGGCAAATTTCCACACCTTATTGTAAAACTAAACAATTACGGGCATGTATGGGTGAAAAAGGTGCCACGGGGATCGAAGTATGTCACGGGTGAAGCCGCGGGGGACAGCTAGTATTTCATAAATACAAACAGTTTTAACTAACTGAAGTGTATGGTAAAGAGAACGCTCTACAAAACCGAAACAAACCGATGTTAACCGGAGCCTTCCCGACGAGAGACGCACCAAAAGGCATAGGTAAATGATCATCGAGCAACTCACCCATTTTTACATAACACATAACTTCACGCCTGTATCCCCGAAGGGGTAGGCAGAGGTGTATTACACACCCACGATTCGCCAGTCATGTTTAGGTCCGAATGTAATAGGCAGCGAGCCTATTGCCATCTACTGGGCACATTACTAAGCGAGCGATAATAAACATTTTAAATACACACATAACTACGAAAAGTCAGAGGTGTGTGCCCGGGGTGAACTTTAGACCTCGTCTTGGCAGTCCGTTACGTACACCACTGGGCTATCGCCGCCCATTTTTAACAAACATATTTCTACTTTTTAGTTTGGTCTTTTTAGAGTATTATTTATATTTGCTGTTTTTTTTTTACACACATTATGTTTTTATCGTTATTTGATAAGTGTGCAAAATTTCAAATCAATCCGACGTTTGGCAAGTGCTCCAACACAACACGTGTGTAACAGGCTCGTTGGTCTAGGGTATAATGTTCTCAACACGCGTGTCTTGAAAGTTTGAGTGTCTTTATGACTATTGGGACAAATTTGTGACTTTTCTGTGTAAATTGTACCTACTTAGTCTAAGTGGTACAAGTGTGCTTACTAATTCTAACAAGATTCAAAACCAGTCCTATATTGTCAAGTATATAGATTTTCTTTATTGAGCGAAGGTACAGAGGTAAGAGTAAAGCTCTCTTTTAGACGACTCATGTTTTTCGTTAGACCATTTTCTCCTCGCAAACGGCTGAACTGATTGTAATGAAATTTCACACAAGCAAAGATGTTACTGATGGGAATATGCTATGTAATTCTAAAAATCAAAAGTACCACGGAGGAATAATAACCGGTAAAAGAAATTAAAATCGGATTACTCAATGAACAAAAAAGCCTTATTCACGCAATTGGTGTTAAATTTGTTCATATACATAAGACAAAAAGAGAAAAACGAAAATCGGACTAGCCATTGAGGAATTATCACCGTTAGAAAAAGTCCTGGTGAAATTGCTTCGCTCAATTTTTGCAGCAACAGCAGAATGAATTGCAGACCTAGTTTTGACAACATACGAATCTCCGCGCCATGTTTGACTTTGGCAGATGCATGATAGAAAATCCCTAAAAACGCCGACACAGATATATTTGCAGATATTGGGTATTTTCCCCACTTTTACCCCCAGAGTTTTTTCAACATATTATTTTGTAACGTGCACGTGATGCGCTTTCATTTGAGACCCCACTCGATTATATTTGCAGACATCTTCAGACTTTCACCCCCCACAACTTTTAAACGACTCAACCGATTTTCATCAAACATGTTTAAAAACACTCACCTTTCATACAAATAAAACCTAAATTGAAATTGCTTCATACGTTCGCGAGCTACGGAGCCACAGACAGACAGACAAACAGACACTTCAAACTTATAACACCCCTCTTTTTGCGTCGGAGGTTAAAAATAGAATAGAATACAAATGCTCCAAAATCGAGTTCAAAGATACACACAAACATACATACGAAGTTGAAAAGTCTCAGAAGTTGATGGATGGCTCCAGCTGCCGAGGAAGCTCCGAAGCAGAAGAAAAAAAGATAACGCCACACTATCACACCATATTATCGGTGCAGTTGCTTTACAAATTCAACTGCTCCGACAACCTGGTGTGGTGGGTGGTCTTATTTCGACCAAGTCTCCGTTCGACCAGGTTACGCGACCAACAGTTTGGTAAGTGTTATTCGGTAAATCAACGTGTCATCTTCTATACAAATAAATAAAATTGAAGTGTCTGTTTGTAATATTATATTAATGTATACACGATACTTATAACTAAATATCATTTTTAAAATTTTTGTCTGTCTGTCTGTCTTTCTGTCTGTTTCAAAGAGGTAATCTCTGGACCGGCTGGGCCGTTTTTGACGGGACTTTCACTGGCAGATAGGTAATGTTACAAGGCGTAACATGTGCTATTTTAATTTCAGAAAAATAATTAGTGATCTGCGCAAAAACATTTAAGCCCAGAAAATTGTGAATAAAATCTGATTAAAGTAAATTACTAGGAATTCAGAGCAGGGTGCGACTGAAATAAATTGAGCTAAGCGAGCAGGACTCTTACTTGAAAAATAAGGCATCTTACTACGGTCGCGCGCTTAGCTAAGGTCGCGCGCTCGTGAAACTGTTTTTCGATGATTATTCCTCAATGGTATATTGTATTTGAACAGTTGACCCCTCTAAACACTCAGCGGTGTCTACACTATCACCATGGCAATTTTGGTCAAGATCGGTATTGTGGTTCCGGAGGAGTACAGTCTCGACCAAACGGCTTAGCCACGTATAAGAGCTTCGCTTCGCTCAGCTCAACGCGGCGTAACATAAGCTAAAAAAAATAACAGACAAGTTTAATTGTTTTTTGTTGTAAGCATACATTAAATGCATTTATTGTAAAACTGTTATTATTGTTACTCTATTGTATTGTGTAACTGTTATTGTAAAACTATTATTGGTAACGTGTCCAAATCAGGATTTTTGATTTCCTCGTCACTCATCTGTGATTAGCACTACTTAAATAAAATAAAAGATAAAAAGGTAAGGTCGAACTAAATAAAACTATTGTGTATAGGGAGCTGCCATAGTGAGTATGGCCATAGAGGCGGCCGGAGAAGCAGCCGGTCGCGCCGCACTCGCGCGACTATTGCGCGACCATCGCTTCGCTAGTGCTGACGCAAGGTAACCTCATAACCACAGCGTTAGTCCTGGTTACGTGTAAAACGTGCATTTTGAAACCCATCTCTCTCACTCTTTCTCTTCATTTGGCTTTTATGGGAGCGACTGGCGCCTGATCCCCTTAGCCCCGCTAGCTTGCAGTAGAGCCTCGTCCGTTCATCAGCTGAGAAACCGCCTTGCAGGTGAAGTTGACTTTCCCCGAAGATATTGTAGGGCCTCATATATTCCTCTGATGCGAAGGTGTCCACATTATTTTTCATTTTATGTAGTGCATGACTTCACCTCCCCATCAGGTAAGCTAAAGGTGTAGTCTTAGCAATAAGCGTCGGTAGCTTAGTGGTTAAGGAGTCGACCTTACGATAAAGAGGTCCCGGGTTCGAATCCTGGCCATTACACTACCGACGTGAACCCACTCTTAACACAAGCAATTTAGCTTAGCTGGAGGGGTTAGGAGGAATTTCGGTTACTTAATATTCTTTAAAAAAAAATGAGGGTTCATTATCATCTTAACGCTGTTCTCAAGTTGCATCCGAAGCTTTCATGTCGAAGCCTGTGGTCCACTACCACTGCCTGTCGTCTGACCCCCCCCCCCATAACCCTGACAGAAAAGCCTGTGCCAGAGCCTCATCCATTCATCAGCGACATTCTAAGAGAGGTAGGACATGACGGTATTCCCGTCCAACTGAGCAGTCCAACTGGGGAAGTACCTCCGCCCTACAGAATACCGCGGCCATAATAACCTCGTGTTGTGTTCCCGGCGGTGAGTAGGGTAGCCAGAGCTCACTGAGAGTTTTTGTGCTGTCAGAGGGAAGAGTCTTCCTTCTGACAGCACAAAAACTAAAAAAGAAGGGAGAGGCGGGAGTAGCCTTTGGTCTTCCCGGAAGACTAAAGGCTATTCCTACTTTGCAATTTCTGTTTTTTAGGGTCGGCAGCGCGAGTGTGACGCCCCTGGTGTTGCACACGTCCATAGGCCACGGTGACCGCTTCCCATCAGGTGGGCCGTGAGCTTGTCTGCCACCTGAGTGGTATAAAAAAAAAAAAAGCTTGCAGGAGAGGTTAGCTTGCGCAATAACAAATTACAATTCCAACAAATTCCACAATAACAATTCCATTCAAGACCAGTTTGCACCCTCTTCTTTACTGCACCATAAAGACTTGGAATTCTTTACCAGCTCACGTGTTTCCTTCTTCTTCCTTCCAAGGGTCCTTTCAGCGTGAAAAAGCTTCTGATGAGGCTGTCAAGCCGGGTTTCCTGCACCCATAAAAATACAATAAAATATTCTTGCAGAGATCTTTGGCGAGCTTTAGAAAGGGATGGTTCGGAGGACACTGCTGGTGGAGCCGCATGGGACGGCTGGTGCGAACGACCTGGATATCCTCTACTCTGTGCCACTTCGCTAGGGAATGATGTGCTGCTAAAACAAGAGAGGTAAGAGACTGATTTGAGGGTCGGGGTAACATAAACTGGTATAAAGCCTGTGCAATATTATGTCTAAAATAAGGATATTTCTATAAGAAGTTGGTACATGTAGTTTAGCATGATTGTAGCAATGGTGCGGAGCGTGAGCGCGTGGGCCGCGTGGAGCGCGACCGGAAGAGACTTAGAACTCTCCCGGCCCGCCGATCCCGCAACATGCTCGCCGCGCGTCGCAGGCGACTCAGGCGCCGGAGGTCGCTTAACGACCTCCGTCCTCCATGAACGCAGGCCTGGGGTGGCAGGTGAGGTCGCCTGTCAACCATGCAGAAGCAGGCCGGGACAGTGGGGCGACTAGCGCCACTCCCCCAAACCGGGGCAAGACGGGGACACCGTGGTTTCCAAACAAGGGGAGCCATCTCGAAACCGGAGACGGCCCAATCAGTCGGGGTGCGAGGGATATGCTCTATGGGCAACTTTACACCCCGGCGTCTGTAGACCCGAGATGGCGTGCGGTTTTAGTCGGTTCAAGCCCTACATAACCGCCCCCGCTGGCCGGCGGAGGGTATCCGAAGGGGAAATCCCGCACGAAAAACAAAAGGTACGTGTAGTTTTAATAAACTACCACGGCACCTTGATATTAATTTCTTCAGCACTAGTGTAGCGACAGTTAGACGGCTCTTAGCCCACTCATATTTCGACGATAAAGGCACCGACCTATTGGTACAGATTACCCAATGAAAGGAACATTCTTACTGGTTATTGTCTTCTTTAACTTAGTAATTACTTAAATACCTAATTTTGTAGCGATATTCCACTAAACTACCGACGCAATGAAACTATTTTCTATACTATAATTTATTATATTATATCTACACTCTAGCATTTATCGATCACTTTCTAACTACACTCTATCATTTAGAAATATACATCTAATAGACTATCGCTTACTATCTACACTCTACTATGTAATAGACTATGAGTTACTATTTGCACTTCATCATCTAATAGATTATCAATTACTATCTTAACTCTATTCTAGTCTACCACTTACTACCTACGCTACGCTATACGCTGCCTTTTTGCCTATCTTTCTATACACTAACTTCCAATATACTATAATTTACTAATTCCATTTCTAGACTATAACTTACTATCCAAACATCCTCCTAAGACCTAGACTCTGACTAGCAACACGTAGTATTTATATCATTAAAAACTTTACATATATAGACCTATCACAGTAGAATGCCTGACAATCCGTTCTTTCCTAGATTCGTGATGTCAGCCGAACCGCCCGACCCGGAACCTCCCATGCTGAACTATTTGCTGACTATGGACCTCAGAGCTGATCTTGATGAGCTGTTCTATGAGCCTGGTAAGTGTTGGAATCTTTTTCGGGTCCTTACGTACGGATACCCGTAGCCCTAGCAGAAGCAGAACCGAATAGCCAGCGTGAGAAGTTCCACGAGCGAGGAATGTGCCAATATGTACTGAGTTCTAGGCGACTGCCTTTAAATGGTATTCTAGTGCCCCGTACGTGACGTAACAAAGTGTTGTTTTAGTCCGTTTGATACTGACCGATATAGCCATTTCACCGCTAACCCAGATGAGGTATCCCACAGAAGATTCCACACGAAGAAATTTGTCTGTGAGTCTTTATGGCTGAACTACATCTGACAGCACCGAATCTCACTTTCCTATACTTTTATTATTTTCTAACACTCAGAAACGTCATTTACTTGTGCGAGAAAGATAGAGGGAGGACCACGGCACGCGACGGAATTGTAAGATGCTCTGTTTCCACTCTCTTTTTTGCTCTAGTAGTACCATCTCCTTTCAGAAAACTTCACAGAAGTCATGGATGAGGACCTGAACGCCACCACCACAACCACCCCCGCCCCGACTACGCGCCGCACTACGGTCAAGACCACTAAAATTCCACCACACCGGTGGATCATTCCTGTCACGTTCGTAGTCGGACCCTTAGAGGATGAAGATGACAACGTCACCAGGGTGTGGAGGAATGTCACAGAGGGTGTCCATAATGGATCCTGGTGAGAATTTTTCTGTTATAAATTTAAATCGAAAATCTGTTATGAAAAACCAACATCCAGAATGAGACTTGAACAGCTGCAAGACGTTTATATAGGAGAATTTCGGCTTTTCAGGACGTGTCCAGGTAGTTGTTTGTCGTACTCAGTTGTTCAGAGTATTCACCCTAGAATCGAACTGGTCGTGGGTTCAAGTCCCGTCCACAAGTTAACTTTTTTCGCTAGTATTATGAATGCAAAATGTCACATAATTTAAGGTCATCTAGCCGGGAATTCCACCTTCTGTTTGCCGATTCGCTATCTACAGCCATCGGTCCTTCAGCAGATGTGGCCAGCTCATTGCCACTTCAGCTTGCTTATTCTACAAGTTATGTGAATAACTTTAGTTATTTATCGGATGACCTCATTAAGCGGCGATAGCCCAGTGGTGTACGTAACGGACTGCCGAGACGAGGTCTCGAGTTCGATCCCCAGTCGCTCTGGGCACACACTTCTGACTTTTCGTAGTTATGTATGTATTAAAAATGATGATTAAATAAATAAATAAATAATCTACGACATTCTACACAGCGCTTTCTAGACCCAAAGTAAGCATAGTTTAACTAGCTTGTGTTATGGGTTCCAGAATGCGGATAAACATACTTATATACTTTTTTTTTGTAAATACATACATATTATACATAGAAACACCCAGACCAATGCAAATAGACATTATACATGCATACAAATATTTGCACTGAGCGGGAATCGAACCCGCGCCCCCTGTCGTAGCAGACGAATGCACTACCGCTATGCCACAGAGGCCGTCAGAGGCATGATTATCGCTCGCTTCGTAATGTACCCGGTAGATGGCAATAGGCTCGCCCCCTATTACAATGGGACTTAAACATAACTGGCGAATCGTGGATTTGTAATACACCTCTGCCTACCCCTCCGGGGATACAGGCGTGAAGTTATGTTATGACCTCATTATGAATGTAATATCCTTTAAAGAAACTCTAAGGATAGCTCAGTCCAGTCGCTGAGCGACTTTTAGGCAGTGGACTAGCCTCAAATTAGGTCATTATCATCTTGGGGTGTGTGTTGGGTAACCTCCTCGAGTGTCGCTCCGATTCCGATCCCGCTGCAGTCCGGGGGGAACGGAATCGGAGCGGCCGGTACACCCTGGGCGGCGGTCAATGGCTTCCCCTTCACCCCTTCATAGGGTTGGCATTGATCGTCGGCCAATACCCAACGTGGCGGGAACACATCGCTCTCCGTACTCCTCTGCTTTCAGAGGAGACAGGATGAGCGATGCTGTTAGTGGTGAGATGGCCCAGGGTCAGCCGGGGTGCGAGGGATATGCTCTATGGGTAACCTTACACCCCGGCGTCTGAAGACCCGAGACGGCGTGCGGTTTTAGTCGGTGCAAGCCCGACATAACCGCCCCCGCTGGCCGGCGGGGGGGTATCCGAAGGGATTTCCGCACGATAAAAAAAAAAAAAAAAGGTCATTATCATCTTGAGTTGGGCCATATTCCAACTCAGTTAAGGTCAGCTTTCAGTCTAACCACGAAATGACCGACCTTCGACTTTCCGTGAACCGCCTGCCACACAACTACCTACACAACCCACTGGCGTATATTTTTTTTTTATTATTTTTTTTATTTTATATTTAGGACACGTCAATTTGACTTCACCTCGCCTAATGGTAAGCTGAAGGTAAAGTCTCAGGAAAGAGGGTCACCATTACATACACGTACCATGTTAACAATGGTGGCTCACTCAGATTGACGGCCTCATTAGAAGAGGATTGTCACCGCGTGACACCCACCGGTCCCACTAGTGCTGCGACCACAATCCTCCTGCCCGGCTATGCACTTGCTGACCCCTGAACGCAATCAAACCGAAATTGGATTCCTATGGAGGGCTTTCGCAATCGTGCACGGCCGAATTTTGTGACAATTTTGTGTCATCAAATTTCTATCACCAGTAACTAATCTGTAGTTAAGAATGCCACAGATGTTCGTATAACAATCAGAACCACCGGTTTAACGTGCTCTCCGAGACACGGAGGGGTCTCACTGTATTAAAAATGGTCACCCATCCTAAGACTGACCTGGCAGTATTACTTACTTGGAATGCCAACCTACTTGAACTTAATCCTTCAAAAAACCTCAAGGTTAACTCGCTGTACAGCTAGTAGTTAGGTATTTCAAAGTCTAGTACAAAATGTTATCAACCTCATCTTATCCTTGCTCCCAGCTGCATCCTTACACTTACCTACTAACCTACATACTGTGACGTCGGGGGTCTGACGTCACAATACCTCGTGTTAACGAAATGATAAACACAAGTATTTATATTTATAATGGCATTTATTTTCACATAAAACTTCCTATATCGAGTTTTAGGGGATTTTACACGAGTTTATTTATACTTTAAACGAACTGTAGAGAGTCGCGGATTCTGCTCAAGGAAGCTCGGACGGCGGGTCGAGGCCGGAGAGAGTTCCAAGTGACCCGCTGTCAGCAACTTCTCCGCCAAGGCAATTGTTTTCTTCCCTATTCTCTTATTTCAGTTAAAAAAAAAAAAAAATTTAATCTCTGACACATGATGGCCAGGTAAACAACGCTCGAACGAGGTCGGGCGCTACAATACCAACTTGACCCGTTCGACTCGGTGCAAAGACGGGCGCTGAGGATCGTCGACAATCCCATACTTACAGGCAGTGTAGAACCTCTTACCCTTAGGAGAAATTTCGCCTCCCTGTGCGTTTTCTACTGCCTTTATAATGGTGTGTTTATAAGAATTGTATGACATGATGCCTACGGCCACATTCTATCATCGCACCGCTCGCCACACACAGGGAATTTATCCTCACGAGTTGCGACCGGAAACGGTGCGTACAGTTAGGTATGAAAGGTACTTTATTCCGCGCACCTTGAGGCTGTGGAATGACCTCCCTGCTGTTTTCCCAAGTGACTACAATATGGGGTTCTTCAAGAAAGTTTTTGTTAGAAGGTTTTTTGCAGGGTCGGTAGCGCGAGTGTGACGCCCCTGGTAATGCACACGTCCATAGGCCACGGTAACCGCTTCCCATCAGGTGGGCCGTCAGCTTGTCTGCCACCTGAGTGGTATAAAAAAAAACAAAAAAACTTAGGAGCCAAGGGTCCGCTAACTCCTTCTCCTCCTTTTTAACTCATACGGCTACTATGGGAGCGACTGCCGTCTGACCCCCCCCCTCCAACCTTAAAAGGGAAAGCCTGCGCTAAAGCCTCGTCCGTTGTTTGGCAGGTGTATACCGGCTTGTAGGTGAGGTTTTCTTGACCTCCAAGGTTTTGGTGGGGCCTCGTACACCCTGATGTGGCCTTCAACACCCTGGAAGGGCCATATCCCGTACATGAAACAATGGCTTAAGCAAAAAATCGTCTTACGAATTTTCGAATCAGGACACGTGACCTGCACGTGTCCTGACGCGAGTTTAACGTTTTTTACCCATTACAAAAAAAGTGCACAACGCCGCTAAAGAAGTTTTAAGTTCAAAAAAAAGTTGATCATCGCTCGCTTAGTAATGTGCCCGGTAGATGGCAATACACTCCTGCCCTATTACATTGGGACTTAAACATAACTGGTGATTCGTGAGTGTGTAATACACCTCTGCCTATCCCTTCGGGGATACAAAGTTATATGTTATGGCATGTTATGAAAAAATGTGTGTTCACCATTTTCTTTGTATTGCAGGTACGACGTAGGCAATGAGACCAAGCGCGTGTCCCGCTGGGCGGAGAACGTAACGCATCTCATATGGATGAACGAAACTGAGCGTATGTTGTAAACCTAATATTTTCGTGTCGTTTAAACTCAAGTACTTAATTTTGGAATGGTGGTAGTGGTGTTACAAGTTTCACGTGTCTGTGGACGAATGGATGAACCGATTTCGATTTTGCTTTTTTTGTTTAGTGGGGAGTGTAGTGTGGTTTTTTAAATGTATGATTTTATTTTTTCAAGACACTTGCATTGCATGCAACTTTTCAATTTTTTAAGTTTTTTTGGCGTGTAAGGTTGGGCCCATAAGGCATTCGACTTGCACCCTGGCTGACCCAGGGCCATCTCCGGTTTCGAGATGGTACCCTCGGGTTTGGGAACTACGGTGGCCCCGTCTCGCCCCCGGAAAGAGGATGGGTGTGCATCGCGCCACCGCCCCGTCCTGCTTCTGCTAGGGTGACAGGCGGCTCCACCTATCACCCCCTGGCCTGCAATGACAAACATGACAACATGGAGGACGGAGGTCGTTCACAGACCTCCGACGCCTGAGTCGCCTTCGCGCCTCCGCGATCCTGGCATACACCTTTCCCTTCTTCCACTTTCTTAATTGTTTTCATACGTGCTCACCGGTTGCGTGTACTCTTGACCTGGCCTTTCTTTAAAATGGCTAGGATTCGAACTCGGGAGCTCTCAATCGAACCACTGAGCTACCATCATAAGTCGTGCAAAAAGTCAAACCGCGATGTTCAAAGCGGTATAATAGTTTTTAAATTGTATCATTTTATTTTTGTGAGTCCACATGAGTAAGATTCTGATGTTTTATAATTTTCTTCAATTGTCTATGTTTTGTGATTTTAATAATTTTATGATTTTAACGACGTTTTAATGAATAATGTGTTCATGTGTTATTTGAATGATTCTATATGAATAAGTACCTCTGATTCTATTCTATTAGTATTTCCTTTATTAAACTTTAAATATATATAATATTAGATTGTTATACAAGGAGCTAAAATGACCCATTATATACGAGGTAGTTTTACTCCCGAGCTTTAGCGAGGGACTAAATAGAAACCGAGTTTTAATGGGTTTTAGCGCCGTATGTGTTACACTATACTTTTCACTGCGATTGCGAGAAAATAAAACAATCCAATACAATATGAAATATGTAGTTTATTTTATTAAAAATTGTACAAATTGTATTTGTACAATTCTGGATATTTAACGAAATGTTTTTTCCCGGTAACTTAATTTCAGTCCTCTGCCATTCTCACTAGATGATGACATTTTCACTATTGTAAAATTAATTACGGTCACTACCAATTCAATTTGCAATTAGAGAAAAATTATAAAGATTTCGCGCCAATGTCTTTTTTTTGTTTCTTCTGTAGCCGCAACACATTGCATGCATTCTACCAGAGATCGCCGATTTTAGTTCCATTTTCAAAATTAAAATGAAGTTCTTTTTTTATGAAACAGTAATAAGTCGAGTCTTTATTCATTATTATTCTACTTATGACTATTGTAAAGACTTTTTCGTTTTTGTAGGCGCATTGTCATTTGACACACAAAAAATAAAAAAAAAACCCCTAGGGGAAGAATTGCTATTTTTTCTTCGCTCTGGTACGCCACAATGACGGTCTTTTTGAGCAAGAGGAGTGAAAATTATATTTTTAAATACAGTCTATATAAAAAAAAACAAATATATCTAAAATAATAAAAATAGTGGCCCACCGGCATCGGGTACAGGGACCAAGCTACCGGTGGTTAGGGCTCCAGAGAGAGGAATCTCCTCACAATACGTGCCGTGTCGAGGAGCACTGCCTTCTGCAACAAGCCCTTGACGCAACTGCCTAACGCGAGCCTCTTGGCAATCAGTCTATTACTATTATTATTATTATATTATTGTTTTCAGTGCTGATCCCAGATCTCGGCAAACATAAGTGGGTGCGATACAATGTTGGTGCCCGGGGGCTCTACCGAGTGGCGCCACAGGACCGAACCGATGGAGAGGTGATCTGAATCTATCTAATATATAAAATTCTCGTGTCGCGGTGTTTGTAGTTAAACTCCTCCGAAACGGCTTGACCGATTCTCATGAAATTTTGTGTGCATATTGAGTAGGTCTGAGAATCGGACATCTATTTTTCATCCCCCTAAATGTTAAGGGTAGTCCCAAAAATTTTTTTTTGGATCTATAAAAACTTGAAAGTACCAAAAATTACCTTAATCTTCAACTTTTATTTTTTGGAAATTTTTCCTTTATCTGTGCTGTAACCTTGCTTTTTGATAAATTCGTGATTCTGGCTCCACGGGAAGTACCATATAGGTTTTCGCTCCAAAACCTACTTCCGGTTGACCTAGCACCAAACACAAGAAAAGAAAAAATTCCGCAAAAACAGACAGATAGACGGACAAGAGAGTGATCTAATAAGAGCTCCTTTTTTACATTTTGAAGTACGGAACCCTAGAAAGAAGAAATTTTATTAACCTTTATAACGTTATGTAACTTATGGTGTTTGACATACCTGTCATTCGTTTGCAATTTGTGCGATTGATATATTTACTGGCTAGTACATATTAGGTTACATATGAAATTGGGGTGCGACTGGTTGGAACGGGGTGCGACTGGTTGGAATTGGGGTGCGACTGGTTGGAACACCTCCGCGTTTGGTGCACCCTGGGCAACGTGGGCGATGACGCATCATTGATTGCTCCTCTGGAGTAGCTGGCGTCAACGTCAACGGCCAAGAGTCCGACCGACCGGCCCTTCTCAGGGCCAGCTGACCCCATTGCACGAGGGGGTCGGGGTATGGCGGGCCTGCAAGGCCCGCGGTGGTGGTCGCTCCAGGTACCCCTCTGCTGTTATCAGAGGAGACACTGCGAGCGACGTGTTGATCCGAGGGGATCAGGGGACGGGTTGGCCCACTGCTAACGCAGGGGCCGACGGGCACTTGTGCCGCCACCGGTGAGAGAGGACTAGCCATCCTCTCGCGTTCCGTAATCGGTGGGTGATCAGCAACGACCTAACTGGTGGCTCCAGAAGGGTACGCTGTGATCTTGCTGACCGGAGGGCTTGCCTTTATTGGCCGGCCCACGACAAGGAAAAGTCTATAACACCCGACAGCAAAGTCGTAAAAACCTATGGATACCAGCCGACCTCCATAGTATATAGGCTTATCCAGGTGCAGGGGGCACCGCCTGGATGGACCACCTTTCCCCCATACTCGTGGGATAAGCTATGGACACAAACATACATATCACAAAAAAATACAACGATCGACTCAACAAAAACAAAAACGGCACGAAAACGGACATCGAGAATGACGGAGTCTGCGCGGAAGTCGCGCAGCACTCAGGCGTGGAGGGGACGCCAAACACCTCGGCGGTGTCGGAGAAATTCGACACCGCCAACGAGCGTAGCCGGGCGAGCAGCCCGGCGGGTCTTGCTGTAAAGCGGACCCGTAAGCGCAGACGGCGCGCAAAGGCCCGGTTGGGGGAGGACGTGTCGGATGAGGAATGCACCCTCACCGGGACGACCTCCTCCAGCAGTGACGAGGCGTCAAAGCCTGCGTCAAAGGTGGCAGCAGGCCGCCGAGGGGCGCGAGGTGGAACGAGGGCTGGGCAATCCACCCGAGTCCCCTCGGCCCCTGAGAGGGCCGCGGGCAAGTCACCGCCGAGGCCTTCCACCTCGGCGGTGTCGGAACCAGGTGGGAAGACGCGGTCTCTGATGGAGAAACTCCAGCAAGTGACCGCGTCTTTCCGGGGGTCTCCGAACCCCGATCAGGAGGCGATGCTGCACATTGTGCTCGGCATCGCCTCCGAAAATGAGGCCCTCGCGGCGCAGCTGGCCGAGTCCCGTCGGGAGACGGCTCGACTAGCTGCAGCCGTCGAGGAGCTGAGGAGCGGGATGGTGCGCCCGACTCAACCGGCGCAGCCAGTGCAGCGAGCGCAACCGGCAGAGCCAGCGCGCATGACTCGCTCGTCTGCGAGACAGTCGGCGCAGCAGCCGGTGCAACCGGTGCAGCAGCCGGCACAGCCGGCTCGGCCACCAGCACCGCAGAAAATACCACCGGCGGAGCCTTGGTTCGCGTACGTGGAGGCGCTAGAGGAGCGTATGATGAGTCGGATGGAGGCCCTAATGGACTCCATCCGCCGTCCGCCTCTGGCGCCACCAGTGGCCGGCTACGCGACTGCAGCCCGGAAGGGTAATACCCGCCCGGCTGCAGTAGAGGCTCTGCCGGAGCCGGCTCGTCGCCCCGCTCCCACTCAGGGCCCCGCTCAGGGCCCCGCTCCCACTCAGGGGAAGGGTAAGGGGAAGGGCAAGGGCAAGGGGAAGACGTCCCCAGCCCTGGCCCCAGCCCCAGCCCCAGCCGTGGTTCCGGCTACCTCCACCCCATTGGAAGGGGGCTGGGAGGTGGCTGGAGCCAGTAAGAAGAGGCGGAAGGCCGCCAAGAAGGCCGCCAAAAAGGCCAGGAGGGCCGCGGCCGCCGCGAAGGCAGCACCGGGGAAGCTCCGTGCCCCTCGAACAACGGCCGTCGTCGTCACCTTGACGGCGGAGGCAGCGTCGAGAGGCATGGGGTATGCCGAGGTGTTGGCCAGGGTAAAGGCCAACGTGGACCTCAAGGCCCTCGAGATCCCGGGCGTCCGGTGCAAGAGCACACGGACGGGAGCCCGGCTTCTTGAGGTCCCCGGCGCCGCCAGTGGCCCCAAAGCCGACGCCCTAGCGGCTCGGCTTAGGGAGTCATTGGATGCAGCCGACGTCCGGGTGTCCAGGCCCATTAAATGCGCAGAAGTGCGCATCACGGGCCTGGACGACTCCGTCACGGCTGAGGAGCTTAGGCTCGCCGTGGCGGAGGCCGGGGACTGCTCCCCGGACACAGTGAAGGCCGGAGCTATACGCTTCGGCCGCGGTGGACAGGGGGCAGCAGTTGTCGGCTGCCCTATCGCGGCGGCCCAAAAGGTCGCAGACGGGCGGAGCCTCCTGGTGGGAGGCTTCCTGAGGGCGCAGGCACGGCTCCTGCAGGCCCGACCGGCCAGGTGCTTCAGGTGCCTGTCGGTGGGCCATGTGGGGGTGCACTGCACGGCGGAGGTAACGGCGGGTGACCGCTGCTTCCGCTGTGGCCAGCCCGGTCATAAGGCCGGCTCGTGTAGCGCCCCGTTGCACTGTTTTAGATGTGCAGCGGGGGGCAAGCCGGCTGACCATAGGGTTGGCAGCAAGGCCTGCGCCGGAGGGGAGCCGAAGCCGGGAGGCCGGCCTTCCGCCTCCAGTTCACAGCGGGATGCGGAGATGGGGGTTCCATAATGGATCCTCAACTCCGCATCCTGCAGGTGAACGTTGGCCACGGTGCCCATGCTCAGGATCTTCTGCGCCAGAGCATGGCACAGTGGGCCATAAATGTCGCCGCTGTCGCCGACCCATACACCCACCGGTTCCTCGGGCCTACCTGGGAAACCGCGCTGGATGGGTCGGCGGCACTGGTGCACAACCCTGCCGCCGGCAGCCCCCCTCTTGCCGTCGTTGCAAGGGGACCCGGCTGCGTGGCGGCAGCGGTTGGCGACATAGCGGTCGTGGCCGCTTATATCACGCCGAACCGAGACCAAGCTGCATATGAGCAGTGGCTCCGTCAGCTGGCCGTCGTCGTAAATGCCTGCCAGCCCCGTCCGGTCCTTGTGCTCGGGGACTTCAACGCCTGGTCGTATGCCTGGGGTTCCCGACACGAAAGGGGCGCGACGGGGCATAGAGGCAGGGCACTGGTGGACTGGGCCGCACGACTCGGCCTAGTCCTCCTAAATCGGGGAGCCGTGGACACGTTCGTGACCTCGAGGGGTAGCTCCATCGTGGACCTATCGTTCGCGAGCCCCTCGTTGGCGCGACGTGTTCAGGGCTGGCGCGTCGTTTTGGGGGAGGACACAAGTTCGGATCACCGATACATTCGGTTTGACGTGTCCCCCCCTGCGAGCGACGCGCCGGCTGCACCGGCTCCACCCGAGCCACGTTGGGCGCTTAAGCGACTTGATCGGGAGCTCCTCCTGGAAGCCGCCATCGTACAGGCCTGGGCCCCTGCGCCGGACAGGCCTGTCAGCATAGACGATGAGGCGGAGTGGTTCCGGGAGGCCATGACCCGTGTCTGTGACGCGGCGATGCCTAGGGCTCCGCCCTATAATCCGAGGGGTCAGGTCTACTGGTGGTCGTCGGAGATCGCGCAGCTCAGACGGGGCTGTGTGATCACGCACCGCCGGTGGGCCCGATTCCGTAGGAGGCGTCGCCGCCCCGCAAATGCGGAGGCCCGAGAGGCGGAGTTGTACGAGGGATACAGGGAGGCCAGACGAGCCCTCCGAGCGGAGATAAGGCGTTCCAAACGGGACGCCTTCCGCGAGCTGCTGGTGACACTGGAGCGGGACCCTTGGGGGCGGCCCTACCGGATGGTGAGGGGCAAGCTGCGCCCCAAGGCCCCGCCGTTAACCCGGTGTCTCCAGCCGGATCTGCTCGGAGGAATTGTTGGCTCCCTGTTCCCAGCGCGGGCGGTGGAACATGTTCCACCGCGGATGACTCCGCCTCGGTTGCGCATGGCGCCCGACGTGGAAGACGACGACGTGCCCGAGGTCACTTGGGTAGAACTAGAGCTGGCGGTGAGAAGGCTAAGAGCCAAACACACCGCCCCGGGACCCGACGGCATTCCAGGCCGAGCGTGGGTCCTAGCTCTAGTCGACGACGCTCTCGAGCCCCGACTGAGAGGGCTTCTCAGCGCATGTTTGGAGCGGGGCCAGTTTCCGAAATTGTGGAAGACGGGGAAACTGGTCCTCATCCGAAAGGAGGGGCGCCCGGCGGACTCGCCGTCCGCCTACCGGCCCATAGTGTTGCTCGACGAGGTGTGCAAGCTCTTTGAAAGAGTAATTGCGAAGCGCCTCGTCGAGCACCTCTCAAGAGTGGGGCCGGACCTGGCGGATGGCCAATATGGCTTCCGCCAGAGGCGCTCCACCGTGGATGCCATCATGCGCGTGAGGGCTCTGGCGGAGGATGCAGTAGCCCGGGGTGAGGTGATGTTGGCGGTGTCCCTGGACATCGCCAACGCGTTCAACACCTTGCCCTGGAGTTGCATTAGGGAGGCGCTCGTGTATCACGAAGTGCCTCTCTACCTCCGCCGCATAGTCGGGGCGTATTTGACGGAGAGAGCCGTCATCTACCCAACAGTGACCGGTCTCGGTCGGCGTGAAATGTCGTGCGGTGTTCCACAGGGATCGGTCCTGGGGCCGCTCCTGTGGAACATCGGATACGACTGGGTGCTTCGCGGTGAGCTCGTAGGCGGTGCCGCCGTCACGTGCTACGCGGACGACACGCTCGTGACGGCGTGCGGGGCGACGTACCGCGAAGCGACCCGAAAGGCCACGACCGCGGTTGCCCAAGTCGTTAGGCGGATCCGGCGGCTGGGTCTCGAGGTGGCCCTGCATAAAACCGAGGCCCTGTTCTTCCATGGGCCTCGGAGCAAGCCACCCGAGGGATCCAGTCTCATCGTGGGAGGAAATCGCATCGGCATCAAGCCCCAAATGAAATATTTGGGGCTCGTGCTCGACGGCCGATGGGACTTCGGAGAGCACATCCGAAGTCTGGCCCCCAAATTGAAGGGCACAGCTCTTGCTCTGGCTCGGCTGTTGCCCAACATGAGGGGGCCCGATGACTCCTGCAGGAGACTCTACGCGGGGATCGTGCGGTCCATGGCCCTGTATGGGTGCCCAATATGGGCGGAGGCCCTGAGGACCAGAACTGTGCAGATGCTGCGCGCTCCGCAGCGAGTTCTGGCCATCAGGGTCATCCGAGGGTACCGCACGATCTCCTTCGAGGCGGCGAGTCTCCTTGCCGGAACTCCGCCATGGGACCTGGAAGCGAGAGCCCTTTCGCAACTGTACCAGTGGCGAAAGGAGGCGCGGGAGCAGGGATGGAACCCCGAGCCTCGAGAAATCGAGGCCGTGCAGTCCCAGCTCCGCCAGGCCATCGTGGTGGAGTGGAAGGAACGACTTGGGCAACCAAGTGCAGGGCACGCCGCAATAGCGGCGGTAAGGCCCATCATGGAGGATTGGCTGGAGAGGCGACACGGAAGCCTCTCCTACCGACTGACGCAGGTGATCTCAGGGAAGGGGTGCTTCGGGGACCACCTGCATCGGATCAGGAGGGAGCCAACGCCTGAGTGTCATCACTGCGACGCGAGCGAGGACTCAGGGCTGCACACGCTGGCGGACTGCCCGGCGTGGGAGGCGCCGAGGCGTGACCTCGTGGCAGCCATCGGGGTGGGAGTCCTCTCGCTCGGCAGCATGATTGCGGCAATGGTGCGAAGCGCGAGCGCGTGGGCCGCCGCCGCCTCCTTCTGCGAGCATGTAATGCTCGCGAAGGAGGTGGCGGAGCGCGCCCGGGAGAGACTTAGAACTCTCCCGGTCCGCCGAGCCCGCAACTTGCTCGCCGCGCGTCGCAGGCAACTCAGGCGCCGGAGGTCGCTTAACGACCTCCGTCCTCCATGAGCGCAGGCCTGGGGGTGGCGGGTGAGGCCACCTGTCACCCCAGCAGAAGCAGGCCGGGACGGTGGGGCGACTAGCGCCCCTCCCCCAAACCGGGGCAAGACGGGGACACCGTGGTTCCCAAACCCGAGGGGGCCATCTCGAAACCGGAGATGGCCCAGGGTCAGTCGGGGTGCGAGGGATATGCTCTATGGGCAACCTTACACCCCGGCGTCTGTAGACCCGAGACGGCGTGCGGTTTTAGTCGGTTCAAGCCCGACATAACCGCCCCCGCTGGCACGCGGGGGGGTATCCGAAGGGATTTCCGCACGAAAAAAAAAAAAAAAAAAAAAAAAGGTTACATATGAAATTGCCGTTTTTCTTGAAGAAATTGGAGGAAACCTAATTTTCAGTACTAACATTTTTGCATTTTTTAGGAATGACAAATCCAAATTTTATGATTTTTTTTTTGTGTATGATTGAGACAACATTAAGCTAACAAACAGCAAGTTTTATTACATTTTTGAAAAGTGACAGCTGTTAAGTAATACGAAATTTATCATCAAAATGGATAGCATTTAGGAAGTACTGTTTTTGAAGATCGAATTAATTTATCAAGCGGCCAATAAAAACAAAATTTAATACAGAGTTGTAAAATCTTGAAATCAACTTTCAAACAAAATATAAATAATGGAAATAGCTATTAAATTACAGGAATAACTCATGAATTTGTAAGAAAATTTCGGCAATTTCATAGGTAAAGACCTATTATATACTTATCCTGGCCATCCTGAATGATTCCTCAACGCAGCGCCTAAGCCGTTGGGCCACAAACGCAACAATTTTACCAAACAACTAGTTGGTTATAATTTACAATAGGGAACAAACGAAAATATATAAAAATAAAATAAAAGATAGGCTGTAACCGAAATAAATATTTTAGGACAAAGTACACAACGCCATTTAGACCCAAAGCAAGCAGAGTTTACATATGGGTTCTAGAATGCAGATAAACATACTTAGATAAATTTTTTTTGTAAATGAATACATATTATACATTGCCAATGCAATTATACATATTTGCATTGAGCAGGAATCGAACCCGCGAGCTCTTTTTTTTTTTTTTTTAACGTGCGGAAATCCCTTCGGATTTCGGCCAGCGGGGGTGGTTATGTCGTGTCTCGACTAAAACCGCACGGTGTCCTCCCCAAGTGTCCGTTGCCGGGCACCCCGGGTAAGCCCTCGAAAGGATAACCCCAGGGTTGCCGGCGGACTTTGGCCGCCACCGCGGCCTCGCCTGATGGGGTCGGGTTTTATCCCGCTTCGGTGAGTTGGTATGGCCAGTATTCGAACCCGGGAACTCTCAATCGCAAGACCGACTCCTTAACAACTAACCTACCGACAATTTTTTATATCACCGTATTACTAGCAGTCTTAAAACGCTGTACTTTTCTCCTACAGTCCGCGGAATCTGCAGCATCCCGCGCAGCTGAACTGTACGCCAGTGGTGCTGCGGCGGAGAGAGCCCTACTCCTGGACGATGCCTTCGTTCTAAGCCGGGCTGGGCGTCTACCTGCGAGTCGAGCTATAGCTGCGGCCGGTAAGTCCACCCTACATAATTATACTTACACTTGAATATGGTGTTTATGGGCCCCACCAGGATCTTCGGAGCCCAAGCCATCCTACCCTGCGAGTCAGTCAAGGCTGTGGTGCAGGCTGTCCTCTCAGGGGTCAGACGACCTTCGCTCCCCGAAACACCGATACCAATCAAATCTCAAATCTCAGATCAAATCAATTTACTGGTGGTAGAAATTTGATGACACAAATTTGTCACAAAATTCGGCCGGGTGGGTACCACCGTGCACGATTGCGAAAAACCCTCCATAGTAATCCAATTTCGGTTTGATTGCGTTCAGGGGTCAGCAAGTGCATAGCCGGTAGGGGGGTTGTGGTCGCAGCACTAGTGGGACCGGTGGGCGTCACGCGGTGCTGCGTCGACAATCCTCTTCTGATGAGGCCGTCAAGCTGAGTGCCACCATTGTTAACATGGTGACCCTCTTACCAGAGACTTTACCTTCAGCTTACCATCAGGCGAGGTTAAGTCAAATTGACGTGTACTAAATATAAAAAAAAAACAATGAACGGACCTTGGGCTCCAAAATGCCAACTTGAGACGCAACTCGTAAATCGCGATGACGGTGATGATGACTTGAATATTTCAACCGTAAATTTAACTAGGAAAAAGTTAGGACAGGACTTGAACCCGCGACCAGTCCCTTTCTAGGGAAAAACTCTGACCAACAGAGCTACCCTGGACACGTCCTAGAAAGCTGAATTTAAATAAATAAATAAAAATAAAAATATTGTGGGACAAAGTACACATCTATCATCTATCATCAACCATGCGCAACTCACCTCGGAACCGTGACACAATTTTTGCTCAAAACAGCCGGACTAAGCGTCCTATAGCATCACCAGAGGTCGCGGGTTCGATTCCCACTCAGTGCAAAAATATATATTCACATTGGTCTGGGAGTTTCTACGTATAATATGTATTTGCTTACAAAAAAAGTATTTAAGTATGTTTATCCGCATTCTAGAACCCATATTATACCCATATATAATCATATATGGGTTCTAGAATGCGGATAAACATACTTAAATACTTTTTTTGTAAGCAAATACATATTATACGTAGAAACTCCCAGACCAATGTGAATATATATTTTTGCACTGAGTGGGAATCGAACCCGCGACCTCTGGTGATGCTATAGGACGCTTAGTCCGGCTGTTTTGAGCAAAAATTGTGTCACGGTTCCGAGGTGAGTTGCGCATGGTTGATGGGCAGTTGATGGCCTTTCGCTGTACCAATTTTTTTCCATAGTAGTCTAGTATGGTATAAATAGAAACCATTGTTTTTCTAATATCCCAGCTCATCTCAACTCTGAAACCCACTGGGCACCTTGGCGCGTGGTCCTGAACCATCTTTCCTGGTGGAGGGAACTCCTGCAGCTTTCGTCATCTGGCCCTCATCTCACCAAGATGCTTAGCACCCTCCAGCCACCAGTGGTTAAGGTGTATACAGTCGAGCAGATCAACAGCCATGCACTTGGTGAAGACTTATTGTAAGTAGAGAATCTGTGGAATATAGTTAATGGATTGAGTTGGGTGGATAGATTTGATTCATATGGATGAATTGAATTCGGTGGATTCATATTAATGAATTGAGTTAGGTGTATAGATTGATGGAAAGTTGAATGACTTAAGTTAGAGTTGTACAAGTTGAGTTGGGTGGATTCAGTTGAATGAATTGAGTTGGGTATATAGATTACCATGGATAGAGTTCGATGGTTTAAGTTTGAGCTGTACAAGTTGAATTCAGTGGATTCGATGAATGAATTGAGTTGGGTGTATAAATTATGATAGATAGAGTTGGATGACTCAAGTTAGAGTTTTGCATGTTGAGTTCGGTGAACGATGGGTGTGTTTTTTTATATTTTTTTTATATTTAGGACACGTCAATTTGACTTCACCTCGCCTGATGGTAAGCTGAAGGTAAAGTCTCTGGAAAGAGAGTCACCATTACATACACGTACCATATTAATAATGGTGGCACTCAGCTTAACGGCCTCATCAGAAGAGGGTTATCGTCGCAGCACCGAGTGACACCCACCGGTCCCACTAGTGCTGCGACCACAATCCCCCTGCCCGGTTATGCACTTGCTGACCCCTGAACGCAATCAAACCGAAGTTGGATTACTATGGAGGGTTTTTCGCAATCGTGCACGGTGGTACCCACCCGGCCGAATTTTGTGACCAATTTGTGTCATCAAATTTCTACCACCAGGTAAAATGGTATGGGGGGCTTCACCAAGATCTTCGAGGCTCAAGTCAACCTCATCTGAAAGCCGATACACCTGCTGATTGACGAACGAGGCTCTGGCGCAGGTTTTCCTCTCGAGGTTGGGAGGTTAAACAACAGTCGCACCCGTTTTTTTTTTTCGTGCGGAAATCCCTTCGGATACCCCCCCGCTCCCTCAATAGGGCCGTCCTCGCCTCGGTCGGAGTTGGCCGTAGGCGGCAGCGTCTCCCCCGCCCTAGGAGAGAGGCGCTGCTGTCTCCGTTGCCCAGGGTGCACCGCGTGGAGGTCCCCAACCAAGCACCCCACAACAGTCGCACCCTAAGTTAAAATAAGCCATTATATAACCAAAATGTAAACTTTGGCTAAAATTGGAATTGCATTTGCATTGCATGAAAATGATGAGATTGTGTTGAGTGGATTCAGCTATATGACTCGAGTTGTGTGTGTAGACTATGAAGGATAGAGTTGAATGAATTAGGTTTAAGTTGTACAATTTGAGTTCGGTGGATGAAATTGTGTTTGAATAAAGTGGATAGAGGTTGGTGGATTGAAGTATATAGGTACTATAATTATTTCTACAAATAAAAAGTGTCTGTAATATCAATTTTTGAATAAATGCAATGAGTGTTTAACATAAACTCACGCCTATATCCCCGAAGGGGTAGGCAGAGGTGCTAGCACCCACATTTCGCCAGTTTATGTTTAGGTCCCAATGTAATAGGTGGCGAGCCTATTGCCATTAACCGGGCACTTATAAGCCTGCGATAAATACACACATAACTTCGAAAAGCATCGAAGAGTCATTGGTGTGTGCCATGGTAAAACCTGGGATCGAACCCGAGACCTCGTCTCAGCAGTCCATTACCCATACCACTAGGCTACCGCGGTTAGTGTTTATACGCTATTTATAACATTTTTTTTACTAGCTGTACCCGCAACTACAGCCACGTGGACTATGTGTAATAATGACTAATGATATGGGTTTTTATTTTTTTGCGCGGAACCCTAATACTTTATCTAACAAAATAAAAGTCTAAGTTACACCTTATAACATCAGCTGTCTGTTCCGGGTAATCTACAAAGCGGCTTGGCCGATTTTCCCGGGATTTTTATTAAAAATAGCTGATGTTATAAGCCGTCACTTAGACTAACTTTATTTTTAAAAAAGTGTTAGCGTTCCGCGCGGAAAAATTAAAGCTAAAATTATTAAAAAAGAAAAAAAACAATAAATTACTCTTTATTTTTAGGTGGTTGAGCGGAGCTCTTCTCACTGCTGGTGTGGAGTGGGAGAACCCAGTTGTCACCAAACAGGCTGTTGAGCTATTCGACGCTTGGCTCGAACGCAACCAAACTATACCGGAGAACTATCAGGAGGTAAATATTGTTCTGGGTGTTAGCATACTACGCTAATAAGGGTGAAAAAGTTAAATAAAATCTTGTAACTAGGAATTCAGTGCAGAGTGCAACTGAAATAAATTGAGCTGAGCGAGCAGGACACATAAATAAGACATCTTACTATGTTCGCGCGCTTAGCAAAGGCCGCGCGCTCGTGAAACTGTTTTTCGGTGATTATTCCTCAATGGTACATCGGACATGAACCATCTCGCTTCAAAACACTCCTCAGGGTCCACACTATCACCGTGGTAAATTTGGTCAAGATCGCGGGAGTGGTTACGGAGGAGTTCAGCTACCAACAAACGGCTACGCTGGGTATAAGAGTATGGACAATAATATGTGGTATACTTACAAGAAAGAGTCTTGTATCTTACCTATCCTTGCTACTGTCGGTGTAGTGGTTCGCCTAATCGAACGTGTGTTGAGAGCCAGCTGATATTGTGGTCAGCTGTGGGGTCACTGACCCGTTTTTTATGTACTTCCTAATTTTCTATGCCAGCTGGCTGAGTTCCTTGGACCGGCCAGGTCTGCTCTCAGATCTTCGTACCGTCGCCAAGGATCTGCTCTGAACTATTGGACCGGAATGGGGAACCGTAGCCAAGTAAAAGACAGAGCAAGGGTGAACTGTGTTTATTCATCAAAATTGGCCGTCTAATATATACAATATTCAGTTACAAGTAGTTACTATTTACACGAGCAATAATCTCCTTTCCACCAATCAGCCTTATATACAATTGTTATCTTACATCTATTATGTACAATGACTAATTAAGAAATTAAGAATTAATTAAAAACTAATTAAGCGTAGCGACCCGTAGGCGAGCGAAGCATCTTTGGTTTCAAAGTTGCATTTCAAACAAATGATACTCCTCCGAGACCGTTTGACCGATCTCGACCAAATTTGCCACGGTGATCAAGTAGACATTACTGAGTGTCGTAAGGAATGTCCAGATCGGTCTTACCATCGAGGAATAATCACCGAAAAACCAAATCAATGGATAAAGTCGACCGGTCACGTTGATCTATTGCTGGATAGGCAAATCTCGCTACGCTTAAGTTTGGGTTGATTGCCAAGCTGGCAACCGTCCTAGTTAGTTCGTCGTTGAATCGCGTGGCGCTGTGCGGTTTCGCCACGTAAATAGGGGCAGTATAGGCTAGTATAAGAACGGGGGGCCGCACTCCGCCGGTTCATTCCACGAATTCCTTACTAGCGCGCGGACGTGCGCTATCTAGAGAGTGCTGGCGCACGGCTTCAATATTTCGTAATCGGGATGCTCTGTGTCACTACACTACCACAGTTTAAATGATTAAGACTTCACCATATCGCCAGGCCGCGTTCACGGCAGGTGTCCGTCACCACGGCGCGGCGGCATGGCGCGCTGTGTGGCGCGCCCTCACGGCGTCAGTGCTGGCCCCGCGCCCCACGCACTCGCACCGCGCGCTCCTCACGGCCTTAGCCTCACCGATTGACGACTGGCTGTTCTACAGGTAAACAGTGTGACCATATGTGGCAGGAACCTAGCTTTATGGCAGTTTTAATCAACTTCCATGTATATGACATAACTTCACGCCTGTATCCCCGAAGGGGTAGGCAGAGGTGTATTACACACCCACGATTCGCCAGTTATGTTTAGGTCCCAATGTAATAGGGGGTGAGCCTATTGCCATCTACCGGGCACATTACTAAGCGAGCGATAATCAACATTTTTAATACACATATAACTACGAAAAGTCAGAGGTGTGTGCCCGGGGCGACTGGGGATCGAATTCGAGACCTCGTCTCGGCAGTCCGTTACGTACACCTCTGGGCTATCGCCGCTTTTTTATGCTATGCTTACATGTATTATACGTACCTTATATTCATAAATGATGATCATATTGATAAAACACATGCACATAATAGGATTAAGGAAAAACCTAAATAAGAAAAAAAGCAAGAGATAATAACAATACACAAGTCCACACAACAATATTACACTTAAAAATATAAAAGTCTAAAATAACGTTGGACCTACAGCTACTCAGTCGGCGACCATGTCGTAACACCAAAAAGGTTCGGGGTTTTGCGGCAAGGATATTTTTATTTCTTATCTGTGGTCGGGTGATATCTATTTCAAGAGACTAACTCCTATTCATTCAATGATATGGCACAATTTCAGGTTCGCCTTCTCAGCGTTATCAACTGAAGCCCAGCGCGGTCGTGAGTGGCGCCTGTGGGTCACAGCCCTTTGTGCCAGCACCTGCAGGTAAGGAAACACAGTACGCGGCTTTTGATTGGGCACTTCGGGAAGAAGGAGAGTCCGGTTAAGATAGTCTTGCTTCGATTTCGTAGAGCAGTCGCCTCACTATTGCATAGCTATAGTTTCAGTATTTTATGAACACAAACGGTCTTAACTAATTTATATCACCATCTACAGTAGCGTAGTACGCCGAGCGTCCCGCTAGGCGGCACTAGTAGTTTAGGTCGCGCTGTTCTTATCCGCTAGTACCCTTTTGGCGGGACGACATTGGTCGACTGCCGCGCCAGTGTTGCCCGCGTCACAAGGGTTTTTTTTCTGAAATAATAATATTTCTCAGGTGGCGAGGAGCGGCAGGAATATGGCGAATATTACGACCAAATCCGATCTTACCGGCGTCGGCGTTGCAGGCAGCTGCCCGGTGTCTGTACCAACCATATGATTACTATCGGGTATGTTGTATTTTGCTTTTTTAAGTTTATTATAAATTTAAAAAAAGATTAAAAAATTAAAATATTAATGTTATCTGTATACATCCATTCATCCATCCGTCCTTCCATCCATCCAGCCAAACATCCATCTATCCATCCATACATTAATACAAACATACAACCATACATATCTACTTTAGATTACTATCGGGTATGTTGTATTTTGCTTTTTTAAGTTTATTATAAATTTAAAAAAAGATTAAAAAATTAAAATATTAATGTTATCTATATACATCCATTCATCCATCCGTCCTTCCATCCATCCAGCCAAACATCCATCTATCCATCCATACATTAATACAAACATACAACCATACATATCTACTTTAGGTTGACGACCTCTGTGGCATAGCGGTAGTGCGTTCGGCTGCTAAGTCAGAGGTAGCGGGTTCGATTCCCGCTCAGTGCAAACATGTATATTTGCATTGGTCTGGGGGTTTCTATGTATAATATATATGTATTTACAAAAAAAAGTATTTAAGTATGGTAATCCGTATTCTAGAACCCATATGACGAGTTCTGCTTAGTTTGGGTCTAGATGGCGTTGTGTAATTTGTAAAATAAATAAATATAATAAATAAATAAATATTCTACCACATTCTACACAGCGCTTTCTAGACCCAAAGTAAGCATAGTTTAACTAGCTTGTGTTATGGTTTCCAGAATGCGGATAAACATACTTATATACTTTTTTTTGTAAATACATACATATTATACATAGAATATTTATATTTATATTTATTTATACATCCCCACATCCATACATCCTTATTTTCATACATTCATTCAAACATCCGTATAACCATACATCCATCCATCCTGTATGACTGTAAATAAAAAACTGTAATTATTTTTAAACAGTTCAAAGAGCTATTCGGGGACTATCGCGGAGCCTCAATAGCGTTGGACACTATCGCACTAAACGCAGCCTGGGTCCAACGAGCCGACAGCGACCTCATGCGGTACTTTACCGCCTTGGGACAACACTGACTCAGTAACTACAAGTAAAATAGAACTATAGAAAACTTTAGTGTTAGTTTTTGTGCGTGGAGATTGCGGTGCAACTGCGTCACGACTGCATTATAGGCAATGTCCCTGTTTTAAGTTTAATGAACAATCAAATTGGATTACATAACTGATTTCAAACTGTGTGCAGGGATGGTGCGTTAGAATAGCCTAACCTGCATAACACAGGCGTAGCCAGGTTATAAAAACAGAACAACAAATGTATATACGAAATGATTTTACATAAAACATAACTTACATAGGTATATAACATAACATAAATTTTAGTATTCATGTGAAAAATGCTAGAAGGTTGATTATTTTATTTTATTTATTTACTTTTGAAGAAGGCTTACAGACTAATGACAAATTATATGGTAACAACAAATATATAACAATATTGCTAATAACAAGCCTCCATAGCTAGGTAACAATTTAGGCATTAACAACATTAGTATTTAGGAAGGAATAACAATGCAGCAATGTAAATATTATTTTGAATTTCGGGGTTCGAACACCCAAACCACCTTGGCTACGCCTATTCTGCATAGTGGTGTACTTTATGGAGCGTAACACCCATTGCAAGACATCAGCAGCGCGCCAAGTATTATTTTTTTAAATCTTATAGCATTAAAAATATATCATTTATATTAACTAAGTATATTATATTTACATTATAAAGTATGTTATTTAATCCACTAATGCCAACTATTCGCCATTATGTTTTAAAATACCAATGAGTTGCATGTGGTGGCAACTGCGAAGCAACTGCGGTGCAATGTCGTAATTAAATGCTTGAAATAAATCTTCGCTTGCATCTGAATATTTTAGAAGGTATTTAAACATTTCGTCCGCGCATATAAATTGCAAGTTAAGTGAACTTTAGGCCCTGTGTAGCCTCGTGCGTGCACGGTACCTGTTTCGTGCAAATAATAGTGAGCTAATTTTGTGTGAATAATTTGCACGAAATCATGCAAAAAAATCCATAGGATTTGAACCATGTGCGAGCGAATTCGTGGCAAGCACGAGGCAGCGCAGGCCTTTAGTATTTAATATTTCGTCCGCGCATTTAAACGTTAATTAAGTATATTTTAAAAAGGTTCTTGTAAGCCAAGATAGATATAGTTTTGCATAGAAATATAATCAGTATTAATAAAAATATATTAAAAATACATTCACAAAGTTATTTGCGCACAGAATAATTAATATATTTACGAGGGAAGATAATTTGGATACCTACGCAAAATCAGATATGGCAACACTTTACGATTTTTTTTAATTGTCTTCCTTGCAACCCGAAGACTTGATGTGGCCACTTGATCATAATTTATAATCATCATTAATTAGTCTAAAATCTCGACTTGATCGTGTTTTAATTCCCAATTACATTAAAATTTTAGTAATATAATGCAATTATTTTTTCCCTGCATGCTATAATGACGATGTATACTAGACAAACTGTTGAGAACAAAAATTGTGTCACGATTGCTGGGTGAGGCGAGAATTAATTTTGAATTTCAGTTTTGGAGAAGGACGCTGTGCTCATCTCCACTGCAATGGAATCACACCTTTATGTGCTTTCACTTTCAGACTATTATTGAATGCATCATCGTCGGTTGGTAAATTCTTTACTATCAATGTATATATTTCAAGTAAGACCAAAAAATAAAAGAAAATAATGTACTATTTTTCTAGAATTTAGACTTTACAAAATGGTCTTTGTGTTATATCCGACCAGTAATGTTGCGAATAACAAAAAATACGGCGATCGGTGTTGTCATGTTTAAAAATTCTGTAGTTCATAGATATATTGTAACTAGATCATAAAAATCCAGCTATCCTATATTAAAATGAGGTGGATAGGTTATGTCAATCCTATCATGATGTCAAAAGTGTATTCATTGCATTATATTATTTTTAAAACCTACTTCCTTTACCTCTCTTTAGTTTATGTATATGTTACGGATTCCCCGGAAGACGGAGTAAACCAAGGTTTACTCGGGTTTAGAATCACCCAAGGTATCATTTCGGTAAGATACGAATAACAAATTGAACTATTATATTGTTAATATAATACTGGTTTACCCATACTCTCCTAGGTCTAGCGAATGTTGGTTGGGTTGGTAATGTCTGATTGATGGAGCCCCGCGCGAGGGGGCTCCTATTTCTTACCCAAACCTACCTAATCTATCGGGTCGCGTTACGCTGCTTCCGACCAAAGTAATGAAGACTGCAGTGAGGTAGGCTAAATAGCTAAGTTTTGAGTGACCGTTTATAACCGCCTATATCGTATTTACCTGATTTTAATACAAGATAATTGGAAGAATTAGATATGAACAGAGAATGACGTGGAGTATTACTGGTAACTGTGTCTATGTAAACTTCATGTCTATGTAACGTTGTGGGTTCAACGTTCTTTTTAACCGACTTCAAAAAGGAGGTGGTTGTATGTTCGTTTGTATCTATGTTTTTAAAGTATCTGAATCTATAAATCTTACTCTTTTACGTTACAATGGCGGCCAACTTGGGGCCATTGTAACGTAAAACGGTAGGTTCATAATATGATGAAGTAAATTTAAGAACTCAGTTGAGAGCTTCCTCAATTTTTCGCACCATAAAGAATAATAATTTATTAAGAAATTAGTCGATTGAGTTACTAAAATTGATTATTTAAAACCAAATTGAATTCACAATGTTACATCTAGTCGGTAATTAAATGTTATGTTAGATGTTATGTTAGATTTCAACCTACCTATCAAAAAAGTAGGTTATGTATTTTTTTAGTATTATTGTTTTATGTTGTTGAATTAAATCTTAGTATTATAATACAAGTATGTACCTCATTTATCCTAGTTTTAAGATTAAGTTTTATAAATGCACTTATGTGAAGACAATCTAGAAAACGTCAAATCTAATATTCCAGACAGATTTGAACTATCAGCCTAGTCCAAGGCCCTAGGGCAACAAACAAGATAGTACCACTATGTTGTTCGTCGGCCGATGTTTCATACAAAAATCTAATACTAAAATTATGGTTAAGTATATAGTAAGAATTTCGATAACTATGTATTTATTTTCTAGGTTGTCTTTAATATTGGTCTCATTAAAAGAAATCTTGATCTCAATGTTTGTGATTTGTAATCTATCAATTATTTTTGTCTATGGAATGAATGAATTTTTAACGCGTCCGAGAAATAGAATGAAATCAAAATGGCGCTGCTGTAAAACCAAAAACAAAACACAATTGACATCACTATTCTAAATTATTCTTCATCATCATCATCTTAGCTTTGTGCCCCGATTGCATCCGAGGCTTCACCTTTCGCGCAGGGTCCGCTTTCTTGCTAACTTATTCGTATCTTAATAATATTCAATGAATGAAATTTTGAACCAATTACTTTTCGTAAAAAGTTAAATAGATAACAATCAACATCCAGGATGAGAATTTCGACTATCCAAGGCAGAGGGCGCTACCATGACGTTTTAAAGCTCCGGCGAGTAATAGGGATGAAGGTATATAGCTCCTTTTACTCATTCGAATTTCGAACACCACCTTTGGAGGCACACAGGCCGCGCTCGCTACGCTCGTAATTCAATTCCAAGGCTACTTCGCTAGATCGTGATTTAAAGTCAGCACTCTATGCAAAAAAATAACTATGCTCACTTGTTGAACAGATAACTTTTGCATTTTGATCCACATAATGTAATATTTCAGTAATTTTTGAACCTATATTTTAATATTTAAACTGATACTTTTTTGAAATTAAAAAGCTAATTGGTACTTCCATTTTCCATTGTTTGATGAAAATAATAAGAAACGATTTTGTTTGTGGTTTTATTGTAGTAAATTTTAATTAGTATAGTATAATATTGTACGTAGTACTATTTGTACCTACATTTTTCACTTTTCTTTGTCGGCAAAGTGCGTATATTATCAAATATTATGAACGTATACAGTAGCCAGCAAATTTTGTGACCAAACGTCAAAAAGATCGCGCGTGTGCACTAATTGGCCAAATAAAAAATGCGGCCAAGTGCGAGTCGGACTCGCCCATTAAGGGTTCCGTAGCAATTTTTATATTTGAGTTGATTGAATGAAAGGTAAATTGCGGTTTACGATTTATGACGTATTAAAAAAAACCACTTAGACACATTTTACCACTATGGGAGTGTCTCCCGCGCAAACTATTCAGTTTAGAAAAAAATTATATTAGAAACCTCAATATCATTTTTGAAGAGCTACCCATAGATATGGCTTCGATAAAAAAAAAAATTTGAGTTTCAGTTCTAAGTATGGGGACCCCCAAGATTTATTGTTTTTTTTCTATTTCTATGTGAAAATCTTAATGCGGTTCACAGAATACATCTACTTACCAAGTTTCAACAGCATAGTTCTTATATTTTCGGAAAAAAGTGGCTGTGACATACGGACAGACAGACAGACATGACGAATCTATAAGGGTTCCGTTTTTTGCCATTTGGCAACGGAACCCTAAAAATCAATAAAAGAACTGACCATATACCTGATATATATATATCACATATATGGCTTCGATAAAAAAAAAATTGAGTTTCAGTTCTAAGTATGGGGACCCCCAAGATTTATTGTTTTTTTTCTATTTCTATGTGAAAATCTTAATGCGGTTCACAGAATACATCTACTTACCAAGTTTCAACAGCATAGTTCTTATATTTTCGGAAAAAAGTGGCTGTGACATACGGACAGACAGACAGACATGACGAATCTATAAGGGTTCCGTTTTTTGCCATTTGGCAACGGAACCCTAAAAATCAATAAAAGAACTGATCAACCTAAAACGCGAGGACGCGAGCCCATTGGGCCCGTGATTGGCCTCCGCCGTCGTACCCCGCGCTTGCACCTAGAGAGACCTGAAGTCGCGTTCTGCGCAGCTACTAATCCCACACTCATTCCCACTACTGTAACTCCTGTACAACAGCAACAGTAGTGACTCATGAATATATCGAGTAACGACACTCGGGAAGTCACAGGGAAATTTGAACAGTCTCGAAATCCGCATCGAAATTAATCATAAGTAAATTGGAGGAGTTAGACCGTTTGATTTATTATAAATCCACTTCCCTCCTGAGCAAACGGAAGACAATAGTCACAAATAGGCAGACTAACTATAATAGTACATTACGATATTAGTGCGTTAAGATGGTTATAACATGCGAGGCGGAATTTCAGCCCGAGCCGAAGGCGAGAGCGTAATTGAGCTGAGTCGTACGACGTTTTTTAATACATTTGCGAGGAAACAGAAAAAAAACATTTTATATTTTGTTCATTTTTAATTATTGGAACAGTTAGTGAAATTACAATTATTAAAATGATACGTAGTTGTAGTTTGACTGGCGCCGCGCGGCGATTAGTTCGAAATTTGAATAGCAACAGCGCGCTGCTCACTCGTCACTCACACTCGTGCGGCGGCGATCAGTTCCATATTTGAAATGGCAAATAATACTGTTATGGAATTTGTATGGACTATAACTTAACTATTTGCTTTGGTAACACACGCGTTTGTTATGACCCGCTTTACATATTTAAAACCGGTGGAATTACATCAGCTTTACGAGCAAGGGTGTTAAAAAAGAGATAAACACCACGGATACAACTATTATGGTTCCTAAGTTACCTATATTTGATTCAAACAATATTTATTTATTTATTTATACACAACATACACTATCATTACAGATTACTCCAATTCAATAGTGCAGAATTAAAAATTATAAAATATTTACAAAATAAAAAAACACAAACAAATTACAACATTAATCAAATTAGTTAAAAAATCAAAACAGTTCTTACACAGTACAATCAATAAATAATAAAATTAAATAATACACACTCACATATTCATAGAAATCAATTACAATTAATAATAAATAAAATAAAAATAAAAAATCACTTAGTCTATATCCCACGTCATTACATAATGTATGGCTCTTGTGAACTCATTCAGCGAGCACGTAAATAGGTCAATGCGGCCCGCGACCACATTGAGCGCGCGGAGAGCGCGCGTGAGCGGCGCGCGCGCAGCAGGCCGGTGCGCGCGCGCGGCTCGGCCAGCAGGCGCGGGCGCCGCCGCCGCGACGCGCTCGCGCTCGGCGCGCACAGCCCGGCCGCCCGCAAGATGGCGGGGTTGTGCACGCGGCCACGAAGCACTTTAAATACGTACGTGGCTAGAGCCACTTCCCTCCTCACTTCCAGCTTGTAGCATCCCACCATGCCCAAAACGAACAGTGTGGGATACAACAACGGGTAACCCGGGTAAACACCGTAAACTTTATGGTATAGAAATCGAATGAACTTATTCTGTATTCGTTCTAACATTAATTTATACTTCACCTCGAATGGAGCCCAAATGCTGGAATTGCATTCCAGGTGGCTTTTAACTAATGCTTCGTATAGCGTTTTCAAAGCTGTTATATTTGTGAAACGGTTTGTGTGTCTCAATAGAAAGCCCAGATTACGATATGCTTTTTTACACACGTCTACAATATGCTCACTAAACTTCAAATCGGTTCTGAAACGAACGCCCAAGTCCCGGACCTCACTTACGTACTCGTTGTAAAGGTGCCCCCTCCATTTGGTACTGATAGTGACTGGGGTTATGCGATCGGCTAAAAGATAACACAGAGCACTTAGGTATATTAAATTATAGCTTATTTTCTTGGCTCCACCTTACCACACTTTCTATATCCTCCTGCAACATGTAAGTATGTGTATGTATATGTATATGTATGGCAGAAACGCCTAAATGCACGGTAATTTGCCCCAGTTGATACGAGATCCGCATAGTATACAGCTTCACTTGTCATCTGTAAACTATTCAACATAACGGTACGTTCATTTTGCCAAATACTACACTCCAAAAGTACTTTATTTTTTTTTTCGTGCGGAAATCCCTTCGGATACCTCCCCGCCGGCCAGCGGGGGCGGTTATGTCGGGCTTGAACGGACTAAAACCGCACGCCGTCTCGGGTCTTAATACGCCGGGGTGTAAGGTTGCCCATAGACCATATCCCTCACACCTCCCAAAGTACCTATATGATGGACAGTTTGGTCATATTTAGAATAAGATGTTGAACACAAACAAAGCGGTGCACGGTGATTCGTCAGCTTAAACGAATCAAAATCAAAAATCAAAATCATTTATTGCTGACCAAAGGTATTACGATAGTATTGAGTACATTTAGAAGTCCTCTTCGGCCTACCTTGTTGGCATGCAAGAATACATTGTGGGTTTTTTTTTTCAATACATTTACATTAACATTACATTATCCAATGCTAATAAAAATCTAAAACAACCAATTCAATACAATAACAAACATTATGTCAATTATAAGTGTCAAGAAAGATCTTGATAAATGAAAGAGACAATATTTATTCTCAAAGAAAAGTCAGGAGATACATGTCAATAATAATAAATTGATGTCAAGGGAAATTATTAATTGTAGGTACTGTCCATTAGCACAATAACCAATTCAAAATAACAATAAATAATTATTCAATATAAATGTCAAGTTATTACAAATTCATTTATGTACTGCATAATATTTCTATAGGTATCAAATATTAAGATCCAGGTACATCATGTTAATTGCCTGCGAGAAAGTCACTTACTGTATAGTAGCATTTCTTTGATAGAAACTCATGTAGACGGTTCTTAAATAGATTAAAATTTAATGTTTTAATTTCTGGAGGTATTCTGTTAAAGATTACTGGCGCCATACAGTAGACACTTTTATGCAATAGAGCCAGCCGTATTTGCTCTGTGTATGCGTAGCCTATCACGTGTATTTGCTCTTCGGTTTCGGGTGACTGTATCTGCCAAAGTCTCGAAGAGTTCAGTATTCGACTTTACAAAAGTAGCCGTTTCAAAAATAAACAATGACGGTAGTGTCAGTATGCCATGTTTCAAAAAATATGGTTTACAGCTATCCCTCCTATTTAAGCTAAACATTGCACGGATACATCGTTTCTGGGCTCTGAAGACGGTATCCTTATGTGTCGAATTACCCCAAAACATTAAACCGTACCTTAGATGTGACGCAGTAATTCCATGGTACGCTGTAAGTAGAGCATCAGTATTTAATATTCGCGCAAGTTTATACAAGGCATATGACGAGCTGCTTACTTTTTTACATAATGCTTCCGTGTGTGATTGCCAATTCATCTTATTGTCTATAGTAAGTCCTAGGAATTTTGTTGAATCAACTTCGTCAATTTCTATATTTTCATAATTAATATTCAGATTTGGTACAGTGGGCAGTCTTTGTGTGAATTGCATTAATTTCGTTTTAGATAGATTGATCTTTAAATTATTATTATTTAGCCAATTTATAATATTCAATAGTACAGTATTAATTTCATTTTCATAATTCTCTCTATTTTGACACTCTATAGCAGTAAATGAACATATATGTTATCACCTCAGCCACATTATCAATTTATGTATAAGTACGGGTATATTTCCAGCAGCACTCAAAATAAGTGTCATAAAGCCTCTCTATAAAAAGGGAGACTCACAGTTAATGGATAGTTATAGACCTATTGCTTTGCTACCAATATTCTCAAAGATATTTGAAATTTTTTTATATAATGCAATAAATATTTTTTTTGAAAAAGAAAACTTATTATGTAATGAACAAAAGGGGTTTCGTCAGAATAAAACTATAAACATGGCAATCTATGACTTCTATAAAAATGTTATTACCTATGTCGATAAAAAAACACCTGTTTGTGCTATATACTGCGATATGTCCAGTGCTTTTGATTATGTGGACCACAAAATACTTTTAAAGAAACTGGATATTTACGGAATAAGAGGAAATGTTCAGAATTTGATTCAGTCTTATCTAGAGAACCGTCAACAAATGACGGCTATTACAAGAGTGAATAATAATACTCAGTTAGAAGAAATGCATACTTCCAAGGCCCAGTATGTATCATATGGTGTCCCTCAGGGTAGCGTCCTTGGGCCACTTTTGTTTATTATATATATCAATGACTTACCAAAATGCACTATACACAATATGACATTATTCGCTGACGATAGTACCATAACCATACCTTGTAAAGACATTGATGATTATAACTCTGACATTAACAAATCACTGACATCGATAGTTTCATGGTTGAATAATAACAATTTAAAAATTAATCTATTAAAGACAAATATAATGCATTTTGGACAAAGGCACCAGAACCGATTAAATGTGAACCTGATGCATGACCAGGTGCAAATAGAAGAGTCTATGACTGCGCTGTTTCTGGGGTTGACATTAGATAGTAAGTTGAAATTTAAGGAACACATTGACATACTTTGTAAAAAAATTAGTAGCTTATCTTACGCTCTCTATAAACTTGCACCTATTATTAACAAAAAAGCTTTACTGTCAGCATACCATGGTTTCGTGGAGTCAGTACTTCGATATGGTGTAATTTTTTGGGGTAATGCAACTAACAATGACATGGTCTTTAAAATGCAAAAGCGTTGCATCCGTGCCATGTTTGGTATTGAGAGCACTGACAGTTGTGTGCCATTTTTTAAAGAGCACAATATTCTGACACTCCCCGGCATATACATACTAGAGGTAGCACTGTTTACCAGGTATAACCCACACTTGTTTCCAAGATTAATGGACAAAGTCGTTCGTAATCGTCGCGATAAAAACAGGCTATGTGTCCATCCTGCTAAGACTGCCCTATTACATAAAAGTGTAATATGCATGGCTCCATTAATTTACAACAAAATTCCCAAAAATATAAAAAATTTGAACAACAATCGTTTTAAGTGGGCGCTCAAAAGATTGTTGACTGAGAAGTGCTACTATAGTATTAAGGCTTTTCTCGAGGACATGACCCTGTAGGATTGACTTTTGTTTGTAACTGGATGACTGATGTATAATGTAGATGTGATGACTTGAAGTAATAATAATTTGTACACCACTCAATGGTAAAACATGTTGTGTCCAATCGAAGTAAGTAAGACCTATATAATAAGCATTTGACTATGTATATTATATGTACACATGTTTTTGCAAATAAATATTATCTTATCTTATCTTATCTTATAGCAATTGTACTATCATCTGCAAATAATGTAACTGGATGATTAGTCACTTTAGGCAAATCATTTATATATAAAATGAACAATAAAGGACCCAAGACGCTACCCTGACCCACGCCATATTTAACTGAGCGTATATGTGAAACAAGTGTTTCTTCACGTTTATTAAAGGTATCAATATGTTTGAGCTCTACATATTGCTTTCGATCAGTCAAATATGACTTTATTAGGCTTAGGACATTTCCTCGTATACCGTAATGATCTAGCTTTGCTAGTAGGATTTCATGATCCACATAATCGAAAGCCTGAGTCATATCGCAAAAAATTGCGCATACCGGTACCCTACTATCCATTCTTGTCATAACTATATTTAAAAAGTCATATATCGCTCTATTTATACTCTTATTTATAGTATATTATAGTAGACTGCGACCGCCGCGCCGGCCCCGCACACCGCTGCTAATGCGCATTATGTACCGGTACAGTGGAACTTTAATAAGGCAGATTTTCCATCTTTATATTTCTCAATAGCTAATATAGACTGGACACCGATTTATAACATGGATTTAGAATGTAGTTTAAATTTGTTCTACAGTACTATTAATTCTATTTTAGACATTTTTGTTCCAAAGAAAAAGAGACAAAGTGCACCACTCGGTTACGTATATCCAGATTGGTACAATACGGATTTAATTCGTGAAATTAAATTAAAAGCTTTTCTTCACAAGAGGTACAAATTAACTCAATCTCATATTAATTACAAACATTTTTCTGAGTGTAGATCGAGAGTTAAATGTATGATAAAGGAAGCTCATGAAAGGTATCAAGACCGGATCCAAAACAATTTATTAAAAGACCCAAAAGCGTTTTGGAACTACATAAGGTCGAAAAGGCGAAAAGCGGGTACGCGAAATATCTTGTTGAACGGTGAGGTCTTGACTGGACACCAGTGCGCAAATGAATTCGCGCGGTATTTTCATTCAGTATACCAAGCGGAACAGGCGGAACTGGATGTGGAGGCTAGCGTGATAGACGCCGGCAGTAACAACTCAGCTGCGCGTGTTCAGCTGGACCGGCTACGTTTGGGTGACGTGCGTACCGCTCTGCAACGTCTCAAGCCCAAGAGATCCGTAGGTCCCGACGGAATTCCACCTTACGTATTTAGGGACTGTCGAGGAGTACTTGAAGAGCCGTTGCTTCATATATTTAATACCTCATTGGCATCAGAGGAATTTCCAGAACGATGGAAAATCACCCGAGTTGTACCTGTGCCGAAGGGTGGGTTGACGTCTGATGTGGAGGGATATAGACCGGTGGCGGTCCTGTCGACGCCAGCGAAGGTCTTTGAATCCGCTATACACGACAGCATTTACACGCAAGTAAGCGGGCAACTGGCGGACGCACAGCATGGCTTCCGGCCAGGTCGGAGTGTAACTAGCAATCTTCTCAATTACATGGTAGACATCATACCCGTAGTGGATAGTGGGATGCGGGTCGACGCCGCTTACTTTGATTTTAAAAAAGCTTTTGATCGGGTCCATAATGATATTCTGCTTGCAAAGTTAGCGGGCGTTGGTTTTGCCCCGCATCTACTGCGGATGTTTGCCAGTTATATGAGAGATAGACAGCAATACGTGGAGTACTCAGGGCACGTCTCAAAACCGTATTACACGCGGTCAGGTGTAAGTCAAGGTAGCAACCTGGGTCCTCTGGAGTTCATACTGATGGTCAATGATCTGCCGACGGTCGTAAGAGATGCAAAGTGCCTACTGTTTGCTGATGACCTGAAGTTATATATGGCCATCGGGAATCAGGAGGATTGCGTGAGGTTGCAGCGGGACATAGACAGGGTGGTAGAGTGGAGTGTCAGGAACGGATTACAGTTCAACTCCGCCAAGAGTTTAACAATAAGCTTTGGTCGAGCGCGTAACCCCGAGCTGTACCGATATGAAGTGGGTGGAGTGACCATGACTCGGGTAAACGAGGTCAGAGATTTGGGCGTCCGTCTTAATACGACTCTTTCATTTGGTGACCATATAGCTGCGGTATGTAAGAAAGCTTACAGAAATTTAGGTTTTATACTACGGAGAGCAAAAGGTTTTACGAACATAGCAGCGATCATTGCCTTATATAATGCCCTAGTAAGAAGTCAGCTGGAGGGCAACGCGGTTATATGGTCACCACATGAGGCTAAATATAGCCTAATGTTGGAACGGATACAGAACAAGTTTGCCCGATATCTGTATCTAAGGTTGTATGGTGTGTACCCCATTTATCCCCTAAATTATCCCACCTTGTTTGTATTGGGAATGGTGGGATACAACGAGTTAAAAGTTAGGAGGGAACTCGCGCTGGTTACATATATTTTCGGGATACTGAGGGGTAAGTCACATAACCCAGCGATACTGGGTGCGTTGTCCCTGTGCGTGCCGGACATGTACGTGTGGCGCCGGCGCCGGCCGCCACTGCTGGCGATACCGCGCGCGCGCACGAACCTGCGCGCCGAGGCGCCGTTCAATCGCGCTCTTCGCGCCCTCAACAAAATTGGGGAAATTGTTGATGTGTTTACGGTTTGTCTGAGTGAGTTCACGAAGGCATCATTATATATTATTAGTTATATTAAGTACTAGCTATCGCATTGGGGTAACCTGTAATGGTAGTTTTTAAGTAAGGTGAATAAATAAATAAAAAAAAAAAAAAAAAAAAAAAAAGTTGTATTATTGTTATAACAGAACATTGTCATGAAATTTGCCGATCACTATTAGTAATCATAAAACGTTTCGCCGGCGAAGGCAGCTAGACACTTGTTACCCACGTAGCCTGGCGGTTGCCGCATTAGCGAAGGTGCCACTCCTGCAGTTTGTCTGCGATATCTACGTATTTAATCTTCTATAATATATATTTACTGTATGGCTACTACTACTAATACGCACTTTGTCCGATCTAGTAGATTACTGAGACGTATATATTGTACCTTAAGACATGACTGTGTAAAAATTTTGTATTCGCTTTTGTAATAAATTTTCCAATTGTAAATATTTGAGTCTTATATTTTTTAAAGAGAACCGTTTTTGAATTGCCTTTTTCAGTGTTTCATTGAAGATGTGATAATATCAAATAAATCCAGCGCACCCTTCAGACGCTTTCATAATTGTATTTCGTAACCAATTACGATCGAAGTCTTTAACGTCCTTGAATGTAATCAGTTACGATTAGGATGTTTGCTTCCTAGTTCGAAACCAGTTACGATCGAAGACAACAGTTGTGTAGATAAAGATATTAACTAGGAATTCAGTGCAGGGTGCAACTGAAATGCATTGAGCTGAGCGAGCAGGACTCTTACTTGAAAATCTAGTGGGACGGAAATCACACAGTGATTTTCAAACTTCGGGCCAAACTTAGATATTTTTGTTGCAGTATTTTTATTCAAAATTACAGACCTTAGGCTTTATGCATATTATTCGACGCGTTTATATTTCAGTTTCTTTCAGAGTCTGGTTGTTTTATGTAAATAAAACGTATATTGTATATATACGTTTTGTCATTGTCACTCAAATGTCAAAGTCAAATACGCGTTACTCTGATAACTCGAAAGAAACTAACTTGTAAAAGTTTTTTAGGGACAATTTGTATGGTAGGTACCTTGAACGTACAAACCCCAAAATCTAATCAGTTCTTCCCATTAACCAAACAAGATGATTGGCGAAAGAATTTTTTAAATCAATTAAGTGGTTCTTGAGTTATTGCGTAAACAGACATCCAGACATCCAGACCAACAGACAGACCGACACAAAAAATTTTTTTGCTTAATTAGACTTAGAATCATGTGAAACGTCGAGAAAAGTGATAAAAAGTGGGTGTAAGATTTAGATATTTTTTTGCGTGATTTTAAGACTTCGGTGTCCACCTGGTTGGTGGCCCGAAGTAATAAGACATCTTACTACGGTCGCGCGCTTTGCTAAGGCCGCGCGCTCGTGAAACTGTTTTTCGGTGATTCTTCCCACAGAGTACTTTATATATTGATTATTCCTCAATGGTACATCGGACATGAACCATGTCGCTTCAAAACACCTCAGTGTCCACAATATTAACGTGGTAAATTTGGTCAAGATCGCGCGAGTTCGGGTTCGAGGAGTTCAGCCACCAACAAACGGCTATGCCGCGTATAAGAGCTTCGCTCGCTCAGCTCAATAAAAGAAACTAAACATGATATTTTCGGTTACCTATCTTAATCCCGAATTTTGATATTCCGAATATCATAATCCCGAAAACGTTTGGCCATATTTTCATAATCCCGTTTTTTTCAAATTCCGAAGTTTTATTTGCCATATAATCGCAACTCCGAATTTCATTTGCCCATTTATTCATTTGTACGACGTTTTATAATCCAGACGAACGAGTTCCAGACACACGAAATCTAAATGTACAAAATCCAGATGACCGTAATCCATATGCAAGAAAGCCGAATTTTTAAAACACAAATTTTTGAAATGCAGTTAATTGCTATCCAGACAAACAATATCCAGATTTTTAAAACCAAGATTTTTTAAATTAAAATAAACGATATCCACAAAAACTAAATCCTTTTATTTATATATTTTATATATTTATAGATAATAAATTTATATAAATTTAAATTTAAAATAATGTTGCTTTCAAGAAAATAAAATTTTTATATTACCTATACTTGAATTCTGTTGATTAATAAATGATTATACGACACAGATTTTTTATTCACAATTAAACCTAAAACTAAACCTCATATGGCGTCTACTAACTAAGCTCGACGACTTCTGGGTGGTTTAAAAAAAAACCACGAAGACTTCTAACCTAACCTATCCGCTGGTGGGCTCACCGATTAATTTAATACCGCTGCTGGGCTCGGGTGCTTAATCAGATGACGTCATTCCGCGCCCGCGCGGGTCGAGTTACGAAACAAAAAATAATTTATGGCTTTACAAGTGATAAGAGACGCTGAAGTGTTATTTTTTGTTAAGATTATGAGTCATTCTTTCAATTCTAATAAGAATCTTATAAGAATTCTTATAAGAATTTATTATATGTGACTGTAAACATTGACGATAGTTGAAACTGTTACTATGTCAACTTTAAGTGTGTTTATTTCAAAAAGTAAATCGATAACCTATGTATTTTATAATTTTAAATTGTCTACAGGTTCCTACTACATAGGAGTATATAAAATGATTACTTGAGTGTCTACTCATTATCTCATTATCATTATCATAAAATTACTTTTTTAATATTAAGTGTTCGTCCAGTTTTATTGGAATAATAGATTTTATATTTTAAGATTTTTTAGTTGAAAATTGGTATTGTGATAATTCCAAAAAAATATAAGTAGACCTTAGTTTTCATAAATATATTTACCTACATTCTTTTCATCTTCACACATTAAAAAGAACTACTTTCTGCTACATAGTGCACTCATAGTAGTTTGCTGTTGGTAATATTATTACTGGTTTCGAGTACTTACCTAAGGAAGAAAACATCCTCGATTATAACTGGTTACGAAAAGATTTTGATGGTGAATACTGATTTCGAACAAAGAAGCAAACATTCTCGCCCGTTACTGGTTACGGCCAAGGACTAAAAAGACTTCAATCGTAACTGGTTACGAAACAGTTACGATGGCGGCCGAAGGGCCAGGTGATTTGGCACCTTCGGATACGAATCCGGCTTTTGATTTGGCATGATATCGGGAAGAAAAGTGAGAGTCCGGCAAAGATCGGCTTACTTCGCTTATGTAGAGCGTTCTAAATATACGGTAGGTATATGTTTGAGCCTAAATTGAAGGGCACAGCTCTCGCTATGGCGCGGCTGTTGCCCAACATAAGGGGGCCCGATGACTCCTGCAGGAGACTCTACGCGGGGATCGTACGGTCCATGGCCCTGTATGGGTGCCCAATATGGGCGGAGGCCCTGAAGGCCAGAAGTGTGCGGATGCTACGCGCTCCGCAGCGAGTGATGGCCATCAGGGTCATCCTGCGGGTACCGCACGATCTCCTTCGAGGCGGCGAGTCTCCTTGCCGGAACTCCGCCATGGGACCTGGAGGCGAGAGCCCTTTCGCAACTATACCAGTGGCGAAAGGAGGCGCGGGAGCAGGGACGGAACCACGAGCATCGAGAAATCGAGGCGTGCAGTCCCAGCTCCGCCAGGCCATCGTGGTGGAGTGGAAGGAACGACTTGGGCGACCAAGCGCAAGGCACGCCGCAATAGCGGCGGTAAGGCCCATCATGGAGGATTGGCTAGAGAGGCGACACGGAAGCCTCTCGTACCGACTGACGCAGGTGATCTCCGGGAAGGGGTGCTTTGGGGACCACCTGCATCGGATCAGGAAGGAGCCAACGCCTGAGTGTCATCACTGCGACGCGAGCGAGGACTCAGGGCTGCACACGCTGGCGGACTGCCCGGCGTGGGAGGCGCCGAGGCGTGACCTCGTGGCAGCCATCGGGGTGGGAGTCCTCTCGCTCGGCAGCATGATTGCGGCAATGGTGCGGAGCGCGAGCGCGTGGGCCGCCGCCGCCTCCTTCTGCGAGCATGTAATGCTCGCGAAGGAGGTGGCGGAGCGCGCCCGGGAGAGACTTAGAACTCTCCCGGTCCGCCGAGCCCGCAACTTGCTCGCCGCGCGTCGCAGGCAACTCAGGCGCCGGAGGTCGCTTAACGACCTCCGTCCTCCATGAGCGCAGGCCTGGGGGTGGCGGGTGAGGCCACCTGTCACCCCAGCAGAAGCAGGCCGGGACGGTGGGGCGACTAGCGCCCCTCCCCCAAACCGGGGCAAGACGGGGACACCGTGGTTCCCAAACCCGAGGGGGCCATCTCGAAACCGGAGATGGCCCAGGGTCAGTCGGGGTGCGAGGGATATGCTCTATGGGCAACCTTACACCTCGGCGTCTGTAGACCCGAGACGGCGTGCGGTTTTAGTCGGTTCAAGCCCGACATAACCGCCCCCGCTGGCACGCGGGGGGGTATCCGAAGGGATTTCCGCACGATTAAAAAAAAAAAAAAAAAAAAAAAAGGTATATGTTTGAGCCTAAATTGAAGGGCACAGCTCTCGCTATGGCGCGGCTGTTGCCCAACATAAGGGGGCCCGATGACTCCTGCAGGAGACTCTACGCGGGGATCGTACGGTCCATGGCCCTGTATGGGTGCCCAATATGGGCGGAGGCCCTGAAGGCCAGAAGTGTGCGGATGCTACGCGCTCCGCAGCGAGTGATGGCCATCAGGGTCATCCTGCGGGTACCGCACGATCTCCTTCGAGGCGGCGAGTCTCCTTGCCGGAACTCCGCCATGGGACCTGGAGGCGAGAGCCCTTTCGCAACTATACCAGTGGCGAAAGGAGGCGCGGGAGCAGGGACGGAACCACGAGCATCGAGAAATCGAGGCGTGCAGTCCCAGCTCCGCCAGGCCATCGTGGTGGAGTGGAAGGAACGACTTGGGCGACCAAGCGCAAGGCACGCCGCAATAGCGGCGGTAAGGCCCATCATGGAGGATTGGCTAGAGAGGCGACACGGAAGCCTCTCGTACCGACTGACGCAGGTGATCTCCGGGAAGGGGTGCTTTGGGGACCACCTGCATCGGATCAGGAAGGAGCCAACGCCTGAGTGTCATCACTGCGACGCGAGCGAGGACTCAGGGCTGCACACGCTAGCGGACTGCCCGGCGTGGGAGGCGCCGAGGCGTGACCTCGTGGCAGCCATCGGGGTGGGAGTCCTCTCGCTTGACAGCATGATTGCGGCAATGGTGTGGAGCGCGCCCGGGAGAGATTTAGAACTCTCCCGGCCCGCCGAACCCGCAACTTGCTCGCCGCGCGTCGCAGGCGACTCAGGCGCCGGAGGTCGCTTAACGACCTCCGTCCTCCATGAGCGCAGTACTGGCGGTGGCAGGTAAGGCCGCCTGTCACCCCAGCAGGAGCAGGTCGGGACGGTGGGGCGACTAGGGCCCCTCCCCCAAACCGGGGCAAGACGGGGACGCCGTGGTTCCCAAATCCCCCGAGGGGACCATCTCGAAACCGGAGATGGCCCAGGGTCAGTCGGGATGCGAGGAATATGCTCTATGGGCAACCTTACACCCCGGCGTATTAAGACCCGAGACGGCGTGCGGTTTTAGTCAGTTCGAGCCCGACATAACCGCCCCCGCTGGGCGGCGGTGGGTATCCGAAAGGATTTCCGCACAAAAAAAAAAGAAAAAAAGGGATATGTTTGAGCATGTTAGTTTGAGAATATCGGTAAGCGGGGATAAAGCCGTGGTCTTTCTCACAGCACAGCACTGATCAAATTGTTGATTTTTGGGAAAAATTACTAACTCAGAAGCACAAAAGACCAATATTATTAATCTATTGAAGTACATATTGAAAACCGGCGGGCTTATATCAAAACAAACGCTTAATTTCCGTAGAGGAAGCTCGTGAATAGAAGCATATGGTGGGTTATTATTGCTGCCTATGTATGTCTGAATACTAGATGCCGACCAAATTATTGTCCATAATGACCGTGTTCATCCAGCACAGTGTGCGTCAATCTTAACAATCAAATGTTGTAGCAACCGATAAAAACGTGTGATATCGGATTGTATTCTTCGTTTATATTACTTGAATTAATTGGCTAACCACCCGAAATTGTATACGGCATCTAAAATTCAATTATAATTCCAATTATATAACTTAATCGCATTGACTTTTAATCCATTGTGACCGTGAAATTTGAAAATGAACAGTAACATTTTTATTCGAAAATTTTAAAAAATGAATAAAATTAAATTCAGTTAGCGCAAAACAATTTTTTATTCATATTATATTTTTAGAAATGATTTCGTTATATAATTTGAATGTGATATTTGGTTTTATAATTTTTGGTAAGTATTTTATATTGGACATTTTATAATAAATATAATTACATTGTATGTTATTATTGTTAACTGCAGCTGCTGATTAACGGATGAGGCTCTGGTGCAGGCTTGTGGTCAGAGCTGGGGCGTCAGACTGAGTCGGTCCCGTAAAAGCCAAAGCCAGATTAAGAGAAAAAGTGGGAGATTGCACCCCGTGCTCCTAAACTCCAAGTTTAGGATGCAATCGGGATTGGCGTACAGATGATGATGACTGTAAATGATGATTATTTTTATATTTTCAGCTCCATTAACAGAATCATTCAATGTACTCGTAGTGGACAGACAGGGACACATGGGAGAACTCCAAAAACCAATACACATAGATGTGGAAAATACTCCGAAAGAAATGAGAGCGAGGCTAGAGAAACAGTTTGAAGACTTCTTGCATAAATCCAAAAAACATAACCCTAATAATGCTAAAAGAGATGAAATGAGATCTAAACTTGATTCATCTATTTTAGGGAATAATTCTAGTCCAGTTGTTTACAGTAATGGAAGATATACATTGGATTTTGATAACATCGATATAAGAGAAGTCAAAGTAGTCACTAGCAAACCTGATATAGGAGCATCCTTTGATCCTTCTGATAACTTTCGTGACTACTATGACTTTGTGAATGAACGGTTACGATCTCCACCTAGATCTAAATATTATTCTAAAAATATAAGATCTAAAGATTTCATATTTCGGAAACATAATGAGCTTCTGCTTGGAGGTAAAAAGTTTAGAAGTGGCAATTCTGACTCAACAGAGGAAGTGAAAAGAACTTATAATCGTTTTAAAATTATTGGTAACGATAAAAAGAAAAATAAACATAAGAAAAGTCCGCATAAAACTTCAAAAAAGATAAAATACAGTTCTGAAGATTCTCCGGAGTTAAAAGAGGAGTCTTTTGAGAATTTATCTGCGGAGGAACCTAAAAAATATAAAAAGAAAATAGTTAGTGAAGAGGTTGAAAGCGACGATGATTTTTATTACCTACAAGGTAACGAATTACTGAAACTGAAATCCAAAGATGCTGACAGTGATGCTGAGGGAAATGACGGTAGAAGAAGGTTGCCCCATTTTATGCCAAAACGGTTCCATTGGAGTCCAAAGGAGATAAAGCATTTGGGGTATTTCTGGTTCAATGGACCTAAGGGGAAATATCCTGAAGCTACGCCACTGAATTAAGTACGAAAAACTAGGCATAATATCGAACGGTATTAGCTTAACACTTTCCAAGTTATTAACATATTATTCGAACACTTTAGCTTTTAGAGCTAAAGTGGTCGAATAATATGGAATGTGTATCATGTAATAATATAAAATACTAAAAAAAACTGAAAAATATTAAATTTGTCCTGTAAAGATTATAGTAATTAATCATCAATTTATTGACTAGCTATGCCCGCGACTTCGTCGGCGTGGATTTCGATTTTTAGGGATTTAGTTGTTTTGCGCAGAACCCTAATTTTTTATCTAAAATTCCAGTGAAATATCTATCTACCAGTGAAAATCCCACCAAAATAGTACCCTACCGTTCCAGAGTAAATCTTATTTTATTTACAGTTTTGTGGGTTTTATTTTTTTTTGCGCTAATCCCTAATTATTTTTCTAAAATTAAAGTAGCCTATGTTATACCTTGTAATATTACCTATCTGCCACTGAAAGTCCCGTCAAAATCGGCCCAGCGTCCTTCCAGAGATTACCTCTTTCAAACAGACAGACATTCAGATAGACAGACAAAAATGTTACAAATTGTGTTTTTGTTATAATTATCGTAGTATACATTCATGTGCAATCATTAAAAATCTGTCATTTTAATACTACAAACAGACACTCCAACTTTATTTATTTGTATAGATTAACTAACTTTGAAAATCCTGAGGGCGACTGTATACCTTCTTTATTTAATGAGGCAGTAAAAGACGCCTATCCGTAGCCTAGCCTGCTTAAAAAACATACATCTATAGTCAGAAAAGTAAATATATAAAATATGTACGTACAAAGGCAAACGCAATTTAGGTAAACTTTAGGAAGCTGATTTAAAGTTAATTTCTTATGGCAAGTTTTAAATAAAAGACAATATAATTCCATAAACTTTATTTATCATATATAAAGATTTATGTGCTTAAAAATAATTTAGTTTTCTTTATAATTAGGTATATACATTACAATATATTAATTCGAAGCATTTATTGAAGGTGGTTTGTCTTGGTGGCGAATATTTTTAAGTAGTTACTACTATGAAGGCTGAAGGCAAATGGCTGTACTGTCGTCGGACGACTTTAGCGGATGGCCGAAGTCGTCCAAAGACCTAGTGTTAACACTAAGTCAGGTTAGGCGTCGTTAAGTCGTCTGACGATGACGGCTCAATTCGCAGCCAATGTCAACCAAATTTGGAATCTAACGACAGGTAATGATTACAAGCCGTCTTTTGTACACCGAAGTCATCGAAGTGGGCAAATAACGGAAACGGGCCATTACATTTTGTCTTATGCACCTCTCATAATCTCTTTTCTCAAGGTACCTAGTATTAATAAATACAATCAAAGATGTCAGCCATTAATCTAATTGGGATTCTATACTGCCATTTTAATAGTGTCATAATCTTTTAAGTGTTAGTGTATGGGCCCTATCAATCAAACTATGGGGCCTAAGCAAACCTCACCTCCAAGCGGTTTCTGCTGATTGACGGATGGCTGACAGCATTATACTTATTTTGCGAAGGATTTTCAGAAAACACACTCGTTTTTCATAGCTGCAACTCTTTGTATGAAAATCGATTCAGCTTACCATGTTCATACAACGACGGAAAATGTAAAAAATAAAATAAAAAACAAAATGTCCAAAATAATATTATATTCAATGCGAATAACAACGAAAAATATTAACATAATATAGTAATAGTATATTTCGAATAAAATTCAGTTAAAATATTACATAATGTAGGAATCTATTACACTTATTTAATTTACATTTGAAGATTAGAATTTATACATACATTTATTATTTTCAATATCATTTGAATAAGTTGGTTTTGATTTGCTGTAATTTTTCGCATACGTTATTATATCTGTTAAGATCAAAGACGAAAAAAGCTCGTTAAGCGACAAAACACCTCACAACGCGTTGTGGTTATACTGTAAAATGTCCACATCGCGAAGATCGTGTTGTTGGTCTTATGAAAACACTCGCAACGCATTGTGGCAATTACTGAAATACTTACCTCATAGCGAAATTCTTATCCTGGCTATCATGTCATACGACCACAACATGTTGTGGCAATAAAGAAAAGCCACGACGCGTTCTGAGCACTAGGTAGTGTAACCATATTACGAGGGCTTTATAATGTGCCACTGGAAAAGATACTATATTGATAAAAATAATTTTCTCTATCTTATGAAATAGCGATGACGACGGACGGTCTCCTATTTCTTCCCGCATTATCACAAGTAACCTAACACTTATGAGCGCCTCTGAGAACGCAATCAAAGAACCAGTACACTGGGAAATTGCTATTTGTTTAACAAGGTTTCTGGGAGTGCTAACTTTAAATCACGAAATAGAGAAGTAGCCTAGAATTGAATCACGAGCGGAAAAGTCTAACATGGACTTCTGAGTACAGTGAGTGATTGAAAAATGCTTTAGTGTGAAACATTCAACTTACTACCTCGACCAGCGAGCAAAGTGATTCCTACGCTTGTAGCACAATGCGATTTTCCTGCGACATTTTACGCAGTGAAGACGCCATTTTCGTGCTAGAGAGGTGCAAACAAAATTTGAGAGACGATATACCACCGATATTATAAGTCCATTACAAGCCTATATTTATAAACCCTTATTTCACCCTCTTATACAATCCCTACATAATATGCTATCTAAACCTTCAACCTAAATTGATATCTGGCTAAAATCAAAACCAACTAAGTTCTAACCTTCAAAACTATAACAAAAAAATATCTACAAAAACATGAATAATACTTCAAGATGGCAATAACGTATTTTAGTGGAACTAAAATTTATCAAGGTTCTTTATGTTTTTTTTTATTGGCAACATTTGTTTCATTTCTAATGGCGTGTCCACACGTGTGTTGTTATTTTCGAAGTATAATTTTTAAATATATATTGTTATTATTACGCAGATTTTTGTTATTTGTATTTGGAGTTAACAATTTTTTTTTTAACTTTCGCGTTCCATAATATACAATAATTTAACGGGAATTAACGCGATCATTTATAGGTATATACATACCTTTGGATTGCCTGACGTTTCGACCAGGTTACACTGGCCGTGGTCACAGGCTGACTCAGCCAATCCAAAGGTATGTATATACCTATAAATGATCGCGTTAATTCCCGTTAAATTAAATTATTATATGATAACAATATTTGTTGGATGTTGCTTATCGCACACAAACTGTGCATTGAGTATCAAAACAACAATTTTGGCAATGGATGAGCAACCAATATATTGAAACTTTATGTAGGTAAGTACAATAAAAGTTGTTAAATATAAATAAATAAATACTCTCAGACAATTTATCAAGCACAGAGCTTTTCATATGGGATATAAGAGCAGATAATCAATCAATCAATCATTATACTTAGATATTTTTATTTTGTAAATAAATACATTTTATACATAGAAACACCCAGATGAATGCAAATATTCATGAATACAAATATTTGCACCGAGCGATAATCGAACCTGCGATCTCTGACTTAGCAGTTGAACGCTCTACCGTTATGATTATAGTATTTACGATTCTATAAACGATACAATGGCTAATCTACACCACCATAAAATCGCAAAGAAAAAAATCGGTGAATTCCATTTTTGTTAATTAAATCGGCCATCTTTAAAATAGAACTGCGATTATTTTGTCTGCAACATTCAACAATTACTAGAGGTTGTATGTTTATAGTTTTTAGGCGGGTAACATCGCACTGCAAATCTTGCAATCGATATTATTTAACACTACCTGATACTACTACTAGTGGTAACTACAGTGTGGACACACTTTAAAACGCGATTGTGGCAACATTAAGATTAAAATTAGGTAATTTATCAAGTAATAAGTAGTCTAAATAATTATAATTGCTAGATTTATCGCAGCATAGAATATTAGCAATTAAGTTTTAAGGTTTTCGTATCCGAAGGGTAATAAACGGAACCCTATTATTAAATGAAGCGTCGGTAGCTTAGTGGTTAAGGAGTCTACCCTACGATCGAGAGGTCCCGGGTTCGAATCCTGGCCATTACACTACCGACGTGAAACCACTCCAAACACAAGCAATTTAGATATTGAAATAAAAGTATTTTTAATGAATTCTATCGCAATTTATTTGATGTTATTTTATATTTTACATTGATCCCGACGTTTCGGTTGCTTTTCAGCAGCCATGGTCACGGCGAGAGCATGGCAGCAGAAAAGCAAGCATATTTAGACAACATTAGGTTCGTTTCTCAATCCAGTATTGTACGGAACAATCAGTGGCGCGAGCCCGACTCGCACTTGACCAGTTTTTTAACTCAAGTCACATAAATAGTCCACATCAGGGATGATACCTTTAACCTAACCTTTACCTTTCAAATGGTGCTAGATTTTTTTCTATAAATGCAGGCGAAGTGGCTACAAGAGAAACTTTAAGTCTGTAATCTCATCGATAAATTCACATAATAAATGACCGTCGTGTTCAGAGATAATGTCTAATAGTGGAGTTCGACAAAATATGTATTTGAAACAAACAAAAAAAATCGGGTAAAGTAAAAAAAAAAAAAAATTGTCAAAATAAATAACCATAAAATTAAAAAAGACCACCAGCGACCAGCGGCACGTGACGCGATGAGCACAGACGCTGGTCGCGATTTAGATATTTATCACACATCCGCTTGGTGAATACTGCGAGGACTGCACGCCTACCACGTGCGTCACGGGCTCGTCGCGTCACGTGACGCTGGTCACTGGTGGTGTTTTTTTTTTCATTTTTTTTTTATTCTTAAATTTTTTTTAATTTTTTTTTTACTTTACCCGATATTCTTTTTTGTTTCAAATACATATTTTGTCGATACCAAGTCATCTCACCAAATTCAGAGACCTAATTTTGTGACAGCTGATATAATTAAACCATGTAGTACAACCTCGGATGTGACCGCGACTCACGCTAGGTAGACAATGATATACTACGAAGTCAACCAAATCTTTGAGAAACAGAATCATCTAAATGAAGAGATCAATGACCTATTTCAATGAGTTTTGTAAATTTATGAAAATCTCATAAATTAAGTTGATTGTGAAAAAACTATCCATTATTTATTTGTATACAAGAATCCACTAAAATATTAACTGATACAACGAAAACTGGGCATTTGTTGTTTTTTTATTTACATTCACAACTAAAGTTAGTATACAAAAAACTAAGTGATAAATATCTAATTTTATTAATAAACCCTCAAATCGGAGCGCTTGTCAACTGTAAGTTAATTCTCGATCTCAAAAATGTCATACAAGGTATTCTCGTAACAAAGTTTTCAAAATTCAACATTGAACGTAATGTGATTATATCGAATTGTGACCGAAACTTGAAAAAAGTGCAAATCGGTATTCTGCTAGACTTTGTAATTGATATATGTACGAACGAAATGTAATTCGTATTGTCTTCCTTCTGTACATGTCAAGATTGATATTCTGATGCGATTGGCATGTGACTGAACTGAGATAAAATTGAGATTAGACTAAAGGATACTAATACGAGATTGTATTTTTTACGAGCAGAATACCTATTATCAGTTAATTTATAATTCAATCTCAATTAAATCACTTTTCGTGCTGTGATGCTCTACGATTATGAGAATTGGCTTTTTGGATCGCAGGAAATGGAAACATTTGGTCTCTGCCTACTCCGACAAGAAAAAGGCGTGATTGTATGTACATCAAGCCATGTGTAACGCCGGTCGTGTCATTCACCATCACGTTATCGAGTATAAAACAACGTCATCATTCCACAAATTTGCCACTAGGTGGCGTTGATACACTATCGTACATCACAGTATACTCGCTCGCGATCGAATAGGTGAAAATCGCGTATTAGGCACGCAGGTTATTTATAACTACGAGTCTTTGGTTTTGAATTTATATTTAGTATTAATTTTTACAACGAAAACATGTGCATTTTGAAAATATCTTTTGCCTTGACGATTTTTTATCAAGAAATTTGCCAAAATTTTGCACAACACGAAAATAATAATAAAGTCCTGTCCGATAGGAAAGGGGCTCTTTAACCAGATACATTATAAAAGAAATAGTAATGAAAATAAACGTGTTATTAGAATTTGAAATGCAATTTCCTAGTATCATAATTACCCACAATTTACGCTAAATCGTAAATCTACAGATTGACAACACCACAAAATAACCTAATAATTTTCCCGCAACACTGCCCGTGCCGTTGTTCAGTTGTATACTACGCATGTTGCAATAATCAGGTATATTGCAGCAATGTTCACGTATTTTGTTTCATCAATAATCGCGTGCAACAAAAACACGCACATTGCAGAAAATGATGCATATGCAGAAATAGTCGAGCGTATTTCATAGTCTCACATATCGCAGGAATACTCACGCATGTTGTAGAAAATGACGTCAATTGCAGAAATAAACGCGCATGTTGCAGCAATAATCTCAAATAATGTCGAAAATTGCACTTTAATCGCCTTGCGACAAAGAGTAAATAATCTTCCTCTTTATAGTATTTTTTCCCTATCTTTGGCTTTGACACGTCAATCACAATCTTTATAGAGCTGAGTGAGACGAAGTCGAGCGAAAGCTCCTCATACCAGACTTCAGGATTTTCTTTGTCACAGGTCTCCTCCTAAACTACTAATCCAATCAGAACCAAATTTGGCACGATTAAAGAGGTCAATCAGAGGAAGGTTTATGGATATATTTTGAAAAAATTAATGCTACCACAGAGGAATGATCACCGTTAAAAAAATTCCAGATGGAATTACATAATAACCGCTCGAGACACTGTGACCAAACTTTACACGCTCAGAAAGCATGTCCAGAGTTGTGACTTTCAAAAAGAATTTTCAAAATTGGACTTGCCACGGAGGAATGATCACTGTTCAAAATTTTCAAAATCTGATTCCACAATAGCGGTCAAATCTATTGGACAAGTTTTGGCGCCAAAACAGTCGTCCAAAACTCCCGAATAACTATCAAAAACAATATTCAAAATCGGACGTCTCACTCAGCTCAACATTGCAAGCAGCGATTCGCCTTGCAGACCTAGTTAGGTGAAAGCCTGGGTGATCCAGTATCAGCAGACATAACTTCAACCATGGAATAAAAATAACCCTCAAAATACCTTTCATATACCCCATGTACCTACTCCTAAACCGTTAAATACTATACCCTTCCCCTTTCCTCCAAAAATTAGGTCTTCCGTAAACGTTATTATAATTATTGCCACAGTATATTGTCGGGAGATCCTACTACCTGTTTAGGTGATGCCGTAATTACAAAGTTAAGCGTTCAGTACTTTAAGGCCAGTCCTACATTTGACGGAAAATTCATCGCGGATCTGCCATGAATGACGGAGCGACCTAGCATGCGCGGTCTTGTCTCAGCCAACCCCGGAGGGAATAAGGCGTGAATATATGTATGTATGTCTATGCAAAAACTTGTATTACTTATTACTTTGGATCCTTGGATAGGATTACTTTGAATAAAATTGTAAAGACAAATTGTGGTAGACAAACTGAGGGTTGGTTCCCCTTTTCAATTGTCAAATGTGTTCAAATATTTAGATATGCATTTAAATATTTGAACGATAGAGTTAGTACAGTACCAGGTTTATATTTTGACACGTCGGGAAAAATCTTCGGTTTTGTAGAGCGTTCTCCCTAACGTAAATAGAACTGACCTTCATATAAATAGTAAAACAGTTGTTTAAACCGTTACAGTTTTAAAAACTGTAGTTTCAGTTTTAAATACTCTTTATCTACACCCATGCTTTAAATCCTCTATAAAAGATTCTGAAACAGTTAGCTTATTGCCAACATTAATACATCCAATGTCCTAATAACCATAATATCATCCGAACGGGTGTTATAATATTGTATGAAATTTCATAATAACACTCCTTTCTTTTTTTTAAATCTCTTCCGCGCAAAGGGTTACTCATCAGACAGCCAAATTCTTACCGCTCGATGCGTGAAATCTGTATGAGTTTCAAAAAACTGTCATTCACGCGCGTTGCATTGCACTACCACAGCGGCGGCGCGCCGTAAAAAAAAAATTAAAGCTTATTCGTTCGAATTCGAATTCCCGCTATTTTTCTTCGCTATTATTTTTGCAAATTGTTTTGTTTACTTACGAAAATGAGCGATTCAAGTTTTGATAACACACCTCCAGACATTTCGAATGCAGCAAAGGACATTTCTAACAAATTACTACCGGAAAAATCTAGAAAACAGTATGAAAAGGCGTACCAAGTTTTCATGAATTGGAAAATATCAAAGGGCAGTACATCATTCTCTGAAGATGTATTATTAGTTTATCATGGGTGTAGATAAAGTCTTGTATGCAACTGTATAATTAGGTATTAAAACACTCATGTGATACTATTATCACACTCAGCTTCGCTTCGTGTGATAAACCCACATTCGTGTTTTAATACCCCTCATTATACCACAGTTGCATAAATAACTAATAAAGATATCAAATTGTAGACATGCGCTTTGCGACAGAGAACGCTCTACAAAACCGTAGCAAGCCCATCTTAGCCGGACTTCGGACGCTTCGTGTCAAATAAAAAGTCGGATATTTTTTTTTTTGGAAATTTTCTAAAATCCCCCACTTATGACACACCTCTACTAAACCTCTTTTGTTATCCCCGTGTTAATGATATAACGCGTATACAATTTTTAAGTATAATAATTTCCTCTAATGTTAAACATTCTTACGGCACTTACATTTTAGTTTCCGGGTAACTCAACAGATGGCGGTATTTTAGGTACAATATTTTAAAAAGTAGTTCCACGAAAACTCGAGACATGGCAATAGCATACTTATAATATTCAGCCTATAAATTATTTCCAAGGAATCACAGGGATGGCGGTAGTATGTCTAAATAATTATAAGATTAATACTTATATTGAAGACAAAATATTTACCATACATTTTTTTTTGCTGAATTCGCATTTTTTTTTGTTATCATCATGTTTTTTTTTGTTTGATACAATCCAGAAGAGTTTATATAATTTGGTGACGAGTTTATATAACGTGATATTCTCTATCTATCTATACTATATAGCGGGTTCGATTCCCACTCAGTGCAAATATTTGTATGAATGAATAAGTCTATTTGCATTGGCCTGGGTGTTTCTATGTATAATATGTATGTATTTACGCTAAAAAAAGTATATAAGAATGTTTACCGCATTCTGTAACCCATAATACAAGCTATTTAAACTATGCTTACTTTCGGTCTAGAAAGTCCTGTGTAGAATGTCCTAGAATATTTATATTTTATATTTTTATACGAGAACTTATATTAACGAGAACCAAAGTCAGCAAAAAAGAAAATTGTTGGATATTTTTTGTTATCAACAATTATTTTTTCTTTTGGTAAAATCAAAGAAATTTAAATAATAGCCTTAACCTTATAAACTTTTCCATATTCTACCATTTTTACGCCGACTACAATAATAAACAAAATATCTATTAACTAGGAACCAAGTTTGCTTAATTATTTTACAAAATTCTAAATCAAAATTCGACTTTTAATAAAAACGAAAAAGGTCCGAAATGACCTCTAAGTATTTTAAAACAAAGTAATCTTTCAATCAACTGTCGATGTTGCTTTGGACCTTTATCCATTAAACAGTCGAATATACTTTAAATTTTATATTTGTTCAACATACTACCGCCATAACAAAGACTAAATAATAATAATAATTGGTCAATGTAAACTTTTAACTAAAGTTATTATCAGCGAAGCTTATTAACATTTTACATTTTTATTAAATAATATTTTCTTTACATAGGTATTTTAATGTACAAATTGTAACTTTACAACTACAAGAGGATAGACCGAGCTCCGCGTTCAGTTTTATGTTTGCTGAGGAAACTTTCTTATTTCTTGTTCCAACACCTTACCATTTTCCCAGTGTTTATATTTTTGTAAAAAAAAGAGAGTTTCTCATTTCTCCCAGAATTTAAAATTTTTATGAAGAAGTCTATATTCCTCATTTTTTTTGGCATATTTGTAAAAAAGACGCGATTATTCAGTTTTAATTTTTTGCATGGCAGGCCGTTTATTTTTTTTTTTTGGCAGCAATTTTTGTATGCACCATTTTCTTTAACATTTTCAAAAAAACTTTTGCTTTTTTATACAGACCGTATTCTGTACAGCATTATTGTAAATTTGATGAATTATATTTATCACATAATCTTTGTATGTATTTTTATATTTAAAATAAATAAACTTTCTGAAGTTGGAAGGGTTACCTTATTGTAATTTTAAAGTAATGCAAGCCGAATTAATAATATTTAGAATACGGATTACTTTCGAAATATAAATATTAACCCGTACGATTTGATTCTTTTAATATCCTATTTATATAACGGTTTAGTTTTGACCGATAAGGTATAACATAAAGGAACTAATTCACTTACATATAATTTATATGTAGTAATAAATTCCATCAATATTTTAGTCAAAATAGACCAAAAAAAATTTTTCACCCCCTGAGAAGTGAATGTAGACTTACGGTCAAAACCGCACCTTTCAATCACTCATGCAAAAATACTCGAATTTCACAGGAATTTTTAACTATATTTTTCTAAACTGGCAACTCAGTCTTTTTGGTAGAATACCCAGTTTAGTAACGCTTGCAACACCATTGCTAAGACAAACCCTCCGAACAGGTCCCAAGAATGTGATGAAGATGGCATTCTGCCTATATTATGATGCCTAGAGGCTGATGCCGCCTTCTGTCCCTCACTGATCATCTCAACAGTCTTCGCAAGCCTCTCAATCGCCAAAGTTTGATCTCTTAAAGCCGAGTCAATGGCGAAAAGTGTCTGCTTCAAGTTTCTCCTGAAAAAAAAAACAAAGGTAGAAATAAATTGACATCAATTTCTTTTCGTCTATTTCCTGAACAATGTTACATTGTATTAAAATATATTGGATCTTAGTTTTAAAGTACCGAAAAAGATAAAAATCATCAAATTTTTATGCCTGATGAAAATTAAATACCGAGTAAAATGGGGTGAAGAGGAATAAATAAATCTTGCAGCTATTTTCTTTTTAATTAAACTATAGAATATTTCGTTATAATAATGAACAATATCATCAAATATCTGGTTAGATACTAGAAATTTTTGAAATTAAATTATTTAAAACTTTCTTATGAACATTTTATCTCTATAAGATAAGATAAACTTTATTGGTAATAAAACAATTACATTTATCCACTAAAAATAACAGTTTTAAAACTTCAAATACGTCTAGCCGCAACAGCCGTCAAGACTAGCCCTTCCCAATCCGGTGCTAGTAAGGAACTGTGTTACAGGTAGGTTAAGGATAATCCCAAACAGCACGGTTGTAGCCCGTTTTGATTTTCTGATAAATAAATATATAATAAATAAAAAAACCTGTCTATTCACGTCTTGATACCTATTCACCCCATTTTACCATATTAAATGTCAGAAGAAACATTCTAAATTACAAATAGCATTATTAACATTATAAACAATACAATGAACATTCTAAAATATATAAATACAATGAAAAAATCAAAAATTCGTACCAAAATATTATAAATTGATAAAGTTTGTGAAGTTTTATGAATGTATGTGTGTTTGTTAGTCTTTCACGCAAAAATGGATGAACAGATTTTGACTAAATTTGACACAGAAATTGATGATAGTCTAGAATAGCACATAGGCTATTTTTATCATGGGAATAGGTTCATGTGGGTCACGGGAACGGGACGGACACAGAGTCACGCGTCATTGATGTTACGGTTGGTAAATCGCAATAATAACAATTATTTGATTGAATAATAAGTCTTTTCCTATGAAATTGCCGAAATTTTCTTACAAATTCATGAGCTCATTATTCCTGTAATTTAATAGCTATTTCCATTATTATATATTTTGATTTGAAAGTTTATTTCAAGATTTTACAACTCTGTATTAAATTTTGTTTTTATTGGCTGCTTGATAAATTAATTCGATCTTCAAAAACAGTACTTCCTAAATGCTATCCATTTTGATGATAAATTTCGTATAACTTAACAGCTGTCACTTTTCAAAAATGTAATAAAAGTTGCTGTTTGTTAGCTTAATGTTGTCTCATTCATACACAAAAAAAAAACATAAAATTTGGATTTGTCATTCCTAAAAAAATGCAAAAATGTTAGTACTGAAAATTGGGTTTCCTCCAATTTCTTCAAGAAAAACGGCAATTTCATATGTAACGACCTAATATATTTGTATGAATTAATTTATTAAATTGCATCATCTATACAAATAAATAAAATTGGAGTGTCTGTTTGTAATATTCAAATAGCAGATTTTTAATGATTGCATATGAATGTATACACAATACTTATAATAAAAATACAATTCTTTAAATTTTTTACTTTCACTAGCAGATAGACCTTTATTTTAGAAAAAAAAAACATAAACATAAAAAAGAAAAAAAGAGTTCCGCACAAAATAACTAAAACCTTAAAAATCGAAGTCCACGCGAACGAAGTCGCGGGCACGGCTAGTGTATAATATGTATGTGTTAATTGAATTAAATTTTTAAGCAATTTCTATGCTTACTTATCCTATATAAGGTGCCACAAAATTAGTTCTCTGAATTTGGTGAGATGACTTGGTATCGACAAAATATGTATTTGTAACAAAAAAAAATATCGAGTAAAATAAAAAAAATATATACAAAAAAAGAAAATTAAAAAAAAAAACACCAGCGACCAGCGCCACGTGACGCGACGAGCACACGTGACGCGTGTCGCGATTTAGGTATTGTAGGTATTTCCCACACATCCGCTTGGAGAAAACTGCGAGAGGGACTGCACGCCTACCACGTGCGTCAAGGGCTCGTCGCGTCACGTGACGCTGGTCGCTGGTGGTGTTTTTTTATTCATTTTTTTTTTTTTTTATAATTTTTTATTTATGTTACCCGATATTTTTTTTTTCAAATACATATTTTGTCGATACCAAGTCATCTCACCAAATTCAGAGACCTAATTTTGAAACACCTTATAGATTTAAATCGGAAAAGAGAACATCACTTACATCGGGGGAATGCTCTGACCAACTGAGCCACCTAGACAGTCTAGGTGGCTCAGTTGGTCAGAGCATTCCCCCTGTACGGGAGTGGTCGCGAGTAAGTCCCCTCCTAGATGTTCCCTTTTCCGATCTAAATCTATAGGAAAAGTATGTGTTAACTAGAACTAATTATTTATTCGCATTCTAGAATCCATATTACAAGTTTTGTATAGTTTGGATTTAGATGGCGTTATGTAAGTATGTCCTAGAATATACTCGGTAGCTTTGTGGGTCACATTGATCCTGGTGTACAGTAGTGGGAGTGTAGGTGGGATTACTCCCTTGTAGTGGGTATATCCCTATCCAATACTTTACAACAACATATAGGGATGCTAGACAACACCTATGAACAAACTCACACATACATAGTTTTCCCTTGGGGGCTCCGAAAACCGTCTGGATAATCAGGAAGAGATTCTCTCAAGAAGTGTCTGTGGACATACTTACGTAATCATTGTGACGTCACTCAAGTAAGGCTGTGTTTTCACTGGAGCGGAGCGGATAAGAGATGTGGAAATTGACCAATCACATGGATAAAGTTGACCGTTAAGTTAAATCAGTTTATTTTTACACGAGTGCCCGATAAAGTCTAACGTTAAGGCTTATGAATGTATGGGCGCGTTAAGACAGTTAATATAATATATAAGGTGTCACAAAATTAGGTCTCTGAATTTAGGGCACGCCGCAATAGCGGCGGTAAGGCCCATCATGGAGGATTGGCTGGAGAGGTGACACGGAAGCCTCTCGTACCGACTGACGCAGGTGATCTTATTTATGTTTATTTATTTATTTATTTATTTATGTATTATTTTGTGAAACATAGGTATTACAAAAGATCTTAATATCAAATATCAGTGCACTATGTCCTACCATTAAACATGGTGTACAAATTAAATTTAAAGGGAAGGGGTGCTTCGGGGACCACCTGCATCGGATCAGGAAGGAGCCAACGCCTGAGTGTCATCACTGCGACGCGAGCGAGGACTCAGGGCTGCACACGCTGGCGGACTGCCCGGCGTGGGAGGCGCCGAGGCGTGACCTCGTGGCAGCCATCGGGGTGAGAGTCCTCTCGCTCGGCAGCATGATTGCGGCAATGGTGCGGGGCGCGAGCGCGTGGGCCGCCGCCACCTCCTTCTGCGAGCATGTAATGCTTGCGAAGGAGGTGGCGGAGCGCGCCCGGGAGAGACTTAGAACTCTCCCGGGCCGCCGAGCCCGCAACTTGCACGCCGCGCGTCGCAGGCGACTCAGGAGCCGGAGGTTGCTTAACGACCTCCGTCCTCCATGAGCGCAGGCCTGGGGGTGGCGGGTGAGGCCACCTGTCACCCCAGCAGAAGCAGGCCGGGACGGTGGGGCGACTAGCGCCCCTCCCTCAAACCGGGGCAAGACGGGGACACCGTGGTTCCCAATCCCGAGGGGGCCATCTCGAAACCGGAGATGGCCCAGGGTCAGTCGGGGTGCGAGGGATATGCTCTATGCGCAACCTTACACCCCGGCGTCTGTAGACCCGAGACGGCGTGAGGTTTTAGTCGGTTCAAGCCCGACATAACCGCCCCCGCTGGCACGCGGGGGGGTATCCGAAGGGATTTCCGCACGATAAAAAAAAAAAAAAAGGTCTCTGAATTTGGTGAGATGACTTGGTATCGACAATTGGTATTTGAAACAAATATATATATATAAATAAAAAATATAAAAATGAAAAAACAAACACCACCAGCGACCAGCGTCACGTGACGCGACGAGCACACGTGACGCTGGTCGCGATTTAAGTATTTCCCACACATCAGCTTGGAGAATACTGCGAGGAGAAGGACTGCACGCCTACCACGTGCGTCACGGGCTCGTCGCGTCACGTGACGCTGGTGGTGATTTTTCCTCAATCAGTCAACTCAGTCGATACCAAGTCATCTCACCAAATTCAGAGACCTAATTTTGTGACACCTTATATATCGCGATCCGCACGATCCTGTCAATATTAATGATGTGCGAACAAACACGATGGTCCATACACTGGATTCAAATATAGGGTCGCGATATTTATTGATTGTCTAATCGCGCCCTATGTGAGGTTCCTTATTCCATCATAACTTTTAAAGAGCTGAGCAGTTTTGGATGCATCCTTACAGTATCCCGAGTTACATGATTTATTTTAGCTTCAATTTTTGGCTGGGCTTTTTCTTTTCTGTTTTTATTAAACGTCAACACAGTACGTTCTATAAGAACTCGTATGAAATAATGAGGTATGATGTTATATTTACTATTTTGCATGCCTAAATCTGCAGAGAATTCTTTGGCCTCATATAACACCTAAAATGTAAACTTATTAGGTCATAAATTTAGCAATGAAATGAATGATTGATAAAAAAAATTAACTACAGAAACCTCATTGGATACGAGTCGTGGATTTTGAGTGATTTGTCAACTCCTGCACATCTTCGCTGTACTCTACACATCTCCGCCTCAATGAAAACGCAGCCTTAGGCTGCCTTTCCACTAGTAGCTAAGAGGTGATCTACGTTATAGCTAAGCTGCGCGCTGTGTCTATTGACGTGGAGGAAGTATGGGAATGAGATTTTCCATTCAAATAGGGAGTGAAGAGGGAATGGGTCAGCTAAGTGGAGGTGCTTTGGTGCTGATTGTACCAATAGTATAACCACAGGTTCAGTAACATCACCATCATCCTAGCGGCAATACCTGTTGCAAAGCTTGTACAGTCAAAGATTATAAAACTACTTATAGATCAGTTATTGACTCATGTATTCCAATGTAAAAAGGTTTGTATATATTAGGTCGTTACATATGAAATTGCCGTTTTTCTTGAAGAAATTGGAGGAAACCCAATTTTCAGTACTAACATTTTTGCAATTTTTTTAGGAATGACAAATCCAAATTTTATGTTTTTTTTTTGTGTATGAATGATGAGACAACATTAAGCTAACAAACAGCAACTTTTATTACATTTTTGAAAAGTGACAGCTGTTAAGCAATACGAAATTTATCATCAAAATGGATAGCATTTAGGAAGTACTGTTTTTGAAGATCGAATTAATTTATCAAGCGGCTAATAAAAACAAAATTTAATACAGAGTTGTAAAATCTTGAAATCAACTTTCAAACAAAATATAAATAATGGAAATAACTATTAAATTACAGGAATAACGAACTCATGAATTGGTAAGAAAATTTCGGCAATTTCATAGGTACAGACCTATTAGTTTAGTGTTCAACCACTTTTGTCGTTGACTGTACCTTCTAGCCCAGGGTCCGCTATCCTACTATTTCTCCTCTTTTCATATTCGCCTAATTTGGCTTTTATGGGAGCGACTGCGCTTTGAATTTCTGGCCAAGACACTATCGCCGTGAACCCATTCCTAACACAAGCGGGTTTTTTTTTTAAAGTATTATTAACCTAAATTAATAATATTCCCCCTAACCCCTCCAGCTAAGCAAAATTGCTTGTGTTAGGAATGGGTTCACATCGGTAGTGTAATGGCCAGGATTGGAACCCGGGACCTCTCGATCGTAGGGTCGACTCCTTAACCATTAAGCTACCGACGCTTCGACGTTATAATATATTCCTAAAGTAGTATGCAATAGATACTTACGTGGAAGCTTTGGATCGCCGCGCCAGTTCATCATGGCTGTCGGAGTCCGAGGGTCGGATGATCTCCCTTCTCGTGTCCATTGAAGGTCTCCCACTGACACTACTTTCTAGAAGGGACTTCACGACGAAGTCTTCTTCGTATTCAATTATTTCTTCTGGTTGCCAAGGACTGTGGGTATAATTGATTCTGTTAGCAACGGGCTTACAGAACGGTAACCCTACTAGGTAAGGCGATAAATATCAATTATATTAATAGAAGGCATATAACTTACCCCGCATTAAGATGATTATATTTCCATCCTTGGTCTACAACACCTGAAATAAAAAACAAAGTTTACAATATAAACTACGCCCCAGTACCACCAAAGGCTCCTTGGAAATACCGCTTCACACACTGGCAGAGTGCCCAGAGTGTGCGGGGAGCCTTACACTGCTGACCCTGGTGCTGGCCATGGTCGGCAGCGAGTGTGTGGAACGCCGCCACCTTTTTTTACGAGGCAGTGATACGCGCAAAAGAGGCGGCGGAAAAGGTACGGGAGAAGTCTGCTTTCAATTCTGTCGGCACTCTTGGAGTGCCACTGCCTTTTTTTTAAAAAATTTATTACTTTTTTTCACGCTACATCGTGTTAGTATAGGTAAATGAAACGATAATTTCATAAAAAATGCATAACTTTACCTAATTAAATGAATGCTGCAATGAATATCGGTTTCATTTAGCTGTACTAACACGATGAAGCGTGAGTTATGTTAATAACATATTTAAAAAATATATAAAAAAATAATAAGTGAAAAAAAACACTTTTTTTTTACTACTATCTACTATAGTACTATCGCCTGTCTTCCTTTCCCGAGAGCGTTTCCTGAACACCCGGTATACGAATACTTTGAGCATTCAACACGAGAGATGCCCTGCGCTCTGGATCCAGTCTCGTCAAGGTACATGACAGTTATGGTTGGTCAGTAGGCAACCAATCAGATGACGGTAAACGAAAAGTAATGTACTTTTCGTGAATCGAATCGTAAATCAATAAGTAAAACACTACCCACACTACCATGCACTTGTAACACACACCCATGTTACTCACGTAAGTTTATACCAATGTCAAACGTATTATGACATATTATTTGTATCATGTTCACAGCTGACGTATATAACAAATTAAAAAAGAAATGCAATGAAGTTTAAGTTTCTGACGACCTCAAAAAACTCGACCATCCCATGGGGTCACTAGTTTAATTGAATACACAAAGTATTAATACGCTAAAATTTCGGATGCAGAATCAACTAACTCACAAGAAGTAGTTTATTAGCTTTAAGTCTCTTACCATCCGGCGTGGTGACGTGCAAGTCCTTGTGGAAGAACCTCGGGACCCAGGGCGCCACCATGTTCCGCGCACGAGCGCGCTGGGCCTCTTCTATTATTGTCTTTTGTTCTGTTGCTGCCACCTGTGAAAAAAAGATGGATACAGTTTACAAAAAAAAGGAAGTGGCACTCCGGGAGTGCCGACAGAAGTGAAAACTTGAACAATTACGTGTGTACTTTTTTGAATCGTGATCATCCATTCCTGCCTCCCTCCCTCTCTCCCTCCTCACCAACTAACCGGCACACCTGATTAATGAGCTTTGGAGCCCGGGATCCGCTCCTAGACACTGTTCCTCTTGATTTGGCTTATCTGCTTATCTTGAATTTTATGGGAGTGAATGCCGTTTGACCTCCCAACCCCGAGAGGAAAACCTGCGCCAGAGCGTCGTCTGTCAATCAGCAGTTAATTAGTTAAGTAAACGGAGGCAGGGGTTCAACCGGTCTAATTACCAATGATATGAAGGGGGGTACCTACTGCCATTCTATCGGTCGCTACCGGCCAGGTCGCACTAGTGCCTAATACGCTATTTATTAAATTATAGTACCTACCTATTATATAAAAAAAAATATTGAATCCACTAATATATAATATAAAATAGTAATATTGACAATATTGATAAGTGTTGTGTGTACCCGCTGGGGATCCACCTCCTACCTCGCCAGCTAACTACCAGCTAACTTGGCCGCCGGTCTGGATCTGGTCGCTGCTGGTCCGTTACCTTCTACGGTCTCACCGGATCTGGACCAGATACAGAGGAGACTTCGCACCCTCGTAAGGCCAGTGCCTTCATTTACGAGGGTCAAACTGAAAGTTCTTAGAACTGGCCACTTATAAACAATATAATAAAAAAATAATTCTAAAATTTGAAAATAGAACTCTTTGCCAATATAACTGAGTATATATTTCATTCATTTATCATTTGTTTTACGATTTGGCGGCAAATTGAAAATTGTCTGTGTCACGTTAACATGAATTTAACACGAGAAAATTTTCGTGCAATGATTTTTTATGACTTTCGATGTCATTTAAGTCATCAAGAAAGTTATGATAGACTACGATTGGCCTTTCACGATGAAGCCCCATCTCGTGCGACTGTTTACGACTGGTTTAATGAGTTTAAACGTGGTCGCACTAATCTCACTGATGATTTACGTGAGGGACGGCCTTCTACGGCGACGACTGAAAATAACATCTGTGTTGTGCGGCGTATGATAGAGACTGACAAAAGAGTGACCTATCAGCAGATTCGGACAAGCTTAGGCATCGGTATGAGTCAAGTGCACAAAATCCTCCACGAACATTTAGCGGTCAGGAAGCTTTGCGCCCGGTGGATACCTCATAATTTGACTGAGGCTCAAAAACTCCATCGTGTGGATTGGTGCCGTAAAATGATTGAAAGATTTAACGGAGGTGACTCTAATGCTGTGTTCGACATACTAACAGGTGACGAAAGCTGGATTTACTATTATGATCCTGAAACCAAAAGACAATCTGCTCAGTGGGTGTTTCCTTTCGAGGAGTTGCCAACTAAAGTGAAGAGAGATCGAAGTGCGGGAAAAAAATGGTGGCCTCGTTCTTTGGAAGGATAGGTCATTTCGTAACAATTGTGTTAGAGGATCAAAAAACAGTTTCTGCAGAATGGTACACTACCAATTGTTTGCCACTTGTCTTGGAAAAAGTTCGAGAGAAACGACCTCGCAGTAGGATCCTCCTTCACCACGACAACGCCTCGTCGCACACCGCCAAGCGAATGATCGACTATTTGGCGACATCAAACGTTGAATTACTGGGTCACCCGCCGTATAGCCCCGACCTCGCGCCTTGTGATTTTTATTTATTTCCAAAAATTAAAGAAAAACTTAAAGGAAAGCGGTTTATGAATGCTGAAGAAGCGGTGGCTGCGTATCGCGATGCCATTGAAGAGACCCCTAAGGACGAGTGGGCAAAGTGCTTTTCCCAGTGGTTCCATCGCATGCAGCGGTGTATTGACGTGAATGGACAATATTTTGAAAAGATATAATAAAACTAATAACTGGCTAATGTAATCAGTTTTTGATTTTCTAAGACCCTTGACCCTCGTATTAGTGCTTCTTATTGTAGTCGGGGCGGGCGTAATGGACAATATATTTTTTGAATAACCTCTCTGTGGCCTGCCAGGAGGTCACAGTGTACCGGCTTGCAGGTGAGATTGGATTGGTCGGAAATCTTGATGGGACCCCAGATACAACCTTCTATACCATATACTATATACAGGGAAAACCCTGTCGCACTTTATCTTCTCTACTGCTTCGAACTCCCCCTCACAGTTCTTCTTACTATGACAATTCCTTTACAGTTTCTGCTGTGAGGCTATGGTATTCTCTTCCTCATTCCATACGCGCCAGCCCTTCTCTAAATATCTTTAAAAAACAAACGAGAGACTACTTTCTCTCTGAACAATAACAGACATAATATGTATCTATATGTATCTATGTATTTGTATGTATGCTTATGTGTTTATATATACGTTTATATATTCTTATGTGTATTTTATGTATGTGTATGTAGGTTTATGATGGTAATATACTATGCATGTATTAGTAATGCCTTTTGTCAGGAGTATACATTTGGTATATCTCCTCATATTAATAAATGTACACAAGACTTAACCTCTCATTGGACTGCAATTCCTCTGTGCACTCCCGGGTTTGCTGGAAGAGAACTCAACCTTGAGTTAAGCTCGCCTTTGTACATATTATCTCTCTTATTTATTTAAATGCCAAGTGTACAATAAAGAATAAAATAAAAATAAAATAAATAAATACTATCATCATCCATCCTCTGTGGCGTAGCGGTAGTGCATTCGACTGCTACGACAGGGGGCGCGGGTTCGATTCCCGCTCAGTGCAAATATTTGTATGCATGAATATGTCTATTTGCATTGGTCTGGGTGTTTCTATGTATAATATGTATGTATTTACAAAAAAAAAAGTATATAAGCATTTTTATCCGCGTTCTAGAACCCATAACACAAGCTTGTTAAACTATGCTTACTTTGGGTCTTTTAAAAAAAAAAAAATATATACCCAACTAAATTGTCGTCTGCTCTCAGTCTAACTACGAAGCGGAAGAACTTCGATATTGAAGCGAAGCGATTGCCAACTGATCTCCACAACCAACTGGGGTCATCAAAGTTCTGTTGTTAGACCACTCCTCGTATGATAGAAGTAAACCAATGCTGCACTGGATCCCAAACCTGGTCGTCGCGAGCGATCCCAGGACACCCACGATCCCCCACAGACCTTGCCCCAACCTCGGGGAAATCTGGGAATTCATTTGAAGAAATTTTCCAACTTTCCCCACGAGGTGGCAACCGGGACTTTCATTTTTAAATTTCCCCCACGTGAGACCCTGCCGTAAACTATTCACCTTATAGCATTTGTTTGCATATCGAATACTGGGAATTCAGTTTTGTTTCTTAAATTAATTCCCAGTTACCCCCACTGGGGCAAAGTCGGTGGAGGAAAGTGGGAATAACTACATTTATAATATTAGTATAATAGGATGTACTGGATCACAGACCTGGTCGTCGCGAGCGATCCCTTCCGAGACCTTGAGCCACAGCTTCTGCGACTCATAATCCATCTGATTCTCGACGCTCAGCAGGAAGCGGGGGAGGCGCTGCTCTTTGAGGAGAGACACATCAAGGAGATTGGATTCCTCCTGTGGGAAAATTAAAAAAAAAAGACTATTAGTGACCGAAATTACTAATAATCCCGCTAACCCCTCTAGCCAAGCTAAATTGCTTGCGTTAGGAGTGGGTTCACGTCAGTAGTGCAATGGGCCAAGATGAAAACCCGAAGGGACTTCTCGATCGTAAGATCCTTAACTGGTAAGCCGAAAACAAGAGCCACCCAAGGTTGAAGTCAGGGTTTAGTTCTGTGACAACAATAAAAAGAATATTTAAAAAATCTAAATAGCCGACTGCGAGAAAGTTACCTTCTATTGATTGTATAAGGGACACGAATAGGTATTTTTTTGTTTTTAAATATAATGTATGTCAAAAAATTTAAAATATAATATTTAATATATTAAATTGAAGTTCAGTGGACATTAATGATAATTATAATTTATTTTATTGACATCGACATTTTTGGACAATTAATAATAATAGGTAACCTATGAAATTGCCGAAATATTCTAACAAATTCATGACCTCGTTATTCCTGTTATTTAATAGCTATTTCCATTATTTATATTTTGTTTGAAAGTTGATTTCAAGATTTTACAAGTCTGTATTAAATTTTGTTTTTATTGGCCGCTTGATAAATTAATTCGATCATCAAAAACAGTACTTCCTAAATGCTATCCATTTTGATGATAAATTTCGTATTACTTAACAGCTGTCACTTTTCAAAAATGTAATAAAAGTTGCTGTTTGTTAGCTTAATGTTGTCTCATTCATACACAAAAAAAACATAAAATTTGGATTTGTCATTCCTAAAAAAATGCAAAAATGTTAGTACTGAAAATTGGGTTTCTTCCAAATCTTCAAGAAAAACGGCAAAGTCAAAGTGTTTATTTTTCAAAATAGTGCAACGTAATTACATCTTTTTGACGTCAATAATTGCTTAATACTAAGTTTACCACCGCTTCCTAGGCGCTAGTGGAGAAGAAACGGCGCAACAAACTCCACTGCGGCATTTTCGAGACGTCAGCTTATAATAGTGATTTCTTAAGACTAAATATGGACGAATGTACATTTTTGTCTCGTGTCAAGATAAATAAAGGTATATAATAAAAAAACGTTATAATAAAATTTAACCCAAGTTAATCGTTCAAATAATTGAAAAAAGTTAAAATATGGTAAAAAGGTCGCGTGCCTACTACAATACTATGCTGTAGTTGTAACATTTTAGCATTTTAGGAGGAGCCTGCACCATGCTCAAACCAGACATTTCTGTCTTTAAGATAATCATCTGTCCTATAGTATGCTTTTTTACATAAGGTGGTCTTAACAAAGGTTTTAAATTTATTGTCAGGCATACCAAGGACCGATTCAGGCAATTTGTTATAAAAGCGTATACCTTCCCCCCTAAAAGAATCACTAACTTTGCTAAGCCGATAACATGGAAGGATAAGTTTATTTTTATTACGCAGATTTCTGTCTATAATGTCACTTACTTTTGTAAAATTGGATATATTTTTCCTGACATACAGTATGTTCTCGAATATATATTGGGAAGCTACAGTTAAAATATTAGTCTTTTTAAATCGTTCCCTAAGAGAATCTCTCTTGCCTAAACAATAAATGGCACGAACTGCCCTCTTTTGTAGTATAAATATAGTTTCTAAATCTGCTGCATTCCCCCAAAGTAGTATTCCATAAGACATCAGACTATGAAAATAACTAAAATATACCAGCCTAGCAGTAGGTTCATCTGTCAACTGCCTAATCCGTCTGACAGCATAAGCAGCAGAACTGAGTTTATTGGCCAAAATAGTGATATGGTCACCCCATTGCAATTTCGAATCTAGTGTTATGCCTAGAAAAGTAGTGCTGTTTACAGTACTATGCCAGCTTGAGCCTCGATCGTATAAGGCAGGTCATTGACACACACCAAGAAGAGAAAAGGTCCTAGGATTGATCCCTGTGGTACGCCTATTTTGACGTTCGATCCGTTTGACTTGACGTTATTCACAACAACAGTCTGAAGCCTATCTGTTAAGTATGATTTTAATAGTTCTATTGATTTCTCATCAAATCCATATCGACGTAGCTTGAGCAAGAGTGCTTGATGGTCAACACAATCAAATGCTTTAGAAAGATCACAGAATACCCCAATAGCATCCTGCGATCCCTCCCAAGCGTCGTAAATTAGAATGACTAGAGCCACTCCCGCATCGGTGGTAGATTTCCCGCCAGTAAAGCCATATTGTTGGCTATGGAAAAGATTGTTGGTCTTAAAGTACAGTTGCATCTGATTGAGCATCACTCTCTCAAACACCTTACTCAGAGCTGGCAAAATAGAGATGGGGCGGTAGTTTCCAAGTTCCGACTTAGATCCTTTCTTAAATAATGGTATTAGTTTACTGTGTTTCATTAAATTAGGAAATGTGCCTTCATCTATACATTCATTAAATATGAGTGCTAGATCAGGTGCAATGATATTAATTATATGACTAATTAAACTAACTGACATGCCCCAGTAATCCTCAGACATTTTTATTTTTAGATTTTTAAATGCTTTTAAAATCTCATTGGGATCAATATGTTTGAACTTAAATTTAGAAGAACTAATATTACTCTCAACAAGGGCCACAGCACTGTCAGCGCTAGAGTTAATAGAGGAAGTGAGTTGCAATGGAATATTGGTAAAATAATCTTCAAAAGCATTTACAATATCCTTCGGAGAGGTTATATTCTTGTTTTCTAATTTAATTTTAGTAACAGTATCCCTCACTTTACATTTACCAGACTCTTTGTTAATAACTTTCCAAGTTTCTTTCATTTTATTGGGAGCCTTAATTATTTTCCTTTTAATATGAATGGCCTTCGCTTGTCTACATACTTTTTTGAATACCTTGGAGTAATTTTTGACATATTCAAAGAAACGACTGTCAAGTCTGTACTGTTTTTGGGCGTATAAATCGAAAAGTGTTCGTCTACTTTTATATATGCCTACAGTAGCCCATTCACAGAATTTAGATTTAGTACTGTGCTTTTTACATTTTTGTTTGAATGTATGTGAAAAAGCATCAGGTAAAGTACTAAATAAACTATTGTAATGAACCTCAGGATTATTGCCTAGGTAAGCTACACAATCGAGCTTGTTCTCTAACAAGTTTTTGAATTCTCTAATTTTGTTAGAGGTTATGGGCCTACACATAATTTTCTCTTTAGGTTGATTATTATTTCCCTTGGAAAAGGATACTATTTGACCACAGTGATCTGAGGGCAACGCACTTATTACAGACTTACTTAAGTATACACTGTCACTAAAAAAATTATCTAAACAACTGGCAGTTGTAGCAGTGATTCTAGTTGGTTCACAGAAAATATTTTCAAGGTTGTAACTCTTGAACATGTTTAGAAATTGGGTACTTTTCCTACACTGTTCCAAGATGTTTATATTAAAGTCTCCACACACAATTAGATTCTTTCTGCTATTTGATGCTATCCCAAGAATTTGGTCCATGACCCCAATAAACGTTCCAAAATCACTACTAGGTGGACTGTATACGCAGACTACTATATAACTATCAAGCTCGGCACAGGCCACCTCAGCACATCGCTCAACAGAAAGTCTAACAATGTCAATCCGCTCTTTGCTGCGGAGACCATTTTTTATTAAGACCATGGAGCCACCTCTGATAGCAGACTTTCTGTTAAAGCAACTTACAATATTGTAAGTGTCTATACTGAACATCATATCACTCCCTTTGAGCCAATGCTCAGTCAAACACAAAATATCCACATTTCATATGTAACGACCTAATATCAATTCAATCATAATTAAGTATAGTAGTAAATAATAAGTTATGTACAAGATTCGTATGCCTAATGAAGGCGAGACATGCTGTAATTCAAACCTAAAAATTGAACACCTATTCAAACCACGTCTCTCAGTGCGTTCAGTGCAAATATTTGTATGCATGAATATGTCTATTTGCATTGGTCTGGGTGTTTCTATGTATAATATGTATGTATTTAATAAAAAATAAATAATATTATATATATAATTGATAAAATATTATATATAATAATATTTAATAAAGTATATAAGTATGTTTATCCGCATTCTGGAAGCCATAACAGAAGCTAGTTAAGCTATGCGTACTTTGGGTCTAGGAAGCGATGTGTAGAATGTCGTAGAATATGTATTTATTTATTATTTACGCCAAATCTGAAGGGGGCGAAGAACGCACCCTTCAGATTTGGCGTATGCGGCTTTTATGGGAGCGACTGCCGTCTTACCTCCAAACCTCGAAAGGAAAGCCATCCAAAGGTCCGGTTGCAGGTGAGGTTAACTTGCCCCGAGGATCTTGATAGGGCCCGAATATTCCAAGATGTTTTTTTATACGCTATTTATTAGCTTCACCTGTATGTTTGTTTGTATGTTTGTTTGTTACCGACTTTCTTTGGGCGCGATATTGACCCACTTTAAACGGCCAGATTTCGTTCAAACTTTGTAGATTTATCGAGGACCGATGACAATACACTAACTTTAGAACTAACTTTAGAAATGTCCTACACTATTGTATTGGGTCCTTCTGTAATAATAGTGTCTGTAGTAATATTAAATAAATAAATAAATAAACTTGATAAAATTATTCCATTTTTCAACTTGCAAAATAAGATTTTTTGTTAATTTATATAATTTTCATCTATTTCGATAAGGCAGAAATTTCAATTTCAAACCATTATCTTTGGCAGATTTATCTAATATTAACAAATTTATTCCTACGCTTTTTTTAAAATTAAATACATTTTTTTTATTTACACTATTATTAATTTATATTTATTGAAATTTTTAACACCATTCTTAATTTAAACTTATTAAAAGTTTTTTTTAGTTCGGTTTTCTATAAAAAGCGTGTTTTTAGTTTTAAACTATTACTTTTTGTTGCTAAATCTATGTAATAACACTAGATGGTAAGCGGTGACCGTAGTCTACGGACGTCATACTCTTATACAAAGTCACTCACCCCAGTTTTCTTATCCTTGATGTCAACTTTTCCATCCCAGTACCCTTCCAAAGTAGCTACGGTGTCCTTCCCACGTTTAATTCTACCCGATATGGCGTTCGTTTGGTCTGCACTGCTTAAAAAGGACTGGAAAAATAAAAGAAAAACAATATATATAATAGTGTTTGTTTGATTTTAAAATGTGTGTGTGTTTGTACTTATGTACGTACGTAAGAAGTTATACTTCTTTGGCATAACAAAATAAAAATCTAGGTACGCTCCTTCTGCGAGCATGTAAGCAGGCCGGGACGGTGGGGCGACTAGCGCCCCTCCACCAAACCGGGGCAAGACGGGGACACCGTGGTTCCCAAACCCGAAGGGGGCATCTCGAAACCGGAGATGGCTCAGGGTCAGTCGGGGTGCGAAGGATATGCTCTATGGGCAACCTTACACCCACGGCGTCTGTAGACCCGAGACGGCGTGCGGTTTTAGTCGGTTCAAGACCGACATAACCGCCCCCGCTGGCCGGCGGGGGGTATCCGAAGGGATTTCCGCACAAAAAAAAAAGGTACGTTTGTTGAAATAATAATGTATAAATGTGTTGTAGTTTATGATGTAAATAAATAATTATACACCGCCAACTAATCTCAAATTCTACAAACGTACTCAAAGTAAAATGTTGACTAGCTAACTTCATGGTGTCGGTTTTTTGTGACGGTGTGCGCGCGCATTGTAAAAAATTACTCTCATAATATTTTCTTAACGCGTCAAAAGAAGTAACGAAGTAAGTAAGTAACTTAAAAAAGTGGATAAGTATCCGCATTCTAGAACCCATATCACAAGCCATACTTAGTTTTGTTTTAAATGGCGCTGTATTATGTCCTAACTAGAATATTATAATTATCATCATCTTAACGTTGTTCCCGGTTGCTTCTGAGGCTTCCACCTCGGAGCCCAGGGTTTGGATACTCCTCCTCTTTTTGCTTTGGTTTTCATAGGAGCGATTGCCGTGTAACCTCCCAGCCCAAAAAGCAAAGCCTGCGCAAGAGCCTCGTCCGTCAATTAACAGGCACGGAGGGTCAGTCGGGGTGCGAGGGATATGCTCTATGGGCCACCTTACACCCCGGCGTCTGTAGACCCGAGACGGTGTGCGGTTTTAGTCGGTTCAAGCCCGACATAACCGCCCCCGCTGACCGGCGGGGGGGGGGGGGGGTTCCGACGGGATTTCCGCACAAAAAAAAGAGGAGCGATTGCCGCCTAACCTCCCAGCGCCGAGAGATGCGCCTGCGCAAGAGCCTCGTCCCTCAATCAACAGGTGTACCGGCTTGCAGGTGAGTTGGCTTGGGACCGAAAGACTCTGTTCTTGTTTTTTTTTAATATCAAGGTATGTACTTACGAAATAAATTAAAAATTCTACTTACCCTCAATTTAAATTCTACATCAGCTTGATAACCGGTATCTGGGCATATTACATGTACCTGAAAAAAAAAAGCAGCATTTTATTTGGTGTGAAGCTGACTCCATAGTTAAAAAAACTAAAAATACACTGCTTGATAGGTTTGCTTTAAAACTTTTAACCCCCGACATGTCATTATAACTTTGACATGTCTGTCTGTGGCATCGAAGCTCTCGAACTCCCGATTTTGATGCGGATTTATTTAAAGCCTATATGATGATCGAGATGTTATCTATATATATAAAAATGAATTGGAAAATGTGTTGGTAAGCGCATAACTCAATAACGCCTTGATCAATTTGACCAATTCTTTTTTTTTTATGTTCGTTGAAGTCCAAGGATGGTTTTTACGGAGAGAAAAGTAAAAAAAATTACATAAATAAAATTACAGGCATGTTTGGGATAAAAAGGTGCCATGGGGTGAACTATGCCACAGGTGAAGCCGCGGGGGACAGCTAGTAAGCTATAAATGAATTAAATTCTGGGTTTTTTAAATTTTTTAATTAATTATTATTAGAGTAGTTGAACTAAAGTGATATTTTTAATCTATACCACTTCCTGCTATCCTACTAATATCATAAATGTGAAAGTTTGGATGGATGGATGGATGGATGGATGTATGTATGGATGGTTGTTACTCTTTCACGTAAAAACGGCTGAAAAGATCTGGTACAAGGCGTAACTTAAGCTATTTATTTTTATTAAACTTAATTTTTTTATTATTTTAAAAATAAAACTATTTTTAACGGATTCTATCGCGATTTATTTGATGTTATTTTATATATAAATTGATCCCGACGTTTCGGTTGCTTTTCAGCAGTCATGGTCACGGGTATAAAATGACATCAAATAAATCGCGACAGAATCCGTTAAAAATAGTTTTATTTCAATGTGTGACATTCGCGTGAACTTCCTACAATATCATTTTTAGTATTTTAGGTAGATTTCGATGAAATCGATCTACCTATTGGTTTCTTGACTACTGTCGAATTTAATAAAAATTTCTTCATACGAGGTCTAGTTATGACCCCCTGAGTCCGAAATGACCACTGGTCAAAAAGTTTATATATATTATATGTATGTATGGTTCCACTTCCGAAAATTTGCGGCACTCTCACGGTCGCATTTTTGCCCCGATCGCTTTCAAACTGCGGTCAAAAATTGCTTGGGTGTAAACTTAGTTTAAGTTCATGAACGGGTGGAATCCGGCCTAAGGGGACGTTCCATGAAAGATATTCGAACTGTTCTAATTTTATCCCATAGTATACATGAATACCAACAACTTTTAATTATAAACCCATTAGATTAAAACTTTAACTAAAAGTGGAGTGGGGAAAAACCAAAATTTTTCGAAAAAAAAACCATAACTTCTAACCGGTGAACATTCTTGCGGTCGGAAACATTTTTAATCGATAGGCCATTTTTAAGTCTAAAATAAATGTCTGAAAAGTTTTTCGCTAAAAGTTACCGTTTTCGAGAAAAAAAAATTAAACATGTGCTTCACGAAATCTACCTGTGCGTTCCCCCTGCGGGAACGGATTTTTTTTAAAGCCAGATGTCGCCGACACAGTACGTATGATTTAGTATGACTACGACCTTTCTAATAGAAAAAATCGCATCAAAATCCGTTCAGTAGCTTTTGCATCCATGGCAAACTGACAAGAATTCCAAAAAAAAAAGTTCTTAATCCTTTATTTAACATAATACAAGTATCGGTATCCAACGTCGCCTTAAGACGTATAATGTATCGGAGAATTTCGAATATCTGGGACGTGTCTAGGTGGCTCAGTTGGTCAGAGCATTCCCCCTGTAAGGGACTGGTCGCGGGTTCAAGTCCCGTCCTAGATGTTCTCTTTTTCCGATCTAAAAATCTTTAGAAAAAAGTAAGCATACAAAATGCTTAAAAATTTAATTGAATTAATTAGGCGGAGTCATCAAAAAACAATGTTTAAAAATGACTGTAAAGTTATTCATTGTTTCCGTAGTTCGCAAGAATTACGGTAGATGGCTCCAACGTCGCCTTAAGACGTATAATGTATCGGAGAATTTCGAATATCTGGGACGTGTCTAGGTGGCTCAGTTGGTCAGAGCATTCCCCCTGTAAGGGACTGGTCGCGGGTTCAAGTCCCGTCCTAGATGTTCTCTTTTTCCGATCTAAAAATCTTTAGAAAAAAGTAAGCATACAAAATGCTTAAAAATTTAATTGAAATAATACAAGTATATTTTTTAAATATCTCCAATGTACAGATATAACTAATTTACAATATTAGTATAGATACCTTTCCTCCTAATTCCATGCTAAGGGTCCCAATAACGATGCCTTTACAGTGAGCGTAGGGCGCTGAGGTTATGTATTGTTCACCCCAGTTGAGAAGGTGAACTCTTGCGCACCCTTCCAAGATGGCTGACGTAGAATTACCTGAAACAAACACATGAAATATTGCGGCAGGCTTGTGGCTTGTTTTAGTAGTAGTCTTCGCATTAGTCCCGGTCGCATAAGAGATTTTCACCTCGATCGAGATGAAAAAGTCGGAAAGGAACTCTTTCCGACTTTTTCATCTCCACTTCGTACGGTCTTGGAAATTCATGATAGTGAGATCATTGGCACGCATGTCTACGATGCCTTCTTGGTTCTACCCCTTTAACCGAGGCCCGGCGGAGGTGGCATGGGCAACATTCCGAAATGTAAATAAATTCCTCACAAATATGAAGCCGTTTGAAAAAAATTCTAGGTTAAGATTGTAAAACTTTTTTTTTGCGGTTTTAAAAAGGTATCATTTAAAAAAATCTATTGTACACGAAAAGTTTTGAATTGATTGAAACTTTCAGTGAGCTTTCAAGAACCACAAAAGCCACAACACGTAAGTTTCACCTCTTCCTATTAATTAAAACGGGAGTTAAAGACTTTCAAAGTTTCGCACGAAAAACGTGGCTTTTCGAGATTTACCGGAGAACTACTGAACCGATTGACATCTTATTCTGGCTTATTCGATTTGGTTTTCAAAAATACTTTAATTTTTGTACGACCTCAAGATTTATTCTTAATCGCAAAAAACCGTTTCTGGCACTTTTCAACCTATTTGGTATTTCCATTTTCAAACCATGGATTTTCCTCCATATTTGGCCACTTAATAATAACTATTAAGCCGAAACCTACAGAATAATACACTAGGAATTCAGTGCAGGGTGCGACTGAAATAAATTGAGCTGAGCGAGCAGGACTCTTACTTGAAAATAAGACATCTTACTACGGTCGCGCGGTTAGTTAAGGCCGCGCGCTCGTGAAACTGTTTCTCGGTGATTATTCCTCAATGTTACATTGTATTTGAACAGTTGACCCCTCTAAATACTCAGCGGTGTCATGCTATAGCAAATTTGGTCAAGATCGGTATTGCGGTTCCGGAGGGGTACAGTCTCGACCAAACGGCTTAGCCACGAATAAGAGCTTCGCTTCGCTCAGCTCAAAAAAATGCTATCTACAATTATTTTTGTATAACATGGGCTAGATGCCTCGTCGATCAGTCTATATTACATTGATAAATTTGTATTCTTGTTAAGAGTCTTTTTAGTTTTCTAGTATTTATAATAGTGAGCTCATTCTGGTATTCTGGATGGACATTTTCAAATTCGTAATTATACTCTTATACGCGGCATAGCTGTTTGTTGGTGGCCGAAATCCTCCGTAACCACTCGCGCGATCTTGACCAAATTTACCACGGTGATAGTGTGGACACTGAGGAGTGTTTTGAAGCGACATGGTTCATGGCCGATGTACCATTGAGGAATAATCACCGTAAAATAGTTTCACGAGCGCGCGGCCTTAGCTAAGCGCGCGACCGTAGTAAGATGTCTTATTTTCAAGTAAGAGTCCTGCTCGCTTAGCTCAATTCATTTCGGTCGCAACCTGCACTGAATTCCTAGTTAAGCGTAGCGAGCCGAAGGCGAGCGAAGCATCTTTCTCCACAAATCGGGTTTTCGCGTGAAACCATACTCCTCCTAGACGGCTCGACCGATCTTGACCAAACTTGGCACGGTTATCAAGCACAGTGTGCTGAGTGTCTCTATGGGTCGAAAGTTGATGTCCGACGTATCATCGAGGAATAATCACGGAAAAACCAAATCAATGGAAAAGTCGTCTATTGTTGAATAGGCAAATCTCGCTACGCTTAAGTTTGGGTTGATTGCGAAGCTGGTAACCGTCCTAGTTTAAATAATTAGAAATTTTGAAATAATACGTTCATTTTAATGTCAGGGTCAATGCCAGGGCCAGGAGCTAGGTGGATCTATCTGGACCCTGGCCGTGACCACAGGTAAAATATAAATACATAGTTGACTTACCATAGAATTTCGACCGTGCTAAAAGGCTCCCTTCTATAATGAATCCCTCTTTCCTATTTGAAACGTAAAAGGCTGATACGGGAGGATGATGCGACACCTAGAAATTGAAGAGATAGGTATAAATAATTGGAAGTGGCAGTGGGCAGGACACATAGCGCGGAGAACCGATGACCGCTGGGGCGGAAAGGTTCTCGAATGGCGACCGCGTACCGGACGACGTTACGTGGGCAGGCCCCCTACAAGGTGGACCGACGATCTAGCCAAGGTCGCGGGAAGCCGCTGGATGCGGGCAGCGCAGGACCGATCGTTATGGAGATCCTTGGGGGAGGCCAATGACCAGCAGTGGGCGTCATTTGGCTGACATGATGATGATGAAATAATTATTTACTTAATATTTTTGAAGATTGCAAATATGATATACAACCCGCTTCAAAGATGGTTACTGTCTATTTTTCGACTATTTTTTTAGCGTAATAGTAATATTAAAATTAACAGCGTCGGTAGCTTTTTTTTTATGTATAGGACACGTCAATTTTACTTCACCTCGCCTGATGGTAAGCTGAAGGTAAAGTCTCAGGAAAGAGGGTCACCATTACATACACGTACCATATTAACAATGGTGGCACTCAGCTTGACGGCCTCATCAGAAGAGGATTGTCGTCGCAGCACCGCGTGACACCCACCGGTCCCACTAGTGCTGCGACCAGAATCCCCCTGCCCGGCTATGCACTTGCTGACCCCTGAACGCCCCATGAAATTGGATTACTATGGAGGGTTTTTCACAATCGTGCACGGTGGTACCCACCCGGCCGAATTTTGTGACAAATTTGTGTCATCAAACTTCTACCACCAGCTTACTAGTTTGATAGGTTCTGAGGTCAATTAAACCATTACAATACCAGCGTAAACCCATTTCTAACACAAGCTATTAAGCTTAGCTGCAGGGATTACTGGGAATACCTACCAGTAATTTCACTGGTACTCTTAGAAAAAAAGGGTGTACTGTGTCCCTCGATCTTGTAATCATTAGTTTGAAATAACATAACTTTACGCCTGTATCCCCGAAGGGGTGGGCAGAGGTGTATTACACACCCACGATTCGCCAGTTATGTTAAGGTCCCAATGTAATAGGGGGGCGAGCCTAAGCGAGCGATAATCAACATTTTTAATACATACATAACTACGAAAACTCAGAGGTGTGTGCCCGGGGCGACTGGGGATCGAACTCGAGACCTCGTCTCGGCAGTCCGTTACGTAAACCACTAGGCTATCGCCGCTTGATTTGAAATAAAACTATTATTAATATTTACCAGCCTTGGTTACGGGGAAACTCCCCGTGTAACGGAGAAACCATGGCTGCTGAAAAGCAATCGAAACGTCGGGTTCAATGTAAATAATAAAATAACTTCAAATAAATCGCGATAGAATCCGTTAAAAATAGTTTTATTTCAATGTGTGATATTTGCATAAACTTCTGACAATATCGTCATTAATTTATTTTTAATTGCCTCCCTATGTATGGAGTATTCTTTTGTACATACAATAAAGAGATTTACTACTACTATTACTATGGAACCAATTTTAAAGACGTATCCACGACAAAATATTCTAAAACGTCACGTACCTGCTCCGAAATGTAATAGGTATAAGATTGGGAGTCATGTTTCCAACAGCATCTGAAACATTCGCCAAGTACTGGGTTGTACGGCTTCTTCAGCCCTTTGGGCTTTCGGTACAGTCCTGAGAGGTACCACCGGAGGACTGTCTTGAACCTTTGATAAGGGTCTTCTTGCTGGGAGGCTCTGTAACAGGATTATACACAATTATCGATTAATTAAAAAAGCTAAACGCTATAGATATAGCTACACTCTCGACTAATACACATTTCAAACAAAAAATAAAAATCGGTTCATCTGTTCGGTAGCTACGATGCCACATACAGACACGTCAAACTAACCCCCCTCCCCCCCTCGTTTTTGCGTCAGGGGATACAAACAGTTATATTAATAAAAGCATGTAAAAACAAAAAAATTTAGACGACCTAATCCCGTCATATGACGTACACAGAAATTTTAGTTTACAAAGACAGTCTTAGTGATTAAGGAGTCAACCCTACGATCGAGAGGTCCCGGGTTCGAATCCTGGCCATTACACTACTGACGTGAACCCACTCCTAACACAAGCATTTAGCTTAGCTGGAGGGGTTAGGGGGGAATATTAGTAATTTCGGTTACTAATATTCTTTAAAAAAAAAAAAAAAAAAATGTGGCGAGTAAAAATTTACTTTTGATATACTTGAAGATGTAGATCTATACTTTCTGTAAAAAAATAGAAAATTGTTTGTGTCTGCACATTGGAGAATTTAAAAAAAAGAAATTTTTTGGTTATGTTAAACAAACAATTTTGAACCCAATTTTTTTTTTGGAATAAGATTTTTTTCGATGGACGCAAATTCGGCTTAACAGACTATGAAGTGTATTTTTCTATTAGGAAGGTGTTAATATTTTTTATTGCAAGTGATTGAAAAGAACCGGAGATATGACCAAAAATATAACCATATTACTAACATCCACGCTGGTCAAGCCGCAGGTAACAGCTAGTATCTATATGATGATTGGAAAAGGTACTCACTGCGCTAAAATATCAGCATGGTAATAATTGTCGGAGAGTTTGTCGAGGAACGACCTGGGCTCTAGAATAAAGGTTGGCAACACCACTTTGCTCAGGTCCATGCCCGGCCGCACTTGCTTGAGAAGGAACCATAGTAGAGACTTGTTCTCCTCAGCCACTTCTTCTACGAGTTCGCCAGCCTAGAAGAAATAGGGTAGTTTTAATTTTGTTTTAGATGTCAATGTCAAAAATGTTGTAGGACACAAAGTAACTCTTATGAACATCAAGATTATTGCTTCTAAATTTACTGCCAGATCCGCAAGGCAATAGTTAAAGCCTATGAGAAAAGAGCCTGGCAATAAAGATTCGAATCCTGGCCATTGGACGTGAACCCAATCCTAACACTAGCAATTTGTTTATTTATTTTATACTTTATTGGTTTTGTTTACGAAATGTATGTAAAAAGATGCTGCAATTAGATAATTGCAGCATCTTTTTCATCTTTTTTTTTGAAGTGTCATTGGATGGTAGTGGTGCATGAGAGATCTCATGCACCACTACCATCCAATGACACTTCGAACCGACTATAAGTTAATGGTAATCCACCCTTCGTGAGCTTAGGAAAAAAGTACAAAAACTTACTTGGCCGATATCCGTATTACTATCTTCGACAAAATTTCTCTCGATCCTGGCTAGGATATCTTGTTTCTTATCCGGTGGAGGCTCTGGCATGCCTGGGCGGGAGGCTTCACTATCGGAGTCAGAAGCCGCACCGGCTAACTCTGATGATAATAGAAAGGGAGGTTGTGAAGGCTAGCTCTACTTATACTGCTAATTCTAGCTAAAAATCTAATCCAAATATCAGCCATTTCATTTTCAATCTGCCCTCTTTGTCAAGAATATATGCATGAATAAAGTTACATGTGTTTTTGAACACTTTCTTCGCTAAGTATGGGTGTACTTTTTAATGCTTTAAATGTTCATCCAAAATTACAATTTCCCTAGAAGATAACGAAAAAAGTTACAGCCAGTTTTTGGTAAAACTATTTAAATTGCTGTCCTGTAAAGTAGTGATTTTGTGGTACTGTAGATTCGTGTCTCTTGAGTTACTTTGACCAATGAATGGGTAACATGAAAGATTTTTCTACTGTATAATTGGTCTTGACCAATGAAACAGTAGAAAAGCTTTTCGTCGAAAGACACGAGTCTTCTGTAGTTTGTCTGCCAACTTCAGCAAGAGATATCTGTGTGCTATATGTGGCTTAATCGAAGTGTTTCTTCCACAGAAGTGACTGCTAACTTACGCTTGTCAACTGACGACTATCGCATCCCATCTCTATAATTGGTTATTAATCTAGAAGCAAATATGAAATGGCCTAATTCGGCTAAATATGAGTTGATCCCAAGGGTCAAGGCAAACTAATGCAGAGTCGAAGTGAAGCGTCTTATTCGCTATGCGAAAAAAATGGGAGATATTGCTCAATGTGCGTGAGCAAATTCGACCGACTTTATCTTATTTAAATTTATGTTATATGTCTTGGAGATACAGATGTCTATGCTATGGAATTTTTGACGCTTTGTAGAGTATGGACTCTGTGTCAGCGTTGACCCTAAGACAATATCAAACACCACAAATCAAATTCTAAGCTCAAGACTAACAGAATGCAATTACGATGGAAGAATTCTTGAAACTTAGCGTAAATAATCCTATCATGCCAATTTCTGGGTTATGGATTTCGGGTTTTTTGTTTTACACTTCATACGTTAGCTACTAAAACTAGTGTTCGGAAATATCTGTGGGGATACAAAGTTGCCCCACAAAATCCTTTTATTAATTGCCGCTAGAAAAAAAAATGCAGGATACAATTTTGAAAGCAATAGATTTCTAAGGAGTCCACAAATATTTTTGATGAGTTATATTGTATACTAGCTTAGCTTAGGTAGAAAATACTGGACACACGTAGCAATCTATCAACATTATTAGTGCAGAGTTATTCCACGGTAGTAATTTATTTGCAATTACTTTTCTTACCGGAAGGAAGATATAGTGATCAAAGGGAAGTTATAGAGCATGCTTGGGCAAATTATTGCCGTCGCACATTTCAAATATATATATATATATATAAAAGAAAGTCGTTTTTCGTGTTAGTGATGACCGCAGACAACTCGAGAACGGGTGGACCGAATTTCATGATTTTCAATTTTTTTGATTTGTCTCCGCCTGTAATGTGCCTTTTTGTACCTATATTTTTTTGCTAACTCCCCACGGCTACCCCACCGCCGGCCAGTTGGGGTTATGTCGGACTCGAACCGACTAAAACCGCACGCCCCGCCGTCCCGGGTCTAATGGCAGGGTGTTAGGAAAATCCCTTGCACCCCGGCTGACCCTGGGCCATCTACGGCTTTGAGACGGCTCCCTCGGGAAACTGTGCATATATGAGACATTGACGAAATAAATTCAGCTTATAAGGTAACCAAAAAAACTTGATTCTAAGGCGGAACGAAGTTTGCCGGGTCAGCTAGCTTGATAATAAATCAGACAGGTGTAATATTTAGGTGTGTTTGAACATACACACATGAAACATATGCAATTAACATTTATGCTAGGTTAATGAAAACCAATGCAATGTAAGAATGCATTTGGTTTTATAATTTTTTTAGACACGAGTTTACAGTCATATTTGCTATTTGCTAGTCGAAAATGATTTATAAATGACTATGGCTACTTCCTCGATTAATTTTCTCATTAACATTGATATAAAGCATAGTGACAAACCTTCGTTAGATAGAAAAACATTCTGACTATCAACTTGCTGAAGACACATCCTGTAACCCCCACCGTTTTCGGTTTTCGTAAAATCCGACAATATAGCCGAGTCCACTGAATACTTCCTATTAGATATATAGTATGGTCCAGACACTGGTTCGGACAGTTGTCGTTTTAATTTCTTCTTACGGAGGAGATTGAAGATGCTCGAACGTCGCCTCTCAGGTTTCTCTTTCATTTTTGCTTTTAGAATTAAGTCAGAATCGTGCTCCATGACTTACACTTTCGTATAAAATGCCTGGTCAAAGTGCTTAACATTGGTGAGTCCAGGCCAAATCTGCATTCGGAATTCGGTCTCGTCTTGTCCCGAAAAGATAATAAGTCCAGGCTATAGTTTCGTATTTTGGTTTGAAAATTTGTTTTAAATTCTGGTCTGGTTTGTGGTCTTATATTCCATGTTCATTGTTGTTTGGAACTAATTCATATTCGAATATTTTAAAAGTTTCTTATTGTATTCACTTTTATAGTTAGGGTTTATTATATATTTATAGATTAGTTTACGTAAAGAGTTTTCAGATACACATCGTATCCTATATGGATATATATTTAAATGTTTTTGTTACCCAATCACGCTCAAACAGCTGAACAGATCGGGATGAAAATTCTTACAAGGATAGATTATAGTCTGGAATAGCATATAGGCTAATAAATGCTGGCGCAGCCGCGGGCTACAAATAGCTAGTTTAAGATATTACTTCGGGCCACCAACCAGATGGACACCGAAGTCTTAAAATCACGCAAAAAAAATCAAAATCTTACACCCACTTTTTATCACTTTTCTCGACGTTTCACATGATTCTAAGTCTAATTAAGCAAAAAAAAATTTTGTGTCGGTCTGTCTGTTGGTCTGGATGTCTGTTTACGCAATAACTCAAGAACCACTTATCCGATTTAAAAAATTCTTTCGCCAATCATCTTGTTTGGTTAATGTGAAGAACTGATTCGATTTTGGGGTTTGTACGTTCAAGGTTTCGGGTACCTACTATACAAATTGTCCCTAAAAAACTTTTACAAGTGAGTTTCTTTCGAGTTATCAGAGTAACACGTATTTGACTTTGACATTTGAGTGACAATGACAATACGTATATTGTATATTTACATAAAACAACCAGACTCTGAAAGAAACTGAAATATAAACGCGTCGAATAATATGCATAAAGCCTAAGGTCTGTAATTTTGAATAAAAATACTGCAACAAAAATATCTAAGATTGGCCCGAAGTTTGACAATCACTGTGTGATTTCCGTCCCACTAGTTTTTTAGTTACTTTACGGGTTTTTACTGTCGTGGTTCAGCCAGTGCCTTTAGAGCTGATTTTACGAATAAATGGAACCGACATCAATTAATACTGCGTTAACACGTTTTCCAAAATAACTTTTATTAAGTAAAACGTGCGAATCCAGTTAATTTGAACCGATTTTCACTGGGGAAATCCAGCGTTAGTGCTAATTGCCGATCCACGACAAAATAAGGATCATGGCCTATTTTTTACCCGACTACCAAAGAAGGGTTATGTTTTTTCGCGCGCATTTTATATTCTTATATGCATGTAATATTCTTCTCATGTCTCCTGTTCGGAAAGTTTAATTTTCATGGGAAATGGCTGACTTTCAACCCTTGTGTAACAATCTACTATTATTACCTCATATCTTCCAAACAGCTGTACGGATTTCGATGAATCAGGTCTCAATTGAAAGGATTCATCTTCCGAGTGTCAAAGGGTACATATAAATATAATATAATATAAATAGTGAACCAAAACTATACGGTAGATTTTTGGTGCTAAAACGTATGTTGTATAAAAATATTTTCACTCAAACTTATCGAGTGGGATATCAAAATAAGCAGCTATAAAAGTCGATTTAAAAAACATATGCCACTTATCTGACGGCCGCTTGACGGCCTCTGTGGCGTAGCGGTAGTGTATTCGACTGCTACGTCAGGTTCGATTCCCGCTCAGTGCAAATATTTGTATGCATGAATATGTCTATTTGCATTGGTCTGGGTGTTTCTATGTATAATATATATGTATTTACAAAAAAAAAAGGTATATAAGTATGTTTATCCGCATTCTGGAGCCCATAACACAAGCTAGTTAAACTATGCTTACTTTGGGTCTAGAGAGCGCTGTGTAGAATGTTGTAGAATATTTATTATTATTATTTATTATCTATTTTAATATAATTTAGAATAAGGAATGATAAATTAAAGCGTAAAGCGTAAATAAACAAGCGGAGGCTCTGTGCTTAGTCCAGTTTTCGTTTGTGTTGTGATTGCAAGATTTATTTCTCTGGTATGCTTAAAACTACTAGGACGGTTGCCAGCTTGGCAATCAACCCAAACTTAAGCGTAGTGAGATTTGCCTATCCAACAATAGGTCAACGTGACCGGTCGACTTTTTCCATTGATTTGGTTTTTCGGTGATTATTCCTCGATGGTAAGACCGATCTGGACATTCGACCTCTTACGACATCAGTAATGTATACTTGATCACCGTGGCAAATTTGGTCGAGATCGGTCAAATGGTCTCGGAAGAGTATCATTTGTTTGAAATGCAACTTTGAAACCAAAGACGCTTCGCTCGCCTTCGGCTCGCTACGCTTATAAAAATTGCAAATAAAATAATTAAAAAATAGCCCGACTCCTGCTAAAAAGACCGAAACAAGTTTGATAGCAGGTGGGACCCATTAATTCTTTTCGGTTTATGATTTTCAAATGGGGGCCATCTCGAAACCGGAGATGGCCCAGGGTCAGTCGGGGTGCGAGGGATAACCTATGGGTAACCTTACACCCCGGCGTCTGTAGACCCGAGACGGCGTGCGTTTTTAGTCGGTTCAAGCCCGACATAACCGCCCCCGCTATCCGAAGGGATTTCCACACGAAATAAAAAGGTACCATCTGCTATCAAACTTGTTTCAGTCTTTTTTAGCAGCAGTCGGGTTATTTAATTTTTTGTTTTTTATTTTTATTTATCCCTAAAATTCTCGCGGAATAAAGGTTTTAAGACATCTATCCCTCTTTTCCCTATGCCGATATATAGGCATAAATATTCATCATTATCCTAGCATTGTTCTCGGTAGCATCCAAGGCCTTACTGCTTCTCCTCCTTTTGGTTTCGCTTGTACGGTTTTTGAAGTGAATATTCTTTAAGCGCGTTGAGCACTTTTTGGGTGAACAAAAATCATGGAACTCGCGTCACCGATATTCGAAAATATGAAGCGTAAACTTCTTTATTTATAACAACGCCATCTTTGTTGTAGCCGATCAACTCGTTTGGATCGTGAACAAAATTATTTTTGTCTGACCTTGATGAAGTTTCGAACTGATTCATAATGAACAACATAGATGGCTCTATAAATACTTCCTGAGGATTCAAAAAAAGTTTTCACTTCTGTCTGCACTCCCGGAGTGCCACTGTTTTTTTGTTTATGGTAACTACTGCCGTCTGACCTCCCAACCTCGTGAGGGAAGTCTGCGCCAGAGCCTCGTCCGTCAATCAGTAGGCGTAGGTACCGGCTTGGCTTGGCCCTCGAAGGTATTTATTGTGGGGCAAACAAGCGATAGTGGCGCCAGCAATATCATTCAGTTGGGGTCTGCTTTTCAGTCTAACTACGAAGCGGTTGAAATTTGATATTTTTTGGGGAGATTACCATCTGACCTTCACAACCCATTGGTGATACTGTGAACTTTATAGAGCTTGCAACTATCCGTAACGACCGCCATAGATGTTCGTTTGGCAACCGGGACCGAAGGCTGAAAGTGCTCTCCGAGGCACGGTGCGTCTTGACGCTATCATAGGACTCATAAATACATAACATAACATAAACTCACGCCTATATCCCCGAAGGGGTAGGCAGAGGTGCTAGCACCCACATTGTGCCAGTTTATGTTTAGGTCCCAATGTAATAGGTGGCGAGCCTATTGCCATTAACCGGGCATTTATAAACCTGCGATAAATACACACATAACTTCGAAAAGCATCGAAAAGTCATTGGTGTGTACCATGGTAAAACCTGGGATCGAACCCGAGATCTCGTCTCAGTAGTCCATTACTCATACCACTAGGCTACCGCGGTTATAAATACAGTTATACGGAAATACATATTTAGCAAATCATTTCCAAGGTATTCTAGATACAGACTCCTTATCAGGCAGACATTGAATTTGATCAAGTGTTACTAGATACTACATATCGTTTGAGTGCTGATAGTTATAAAATTCACTTACGACTCGGTTTCGCACTTTTTTTTTCTCTATTTTCTTTATTTATTTTTAATTGATTTTGAAACCAAGGATTGACAGCATCTTCTTAGGGTTGTTCCCGGTTGCATTTAAGGCTTTAACCTCAAAGCCAAAGTTCCGCATACTTATGGCTTTTATGGGACCGACTGCCATCTGACTTCCCAAGCCAGATATATATTTATGTATGTCTAATAATTCTGAGTATTTTTTTTAAAGATGAATTAATGGCTATTCGACGTTAGGGCCACAAATTTTCGAGGGCCACTTGTTCGAACTGACACTTTTAAATTTACAGCTATTTTGTACTTACTATACTAACTGTACAAAATTGCTTTAATATTTGGGTTTCCGAATCGTCAGTAAAAATATTAAATTTTAAAAGTGTCAATTCAAGTTTAGTTAAGTTTTAATTCTTTTAATTTATTCTTATTAATTCATCATCACTATCGCTACATATTATAAAACAAAGTCCTCCGCCGCCTCTGTCTGTCTGTTCGCGATAAACTCAAAAACTACCACACCGCCTTTTCATGCTGTTTTCATTAATGGTTCTCGTGGAAGGTTTTTATTATACAATTCGTCAAGTTTTTAAATACATTGGCTAATTGAGCTGAGCGAAGCGAAGCTCTTATACGTGGCTAAGCCGTTTGGTCGAGACTGTACTCCTCCGGAACCACAATACCGATCTTGACCAAATTTGCCATGGTGATAGTGTAGACACCACTGAGTGTGTAGTGGGGTCAACTGTTCAAATACAATGTACCGTTGAGGAATAATCATCGAAAAACAGTTTCACGAGCGCGCGGCCTTAGCTATGCGTGCGACCGTAGTAAGATGTCTTATTTTCAAGTAAGAGTCCTGCTCGCTCAGCTCAATTTATTTCAGTCGCACCCTCCACTGAATTCCTAGTTTTTAATTATATTTGTTAGAGGTGTCGGAAAAAAAAAAAGTCGTCTGGCAGCTTACTACTAAAACAACCCTTTGAGATATAACAAAATGATGTATGGTGGAATTGTGTATCTTATAGGTTGTGGTGGTGGAATAGGGTCCCATGAGTAACGGGAACGAGATCAGAATTCCACCCGAGTGATGCTGCGAGCAACAGCTAGTTACTTTCATTTCAATTCAGTTTCTGAAGTAAGACACTAGATATTTGCTCAAACGAAAGCGAACTCTACAATATCGATGGTATTAAACTACTAAGCTCCGACCTCCTTCCAACAGGCCAAGGCGAAGGGTTAAGGCTGATACGTCGCTTTATCTAGACTTTCTGAGCAATCATTCATCTTGATAAACAACTTATATACATTATTTTCATGTATAAAAGTATTATACATATATATTCTGTGCTATTAGTCACGCTGTTTTGAATAAAAATTGTGTCACGGTTCCTGGGTGAGGCGGGAATGAATTTTGAATTTCGAATTTAGAACGGGACGCAGAAACTAGATAAACATAACATAACGTAACTTCACGCCTGTATCCCCAAAGGGGTAGGCAGAGGTGTATTACACACCCACGATTAGCCAGTTATGTTAAGTTTGTATCCCATACCCAATTTTGAATCTGTACATATAGGTAAGTCGAATTAGAAATCGCTATCAAATGCAGGAAGAAATGTTTGTATGTATATATACTGTAATAGGTATGCTCGTAAGCAACATAGGTTTACCCATATTCGTTTTCTGTGTAACTTGACTAAACTTAAGTTAAAAAACCGGCCAAGTGCGAGTCGGACTCGCCCATGAAGGGTTCCGTAGCAGCAAGTAAAAAATTTATATTTGAGTTGATTGAATGAAAGATAAATTGAGGTTTACGATTTGACGTGTTAAAAAAAATACTTACTAGATCTCGTTCAAATAAATTTTCGGTGGAAGTTTACAGGTTAATGTCCATCATATATTTTTTTTAGTTTTATCATTCTCTTATTTTAGAAATTACAGGGGGGGGGGGGACACAGTTTACCATTTTGGAAGTATCTCTCGCGCAAACTATTCAGTTTAGAAAAAAAATAATATTAGAAACCTCAATATAATTTTTTAAGACCTATCCATAGATACCCGACACGTATGGGTTTGATGAACAAAAATTTTTTGAGTTTCGGTTCTAAGTATGGGGAACCCCCAAAATTTAATGATTTTTCTATTTTTGTGTGAAAATCTTAATGCGGTTCACAGAATACATCTACTTACCAACAGCATAGTTCTTATAGTTTCGGAAAAAGTGGCTGTGCCGGACGGACGGACAGACAGACAGACATGACCAATCTATAAGAGTTCCGTTTTTTGCCATTTGGCAACGGAACCCTAAAAACTGTATCAAACAAGAACTCCAGAAAATATATTTTTGGTTCAGAATCGTACATTTAGTGAAACCCAAGTTTTTTTTAAAATATCTTAACGTAGACAACTAATTTACAATTTTATGATCGTATAGACAGATAGATGATTGGTTGATGGGCTCCGCCATCGCGCCGCACGTTTACCACCAAAGGGATCTTAAAACTCGATTTGCCCATCTGGAGCACTGTCATGACTTTTACCCCTCGGGGCGCCATGCATTCTGTTGTTGCAATGTTGAGCTGAGAGTGCACTACATGATTACCTACAATTCACGCGCAATTTTTTAGGGATTTTCTTTAGAAAAGCCCTATTGCTAAGGAGTTGTCGTCGACGTCGTCGTCGTTGCCAATTTTCTGTCACGGTTTTGGGTATGAAGGAGATGAGCTATCGAGTTGCTGTTTTCGGTAATATTTTCGTGCTGAGGTGAACCATTGCAAGATAAAAAAAAATCGCAAAAAATCGCAAAATCGAAAATCCCTTGTATTCGGCTGAGCTCGTCTCAGGAATTCAACTTGTTTTCAATTGGATACCATTGAATTGTTTTTTCGGTGATTATTCCTCCGTTGCTAAACCAATTTTCAATTTTCTTTTTCTGTTTTAAGCCAATAGTTGTTGGCCAAAGTTGCACATTTAGGCGCCGAAATCGTAGTCTCAACATTGATCATTTTGGAGAAATCAGATTTTGAAATTTTTGAAGAGTGATTATTCCTCCTTGGTATGTTCGATTTTCAATTTTATTTTTTCTGAACCAAAGGTATCATGTTGTATTTACATGCCAAGTTTGGTCAAAACTGGTCGACTAGTTTAGGAGGAGTAGCGTCACAACCGAATACACCGAGTGGAGTATAGAGAGCCTTTCGCTCGACTTCGTCTCACTCTCAGCTCAAAAACTATTGAACAAATTACGAAACCCGTACCTATTTCTCTTCAACTATCTCTTTGAACAAACATTACACAGTGCCGCGTATATTTATATCCTACACTCGTGCTATCAGACCAGATAACGCTACAGCTGTTTAACTTGAAACGTCTGGCTCAAAAGCGAGTCCACAATATACCATACGGAAGATTATTTTTACAAAATAAATAAAATTGATTTGTCCGTCTGCAATCTTAAAATAACAGACTTTTAAAGATTGCACATGAATGTATACACGACACATAGGTATAACACATAACCTTACACCGCGGCGTCTGTAGACACGAGACGGCGTGCGGTTTTAGTCGGTTCAAGCCCGACATAACCGTCCCCGGTCGGCGGGGGGGTATCCGAAGGGATTACCGCACAAAAAAAAGGTATAAGTAACACATATACAATGTTTTTTAAAATTGTCTGTCTTTCTGTCTGTTTGAGGTAATTGGTGGGCCGTCACCACGACCACCACAACCACCCACTTTTAATTTGTAATGTCTTTAGTAAATCTTCCAAAGCCCCTACCTCCACCGAACGACTAGATGTACGGCAATGCGCCATCGATACATGTAGGATATTCCACTCGTACACACAAAACGTTTTGGCAATACATTCATCATGCGTACTGCTAAAGAGTGGAATGCCCTGCCTGAGTCTGTATTTCCGGAGAGCTATAACCTGGGAGTCTTCAAGTCTAGAGTGAACAGGTTACTTATAGGCAAGCGTGTTCCACCTTAAACCACATTATCACTTACCAAAAAACAGGTGAGATAGTGGTCAAACGCGAGCACATTATAAAAAATAAATTGTTTTATGTTAACTTTTACGGGAGCGACAGCCATCTGATCCTTCAAAATTTCACTGGCAGATAGCTGATGTTATAAGACGTAACTTAGAGACTTAAAAATAATAAGGGTGCCGCGGAAAAAAATACCTATATCTAAGTTCTCGTCGATAAAGTCGCGGGCGCAGCGTCAGACTAATATTATAAAGAGGTAAACTTTGTGAGTTTGTAGGAGGTAATCTCTAGATCTACTGAACCGATTTTGAAAATTCTTTTGTCAAAAGATAGCCACATTGAGTGTCATAGGCTATATATCATCACGCTACTATCCAAGGAAGTGAAGCAGTAATCATAATTGTCAACAAATTCGGTAGATGCCCATACGTTATATGGATTTGCCCTTTAACATGGATTAAAGGGATGCAATGGGGGTTCGAAATACGCCATGGTCGAAGTCGTGGAAGGCCAGCTAGTTTTAATAATAATTGTTTTCTTTTTTTTTAAATATAGCTCATCTTGTTCCGGGCAAGTAAGAGGGATAAATAAATAAATATTCTGCGACATTCTACACATCGCTCTCTAGACCCAAAGTAAGCATAGTTTAACTAGCTTGTGTTATGTATTCCAGAATGCGGATAAACATACTTATATATTTTTTTTGTAAATACATAGGTACATATTATACATAGAAACACCCAGCCCAATGCAAATAGACATTCATGCATACAAATATTTGCACTGAGCGGGAATCGAACCCGCACCCCCTGTCGTAGCAGTCGAATGCACTACCGCTACGACACAGAAGCGCACAGAAGCCGCCGGATGGAGCTAAATATACACCCTATATCGCTGCATCTCTCTTTCTCGCCCGAAACAAACGCTTTAACACGTCAGGGTAAAGCCCTCTCGATATCAAATTGCACCCATGCCAGCGGAAGCGGCGCTAGTAGGTACATAACATGCAAAAGTAACCCGTGTGATTCGAGTCGTATCTAACCATCGGCATCTGACGGCGACGGTTAAAGTTCAATCCTCGGTCACGCACCTCTGATTTCACAGTTCATGGACGTATTACAGATTAATGACCAGTTAATTCAACAGTTAATAACATCGCAATAGCTAAATATATACTCTTTATTGCACATCAAATAAATGATACACGAAGGAAACCACGTGAAAGTTAGTTGTACAATGTGCGGTCTTATCGCAGACTACGATTTCTTCCTAACAACCTCTAATAAATGATAGACCAAGGATAACACGTGAAAGTTAGTTGTACAATGTGCGGTCTTATCGCAGGCTACGATTTCTTCCAAACAACCTCTAATAAATGATAGACCAAGGATAACACGTGAAAATTAGTTGTACAATGTGCGGTCTTATCGCAGACTACGATTTCTTCCAAACAACCTCTAATGAATGATAGACTAGAGATACCACGTGAAAGTTAGTTGTACAATGTGCGGTCTTATCGCAGACTACGATTTCTTCCAAACAACCTCTAATAAATGATAGACCAAGGATAACACGTGAAAATTAGTTGTATAATGTGCGGTCTTATCGCAGACTACGATTTCTTCCTAACAACCTCTAATAAATGATAGACCAAGGATAACACGTGAAAGTTAGTTGTACAATGTGCGGTCTTATCGCAGGCTACGATTTCTTCCAAACAACCTCATTTAAATGATCGACCAAGGATAACACGTGAAAGTTAGTTGTACAATGTGCGGTCTTATCGCAGGCTACGATTTCTTCCAAACAACCTCATATAAATGATCGACCAAGGATAACACGTGAAAGTTAGTTGTACAATGTGCGGTCTTATCGCAGGCTACGATTTCTTCCAAACAACCTCATTTAAATGATCGACCAAGGATAACACGTGAAAGTTAGTTGTACAATGTGCGGTCTTATCGCAGGCTACGATTTCTTCCAAACAACCTCATTTAAATGATCGACCAAGGATAACACGTGAAAGTTAGTTGTACAATGTGCGGTCTTATCGCAGGCTACGATTTCTTCCAAACAACCTCATATAAATGATCGACCAAGGATAACACGTGAAAGTTAGTTGTACAATGTGCGGTCTTATCGCAGGCTACGATTTCTTCCTAACAACCTCTAATAAATGATAGACCAAGGATAACACGTGAAAGTTAGTTGTACAATGTGCGGTCTTGGCTACGATTTCTTCCAAACAACCTTTAAGACTATTGCAAGCCATCGGTAGATGCTGACGATCCTAAAATAGTGGTCCCTACCTTGACTTACTAATTTTCTTACGATTTATGATTTACAAATGGGTTCCGCCTGCTGTCAAACTTGTTTCGGTCTTTTTAGGGCAGTCGTTTTTTTGACTTTTAAATTAACTAGGACGCGGTTGCCAGCTTGGCAATCAACCCAAACTTAAGTGTAGCGAGATTTGCCTATCTAACAATAGGTCAATGTGACCGGTCGACTTTTTCCATTGATTTGGTTTTTCGGTGATTATTCCTCGATGGTAAGACCGATCTGGACATACGACCCCTTACGACACTCAGTAATGTCTACTTGATCACTGTGGCAAATTTGGTCGAGATCGGTCAAACGGTCTCGGAGGAGTATCATTTGTTTGAAATGCAACTTTGAAACCAAAGACGCTTCGCTCGCCTTCAGCTCGCTACGCTTATTTTATTGTATACTTATTATTTATGATGACATACACCTTTAAACATCCATCGAGTCGTTCAGGCTGCAGAGCGTGCCAAACATTTGAATTTCGCGCCAAAAATCCGCCATTGTATTTTTTATAATTTTGATATACCCAGTGTCACTCTCACAGTAAATACAACTCTAACGACACCTCTCAAGATAAAATCCGTTGAGCCGTTCAGGTCGCAGAGCGTGCCAAATGAATACATAACCCTCCTTCCATAATTCCTTATTCTGCGACAAAGAAAGGAAGTTCGAGACGGTGTATTGCTTGTGTCGTATGTGGGTGATATGATACCGCAGTCCAGTACCCTTTTTTTTTTCGTGCGGAAATGCCTTCGGATACCCTGCCGCCGCCTGTCACCCCAGCAGAAGCAGGCCGGGACGGTGGGGCGATTAGCGCAGTCCAGTACCCTAAGCACGAACCACGGTCGTAATCGTTATTGTACTCGTATTGCCTTTACTATTCTATAATGATCACGGTACGTGTTTCTGGATAGATAGGGATACGATGGGATTTGTTGAAGGAGCTCATCAGATTGATGGGGAAAAACGTAAAAATTTACTCTCACAATTTTTCCCTAACGCGCCAAAAGAAGTATCTCTGGAAATGGTGGCCAATACTTTTAGGACTTCATCTAAGCGGGCGGGGTGCAGTCAATTTGACGGACTAAATATAAAAAACAACTTCAAAATCTCAACTTTCAACAAAAACTCCGGACATGCTAATTATCAAGAAGCTGACATTCACACTATTCTCGATATGACGTCATAGTTACATCACCGTTTAGCGTCAAAAAACCTTGTTGGATAACAAGTGCTTGAAAAAAGAAATACTTTGTTTTTCTTTTTACAACAAAAGAAGGTTATTAGTTTAAAGTGTATGTAATGTCTTCAGTGTTACCCGTAACTATTAAACCGTAGAATCTAATTTGATCAATATTTGTAGCTAGATTCGCCTTTGCTGCGCGAGTGCCTACAAAAAATTTAATAAAGAATTTCTTTCGGTTTATGATTTGCACTGGGGTTATCCTTTCGAGGGCTTACCCGAGATGCCCGGCAATGGAGACACTTGCGCAGGACACCGTGCGGTTTTAGTCGATGCGCAGTTGGGTTTGTGATATTCCCAAGCTTTTATTTAACTTCCTCTGTTAATAAGTTATTATGGTTCTAATCTTGGAAGAACCACTTCCTGACATAAACTTGGACACAAATTTGGTATAGGTACTTGGGATTGGGGTGTGTGTTGGGTAACCTCCTCGAGTGTCGCTCCGATTCCGATCCCGCTGCAGTCCGGGGGGAACGGAATCGGAGCGGCCGGTACACCCTGGGCGGCGGTCAATGGCTTCCCCTTCACCCCTTCATAGGGTTGGCATTGATCGTCGGCCAATACCCAACGTGGCGGGAACACATCGCACTCCGTACTCCTCTGCTTTCAGAGGAGACAGGATGAGCGATGCTGTTAGTGGTGAGATGGCCCAGGGTCAGCCGGGGTGCGAGGGATATGCTCTATGGGTAACCTTACACCCCGGCGTCTGAAGACCCGAGACGGCGTGCGGTTTTAGTCGGTGCAAGCCCGACATAACCGCCCCCGCTGGCCGGCGGGGGGGTATCCGAAGGGATTTCCGCACGATAAAAAAAAAAAAAAAAAAAGGTACTTGGGATTTCCGCACGAAAAAAAAAAAAAAAAGGTACTTACGAATCTTCGGTGAAATGACGATAATCTATACTATTATAAAATTGTTAATTAGTTGTGTCTGTACATTGGAGATAATATGTTTAAAAAACATACTTGGGTCATGTTAAATGACCGATTCAGAACACAAAAATATATTTTTTTGGAACTCTAGTCTGTTTGTCTGTTTATCTGTTTGTTTATTCTATTAGAAAGATCTTGGTTAGACTTAAAATCTACCGTATATTTGATTCCTTGTAATTGTTTTAGTAAAACGGAGATATCACCAAAAATGCACGGGCGCCGGCAACAGCTAGTATGGTACTATGAAGCTGGTCTGACGATGGAGTCGGAAGGTGTCCATAAGAACTCCTGAATTCAACAAGATCAACTAATCGAGTATGGGCTCATTTGTTTTGTATTGGCAAATACTCTGATGCTAAATGATATCCAGGGTCTGAAGATGGAGACGGAAGGTGATCATAGGAACTTCTGAACTAAACAAGATAAACCCGTCATGTTTGGGATCGTTTGTGCACTGCGAAATGGATAAAAACGGAACCCTTATAGATTCGTCGTGTCTGTCTGTCCGTCCGTATGTCACAGCCACTTTTTCCCGAAGCTATAAGAACAATGCTGTTGAAACTTGGTAAGTAGATGTATTCTGTGAACCGCATTAAGATTTTCACACAAAAAGAGAAAAAAAAAACAATAAATTTTGGGGGTTGTCTATACTTAATGTGGGGGACACATTAAGTATAGACAATTTAAAAAAAAATATTTTTTGGAATGTTTTAATGAAATCATTATTTAAATTAGTTGTGCTAACACGATGGAGCGTGAATAATTCTAATAAAACATTTTAAAAGGCAGCGGCACTCTAGGAGTGCCGACAGATGTGAAAGCTTAAAAAATTACGTGGGTATTTTTGAATCGTTATCATAAATCCATCCCTCCCACCATCCATACATCCATCCATCAATCTATCCATCCATCCAGCAACAACAAAGATACTTTTATATTAAATTGAAGGCATCTCGGTGACTCATAACATAACATAACATAAACTCACGCCTATATCCCCGAAGGGGTAGGCAGAGGTGCTAGCACCCACATTTGGCTCGGTGACTCACTAATAGATTTAGTAAATCTCGCGAATAGTTTTAAACAATGTCAATGATTTTTGTTCACACAAAAAGTGCTCATATGGAAAATGTTCAGCGCGCCTAAGGAAGTTTCAAATATTTTACCAATCGAAAAAAAATAGCTCTTTTTTTATTTTTAGTAATATTGCTTCTCTTAGTTTTTGAAAGCGTTTCCCTAATACCCTATATCTAGAAATACTTATATTTGTCGCAGCCTTCTAATTAAATCAGCCAGTTACTTGGACGTTATATTACATTCTAGGTGTCCACAGCGTCGATAGCTTAGTGGTTAAGGAGTCGACCCTACAATCTAGAGGTCCCGGGCTCGAATCCTGGCCATTACACTACCGAGGTGAACCCACTCCTAACACAAGGAATTAAGCTTAGCTGGAGGGGTTAGGGCGAATATTAGTAATTTCGGTTACAAATATTCTTTAAAAAAGAAAACAGTTGCACTTGTGGCAAGTGAAAACACGAAAAAGTGCGTTGTTATAAAAACTACTCTTCCTCCGTCTTACGAATTTTCGATCAGGACACATGTCCTGACGCGAGATTAACCTTTTTTACCCATTACAAAAAAGTGCACAACGCGTGCAGTTTTCACTTCAAAAACTGGCTAATTTAACCAGATGGTTGAGACATAGTATGTGCCGATATGTATGGAGGCGACTGGCATGGGTATATGGGTATTGGAGGTATCTTGGGGGCCAAGCCAACCTCACCTGCAAGCCGGTACACCTGCTGATTGACAGATGAGGCTCAGGCGCAGGCTTTCTTCACGATATACCCAGCTTTCCATAGAATAATATAATAATAATAATCTTTATTTGCTAGAACTTTGTTATGAGGATGGTACAAATAATGTCTTATGACTAGGTGCATCATGTTCTGCCTAAATGGGGCATGCAAAATTTCATTTTAATTTTATATAGCACATTATTTATGTAGAATATAGGTATATAATATAAAATGAGAAAGAAACCTAGATTATACACATATCTTTATACATTTATCTATAATCTTTGCAACGTGTGGATAAATAGTCCGTAATGGAGTGAAAACATTTGTGAAGCAAACAGTCTTTTAACATTTTTATAAATCTATTATATGTTAAGGCTTTAATTTCACTAGGTACACAATTATAAATATATCCACACATAGCCAGGCAATTCTTTTTATAAAGAACAGTTTTAGGTATCTTAAACAAGACCCTTGCTGTTTAAAATAGACGTTTATTTAATTTGAAAAATTTTGCACATTCAAATATCATACAGGGCAACGTCAACAATTTGAGGTTTTGAAATAGAAGTCTGCAGGATATCCAGGGTGCTACGCCGCAGCACCTCTCAAGAGTGGGGCCGGACCTGGCGGATGGCCAATATGGCTTCCGCCAGAGGCGCTCCACCGTGGATGCCATCATGCGCGTGAGGGCTCTGGCGGAGGATGCAGTAGCCCGGGGTGAGGTGATGTTGGCGGTGTCCCTGGACATCGCCAACGCGTTCAACACCTTGCCCTGGAGTTGCATTAGGGAGGCGCTCGTGTATCACGAAGTGCCTCTCTACCTCCGCCGCATAGTCGGGGCGTATTTGACGGAGAGAGCCGTCATCTACCCAACCGTGACCGGTCTCGGTCGGCGTGAAATGTCGTGCGGTGTTCCACAGGGATCGGTCCTGGGGCCGCTCCTGTGGAACATCGGATACGACTGGGTGCTTCGCGGTGAGCTCGTAGGCGGTGCCGCCGTCACGTGCTACGCGGACGACACGCTCGTGACGGCGTGCGGGGCGACGTACCGCGAAGCGACCCGAAAGGCCACGACCGCGGTTGCCCAAGTCGTTAGGCGGATCCGGCGGCTGGGTGGGCTCGAGGTGGCCCTGCATAAAACCGAGGCCCTGTTCTTCCATGGGCCTCGGAGCAAGCCACCCGAGGGATCCAGTCTCATCGTGGGAGGAAATCGCATCGGCATAAAGCCCCAAATGAAATATTTGGGGCTCGTGCTCGACGGCCGATGGGACTTCGGAGAGCACATCCGAAGTCTGGCCCCCAAATTGAAGGGCACAGCTCTTGCTCTGGCTCGGCTGTTGCCCAACATGAGGGGGCCCGATGACTCCTGCAGGAGACTTTACGCGGGGATCGTGCGGTCCATGGCCCTGTATGGGTGCCCAATATGGGCGGAGGCCCTGAGGACCAGAACTGTGCGGATGCTGCGCGCTCTGCAGCGGGTTCTGGCCATCAGGGTCATCCGAGGGTACCGCACGATCTCCTTCGAGGCGGCGAGTCTCCTTGCCGGAACTCCGCCATGGGACCTGGAAGCGAGAGCCCTTTCGCAACTGTACCAGTGGCGAAAGGAGGCGCGGGAGCAGGGATGGAACCCCGAGCCTCGAGAAATCGAGGCCGTGCAGTCCCAGCTCCGCCAGGCCATCGTGGTGGAGTGGAAGGAACGACTTGGGCAACCAAGCGCAGGGCACGCCGCAATAGCGGCGGTAAGGCCCATCATGGAGGATTGGCTGGAGAGGCGACACGGAAGCCTCTCCTACCGACTGACGCAGGTGATCTCAGGGAAGGGGTGCTTCGGGGACCACCTGCATCGGATCAGGAAGGAGCCAACGCCTGAGTGTCATCACTGTGACGCGAGCGAGGACTCAGGGCTGCACACGCTGGCGGACTGCCCGGCGTGGGAGGCGCCGAGGCGTGACCTCGTGGCAGCCATCGGGGCGGGAGTCCTCTCGCTCGGCAGCATGATTGCGGCAATGGTGCGGAGCGCGAGCGCGTGGGCCGCCGCCGCCTCCTTCTGCGAGCATGTAATGCTCGCGAAGGAGGTGGCGGAGCGCGCCCGGGAGAGACTTAGAACTCTCCCGGTCCGCCGAGCCCGCAACTTGCTCGCCGCGCGTCGCAGGCAACTCAGGCGCCGGAGGTCGCTTAACGACCTCCGTCCTCCATGAGCGCAGGCCTGGGGGTGGCGGGTGAGGCCACCTGTCACCCCAGCAGAAGCAGGCCGGGACGGTGGGGCGACAAGCGCCCCTGCCCCAAACCGGGGCAAGACGGGGACACCGTGGTTCCCAAACCCGAGGGGGCCATCTCGAAACCGGAGATGGCCCAGGGTCAGTTGGGGTGCGAGGGATATGCTCTATGGGCAACCTTACACCCCGGCGTCTGTAGACCCGAGACGGCGTGCGGTTTTAGTCGGTTCAAGCCCGACATAACCGCCCCCGCTGGCACGCGGGGGGGTATCCGAAGGGATTTCCGCACGAAAAAAAAAAAAAAAAAAAAAAAAAAAAAAAGGGTGCTACGCCGCAAATGCGAAGTTTACGCACTTTATGGAAATAAATATTGGCTAAGTTTTCCGTAACATTGGGAGCAATTTTGTTCTATAATGTGTAGTGATGATTTCAACAGTAAATTTCACATAAAATTACTCATTGTTTCGGCACATTGTAGTAAAGTACTTATGTACTGACTTATGTATTTTTCCTGTACAATGAGGTAAAAGCTAATATATCTATATACTTACGCGAATCTTATGTTTCATTACTTTGTTGTTTATAAGTTACTCGCTTTAACCTATTTTTAGAGTTCCATAAGTCACAATGAAATGAGAAAACCTTATAGGATCACTCTTGTTTTTGTGTTTTTGTCTGACACAGTCAATTTGCTACGAATTTACAGAAAAAAATGATATTTAGGACATGTTGTCATCATCATCTTAACGTTGGTTCTGGTTGCATCCGAGGCTTTTACCTCGGAGACCAGCGTCAACTTACGCTTCCCCCTTCTATTGGTTCGGCGACAGGATTGGCTTGGACCCCAAGTGTTTTAAGTACATTAAAGGTAATCCAGTAACGATACCTTTTTGAAGTTATACTTTTGACGGCCTCTGTGGCGTAGCGGTAGTGCACTCGACTGCTACGACAGGGGGTGCGGGTTCTATTCCCGTTCAGTGCAAATATTTGTATGCAAGAATATGTCTATTTGCATTGGTCTGCGTGTTTCTATGAATAATATGTATGTATTTTCAAAAAAAAAATGGATACCTATAAGTATGTTTATCCGCATTCTGGAAGCCGAAACACAAGCTAGTTAAACTATGCTTAATACATACTTTGGGTCTAGAGAGCGCTGTGTAGATTGTCGTAGAATATTTATTTATAACAAAATATATATTTATTATACTTCTTTTGTTAGGGAAATTGAAGGGTTCGAATCCGACATAACCACCTCCGCTGGCCCGCGGCGGGTATCTGAATCAAGCCCCAGAGGCCCAATTCAATAGGAGTACATTATTAAAAGTGTGATTTCAAAACTTACTCAACAGATCATACTTTTTTTCAGCCGGTCAGAGGAGGCGGTTATGTCGGGCTGGAACCGGCTAAAACGACCCGCCGTCTCGGGTCTTCAGACGCCACGCCGGGGTGTAAGGTGGCCCATAGAGCATATCCCTCGCACCCCGACTGACCTTGGGCTATCTCCGGTGTCGAGATGGGCCCCTCGGGTTTGGGAACCACGGTGTCACCGTCTTGCCCCGGTTTGGGGGAGGGGCGCTAGTCGCCCCGCCGCGCCGGCGCCGTCTCGGCCTGCTTCTGCTGGGGTGACAGGCGGCCTCACCTAATACCAAGGATATCATTCCATTTTTCTTTCTAATCGAATTGAAAACATGCGTTGCGAAACCGTTGCGTTACTGAATCGGGCCCTAGCATCGAACGCGGAACTCTATGCACGGATGTCGACCTTGATTAAGCATAGCGAGCCGAAGGCGAGCGAAGCGTCTTTGGTTTCAAAGTTGCATTTCAAACAAATGATACTCCTTCCGAGACCGTTTGACCGATCTCGACCAAATTTGGCACGGTGATCAAGTAGACATTACTGAGTGTCGTAATGTCCAGATCGGTCTTACCATCGAGGAATAATCACCGAAAAACAAAATCAATGGAAAAAGTCGACATTGTTGGATAGGCAAATCTCGCTACGCTTAAGTTTGGGTTGATTGCGAAGCTGGTAACCGTCTTAGTATTTGCATACCGCGGCGCTACCGAAAGTATTGTATTAACCTTTTCTAGCCGTGTAGTAACAAACTCGAACCGGATAATCAACACTCAATGCACTACTTTGTTTAGCTTGGTGTATAAATAATATACATATCAAATTTCAAGTTTCTAGGGATTCCGTATTGGCTTTGTAGATTGGTCGGAACAAGGTTATGCATTGTTCCCGTCTCATATGAAACAATGCCGGGATGAAAAACCTATGTGTTATTGCAGACTATACCAGTTGTTAGAGAAACGAAGACATAGTAATGAATATAAAAAAAATTGGGTGTTTTTTATTCAAGCGATTTAATTTTCTTTGACTCTTTTTTTTATTACCATTATTCACCTTCCATATTGTTAATACAATTAAATGAAACGATAACTTAATAAAAAACAAGTTGAATTCCTGAGACGAGCTCAGCCGAATACAAGGGATTTTCTTTTATTTTATCTTTTTTTTTTCTTTTTCTTTTTTCTTTATCTTGCAATGGTTCACCCCAGCACGAATCTATTACCGAAAACAGCAACTCGATAGCTCATCTCCTTCATACCCAAAACCGTGACAGAAAATTGGCAACGACGACGTCGACAGAGATTTTCTTTAGAAAAGCCCTATTGCTATCGAGTTATCGTCGACGTGCAAGATAAAGAAAAAAGATAAAAGATAAAATAAAAGAAAATCCCTTGTATTCGGCTGAGCTCGTCTCAGGAATTTTTCTTAATCTTGCAATGGTTCACCCCAGCACGAATCTATTACCGAAAACAGCAACTCGATAGCTCATCTTCTTCATACCCAAAACCGTGACAGAAAATTGGCAACGACGACGTCGACGACAACTCGATAGCAATAGGGCTTTTCTAAAGAAAATCCCTAAAAACACATGCACTACTATGCATTTGCAACACACACACACCCATGTTAGTTTATACCGCTAATGTCTAACGTATTATGACATATTTGTATAATGCTCACAGCTGACGTATATAACAAAATTAAAAAGAAATGCAATGAAGTTTAACTGACCACCCAACGGGTCACTAAACTAGCGACACGCTATGATCGCTGATCTGACGTTTACCCGCTCATGAAGTTTCGTAAAAATAAATACTAAGTTTGAAGGAGTACATTTCTGTTCTTTATTGTCAATAGTGCAGTGTACTAATTCATCATCACTTCATCCACGCGGATGAAGTCGCGGGCACAGCTAGTTATAATAACTAGGACGGTTACCAGCTTCGCAATCAACCCAAACTTAAGCGTAGCGAGATTTGCCTATCCAACAATAGGTCAACGTGACCGGTCGACTTTTTCCATTGATTTGGTTTTTCGGTGATTATTCCTCGATGGTAAGACCGATCTGGAAATTCGAACCCTTACGACACTCAGTAATATCTACTTGATCACCGTGGCAAATTTGGTCGAGATCGGTCAAACGGTCTCCGAGGAGTATCATTTGTTTGAAATGCAACTTTGAAACATAAGACGCTTCGCTCGCCTTCGGCTCGCTACGCTTAATAAATCTTTCAATTCCTAATAATATATGACTATTTTATCTATCTGAAGATATCAAACTCATTTACAAAATCAATATCTACGATAAAAGAATAACACTATTCTAAACACAATAAATGTGTTTTGCATCAAATTATCTCTTCGTAGAAATAATATTATGTACATATTCATTTTAATATTGTCACAACACTACATATTTACTTTATTCAAAACAATATTTAAATTTCTAGTCGCTGTTTAACGCACTGGTTGTTGCCCAAGGTTACGCCAGCGTGTTATATTGTTCCCGCAACCCACGGGATCCTATTCCCGGGTATAAAAAGCCTGTGCTATTCATAAATCTATTCCTGTGCTAAATTTTATTGAGCCATTCAGCCGTTTTTGGGTGAAAGAGTAACAAACATTTCACTCACAAACTTCTATACCATTATAAAATTGTAAATTAGTTGTGTCTGTACATTGCAGATATTTAAAAAAAAACTTTGGTTATGTTAAATGAACGATTCTGAACACAAAAATATTTTTTTCTGAATTCTTGTCTGTTTGTTCGCGATGGACGTAAAAACTACTGAACGGATTTTGATGTGGTTTTTTCTTTTAGAAAAGTCCTGGTCAGACAGGTGGCCCAAAAGGCATTCGCCTCCACCACGACTGACCCAGGGCCATCTCTGGATTCGAGCTGGCCCCCTCGGGTATCGGAACCACGGTGTCCCGGAACCACAGTGTCCCGTTCCTAATCACAATGGGCCACATAACATCACTCCAGCTACACTTCTCAGACTCCTCATTTCCATAGGATTCAGTTTTTAAAAGCTTGTTTTTTTTTACATTAAAGTATTAAAGTTCACAGAAATCCAATAAATATTATAATGGAATTTACATTTCAAATCTCCTTTTAAACAGATGTACGTATTTAATTTACACAATTCCAATAAATTTCACAACGGAATTTGAATTCCGAGCTCCTTGTTTAACACATACAAGCATAATGCTGTTTACTTGAAATATTATAATGGAATTTGAATTTCGAACTCCCTAATAAACAAAATAAACACGTATTTTTATCACACAATTCCCGTCAGAAACAGATAATCACGTATATTTCACACGTAATAATTCACATAATTCCATTAATTTTTCTAATGGAATTTAAATTTCGAACACTATTATACACATACATATTTATTATGTTTACACATGAACTCCTTGTCTACGCTTCACACAAACACGCGCGCGTTAATATGAACGTACACTATCTACATCCGTGCGGACAGCGCAACGGATGATAAAACACTGAAGTTCTGAGTCACTCCATGGGTAAAATACAAAATTCGAGTACATAATACAAGTTGTTTTTATATACTTAACATTAAGTCAGAATGACAAAGATTAGAATGGACTTTGCGATTTCATTTTTGCGATTAGTCGCACATGTTTAAGGACGCGTTTGTACTACTTCCTATGTTCCTACTTCCTAGTAATATAACTAGGAATTCAGTGCAGGGTGCGAAATAAATTGAGCTGAGCGAGCAGAAGTCTTACTTGAAAATAAGACATCTTACTACGGTCGCGCGCTTAGCTAAGAAGGCCGTGCGCTCGTCAAACTGTTTTTCGGTGATTATTCCTCAATGGTACATCGGACATGAACCATCTCGCTGCTAAACACTCCTCAGTGTGTTGGTAAAGATCGCGCTAGTGGTTACGGAGGAGTTCAGCCACCAACAAACGGCTATAATAATCCTTACTAATATATAAATGTGAAAGTAACTCTGTCTGTCTGTCTGTTACGCTTTCACGCCTAAACCACTGAACCGATTTTGCTGAAATTTGGTACAGGAGTAGATTAGACTTTGGGAAAGGACATAGGCCATGTTCTGTCGCGATAACCGATATCTACGCGGGCGGAGCCGCGGGCAAAACCTAGTATGAAATAAAAATGTGAAAGTTTGTGAAGATGTTTGGTTGTTTATTACTCAATTACGCTCTAACGGCTGAATTAATCTGGCTGAAATAGAGGTACAGGGATAGATTATCGTCTGGAATAACACAAAGGCTATTTTTTATCCCGGGAATAGGTTCCCATGGGTAACGGGAACGGGAGTAGAATTCTACGCGGGCGGAGCCGCTGGCATCAGCTAGTATTATAAATTCGAAAGTAAAACTGTCTGTCTGTCTGTTCACGCCTAAACCGATTATGATGAAATTTGGAACAGAGATGGACTAGATCTAAGGAAAGGACATTGGCTATTTCTTGTCGCGATTATGCCCGCTGTTCCACCAGCTCGGAGGTCAGTTATCGTTTTTAGGGATTTTCTTTAGAAAAGCCCTATTGCTATCGAGTTGTCGTCGACGTCGTCGTTGCCGATTTTCTGTCACGGTTTTGGGTATGAAGCAGATGAGCTATCGAGTTGCTGTTTTCGGTAATAGATTCGTGCTGGGGTGAACCATTGCAAGATAAAAAAAAAAAAAATCCCTTGTTTTCGGCTGAGCTCGTCTCAGGAATTCAACTTGTTTTGTTGGTTGTACTTGACTTGGGTTGGAAGGTGGCCATAGGAACTTCGCAATGAAACGACACAACCCCATCGAGTTGGGGCTCGTTTGAATCGTCTTGACAAGTAGTTTGTCATTCAATGGTAACAAGGGTCTGATGATGGAGCTGAAAAGTGGCCATAGGAACTTCGCAATGAAACGACACAACCCCATCGAGTTGGGGCTCGTTTGAATCGTCTTGACAAGTAGTTTGTCTTTCAATGGTAACTAGGGTCTGATGATGGAGCTGAAAAGTGGCCATAGGAACTTCGCAATGAAACGACACAACCCCATCGAGTTGGGGCTCGTTTGAATCGTCTTGACAAGTAGTTTGTCATTCAATGGTAACAAGGGTCTGATGATGGAGCTGAAAAGTGGACTTAGGAACTTCGCAATGAAACGACACAACCCCATCGAGTTGGGGCTCGTTTGAATCGTCTTGACAAGTAGTTTGTCTTTCAATGGTAACTAGGGTCTGATGATGGAGCTGAAAAGTGGACATAGGAACTTCGCAATGAAACTACACAATTAACCCCATCGAGTTTCGGCTCGATTGATTTCAAATTTTTAGTTCTTTTTATTAACACGAACATAATAAAAGCATTATATTTCAAAAAAAAAAATAGTGGTATGGGTAAAGGACTGCGGAGACGAGGTCTCGGGTTCGATCCCAGGTATTACCATGGCACACACCAATGACTTTTCGATGCTTTTCGAAGTTATGTGTGTATTTATCGCAGGTTTATAAGTGCCCGGTTAATGGCAATAGGCTCGCCACCTATTACATTGGGACCTAAAACATAAACTGGCGAAACGTGGGTGCTAGCACCTCTGCCTACCCTTTCGGGGATATAGGCGTGAGTTTATGTTATGTTATGTTATTTCAAGTTTTTTTTTAATTCCACTTGTACAGATATTAACAACGACCGACGCAATGACATGCCTTCACGCAAACACATTCACAAGTTAAGAGCGCAATTTGTTTTCATAGTCGTTACTATATTGCCGGCTAATCGGTGTTTTTGCACGTGCGAAGACAAGTTAATATATTATGAATGTATTTGTTTATCTTGGCCTCGAGTCGTTCGGCTGTACTGATGCAGAACAAATATGTTCAGAGTCACAATAAGGGTCAATTCCCACTCACAAGTCTCGTCGATAAAATTTAAAATGGCTTGCAATGTTTTACCTCAAAAAGCCTGCGCTGCTCTTTCAATGGGAATTGACCCTTAGGGAAAAAACACTCTCTACTTACTAAAACACTAAAGCGACTTTTTTCTTTTTTTTTAAAAAGAATATTAGAAACCGAAATTACTTATTAATATTCCCCTTAACCCCTCCAGCTAAGCTTAATTGCTTGTGTTAGGAGCGGGTTCACGTCGGTAGTGTAATGGCCAGGATTCGAACCTGGGACCTCTCGATCGTAGGGTCGATTAATTAACCACTAAGCTTCCCTAGAAGTAATAGAAGCAGACCGGGATGGTGGTGCGTTGCGCCCCCCCCCCTTTTCGGGGCGCAAGACGGGCCACCGTGGTTCCCAAACTCGAGAGGGCCATCTCAAAAGCGAAGATGGCCCTGGGTCAGCTGGGGTGCGAAGGAAATGCCTTATGGGCCACCATACACGTTTGAAGACCCGATACGGCGTGCGGTTTTAGTCGGTTCAAGTCCGACATATCCACCCCCGCTGGCCGGCGGAGGGGTATCCAAAGGGATTTCCGCGCGGAAAAATAATAACAAAAAAAAAACCACGCGCTCACTCACATCTAAGGACTCAGTTACAGTACTCGGTTTTTGATGACACGGCGGGAAAAAGAATGACAGTCCAAAATCAGGCACAGAATAGATAATAGTACTAACGTACAGAATGGAAACTCAACCCCTCCCCCACCGATATCGGTTACCTCACCCCGCCCCGACGATCAGCGTAAGTTCATGTGTCTTAAACAAGGGCTGTGCCGACCTCACGCAAAAAACCCTCCATAGTAATCCAATTTCGGTTTGATTGCGTTCAGGGGTCAGCAAGTGCATAGCCGGGCAGGGGGATTGTGGTCGCAGCACTAGTGGGACCGGTGGGTGTCACGCGGTGCTGTGACGACAATCCTCTTCTGATGGGCCGTCAAGCTGAGTGCCACCATTGTTAACATGGTACGTGTATATAATGGTGACCCTCTTTCCTGAGACTTTACCTTCAGTTTACCATCAGGCGAGGTGAAGTCAAATTGACGTGTCCTAAATACTAAAAAAAAAAAACTCGCTCGCATGATATGTAAAATCCTACTTATATTATATCCTACTGAAATTTGGCACACGGATAGATTATAGTCCGGGATAACACATAGGCTACTTTTTATCCCGGGAATAGGTTCCCATGAATTTCGGGAAGCGGGAACGAGATCAGAATTCTACGCGGGCGAAGCCGCGGGCAACAACTAGTTTAAAATAATGCCAACCTTGACATTTCTAATTCCTCACACATCGACATCAGCGTACATGTTCATGAATATGCATGTTGTAATTACAAGGTGATTGTATTTTATTCCCGATGGCGTCTTAGGTTCTCACCTAGCGTTAGTTAGTACCTTTTTTTTCGGAAATCCCTTGGGTACCCCCCCCCCCGCCGGCCTGCGGGGGCGGTTATGTCGGGCTTGAACCGACTAAAACCGCACGCCGTCACGCCGAGGTGTAAGGTTGCCCATAAAGCATATTCCTCGCACCCCGACTGACCCTGGGCCATCTCCGGTTTCGAGATGGCCCCCTCGGGTTTGGGAACCACGGTGTCCCCGTCTTGCCCCGGTTTGGGGGAGGGGCGCTAATCGCCTCACCGTCCCGGCCTACGTATGATAGTTAGGACTGGGAACACTTCGGTAGTGTACTGGCCAGGATTCGAACCCGGGACCTCTCGATCGCCGACACCTTAACCACTAAGCTTTCAAACTCCCTGCACGTCACACAAACATGTGTATGTAGAAACTTAATGATACACTCGCCCGATAAATTGGTCTGAAAAGTTATTTAAGCGAAGCGTTGTCTATTTATAAAGAGTACACCCCTTAAGGTACATTTACTTTTTCGATTGAACGCCCCATCTTATTATTCGAAATATGTAGGCCTTCGAAGTATGTAGACCATTTTTTTAGGGTTCCGTTACCAAATGGCAAAAAACGGAACCCTTATAGATTCGTCATGTCTGTCTGTCTGTCCGTCCGTATGTCACAGCCACTTTTTTCCCAAACTATAAGAACTATGCTACTGAAACTTGGTAAGTAGATGTATTCTGTGAACCGCATTAAGATTTCACACAAAAATAGAAAAAATACCAATGAATTTTGAGACTTTCCCCATACTTAGAACTGAAACTCAACCATTTTTTGCCATCAAACCCATACGTAATGGATCCATCTATGGATAGGTCTTCAAAAATGATATTAAGGTTTTTAATATTATCATTTTTTTCTAAACTGAATAGTTTGCGCGAGAGACACTTCCAAAGTGGTAAAATGTGTAGAAGTTACAGAAGGGGTACTGTAACTTCTAAAATAAAACTTGTACCATGTAAACATCCACCGAAAATTGGTTTGAACGAGATCTAGTAAGTAGTTTTTTTTAATACGTCATAAATCGTAAACCGCACTTTACCTTTTATTCAATCAACTCAAATATGAAAATTTTACTTGCTGCTACGGAACCTTTCATGGGCGAGTCTGACTCGCACTTGGCCGGTTCTTTTTAGTTCTTCTAAAGTACAGTACAGTACAGTCGCTATCGGTATTAGGTTAATATTAAGTTACCGACCAACTTAGCTCTGAAACTTTGCGTTTAAAAATTGTGTAAGTTAGTTAGATCCCTCTGAAGATTACAAAATTCCCCGCGATTCCGCCCGCGCGGAGGTCGGTTATCGTTTTTTCGTCATATCGCCGGTCCTATTCGGAAAAAAACGCATCAAAATTCGCTCAGTAGTTTTTGCATCCATCGTGAACAAACAGACAAGAATTTTAAAAACAATAGTTTTGTGTTTAGATTCGTTCATTTAACATGATTTTACATAACCCAAATATTATTTTTTAATATCTTTAATATACAGACACAACTAATTCATTATTTCAACGCAAAGATCGTTTTTTTGTTATTCTGATGTTATGTTATGTATTCTGATAAGCTATATTATTGTAAAGTTTCATTGAAATCCATTCAGTAGTTTTTACGCGAAAGAGTAACAAACATCTATCCATCCAAACTTACTAACTTTCGCGTTTATAATATTAGTAGGATAGGCTGGGATTATCGGCACCAGCTCGGATATTCGCATTAGCTGGGATATTCGTTCGAAATTAGCTTGGACATTCGGCATTAGCCGGAATATTCGGCATTTCGTATATTTGCATAAGCTAGGATATTCGTTCGGCATAAGTTGGATTATTAAGCAACAGCCAGGATATTCAGAATCAGTCGAGATAGTCGGCAACTGCCAGAATATTCGGCATTAGCCGGAATATTTAGTATCTTAAGACTTCCTAATTGATGCCAAATATTCGGGCTGATTCTGCGATTCGGCGTCAATTCGGATATTCGGCATCACATACGATATTCGGCATCAACTAAAATATTCGTTATGTACAACCGTTCTACTCGAATTTATTTCTATGGCTACAAAGTTATTCAACTTCAAAATAGCCAACCCACATTGTTTTACAGCCTGCGGCTAACTTCAGGTAATCAAATAATACATACACATACATAATAGAAAACTTTTTGTTTGTTTCTAACGTTAATAACAACCAAAAATGTTTAGAAATCTTATATAGAGTAGGCGTTACAGGTTTATGAGTTTGCTAAATCCGAGGACCGGCAACTATGACCACATTCCTATTCCCGAGAGCCCAAATAACTTCTAAACATTTTTATTTTCAGTTCTAAGTATGAGGAACCCCCAAAATGTATTGTTTTATTTTTCTATTTTTGTGTGAAAATCTTAATGCGCTTCACAGAAGCTGAAAAAACTAAAAAAAAAAACGAAAAATAAACCTAAAAAAAAAGCTACGCCAATAAATACAAAATATATATGCTTTTTTATTGGCTTTCGTTGAATTTTATTTTAAATTACATTATTTGTATTGTGCCAAACATAAAGATACGTTAGATGGAAAGATACGTGTTTTAATATATTGTAAATAAACATACTTGGAATTCAGTGCAGGGTGCGACTGAAATAAATTGAGCTGAGCGAGCAGGACTCTTACTTGAAAATAAGACATCTTACTACGGTCGCGCGCTTAGCTAAGGCCGCGCGCTCGTGAAACTGTTTCTCGCTGATTATTCCTCAGTGGTACATTGTATTTGAACAGTTGACCCCTCTAAACACTCAGCGGTGTCTACACTATCACCATGGCAAATTTGGTCAAGATCGGTATTGTGGTTCCGGAGGAGAACAGTCACGACCAAACGGCTTAGCCACGTATAAGAGCTTCGCTTCGCTCAGCTCAATCATTCTAGAATATCTCTTTTATACCTAATTTTTAGTATATCTACGTTACTTATACCAAAAAAACTATTTCTTTTTAATTTTGTGTGTTTGTCTGTCTTTCTGTCTATTTGACTTGGGTAGTTGACTTGACTGATTGAAATTCACGATTCGTTTTGGAATACGAACACTCGTAACTGTGTCTGTGTTTCCGGTAAACTATAACCTGTGATCTTTCTGGTCTTAAGTGAATAGGTTGCGTCTAGGCAAGCGTGCTCCAGCATCGACCACATCACCACTTACCAACAGCTGAAATAGTGTCAATAAAAACCGGCCAAGTGCGAGTTGGACTCGCCCATGAAGAGTTCCGTAGCAGCAAGTAAAATTTTATGTGTGAGTTGATTGAATGAACGCACGTATTAAAAAAAATCCGTTCCCGCAGGGGGAACGCACAGGTAGATTTCGTGAAGCACATGTTTAATTTTTTTTTCTCGAAAACGGTAACTTTTAGCGAAAAACTTTTCAGACATTTATTTTAGACTTAAAAATGGCCTATCGATTAAAAATGTTTCCGACGGCAAGAATGTTCACCGGTTAGAAGTTATGATTTTTTTCCCGAAAAATTTTGGTTCCCCCCCCCCCCCTCCACTTTTAGTTAAAGTTTTAATCTTATAGGTTTATAATTAAAAGTTGTTGGTATTCATGTATACTATGGGATAAAATTAGAACGGTTCGAGTATCTTTCATGAAATGTGAAATTTTGAGGAAAAACTGATTTCACAAAAAGTGAGGCCCTACCGTCCCCTTAGGCCGGATTCCACCCGTTCAGGAACTTAAACTAAGTTTACACCCAAGCAATTTTTGACCGCAGTTTGAAAGCGATCGGGGCAAAAATGCGACCGTGAGAGTGCCGCAAATTTTGGGAAGTGGAACCATACATACATATATACATACATATATGTAAGCTTTGTTTTGACGTTGACACAGACAATGACATTTGAGTATGTACCTATCAGTTCAGCGACAAGAGGGTAATTAAATTACAAATGTTTTTTTATAACTTCTTTTAAACTCAGTTGTGTTTGTGAATTTGCTTTAGTTTAAAAGTGCAAAAGACGATTCAAGTTTTTATAATAAGAATAGTAAAGCATGAACATTTAATTGTCGATTCTCTGTTTTAGGTTAGTTTCTACTTTATTATTTCATAGTGATATTTGTTATGTAAAACTTATCTGTATTTAATAAATAAAACTCTGTTTTAGATGAATCTAATTGTGTTCTGCTTCAACTAGAAAATAACTCATGGTCTTATAAATCGACAATTCATATACATGTGAAATATAAATTACTAATTGATAACCTATACAATGGAGAAATTAAGATTTGAATTTGTTGTAAAAGCCAAATCGGATGATAATAAGACAAATATTTATGCCATAACCTCTATTACGGATACACAAAATCAAACTTTTGTTGTGCCTAAAGAGTATCAATCAGTGCAATTACACAAAGAAATATTAAAGCATGAAATATTTAACAAAGTAAAAAAATCTCTCCAAAAAAGGCATGATAAGAGACAGGTTTGGATAACATTAACCAAGGAAATGAAATCAACATATTTAGATGATGACAACTTACAATTTGATGGGTTTTTACTTGAAAAATTAGAACAAAGTCATGAGTCGTCATCAACAGAACCAACATTGTTAAAAAAAAAAAAAGAAAATAAGATGAGATTATTAGCAGAATTTTCAATAGAAAAGTTTTCAAGAAACACAACAAATGTTCAACAATGGTTAGATACTTTTGAAAGTGAATGTGCACGTTTACAAATGAATACAGATTTACAAAAAGTAGAAATTCTAAGATTACTATTGGAAGATACTTGTATAGATTGGTACACCTCAATGATTATCAAACATACTATAGATTCAGATTGGTCTGTATGGAAGAAAAGTTTAAGTGAAACATTTGCTGATAAAGGCTGGTCACCAATCAGGTATGCTATGAATTTTAAATATATACAAGGATCAATGTTAGAATATGCTCTTAAGAAAGAGAGACTGTTACTAGAAATAAACAAATCAATAGATACCCAAACTCTGATATATTTGATTGCGACCGGTCTACCAAATTTCATAATGGATAGAATAGACAGAGAAAGCCTTAAAGAAGTAAATGACTTATTTAACTGCATAAGAGGATTAGAAAGTTTAACAAGGAAAAACGACACAAAGAAAAACTTAATCACAGGAAATAAATACAATAAACAAGAAATAAAACAAACTGAAAAAAAACCTTGCATAAAGGAAAATTAAATAGAATTCATCCAGAGAATGTTTGCTGGTATAACTATGAAAAAAAAAAACCTTAATTCTAATTCAATATTAAAAGTTGAACTGAGTAATGAAGATCCAAAAAACTAAAATTCCCTCCACTAATTGAGATTACGGTGATGTTAAATAATACATTAGAAGCCAAGGGATTGTATGACCCTGGTTCACGAATAACATTAATAAATTCAAAATTAGTTCAGGTGACGAATTTGAAGCCAAATTATTGTTATAGTACAATAAAAACAATAAGTGGAGGGGGTAAAACTAAAGGGTTAGTTACCCTGGATGCGGAGTTATTACATAAGAAGATTAAAATAAATGCATTTATCTTTGAAAATGAAAATTTTGAGTATGATCTAATACTAGGGTTAGATTCAATACACCAATTTGGGTTGACTCATGATGAGAATTTAAATATCCAAATACATAATAAAAATATGTTTGAAGATAAACAGATTGAAAATATGGAAATAAATATAGAAGAAAAAGAATATGCAGTTAACTTCAATGAAGGTATAGATACAAACAAATTTAATATAGACACAGAACACTTAAATACTGATCAAAGAAAACAAATAAACATATTATTGGATAATTACGCAGAAATTTTTGCTAAAAATAAATATGACACCGGAAAAGTGAGGAAGTATGAAGCCTGTATAGATTTGCAAGTTGAAAAATATTGTTATAAAAGACCATATAGATGTTCAGTCCAAGACAAGATAGAAATAGAAAATCAAATCACACAACTTTTAAAACATGAACTGATCGAGGAATCTTACAGTCCGTTTGCGGCACCTGTTACCTTAGCTTTTAAAAGGGACGAAGGAAAAAAGAGTAGATTATGCATAGACTTCAGAGATTTAAATAGAATAATTATACCTCAATCACAACCATTTCCTCTCATAGAAGATCTAATAACAAAAACAATAAATTGTAATTATTTTACAACCTTAGATATAAATTCAGCTTTTTGGTCCATCCCATTAAAAATTACAGACCGACACAAAACTGGGTTTGTAACTCAAGAAGGTCATTACCAATGGACGTGTTTACCCTTCGGCCTTAAGACATCACCAGCTATATTTCAACGGATTTTGGGAAATATTATAAGGAAAAATGGTCTGACAGAATTTGCAGTGAATTTCATTGATGATATACTAATCTTCTCTAAGACGTTTGATAGCCATATCACACACTTAACAATATTACTGGAGGCTATTCGAGAAGAAGGTTTCAGGCTAAAATTAACAAAATGTAAGTTTGCACATGACACTGTAAAGTATTTAGGCCATATATTACAAAAGAATACGATTACACCTAAAAAAATTTGCATTTCGAAGGGGGGTGATGTAAGCTTTGTTTTGACGTTGACACAGACAATGACATTTGAGTATGTACCTATCAGTTCAGCGACAAGAGGGTAATTAAATTACAAATGTTTTTTTATAACTTCTTTTAAACTCAGTTGTGTTTGTGAATTTGCTTTAGTTTAAAAGTGCAAAAGACGATTCAAGTTTTTATAATAAGAATAGTAAAGCATGAACATTTAATTGTCGATTCTCTGTTTTAGGTTAGTTTCTACTTTATTATTTCATAGTGATATTTGTTATGTAAAACTTATCTGTATTTAATAAATAAAACTCTGTTTTAGATGAATCTAATTGTGTTCTGCTTCAACTAGAAAATAACTCATGGTCTTATATATATATATTTAAACTTTTTGACCAGTGGTAATTTCGGACTCAGGGGGTCATAACTCCTCCTATGAAGATTTTTTTTTAAATTCGACAGTAGTCAAGAAACCAATAGGTAGATCGATTTCATCGAAATCTACCTAAAAATTACTTACTAGATCTCATTCAAACCAATTTTCGGTGAAAGTTTACATGGTAATGTACATCATATATTCTTTTTAGTTTTACCAGTCTCTTATTTTAAAAGTTACAGGGGGGGGGGGGCACATTTTACCATTTTGGAAGTGTCTCTCACGTAAACTATTCAGTTTAGAGAAAAATAATATTAGAAACCTCAATATCATTCATGAAGACCTATCCATAGATACCACAGACGTATGAATTTGATGGAAAAAAAAAATGAGTTTCAGTTCTAAGTATGGGGAACCCCCAAAATTTTTTGTTTTTTTTTTTCAATGCGGTTCACAGAATACATCGACTTACCAAGTTTCAACAGCATAGTTCTTACAGTTTCGGAAAAAGTGGCTTTGACATACGGACGGACAGAATGACGAATATAAGGGTTCCGTGTTTAGCCATTTGGCTACGGAACCCTAAAAACAAGGTGACCCTTAAAAAACAGTTTTTAAGTTCAACGGTTTTTGTTTACTTATTTTATTTTCAAGTTTTTAATCTTTATTTGATCGGTCATATTGGATTTAAATATTTTTTTCATATTGAACGCTAGTCAAGCCCTTACATTTGATACTCATATTGAGGTAGTTGTTAAAAATATGTTATCTATTATTTTGTAGCGGCGGCCATCTTTGATTTACAATACTACGGAATGGATTAAATTGTATTATCATCAGAACTAAAGACTTGCATCAAATATCAGATCAATCCGTCAACACAAAGGGGGTCAAATTTCAATTACTAAATTTGACCCAAATAAACACAGAGGTCAAACTAAATAAAACTGTTTAAAAATCGAGTTTCTTTTAACAAAACATTATACAAGGACACACTTGAAAGATTTCCTGAAAACATTGAGTACCGACGATGCTGATAAGTTATTTTAATATGTCGGAATAGGTAATCTTTGCTTCATAAAGATAAGATAATATATGCGGTGCTCAATCTTATATTTGTTTGTCTTTTACTTACAGGCATATCTCGTTAAAGGACGGGTAAAACACAGAATATCGACGCTAAGTAACAGTATTTGAACTGTTGCGTTCCGTTTGGTGAGTGAGAGTGCCGAAGCCTAAACTCCTTTCCCATCCCCTCCCAAACTCCTTTCCCATCCCCTTTCCTTTACAGGGTCGGCACCGCTTCCCATTAGGTGGGCCGTGTGCTTGTCTGCCATTTTAGTGGCATAAAAAAAAAACCTACGGTTTTTTCTAGAACAATAAGGGCTTAATTAACCTGGCCGGCTTTTTATACGCTTTTTACTAACTTCACCTGTGTGCTTGTTTGTAACCGACTCCTTTGGGCGCGATTTTGACCCACTTTAAACGACCAGACTACGTTCAAACTTTGTAGATTTATCGAGGACCGATGACAATACACTAATTTGATAAAATTATTCCATTTTTCAATTTGCAAAATAAGATTTTTGACAATTTATATAATTTTCATCGATAGTCGATTAAGGCGGAAATTTTAATTTCCAACCATTATCTTTAGGCGATTTATCTAATATTAACAAATTTTCGAAACCAAAGGGAAATTTAATTCAACAAAGCATTTATAACAGTTTAAAAAAACTAAAAAAAAAAACAAAAAGCAAAAAGCGTGGGGTGCTTTTTAAGATATTATCAAAATTATAATCACTCTACTCATCTCTGTCAATAAAATATTTATATTTATTGACCCATGCACCCCACACTTTTTTTAAAATGATTTTTTTTATTTTATTTACACTATTATTAATTTATATTTACTGAAATTTTTAAAACTTTTCTTAATTTAAATTTAATAAAACTTATTTTCTATTTTTTTACTTCGGTTTTCTATAAAAAGCCATAGTAATCCAATTTCGGTTTGATTGCGTTCAGGTTTCAGCAAGTGCATAGCCGGGCAGGGGGGTTGTGGTCGCAGCACTAGTGGGACCGGTGGGTGTCACGCGGTGCTGCGACGACATTCCTCTTCTGAAGAGGCCGTCAAGCTGAGTGCCACCATTGTTAACATCTATATTTTTGAATATGGATGAATAAATCTATTCTAATAATAAAGCTGAAGAATTTGAAGTGTTTGAGCTCACTTTACTAAGGTGTGGTGAAGGGAGTCAGATCCCGCCCATTTCTTTATTTTCCATCTACTGGGCAATAGCAAAACTATTCACTGTATTCCATGTCGATGTTACTACGAAGTACAATCATATCACACTAGATGTCACTAAATGTAACAGGACCGCACTTAAATACAACGCCATCTAGCATCGAGTAGAATCATGTATGGAGGAACTGAGGGTAAGAGAGATGTGCACAGGACGAATACAGAGAGTACACTAAGGCCACGCCTACTGTGTTGACGTCAGGATAGGCTAGAAAGTCACAGTCCACAGTTAGGCCGCCACCTCTCAGTATTTGCTCTGTGGCTGGAATAGACTGGCTGCGGAAGGCGGAGGATCGGGTGCTATGGCGCACATTGGAAGAAGTCTGTGTTCAACCGTGGACTGCAATAGGCCATTGATTGATACATTACATTTAGTAAAAAGCGTGTTCTCAGTTTTTTTTTAAACTACTCACAATCATTAATGCCATTTTGCAACAATATATGTAGTGCCAAACGCACGAACGGATGAAAAATAAGAGATATTGCAGCAAACTATACAAATTGTAGTGTTTCATATACGCATTGAAATGAAATCACTAGGAATTCAGTGCAGGGTGCGACTGAAATAAATTGAGCTGAGCGAGCAGGACTCTTACTTGAAAAATAAGGCATGTTACTACGGTCGCGCGTTTAGCTAAGGCCGCGCGCTCGTGAAACTGTTTTTTGATGATTATCCCTCAATGGTACATTGTATTTGAACAGTTGACCCCTCTAAACACTCAGCGGTGTCTACACTATCACCATGGCAAATTTGGTCAAGATCGGTATTGTGGTTCCGGAGGAGTACAGTCTCGAACAAACGGCTTAGCCACGTATAAGAGCTTCGCTTCGCTCAGCTCAATAAAGTACCTACTTCCACTATAGTCAGTTTATACACACAATAAAAAGTAGATTGAGTTTATTGTGTACTAAAGTTGACAGCTGAATAAATGTAGGATGTAACGTAGTTTCTCGTTCTATTTGCATCTACCCGACTGCGGCAGTACCTTTTTTTTCGTGCGGAAATCCCCTCGGTAACACGCCCCCCGCCTCCGGCCAGCGGGTTATGTCGGGCTTGAATCGACTAAACCCGTACGCCGCGCGCCGTCTCGGGTCTTCAGACCGTAAAGGGTGTAAAGTTGCCCATAAAGCATATCACCAACTCCCGTTTCGAGATGGTCCCCTCGGGTTTGGGAACCACGGTGTCTCCGTCTTACCCCGGTTTGGGGGAGGGGCGATAGTCGCCCCGCCCTCTCGGCCTGCTTCTGTTGGGGTGACAGGCGGCCTCATCTGCCACCCCCAGGCCTGCGCTGATGGAGGACCATGACCAGGCGCCTAAGTCGCCTGCGACGCGCGGCGAGCATGTTGCGGGCTCGGCGGGCCGGGAGAGTTCTAAATCTCTCCGGGGCTCGCTCCACCATCTCCTTCTCGAACTGCGGCAGTACCTTATACTAAAGTATGTGTAGGACTGTGGTATCACCTTCATACGGTTCAAGCAATTTCGGACACAACTAAACGGTTCGCCAACACTTTTGTTACTACTATCATGATCATCTTAGAGTTGTTCGTAGTTACATTCAAGGATTTTTCCTTCATTTGAATTATACGGCTTTTATGGGACTGACCGCCGTCTGACCCCCCAACCCCGAGAGGTAAACCTCTTTTTTTTCTTTTTTTTTACGTGGGGAATGCTGTTGTTGGGAAATGCTGGGGAGTGTGGGGAAACGAGAGGTAAACCTTTGCCAGTCTTTTTTTTTTTACGTGCGGAAATCCCTTCGGATACCCTCCGCCGGCTAGCGGGGGCGGTTATGTCGTGCATGAACCGACTAAAACTGCACGGTGTCCTGCCAAAGTGTCCATTGCCGGGCACCCCGGGTAAGCCCTCGAAAGGATAACCCCAGGGAGTGCCAGAGCCTTGTCTGTCAATTAACATGATACCGGATTGCAGGGAGGTTGGTGTGGTCAAATATATTACTCATCTAGGAGTACAGTTATCGCTTTTTGGTCATTTCTCCGATTCTACTTAACCAATTGCAATCAAACATACGGAAGATTTTAAGTCTGACCAAGACCTTTTTAATCGAAAACACCGTTGATATAAAACTATTTTTAACGGATTCTATCGCGATTTATTTGAGGTTATTAAGCTTGTTCGCCATGGTCACGTGGAGACAGCTGCTGAAAAGCAACCGCTACGTCTGGATCAATGTAAAATATAAAGTAACATCGAAAAAATCGCGAAAGAATCCGTTAAAAATAGTTATATTTCAATGTGTGACATTCCCGTAAACTTACGACAATATCCAGAAAACACCGTAACAAAATCCGTTCAGAAGTTTTTGCGACCATCGCGAACAAACAGACAAGAATTCAAAAAAGAAAATTGCCTAATTAATCGTTCATTTAACTTTTAACATAACCCAATTTTTTTTAAATCTCCAATGTACAGACTCGAATAATTTTCAGTTTTATAATAGATTCGTGCGATAGCTCGTGAATATTTTTTTTGTTTGCTGTCATTAGATCTTGTGATGTTTTAACGGAATATATATCACTCGAGAATTTAGTGTCCATAACATAGGTAATTTGAAGGTTTTAGTGATTAAATAATTACCAGAAGCGTAACTCAAAAACCTCGAAAATGTTCATGTAGGTAAGCAAAACCAAAACAAACCCAATAGCCGACTAAGCTAGATTACACAACAACACGCACAATAGATACTGACTCTAGCAACATTTCAAAACACCAAAATACATTTTCTAGTACAATATGGTAAACCAACAGTGTAGCCAACCCTTCTGAATAGTCATATTTTGTTCAATTTACAAAAGAAAAACCGACCCCAACGAGCCTGTATAGTCATTGTGTTTGAATCACCACTCAAGGTAATCACCGATCGACGTGGAGATAATCACCACTCAACGTAAAGGGAATCACCACTTAACGTTGATAGATTCACTGATCGATGTAGAGATAATCACCCATCTATGTAGAAATAATTAGTTGAGTACTATTGCTCGATGTAGAAACAATCAACTTTCGATGTAGAGGCAATTGGTTCTAGACAAGGAGATCACCGTCATCAGCATAGATGTAGATAAAATCACCGTTCGATGTAGCAATAATGCAATTTTCAGTATGTTTGTAAAAGGTGTTAAACAAGGTTGGGAACACTGCTTATATAGTTTATCAAATTGTTAATCAAATATCTGAATAAATCACCGCTCGCTACGATATTCCCGGCGACATAAACATTGTGCGACGTCATCCTATCGTCTCGCTTCGCGACTCTGCTCGCTTCAAAACTAGCTGACGGTAGCTTACTGTAATCTATAAGCGAGTATTTCTCGCGAACGTGACTCATGTGTGAGAACGTAGGTGATTTCCTAAAATTGTAAAAGATTTTTTTTTATCAACTGAGAATGAGAATTAGGTAAGTTAATTTAAAAATTAGGGCGGACGCGAACAATGCAAGTTGAAACATGTCCTGTCCGTAATAAAAGATAAAAAAAAAATATATTATGTCCCGCTAAGCGTCAAGTGGCGTCAACTATCGTTCCAAGGCCACGTGCACTGACACCGATTAAGTAAAAAAAATTAAGATCCGTATCCGCGGATTTTGACACCAAATATCCGTTTCCTCGGATATACCACTTTAACAATCCGGTACATCGCTAGAAATGACGCACTTGTAGGGAAAGTATAGGGTGTTTTCTTCTCACTAAAAATACTTAGTCTATAAAATACTTTACTTCAATAAAACTCTGAACGCTTATAAGTTCATTAAAACTAACCTGTACTCATCATCGTCACTTGACGAACTACTGTAATTTCTCACTCGTTCAACAGAGGGCGCTGTTTTAATAATAATATTCTCTGGAGTATCGCATATAATTTCAAAACCCTTATACAACTTTTTTCTCTGACCCTTAAGAAATACGTCATCGTTTTCAGAATCGGTTTTAACACCAGATTCTCGTAATTCGCTTACACGTTTTTGTTTAAAAGTAGTAGGGGTGGAACTACGTCTTTTGGGGAAAGTAGACATAAATTTTATGAAATTTTCTTCTAGAATTTTCGATGTTTTCTCTCTACTTTTGTCTGGAAAAGATAGCTTTGGAATCTCCAAACATCTGAGTATAGGAGTTTTTTTAATTTCAAGTTTGTATGGACTAGAAGCCAAACTTTTACTAGTAATTTTACTTTCCTTTGGTTCTTTAGCATCTCTTACAGAAGATGTAGACGGAGCATTCCGAATAATATGCGTCTCTTTCCTTCTCAAGAAGTCTAAAAACCTGCTGTCTGTTTCTGGTGTAGGTGGTTCACTAGAATCGTGGTCTTTTGAGAGGATTTCTATGGAATCCATGAACTGAGCCCATTTGGTCTTCCGAGGTTGTTTTTGGGCCTGATAAGTTCCTTTTCGGTCTGCCGAGGATGGTCTTCTCGGTGAATAGTCAGATATGGACATTAGCGGGGAATTGCAGGACGATAGCTCAGAAAATTTTAGCACTATATAATCATTTTAGCGTAAGTGAGGGTAGGTGAAAAAATAATTACCTTAATTTGTTGTTTCAATTATAGTTTCACAGAAGAAGTACGTTTTAGAAACATTAATAAAGACGATTACACTGATAAATATCATAATTTCTTATCAATAAAAACAAACTATCAAAATAAATCTTAAAGTAAATTATAGTACCCGGCAAACTTCCTGACAATGTACCCTAGCTGCGCAGAACACGTTTTTAGATCTCTTTAGCGGAAAGCGCGGGGCGCGACGGAGGATGGAGAACCAATCATAGATATACTAGGTCTGCAATTCATTCTGCTACTGCAAAAATTGAGCGAAGCAATTTCACCAGGACTTTTTCTAACGGTGATAATTCCTCAATGGCTAGTCCGATTTTCGTTTTTCTTTTTTTGTCTAGTGTATATGAACAAATTACTTAATTTAATATCAATCGCGTGAATGAGGCTTTTTTGTTCATTGAGAAATCAGAATTTAATTATTTTTTCTGGTGATTATTCCTCCGTGGTACTTTTGATTTTTGAATTTCCTAGCCTATGTCCTTCCCATCAGTAACATCTTTGCTTGTGTGAAATTTCATTAGAATCGGCTCAGCCTTTTGGGAGGAGAAGATGGTCTAACGAAATACATGAGTCGTCTAAAAGAGAGCTTCACTCTTTAAGAGCTTCGCTCAATTAAACCAATCACCAATCACAGGCTCAAAAGGCTCGAGTCATTAGTTGATGAGTCCTTTTATTGTTTTTTTTGGTGGCTAGTTAGTGCACATGCGTGAACTTTTTGTCCACGAAGTTTGCCGGTAACTATACTATTAATTTGACATAATAAGATAGAGCTTTACGAATATAGAGCAGTACAAAACTCACCGTGTTCATTAAAGTGTTTCTCGAGGTCTTCATGCGATAAGTTGATCTGCGTCTGAGGAGCGTCCGCAGCTACCGTCTGCTCGGGCCGCGAACGGGAACATCTGGGCGAATAACAAGGGTATTAGGGCTTCGTACTTCAAAGGGTTTGTGGCTATTATTACTATTATTTCCAACGGGGCGTCCCCGTTGGAAATAATGGTGACCTGGCGGGTGATCAACCCTTCCTTAGTGGGTCATTTCACAAATTTACCCTGATCCTCCCTTTTGGCAATCACGGCATTCGGTCGAACCTACCTGTATCCTTGCAAAAACTTACGATCTGGTCCACCTTCAGATCCTCCAGGCCTTCTGTGTCCAGTGTATCCAACCCCATTGTCTCCCATCTTATCAGTGAGTACATGGGGCATTCGTCAAGCGGGTGGAAGCTGGTCTCGTCATCCGCCATGCACTCCGGGCGGTCGGTTTACACGCCTATCAGTATCAGGTGCCTGTTCAGTCGGCTGTGTCCTGTTAGCACTTCTATCTTCGACGGGTTTGTGGCTAAGTGGTAACCAAGTAGGTTAGCACGTTGCAATGTTAAGGAATACTTGCCAGGGTAGTCTTCAGCCTGGTTTTCACTGGGAGCGGACTCCGTTTACATACTAACGATCGTTTTAAGCAATACGGTAAATTAGTTAGATACACTATTTAATAATGCAATGGTGTGTAAACTGAGTCCGTACCGAGTCCTCTCTGCTCGCAATGGAAACCCGGCTTTAGGACTCCTCCGTTTGAAAAGCGTGGGATGCTCGATGTTTGTAGTAGGCCCCCCACGATTTTTTTTATCACAAAGAAAGAGCATTCATCTTATTAACAAAACGACTCACCGTAACATAGCATTGCTGCATCTTAACGCTAACTCAAGTCCGTCTAGCCAGCAATGACCGGCGGCCTGCGAGGGCGCGCGGAATATGAGGTGAGCCGTCGGCAATGGCTGGACCACTGCACCTGGAGACAGATCACATGTGGTCAGAGACTATACAACAAGAGCCATCTAGCGATAATGCAACGTGGTCAGAGAGGGTACAACTAGCACCATCTGACGATATTGCAACGTGGTCAGACAGGGTACAACTAGAGAAATCTAGCAATAATGCGACGTGGTCAGATAGGATGCGACTAGCGCTATCTAGAGATAATGCGCTGAGATCAGAGAAGGTACAACTAGCGCCATCTAGCGATAATGAGCTGTGGTCAGAGAAGGTACAACTAGCGCCATCTACCGATAATGTGATGTGGTTGGAGACGATACAACTAGCGCATCTAGCGATAACGCGACTAGGTCAGAGAGGATACAACTAGCGCCATCTAGCAATAATGTGCCGAACTATAAGGGAATTATTGAAACTACATCGTGCTGCCAGAATTGTCAATAGATATCTACTTCTAGAGATACATTAGAGCTCGGCTATTTAGATAATATTAAACGGTATTGCCAACATAACGGCATGCATTCAGTTTTATGTAGGGCTCGTACATTATGACTTATCACCTGACGTGATGGTGAGCTAAAGGGAACTATTAGGAATGAGGATCTCTTTCTCTTCCTCTCTTTCCCCTTCTATCTCTCTCACACCCTCCCCCCCCCTCCTCCCCGCACTATCTCTCTTTCTTTCTCTCTATCCCCCTCTGTCGCTCAGATGTTTAAAAATGAAATTTAGCGTTGATGATGGCGAATAACGTCTGAGATCTGTCTTCCTTACCAATAGTTTCGTTATGTGGTCCCCTCGGAGCCCAGATGCTCTGTTCTAGAGGATGGTAGAGTTTGAAACAGAACCCGTCCTTCTTGCTGGGACGTTCTATCACTTGGCAGGATGTTAGCAGGACTGTGCCCACCCAATGACTGCTCTGTAAAAAAAAAAGTATATTGAAGATATGTTCACCGACGATTTTGTACAATTAGAATAAAAGTGCTGATTCGCGTGTTTTTAGGGTTCCGTACCCCAAAAGGTAAAAAAGGAACCCTATAAGATCACTTTCTTTTCCGTCTATCTGTCTGTCTATTAAGGTCCTGAGTCAACACGATAGAAAGATGTGGACAAATTTAATTTTTTTCGAGAACTTGTAAGTACCAAAAATAAGCTTAATGTTCAACTTTTATATTTTTTGGAATTAATTACTTTATATGTGCTGTAAGACCTTGCTTGTTTGGTACTTACAAGTTTTCATAGATAATGATACGGAACCCCTCGCGAATGCGACTCGCACTCACGCCGTTTTTTAGTTTTTACAGTCAGCCATTCAGTAACGCCACGTATTCAAAACGAGTGATTTCCATTCAATTAGAAAGAAAGCCTTTAAAGACATTGGTAATCAGTGTGATCTGTCCAAATAAAACCTACCTACCTTTTCGTGAGATTATTAAACCGTCAGAATCATTCATAGTTCGATTCGTTTTCAATTACATTTTGAAATATATTTTTATACCACTTAAGTGGCAGACAAGCACACGGCCCACCTGATGGGAATGGCATATTATCAGGGGTGTCTTCCACTCTCGCGCAACCAACTCTATAAGAATCTTTTAAAAGCGTAATGTTACAGAATCGGTCACCAAATTCACAAAGCTTATTGACTAACCTGTGCGTTATACAAAGACTTACATGTGTTACACTACTAGACAGGCAAAAACGGCACAAAAAAAAATTTGATCACTTACTTTTGGTTGAATCTCCTCACTTTGTTTATCTGTTATCTGTAAAAGCGCGAAAAAAAACTATCACTATCACAAAACTGTGACACTAATATTGTTCGAAACCGCTTGTCTAGTAGTATACCTACATAGAAATCTTAGGTCACCTGACGGGAAGCGGTTACCGCGGCCTATAGACGTGTGCAACACCAGTGGCGTCAAACTCGCGCTGCCGACCATGTAAAGGAAAGGATGGGAAAGGAGTTTGGGCTCCGGCACTCTCACTCACCAAACGGAACGCAACAGTTCAAATACTGTTACTTGGCGTCGATATTCTGTGAGAGGGTGGTGCTTCCCCGGTCGAGTCGGCCCATTCATGCAACGGCCAAAATGACTGTTGCTTGACTCTACCACTCTAGAAATATCTTATCTATCTTAGGTATACAGAAGACACCAATAATCCTGGTGAAACCATGGATACAAGATAGTGATAATAAAAAAAAATACCTTTGCTTTAGGACTCTTGTAGAGCAGCAAAAGACCAGGTTTCAGGACACACCATAGCTTAGTCCAGGATTTGAGGGAACCGCGGACCTGGAAGAAAAAGTTAAAATTAAACATATGAGGGGTCTAGTCGCTTGCGTAAAAGCCAAGAAAACAATCAAGAGTAATAGTGGCAGAGTGAACTCCGGACTTCATAGAACAAAACTTTGGGTGCCACCGTCACTAGGCTGTGATGATATAATTAGAAGGAAATTATGTTTTTTTTTTTTGTGAATACTTACATATTATACATAGAAGTACCCAGATCAATGCAAACAGACATATCATGCATACAAATATTTGCATGGAACAGGAAACGAATTCGCGCTCTATGACTTATTAATCGATCGCTCCACCGCTACGCCACAGAGGCCATCCATGTATATCGCTAGTGAGTTGTGGAGATCAGATGACAGTCGCTCACGACAAATATCCAAGTTAAGCTGTTTCGTAGTCAGCCTAAAAGCCACCAGACACCAACTTGAAGTAGAAACTTCTTTAGCGCGTTGAGCATTTTTTTGGATGAACAAAAATCATGAAACTCGCATCATTGTCACTGTGGCGCTTTTCCTTTTTTTTATAAAAACGCTATCTTTGTTTTAGCTGACGAACTATTTTGTTCTGACCTTGATGAAGTTTCGAACTGATTCATAATGAACAACATAGATGGCTCCGTAAATTTCTTTTTTCGTGTTTTCACTTCTTGTGGCACTCCCGGAGTGCCACTGTATTTTTTGACGTGACAAAGTCTTATAAATCGATGGAGCCGGCTGCACGCACGAAAAAACATTATGTATGCGGCGTTACCACATGACGTATGCGGCGTTACCGACATATGCGGCGTTACCGACGTATGCGGCGTTACCACATGACGTATGCGGCATTACCTCGCGTTCGAATGACGTTGTCACGTTCAACTATCGTCCGTAAACCGACTTTACAGACAACCGATTTTTTTCAAGATTACTAGTAACTGAACTTACTAGTGTGCCCATTAACCCCTCCAGCTAAGCAAAATTGCTTGTGTTAGGAGTGGGTTCTCGTCTGTAGTGCCATAGCTAGGACTCGAATCCAGGACCTCTTGATCTTAAGGCCGACTGCTTAAACACTAAGCTATGGACGCTTAAAGTCAGTAGTCAAAAGTAGTAAGACTGAAGCCGACTCAAACTGAGTTGGGAAAAGGCTCACAGGATATAAACTGACCGTACCTTAAGCCAGTCAGCTAACACCACCACCGAAGGATCTTCTATCGAATGGAGTAACGCAGATGCAGCTCGCTTCTTCTCTCTTCTGTAATGTTGTCTTTGTGCTTTGTAGCTCTCTTTTCGAGAGAGAGCCGTACTCGTGGTACGCGATATGCCACCAACTGCTGTCTCTGAAGACTGTAGGAGAAAGAGAAGAATGAGAAAAATAACACTACACATCGCCATCTAGAGCCAAACTGAGCATAGCTGTAGTATGAGTTCTAGAATGCGGGTAAACATACTTGACTATGTTTTATATAAACACTAGCTGGCCCGGCAAACGTTATTTTGCCATGTATATTATTATTGCACTAAAAATTCAAATAATACGTATTACAGTCACTGCTACGATCGATACACAAATAAAACCAAAAGAAAATTAAAATAAAACTCGCGATGGACAAATAGGGGTTCATCGTAGAGGGTTGAAAATTCAGGGTTGTATGTATTTTCTAATGCTGTATCATAACTAGGTCTGCAAGGCGAATCGCTGCTTGCAATGTTGAGCTGAGTGAGACATCGTGAATCAGATTTTGAAAATTTTGAACAGTGATTATTCCTCCGTGGCAAGTCCGATTTTGAAAATTATTTTTGAAAGTCACAACTCTGGACATGCTTTCTGAGCGTGTAAAGTTTGGTCACAGTGTCTCGAGCGGTTATTATGTAATTCCATCTGGAATTTTTTTAACGGTGATCATTCCTGTGGTAGCATTAATTTTTTCAAAATATATTCATAAACCTTCCTCTGATTGACCTCTTTAATCATGCCAAATTTGGTTCTGATTGGATTAGTAGTTTAGGAGGAGATCTGTGACAAAGAAAATCCTGAAGTCTAGTATGAGGAGCTTTCGCTCGACTTCGTCTCACTCAGCTCAAAAAAAAATATCTAAAATTTTTTAAAAATTATTTAGGGATGGACTACCCTTAACATTTAGGGGAATGAAAAATAGATGTTGTCCGATTCTCAGACCTACCCAATATGCACACAAAATTTCATGAGAATCTGTCAAGCCGTTTCGGAGGAGTTCAGCTACAAACACCACGACACGAGAATTTTATATATTAGATTAGTGGTTGCCCGCGGCTTCACCCGCATGGAATTCTAATCTCGTACCCGCTACCCATGGGACCCTATTCCACCACCACGATCTATATAAGATACACAATTCCACCATACATCATTTTGTTATATCTCGAAGGGTTTAGGCAGCGTTTTCGCGGAAAGCTTGAGACGGGTTTTTTTTTCGACAACTCCAATAAATATCATTATATTTTAGGCAATATTTACAAAAAAAATACAAATAATATATTAAAACCTTCCTCGAGAACCATTCTATCCATTGGTAAAAAGCATAAAAAACGGTGCAGTAGTTTTTGAGTTTATAGCGAACAGACAGACAGACAGATAGACGAGGCTGAGGACTTTGTTTTATAATATTTATGATGATGGAAACACCCAGCGAAATGCAAATAGACATATCCATGCATAGAAAGATTCGGTTACATTACGTTTAATAATTTAATTTTTGGAGGAACAAAAATCTCGGAACTCGCGTCTTCGTCACTGTGACGCTTTACATTTTTAGGGATTTTCTTTAGAAAAGCCCTATTGCTATCGAGTTGTCGTCGACGTCGTCGTCGACGTCGTCATTGACGTCGTCGTTGCCAATTTTCTGTCACGGTTTTGGGTATGAAGGAGATGAGCTATCGAGGTGCTGTTTTCGGTAATAGATTCTTGCTGGGGTGAACCATTGCAAGATAAAGGAAAAATCGCAAAAAATCGCAAAAAAAAAAAAGCGCAAAATCGAAAATCCCTTGTATTCGGCTGAGCTCGTCTCAGGAATTCAACTTGTTTTATAATAACGTCATCTTTGTTGTACCTGATGAACTATTTTGTTCTGACCTTGATGAAGTTTAGATGGCTCTGTTAACATTTTTTTCGTGTTTTCACTTCTATCGGCACTCTCGGAGAGCCACTTTTTTTACAGATGATATTATACTGAATACCAACGTTTATTTTACGTTTTTCTTTCTAATAGAATTGAAACCAAGCGTTTATAAAGGTGACGTTACGGAATAGACATTGGCCTTGCTTTTATTCTGTTACAGGTTATAAATACACAATTTTATCTCACTTATCGCGACGAACGGATGCTACCTTCCGCTGTCGAAGGGGCTGTCTATAGAAATACGGTACCTTACTGAGGATCAAGGTCAATATTCATCTCAAATTTTAGAGCTACCTATATACCCTAGGACCTGATTGAAAATAACAATATTTTTACAAATTTTTTGTGGGCTGCTTACAAAAATCATCATCGAGCTTTTTAACAAGAAAATAAGTGTATGATATTGTCGGAAGTTTACGCGAATATTACACATTGAAATAAAACTATTTTTAACGGATCTATCGCGGTTTATTTTGTTATTTTATATTTTACATTGAACCCGACGTTTCAGTTGCTTTTCAGCAATTTCAATGTACCTTGTAAATGCAAATTTTCAATGTAAAATATAAAATAACATCAAACAAGTTGAATTCCTGAGACGAGCTCAGCCGAATACAAGGGATTTTCGATTTCGCGTTTTTTTTTTTGCGATTTTTCCTTTATCTTGCAATGGTTCACCCCAGCACGAATCTATTACCGAAAACAGCACCTCGATAGCTCATCTCCTTCATACCCAAAACCGTGACAGAAAATTGGCAACGACGACGTCGACGACAACTCGATAGCAATAGGGCTTTTCTAAAGAAAATCCCTAATAAACCGCGATAGAATCCGTTAAAAATAGTTTTATTTCAAAATAAGTGTATTTTCTAATCTCAAATTCCTTAACAATTATTTTTTACTTCTTTTTAATGTGCTCTTTTATTAAAGTGCGTTTTTAACTACTTATTATTTACTAGCGGCTCCGCCCGCGTGGATATAGTTTCATGGCGATATCTTCGAAAATTAAGAACTTTCATAGAAACTTTCATCACCTATCCCCCTTCGGTAGTTTAGGCGGGAAAGCGTAACAGACAGTTACTTTCGCGTTTATAATATCAGTATGGATTAGCACACGATTTTTACCTTCACCCGTCTTTTTCATCCATTGGGTCATTAATAGGGTGGCCCCACCAAGACACACGCCCAAGTCAATCTCACCAGCAAGCCGAGGCTCTGATGCAGGTTTTTGTCTAGGAGTTGGGAGGTCAGAAAACCATCAATCCCACAAAAGTCAAATCGAGAGAAGCAGTACTATAGCTGACCCGGGGCCTCAAAGTACTAGCTTTGGATTCAATCAGAGGGCCAATTCTCGTAATTAAACTATGTTCAAAAGTTATTCTCAATCTAGTATCGATCTCACAAATGTCGAACAAAGTGCTCTCGTAACAAAATTTTCAATATTACTTCGGGCCACCAACCAGGTGGACACCGAAGTCTTAAAATCACGCAAAAAAAAACAAAATCTTACACCCACTTTTTATCACTTTTCTCGACGTTTCACATGATTCTAAGTCTAATTAAGCAAAAAAAAATGTTGTGTCGGTCTGTCTGTTGGTCTGGATGTCTGGATGTCTGTTTACGTAATAACTCAAGAACCACTTATCCGATTTAGAAAGTTCTTTCGCCAATCATCTTGTTTGGTTAATGGGAAGAACTGATTAGATTTTGGGGTTTGTACGTTCAAGGTTTCGGGTACCTACCATACAAATTGTCCCTAAAAAACTTTTACAAGTGAGTTTCTTTCGAGTTATCAGAGTAACGCGTATTTGACTTTGACATTTGAGTGACAATGACAATACGTATATTGTATATTTACATAAAACAACCAGACTCTGAAAGAAACTGAAATATAAACGCGTCGAATAATATGCATAAAGCCTAAGGTCTGTAATTTTGAATAAAAATACTGCAACAAAAATATCTAAGTTTGGCCCGAAGTTTGACAATCACTGTGTGATTTCCGTCCCACTAGATTTTCAACAAAGTTTTGTGACTTATTTTTGACATACATACATTCATAACATCACAACTGTATCCCTGAAAGGGGTAGGCAGAGGTGTATTACACACCCACGATTCGCCAGTTATGTTTAGGTCCCAATGTAATAGGGGGCGAGCCTTTTGCCATCTACCGGGCACATTACTAAGCTAGCGATAATCAATTATTTTTTTCTGTCTGTCTGTTTCGGTCTGATTTTTAAACATCTTTTTATTACGAGAACTGACCCTCAGAGGTACCGCTGTGATGGGGGTGCTTGGTTGGGGACCTCCACGCGGTGCACCCTGGGCAACAGAGACAGCAGCGCCTCTCTCCTAGGGCGGGAGAGACGCTGCCGCCTACGGCCAACTCCGACCGAGGCAAGGACGGCCCTATTGAGGGCTGTTCGGAAGCTTTCCACGTGTCCCTCTGATTAGCAGATGGCACAGTGGAGAGCAAGTAAGGGGGCCATCTCAAAACCGGAGATGGCTGTATGAGCCCCCGCCCGAAGGGGAAACATGGACCAAAGCCTCGTCTGTTAATTAGCAGGTGGACTGGAATTATAGGTGGGACCCCAATGACTTCTGTGTATACTAGACTGGCTGTTTGGAACAAAAAAATTGTTATAGATTTTTGGACGCTACTGTACACAACTTTGGCGCCACTACTTGTTGCTGTCATAACCACAGAGTATATTAAATTTATTGAGCTGAGCGAGCGAAGCTCTTATACCCGGCATAGCCGTTTGATGGTGGCTGAACTCCTCCGTAACCACTCGCGCGATCTTGTCCTAATTTACCACGGTAATAGTGTGGACACTGAGGAGTATTTTGAAGCGTGATGGTTCATGTCCGATGTACCATTGAGGAATAATCACCGAAAAACAGTTTCACGAGCGCGCAGCCTTAGCTAAGCACGCGACCGTAGTAAGATGTCTTATTTCTAAAGATTTAGATCGGAAAAAGAGAACATCTAGGACGGGACTTGAACCCGCGACCAGTCCCTTACAGGGGGAATGCTCTGACTCTGAGACGTTCTCTTTTTCCGATCTAAATCTTTAGAAAAAAGTAAGCATACAAAATGCTTAAAAATTTAATTGAAAGAAAAGATGTCTTATTGTCAAGTAAGAGTCCTGCTCGCTCAGCTCAATTTATTTCAGTCGCACCCTGCACTGAATTCCTATAGTTGTATATGACATCATCATTTGACATCTGTAAAGTAGTGTAAGGGCGCCAAAATTATGAATCTATGGTGAGGTACAGCTCTCCCCCGTTCCCACCTCACCCCCGAAGTGTGACACCCTTTTTGTTCTGAACTGCTTGTCTAGTATACACAGAAATCATTCTGGGCCCCTCACACCCTATATTGGTTTCTCCTGTTACTATGTTCAGTAACAGTAATATAATAGTGGTCGCTTGATGGTTCGATCGACGAAGCCCTGGCGCTGGCTTTCCTCTCATGGCTAGACGTCGCTCCCGTAAAAGCTAACTAAACCAAATTACGGCAAGGAGAAGCAGGAGAGCGGTAAAACTTGTACATAGATATTACCTTGTCAGAAGAAGTCCCGTCTGGTGGAGGGGCACGGTCCCCGGAAGCAGGGCTGACTGCAGGACCACCAGGCGATCGGGGCGGCGGAGTCACGGCTGCTTCACCTGGAAATAGTTGATACATGACAACTTTTCATTACAAGCTTTTATTTAACTTGCTCTGTGTGTTTGTTTGTTATATGGGTCAAATCTTGGAAGCCCAAATAGAACCTCTTCCTGACGTTACATTGGACTCAAATTTGGTATACTTTATATACCTGATGATGGAGTAGGAAGGTGTTCATACGAACTCCTGAACTACACAAGATAAACCAATCGAGTTTGGGCTCATTTGATTCGTCTGGGTACGCACTAACTAGGGAGCTTGTTTTTAAAAAGTTTTTGTTTGTACATTTCTACAGACACCCAAAATGCCAGTCAGGTTGAAGTCAGGTCTATAAAACCAACAATAGGCCTGTCCTTTTACACGGCTCCGAAGCGTGGCTGCTGGTGGAGCGACACAAGGAGCTGTGCGTTACGGAGATGAAATTACTGCGTTGGATGTGCGGAGTCACGCGTAAAGATCTTAGCATCTTCCGCACCATCTTAGCATGATCTTAGCATTTTCGTGACATCATATATTAGGTCGTTACATATGAAATTGCCGTTTTTCTTGAAGAAATTGGAGGAAACCCAATTTTCAGTACTAACATTTTTGCATTTTTTTTTAGGAATGACAAATCCAAATTTTATGATTTTTTTTGTGTATGAATGAGACAAAATTAAGCTAACAAACAGCAACTTTATTTACGTTTTTGAAAAGTGACAGCTGTTAAGTAATACGAAATTTATCATCAAAGAAGAATTTGATTTGATCAAAGAAGAAGATTTTGAAGATCGAATTAATTTATCAAGCGGTCAATAAAAACAAAATTTAATAGAGTTGTAAAATCTTGAAATCAACTTTCAAACAAAATATAAATAATGGAAATAGCTATTAAATTACAGGAATAACGAACTCATGAATTTGTAAGAAAATCGGCAATTTCATAAGTAAAGACCTATTATAAAGTCGACTTTGTTGGTGCGACCACTTTTTGCGCCAACCGTCAGGCTGGGCAACAAATATCTGGCAATGCCGCCCCCGCCGGGTCCCGGCAGGAGGGGTAGATTCAAGTGTACCTAAGCTTGACGTCGTAGAAGGTGACATGCGTGCCAATGGTCTCACTGCCAGTGATTCCCAAGACCATGCGAAGTGGAGGATGAAAAACCGGAAGGCGAACCCTGGACTCCTTGATGAAGGCCTCGGATGCAATTGCTACCATCACAGCGATTTCTCAATTGCGTCCAAAGTTTCTTATTGTTTTTTATTGGTATGTCGGCTTTTCCGGTTGCGACTGCTGTCTGACATCCCAACCTTAGATAAAGCCTGCACCAGGGCCTCGTCCATTGTTTAGTAGGTACAACGACTAGCATGTGAGGTTGACTTGGACCTCAAGGATGTAGGTAAGCCGTTATACAGAAAATTCGAGACACAACACTGCCATGATGATAATTGAGCTGAGCGAAGCGAAGCTCTTATACGTGGCTAAGTCGTTTGGTCGAGACTGTACTCCTACGGAACTACAATACTAATCTTGACCAAATTTGCCATGGTGATAGTGTAGACACCGCTGAGTGTTTAGAGGGGTCAACTGTTCAAATACAATGTACCATTGAGAAATAATCATCGAAAAACAGTTTCAGCGCGCGGCCTTAGCTATGCGCGCGACCGTAGTAAGATGCCTTATTTTTATTCAAGTAAGAGTCCTGCTCGCTCAGCTCAATTTATTTCAGTCGCACGCTGCACTGAATTCCTAGTACTTACTATACGTAGGCGGTGTCGATGGAGCGGGCGCAGGTAGTATTACGTTCAGTGGCGGCTGGGGTTGCTTCTGTAAACATAAAACTCATCACAGTTAAAATCACATATACCTAGCGCCATCTAGTTAATGCTACATCAAACTACGATATCGCAACTACTGTACCTGCATCGCGATGTTAACCTTTTTACGCTAACTTAGTTCACTGAAATGTTTTCTGGGGCATTTTAAGTTCAAAAGTCAGGAGCTGTTTGTCTATAGGTATTATTATTATAGGGACGGTGGGGCGACTAGCGCCCCTCCCCCAAACCGGGGCAAGACGGGGACACCGTGGTTCCCAAACCCGAGGGGGCCATCTCGAAACCGGAGATGGCCCAGGGTCAGTCGGGGTGCGAGGGATATGCTCTATGGGCAACCTTACACCCCGGCGTCTGTGGACCCGAGACGGCGTGCGGTTTTAGTCGGTTCAAGCCCGACATAACCGCCCCCGCTGGCACAAGGGATTTCCGAACGATAAAAAAAAAAAGAAAAAAAAAAAGGTATTATTATTATAATGAGCCTAGTTACCCCTAATAATATGGTAGAGTAGCCTTCTGAAGTAACTCAACACATTCTAAATTACCGATCACCTTAGCTCCTCTTATAAGATAAATTGAAACTGAAGATTACAAAAATACTCATACATATATTTTATTTATTTATGGATTTATTTCAATATAAAGATTGTCTATTAAGTATTTAAAAAATTGTTGGTATTTCAGCAACTTCTGAGGGCGATATATACCGTTCAGGTTTCCATACGAAAAAGGGTTGTCCCCTTTTTTTTGTATGTGCGCTATCCTCTCAGACTTCATCTCATCAGAGGTAGGTATCTCGAACGCGGAAGAACTAAAACCGCACGTTGTTTCGCCACCTCTGCCTTTGTGGCCGGGGAACAGGGTATGCCCTTGATAGGATATTCTTCTAAGTTTGCGTAAATAAAAAAAAAACTTACTCTTCCAGTGAAATACGGTGTGGAAGTTTGGAACTGTCCGCTGTCAGCTCTCAAGGCCGGTGAAGAAGGAGTAGTGGAAGGGGAAGAGGGCTCCACGGCTGGCGAAGAAGACATCGTGAGGATAGGTCAGAACATCGTGGAATAGGGGCGGAAGATCGAAGTTAAATAGCACACATTTCAATTAATAATAATTGTTTCGACTAAATACGAATAACACGTGTCTCTGATAGGCGAATTTTAAATTTAGAAGCTATAATTATTAACACAGCTGGCGCGTTCTTATTCATTCAAAAATCGTTGCAATAATTTTAATTATCGAAGATACGTACTTACTCGAAATCTTTGTAAATATAAGGCTGTGTAATTATTATTATTTGAATTTTATTCTAAATTTTATAACAATTCAATTATACAATTAAATTTTTAAGCATTTAATAATTTTAAGCATAATTCAATTATAATTATTGCATTTACTATTCATTCGTTAACAATATACAATTTGGAATGGAATGATTAAGAGAATTATATCAACTATCAAGATTATAATATTTGTACGTAAAATTTAATTATATACATATTTTTTTAATATTTGGAATGCTAATAGGATGTATGGTTGAGGGAATAGGAATAACTAAAGGATTGTGGCCTGAAAAAGAAAACAATAGTATATAGTAATACAATATTATACCAAATATACCGATAACAGGGTTCGACGATAACCAAATTTAATTATACTGACGCTTATTTTCATCATAATCAAAAAAAAATAGTTTGATATGGGGTAACCAATCTATATCTCTACAAGTCAATAAAATTGAAGTGATTGTTTGTAATTTTAAAATCAATAAAAATAACAAATAAAACCCGATTGCTCTAAAAAGACCGAAACAAGTTTGATTTGCATTCGGTTTATGATTTGCAAATGGGTGGGTTATCTAGGGCAGTCGAGTTTTTGATTTGCTAATTAATAATGTTATTGTATAGTTTTCAGGTGATTTTAATATACATATATATTGAAATCACCTTATAAAGCTCTTCATTTTGATACGCTGAGTTTTAGTGAAAATATTTTTTTATCAACATACATTTTAGCGCCAAAAATCCGCCATTTTGTTTTTTTATTTTGATATACCGTCACTCTCACAGTAAATACGAATCTAACGAGACGTCTGAAGCTTATCCATCGAGCCACTCGGATCTCAGAGTGTGCCAAACAATTATACATACATACATACTCTAGAAAAACATAAACCTCCTTCTGGCGCGGGTAATAACAGCTTTTTAATGATTGCATTTCTTTACATTTCGTATACACGGTACTAATACCAAAAATATAATTTTTGTTTTTTTTTCTGTATTATCAGATAAGTCAGGCCTGTAACTCTTTTAACATGTCACACGGGCTTGTAGTGTATTTTCTGTCTTACTAAAACCTGATAAACATTTTCATAATAATTACCAGACTTATTTACCTCAAACTACTGCTTAAGATTAATGAGCCCTTCATCAGGTAAATAAGTAACATTCTTTGACTTCGAGAGCTGATAAGCAATGTCCTCAGCCGCTTCTATCCTCCGCAACTCCACCAACCCTTCCCCAGCACTCCCAAAAGCTTTAGCCAAAAGGACAGCCTGCTGGGTATCCCCTTCAGCAGAAATAACAGCTGCTTTCTTCTTTTGTTCAGCTTTCTCAACCATATACCTCGCCTTTTCAGCTTCTATTTGGGCTATCTGTTTTAGTTCAACAGATTGTAGAAACTCCCTACCAAAAGTGATGTGAGTTATCGCGATATCATCCAAAATCAGTCCAAACTGCTGAGCCCTCTCGGTTAAACTCTCATTAATCTTAAGAGACACCATTTCCCTATGAGTTATCAGTTCACTGGCGTTGAATTGCGCTACAACGGCTTTCAAAACTTCAGCAGTAATCGATGGAAGTACCCTCTGATCGTAGTCTTCACCCAAAACCGTATATATTCTTGGTAATTCGTCTGCAACAGGCCTGAAGAGGATTCTGAGTGTAATCTCAACAGTCTGAAGATCTTTACTACCAGTTCTGGTAGCTATTGTCCTTGGATTCGACCTCACGTCGAAAATTATCGGTCTCTGGATCCAGGGTATGAAGAAATGTGTACCTTCGCCGATAACAATGTTCTTGATGCCAGCGAATTTGTCAAATATGACTGCTCGCTGTCCGCCATCGACGTTGTATAAAGCGTTATTGACTAGTCCACCAGTTAAAATTACGCCGATACCCATTTGGGCTAGGCGGGTGAAAACTTTCACAGGCATATTTTTGTTTAAGGAAGTTTTGGGAGTTCTGATCAAGAAGATTTGGTAAGCTGTCAATTTGTTCTTCAGTAATGTCTTAGAATGTGGTTACACAAGAATGTTTACAGACGTATAATGTAGTCTGATTATTCAAAGAAAGGTTTCTTTGTCATCATATACCTACAACTATTATAACTTTAAAATATGTATACTGATTAAGCTCGATAAGTGGTTCGCTACCGTCGGGAATAAACAGAAAGTTTTATACGCGAATAAAAGTAATTTTAACGGATTTTATCGCGATTTCTTTAGTATTTGTTTGGTTGCCCCATTAGACCCAAGCAGTGCTGGTTTTAACGTCGTGGAAGATTGCGTGCTAATGGTCTCACTTAGTACCATGGATACCTAAAACCGTGCGAAGTGGTGAAGTATAACCGGCAAGCGGATCCTGGACTCAAGAGGTGAAGGCCTCGAAGGCGACCGGGCCTAACACGAAGATGATGATGAATTTCTTTTACATCCTAACTAGCTGTTGCCTTCACCCGCGTGGAATTCTGATGCTGTTCCCGCTACCCATGGAACCCTATTCCACCACCACAACCTATATAAGATAAACAATTCCACCATACATCATTTTTTTATATCACAAATGGTTTAGGCAGCGTTTACGTTGAAAATTCCCAGACAGCTTATTTTTTTCCGACACCTCCAACAAATATCATTATTATTTTAGCCAATGTATACAAAAACTTAACAAATTATATACTAAAACCTTCCTCGAGAACCACTCTATCCATTGGTGAAAACAGCATGAAAATCGGTGCAGTAGTTTTTAAGTTTATCGTGAACAGACAGACAGACAAATGCGGCGGGGAACTTTGTTTTAAAATATGTAGTGATAATGATGATAACACCTGATATAGGTTGCTCTTTAGCAGCCACGAGGACACTAAGCTGGTAGCGTCTCTCTTCCTTATCCAAGCGCCATTACAAGGTGTTTCCAAAGCTTGCACTTTGGCCCCGGGTGTCCCCTACTCCTTTCCATAATTTGGTTAACTTGGCTTGGGCCCGAGTATTCTCAGGATGGGCTGCGTTTGAAACCGGTGGTCCATTTGCTAAACATTAGTTATTTTTTAAATGGATTTCAAATGGAGACAAATTGTGCGATCGAAGAGCTCCAGTGACCACGATCCTCAGTAATGAGGGACCGATTGAAGAAGAAGAAGTTATTTTTTAACGTTTTGTAAGTGCCATTTTTATGGTATCCTCTTCTTCTGAGCCCAACTCAGTTGGGGTGGATTTTAACTACGAAGCGGCTGATCTTCGATATTTTCCATAACGCGACTGCCATCTGAACTCCACAGCCCAACCTACCCGTAACGACTATCATAGATGTTCGTATGACAACCGGGACCGACGGCTTACCGTGCTCTCCGAGGCACGCAGAGGTCTGTATTAAGAATGGTCCCCCATCCAAAGACTGACCTGGCTAATATTGCTTAACTTTGCAAGGTGTCAACGTACTAGGTTACCACTGAGCCACGAGCCATTTTATTGGTCTATACAGAATAAACGATTTATTGCTTTGAATTTGCCCCCAAGATCTGGGAGGAGTTCCATACGCCCCTACATTAGAAAGTTATGTCAAAGTATCCAAATTATTGTTTAATGTTTACGCAGAATGAGCTCAGTGTCTTAAAGCCTTGCTGAGATTTGCTTTTTCTTGGGTTTGTGTAAGTGAATAACTCAATCCTAAGCTATTGGCAACTTCCAACCATCTTCTGTGTTGAAATAAGAGAGTTACTTCGGGCCACCAACCAGGTGGACACCGAAGTCTTAAAATCACGCAAAAAAAATCAAAATCTTACACCCACTTTTTATCACTTTTCTCGACGTTTCACATGATTCTAAGTATAAATAAGCAAAAAAAATTTTTGTCTCGGTCTGTCTGTTGGTCTGGATGTCTGGATGTCTGTTTACGCAATAACTCAAGAACCACTTATCCGATTTAAAAAATTCTTTAGCCAATCATCTTGTTTGTTTAATGGGAAGAACTGATTTGATTTTGGGGTTTGTACGTTTAAGGTTTCGGGTACCTACCATACAAATTGTCCCTAAAAAATCGAAGTTTGGCCCGAAGTTTGACAATCACTGTGTGATTTCCGCCCCACTAGATTTTTAATTACAATAGTCTCATCATAATGCAACCTTGTTCCCGGTTTTATCCGAAGTTTTCACTTCGGAGCCTGGAGGTGATAGCCTCCTTCTAATCCTTTTGGTTTGACTTTTATGGGAGCAAATGCTTTCTGACCTACCAATACCAAGAGGAAAGGCTGCGCCAGAGGCCCGTCCGTTAATCATCGCGTCTACTGGCTAACAGGTGAGGTTGGCTTGTGGCGCCATACCGCCTTAAACGCGATAAAATCCATCAAAATCAGTTTTATTTTAATATTTAATATTCACGATATTGTCGGAAGTTTACGCGAATGTCACACATTGAAATAAAACTATTTTTAACGGATTCTATCGCGAATTATTTGATTTTATTTTACATTGATCTCCGTGACCATGGCTGCTGAAAAGCAACCGAAACTTCGGGATCAGTGTAAAATATAGAATAACATCAAATAAATGGCGATAAAAATAGTTTTATTTCAATATTTAATATTCACATTAACTTCCGATAGAACCACGATAGATAGGTATGTAAAAATATCACTTGGTAACACGTCGTTTTTCAACTATACACACAACACACTGCACATATAGTGTTCTTCATAGAAAATCTTCCATTACACTGTCAAATCGAAAACGAGTGTCTCAAGGCATTATAATTAGCAGCACATCGTGCAAGGCGGTTATCACCTGCCTTATGTAATTTTAGCTGGTCGGATGTATAGTACTGGAGCTGGCGGCTTTATTTGGTCCTATTAATGCTTCCTACTTAATCTATCTCTAATAAATAATATTGCAGTGTCTGTTTGTAATGTTAAAATAACAGCTATTTAATAAATGCATAATATGAGTGTATGTACGATACTGATTACAAAACAACATTTTTGTTTAATTTTATCTGTTTGTCTTCCTGTTTGTTTGTTCCAGGTTATCTCCGAAGTGGCTGAGTCGATTTTAGCGGAATTTCGACTGCAGATAGCTGATGTTATAAGACGTTACTTAGGCTGCTGTAACAACCTGTATATCTACTCATGTTGCAGTAGCTTCAGAGCACCTCGTTATATATTCTCCGCCCAATATCAGATTTCAACCTTATAGACCATAGCTGTTGCCCATGGTTCCACCAGCGAGAAATTCGGAACCCATTCCCGCATCCCGTGGGAACCTAGTCCAGGGATAGGTCCTAGCCTATGTGTTATTTCACCCTATTAATAATAATAAAATAAATAATAAAGACAACCTCTGTGGCGTAGCGGTAGTGTATTCGACTGCTACTCAGGAGGCGCGGGTTCGATTCCCACTCAGTGCAAATATTTGTATGCATGAATATGTCTATTTGCATTGGTCTGGGTGTTTCTATGTATAATACGTATGTATTTACAAAAAAAAGTATATAAGTATGTTTATCCGCATTCTGGAATCCATAACACAAGCTTGTTAAACTATACTTTGGGTCTAGAAAGCGCTGTGTAGAATGTCGTAGAATATTTGTTTATTAAGCTGAGCGGAGCGAAGCTCTTATACGTGGCTAAGCCGTTTGGTCGAGACTGTACCTACTCCTCCGGCACCACAATACCGATCTTGACCAAATTTGCCATGGTGATAGTGTAAGACACCGCTGAGTGTTTAGAGGGTGACCCCTCTAAACACTCAGCGGTGTACATTGTATTTGAACAGTTGACACTGTTCAAATACAATGTACCATTGAGGAATACCTAATCATCGAAAAACAGTTTCACGAGCGCGCGGCCTTAGCTATGCGCGCGACCGTAGTAAGATGCCATATTTTTCAAGTAAGAGTCCTGCTCGCTCAGCTCAATTTATTTCAGTCGCACCCTGCACTGAATTCCTAGTTGAGTTGAGCGAAGCGAAGCTCTTATACGTGGCTAAGCCGTTTGGTCGAGACTGTACTCCCCCGGAACCACAATACCGATCTTGACCAAATTTGCCATGGTGATAGTGTAGACACCGCTGAGTGTTTAGAGGGGTCAACTGTTCAAATACAATGTACTATTGAGGAATAATCATCGAAAAACAGTTTCACGAGCGCGCGGCCTTAGCTATGCGCGCGACCGTAGTAAGATGCCTTATTTTTCAAGTAAGAGTTCTGCTCGCTCAGCTCAATTTATTTCAGTCGCACCCTGCACTGAATTCCTAGTTTATTAATATATTCCTGTATCAAACTTCAGTCATTCAGTCCGTTCTGTCGTTTCAGCGTGATTGAGTAACAAACATCCAAACAGCTTTACAAACTTTCACATCAATATATATTTAATTAGGTCGTTACATATGAAATTGCCGTTTTTCTTGAAGAAATTGGAGGAAACCCAATTTTCAGTACTAACATTTTTGCATTTTTTTAGGAATGACAAATACAATATTTATGATTTTTTTTATGTATGAATGAGACAACATTAAGCTAACAAACAGCAACTTTTATTACATTTTTGAAAAGTGACAGCTGTTAAGCAATACGAAATTTATCATCAAAATGGATAGCATTTAGGAAGTACTGTTTTTGAAGATCGAATTAATTTATCAAGCGGCCAATAAAAACAAAATTTAATACAGAGTTGTAAAATCTTGAAATCAACTTTCAAACAAAATATAAATAATGGAAATAGCTATTAAATTACAGGAATAACGAACTCATGAATTTGTAAGAAAATTTCGGCAATTTCGTGTTAGTGATGAACTCGAGCATGGGTGGACCGACCGATTTTCATGATCTTTGATTTTTTAGATTTCTACACTATAGGTCTCCACCTATACTGTGCTTTTTTGTTTTTTTTTTGCTGTAATCCCCACAGTTCCCCATCGCAGACCAGAGTAGGGGTAGTTATGTCGGACTCGAACTGATCAAAGCCGGGGGGCAAGGAGACTTTCACGAAATAAATTCAGCTGATACGGTAACCAACATAAGATTCTAAGGCAGATCGAAGTTTACCGGTTCAACTGGTTTATAATATTAGTAGGACAATAACTCTTAATAGTTACGAAGAATGTTATTATACAAAGTTAATATTAGATTATTATATATATTTCCTTCCTACATATTTTTAAATTAACTATTACATGCTATTTTCATGTATTTTTGTAACCATCGCAGTATTACTTACATCATCACAGGAAATAAAATAATACACTATCGTTAAGCAACCACCAGCTCCCTGCCTACACAATACTTTATGGCATATAAAGTGTGCGTGACACTTATCTCAATTGTTTGGATAATTCCATGGCATATAGTTAGCCACTGAAATACACCTCACATGATTTGTAACTAAAAAAAACATAACCTACATCTGACTTTTAACCGACTTCAAAAGGAGGTTCACTGTTTGACCTGTACGTTTGTCCGCAATTTTCTCGCGTTTGGTAGAACCGATTTTGATGCGGTAAAAGTATTTGTTACATTCCAGAGGTTTTGGTACACTTAACCGACTTAAAAAAGGAGGTAAGTTTGTCCGTGATTACGACCTCCGTCCTCCATGAGCGCAGGCCTGGGGGTGGCAGGTGAGGCCGCCTGTCACCCCAGCCGAAGCAGGCCGGGAAGGTGGGGCGACTAGCGCCCCTCCCCCAAACCGGGACAAGACGGGGACACCGTGGTTTCCAAACCCGAGGGGGCCATCTCGAAACCGGAGATGGCCCAAGGTCAGTCGGGGTGCGAGGGATATGCTCTATGGGTAACCTTACACCCCGGCGTCTGAAGACCCGAGACGGCGTGCGGTTTTAGTCGGTTCAAGCCCGACATAACCGCCCCCGCTGGCCGGCGGGGGCGGTTATGTAATCCGAAGGGATATCCGCACGAAAAAAAAAAAAAAAGGTATCACGAGTTTGGAAACCGATTTTGATGTCGTTATCAGAAAAATATTTGTTAGATTTCGGAGACGGTTTAAGTATACTTAACCAACTCAAAAAAAGAGGTGTTGTTGTCCGTAATTAAGTGTCTTGAGATTCGTTGAGAGCGGCCCAACTTCGGTATTTTCCAACCCACTGGCGATATCGAAATTCTGTAGTTAGACGTGGTTGTCAGACTTTTTACTCCCAATACCCGTAACGAATGCTACATATAGCGGCTCAAAGGTGACAACGACTTAACGTGCCCTCTGAGGTACGAAGGAATCTCAATGTGTCAAGAATCACCCATCCTAAGATTGACCTGGCTAATATTGCTTAACCTTACAATGTGCTAACCTACTTTATTATTACTTGGCCACGAGCCCCTCGAGGTGAAATAGGTATATGATAATAATCATTAAGTGAATCAATCAATCACGAACCAATTAGTGTTATCACTCTCCTCTAGATGTCATTACTGGTGTTGAATATTGTTATCGCCACGATAGTATTATTTCAAACATGATAAGGGCAGGGCACATACGCTAATTCTAACATCAACGGCTACTAATGGCGATAAAAATCTCGTGTTACTGTGTTTGTGGTCGCACTCCACCGAAACGACTTGATTAATTTTTTTATGTTTCTTTCTTCCTCCTAACCCGACTAACACCGTAAATTCTATTTTCATCTCTCCTGTTCGGAAAGTTTAATTTTCATGGGTATAGCCGGGTAGAAAGTAGCTTATTTCATCCCTAGGGCGGCAAGTTTTTTTTTTTAATTTTAGAGTTTGCCATGGAGTCCATGATAATTAAGTTACGTCATAATGCCTTGATATCATGACGCTTTTTTAATATGGCCCCTAGATACTCGATTACAAAGTAACCAATAGATTCGATTTTCAAAACTTTTCTAATGTTGGCAGTATGACGTACCTACGTGAATTATATTTTTTTTTCAGAATTAAAAAGAAACAATTTAAGTTTGCTAAATAATTAGCGGGAAAACGAGATTCAATATAAATAAATACCTTGTGTTAATTGTGGTTAAAAATGGTTTTGGAAAGTGATTCCAGTGACAGGGATATTAATTTAACTCCCGATGAGATTGAAGAACAGGCAAAAGCTGTTGTTAATAATCCATTTTCAAATTGTTCTAATTTTACTTTAAATTTTAACTGATAATCAATACTTATACCTGTTTCATTAAATGTGTGTGTATTACATACATCTGTGAAAATTTTAACTGTCTAGCTATCACGGCCCATTTATTGACACACGGACGGACGGACAGCGAAACCATAGTAAAAGGGTCACGTTAGAAGCAAATTTGTCTGTCTATCTTTCTCTCTGTTTGAATTACATAATCTCGTTCATTGACGTGAAGTCATTTACATAAAGTGTCGCGTCGCTTTGATATTTCATTCTAATAGCTTGTGTTATGGGTTCCAGAATGCGGATAAACATACTTATATACTTTTTTTTTGTAAATACATACATATTATACATAGAAACACCCATACCAATGCAAATAGACATATTCATGCATACAAATATTTGCACTGAGCGGGAATCGAACCCGCGCCCCTGTCGTAGCGGTCGAATGCACTACCGCTATGCCACAGAGGCCGTCGTCATTTTCATACAATACATTCAATATTTAGGTATATGGCAGAACGTTTGCTGGGCCTTTATTTGAAATTAAAAGCAGCATGTGTGCTTTGGCCATAAGCCAATCCCGAAATCTGTTATTCACATTTCTTGATAAGTATAGACAGTCTGTTACAATCTAATCAATAATTTACACATATGATAATCCGTTTTATTTATCAACCGGAAAAAAATATTACTGTTTCATTGGGGTACTTGTATACACGATATATATTGAACAAGTTGTATTCATTTGATTTGAAAAGTGTATGGGCCCCATTAAAACCATCGGTGCCTAAGGCGCTGGACAAACAGAACGGACGCGCATCCTAGACGTGTCTTTGAAACCGCTTACACCGCGCGGGGGTGTGCGGGTGTTACAAAGACACGTCTAGGAATCTCAAAGAGAATGCGCGTGCATTCTCTTTGTTCGGCGCCTTAGTCAATGGCGTAGGCTTTTAGGGGGTTAAACGGGGGTTCGGTTCAGTATAAAAAAAGAACAAATTATAGTATAGTAACCGATAAACATCTTGACAATGTACTCTAGCTGCCCAGAAGACGTTTTTAGGTTTTTTTGTAGTTGTGCGGGGCGCGACGAACGAGCCGCATCAATTAGCCAATCATAGATTATATTAAACGAATGCGAGCTTAAAGGATCTTGCTTAATTTGTTGATCAGTCTTTTTTGAGGTTGGTTTTTATTTTTGATGCGCGAACTTTCCCCCACTACGCTGACTTTTGTTCACGATGTTTGCCGATAGAATAGAAGAGAGAAGATAGAATAGGGGGGGGGGGGGGGTTTATACATAAAATCCATCTCGATCATATCGGCTTTCGAACAAAAAAAATCCGCATCAAAATCGGATCATCTGTTCGGGAGCTACGATGCCAGATGCAGATACACTCAGACACGTCAAACTTATAAAACCCCGTCGTTTTTGCGTTGGGAGTTAAAAAGAGAGAGGGCTGCGAGCTTGTTTGCTACCAGTGCAATAAAAAAAAAATAGGTTACAAAAATATTGTCTGAGATAAAGTAAACTGAAGATTTCTCTTATCTTTTATCAGCCAGATACATATGATCCATCCTAACTATAGATACTGTACATCTACGCGAATGAGTGCTCCCAGATCTTAAATACATAAAAATTAGTTTATTGCCAAGTAGAAAAAACAATATTTTGCTTTATACTGTGGCCCCACACTAGGCAAGCCTGTCCTGTGGGTGCCAGATATGACGATGACTGCTCGGGCGACGTCAAAGTTTGTGGTGGTGTACTTCAAACATTTTGGAAAATTTAGAAGTCTATGCCATTTTTTACTATATAAGCTAAATATATATATACATATTAACCAATTTAATGGAAAATGACCAAAGACTACAACATGTATGATAAATGAACAAAGAGACTTTCGGTTAACTCGTAGGACAATGAAAGCAGCCATGTTGTGACTTTTGCTTTTGCTTCTTTCATGGAACAGTTTTACGTCGCAAACGTTTTTCGTCTGATTATATAATATATGGAAGGTAGGATGTCCACCAGCAAAATGGACGGACGACCTGAAAAAGGTAGCTGGGATAGACTGGATGCGCAAGGCGGAGGATCGGGTGCTATGGCGTACAATGGGAGAGGCCTATGTCCAGCAGTGGACTGCAATAGGCTAATTGATTGATATATATGGATGGTCTTGGATCTTTAAATGGATATCCATATATGGATGTCTTAGTATCAACTATTGGATTTTAAAACTTAAAATTAACTAGCTGTTGCCCGCTCTCGTGTAATACTGATCCAGTTCCCATGATCCATAGGAATCTACTCCCGGGATAAAAAAATACAGCCTATGTACTATTCCACACTATAATCTATCTCTGTGCCGAATTGCTCCGAGCATTTTCCTAACGCTGGACTCAAACATACGGCATTCAGTATCTGAACTCAGAAACTGAATGTTGACCGCTCAGAAAACTATACAATACAGATTATGAATTTCTCAGATGAATCTGACAGAATAATTTTACATAATGTTCGGCATCCCGGACCGGAATATTTCAGATGCTGCATTCATAACGCGAATAATTCCATACATTTGCATAGAGCAGCTCATACATCCCGAATACTCTCATATAGCGATTGGTATAAATTTCTCTTCCAAAAAAAAATCCGTTCCCGCAGGGGGAACGCACAGGTAGATTTCGTGAAGCAATTAATATTTTTTTATATAGAGTCTATCTAAGTCTACAGACTTTTCAAGGCCTCAACTACCGGTAACGAATGCCACAGATGTTCATAATACAACCAGGACCGACAGCATAGCACGCTCTCCAAGGCATGGAGTGGTCTCACTGTGTTAAGAATGGTCACCCATCCTAAGACTGACCTAGCTAGTATTGTTTACCCTTGCAAACGGCAAGAGATGAAGTGGACCTTGTAATCTATTTCAGCTGGAAGCACGCGGCCATATAAAATAAAATAATTTATATGTAAACATTTTTATTTAAAAAAAAACAATAGTGTTCAGTCAGTAACTGAACATGACACGAATGATTTTAAAATAAAAAGTAAGATTGTAAATATTGTTATTCAAGGTAATGTTGTGAGAACCGCTAGGGTTGCCACACCAAAAATGGAGAACACTATTTACATTTTTAGGGTTCCGTATCCCAAAAGTTAAAAAAGGAACCCTTATAAAATCACTTTCTTGTCCGTCTGTCCGTGTGTCACCGCCGATTTTCTCAGGAACGGGTGGACCTAGCAAGTTGAAATTTATACCAGACACTGAGGTCTATAGTCCCTATTAGGTGTATAAAAATCAAGGTCCTGAGTCAACGCGATAAAAAGATATGGGCAAATGTAGATTTTCGCGAAAACTTTTAAGAACTATAATTTATCTTAATTTTCAAGCTTTAATTTTTTGAAATATTTCCTTTATTTGTGCTGTAAGACCGGTATTTTAACCAAAATCGACAATTCTTGCTCAACCGGAAGTACCCTAAAGGTTTTTGGTCGTAATCTTATATGGTAGGTCCCGTTGACCTAGAATTGCGAAATTTGGCAAAAGACAAGGTCTTACACGACTAATAAAAGCATAATTTCCAAAAAATTAAAGTGGTTCGGAACCCTCAGTATAAGAGTTCGACTCGCACTTGACCGGTTTTCCATTTCATTAAATTAATTGTCACGACGCCCTAAGACGTAGTAAGTAGTGGTAAGATTTCAAGTTTCAATAGTTCGATAAAGATTCAATAGTTCAATATAGTTTCAATAGTTCAATATAGTTTCAATAGTTCAATACAGATTCAATAGTTCAATATAGTTTCAATAGTTCAATATAGTTTCAATAGTACAATATAGTTTCAATAGTTCAGTATAGTTTCAATAGTTCAATATAGTTCCAATAGTTCAATATAGTCTTAATAGTTGACAACCCTACCGTGTACTAAGCGTGTACAACCTTCAAACATGCAAGGTTTCCGTCTGGTCCTTAAACTTTGTTACTTAGTTTAAATGTTACGATCCTAGACGAAACTAAAACTTATGTAAGGATTTATACCCGAGTTAACAGTACATATCAGAAAGTATGTAATAAATTGAATTATATGAAGGCGCTAGAAATAAATATGTATAGGTAATATGAACATACATATATCAAAGTGATGATGTATTAAAAAATCACTCGAAACCGGCGGGCTTGCATGAAAGGCTTAATGACAGTAGATTAATTTCATGAAGTGTGTAAGGGCAGAAGTAGATGGCGAGCCCTTGTTTCTGCCTATCTCTGAGGGAAAAGGCGTGAATATATGTATAATAATAAAAAATATTACATTGTTCTCAAGATAATGAATATTAACTCCCAAGCTAGGCCAATGGCTGTATTTTGGGTGGCAGTGTAGTTCAGACCGTGGGCAATTGATACGTTAAATTTACATAAATAAGGATTGTTGCTGTACATCGGGCTTATAGTTGTTTCGTAGTGTAAATGTAAATAATTATTGTGTATATTACTGGTATGTGGGTTCGTGTTTGTGCGTGTGTGTGTGTGTTCGTGTGGGTGTGTCTGCCTGTGTGTGAGGATGTGTGTGTCCGTGTGTGTGTTGATGTATATAAGTACCACCAACATTGGCACGCACCCCCGTGGTGTTGGTGGTACGCCCGGCAAAGGAGATGTGAAGATGTATGTAAAGGTGTATACTTCTCCTTTGCCGGGTGTACCTTTTCCTTTTTTTTTTCGTGCGGAAATCCCTTCGGATACCCCCCCGCCGGCGAGCCGGGGCGGTTATGTCGGGCTTGAACCGACTAAAACTACCTACTTGTCTATTTCCATCACCTAAAACATTCCGAACGTTAAAATAATCCAAGATAAATCGTCTATCCACCTGTCAACACAGCATCCGTAAAAGATTACTGTTGATGCTATAACTGCTTATAAAACCGAGATAACGTTTCTTTATGGCATAACGCCATGATATAGATTAGAGTTATCGATATCAGTTGTCACGATGCAGTATTGTTTTCACCACTGTATTGACGGCTTAAGGTCATAGCTTACCAAAGCCACCCGATAACCCGAGCCAATACTAGCTGTTGCCCGTGGCTTCGCCCGCGTGCTATTCTGATCCCGTTCCCGCTACCCATGTAAGCCTATTCCCCCACCACAACCTATAATGAGATACACAATTTGACCATACATCATTTTGTTACATCTCAAAGGGTTTAGGTAGCGTTTTCGTTCAGTCGGGGTGCGAGCCAGTCGGGGTGCGAGGGATATGCTCTATGGGCAACCTTACACCCCGGCGTCTTAAGACCCGAGACGGCGTGCGGTTTTAGTGGGTTCAAGCCCGACATAACCACCCCTGCTGGACGGCGGGGGGGTATCCGAAGGGATTTCCGCACGAAAAAAAACGTTTTCGTTGAAAGCTGCAAGACGGCTTGTTTGACACCTCCAACAAATATCATTATATTTTAGCAAATGTATATAAAAACTTGACAAATTATATACTAAAACCTTCCTCGAGAACCACTCTATCCATTGGTGATAACAGTGGGAAAATCGATGCAGTAGTTTTTCAGTTTATCGCGAAGAGACAACAGATAGACGCGGGGGGAGGACTTTGTTTTATAATATGTAGTGACTATGGTTATACGCTCAGGGTGTCTTTGGGGATTAGGATTCAGGGATTAAAAGGTCAGACACCAGTCGCTTCCATAAAAGCTGAAGGAGGAGTAAGGGGACCCCGAGCTCCAAAGTGTAAGCCTCGGAAGCAACCGGGAACCATGGACCGGGATGACTGGGGAGTGCGTCCCCTGTTGAGTCCATGTAGTGAGCGTATACCCATCCAGATTTCAAAAGGGTTTAACCTCCTTAGAGTTTGGTTTTTGAAAATCAGAATCAATATATAAACATAAACATAACATAACATAACTTCACGCCTGTATCCCCGAAGGGGTAGGCATAGGTGTATTGCACACCCACGATTCGCCAGTTATGCTTAGGTCCCAATGTAATAGGGGGCGAGCCTATTGCCATCAACCGGGCACATTACTAAGCGAGCGATAATCAATATATCAGGATAGTAAATGTTCTATAGACAAAATTTATTCGTGACTTTGTTGGTGGTGGTTCACTCAAGTCTCGGCGAAAATAAACTTTAAAATAATTAAACTTTTTTTTTTTTCAAAACTAGCCTTAGCCTGCAACGGAGTTGATCCACTCAAAAAGCTATGAAAATAAATTTTAAGGTAAATTATTAAACACGCTAATTTTGTAGGGTTCCGCAGCCAAGGGGTAAAACGGGACCCTAATACTAAGACTCCGCTATCCGTCCGTCTTTCTGTCTGCCCGTCTGTCACCAAACTGCATCTCATGAGCCGTGATAGTTAGACAGTTGAAATTTTCACAGATGATGTATTTCTGTTGCCACTTTAACATAAAGATACTAAAAAAATCCTTTCCCGCAGGGGGAACGCACAGGTAGATTTCGTGAAGCAATTAATATTATTTTAAATAGAGAACTACGGACTTCAAACAATATTTCGTGAAGTAATTTATACTTATCGGTTAGAAATATTTTTTGACCCTCTATGACCTATGCTTCTTCTAAGACCCACGCCGAGCGCATTTTTAACATGTTTAATTTTTTTTTCTCGAAAACGGTAACTTTTAGCGAAAAACTTTTCAGACATTTATTTTACACTTAAAAATGGCCTATCGATTTAAAATGTTTCCGAAAGCAAGAATGTTCACCGGTTAGAAGTTATGATTTTTTTTCCGAAAAATTTTGGTTTTTCCCCCCTCCACTTTTAGTTAAAGTTTTAATCTTATGGGTTTATAATTAAAAGTTGTTGGTATTCATGTATACTATGGGATAAAATTAGAACGGTTCGAATATCTTTCATGGAACTTGAAATTTTGAGGAAAAACTGATTTCACAAAAAGTGAGGCCCTACCGTCCCCTTAGGCCAGATTCCACCCGTTCACGAACTTAAACTAAGTTTACACCTAAGCAATTTTTGACCGCAGTTTGAAAGCGATCGGGGCAAAAATGCGACCGTGAGAGTGCCGCAAATTTTGGGAACCATACATACATTACATATATATACATACATATATATATATATATATATAAACTTTTTGACCAGTGGTCATTTCGGACTCAGGGGGTCATAACTAGACCTATGAAGATTTTTTTTTAAATTCGACAGTAGTCAAGAAACCAATAGGTTCGATTTCATCGGGGGTGTGTGTTGGGTAACCTCCTCGAGTGTCGCTCCGATTCCGATCCCGCTGCAGTCCGGGGGGAACGGAATCGGAGCGGCCGGTACACCCTGGGCGGCGGTCAATGGCTTCCCCTTCACCCCTTCATAGGGTTGGCATTGATCGTCGGCCAATACCCAACGTGGCGGGAACACATCGCTCTCCGTACTCCTCTGCTTTCAGAGGAGACAGGATGAGCGATGCTGTTAGTGGTGAGATGGCCCAGGGTCAGCCGGGGTGCGAGGGATATGCTCTATGGGTAACCTTACACCCCGGCGTCTGAAGACCCGAGACGGCGTGCGGTTTTAGTCGGTGCAAGCCCGACATAACCACCCCCGCTGGCCGGCGGGGGGGTATCCGAAGGGATTTCCGCACGATAAAAAAAAAAAAAAAAAAAAAAAAAAAAGGTTCGATTTCATCGAAATCTACCTAAAACAGAATTAAATAAATATTTAAGCTAATATGGAAGTCATTCAACAGATATTGAAGAACAGAACATAATTGATAACGGCAACAGGTACGTTTGAAATATTCACAGAATAATAAATAAATATTCTACGACATTCTGAACAGCGCTTTCTAGACCCAAAGTAAGCATAGTTTAACTAGCTTGTGTTATGGGTTCCAGAATGCGGATAAACATACTTATATACTTCTTTTTTTGTAAATACATACATATGATACATAGAAACACCCAGACCAATGCAAATAGACATATTCATGCATACAAATATTTGCACTGAGCAGGAATCGAACCCGCGCCCCATGTCGTAGCAGTCGAATGCACTACCGCTACGCCACAGAGGCCTTTAGTCGCATTATGTCCAATTCGCAAAATGTCCAACTGTCCAGTTCGCAGTAGGTCCAGTTCGCAATTGGTCCAGTTCGCGATTGGTCCAGTTCGCAGTAGGTCCAGTTCGCAATTGGTCCAATTCGCGATTGGTCCAGTTCGCAAATGGTCCAGTTCGTAATTAGGGATCCTCCTTGATTACGAGAAGCTTTTATGCCAACCTTCTGAGAGGCTAGATTCAGGTCGAAGTAATAATGCATGTAATTTATGATCAAAACTTTTATTTAAAAAAAAAATTAATGAAAGTAATTAATTTTAATCAAAGATTTGCTTTGATTTAAATAATTTGCAATAGCTGGCAATAACAAAACGCGGACATGTATTTGTCTTATTTGAGGGTATTTATAAAAATCATTGACAAATAGGTGCTAATATCAATTAGGGAGGTACTTGATGAATAAAGTGACCTAACACGAAGGGTTATTGCGGAGGTCTCGCAGACCTCCGCAATAACGATAACCTAACCTATATCTATCCGTGTAGGGGCGCGCGGTGTCCACGAGCTCAAAAGGGCCTGCCGTAATCAAAGACGACTCCTATTTTATGAACTGGACCAATTGAGAATTGGACATTATGAGAATTGGACGTTGTGAGAATTGGACAATTTGCGAATTGGACGTTGTGAGAATTGGACAATTTGCGAATTGGACGTTGTGAGAATTGGACAATTTGAGCCCGCTGGACATTTTGCGAATTGGACATAATGCGACTAAAGCCACAGAGGCCGTCAATATTTCGTTATAATATATATTCACTTTAAAAGTAAATAATTAAATTAAAATAAATATTTTATTTTTTTTATGGGAGAGGCCTATGTCCAGCAGTGGACTGCAATAGGCTAATTGATTGATTGAAATATTTAATTTGGGGGGCTCCTATACAACTAACGTCATTTTTGCCATTTAATGATACTGTGCAGGACAACTAGTACATAAGGTTAATTTTGTTAGTACATAAGTGATAGTGTATACAATTAAACTGATTTAACAAAAACTATAGGAATAATCGTGTATAATAGTTATAAGTTTGCGACGAAGAAATCGTCATTGTTTACCGATCTATAAGTGTAAATTGTATCTTATTTCGTGTCACCTTATTTCTACTACCTATTAGAATACATAATACGGTATATAAATCATTGTAAATAGAAAATAAACGCATAATTGTAAGATTGACCGATCGACCATTAGGGTATATCCGCGTAAAAAGTCGTTAAGCCGCGGTGTTACTAACGAGCCGCGAAAGTTCGATCGGCCAATCAGAAAAATCGAATTAATTGGATTAAGACTATAAAAAGCCGCTATATTTTGATTCGACACCTCAGTCGGCAACTAGAAAATCAAGCGAAAAGTGCTCTCTCCTCTTCACAAGGAATAAATGAAGATACATGAAAAAATCTCTCTTTAATTCTGGAAAATTCAAGTACTCTTCGAGGCTACCCATAATAAGTGTTCCGCTTAAGTACAGCACCACGACGACATCCACAATCCAGCAAACCCCCCAAAGTACACATCCATTGCGTCGAAGTCGTGTTTCTGAGCAGATAAAGTCTCATCGACGGAATTGGCTTTGGGTTGTGTACAGATACAGAACCCTTCGTACGCGATTCCGACTCGAACCGGTTTTTATATTTCTAAACTTTGTTTGGAAAATTTTAACACTAACTTCGATTCACACAAAGCTAGGTACAAAATAATAAACTTTATTATTCCAGGAATATGTTATTGGAGATCGCAGGAACAGGATCAGTATATCGGAACCGCGGGTAACAGCAAGTAATGCTATGAAGAATAAATAAGTTCTATGTAGGTCGATCATAATAAGCGGCGATAGCCCGGTGGCGTACGTAACGGACTGCTGAGACGAGGTCTCGAGTTCGATCCCCAGGCGCCCCGGGCACACACCTCTGACTTTTCATAGTTATGTGTGCATTAATAAATGTTAATTACCGCTCGCTTAATAATGTGCCCGGTAGATGGCAATAGGCTCGCCCCCTATTACATTTAACATAACTGGGTGTGGGTGTGTAATACACCTATGCCTACCCCTTCGGGGATACAGGCGTGAAGTTATGTTATGTTTAAATCATAAGCGCTATAAACTCAACAATAACATTCCGCACTACTCAAATATTTATTTTCTAATTTGTTTAAGAAATGTTGCTGAAATGCGCTTTCATCTTTTTATTGCTTTAAAGATAATATTTTGATAGTTTTGTTAAATGTTATTGTTCATCAATTGCAGTCTAAACAATGATTTAGTGCGATGAATATAGCCCATCGGATTTATCGACTAGGTCTGCAAGGCGAATCGCTGCTTGCAATGTTGAGCTGAGTGAGACATCGTGAATCAGATTTTGAAAATTTTGAACAGTGATCATTCCTCCGTGGCAAGTCCGATTTTGAAAATTCTTTTTGAAAGTCACAACTCTGGACATGCTTTCTGAGCGTGTAAAGTTTGGTCACAGTGTCTCGAGCGGTTATTATGTAATTCCATCTGGATTTTTTTAACGGTGATCATTCCTCTGTTACCACATTAATTTTTTCAAAATATATCCATAAACCTTCCTCTGATTGACCTCTTTAATCAGACAGACAGACACGACGAATCTATAAGGGGTTCCGTTTTTTACCATTTGGCAACGGTACCCTAAAAACATCAAATAAATCACGATCGAATCCGTTAAAAATAGTTTTATTTCAATGTGTGACATTTGCATAAACTTCCGACAGTATCAAGTATAGTGCCGTTGTGCTATACGAGCATCTGTGACATTCGTTACAAGTATTTGGAGCCTCTAAAAGTCCGATAACCGTTCAACTACAGAACTTCGATATCGCCAATGGGTTGTGGAGGTCAGATGGCAGTCGCTTCAAGGTGGATAGTGAAGTTCAGCCGTTTCGTAGTTAGACTGAAAGCCGAGCCCAACTAAGTTGGAAAAACTGAGCTCGGAGAAGGATAGCAGATTACCTTGTTCGTAAAAGAACCTAATGCTAGGATTAAGCGTTATACACACGTATCCGGCTCAGGTACCTGTTTGGGCTTCTAAATACGAATCTAACGACACCTCTCAAGCTAAAATCCATCGAGCCGTTCAAGTCGCAGAGCGTGCTAAACAATGATACGTACATACATTCATACTCTCGAAAGTCAGGATAATCAAAAAAATAGGCATATTAATAAATAAATATTCTACGATATTCTACATAGCGCTTTCTAGACCAATAGCATAGTTTAACTAGCCTGTGTTATGGGTTCCAAAATGCGGATAAACATATTTAGATACTTTTATTTTTTTAAATAAACAAATATTACACATAGAAACATCAGATCAATGCAAATAGATATATTCATGCCTACGAATATTTGCACTGAGCGGGAATCGAACCCGCGCCCACTGTCGTAGCAGTCGAATGCACTATCGCTACGACACAGAGGCCGTCTATATTTTGTACGAATTTGTTTACAGTTCGGTGTCACGCAGATCTGACGCGTTAGGGCCCGAAGCTCGCTTAGACCAAGAAACGAAATCTTATTGATATTATTCATATTCATCTTAATAAGTATATGAATAATAGTTGGGACTAATTCCCAGTCGCATCCGAGGCTCTCACCTCGGAGTTCAGGGTCCGCATTCCGGCTTTTGCTTGTCCACTTCGTACGGTCTTGGATATTCATGGTAATGGGACCATAGGCACGCATACCATCTTTTACGACGCCACTATTATTATAAATGCGAGAGTGTGGATGGATAGACATTTGTTACTCAATCACGCTACAGTAGAGCAGATTTGGATGAAATTTGGCACCTGGATAGATTATACCCTAAAACAGCATTTGGGCTACTTTTGTTAGTATTTCACATGGGAGGAGCACAAGTAACAGCCCGATCATTCGATCTAATTGAGAACTTCCTCCTTATTGGCAGTCAGTTAAACACAATTAGACTTCACAAAACGTACGTTATCACATACTAAAACATTGACGGATACAAAATGCTGACCTCTCTGATAAGATTCGGAAGAAAGGTCACGGAAACGTGAGCTATAATTATCAGTTCATGATAGTTAACTAACCTAATTTGGTTAATAGTGTTAAATGCTGTTCTTAGGTCAAACATTTTAGTACTGAATCATCAACGTAATTTTTTTATTAATGAGTAGTTGCAGATACGAAGTTTCATGTTATGAAAAAAAAATCATTAAAGGGGGAGGTTCGTGTTCAGTTCGCCAGGAAATCAATGATAATTTTTGTTGGTACTGTGGCACTTCCGATGTGATCTCACCTATACTTCTATACAAATATTATACGAGGTAAAGTTTGTGAGGTTGTAGGAAAATCTCTGGATCTACTGAACCGATTTTAAGAAAATTCTTTTACCAATAGAAAGCCACATTATTTTTGAGTGTCATAGGCTATCACGCTACTATCCAAGGGAGCGGAGCAGTTATCATAAATGTCCAAAAATCTGACAGATTCCCATATATTATATGAAAACGGGACTATAATGGTTGAAGGGGTCCAACAGGGGTTTGAAATACGCCACGGGCGAAACCGAGGACCAGCTACATAAAATTACTTTTCGTGACAGACTGTGTTGTCGTGAATGCTGTTTTCAAGTTAAAGAGACCGATATTCTTAGCAATCCACGGATGAGTCGGGAACTCGAGACAGTGCTTGGGACTTGCGACCCAAGTGTAGGTTTAGAAGGGGCCCCTTTTGTTGATGTACATTAACACTCACCTTCACTTCCCAAGTTCCCCTCCCTGCCTAACCAAATTTGATGCGAACCTTCTAGTGCCGCTTTAGACATTCGTCCTAGTAATGAGCTTATTGTAGCTCTCGATAGGCCTAGATCTTTAAGTGGGTTATAGAGAGATTTTGCTGGTATGCCTCTCGCTCCCACTTCCACTGCATACAAATTAACCACGTAACCGTTTTTGGTTAATTTGTTTGTGAGATCATAGTATTTATTTTAGTACTGAATCATCTACGTATTTTTAGGGTTCCGTTGCCAAATGGCAAAAAACGGAACCCTTATAGATTCGTCATGTCTGTCTGTCTGTCCGTCCGTATGTCACAGCCACTTTTTTCCGAAACTATAAGAACTATGCTATTGAAACTTGGTAATTAGATGTATTCTGTGAACCGCATTAAGATTTTCACACAGAAATAGAAAAAAAACAATAAATTTTGGGGGTCCCCATACTTAGAACTGAAACTCAAAAAATTTTTTTCGTCAAAGCCATATGTATGAGGTATCTATGGATAGCTCTTCAAAAATGATATTGAGGTTTCTAATATCATTTATTTCTAAACTCAATAGTTTGCGCGGGAGACACTCCCAAAGTGGTAAAATGTGTCCCCCCCCCCTGTAACTTCTAAAATAAGAGAATAATAAAACTAAAAAAAATATATGATGTACATGTAAATTTCCAACGATAATTGGTTTGAACGCGATCTAGTAAGTAGTTTTTTTTAATACGTCATAAATCGTAAACCGCAATTTACCTTTCATTCACTAAACTAAAATATAAAAATTCAAAAAAAACATTATTATGTTACTTGCTGCTACGGAACCCTTAATGGGCGAGTTCGACTCGCACTTGGCCGCTTTTTTTTGTTCTTTTGACGTCGAAGACGTTTGATTTGATTTCATTTAGAGATAGGATTAGTGGGTATGTGGGAGGGATACGACTACTTATTATTAAAAACAATTTTGAATAAAAATACTGCAACAAAAATATCTAAGTTTGGCCCGAAGTTTGACAATCACTCTGTGATTTCCGCCCCACTAGATTTTATAATAGTATAGATGGAAAAATCCCTCTTACAAAGTTAAACATGTAACGTAAAAAACTTGTAATGATAAAAACATAATTTAGAATAATTCACAAAAAACAGAGACAAAGATTGAACTCTGACTGATAATTTTATTCTAACACGTACAGCTGAGAGATTACATCACTAAATCTTGGGAAAATTTTTATAATACATCATCAGCCCCACTTGACAACGTTCAAGAAATCTCCAGCGTGTCGAACAGGGTAGCGTACCAGATCCTTCGGCTATTCAAGTGGTATAGCATGAAGGTAATTCAGGTCTACGCACTTTAAAGGCTGGAGGTTGGTCCCCTAACCATGATGTTTGATTAACTACCGTCTGACGATGACGGCCCAAAGTCATGAGGAAAGCCTGCCCTAGAGCCTCATCCGTTAATCCGCAGGTGTACCGGCTTGCAGATGAGATTGCAATGGATCTCGAAGATGTTGGCATTGAACTCAAAGATCTTGGTAAGACCTCATAAACCGTAGGTAGTCATTTTCTATGAAATTAGATTTTATATTTCCACATTTTTTTTTTATAAATAATTAAATTAACCCGTCCCTCACTGCACCCGGTGCAAAGGTGCCCATTACGCTGGCTGTATTGCCCCGTTGAATAGCGATGGCTAACCTTTGCACCAGATACGAGCCGGATCCACTATCTATTTTGATTTGTTTTTGACGTTTTCATATTAGAATGCCTATTTTTTTTCGACATAGGCATATAATTTTATTTAAACTTTGAACATTATATCTGTTCTTTTTTCAAAGAGTTTGTTATTGATGTTTTTCAAAAGAGTTCCCACGTTATTGAATATATTTTTTTAAGAATTTCCTTTTACGTCACCTGCATTTGTATGACCGTAAACAGTAAACAATGACTACCTTTTGCAATATACTGCTATCCGCGACTTCGTCCGCGTGGAACTTTTTTAGTTAAAATTTCACGGATCACTAAGATAAAAGAAGTCTAAGTTATGCCTTATAACATCAGTTACCTGCTAGTGAAAATTCCATCAAAATCGGCCAAGCTATTTCGGAGATCAGCTGGAATGAACTGACACAAAGACAAACGGAAAGTTCAAAAGTGGTTATTTTTTTTCAACCCTTAGGAGCCAAAGAATAAGGTATAAGGTCAGAAAGATGCGGGTGGGCGACCACCCAAATAGAACCAAGTACAGGGGGTTAAAGGGCAGGGCAAAGCTAGTCATTAAATATAATTTCTACTTAGTTTCACAATAGTCGTTATGCCTTTCAGTATATTATTAGTGAGCATAATATTGCATTTAAAATATTTTTATGAATCAATTATCAACTTTATTAGACCGAAAGTAATATGGCTCAGCCATTATTGTACAATGGCCGTTAATAACAGACAATTAAACACATTATGACAGCTTTAACATAGATCTTCAGGGCTAAACTGACTTCACCTGCCAGACCTACTGACTGACAAGGCTCTGGTGCAGATGTTCCTTTAAGGTCGCAACCCTTCAACCAACCCTTCCGTCAGACCGCAGTCACTTCCATAAAAACTGCATAAGTCAAATCAAAAGGAGGAGAAGGGCCCTGGGATATGAGGTGTATGATAATATGATGATCTAAAAACAGGAATTTACTGTCATAATATTGTGAAGAAAAGGTTGATTTATTTATATAATACTGTACACATTATTAGCTTGTCTTTAATCCAGGATAAAAGAGGGTTGTAATAAGTTTGACAGGTGTATGACATGTCTGCTTGTAACGTCATAGCTCCCAAAAGAATGAACCGATTTTGACATCCTTTTTTCCTATCTGGGAGCTGCTGACGTGATCGAGATGGTTCATGATGGATATTCCTATAAGCTACATACAAACAGTATTTTCCATTGATGTGTATGAAATACAGAGTTTATTTCAGAAGGGTATATGTGGACTTCAGACCATCGGTACAGTATCAACAAAATCCTTTTTTAAATGTCTTTAATGCTATATTAGTCCAGTCATAGCAATACGCATCTATTTAACTTGATTTGACTGGAATTCAATGCCATTGAAAAATAAAAATATTTTTGTGTATCTGTGGCGATACCACATATACCCAGCGCCATCTAGCGACAACAAGGTGAACTACTTGGATACTACTACATCAATACCAATCCTGAATCGCGAAAGTGAAGTTCGCGCGCTGGTATAGCATATATACAACATCCCAACGACAACCGTTGGGCCGCGGCCCGCCAGGCGTGATCACCTTGCCTGGTCGGAGGATCCTCCCTTTGTGTTGGAGGAACATCACACCCTGTTCCTCCACAGTGGTGACCCCGACGTGATCTGATCACGTAACCTTCGCTGAACATATCAGCAGCATTCCTATCGCCACCATCCTATTCGCTTCTTCCGCATGAGCGGTAATTAAGTCTTCGCCATCCAGCAGCTTCGGCCTCAACTGGGATACCACAGCATGCAACGACCGCTGCAGCCTGGTTACCCTACGGCCACATCAGCCTCTAAAGGCACAGTACACTGCACATACGGTCCACGTAAGAAGAGCACATCTCTCCCGTCTACGTAGCAGTCATTGCCTACGGCATATACGGTCCACAAAATAAGAGCACATCTCTCCCGTCTACAAAGCATTCGCCCCATACACGGGGGACTTACCTCGACTCAAGAGGATTCGCCTCGCCTCACCGAGGGCTCACCGAGGACTCACCTCGACGCTTCGAGCCCCGATTCACTGGGCATTTCACCGCAGCACCGCATCACCGCAGCACCGCATCACCGCACTCAGCCCCGCATCTTCGGGACCAGCGGTTAGTCCCAATTAACGAGGACTAGCGAGGAAGACTGTTCCACCAATGGAACCAGCGGCGTCCAGTTCCGACGAAATGGAACTACACAAGACTGGCACTGGCACGCTCCACAAGAGAGCTTAAGACAGCTGACTCATCGCAATCAACCTCCGGTCTTGGAGGGGAGTGATGTGGCGATACCACATATACCCAGCGCCATCTAGCGACAACAAGGTGAACTACTTGGATACTACTACTTCAATACCAATCCTGAATCGCGAAAGTGAAGTTCGCACACTGGTATAGCATATATACAACATCCCAACAACAACCGTTGGGCCGCGGTCCGCCAGGCGTGATCACCTTGCCTGGTCAGAGGATCCTCCCTTTGTGTTGGAGGAACATCACACCCTGTTCCTCCACATATCCACCCTTATAATTTGAAGCCTGCCAGATCTTGATACATGTTTTACAACAAAAATCTTCCCAAGAATCATACCTTTTAAGACATTGAATCCTAAAATACATAGAATAGAATTTGATAATTCAGTGGAGTTTTATAAATCAAGTATCGACTAAAACCGTACAATGTGCGGACGAAAAAAAAAAACTGAGAGATTTTCTTAATATTTTTTTCCGTAAGAACCTTGTACAGAGTATTAGAAAACTATAAAAAAAAACAGCCAAATCGGTCAAGCCGTTTTCATGCTATGTCGTGACAACGGAAAACGGGTTTCATTTTTATATATATAGATTATTATTATAATACATATATACATTATATCAGTTCACAATATCATTATATCATTAGCCAAATAAATAAATTATTTATTTGTTTATATATTTGAATAACGATATAATGATATTGTGAACTGATTTTATTTGACTAATGATATTATGAACAGATTTTTTTTTTCTTTTCTCTCTTAGTTGTTATGTTATTTCAATCTGACATCGAACATTATATTTTGAACAATTTTAATTATTCATGTTATTTTACCAATCTTAGTTTTGTGCTTGGTGTTTTTAATTAATTTAAACTTGACTTGCAACATCTTTTATTATATCTGCATTTTTTAATTATTTTTTATTACTTTGCAAAGACAATCAGTCAATGCTGTGCATATTTGTAATTGGTGCAACACATGCCTACTAATATCTTGCTATTGAAGCATAAATTAGCGTAAAACACACTTTAAAATATTCAAACCATATCTAAAATATAAAACTTTATCCAATAAGAATCATATTACACTACCAGTGAATGACCTATTATTGTTGACCACCTAATTAAATTAAAGGATATAAGAATAATTTACACGTCAAAAAGGTTCTATATTTAATTTTAAAAGTATACTTACTAGTAAATTCATCGGTATCCCAAGGGTCTTTCATCAAATTAATTTTGAACGCGCAAAAATAATATCAAACACAAGGCAGTACATTCTTGATTCCTTCAGCTAATAAATAGCAATCTCAAGAATCAAACGTCCGGGAATTGTCACACGCACAATGTAGACGACGCAATCGGCTAATTAAAAAGTCCTACATCAATTTATACAATTCAACCGCTTATTTGTTCCACACCAAAAACATCTTCGGTCACCGAGAAAAACGTATTATCACAAAAGTTTTCTTCCAACACAGTTTTAAAGGGAATGAAGGATTAATTGCTCTAATTATAGTTCACTTATTGTTTGTAACTGTGTCGAAACAATGATATTTTATTGAAATAATATGCTTCAAGGCACAAAATTTATCCTTTTTCCAATTCTGACGTGACTTATAGGGCTGTACCAGATAACCTATGCCAAAATGTAGAGGCATTTTAGTCGATTTGAGGCATACATTTTCGAAATAAGATACGATTCCAATGTTGCTTCGTATAATTTATATTACAACAAGGAGGTTGACAATAATACGGCTATATCCGTTGATACTCCTTGCATCTTTTGTAATATAGGTTTACTTAAATATAGGTATACGTAACCTTTGCGTCTGTAGACCCGAGATGGTGTGCGGGTTGCGGGTGCCCGACATAACCGCCCCCGCTGGCCGGCGGGGGGGGGGGGGGGGGTATCCGAAGGGATTTCCGCACGAAAAAAAATAAAAATAATGTAGACTGCACTGCAATAAAGTCAGATGGTCATGTGTCATGTCATATGACTTCATACAAAGTCAAAATCAAATCAAATCAATTAGCCTATTGCAGTCCACTGCTGGACATAGGCCTCTCCCATTGTACGCCATAGTACCCGATCCTCCGCCTTGCGCATCCATACAAAGTAATAGTTATTATTTCACTTATATTTTCACAAATTGCAACATTTTTAATATTAAAATATTTCCGAAGATTTTCAATGACAATTTGCGGTATAAAAGGCAATTATTAAGTATATGAAATTCTTAAGGGGGCCAATATATATGACAATATGTATATATATATATCATCATGTCAGCCAAACGACGCCCACTGCTGAGCATAGGCCTCCCCAAAGGATCTCCACAACGATCGTTCCTATACATATATATATATATATAAGCGGCGATAGCCCGGTGGCGTACGTAACGGACTGCTGAGACTAGGTCTCGAGTTCAATCTCCAGTCGCCTCGGGCACACATGTGCATTAATAAATGTTAATTATCGCTTGTTTAATAATGTGCCCAGTAGATGGCAATAGGCTCGCCCCCTATTACATTGGGACCTTAACATAACTGGCGAATCGTGGGTGTGTAATACACCTCTGCCTACCCGTTCGGGGATACAGGCGTGAAGTTATGTTATGTTATGTGTTATATATATATATATAATTAAACATTTGATATATGTATATATATATATATATATACAAATATTAAAATCAAATGTTTAATTTGATAAAGATTCATAATATACTCGTCTAAATAGCTTTGCAATTACTACGTAAATTATGAACATTTCTTTTTCTTCTTATTTTGTAGACTTATAAAAGAGGAACAATTTCACCCTACATTGTTTTCTTACATCTCAAAGGGATTAGGCAGCGTATTCGATTGAAGGTCTCAGTCGGTTTGATCCTATCATCTTGAATAATTATCGTCTTATTTCAACTATGATGTTTTGCGATTGTGATAATCGATACCAAACATTGATATGTAAGATTATTTCAAAATAATGGATGCTGATGTCGAATATCCCCATCACAGAACACTAATATCCTAACGGGTTCCATTCCTGTTTTGCCGAAGGTTTTTCCGAATGCTGAAAAATATTCTAAAACGAAATTAAATGAATAATTAAAGACTTTGAAACTTTTTATTTTACTATTTTTATAAGTAAACTATTAGTTTACTTAATAAATCGCCTCAACCTTGTCTCATTTGCATTCGAGATCAAACTATGTTAGTCTGTCAATGTCAAAAAAAGAATAATGGCAATGGCATGAGTTTGTTTACATGTAATTCCCAAATAAAAATAAACATTCTATTTTATACAGTTTGAAGCAAATTATGGTGATATGTCTTCGTTTTTATGCTTTATTTGTCATAATGCTGTTAACGCGGACACAACTGAAGAGACTCGTGAAAAGTACAGAGAGGTCGTCGAAATGAATGTAAGTAATTATATTATGTTTTAAAGTAAACCAGTTATAAAATAAAAAACTAAATTATTTAAAAAATGAACCTACTATACATATGGAGCTGCTGTATCATGGGCAGTCCCTTTCAGGCAACATTGGATGGTGCAAAAAAGATTTATTAAAGACTAGCTACCTGCCCTCGCTTTGGTTTATATAAGCTTTTTAACTCAAACCACATAATATTAAATATATCCTATATCCATCGTGGATATAGATCTTTCAAATGGTGAAAGAATTTTCCCATAAAGTTCAGTGGTTCCAAAGATACCCTCGACAAATAAACAAACTCACAAAATTCATTCTCTCTCTGCATAACATTAGTATAGAGACAGCAGGGACTATTGTGTACAATATATAACAACTTTCAAACATTTATTATTACTGGCCCTAGAGTACCGTCTTGCAAGTGAGGTTGGCTTGGGCCTCAGAGATCATGATGTGGCCCTAAAATATACTCCCGTACCAAAAACCAATTACTAGATTATGATTGCAGATCCATTACAGTAGATTAGACTTCCTCGTAGTGTTATTCTGTATTGTAGCAAGCTCCCCTTATATATTGGTTCTTGAGTTCACAGTGTGTTTGTTTCAGCTATGTCCTGACTCTCATCTGTGCTATATATGCTGCCATATGGTCAATAAACTATGGTTCTTCAAGTCAGTATGTATTAAGAGGAGCCATGAATATCCTGTATTGTTTAGGTAAGTTATTACTGAGAACTGTTGTGGTGGAATTGGATGAGATGCTCTTATGATGCATAAGGGGGAGCCTCTGAAGTGTATAAATTCACGAACCTCAGAGTCAAGTAAACCTTCCCCACAAGCCGGTACACTGGCTGATTGACAGACGAGGAACTTATTGTGAAATGTAGAATTTTTAATTTTTAAGTAGTTCAGCTTCATTGCACTAGATGGCGCTGGGTATATGTGGGAAACACTTTGTAGGGTGAGCTTTGAATTATGGAATCTCTTTTATTTTTATTTGTACATGTGAAAACCGCTATGGGTTTGCATCGTTTGAAGGTGATACCTCTTTTTTGTGCGGAAATCCCTTCGGATACCCCTCCGCCGCCCAGCGGGGGTGGTTATGTCGGGCTTGAACCGACTAAAACCGCACGCCGTCTCGGGTCTACAGACGCCGGGGTGTAAGGTTACCCATAGAGCATATCCCTCGCATTCCGACTGACCCTGGGCCATTCGTAGTGTCCCCTCTGAAAACAGCAGAGGGGTACCTGGAGCGACAACCCCCGCGGGCCTTGCAGGCCCGCCATACCTCGACCCCCTCGTGCAATGGGGTCAGCTGGCCCTGAAAAGGGCCGGTTGGTCAGACTCTTGGCCGTTGACGTTGACGCCAGCTACTCCAGAGGAGCAATCAATGATGCGTCATCGCCCACGTTGCACCAAACTTGGAGGTGATCCAACCAGTCGCACCCCTGAAGGTGATACCTCAACCCTGCATGTATTAATCTGGAAGGAAATATCTGAAAAAGAGCCTGGTATATCTTTTTCTTTATTTTCCACCCACTGTCCAATAGCAAAAGTATTGCTTCATTCTATGTCAATGTTACTAGGTAGTATAACTATCTCATATCCGGGTGTAATTAAATGGAACATCGAGTAGAATTATATGCGGAGACACTGAGGCTTAGAGAACTGTGCACAGGAGGCACTGACCACTGACAGTACACTGACTAAGGTCACCCCTGTGATGATGTAAGGGTAGGCCCAAAAGTCACAGCGCATGGTTACTTAGGCCGCCTCCTCTTTGTATTTGCTCTGTGGTTTTGACCATAACTTTATGTACAATAGTGAATAATTTTTATTTACAGTGAAAAATGTACCATAAATCTTCACAGAAGTGATATTGAAACACTAATATTATGTCCTGAGGAAACTTGCCTACCAAACAGCGCTAGCCGTTTATATTTCCGTTATAACAATGAAAATCGAGACCAGAGTAACGATTATGTTGAACTTAAAGATGAACACAACGATTTTGATGACTACTTACCTGATAATATCACAGATAACGATTACTCTGCAGCTATAGAAGCTTATAACTCTGAGCCTGTTTCAACGGAAGCCATTAAGGTAGAAGCAACGATTCAATATGAAAATGGTACAGATTTGAATGATTTTAAAGGGTATGGTAAGAATATAGATGATGGTGAAGCTTTAGATCGAAATGACAATGAATTAAATAGTGATGAATTCAAAAGTGAAGCAATCAAAGAGAATAATGAAGATAATTTAAATGAAAATGTTGGTTATAATGATTATAATGAAGGGAACATGGAAGAATCAGGTACGAGACTCATAGATTTTTTGTTATATATTAAACCCTATGATGTATGGTGTATAGGGAAGAACTTGGTCCCAAGAAGATCTTTGGGGCCAAGTCAACCTTGCCTGCTAGCAGGTACAACTGCTGATTAACAGACGAGGCTCTGATCCAGGGTTTCCTCTTGGGGTTGGAAGGTCAGACGGCTGGGGAACGTCCCATCTTCTGTTTGCCGATTTGTAGTGTCCACTCTATGACCAATGGCTATCGGTTCTCTGGCAGATGTGGCCAGCTCATTGCTATTTCAGCTTGTGTATGTAGTAAACTTTCAGGAACAACAGAAGACAAAGTCACCAGTAAAAAGGTTGAAAAGGATTATGAAAAGACTCTTTTGACTGTAGAAGAACAGAAGGCAGAATTAGAGGCGCAAAGAAGGAGCAAGAAGTACTTAGACGCAGAGTTCAAGTGCTACAATTGTGCCTTGGGTTTTCTGTTTAAAGATTCCTATCAAGCTCATATGATGCGACACGAGGAGGTATGACTTTTCTCTTTATATTCATCGGAGATCTTTTTAATAAGCCCAGTGTGACCTTCAGGATCACAGGGACTCCGGGAATAAATAAAAGATACCAGGATGTGCTTTGAATGAAAGAAAGGAGAGGTATGTAAGCGTTTAGTTCTGCTGCCGCCAGAGACCGGACAGGCCACTTATCTGAGGGGCTTCTACATAGACGGACTGGCACCTTCAGCTGGTCCCGGAGCTTTCCCGACCTCTGCGTAAACGAGTCCTCAAGCCGGACATGATTAGAATAGGTGTAAGTTTGTAGGTGTGTAGGGCCCTGCCAAGATCTTCGGAGTCAAACTAACTGGGGCAAGTTGGTGCACCATTTGGTGCTGATTGACCAACGGGGCGCTAACGCAGGCTCGTCGTTCGTCTCGGGGTAGGGAGGTTTTATTATTATTATTTCAAATGGCGACACAGGAAGCCGGACGGGCGATGATCCACCCACGAGGTTTGTGGGCCACTTCATCCATTTCCCCAAAAAGGTTGGGAGGTTAGACAGTAGTTGCACCCATAATATAAATTAATAATAATTCCTTTTTCGGGACGTGTTGTAACGTTACGCTCAACCTCTGAGAGGAGGAAGAGCGTAATGCACATTTATTGAGTGTTATATAAAAGATTTTAGGTTTCAAGTTAAGAATTTTAATCTTAAAAATTAGAACTAAGGACAGAAGTGAAAAAAAATTGAAGTAAAATAAGAGTTACACTTGAAACTGTCCGCTCCAAAGGTTCACAGGACCCGAGGAAGCAGAAGTAGTTCAGGAACGAGCAGCGAAGGCTTCTAGTCAGAAAGCTGTGAAGCTAAAGAGGTAATTGGGTTCTCAAGCTTCTTAGAGGGCTTCAACTTCCTCAGTCACTTCAGTTTTGTTGGCTAAAGAGGTAATAGACTTCGTAGAACTATTTAGTCCGACAGCTGTAGTAAGACTAAAGACTGTCAATTGAATCTTTCCATAGAATTAGTCAGTTTGGAAGTCGACGCTAGAATGAGTACTAGTCAGAATCAAGGCCGTCGCTAGAATGAGTACTAGTCGGAATCAAGGCCGTCGCTAGAATGTATTCCGTAGTACTAGCCAGACTCGAAGCTGGCGCTAGAATGCCTTCGAAGAATTGGATTAATAATAACACCTCGGGAGGTTCGATTCTAAAAATTACAAGTAAAATTTTAATCTTTATATTTAGGTTCAAAACTAAGTAAAAAGACAAGTAAATATGAAAACAAATACTAAGACATGAAGAGAAAATTTTCCTTTACGATATAATAACAGCATGTCCAGCAGTGGACTGCAAGGGGCTAATTGACTGATTGATATAATAACAGTCAAGACATAAAAATCGATAAAAAATTTGTAGTAGTAGTAATGATATGATACATTACAGTTTGTATAGTATACTCTGTTAAAGCAGGGTTACAATGGAAGAAAATATCCTTTCCTGAGTCTTTACCTTCAGCTTACCATCAGGCGAGGGTGAAGTCAAATTGACGTGTCCTAAAAAAAAAAAAAACTATCTAGGGTTCTGAATACAATACTTAAAGAGCTCGTCAACAATAAACCTACGTCATAATATTTAAAGTAAGTAAGTAAATAATTTATTGCCCGAAACACGGTATTTTACAATGGTGTTACAAAATCAATTAATGTCCGACATGTTTCGCAGATTCTCTGCATGCAAAGTTAAATTAATTTATTTAAGTAATAGAATTTAAAATGTCACAATTTTTTTTTTCTATTTGTTTTTTTTAATAAGAATATTAGTAACCGAAATTACTAATATTCCCCCTAACCCCTCCAGCTAAGCTAAATTGCTTGTGTTAGGAGTGGGTTCATGTCGGTAGTGTAATGGCCAGGTTTCGAACCCGGGACCTCTCGATCGTAGGGTTGACTCCTTAACCACTAAGCTACCGACGCTCTTGCATTAATTGCTTAATCGCCTTGCGATAATTAAGAATTGTAATTAGATTAAAATAATTAGAATGCAAATAAAATGTCCATTAATGTCAATATTTAGTCAAGAATGCATGTAAGAATAAATTTGTAATGTCAGAGTACCCAGTACCTTTTTTTTTTTCGTGCGGAAATCCCTTCGGATATCCGCACGAAAAAAAAAACCTAAAAAAAAGGCTTGAACTGAAGGCTTGGCGGGTTTGGGAACCACGGTGTCGCCGTCTTGCCCCGGTTTGGGGGAGGGGCGCTAGTCGCCCCACCGTCCCGGCCTGTTTCTGCTGGGGTGACAGGCGGCCTTACCTGCCACCCCCAAGCCTGTGCTCATGGAGGACTGAGGTCGTTTAGCGACCTCCGGCGCCTGAGTCGCCTGCGACGCGCGGCGAGCAAGTTGCGGGCTCGGCGGGCCGGGAGAGGTCTAAATCTCTCTCGGGCGCGCTCCGCCATCTCCTTCGCGAGCATTAAATGCTCGCAGAAGGAGGTGGCGGTGGCCCATGCGCTCGCGCTCCGCACCATTGCCGTAAATGACGCTGCCGAGCGAGAGGACTCCCACCCCGATGGTTGCCACGAGGTCACGCCTCGGCGCCTCCCACGCCGGGCAGGCCGCCAGCGTGTGCAGCCCTGAGTCCTCGCTCGCGTCGCAGTGATGACACTCAGGCGTTGGCTCCTTCCTGTTCCGATACAGGTGGTCCCCGAAGCACCCCTTCCCGGAGATCACCTACTTCAGTCGGTACGAGAGGCTTCCGTGTCGCCTCTCTAGCCAATCCTCCATGATGGGCCTTACCGCCGCTATTGCGGCGTGCCCTAGAGTACCCAGTACCTTTTTTTTTTTTTTTTTTTTTTTTAATCGTGCGGAAATCCCTTCGGATACCCCCCGCCGGCCAGCGGGGGTGGTTATGTCGGGCTTGTACCGACTAAAACCGCACGCCGTCTCGGGTCTTCAGACGCCGGGGTGTAAGGTTACCCATAGAGCATATCCCTCACACCCCGGCTGACCCTGGGCCATCTCACCACTAACAGCATCGCTCATCCTGTCTCCTCTGAAAGCAGAGGAGTACGGAGAGCGATGTGTTCCCGCCACGTTGGGTATTGGCCGACGATCAATGCCAACCCTATGAAGGGGTGAAGGGGAAGCCATTGACCGCCGCCCAGGGTGTACCGGTCGCTCCGATTCCGTTCCCCCCGGACTGCAGCGGGATCGGAATCGGAGCGACACCCGAGGAGGTTACCCAACACACACCCCGAGTACCCAGTACCTACCATCAATAATTTTACAAGCAATAAACAAGTCATAATAATAATCAATCACACACATAATTTGATTTACACTTACAAATGTCTTTAATACCCAAAAAAGCTGTTTTTTTTTTTAATAGTCTACGACATTTTACACAGCGCTTTCTAGACCCAAAGTAAGCATAGTTTAAGTAGCTTGTGTTATGGGTTCCAGAATGCGGATAAACATACTTACTTATATACTTTTTTTTTGTAAATACATAGAAATACCCAGAGCAATGCAAATAGACATATTCATGCATACAAATATATGCACTGAGCGGGAATCGAACACGCGCCCCCTGTCGTAGCAGTCGAATGCACTACCGCTACGCCACAGAGGCCGTCATATTTATTATGCGTAAGTACATTATAGGTGTATGAGGGTCTTCGGAGCCTAAATCAGCTTTACCTGCAAGCTGGTACACCTGCTGATTGAGCGACAAGGTTCTAGCGGAGGCTTCCTCTCGGGGTTGGGAGGTTAGATTTTATGGTTGCAATAAAATAAATAAATTTCATATGATTTTCAGTCCAACGGTGAATACGTATGTCTTCTGTGCACGCTTCGCTTCGCAAGCACGGCCGTGCTTCGCTCACATAAAGCCGTGCATAGAGAGAGATATACTTGCTGTCACTGTGGCGTGCAAGTGCGAAAGAGACAACGAGATACCCATGCGAGGAAATGTCACAGGAAGGAGGAGAACAGCGCCGCGTGTCATCTTTGTGGAAATGTATTTCAGTAAGTATTATTGGGTTAAAGGAAAAAACCGGCCAAGTGCGAGTCGGACTCGCCCATGAAGGGTTCCGTAGCAGCAAGCAAAATTTTTATATGCGAGTTGATTGAATGAAAGGTAAATTGCGGTTTACGATTTATGGCGTATTAAAAAATAACTACTTACTAGATCTCGTTCAAACCAATTTTCGCTGGAAGTTTCCATGGTAATGTACATAACATATTTTTTTTTAGTTTTATCATTCTCTAATTTTAGAAGTTTTAGTTACAGTTTTTATCACTTTGGAAGTGTCTCTCGCGCAAACTATTCAGTTAAGAAAAAAAATATATTAGAAACCTCAATATCATTTTTGAAGACCTCTCCATAGATTACAAAGAAATTTGGTTTTCAGTTCTAAGTATGGGGAGAACCCCCAAAATTTATTGCTTTTTTTCTATTTTTGTGTGAAAATCTTAATGCGGTTCACAGAATACTTCTACTTACCAAGTTTCAACAGCACAGTTCTTACAGTTTCGGAAAAAAGTGCTGTGACATACGGACGGACAGACAGACAGACATGACGAATCTATAAGGGTTCCGTTTTTTGCCATTTGGCAACGGAACCCGAAAAAGGCAGTAGCAATCCGAGAGTGTCGACCGACGCGACGTGTTACCATGAACAATTACGTGTATTTTTTAAATCTTCATCATCCATAACGCCCTCCCTTCCTTCCTACCTCCCTCCCTACCTTCCTCCCTAACTCTCATATGGAAGTTCTCGAAGCGTCTAAAGAAGTATTCACTTCAAAAATCGAAGAGGAAGCTGTATGGTAGCCCTACCATCGTTGTCGTTAGTAACTTAGGGCTTACTGATTCGGCCTCACTATTGAAAGCTCCCGGTCCCGGGTTCGAATCCTAGCCATTATACTACCGACGTGAATCCACTCCTAACACAATTAATGAAATATTAGTTATATCCGTCACTAATACTCTTTATGAAAAAGACATCCGAAGTCCCTAGTCACGGAGTTTCGCAAAAACTAGAAAGTATAAAAATTTACCTTAATGTTTGATGTTTTTAATGTTTGATTCGTCAATTTGACCGTAGGTCCCATCTCGAAACCGGAGATGTCCCAGGGTCAGTCGGGGTGCGAGGGATTTGCTCTATGGGTAACCTTACACCCCGGCGTGTGAAGACCCGAGACGGCGTGCGGTTTTAGTCGGTTCAAGCCTGACATAACTGCCCTCGCTGGCTGGCGGGGGGGGGGGGGGTATCCGAAGGAATTTCCGCACAAAAAAAAAATTAAGGTACCCGACCTGACAGTAAGCTGAAGTGAAGTCCAAAAATATCATCTACTCTCTCATCTACTATCATTCACTATGGTCCCTACCTTGGTCCTTAACATTGATTTTATTACTGACCAGTAATAAGCTATATATCATCACGCTACTATCCAGGGGAGCGGAGCAGTAATCATATATATCAACAAATCTGGCAAATTTCCATTCATTATTGTAGATATAATAAATTACGGGCATATTTGGGTTTAATAGGTGCCTTGGTGGATCGAAGTATGTCACGGGTGAAGTCGCGGGGGACAGCTAGTACTTAATAATGCTTTAAATGTTCATGTAAAAGAATAATTTCTTTAGAAGATTAAAAAAAAGTTACGGCAAGTTTTGTTTTTAACACTTTAAGTCGCTGTCCTGTAAACAAGTGATTTTGCAGAAACATATTTATTCGATGGATAGGTCGAAATATTCGCACTGAGTGGTGAGCGGTAATCGAACCTGTGACCTCAGACGTATCAGTACACTACATAGATCCTCTCACACTTCTCTCTATTCAAATAACTTGCAGAGACGCTAGTGGTCTTCAACAGCATCTGAAGCGGTTCCATTTGAGCAAGACCAGTAATCGAACCTACTCGTGTAGCGTATGCGGCAAGCATTACGAAGACCAAGCAGCCGTCAGAACACATATGATGTAAGTATCTACCTATATAAACTTACTGTTTTTTTCTTTTTTTTTTCGGGTGGAAACCCCCACGGTCTTCACCCAACCGGTGCCAGCGATTAGGTGGGTATGTCGGAATCGAACCGACTAAAACCACACGATGTCTTTCCCAAGCGCCCATATCCAGGCACCCCGGATACGCCCTCGAAAGGATAACCCCAGAAGAGTCCCCGACGGACTTCGACCGCCGTCGCAGTCTCGCCTTTGGGTCGGGTTTGATCCCGCGTCGGTGAGTTGGAAGGCGTGTGTAGGACACACACGACACGCCTCCGTCTTGGCCTGCTTCTGTAAGGACGGCTAGCCGAATTCTATTCATGCTTCTAAGGGTTATAGTTCTACCCACACATGTGTTCTTTACTTCTTACAATGCCGGGTTCTTTAAGCGGTGCATACAAGCAAAAAGCATCCATCGAAGCCACCAAAGTATGGACCATCGTTCTAGGGGTATCAATAGTAACTGATAGCCTTTTTGGACTTCATTTCAGCTTACTGTCAGTAAATTGACGGATCAAACATTAAAAAAACTTTTTAAAAACCACGTTTTCAACACTAAAAAACGTGGAGCGGGCGCTTTGAAATTTTTAAATTATTGAATATCTAAGGAATACGATACATTAAAGGATTAAAGCGCCCGCCCCACGTTTTTTAGTGTTGAAAACGTGGTTTTTAAAAAGTTTTTTTATTTATTTTATTTCTTTTATTTTTATTTCTGATGATTAAATATGAAAATGTAAGGTGGCATTAGCCTACAAAAAAATTTTCAGAGCTTTAGGGTGATCAGAAGTGGTCGAAATATTGTGTCAATTTTTGGCTTCAGAGGGAAAGAAACACAAACACAGACACGAAGTGAAACTAAGAAAAACGTGGTAAAATGTTGATTATCGCTCGCTTAGTAATGTGCCCGGTAGATGGCAATAGGCTTGCCCCCTATTACATTGGGACCTAAGCATAACTGGTGAATCGTGGGTGTGTAATACACCTCTACCTAACCCTTCGGTTATACAGGCGTGAACTTATGTTATGTTATGTCAAACATTAAAAACATCAAACATTTAGGTAAATGAAACTTGGGGTGTGTGTTGGGTAACCTCCTCGAGTGTCGCTCCGATTCCGATCCCGCTGCAGTCCGGGGGGAACGGAATCGGAGCGGCCGGTACACCCTGGGCGGCGGTCAATGGCTTCCCCTTCACCCCTTCATAGGGTTGGCATTGATCGTCGGCCAATACCCAACGTGGCGGGAACACATCGCTCTCCGTACTCCTCTGCTTTCAGAGGAGACAGGATGAGCGATGCTGTTAGTGGTGAGATGGCCCAGGGTCAGCCGGGGTGCGAGGGATATGCTCTATGGGTAACCTTACACCCCGGCGTCTGAAGATCCGAGACGGCGTGCGGTTTTAGTCGGTGCAAGCCCGACATAACCGCCCCCGCTGGCCGGCGGGGGGGTATCCGAAGGGATTTCCGCACGATAAAAAAAAAAAAAAGGTAAATGAAACTTACAAGTTTCCGCGAAAATTTAATTTGCCCATATCTTTTTACCGTGTTGACTTAGGACTATAGACTTCAGTATCTGGTATAAATTTACTAACACACAAAACTAAACTGCCAACTAAATTTTCTAGGTCCATCCGTACCTGCAAAAAACGGTGATGACACACGGACAGACAGATATACGGGCTTTATAAGAGTTCATTTTTCCTTTTGAGGTACAGAACACTACTCCAAAGCGGGGCAAGACGGGGACACCATGGTTCCCAAACCCGTGGGGCCCATCTCAAAACCGGAGATAGTCCAGGGTCAGTCGGGGTGCGAGGGAAATGCTTTATGGCCAATCTAACACCCCGGCGTCTGAAGACAGTTTTAGTCGGTTCAAGGCCGACATAACCGCCCCCGCTGGCAGGTGGGAGGGGGGGGGGGGGTATCCGCGGGGATTTCCGCACGAAATAAAAAAAAAGGTACTGAACATTAGGGGTGCTTGGTTGGGGAGGGGTTTTTGTTTGGGGAGGGGTGCTTTTTTGGGGACCTCCACGCGATGCACCCTGGGCAACGGAGACAGCAGCGCCTCTCTCCTAGGGTGGGAGAGACGCTGCCGCCTACGGCTAACTCCGACCGAGGCGAGGACGGCCCTGTTGAGGGCTGTTCAGAAGCTTTCCACGTGTCCCTCTGATTAGCAGATGGCACAGTGGAGAGCAAGTAAGGGGGCCATCTCGAAACCGGAGATGGCCCAGGGTCAGTCGGGGTGGGAGGGATATGCTCTTTGGGTAACCTTACACCCCGGCATCTTAAGACCCGAGACGGCGAGCGGTTTTAGTAGGTTCAAGCTCGACATAACCGCCCCCGCTGGCCGGCGGGGGGGTATCCGAAGGGATTTCCGCACAAAAAAAAAGAAAAAAAAAAAGGTACATAAGTGTAGACATGTGGCTTACGCACCAATTTGTTGGATTCACTGTTTGTTTGGCTATTCGGCCGCGAGTGCCATCTGAGAGGAGGAGAACCCACCCTGAGAGGAGAGCCTAGGCCTTAACCGCGACCTAGGAGGGTGAAAAATACTTTACGACCTATTCTAATAATCTAAGATATTGTATGTTTTTATTACAGAAAGCATATCCAACGCAAATTCTCGTGCGAACAGTGCAAAGCCACCTTTAGCAGTCCGTATACCCTCACGCAGCACAAGAAGAAGCACTCCACCGCGGGCGGAGACAGGAGTCACGCGTGTGTCACCTGCGGGGTGCGGTACAGCTCCAGGAAGAGTCTGCTGGCGCACAGGAGGACCGCCCTGCAGCATCAGGACAGAGTGTGAGTTGCAGATTGGTAGATGGTAGATATCTCTCTTTATTGCACACCAAAAAAGGTATAGTGGGTATATTCAGCGAAGGTGTGGTGTGTTAGGGCGATTCTACATGTACCTAGTGCCATCTAGTGACAGCAAGGTGAAGTTTCAGACACAAGTCGCGAACAACTTGTGTCTGAAATCGAGACTACTCTCACAAGAGTGTCCGATTAGGGTGGACTAAACCTGGTCCGATTCAACCCCACTAAGATACAAGTATGTGCATTCACCACTAAAAAAACCCCATTTATTGTAGCGCCACAATTCCTGGACACACCCCTTAAAATCTCCAAAATTATCGGGTACCTCGGTGTCGACATCTCCTGCGAGGTCCAGTACCGTAGTCACCTGGAAGACAAGGTCAAGTTGGCATCTAAGAAACTTGAAGTGCTCAACAGGGCGAAGCAGTACTTCACTGTGGAGCAAAGACTTCTTCTTTATGAGTCGCAAGTCCGGCCCCAGATGGAGTACTGCTGTCACCTTTTTGCCGGAGCACCCAGATACCAACTTGACCCGTTCGACTCAGTGCAAAGACGGGCGCTGAGGATCGTCGACAATCCCATACTTACAGGCAGTGTAGAACCTCTTAACCTTAGGAGAGATTTCGCCTCCCTGTGCGTTTTCTACCGCCTATATAATGGAGTGTGTTCAGAAGAATTGTATAATATGATGCCCACGGCCACATTCTATCATCGCACCGCTCGGCTCGCCACAGACAGGGAATTCATCCTCACACGTTGAGACCGGAAACGGTGCGTAAAGTTAGGTATGAAAGGTTTGTTCCGCGCACCGTCAGGCTGTGGAATGATCTCCCTGCTGTGGTTTTCCCAAGCGACTACAATATGGGGTTCTTCAAGAAGGGCATTAGAAGGTTTTTACAGGGTCGGCAGCGCGGGTGTTTCGCCACTGGTGTGGCACACGTCCATAGGCCGCGGTAACCGCATCTTAGTGGTATAAAAAAAAAAGAAAAAAAAGGACACAGTGTGAAATGCAATGTGGTATTTAAAAAAAAAGTGGTATGACGATTCTGCATGTACCTAGCGCCATCTAGCGATAGCAAGCTGAACTACTTCGAAACGACAGATCCTAAATCGCGCGATGAAAATTATGGCGCTGGCATATCATAAATACAACATCCCAACATTGTCTGGTCGGAGGCTCACAGGAGAACCATTCTGCACCATCAGAACAGAGTGTGAATTGCTGCAACTCACAATCCATCCTGATGGTACAGTGTGGCGATCAAATAAAAGCCACGATAAGCCAAATCAAAAGTAGGAGAAAGAGTAAGAGGACCTGGGGCTCCGTGGTGTAAGCCTCGGATACATCTGAGACTACCGCTGGGGTGATGATAGAGTTCGCGATTGGAGCGAGCATCGTCTGCACATTCAAATCGATCGGGTAACTTAAAAGTGAGTTAAATTTGATTTCTAAGACAGCTAGTTATATAGACGACACATGGAACATGTGATACAATGTCCTACATTAGTACATGTGCCAACGTTACATAGCTTCGTCAACGTTGCATTGCTATTCGTTTAACAAAACAATGTAACAATTGAACTGTAACTATATATTTAAAAAAATAGATAAAAGCTTGTGAAATAATATATATTCAAATTAAGAACTGGCTTAATTGAGCGAAGCTCGTCAGAGGCCGGCGGGGGGGTGTCCGAAGGGATTTCCGCACGTAAAAAAAAAAAGACGACTCATGTATTTAGACATTTTCACCTTTTCCTCCCAAACGGCTGAATTGATTCTACTGAAATTTCACACAAGCAAAGATGTTACTGATGGGAAGGACATAGGCTATGTAATGAAAAATTCATGTACACCACGGAGGAATAATTACCGGAAAAAATTATTTAAAATCTGATTTTTCAATGAACAAAAAAGCCTCATTATTGAATTTACTGAATTATCACCGTTAGAAAAAGTCCTGGTGAAATTGCTTCGCTCAATTTTTGCAACAGCAGAATGTATTGCAGACCTAGTAAAATTGTATTCGGTTAAAAATTTAAAAGACTATCATAAATATCATCTCTGAAATAAAGTAATTCTTTATTTTTTAATAATCATACATTCAACTACAAATATTAACTATCTGTACAATAAAAAGAAAATTATATAAACATAAATATTTACATTCACTTCTATATTATAATAACTCATTTGAGCCAAGTAATCACTGCCCGGATAGCTCAGTCGGTAGAGCATTGGACTTTTAATCCAAGGGTCCAGGGTTCAAGTCCCTGTTCGGGCGACCACTTTTTGTGTATTTCATATAACATTTTATTTGTAACTGGTATACATAACAAATTTCTAATCTTTCTTGAATTTTATTTATATTTTTTTTTAGGGTTCCGTACCCAAAGGGTAAAATGGGACTATTACTAAGACTCCACTGTTCATCCGTCTGTCCGTCTGTCACCAGGCTGTATCTCATGAACCGTGAGAGCTAGGCAGTTGAAACTTTCACAGAAGATGTATTTCTTTGCCGCCATAACAACAAATACTAAACAAGTTGAATTCCTGAGACGAGCTCAGCCGAATACAAGGGATTTTCGATTTTGCGTTTTTTTTTTGCGATTTTCTTGCGATTTTTTCTTTATCTTGCAATGGTTCACCCCAGCACGAATCTATTACCGAAAACAGCAACTCGATAGCTCATCTCCTTCATACGCAAAACCGTGACAGAAAATTGGCAACGACGACGACAACTCGATAGCAATAGGGCTTTTCTAAAGAAAATCCCTAAAAACAGAATAAAATAAATATATAAGGGGGCTCGCCGAACGTTTTTTTTTGGTATTTTTTGCTCGATATTGATAACGACACAGGTAGACGCTTGAAATATTCACGGAATATTGACTTATATTATTCACTTTAAAAATAAATAATTAATCAAAATAAAATTAATATTTAAGAGGCGCTCCCAAACAACAAACGTGTTTTCTATGCGTTTTCGTGCGCACTTATTCGGTTATTATTATATATTTTTTTAGTTAATTTGTCTGTTAATTTTTCAGTACGCTTGTATCTTCTCTTCGGACGGCGGGCGAGGGCGGCGCCCCAAGTCGCCCGCTGTCAGCAGCTTGGTCCGCCAAGCAATTGTTTTTCTTCCTTAGACTTATTTCAAAATAATCATATTTATTTTTAAACTCTGACACATGATGGCTAGGTTAATGAACTGTAGTGGTCGAACGAGGTCCGAACGCTACATTCAGCTACGCCCAAGGCCATGACATGTGACAGCTACATTGAAGCCCTATGTATACTAAACGAGAGTAGACAAAAAAAAAGCATTAGATCGCCTGTCTCTTACAATGAGAAAAACGACGCAATCTTTACAATTTATAACAATTAAACTGTAATAAATACTGAAAAAACCCGAATAAAAAGATTGCTTCATTCTTGGCCTGGCAATAAACTCGTCAAAAAGCAACAAGCCACAGCGCGACTATCTACATAAATTATTTTGGTGTCTCTTGACGACACATTTTAAGGTTTGCCCGGAAGGGACTTAAAGTACAGAGTACTTTTAAGACCTACCTAACTAAAAACAAAAGATGACATAAAGTGATCTATCCTTACACATTAATAATAAATAATAATAATAATAATAAAGCTTTTTTATTTCCGATAGGTTTTACATTTCATGCTACACGTCTATAACCGTTTCAACTCGGATCCCTTTCGGGTAAAAGCCTCCTCCATTTTTCTCCATTCGTCTCTGTCCTTTCCTATATCCATCCATTTGTTTCCCACAATGTCCGTAATATCATCAGCCCATCGCTTCTTTGGTCTCCCGACATGCCTTTTTCCTAGAGGTCCTCTCCATTTTGTCGCTTGTAGGGTCCATCTGTTATCCTTTATTCTACACATATGTCCAGCCCATTGCCACTTTTGCTTCAAAGCGTACTCCAGAGCATCTGTTAGTTTTGTTTTCTTCCTTATATTTTCACTCCTAATTTTTTGAATTTTCTTTATTTTTAGAATACTTCGTTCCATTGCTCTTTGTGTTGTTATTAGTTTATCTTTTATTTTATTTGTATAAACCCACGTTTGGCTGCCATACGTTAGGCTTGGTAGTATACTAGTATCCATTATAATCTTTTTTAGATCTAAGCTGTAATCTCCTTTTAAAATTTCTTTTTGTGCCCAAAACTTTTTCCATGTAATGGTAACTCTTCGATCTACTTCTTCTTCGTTCCTGTTGATATTGAAAGAGACTTGTTTGCCAAGGTAGACGTATTCGTTTACATACTCTATTTCCTTTCCATTTAGATATATTGGTTTTTTATAGTTGTTAGTCATAACTTTAGTTTTGACTGGGTTCATGTCCAGGCAACCTTTTTGCTCTCACTATTCAATGTTTGTATCATATTCTCTAATTCTTTTGGTGTTTCAGCTATAAGCACGATGTCGTCTGCAAACCTTAAATGTGTCAGATGTTGCTGTAATATCTGGATACCTTTATTTTTCCAGTCAATCTTTTGGAAGATAGCCTCTAGCACGGCTATAAACAATTTAGGCGATCCTTACACATTATGCATATGTAATTATAAACCTCTTACATAGCCTACGAATTACTAAATTACTTTTTAATCAACATTAAAGAGAAAGAGAACTTTACTTCATAAAGAGGAGTCTGGTCAAAAACCCACTTTCAACCATCGCCGGCACCCATGTCCAAAACGATTTGACTCTCTTACAAAGTTTAGATCCCCACTCCCAACATTAGACGAAAAAATAATTGCCTAACTCCTACATTATGAATATAACAAAAAAAATCTATTTATCTTCCGCAGCGCACCACATAGAATGATCAGAGAAAAAGTAATATTAATTAAACATCTCACACAACACATTATTTACTACGTGGATTATAATTCTATTAAGACTTATAGTCCTTATTGGCTCTATTGACCCGCAGTTATCTGTCAATGGCGAAAATAACACAGAAATCTCTTGAAACACGCTGGAACAAGCCACCATCATAGCCATTGCACCTCTTTATCTTAGCCATCTTCTAGTTGGGCACATAACAGCACATAAAAGCACATAAAAGCAAATAAACACAACGATACTGATAATTGCGTCGCTCCAATGTCGCACGACGTCTTCCTTCATACGGTACGGGATCGATCCATCCACTGCACACTGCAGCACGTTGGCGTTTCCAAATCCTGTGGAAACCAGCTCCACCAACTCCTCGGATAAAGCGCCTCCACCAGCTGTAGCAACCAGCGCTCCACCAACTCCTGCGGAAACCAGCGCCTCCACCAGCTGTAGCGTCCGGGGGTTGGACGCCACAATACCTCGTGTTGATGAAAAGATAAACACAAGGATTAAACTTTATATTTTATTATCATTTATTTAAACAACAAAGCTTCCTATATCGAGTTTAGGGAGGTTTTTACGCGAATATATTTATATTTAAACGAACTGTAGGGAGTCGCGGAATCTGCTCAGGGATTGAGCCTACATTCAGTACACTTGTATCTTCTCTTCGGACGGCGGGCGAGGGCGGCGCCTCAAGTCGCCCGCTGTCAGCAGCTTGGTCCGCCAAGCAATTGTTTTTCTTCCCTAGACTTATTTCAAAATAATCATATTTATTTTTAAACTCTGACACATGATGGCCAGGTTAATGAACTTTAGTGATCGAAAGAGGTCCGAACGCTACAGTACACACTTACTGATTGACGAACGAGGCTTTGGCAGAGGCTTTCCTCTCGGGGCTCCCAGCCCCACTCAGACGGCAGTCGCCCCCGAATAAGCCAAATGAAGAGAGAGAATCGGAAAGTGGACCCCGGCCTTCAAAATGCAAGCTCTGCATGCAACCGGGTCTAAAGCTATGATAACTTTTTAAACCGAACTTCCAAAAAAGGGGAAGTTTCTGAATTCTACGGAATGTTTTTTTTAGGGATTTTCTTTAGAAAAGCCCCATTGCTATCGAGTTGTCGTCGACGTCGTCGTTGCCAATTTTCTGTCACGGTTTTGGGTATGAAGGAGATGAGCTATCGAGTTGCTGTTTTCGGTAATAGATTCGTGCTGGGGTGAACCATTGCAAGATAAAAAAAAATCGCAAAAAATCGCAAGAAAAAAAAACGCAAGATCGAAAATCCCTTGTATTCGGCTGAGCTCGTCTCAGGAATTCAACTTGTTTTTTAATATAGTTCTCCGATTACTCGAAGACGCCTGAACCACTTTGGAAAATTCTTTTTTTGTTTCAAAGGCTATACTTCCCAGGTTGTCCCATTTAAATTTCGTTAAGACCTGATGCTAAGTTTCGGAGACAGACAACGGAACTTTTTAATAAATGCCAACAAATCAATCGTAGGCATTGTTTATTGAGCTGAGCGAGCGAAGCTCTTATACGCGGCATAGCCGTTTGTTGGTGGCTGAACTCCTCCGTAACCACTCGCGCGATCTTGATCAAATTTACCACGGTGATAGTGTGGACACTGAGGAGTGTTTTGAAGCGAGATGGTTCATGTCCGATGTATACCATTGAGGAATAATCATCGAAAAACAGTTTCACGAGCGCGCAGCCTTAGCTAAGCGCGCGGCCGTAGTAAGATGTCTTATTTTCATATAGAGTCCTGCTCGCTCAGCTCAATTTATTTCAGTCGCACCCTGCACTGAATTCCTAGTGTTATTACATAACATAAAATCATGCCTAAATTCCCTAAATGGGTTTGCAGTTCAGTATACATGTTCGGTATAAAAATATAAGTCCGTCGTTTATAAACCGATTTCACAAAATTCTTTCAACATCGGCTTTGGTTTAGCTCTCGGCTGCGCAGGCACGAAAAAGGAAAAAGAACTGAATAACATTTAATTCAGAAAACAAAAACTCGCGTAACACGTTTCAATGAAAGTCGATGCCAAGCTAAATAGGCACTTTTTCGTGCGGAAATCCCCTCGGATACCCCAAAGGCCAGCTGGGTGGTTGTTTCGGGCTTGAACCGACTTAAACCGCACGCCGTTACGGGTCTTCAGACGCCGGGGTGTATTTACTGCCAGTGGGGACGCCGATTGACCAGACGGGTGATCAGCCCTTCTATGTGGGGCCATTTCACCCAATTCCCCTATAACGACTGTCATACATATTCGTATGGCAACCGGGACCGACATCTTAACGTGCTCTCCGAGGCACGACCAGACCAATGCAAATACTCATATTCATTCATACAAATATTTGCATTGAGCGGGGATCGAACCCGCGCCTCCTGCGTAGCGGCCGCGTTCAATACCGCCATGCCACGGAGGCTGTCACGCCGGGGTGTAAGGTGGCATAAGTATTTCCCTCGCACCCCGACTGACCTTGGGCCATATCCGGTTTAGAAATGCCCCCCTCGGGAACCAAATATGTTAATAAATTAACAAGCACGTCTACCCGCGCAAGCAATGATGGTCATCATTGCTTGCGATCAACATCACGATATTAGCGTTGTAATATATCTCTTTATTGTATGTACACAAGAACAGGATTACCCTAGGACGGTTGCAGCTTTGCAATCAACCCAAAGTTAAGCGTAGCGAGATTTGCCTATCCAACAATAGGTCAACGTGACCGGTCGACTTTTCCATTGATTTGTTTTTCGGTGATTATTCCTCGATGGTAAGACCGATCTGGACATTCGACCCCTTACGACACTCAGTAATGTCTACTTGATCACCGTGGCAAATTTGGTCGAGATCGGTCAAACGGTCTCGGAGGAGTATCATTTGTTTGAAATGCAACTTTGAAACCAAAGACGCTTCGCTCGCCTTCGGCTCGCTACGCATAATAAACATAAAGTTGGTATAGTTTTGCGGCAAATACAATCGGCGGCCTTATCGCACAGGGCAATCTCTTACAGGCAACCGTTGGATGGAGAGAATCAGTGAACAGCACTAGGGCAGTTTGCGGTGTACCTACATATTAAATTAATTTATATTATTATATATATTATTTATTACTCTGATATAATATCATCTATATACTTACTATACATACTAGGTCTGCAAGGCGAATCGCTGCTTGCAATGTTGAGCTGAGTGAGACATCGTGAATCAGATTTTGAAAATTTTGAACAGTGATCATTCCTCCGTGGCAAGTCCGATTTTGAAAATTATTTTTGAAAGTCACAACTCTGGACATGCTTTCTTAGCGTGTAAAGTTCGGTCACAGTGTCTCGAGCGGTTATTATGTAATTCCATCTGGATTTTTTTTAACGGTGATCATTCCTCTGTGGTAGCATTAATTTTTTCAAAATATATCCATAAACCTTCCTCTGATTGACCTCTTTAATCAAGCCAAATTTGGTTCTGATTGGATTAGTAGTTTAGGAGGAGACCTGTGACAAAGAAAATCCTGAAGTCTGGTATAAGGAGCTTTCGCTCGACTTCGTCTCACTCAGCTCAATTAATTTATATTTTTTATTTATACTCTGATATAATATCATCTATATACTTACTATACATATAATGTACAGTGATACGGTACCAGCTTGTATCCGAGGTTTCCACCTTAGAGCAGGGTCCGCATAGTTCTTCTCCTTTTGGTTGCGCTTACACAACTTTTATAGCAGCGACGGCCGTCTTATCTCCCAACCAGGAGAGAAAAACCTGCGCCAGAGTCTCGTCCGTCAATCAGCAGGCGGATCGGTTTGCAGGTGAGGTAGATTTAGGCTCCGAACATCTTGGCAGGGCCTCAAAATCACAAACAGAGGTCTATACAGAAGTATAGACCATCAAACGGGACTTACAAAACGTCAATGAAATAAAAACAAATTGACCACCGGTTCGAAACACGGCCCTGTCCTGAGAAGACTCCGGCAAGAAATTCAGCGGGCTGTTTTTAGCCAAATGGCAAAAAACGGAAAACTTATAGATTCGTCATGTCTGTCTGTCCGTATGTCACAGCCACTCTTTTCCGAAACTCTAAGAACTATGCTGTTGGAACTTGGCAAGTAGATGTAATCTGTGAACCGCATTAAGATTTTCAAACAAAAATAAATTTTGGGGGTTCCTCATACTTGAACTGAAACTCAAGATTTTTTTTTCATTTAACCCATACGAAGGCTAGCTAGCTATGGATAGGTCTTCAAAAATTATATTGAGGTTTCTAATATCATTTTTTTTTCTAAACTGAATATTTTGCTCGAGAGACACTTCCAAAGTGGTAAGATGTGTCCCCCCCCCCCTGTAACTTCTAAACTAAGAGAATGATAAAACTAAAAAAAAATATATGATGTACATTACTATGTAAACTTCCACCGTAAATTGGTTTGAACGAGATCTAGTAAGTAGTTTTTTTTAATACGTCATAAATCGTAAACCGCAATTCACCTTTCATTCAATCAAGCTACGGAACCCTTCATGGGCGAGTGCGACTCGCACTTGGCCGGTTTTTTTCTTTTTGGTGTATTTACAAACATGTTCTCTCCATCTTTATTATTAGTTGTTATATATTTTATTTGGTGTGTAATTAAAAAAACCAAGTTATTAGTATTCCTGTTAACCCCTCCAGCTAAGCTAAGTGTTAGGAGTGAGTTCACATCAGTAGTGTAATGGCTGGGATTCGAACCCGGGACCTCTCGATCGTAAGGCCAACTCCTTAGCCATTAAGGTGAAGTGTGTAATTCCGGTGAAGGCTTGCAGCCTGAATAACATCTTTTATGTTTTTATTGTCATTGAATTTGGTATGTCTATAGCTAGTACTAGTTGATACTTAAGTTAGTTAATATTTAGTAAACCAGCACCGAAGATGCCACTTAAATGCTGTGTACAGATGTGGACATCAGATTTACAAAAGTTGTTTAGTTTGTAGTAACATTGTGTATGTATTCACTCAATCTGTTGTCTGTTTCTGTACCTATCATATAAAAAAATAAAAAAATTAAGCTCGTGACGTCACCGCCTACTCCTGCGCAGGCTTAACACTCCGCCCGCGCCCTTCTCAGGGCCATTTATAAGCGCGTGCGGTCTCTGATCTTAATGTGATACTGGCTGTAATAAACATACCATCTGCTTTTTACCGAACCCATACGTGTTTCATGAGTCTCTGTCACCTAAGTATCACACTAATTACTCTTTGGCCGGGACGGTGGGGCGACTAGCGCCCCTCCCCCAACCCGGGGCAAGACGGGGACACCGTGGATCCCAAACCCGAGGGGGCCATCTCGAAACCGGAGATGGCCCAGGGTCAGTCAGGGTGCGAGGGATATGCTCTATGGGCAACCTTACACCCCGGCGTCTGTAGACCCGAGACGGCGTGCGGTTTTAGTCGGTTCAAGGCCGACATAACCGCCCCCGCTGGCCGGGGGGGTATCCGAAGGGATTTCCAAAAAAAAAGGTACTGTCACCTAAGCCACTACGTTACAAGCTAATATTATCGTTTCAGATTCGAATGTCCTATATGTAGCCGCATATGCCCCAACTCCGGCGCCCTATCGTCCCATATTTCACGAGTCCACTCCACTAGTAAGGATTTCGCGTGCACTCAATGTAGCCACAAGTTTACAAGCCGTAAGTCCCTGTTACGTCATATAAGGGAGCATACGTCACGGGTGAAGCTGAAGGAAGCCCAGTGTCACCTTTGTGGGAAGAATTTTAAGGTAAAATGGTTTATAATAACAGGTACTTAAGAAGATGGCAATAGGCTCGCCCCCTGTTACATTGGGACCTTTTTTTTTTTTTTTTTTTTTATCGTGCGGAAATCCCTTCGGATACCCCCCCGCCGGCCAGCGGGGGTGGTTATGTCGGGCTTGCACCGACTAAAACCGCACGCCGTCTCGGGTCTTCAGACGCCGGGGTGTAAGGTTACCCATAGAGCATATCCCTCGCACCCCGGCTGACCCTGGGCCATCTCACCACTAACAGCACCGCTCATCCTGTCTCCTCTGAAAGCAGAGGAGTACGGAGAGCGATGTGTTCCCGCCACGTTGGGTATTGGCCGACGATCAATGCCAACCCTATGAAGGGGTGAAGGGGAAGCCATTGACCGCCGCCCAGGGTGTACCGGCCGCTCCGATTCCGTTCCCCCCGGACTGCAGCGGGATCGGAATCGGAGCGACACTCGAGGAGGTTACCCAACACACACCCCTATTACATTGGGACCTATACATAACTGGCGAATCGTGGGTGTGTAATACACCTCTGCCTACCCCTTCTGGGATACAGGCGTGAAGTTATGTTATGTTTGTACGTACTCTAGCCGCGCAGAAACCGTTTTGGATTTTTTTTGGTGGTTTTTGAGGCGACGGAGGCGCGTCTATCAACTAATCATAGATAATATTAAACTAATCATGGGCTAGAAGGGCTCGTGTCATTGGTTGATCAGTTATTTTATAATTTTTTTGTTTGGATCTTGCGACTTTAGTGCAAGATGTTTTGTCATAGAATATTACTTCATTTGTTTTCTAGGTTTATAAATGTGGTATCATGTGGCCGCAATATCTGGCGTGGCATGTGTATCTAAGGGAATAAACCGTTGGCTTTAAATAGTATCTTCGCTTCTTTTAAAGAATTTTATTTTACAGGGAAACAGCAAACTTAGCAGGCATCTGCGGGAGGTGTGTGGCAAAGACTAGCTAGAGGAAGAACTGTCTGCTTATCATGAACAGCATAATGCTATGTCATAATTGGAACACTTTGTAGTGTTGTCATACTTATTATTAAATCTTTATTAAACAAAATGGGTTGTTCTTTGTATGTTTCTCCTGTATCATGCACCGCGATCAGTCCCTTTCTTGAGGGTCCCCTCTTTCTCTTCGAAACCTGAAAACGAATGGAAACAATAATCATTATATCTGTTAGTTCGTAAGAATTTTTGGCAGATGGCTCCAACGTCTCCCTAAGACGTATGTAGACCAGAATTCCAGCTATTCAGTACAAGTCAAGGTAGCTCAGAGTATTGCCTATAAAAAGGGACTCACGGGTTCAAGTACCGAGCTGGATGCTGATTTTTTTCGAATTAAATCTCTAAAAAATAATCGTCTGGACATAAGTATAACTTATCCATCCTGTACAAAAATGCAATATCAGTTCATTTTTCTAGAAGTGTTTTCGAATAACTCTCTACAATTTTCAATGTGGATTGAGCCAGCGGGGGCGGTTATGTCGAGCTGGGAACCGACTTAAACCGCACGCCGTCTCAGGTCTACAGACTACAGGTGTGTAAGGTTGCCCATAAAGCATTTCCCTCGCACCCCGACTGACCCTGGGCCATCTTTTTTAACCTTCTAATGCCCTTCTTGAAGAACCCCATATTGTAGTCGCTTGGGAAAAGGAGCACAGCAAGGAGATCATTCATGCGCGGAATAAAGTGCCTTTCATACCTAACTGTACGCACCGTTTCCGGTCACAACGTGTGAGGATGAATTCCCTGTCTGTGGCGAGCGGTGCGATGATAGAATGTGGCCGTGGGCATCATATCATGTAATTCTTCTGAACACACCCCATTATAAAGGCGGTAGAAAACGCACAGGGAGGCGAAATCTCTCCTAAGGTTAAGAGGTTCTACACTGCCTGTAAGTATGGGATTGTCGACGATCCTTAGCGTCCGTTTTTGCACCGAGTCGAACGGGTCAAGTTGGTATCTGGTTGCTCCGGCAAAAAGGTGACAGCAGTACTCCATCTGGGGCCGGACTTGCGACTTATAAAGACGAAGTCTTTGCTCCGCAGTGATGTACTGCTTCGCCCTGTTGAGCACTCCAAGTTTCTTAGATGACAACTTGACCTTGTCTTCCAGGTGACTACGGTACTGGACCTCGCTGGAGATGTCGACACCGAGGATCCCGATACTTTTGGAGATTTTAAGGGGTGTGTCCAGGAATTGTGGCGCTACAATAAATGGGTTTTTTTAGCGGTGAATGCACATACTTGTGTCTTAGTGGGGTTGAATTGGTTTCGAGATGGCCCCCTCGGGTTTGGGCACCACGGTGTCCCCGTCTTGCCCCGGTTTGGGGGAAGGGAGGCGCTAGTCACCCCGCCGTCCCGGCCTGCTTCTGCTGGGGTGATGGACGGCCTCACCTGCCACCCCTAGGCCTCCGCTCATGGAGGACGGAGGTCGTTAAGCGTCCCCCGGCGCCTGAGCTGCCTGCGGTGAGCATGTTTGGGGCTCGGCGGACCGGGAGAGTTCTCTATACCTACTATATCTTGTATCTAATACCTTTAAACGAGCAATTCTTGTTTAGGTATAATCTGAATCTCGAAAACGGCTCCAATGATTTTCATGAAATTTAGTAGGCAGGGGTGATAAATCGATATAGCTATCCATCTAATCTAATATCACCCCAGAAACACTTATTTCATTTTTAGAAAACGTCATCTAGGTAGTTTATCTAATCGAATGTTGATGAAGGTACCTAATTAATACTATCAATTTATTAATATTATTTTATTTATTTTTAACCGACTTCAAAAAGTAGGAGGTTCTCAATTCGATTGGTATTTTTTTATGTATGTACACCGATTATGCTGCGATTTACGTGATTCTTCTTTAGTTTGATGCGGAATAGTTGCCATTTGTTCCTATGTTTTTTTTTTAAATAGAAAGAATCATTGAATTACAATTGTATTATTATTTTTATCGAAATTTGATAGGGTTCGTATCGAATCGAGTTTCAATGATGTTTTTTTCAAAAAATAAACACATTCAAACAAATTATTGCAGGGTCCCGTAAGTACCTACCCATAATTCACGCCACCTAATAAATTCATTCATATTTAATTCGAAATATTAATAATAATTTTCTGCAATACTTCGAACGAAATATCGATAACGGCATGTATGATTGGACATCCCTACCTGCAGACCTGCAGTCAATCGATTTTCATTCTTCGTGATATTATTGGTGTCAGTCAAGTGAAGTCAAAATTTTCAGTAAAATCAAAATGTTTCCTATCAGAAACCTGCTGAGAACCAATCCTCAGATTATTAGGAATGTAGTCCAGCAGAGAAATATGAGTGTTATCTCTACCCCAGCTAGGAACAAGGTTACCAAGGGGGTAAGTTTTTTGAGGAAGATTTGTCTTTTTCACCAGTTTAGCACATGTTTGAAGCTAATTAAAACATTATTTGGTCATAATACAGTGATACTTATTAATTTCCTTAGGTATTTTTGAATTATTTGATATTATTTTTTACTTTTTCATTACGTAATGACTAAAGGAAAGATAGGTTATCTTTATATAATGTACCTACCTATGTACGTGATAAATTATTTACCTCACAATAAAGTGCGTTAGATTTTTGTAACCTACATTATTGTAACGATTCTACAAAATTATCAAGACTTTATAGACATCCATAAACACATAAAACAAAGTATCCCATCTATGACTCGTTTGAACTGGCACTGATAACAATTAGCAATTCCTATAACAAATAACGTTTTTAACTGTTCAGTAAACAATGTCATGTAAACATTGCAATGGTATAAAGCAAGCAAGCATACTATAATGTGTCCTATTTAAGCATTTGGTGAAGGAATTATTTTCTTGCCTCACAATGTAGATTTTTCACTTGCAAAATGACATAGCTGAACTTCTTAGCAATATATCCCTGCTCATGATTACGGTCCTCAAGAGTACCTAGTTTGATGAGAGGAATGGGTACGCAATACATGTGCGACACCCTTAGCGTTGCCAATGCAAATAGGCACCATTAACAACTTGTTATCAAGTCCATACATGCATCAATTAATTATTCCTGAAGCAAGACAAGTTTATGTTGGCTAAACTTCTATAATTTTACTCTATGCTTACAATGTTGTTGTTTTTCAGGAAAAGATCCTTCATGCGGGCTGTATGGTCTTGGGTTGGACCACCGTCCCCATTTATGTGTTAGTCAACATGGTACACTACAGAAATAAAGATTAAATATGCAAACTTTTGCTGATATAGTATATATGTGTTGCGCTTTGTGTTTCTTCTAGTCTTGTCTAGTCTTATCTTTAAGAAAAAACAGTTAATTTAAACTATGTCATTGTGAAGTTTTATTGTTGTATGTGCTTGCACACCGGGGCAGCGTCTCGAACTACTGACTTTGGTTGGATGATAGTGATAATGGGATGATAATTCCATGAACATATTGTGTTGTTATATGCGACCGTTATCCCACTGTTGCTATTTTCTGAACTGTGGATGTTGTTCAAGACTCTGCTCTTGGTTCTATGTTTCTTTTAACACGCTTCATTTTTATTTATATATTAACACAATTCGCACTCCCCCTTCAAAATTGATTACGTTTTGCACACAGACATATGCTGGTAAAGCATTAGGTAAATTAGAAATGGCCTGAAAGAGAATTTCTTTTGTGATGAGATGAAAAAATAAAAGTTATGCTAAGGTGGTTTGGGTACTTATGGTCTGAAAGATAATTATGTAGGTAATAAAAAGAATAGGAATGGATATGTTATGATGAGAATTGATTAATTGAGTATTGCAGTGGTTGTTCGGTGAGTATTGCGTTGTACATGTATTGCTGGTAAGAGAATTTAATATTGAGAATTGAAAAAAGGTGGTATGGGCATGTATAATCTGAAAGTGAATTTACACTCATATGGCCTGAAAAACAATGTGATAATAAGTTGCTGTTGAAGTAGCTGTATTGAGTTAATTTGGGCCTGTATGGCCTGAAAGAGATAGTGTTGTACACTGATCAAATTATATATAGTGTGTATATAGTATATATAGTGATGAGAAAGAGGCTGGTTAGGGTTGACCTTGCAGAACATACACAGATCAAATTGGTGATGTCTTGAAAAGGGCAAATCAGAAGTCCTCTAAACAGAAGGCAGTATGAAAGATTTTTGTGACGGTAGAGGACATGAAATTTGTATGGACAGTAGTAAATAGTGGGGCTGTTGTCTCTGACTACCCCTGCGGGACTAAATATATGTGTGTATGGTTAAAGAATTTGTAAGAGAGTGCAACTATGATGGTTTTTGAAAGAGAAGAAAATATGACAAATTGCATAATCTAAGTGAGTAAGATTTTTGTGTACTTTGTCATGTAAACTTTATGAGAGATGGAAATATCATTATGATATTGAGCATAAGTTTAAGAAGAAAATCAATTTATATGGGCTGCTACAGAAGCCGCATAACTTTATGAGCAGCCAGAGCGTATCTTAAAGGTAAGACTGGTGCCCACACTTATGGTAGTGCATGTTGAGTTAGACAGAATCTCCTGTGCAATTGAGAGGTCTGATAAGTGCAGCAGTCGTGACATTGAAGTACCATGTGAGGAACAGCGTGATACAGGAATGTAGTGGTATGGTAGAAGATGTACTGACGGATGCTTCGATGCGTAAAGACAATGACGAAAGTAGATTGAAGAAACAGATCTATGAGGACAATAGGCCACCCGGTAAGGGTCAGATCGACGAAGTTTTAAAGAAAAGCTAGGTCGAGAAAACTTTCAATCGGCTAATTATAAAACAAGCTTAAGGTGTATGCCACGACTGAGACGTATAACTGACCATGTGAAGGGCAGCATGATAAGGAAATTTAGTGGTATGAAAGATGACGTAGGGACCAAGATGGAGATAGGGTTACTTAGATGACTCGGACACGTAGAGACGAAGGGCAGATCGACGAAGATTTCTGAGGCTGGGTCAAGAATACCCGCAAGTATGCCTAACGTAAACAATTACGATGGTAGATGAAATGAAAGGTGTATTGCTAGAACTGCGAATGATTGACATTGCTGGTCCATGTGAAGTACAGCGTGCTAAGGAAATGTAGTGGTATGAAAGATGATTTAGAGACTAAGAAAGAGAAAGGGTTACCTGCTTATAAAGTTTGAACACGTAAGGAGTATGGACGTAACAAGATTGAAATGACAGATTTAATAAAGGTCGACCTAGGCGTACGTGGTCGATTACAGCGACAACGTTTTAAGGAAAAGGTATGTGGGCAAATATGTAAACAATTATGAAAGTAGCAGCGCAAAGTGTGTGCCAGGATTAACGAGAAGATTGCATGTATTATAGTTTAGCTTAGGATTAAGGCCTTGTGCCCCTCAAGCACAAAGGTAGAATTCTTTAACAAAGCCTTCCTGATCACGCTGATTGGGTATCAGCGTACTCAATAGATGATGTTGGAACTATCGAGCAATTAGGCAGGTTCATTTAGTACTTTGTATCTTCGATAGATAGCGGTAGATTTATCTTACTGTGCGAAAGTTTGGATGATGAACAGATCTAGATGAAAATTGCGACAGAGAGATGTTATATTCTGGAATAGCATATAGGCTTTTTATAATGGTTCCTGTGTGTTAGGCTAAATGTGGTATTGCCACATCAAAATACGGTTGTAATGGCTAGTATCAGACTTACTATCTGGAAGTTGCATCGTCGGATATCATCCACTGCTCTACCTATGTGATCTTATTAAAATACTAGTAATTTGTCTAAATTGTGTGGCGTGGACCGACATTACCTACTGGTACTCTCGTTGACTCAGCTAAGCAAAATCACATAAACAGTGTATACTAGGTAAAGTTTTGCCATAATGCGACAAAAATCTAAACCTATCATACTAATGCTTATAATGCTTCACTCATACTTTTCATGTTGACAACACAAGTAGGGATGATCGACCAACTTATTACCATAAAGTCCGTTAGAAAGAGGATAAATATTCTGAACTTTCAAAACAATTTTTAGAGCACCCGCATGACGGTGATTACATATAATATATATAGAAAGAGAAGTAGTAAGTAAGAAGAAGTTATGAGAGAAATTATATATTTTGCTCACAGGACATATTTCAGTTACTACTAGCATTAACTGTCGTAGGTACTTCACTTACTCTTTATTATTTTATCTGTCTATAAAAATCAATGAAACAAACGACAATATCTTCACTTTTTTAAATATCAATCACCGGCAACACTGCTGAGTCTTCCAAAATGGTTGGTATGCACCAGTATGCACTTCCTTAACAATACTTACTCTTAGGTTGGTACCGTGTCGATAGAGTACATTTGGAATAGGGGAATAGAGTTCTGGATATTTATAGAAGTCTTATAACAGCTTGTAGTTATACAAAGACAATGGCTGGTACTTCCAGACTGTGGGTCTGGAAGTACCAGCCATTGTCTTTGTATAACTACTAAACAAACTGTTTAGAACTAAAATTGTGTCACGTTTCTGGGTGAGGTGGGAATGAATTTTGAATTAATGAAACTAGATAAATGAGATAATGAATGTTGACATATTTTTGTAATGTCCTCTGTATGGCAGCAAAATAATAAATAAATAAAAAAACTTAAAAATAATGTTGTACTACTTACTGTTGCAGATTTTAAAAGCTTGTATCGTGAATTTTTTTTTGCTGTGTGTTCTATTTGCGCTACAAGCTTATGAAATCAGCTCAGTACACTGTACAACAGATATTTTAAATAAAAGCTTGTTTTAAAAAAATATTTTTTTATTAATTTTTAGGTTCAGTAATGTCAGGTAGCATCAGAGTGCTTGGCAAGATCAGTCAAAGTTGATTATTCCACTTAAATCACCTATGTAAATCACCTAGGTGAATTAAGTATCCCCAACCGGTGGACTTAAATCACCCGGCTTTTAAAATCATAGGTGAATAAAATCGACCGTAAGAAACATATATTTTGAGTATACTTTAACTACTTTACCCACTTTACCCGTTTTCAATCGATTATATTCATATTCAGAATATAATCGATTGAAAACGGGTAAAGTGGGTTAGGTTAGGTTAGAACTGTGGCCCCCAAGCCGAGCGAGCGTAACAAACGTGCCGCGGTAGCGGCCGGCGAAGCGCCGGAACCACTAGTCGCAAGAAGTGCTATCTATGAAGATATCCAAGGTGATTAAAGTATACTCAAATTATTAGTTTCTTACGGTCGATTTTATTCACTTATGATTTTAAAAGCCGGGTGATTTAAGTCCACCGGTTGGGATACTTAATTCACCTAGGTGATTTAAGTGGAATAATTCAGTCAAAGAAGCTCAACATAACGAGTCATCTTATAAGAGTGTACTACGTGAGTTCGACAAATGGAAGTGCGATTAACGATTGTGTGACAAAACTGTACTGCGACTCACCTTAGTTCGAATGCACGCTATTGCGACACACTATAGGTCGACATTACTCTAGTGCGACAATCGTTTGTGTTGTACTAGATGGCGTTAAAAGTCCACAGAACATATTTTTATGCAAATGTAAAGGGGGTTTTCATTATTTTTTTCCTGTTATTTGTGTTATTTATCTGCCATGCTTGTTGTGGTGACAGTTCCAACCTAACCTAAACCTGCCGATTTCAGTGATGTAAGAAAACCACCAAGAGTATGTAAATTCATATTAAATCAAATCAAACCCTTGTTGTTACTCCTACGGTAATGCGACAATGATTTGTCGCACTACAGCAGTGTCGAACTACTGTCGCACAATCGTTTGTCGCACTAGAGTAATGTCGACCTACATTGTGTCGCACTAGCGTGCATTCGAACTATGGTGAGTCGCAGTACAGTTTTGTCACACAATCGTTAATCGCACTTCCATTTGTCGAGCTCACGTAGTACACCCCTTGTTTAGTTTCTATGGCCACCTTCCTTCTCTATCATCAGACCCTGAATACCATGTAACATCAAAGAGTTTGTCAAGACAAAATAAATGAGCCCAAAGTCGATAGGCATATCTTATTTAATTTAGGAGTTCCTATGGCCACCTTCCTACTCCATATCAGCCCCTGAATACCATGTAACACCAGACAGTTAGGTTTAACTGGTTTACTTTAGGAGTTCCTATGGCCACCTTTCTACTCTATCTTCGGACCCTACATACCATGTCACATCAGAGAGACAAACCTTGGTCTAAGATAACTGCCTCAAAATTGACTTGCATGATTTGAGCCAATTAAGTTAAATTTCCGGCCTCTGTGGCGTAGCGGCAGTGTATTCGACTGCTACGACAGGGGGCGTGAGTTCGATTCCCGCTCAGTGCAAATATTTATATGCATGAATATGTATATTTGCATTGGTCTGGGTGTTTCTATGTATAATATGTATGTATTTACAAAAAAAAAAGTATATGTTTATCCGCATTCTGGAACCCATAACACAAGCTAGTTAAACTACGCTTACTTTGGGTCTAGGAAGCGCTGTGTAGAATGTCGTAGAATTTATTTATTTAAATAAAAGCTGTTGGTGGTTCATTTATGGTCTTTTTGCAATACCCATTTTTTTTTGGTTCCGTACAGCCAGTCTGGTACCTTTTTTTTTTTTTTTTTTATCGTGCGGAAATCCCTTCGGATACCCCCCGCGTGCCAGCGGGGGCGGTTATGTCGGGCTTGAACCGACTAAAACCGCACGCCGTCTCGGGTCTACAGACGCCGGGGTGTAAGGTTGCCCATAGAGCATAGTAGAAGTCATTGCTCCCATCCTCTTTCATTATTCAGACGAGGCACTAGCGCAGTCTTTCCTCTCAGGATTATGTAGTTACTATGAATGAGAGAAAATTCAATTACACCACTGGATAGCTAAAGGATCAAAGAATTTATTACGCCAAGTAAGGACTGAGACTCATCGCGCGCGGCGGAGGGGGAAGCGCCGCCATTTTGAGGTCATTTTGTTTGTATTACCCGTTACGAGACGTATTCGCATACCACACCGATTGCAGACCTAGTCATTAACCGTGGAGAAGTCATATTGACGTAACTCCTCATTTAAAAAGGGGGTGAGACTGTGTCACGGACACGGCCGTGTGTGGTATACGAATACGTCTCGTAATGGGTTAACACAGCAAAATACCGTGCATGATTGCGAAAAACCCTCCATAGTAGTCCAATTTCGGTTTGATTGCGTTCAGGGGTCAGCAAGTGCATAGCCGGGCAGGGGGATTGTGGTCGCAGCACTAGTGGGACCGGTCGGTGTCACGCGGTGCTCCGACGACAATCCTCTCTTGATGAGACCTTCAAGCTGAGCACGTACCATGTTAATAATGGTGGCCCATTATTAACTTTGTACGTGTATGTAATGGTGACCCTCTTTCCTGAGACTTTACCTTCAGCTTACCATCAGGCGAGGTGAAGTCAAATTGACGTGTCTTAAAAGTATATTAAAAAAAAAATACCTCAAAATGGCGGCGCTTCCCCTTCCGCCGCGCGCGATGAGTCTCAGTCCTTACTTAGCGTAATAAATTCTTTGATCCTTTAGCTATACAGTGGTGTAATTGAATTTTGGATGGAGATGATAGATATGCAGCTGCAACACCACACTGTATCCCTCGGATTTCAATTCAAGCAAATTGAATGAATTTCAAATTTAATTTGATGCAATTTCACGTCAAAAACACTGTTAATGTATTTTTTTCTTAATTTCAGGAAATGGTGTTGCTCTCGACTCTCATGGTGATCGGCTGGTCAGCGATCCCCGCGTACGTGCTGGTCAACATTAAGAACTACAGGGGTGCTGAATAAACGTTCAGGTCTTAACTGAACTAGTAAATGTATTTAATGCTGTGTTATACTTATTATCTCGAAGTAAAAAGATTATTTTAATTCTGTAAATTGTCGTTTTATTTAAAACTAACGCGTTAGTATATTTTTTCTTATTCTAAGATATAAGTAGCTTAAGTTACGCCTTATGATATTAGCTATCTGCTAGTGAAAGACCCATCAAAATCGGCCGAGCCACTTCGAAGATTAACCGGAACAATCAGAGACCAAAAATTAAAAAATACTCGTAAGTCATTTATTAAAAAACTATTATTTTAACGTTACAAACATGCTTAAATTGTATTTATTTGTTTAGATCATCATCATCACACAAGGTTAGACCCAATCGCATCCTAAGCTTGTATTTTGAAGGTCGCGGTCCGCTCTCTTGGTATGGCCATATACCATGGCTTTTATGGTAGCGTCTGACTCCCAATCCCCGAAAGGCAAGCCTGCGCTAGACCCTGGACTTACAGTATGTATACCTACATTTATGAAGTTTAAATAACTGTAACCAGACTACGGTTAGGTTAAAAATATAGAGATGAAAGAGTTATTATTTTCAAAAAGTTCGAAGATTTTATTCTCCGTGCCTTACATCCCGGCGTTCTGAAGACCCGAGACGGCCGCAAGCCCGCTGGCCGGCGGAGGAATATCAGAGGGGATTTCCGCACGAAAAAAAAAGATACTCTTTCCTCGTAGATATATTTTTTTATACTCCGCTTTCATTCCACTTTTTGGAAACTCAAGTAATCATATACTCTTAGCATAGATTACATAATATTATGCTCTGAGATACACTTTTTGGCAATCATACGTACAATCAATCAATCAATTAGCCTATTGCAGTCCACTGCTGGACATAGGCCTCTCCCATTGCGCATCCAGTCTATCCCAGCTACCTTTTTCAGGTCGTTCGTCCATCTTGCTGGGGGACGTCCTACCTTCCGTTTACCGATTCGTGGTCTCCACTCTAGGTCTCGTTTGCGCCATCGGCCATCGGTCCTTCGGCAGATGTGGCCAGCCCATGGCCAATTCAGCTTGCTTATTCTGCGAGCTATGTCGGTGACTTTAGTTCTTTTTCAGATTGCTTCATTCCGAATATTATCCTTCAAAGAAACCCCAAGCATAGCTCGCGCCATAGCCCGCTGCGGGACTTTTAAGTCGTGGACTAGACTCACTGTCAATGTTCATGTTTCGGAACCGTAAGTCATGACGCACTGGTCGAACACCTTCGTTTTTAGGCATTGCGGTAAAGGGGAGGAGAAAACTTGACGTAGTTTGCCAAATGATGCCCAACCCAATTGGATCCTTTTGGTGACTTCTTTCTCGAAGTTGTTTCCACCGAGCTGGATAACCTGCCCAAGGTAGACATACCTACTGTTGAACAACTTCGAGTGTCGACCCTTCGATGGCAATCGGTCTCGGTGTGACATGTTGGTTGAACATAACTTTGGTTTTGTCAAGGTTCACACCAAGACCGACGCGTCGAGAGGCTCCATTTAGGCTGTGCAGCATCTCGCCCAGCTGCTCCAGCGACTCCGCAACTATGACGATGTCGTCGGCGAACCGAAGATGCGAGATGTAATCGCCGTTTATGTTTATACCCCGCCCAGTCCAATCCAGAGTTTTAAAGACGTCCTCCAGCGCGTTGGTGAATAGTTGGGGGGATGTAACATCCCCCTGTCTCACTCCACGCTGTAGGCTTATGGGGTTCGTCTTCTGGTCTTGGAGCAGGACGGATATAGTGGCGGTCTCATATAGGCATCTCAGCACTTCGATATATCGCCAATCAACACGACACATGCAGAGCATCCGGAACTGCCCAGGTCTCGATGGAGTCGAAGGCTTTCTCGTAGTCCACAAAAGCCATACACAGCGGCTGATTGTACTCGTGAGTCTTTTGTATAATCTGCCGAACAGTATGGATGTGGTCCACTGTACTGTAGCCTTTTCGAAACCCGGCTTGCTCCGGTGGCTGGAACTCGTCGAGCTTGCTCGCAAGACGATTCGTGACGACTCTCGAGAACAGCTTGTAGACATGACTCGAGGAGTAAGATGGGTCTGTAATTCTTTAGCAAGGCCTTATCACCTTTTTTGAAGAACAGTACCACCGCACTCCCGCTCCATGCCCTAGGTGTTAAGCCTTGCTGGATGACGGAATTAAAAAGGCTCGCTAGCTCTTTGAGCACTGGGACCCCGCCTACTTTTAGGAGCTCAGTAGTAATTCCGTCATCGCCAGCGCACCTGTTCTTTGTTTGCTTGAGAGCCGCCTCTGTCTCGCACTGCTCGACATCGGGTAATTCCTCGGTGTAATGGCGCGTGAGTGGGGCTCTGTAGTCTTCATCGCTGTGTCCCGTCGGTTTAGTCATCCGTGATGCATACAGCTGAGCGAACACTTTCGACCCCCTATTTCGCTCAATCGCATCATAAATGATGCGAGTGTTGAAGCGTCGGAGGTCGCGTCGTATCAGCTTTTTAATTTTTTGGTTTAAGGCTCTCCAATCTGACGAAAACGACTGAGTTGAGGGCTCGTCCCGCCTCCTCCTCATAAGTTCGAGAGTCTCGGGAGAGAGTTTGAACTCTAGCTGTTTGCGTTTTCCGGGAAACAACTTTCGGGACACTTCCTGCAGAGTTTTGACCACTGTGTCGGTTTTCTCATCAATACTGCTAGTGGTTTCCAGCAATGCAAAACGATTTTTAAGTTCCAGTTGGAATTTTTCGGACCCTAGAGCTACTTGGAGCAGCGTAGGTCGGAGAGTAGACTGACCGTATCATTCGGAATCTTTCAGCCTTAAGGTTGATATTTAGAGAGCCTCTGACAAGTCTGTAATCACTTCCGGTGTTGAACCTGTTAATCACGGAGACATCTCTAAATATACTGTCCGTAATGAAAAAGTCTATCTCGTTCTTTACCATGGAATCCCAGCTTTGCCAAGTCCACTTCCTATGGGGCTTCTTCTTAAAGAAAGTATTCATTAAGAAGAGCCCCTGGGATTCGAGAAAGTTGACTTTACTCATAAGTACAAAAATGTATATTTATATTTCTGTTTAACTAATAGCCCCAGCTCTCCACCGATAGATAGCGCTAGTAGTTGTGGCTATACCACATATACCCAGCGACAAGTTGAACTACTTCGAAACAACTACGAGTACTACTAGCTGTAGCCTGGTTACCCTACGGCCACATCACCCTCTAAGGCACAGCACACTGCGCAAACGGTCCACGTAAGAAGAGCACATCTCTCCCGTCTACGTAGCAGTCGTTGCATACGGCATATACGGTCCTCATAAGCAGAGCACATCTCTCCCGTTTACGCAGCATTCGCCCCATACACGGGGAACTTACCTCGACTCAAGAGGATTCGCCGCGTCTCACTGCCGAGGACTCACGTCATTTCACTGAGGATTCACCTCGCCTCACCGAGGTCTGACCTCGGCGCTTCGCGCCCCGACTCACTGGGCACTTCACCGCAGCACCGCATCACCGCACTCAGCCCCGCATCTTCGGGACCAGCGGTTAGTCCCAATTAACGAGGACTAGCGAGAAAGACTGTTCCACCAATGGAACCAGCGGCGTCCAGTTCCGAAGAAATGGAACTACACAAGTCTGGCACGGGCACGCTCCACAAGAGGGCTAAGACAGCTGACTCATCGCAACAACGCAGGAGGGAAGTGATTTGGCGATACCACATATACCCAGCGCCATCTAGCGACAACAAGTTGAACTACTTCGAAACTACTACGTCACTACCAATCCTGAATCGCGAAAGTGAAGTTCGTGCGCTGGCAAAATATATATACAACATCCCAACGACAACCGTGATCACCTTGCCTGGTCGGAGGATCCTCCCTTTGTGTTGGAAGAACGTCACACCCTGTTCCTCCATATAGCATTTAAAATAGCTGAAAATTAAATATACTATATAGTTTTTATGTCTTGGTATATTCCATAATATTATACTATATTTATAACATTTTTGAATTCGTGATTTCCTCCCCTTCATTCGGATGGCACTCAATATGATAGCCAAAAATATATATTTTTGAGGCTCCACATTTTTGGATCTTCATCCGTTATGTTATAAATGCACAAAAGCCTATTGCACTCACAGCATGATACTGAGTCCTCTGATACCTCATTATACATACATTCATTACAATCAATTCAGTATCTTAGGAGCTATAATGGAACATACGTAAATACTCCACATAAACAGGCAAACATATAACCTAAGTACGGAGTAGTCGGCGTAGTCTGGTAAAGATAAAATTACATAATCACGGTGTTTGTCAAGACTCGTTTATAGTACTAGAAGAGGTATGAATTGCTTGTTGAGAGCTTGCAAAGGAGAATGGACTAAGGACAGGGAAACTAGGTCTGCAATTCATTCTGTTGTTGCAAAAATTGAGCGAAGCAATTTCACCAGGACTTTTTCTAACGGTGATAATTCCTCAATGGCTAGTCCGATTTTAGTTTTTCTGTTTTTGTCTTGTGTAGATATATGAACAAATTACTTATACCAATCGTGTGAATGAGGCTTTTTTGTTTATTGAGAAATCAGATTTCAAATTTAATGAATTTGATGATTCGAATTTCCGCTGATTATTCCTCCGTGGTATTTCTGATTTTCGTATCCTATGTCCTTCTCATCAGTAACATCTTTGCTTGTGTGAAATTTCGGTTCAGCCGTTTGGGAGGAGAAGATGGTCTAACGAAATACATTAATCGTCTAAAAGAGCCATAAGAAGCATAAGGAATCTTGGAAAGTTGACCCTATCTATCGAGCTAAATTCAGGGGAAGCCCCTTCTCATAGCTAGGGTAAATAAAAGTTCATAATTATATAGAATATCTTTTTCATTTTATTTACAAAATGTTAAATCGTTTTCTATACCAACTTACATAGTTAAAACAATTACTTCTATGTATACCAAGCTGGCAGTACAGAACAAAAAAAAATTTATATAATTCGAAATTCAAAATTAATTTCCGCGGCACCCAGGTGCTTAATAAAAAAACATAATTTTCGTTCTAAACAGCTTGTCTAATATAAATACATAATACATACAGGTCATTGTAGGTACTTTTTTTTTTTCGTGCGGAAATCCCTACCTACCTACTGCTGTATTGGAATGTAATGTATTGGTGTACAAAAAATAAGATATATCAAATTACATTTTTAACCAGATTACAACGATACCGATTACTGCCAACAATGGTGTAGATTTTACCAAGATGGCGGCATTAGTGATCGGTCGGCACTCTCTTTGGAGCCACGTAAATTCGTCAGTGAGATTTCGCTGCTGAAGAATTGGGCCAATAGTATTAAATATTCTTGCATGGAAGTCGTTCAGGTATTGAATCTGAAAATATAAAACAGTTTATTTGATACATTCGCTATTTTGAATTTAAGGACACTGTCATATGCTAATGAATTACGTGAGTTTGGTTTACCTACGTGGAGTGATTCTAGTTCAATTAACTATCGGCCTAGCCATTTGTTCGGAGAATTGAAATGAAAGGCGTAGGCGTCAAATTAACTGGCTTTTTTTTAACGTGATGCAACCCCCACGGGCTTCACCCCATTGGTGGGGTGCGCGTGTCGGAATCGGACCGACTAAAACCATATGGTGTCCTCCCCAAGTGTCCATTGCCGCGCACCCCGGGTAAACCCTCGGAACGATAATCCCAGGGTTACCGGCGGACTTGGCTGCCACTGCGGCCTCGCTTGGTTGGGTCAGGTTTTATCCCGCGTCGTCGGTGAGTTGGCAGGCGTGTGTAGGACACACACGACACGCCTTCGTCTTGGCCTGCTTCTGTAAGGACGGCGAGTCGGCTAACTGCCGTCCTCAGGCCCCGATCATGGAGGTCGGTAGTTCTCACAATGGTCTCCAAACAGAGAACGTCCACGCCCAGAACCGCAACGAGATCCCGCCGTTGGCTCGCCCACTCTGAGCATTCCAACAACGTGTGGAGCGCCGTGCCTTCGCCAGGATCATCGCAGTGCTGGCACTGCGGTGTTGTCTCCCGGTGGATGCGCCACAGATACTTACCGAAACACCCGTGTCCGGTAATAGGTAATTAACTGGCTAATTAAACCAGATGGCCGCGTTTTAATATGCTATCCAACGCGTGAATATCAACTGCGCAATGCAGGCTCGGATTCTGTAGTAGTATCGAAGTAGCTCCGCTTGCTGTCGCTAGATGGCGCTGGAAATATGCCACGGTATGTTACATTACTTACCTCAAAATCAGTCATGAGCGTAACGTTCAGGCACGAGGTTTGGTGGGGCACCTGGGTGATTGCGGTGAATCCAACTACCCCCTGACCAGCGAAGTCGCCCACTAGGCCGGCAGCCTGTTGTAATCAAACACGAAAAAATGTAAGTAATGAACAAACAACATAAATCGCGATAAAATCTGTACTCCGTCCGTGGTGAGAGGTGCGTGCTAAACACATTTTATCTACACTCAAATCGAAAAATTCGAATTACGAATTCAAAGACGATTCTATACATACGCACTTTATAAACGCATATACATAAAATTAAAAATAAAACTTATTATAGTACCGCCAACTGTATCATAAAACTCATTATAGCACCGCTATCTTTTTTTATTCATTAAACTAGTCTAAGGTTTTAGGCTGAATATGAAAAAAAAGGCGCCACGCATGCGCAGTTCGAACTGTGAAAAAAATGAAGATAAAGTAGCGTATGAAACTGCATATAACTTATGCTCTATGGGCAACCTTATACCCCGGCGTCTGTAGACCCGAGACGGCGTGCGGTTTTAGTCGGTTCAAGCTCGACATAACCGCTAATGCTGGCTGGCGGGGGGGTATCCGAAGGGATTTCCGCACGAAAAAAAAAGGTATTAAAACACTCGAGTCAACCTATTATCATATATAAACAGACTCGTGTTTTAATACCCCTTCTTATATGACAGTTGCATAAACTACTATTGTGTATATAAAATAACTCTGGTATGTATATGGACATTCTGCGATATGGTTATTTTGGTACATGGGCATTATGGGATTTGGACATTTGGAACCTGAACGCATCTTGGGCCTGCTTCTACCCTCGCCTAGCGCGAGCCCTACCTCTCGCCCTCAGGCCTGTTTCGAGAAGGTTACAATAAAGGTATAACAATACCTGGGAATGGTTAGTGAGTCTGTTAACTGCAATTGTTTGAACTATATCCTCATGACGGATTCCATATTGTCCAACTTCATAATATCCTGGCTCTGTAAGAAGAAAGGGTTGAGTAAAATCAATGAATTCTATGTACGTTAGGCCGGCGTCTGTAGACCCAAGACGGCGTGCGGTTTTAGTCGGTTCAAGCCCGACATAACCGCCCCCGCTGGCACGCGGGCGGGGGGGGGGGTATCCGAAGGGATTTCCACACGAAAAAAAAAAAAAAAAAAAGGTACCTACTAGACAAACCGCTCAAAACAAAAATTGTGTCACGTTTCCTGAGTGAGGCGGGAATGAATTTGGAATTTCGAATTTGGAACGGGACGCAGAAACTGGATAAATGAGTCATTGTATTTAATGAACAAAACGTTCCTAATTCGAAATTCAAAATCCATTACGCCTCACCCAGGAACCGTTACATAATTTGTCTTCGAAACAGCTTGTATTTTTTTTGTATTTTTTTAAAAAATAATATTAGTAACCGAAATTACTAATATTCCCCCTAACCCCTCCAACTAAGCTAAGTTGCTTGTGTTAGGAGTGGGTTCACGTCGGTAGTGTAATAGCCAGGAGTCGGAACCGGGCCCCCTCGATCGCGGGGTCGACACCTTAACCACTAAGCTACCGATGCTTATGTATCAGTCAATGGTTGCGACGTTGGTCACCAATCTTCATGACTTCGGTTTGTTCGTAGGTCACTGCTGTTGGTGTACAGGAGTTACAGTAGTGGGAACGTGGGCAAGATATTTTCTGTAAAAAAAGTAAACCATAGCACTCCGGGAGTGCCGACAGAAGTGAAAACTTGAACAATAACATAACATAACTTCACGCCTGTATCCCCGAAGGGGTAGGCAGAGGTGTATTACACACCCACGATGCGCCAGTTATGTTATGGTCCTATTGGCATCTACCGGGCACATTATTAAGCGAGCGATAATTAACATTTATTAATGCCCCCATAACTACGAAAAGTCAGAGGTGTGTGCCCGGGGCGACTGGGGATCGAACTCAAGACACTCGTCTCAGCAGTCCGTTACGTACGCCCAGCGAGCAGCGCTAGCCCAGTGGCTATCGCTGCTCAAAAAACTTGAACACTAACTTATGTATTTTTTTAATCGTCCGGAAATATTTACATTGATGTCGTTAACGGTAACAGTGTCGCGAATACAATTGTTTTTTCCATTTTAATAATTCTAAACGAGCCTAATGATGTTTCTCTGGCGGCCCGCAACGTGGCTGTATTAAACAGCCCGTTAAAAGCGATGGCCGTCAGAGTCATCAGGGGGTATCGCACGATCTCCGTCGAGGCGGCATGTCTCCTAGCCGGGACCCCTCCATGGGACCTGGAAGCGAGAGCCCTTGCGCTGCTGTACCAGTGGCGCAAGGAGGCGCTGGAGCGGGGCCATAGGCCGGAGCCCCGAGAAATCAGGGCTCAGCGGTCCCTGCTCCGCCAGGAACTCATGGAGACATGGAGGGTGCGACTTGAGCCAGGCCTCCTTCACTCCATATACTTGCGCGCTATAATTACCTACCGCCCGGCCGAGCGGCCTCGGGCCGTTTGCGGACCAAATTCAGTGCGGTTTTCGCTAGCGAAGCGCACGCACGCTGTTTAATTTTCATCGCTCCGTTCGTACGCGTACCTTTTTTTTTTTTTATCATGCGGAAATTTACGATGCCGTCTGGTGCCTTATGTGCTGTAGATTGGTGCAAATCAAGTAAAAGAAGGGATAAACACAATACTGGTGGTAGAAATTTGATGACACAAATTTGTCACAAAATTCGGCCGGGTAGGTACCACCGTGCACGATTGCGAAAAACCCTCCATAGTAATCCAACTTCGGTTTGATTGCGTTCAGGGATCAGCAAGTGCATAGCCGGGCAGGGGGATTGTGGTCGCAGCACTAGTGGGACCGGTGGGAGTCACGCGGTGCTGCGACGACAATCCTCTTCTGATGAGGCCGTCAAGCTGAGTGCCACCATTGTTAACATGGTACATGTATGTAATGGTGACCCTCTTTCCTGAGACTTTACCTTCAGCTTACCATCAGGCGAGGTGAAGTCAAATTGACGTGTCCTAAATATATAAAAAAAAAACATTTTTCCATTTACCTGTCAACGAATAAAGGTAAGTGATAAACTATGACTGTTTTTGTCGTTTCAGAATTATTTTTAATAGGTCTAGTCTAGATGATACATGATTAGCTTGCCTTTCACACACAGATTTACATATTTTTGTTACATAGAAACGTCATACTTAAACGCTATTTTAACAACGTTTAAAACGCTATTATTATTAAAATAAAATTGTGATAATATTTGACGGACAGTCGCGCAAACCTACCTACGAAACTTCCAAGACAAGTCGCGAGGCGCGGCAACCTGTCTCAACTTGTCGCGCTGTTAGCGTAAACAAACAAACTAGGATGATTCGGTTTTATGCGATTTGTAAAAAATATATAAGTAAATGTTTATGTAAAGAAAAATTAATTTAAAGATGTTTGAAGTTATAAAAAATAATTATATTGCAAAGGGTTCATTTTCCATGATATCGTCAAATAATTCTTGAGCTCGCCCCGTGTTATAGTTCTTATTAATAAATTGATAAATGTTAATAATCATTCAATGTATTTATTAGTATTATTTATTCCTAATATTAACTTTTAGGATTGCCTAGTTTGGGATCTATTATAAATTCGTCATGTCGGTGTGTCTATCCGTCTGTCTTTTAAAGATTTTTTATTTATTTTACCTACACACTGACCTCTATAATTATGTTTTATCTAGATGTATTGCACAGTCAGCACCAATTTATAAAAAAAATATTTTATAAACGATACAATTTTAAAGTTATGTTAATTTAATTTTATCAAAGAGGCAGCCCTGCGATTGCTGTGGGATCGCGCGGTGCGAAGCAATCTCAACTGTACGGTTAAGCATTTAGGCACATTTTAGCATGCAGTGGTTGATGACGCGACGGAGTAGTCAATTATAGCAGTAGGTATTGGATTTTTTCTACTGAGTAAAGTATCTGTTACGTAGTAACTATTTAGTAATCTGTGCTTGAGCACCCAAGGTGGGGGAATCCCCCATTGCGGTGGTGAGACCGATCATGAAGGAGTGGTTGGAGAGGGACCATGGGGACCTCTCCTACCGGATGTGCCAGATGGTTATCGGACACGGGTGTTTCGGTAAGTATCTGTGGCGCATCCACCGGGAGACAACACCGCAGTGCCAGCACTGCGAGGATCCTGGCGAAGACACGGCGCTCCACACGTTGGTGGAGTGCCCTGCGTGGGCGAGTCAACGTCGGGATCTCCTTGCGGTCCTGGGCGTGGACGTTCTCTCGTTGGAGACCATGGTGAGGGCCGTGGTCTCCGACGGGAGCAAGTGGCACGCCGCCGCCTCTTTCTGCGAGCAGGTAATGCGCGCGAAAGAGACGGCGGAGAGGGAGCGGGAGAGAACCCTACCCCCCGAGTTTCGCAGTCTGCGGCGAGGACGCCGCAGACTCATCTACGCCCGGGACTACCGACCTCCATGATCGGGGCCTGAGGACGGCAGTTGGCCGACTCGCCGTCCTTACAAAAGCAGGCCGTGGCGGTGGCGGCCAAAGTCCGCCGGCAACCCTGGGGTTATCCTTTCGAGGGCTTACCCGGGGTGCCCGGCAACGGACACTTGGGGAGGACACCGTGCGGTTTTAGTCGAGACACGACATAACCACCCCCGCTAGCCAGCGGGGGGGTATCCGAAGGGATGTCCGCACGTAAAAAAAAAACCCTAATGATGTTTTCACTTCAAAAACTTGTGTATAAACCTAGGTAAAAAAACGTACTTACCGTTACTGTAAATCATATCTGGTGAAATTCCAGGGTCGTTTGGTTGTTGTAATGGGTGAATACGTTGAGGTAGTGTCCCATACCATGGCCGGTTCCGTGAGCGTAGTTCAGGCCTATGTCCCAAAGGAACTTCCTTGCGATGACGTCAACAGAGTGGCCCTGGGGAAGGTTGCAGAGTTAAGTGAAGCGTATTCGGACAATAATCTAGTCTTAAAAGTAAGTAAATATATTCATGGGAACTTATTTCAGGGTTTATCCCTGAAATAAGTTGAAGTAATAAGTAATAAGCTGAAGCAGCCTATGTGTTATACACATAAAAACATAAACTCACGCCTATATACCCGAAGGGGTAGGCAGAGGTGCTAGCACCCACATTTCGCCAGTTTATGTTTAGGTCCCAATGTAATAGGTGGCGAGCCTATTGCCATTAACCGGGCACTTATAAACCTGCGATAAATACACACATAACTTCGAAAAGCATCGAAAAGTCATTGGTGTGTGCCATGGTATAACCTGGGATCGAACCCGAGACCTCGTCTCAGCAGTCCATTACCCATACCACTAGGCTACCGCGGCTTATTCCTGTCTATAATCTATCTCTGTACCAAATTTTAGCCAGATCCGTTCAGCTGTTATTGCGTGAAAGAGTAACAAACATTTATACTCATAAACTTTCGAGTTTATAATAATAGTATTAAGTGAGTCGTAGGAGATAACAGTCCATACCTATTTTGTTATATTGGGAAAACTTATAATATATAAAATCAAGAATCTCAAACAAGTGGGCCGTTGGAACTACGTTTTTTTTTTTTTTTTTTCTATATTTAGGACACGTCAATTTGACTTCACCTCGCCTGATGATAAGCTGAAGGTAAAGTCTCAGGAAAGAGGGTCACCATTACATACACGTACCGTGTTAACAATGGTGGCACTCAGCTTGACGGCCTCATCAGAAGAGGATTGTCGTCGCAGCACCGCGTGAACCCACCGGTCCCACTAGTGCTGCGACCGCAACCCCCCTGCCCGGCTATGCACTTGCTGACCCCTGAACGCAATCAAACCGAAATTGGATTACTATGGAGGGTTTTTCGCAATCGTGCACGGTGGTACCTACCCGGCCGAAAATGGTGACAATTTACACGGTCGAACGAATATGTCGTTCCACTATGATTGTTATATGAAGGGACAGTTTACCACATACGATATTAGGTATTTACCGGAGTTCCCCGAGGCAACAGGGTAGTGGCCATAAGGATGTTTCCCTTCAGCACGCGGGTGAAGGCGCGGCGTTGAGCATCAGTGCAGTTACCCATGTGACGAGTTCTCGTTATATCCGTAGTACCATCCCTGGGAGTAATAGTGACTATATAAAACAGTGATAATATAAACCAGTGAAAATGTAAACCAGTATTCTTTTAAACAAAAAGAAATTCGTGGACTAATATTCCTTGGAAAAAAAAGTTATAGTTTCAGACTCTCGATACTCACAAGTATTGACCACCAGAGTCTACCAGGAGCATATCGTTGTTTGTGATAATCCTTTGGGGCCCTGTGCTACTCGGCCTGTAGTGTATGATAGCGCCATTCGCCCCTGCACCCACGATAGGTGCGAATGATAGTCCCTGGAAATTTGCCTCTTCCCTGTTGAAAAATAAAACATCTATAGATACTAGGTCCGCATTTCATTCTGCTGTTGCAAAAACCAGGACTTTTTCTAACGGTGATAATTCCTCAAGGGCTTTTTTTTTTATATAAATATTTAGGACACGTCAATTTGACTTCACCTCGCCTGATGGTAAGCTGAAGGTAAAGTCTCAGGAAAGAGAGTCACCATTACATACACGTACCATGTTAACAATTGTGGCACTCAGCTTGACGGCCTCATCAGAAGAGGATTGTCGTTCTTCGGATACCCCCCGCTGGCCAGCGGGGGCGGTTATGTCGGGCTTGAACCGACTAAAACCGCATGCCGTCTCGGGTGCGGAAATCCCTTCGGAAACCCCCCGCCGGCCAGCGGGGGCGGTTATGTCGGGCATGAACCGACTAAAACCGCACGCCGTCTCGGGTCTGCAGACGCCGGGGTGTAAGGTTGCCCATAGAGCATATCCCTCGCACCCCGACTGACCCTGGGCCATCTCCGGTTTCGAGATGGCCCCCTCGGGTTTGGGAACCACGGTGTCCCCGTCTTGCCCCGGTTTGGGGGAGGGGCGCTAGTCGCCCCACCGTCCCGGCCTGCTTCTGCTGGGGTGACAAGCGGCCTCACCTGTCACCCCCAGGCCTGCGCTCATGGAGGACGGAGGTCGTTAAGCGACCTCCGGTGCCTGAGTCGCCTGCGACGCGAGTCGAGCGTGTTGCGGGCTCGGCGGCCGGGAGGGTTCTGAACCTCTCCCGGGCGCTCCGCCCGAGCATGTGATGCTCGCGAAGGATCGCGAGCATCACATGCTCGCAGAAGGAGGTGGCGGCGGCCCACGCGCTCGCGCTCCGCACCATTGCCGCAATCATGCTGCCGAGCGAGAGGACTCCCACCCCGATGGCTGCCACGAGGTCACGCCTCGGCACCTCCCACGCCGGGCAGTCCGCCAGCTTGTGCAGCCCTGAGTCCTCGCTCGCGTCACAGTGATGACACTCAGGCGTTGGCTCCTTCCTGATCCGATGCAGGTGGTCCCCGAAGCACCCCTTCCCGGAGATCACCTGCGTCAGTCGGTACGAGAGGCTTCCGTGTCGCCTCTCTAGCCAATCCTCCATGATGGGCCTTACCGCCGCTATTGCGGCGTGCCCTGCGCTTGGTCGCCCAAGTCGTTCCTTCCACTCCACCACGATGGCCTGGCGGAGCTGGGACTGCATGGCCTCGATTTCTCGATGCTCGGGGTTCAGTCCCTGCTCCCGCGCCTCCTTTCGCCACTGGTACAGTTGCGAAAGGGCTCTCGCCTCCAGGTCCCATGGCGGAGTTCCGGCAAGGAGACTCGCCGCCTCGAAGGAGATCGTGTGGTACCCGCGGATGACCCTGATGGCCATCACTCGCTGCGGAGCGCGCAGCATCCGCACACTTCCGGCCTTCAGGGCCTCCGCCCATATTGGGCACCCATACAAGGCCATGGACCGCACGATCCCCGCGTAGAGTCTCCTGCAGGAGTCATCGGGCCCCTTCATGTTGGGCAGCAGCCGCGCCAGAGCGAGAGCTGTGCCCTTCAGTTTGGGGGCCAGACTTCGGATGTGCTCTCCGAAGTATAATAGCGTTCGTAAATGATATATAGCGCAGTTTATGATCATGCCCTAGAAGAATGTTCATGCAAAATGTCAGCCAAATCTGTTCAGCATTTAGCCAGTGATGCTCGGACCTGCCTTTGATGTTCATCTTTTTATTATCGATATATTAAAAGACAAACAGACAAAAATTCTAAAATTATATTTCTTTTTTTTCATACACGGTTATATCTATTTAGGATACCTATGTGCCTCTTATTGATCGAACACTTTTATTACATAACTATTGTATAAATAAATTTATTATTTAAAAGCATGTTATAACTTAAAGTACCTACTATTCCTAAAATTCCTGTTCAAATTTTACTACCAGCAGGCTATTAACATTTGACCACCAGTCGGCTATTAAAATTTTACCGCTAGTAGGCTATTCAGATTTTACCGCCAGTAGGCTGTTCAAAATTAACCACCAGTAAGCTATTCAAGTTTTACTGCCAGTAGGCTATTCAGAATTTACCACAAGTAAGCTATTCAGATTTTACCGCCAATAAACTATTCAAATTTTACCTCCAGTGGGCTATTCAAATTTTACTGTCAGTGGGCTATTAACATTTTACCGCCAGTAATCTTTCCAAATTTCACCCCCACTAGGCTGTTCAAATTTTACCACCAGTAAGGTATTCAAATTATACCGCCAGTAGGCTATTCAAATTTTACTAGCTGTAGAGTATTAAAATTTTACTTTTATTTCAATTTTACCTATAATAAGCTATTCAAATGTTACCGCCAGTGGGCTAATAGAATATATGGACTGGATGGACTTACCGTCTTCGCTCAGAAAGCACATTGGACATCTGTATCTCACTAACAGCCACTTGAGCAGCAATCTGTTGTTCGAGCCACGTAAAAGCACGTATCACGGCTATCCCATCCCTTATGTGCGCTCTGCGGAAACCCTGAAAAAGGTCCGGGTACCGCTTAGTCGAATTATGATTACTAGTGACTAAATTCGATAGTCGAAATTCGAGTATAATTCATGAAAAAAAAATAGTTTATGTAAAATAGTAGATTGTTACACAAGGGTTGAAAGTTAGCCATTTCACTCGAGATATTTCTGGCGCTCGAACGTAGTGAGAGCGCCAATAGTTCGAGGGTGAAATGGTGACATTCACCCGAGGTTAACACTCTACTTTTCATTTCGACTATATGAGGAAATTAAAATACTACACACACATTTAATGAAACCGGTATATTGATAATCAGTTAAAATTTAAAGTAAAATTGGAAATAGATTATTAACAACAGCTTTTGCCTGTTCTTTAATCTCGTCGGGAGTTAAATTAATATCCATGTCACTGGCATCACTTTCCGATACCATTGTTAACCACAATTAACACAAGGTATTTATTTAAATTGAATCTCGTTTTCCCGCTAACTATTTAGCAAACTTTAATTGTTTTTTTTTATTCTGAAAAAAAGTTATAATTCTTGTACTATACTGCCAACATTAGAAAAGTTTTGAAAACCGAATCCATTGGTTACATTGTAGTTGAGTTGGTCACGAGATGTGCATCTAGGCGGCCATGTAAAAAAAAGTGGCATGATATCAAGGCATTATGGCGTAACTTAATTATCATGGACACCATGGCAAAACCAAAAATTAAAAAAAAATATTATTTCCGCCCTAGGGATGAAATAAGCTACTTTCCACCCATGAAAATTAAACTTTCCGAACAGGAGAGATGAAAAATTATTTTATACACCTCTTCTCCATATAAACTTCAACTGTGTCAAATTTCTCTTATTAAAAGGGATATAAATTCAATTAAATTTTTAAGCATTTTGTATGCTTACTTTTTTCTAAAGAATTGGATCGGAAAATCAAATCAAATCAAAAAGCAATGTTATAAAATTACTGTAAAGTTATTCATTGTTTCCGTAGTTCGCAAGAATTACGGTAGAAGGCTCCAACGTCGCCTTAAGACGTATTAATGTATCGGAGAATTTCAGATATCTGGGACGTGTCTAGCTGGCTCAGTTGGTCAGAGCATTCCCCCTGTAAGGGACTGGTCGCGGGTTCAATTCCCGTCCTAGATGTTCTCTTTTTCCGATCTAAATCTTTAGAAGGGATATAAAGTTTTAGTTTCACGTATTCTTATTTAACGGAGTAAGATGTTCCTTCGATTCAAAGGGAGGATACAAAGCCTTACGTTTTGTATATATGCATAGGAGCGCGACGGCGGAGCTGCGGAGGCGCGCCAATCAACCAATCATAGATTTATTATATTATTAAATTAATCACGGACTAAAAGGGCTCGTGTTATTGGTTGATAAATCCTTTTATTGTTTTTTCTTGGTACACATCACATGCGCGAACTTTTTGACATTTGTTCAACATTTATGCCTTGAGGTTCTATGTTTTTTAAACTTTTTTTCATGTAAATTTACCTCTAGTTCAATAGGATTCTTGACGACCTTCATCAGAGCAGGGGGTGTAATCGGAGCTATTATAATGCGCGCTGGTCCTTGCTGGAAATGAGAGAATTACATTTATTTATTTTAATTAATATACTAGGTGCTACCGGGGACTTCACCCGAGCGGAACTTATCTTTTAGGTACAGTTTTAGTGCGGAACCCTATCTTTTTTCTCTTAAATAACAGTAAGTAGTCAAGTCAGGCCGTTAAAATCCAGTCAAAATTGGTAAAGACACTTCGGAACAGGCATACAGATAAAAGTTTAAAAAATTGTGGCTTTCTTATAAGTCACTTGTATACCTATATTCATATAAAATAATTAAAACGTTGTTAGTTTAACATTATAAAAGTAAAGTGGCCCACGTTAATAGCCGGTAAGTCTATTTTCTAACCAAAGTTGAAACTTTGGCTCTTTGGTCCTCAAGTCTGGTAACCTCTCGTATGACGTCATTTTCGAATACTAACCTCAATGGCTTGGAACACAGCCTGGCTGGCCGTTGCCGGCACCCAAATTCTACCGTTAGCGCCTAGTGTAGCCTGAACAAAATACAATTATTATTTTTATAGTCAAACGGGGTAAAGGACGCATTAGATAAATGTAAGCAGAGATGAATACGCTGAGATCAATTAGCGTATCGCAGTACACTGTTGTATATATTCCTCTCCCAATGTGCCCCCGATCCTCCGCCCTCCTTAAAAGTAGCTGGGATAGAATGGATTCTATAACAGCTGCTTCAGGTCATCGGTCCATTTAGCTGGGAGGCGTTCCAGCTTACATTTGCCGATTAGTGATCTCCATGGACCCGTTTGCTCCAGTGGCCATCGGTCCTTCGACAGATATGGCCAGACCGTTGCCATTTCAGCTTGCTTACTAGTTACCGGTAACTTGATTCTTCGTCAGATGACCTCATTGCGAATTTTATAATTCAAAGAAACTCCAAGCATAGCTTGCTCCCGCTGCGTGATTTTTAATTTGTAGACTACACCTTTTGTGGCCACGTTTCAGCACCGTAAATGGTAAATGGCACAATGCACTGGTCCGAAGACCTTCGTTTAGAGGCATTGCGGTGAGGAGAAATCCGATGTTACTTGTCAAATGCTGCCCAACTTAATTGCACAGCAATAGATAAACACATTCAAAACACCCACCCACCGCCGCCTTGGACGGACTATGCGTTCAAATGTACGCGTAGTCGGTTACGTGAACACAGGAACGATAGTCCGTATCTACAGTACGCGTATACAATTTGACGTCGCGCGTCGCCAGACGGCTCTATGGCGGCCACTGGCTAGCCAACTCTTGACTATGCGTTCATAGTCCAACAATGCATTGTGCCCTGTACGCGTATATCTCTGTACGCGTATTCAACGACCCGTGTACGTGTATTCAACATACATAGATTACACGTACATAGGATCGCTTAGTCCGTACAAGGCTCGTTTAAATTGGAGCAGAGTATTACTCCTAGAATATAGAAATAACATAGAACCTAGGTTCTGGGTTCAAGTCCTATCCTAAAATAGATGTTGAATTTTTCACCGTTAGCATGCTAATTACTTCAAAATTTCATGAGATAAACGCTTACCGAGAAATCTCTTAAATAGGTAAAGATGCTGTCATACGGTCTGCCCTGTATCAACTGGCCCTCTGTGATCTGGTGGCCTGCTAAGTTGTCGCCTGTTAAACTGCCATTACCCCAGAATAAGATCACGTTATCTGTAAGAATCTGGAAACATTAGAAGAATCAGTCAGTCTCAAATAGTGACGGATCTTTAAAACTTTAGTAGGTACTAACTGTTCTATATGCCTCGCACAAAAAAATACAAGTAAATGCTACTCCATTAGTAGCTTTATTGACCCTTACAGGCGCTTCATAACACACACAGCCCAGATGCATGGTCCCATAAATAGTCTTTAGCGTAGGTTATTCAGATTTTCCCGCCCATAGGCTATTCAAATTTTACCACCCGTAATCTATTCAAATTTTACCAGCCGTAGCACATAAAAATTTTGCTGCCAGCAGTCTATTTTAATAGCCCTTAGGCTATTAAAATTTTACCACCTGTAGGTTTATTTTAGTTTATACTTGTATGTATACCCGTTATTCTAATTTGACCGTCCGTAGGCTGCTAAAGATTTACCACCCGTAGGCTTTCAAAATTTGCCCGCGCGTAGTCTATTGAGATTTTTGGCATAAGGTAAAAGAATATCTGGAATGTTAGGTTGGGGAAAAAGTCTTTTCGCATATAGTTTGTATGAACTTGTTATAAAACCTCTTTGGCTATACTATTTGTACCTGACTGGTTTTGGTATCATTTAAAAGTTTTTTTTTTTGGTTTAAGCGTTTTCAATCCGGAAATTTTGATGTCAAAGATGCACGTCGCTCTGGTCGCCCTGTTACGGATAAAATGGATGCTATTTTTGAAAAAGTGGAGCAAGATCGGCATATCAGTAGTTACGACATAGCTGAAGAACTGGGAATTGACCACAAAACAGTTTTGGCGCATTTGAAAAAAAATGGGTAAAAAAAAATAGCTCGATATTTGGGTACCTCACGAGCTCTCTGAAAGAAACCTAATGCCCGACGTAATGAAACCGAACCATTTTTGAAAAAATTGATAACTGGTGATGAAAAGTGGATCACGTACGACAAGAACGTGTGAAAAAGATCATGTTCAAAGGCCGGTCAGGCTTCACAGACGGTGGCGAAACCCGGGTTAACTAGCAACAAGGTGATGCTGTGTGTGTGGTGGGATTGGAAGGACACTATTCATTATGAGCTGTTACCACCAGGCAAGACCATCGATTCAGAACTCTACTGCGAACAGCTGATAAGATTAAAGCAAGGAGTTGAGAGAAAGCAGAAAGCGGCCGGAATTAATCAACAGAAGGAGTGTGGTTTTTCATCATGATAACGCTAGACCTCACACATCTTTAACCACTCAGCAAAAATTAAGAGAGTTTGGCTGGGAGGTGTTAATGCATCCGCCGTATAGTCCTGACCTGGCACCTTCAGATTTCCACCTGTTTCGGTCTCTTCAGAATTCTTTAGGCAGTATGAGGTTAACATCACGAGAGGACTGCCAAAACTACTTGACGCAGTTTTTTGATCAGAAGTCCCAAAATTTCTATAGCAATGGGATCATATCCCTTCCTATAAGATGGCAATAAGTTATCGAACAAAATGGTACCTACATACTTTAGTTAAATGTAAATAAACCATATCAAAAAATGTTTTGAATATTCATATAAAATGCGAAAAAACTTTTTCCCCAACCTATTATTTACATAGTGCACGATACTGAAAGTCGCTATTTCTTTAACCTTTGTTACTATTAATTATCCTGTATTAAACATACTTACATCAGCTCTGATGACCAGGTATGAGAAGAATACAGGACTGAAGGGAATATCAGTGCCGCGCAGATTGAGCGTCCCTGTGAAAATAAAATAAAATTTTACCACTAATTTCAAACGTTATTTTTATTCTGACATAACGTCACAAGTATGAAGTTGCGAGAGTCATATGAGGAATTACTTATCTATTGAACGATAAAGGAAAATTTGTTAAAAACATACCTACATATCACATAGTTCGGTATGTAGTCATAGTTGTGATTTATATTTGGAAACTCTGCCAATCCACCAACTAACTAAACCATCGATCATTCTATCAATCAGTCAATTAATCAATTTATCTGTTGCCTAATTGCCAGATATAGATAACTCCCGATAAGTAGCGTAGTAGTCTTCTAAATATTAATCACATACAATATGTTTTGTATTTTTTGTTGTTTTACTCCTATGTTTTGGATTTAATAATTCTGACAATTCAGATTAGATCAACAAGGTTTAACAATCAATCAATCAACTAATGAATCAGTCAACCGTTCATTAATCAATCAATCAATCTATTGCCCATTGCTGGATATAAACATCTTCCAATTTGTATTGTAGATAGTAGTGTTCTAAATAATTAGCCGTTAGTTGATGGCTGAACTCCTCCGTAACCACTCGCGCGATCTTGACCAAATTTACCACGGTGATAGTGTGGACCCTGAGGAGTGTTTTGAAGCAAGATGGTTCATGTCCGATGTACCATTGAGGAATAATCACCGAAAAACAGTTTCGCGAGCACACGGTGCGGCCTTAGCTAAGCGCGCGACCGTAGTAAGATGTCTTATTTTCAAGTAAGAGTCCTGCTCGCTTAGCCCAATTCGCACCCTGCACTGAATTCGTAGTTAATTAATTCCAATACTTACATGCGATTTCATCAAGTCCTGTTAGAACTAAAGCTGATGCTCCTACGTTTTGGATTTGTCGGATAATTTCTGCTATTTTGTTTGAAGCTGATCGACCTGTGAAACAGATTTTATATGAACTATGGATATAATGACAAATACCTTTAGAGGTGATTCTGAAGCCTATGAGAAAATGAAACAATAAGCCTAGTGGCAGATTTACCAATTCGCCACCAGTAGTTTATAGATTAAATTTTCGTCAAGTGAAAACTTACGTTGAGCACTTTCCATATGAACACTGTTTGGTTTTTTTTTTAACGTGCGGAAATCCCTTCGGATACCCCCCGCCGGCCTGCGGGGGTGGTTATGTCGTGTCTCGACTAAAACCGCACGGTGTCCTCCCCAAGTGTCCGTTTGGGTGAAGTAAAATAATGAAACACGCGTTTTTTTTTAAATCTCACCTTTCGACGCTTTACATTTTTTTTATAACAACGCCATCTTTGTTGTAACTGCATGGATGGAGAGATTACGGTGTGAGGGAGGGAGGAAAGGATGATGGCGATTCAAAAAAATACACACGTAATTGTTCAAGTTTTCACTTCTGTCGGCACTCAGGAGGACAAGAAAAAATAGCCTCTTTGCCATCCCCAAATCTGCCATATTGAAACGAAACTCGGCCGACTTTCCATGTAATCAGAAAGAAAATCGCTTGTAATGTCCTTCTTAGGGTTCCTTAGCCAAATGGCAAAAAACAGAACACTAATAGATTCAACATGTCTGTCTGTCTGTCCATCCGTATGTCACAGCCAGTTTTTTCCGAAAGTATAAGAACTATGCTGTTGAAACTTGTAAGTAGGTAGATGTATTCCCCGAGGGGGCCATCTCTAGACCCGAGACGGCGTGCGGTTTTAGTCGGTTCAAGCCCGACATAACCACCCCCGCACGCTGGCGGGGGGGGGGGGGTATCCGAAGGGATTTCCGCACGAAAAAAAAAAGGGAGATTAGAACTGAAACTCAACCATTTTTTTCATCAAACCCATACATACTTGTGGATATCTATGGATAGGTCTTTAAAAATTATATTGAGGTTTCATTTTTTTCTAAACTGAATAGTTTGCGCGAGAGACAATTCCAAAGTGTTAAAATGTGTGTGTCCCCCTCCCCCTGGTAACTTCTAAAAGAAGAGAATGATAAAACTAAAAAAATCGGCTAAGCGCGAGTAGGACTCGCCCATTGAGGGTTCCGCAGCAAGTAACATAATAATGTATTTTTTTATATTTGAGTAGTTTGAACAGATTTATGACGTGTTAAAAAAAAACTACTTACTAGATCTCGTTCAAACCAATTATCGTTGGAAGTTTACATGGTAATGTACATCATACATTTTTTTAGGTTTTATCATTCTCTTATTTTAGAAGTTACATGGGGGGTGGGGACACACATTTTACCACTTTGGAAGTGTCTCTCGCGCAAACTATTCAGTTTAGAAAAAAATGATTTTAGAAACCTCAATATCATTTTTGAAGACCTATCCATAGATATCACACACGTATGGGTTTGATGAAAAAAAAAAATTTGAGTTTCAGTTCTAAGTATGGGGAACCCCCAATTATTTGTCTTTTTTCTATTTTTGAGTGAATGTCTTAATGCGGTTCACAGTATACATCTACCTACCAAGTTTCAACAGCATAGATCTTATAGTTTCTCGGAAAAAAGTGGCTGTGACATACGGACGGACAGACAGACAGACATGACGAATCTATAAGGGTTCCGTTTTTTGCCATTCGGCAACGGAACCCTAAAAAGCGGCCAAGTGCGGGTCGGACTCGCCCATGAAGGGTTCCGTAGCAGCAAGTAACATAATAATTTTTTATTTTTTATTTTTATGTCTGAGTTGATTGAATGAAAGGTAAATTGCGGTATACGATTTATGATGTATTAAAAAAAAACTACCTACTAGATCTCATTCAAACAATTATCGGTGGAAGTTTATAATGTAATGTACAACATATATTTTTTTTAGTTTTATCATTCTCTTATTTTAGAAGTTACAGGGGGGGGGGGAGACACGCATTTTACCACTTTGGAAGAGTCTCTCGCGCAAACTATTCAGTTTAGAAAAAAAAAAAATTAGAAACCTCAATACCATTTTGGAAGACCTATTCATAGATACCACACGTATGGGTTTGATGAAAATTTTTATTTGAGTTTCAGTTCTAAGTATGGGGAATCCCCAAAATTTTATGTTTTTTTCTGTTTTTGTGTGAAAATCGTAATGCGGTTCACAGAATACATCTACATACCAAATTTCAACAGCATAGTTCTTATAGTTTCGGAAAAATGTGGTTGTGACAGACAGACAGACATGACGAATCTATAAGGGTTCCGTTTTTTGCCATTTGGCAACGGAACCCTAAAAATATATGATGTACATTACCATGTAAGCTTTCACGAAAAATTGGTTTGAACGAAATCTAGTACGTAGTTTTTTAAAACGTCATAAATTGTAAACCACAATTTACCTTTCATTCAATCAACTCACATATAAAAATTTTACTTGCTGCTACGGAACCCTTCATGGACGAGTCCGACTCGCACTTGGTCAGTTTTTTCTAGTATACTGATCCTCGATAAAAATACTGGTGGCTCGTGGCTGAGTAACCGAATAGGTACCTTACAGGTAAAGTAATAGGTACTAGCCAGAACAGGGGTGTGTGTTGGGTAACCTCCTCGAGTGTCGCTCCGATTCCGATCCCGCTGCAGTCCGGGGGGAACGGAATCGGAGCGGCCGGTACACCCTGGGCGGCGGTCAATGGCTTCCCCTTCATAGGGTTGGCATTGATCGTCGGCCAATACCCAACGTGGCGGGAACACATCGCTCTCCGTACTCCTCTGCTTTCAGAGGAGACAGGATGAGCGATGCTGTTAGTGGTGAGATGGCCCAGGGTCAGTCGGGGTGCGAGGATATGCTCTATGGGTAACCTTACACCCCGGCGTCTGAAGACCCGAGACGGCGTGCGGTTTTAGTCGGTGCAAGCCCGACATAACCGCCCCCACTGGCCGGCGGGGGGGTATCCGAAGGGATTTCCGCACGAAAAAAAAAAAAAAAACGGTACTAGCCAGAACAGGCGGCCTCAACCCCAGCAGAAGCAGGCCGGGACTGTGGGGCGACTAGCGCCCCTCCCCCAACCCGGGGCAAGACGGGGACACCGTGGTTCCCAAACCCGAGGGGGCCATCTCGAAACCGGAGATGGCCCAGGGTCAGTCGGGGTGCGAGGGATATGCTCTATGGGCAACCTTACACCCCGGCGTCTGTAGACCCGAGACGGCGTGCGGTTTTAGTCTGGCACGCGGGGGGGTATCCGAAGGGATTTCCGCACGAAAAAAAAAAAAAGGTACTAGCCAGAACAGTCTTAAGGTGGGTGATTACACTGATCACTCTTAACACAGTGAGAGACCACGTTAAGCCATCGGTCCCGGTTGCCATACGAACATCTGTGGCAGTCATTAAGGTTAGTTGGAACCCTAAAAATTCCGACAACCTTGTCTATCTATAGAACTTATAATATCGCCAGTGGGTTGTGGAAGTCAGATGGCAGTCGCTTCACGGAAAATTTCGAAGTTTAGCCGCTCCGTAATTAGACTACAATTAGCCGACTTTTTGACAAAACACGACTGGAAAAGCGACTGGTCGATGCTTCGCGTGACCAAAGGGCTGGCCTGTATTTTGCCCAAAGGATTGGCATTGCCATCCAACGGGGTAATGCCGCCAGCCTTTTGGGTACGTTACCAGTCGACATCGATGGGGAGGAATTCTTCGACACCTGACCCCTTTTTCCTTTCCCTTGCTTTTTTTTAATCTTGTAAATATTTTTATTTATTAATTTAGTTTTGTTTATCTGTATATATTTAGACTATAACCCTATACTAATGTTAAATTAAAAACTCACCCTTTGACTATCAAACACGACTACAATTGAGTTAAGAAAAGTCACGGAGAATGATGATAGTTATTTAATGAGGGGGCGTAAATTGCGTATATTTACCTGAAAAGATTTGGGCGAGTGTTATTATAGGGTTGTTGGGTCTAGCGGGAGGGCCCTCACTGAGTCTACGCCGCACTTCGTCGACTAGGTTGTTAGGTATACCCCGGAGCGTGACATTGACAGTTCTCAGGGCGGTCTGTAAATAGCAGCGAATACAAGTAGGTGTTAAAATAAAAATAAAAAGGGCAGATGATTAGGTAGATAGATGTATGAGATCCTGTTGACATAATATTTGTAGCACAAGTCCTTATTTTGTCCTGACGTGACGTGCCAAATCAAAACCCGGGTACTTTACTTACATAGAAACACTCCACACACACACACACACACATACACACACACACAAACACATACATGAATATATATTATATATATTTTTTAAAAGAATATTAGTAACCGAAATTACTAATATTCCACCTAACCCCTCCAGGTAAGCGAAATTGCTTGTGTTAGGAGTGGGTTCACGTTGATAGTGTAATGGCCAGGATTCGAACCCGGGACCTCTCGATCGTAGGGTCGACTCCTTAACCACTAAGCTACCGACGCTTCTATATACATCCGTTCAGCCATCCATCCATAGGTACATAAAATCATCATTTTAAAATACATTATTATCAAACCTACTTCTAGAGAAGACCACGCCGACCTCGTATACGTCGTAGGGTCTACTCCCACGTAGGAGCCATTTGGCATATTCTGCACCAACCAGTCCTGAATAGGTACATCGATTTCTGAAAAGTAATAATTAAATATTCTACGACATTCTACACAGCGTTTTCTAGACCCAAAGTAAGCATAGTTTAACTAGCTTTTGTGTTATGGGTTACAGAATGTGGATAAACATACTTATATTATATTTTCTTTTGTAAATACATACATATTGTAACGTCCCGTTTCTGAACCTCGTTACATCGGTTGTAATTGCTTGTTTTTAGACGAAATTTCATAAGTTTCTGAACGGAACGTGGAGGGGAACTTTGACGTTTGAAGTTTTGAGGTTACCTTTCTTCCTTACATTCAAACAGGATGGTCGAAGTTTTCGTAACTTGAATTTATCTTTAAACATCTCACAAAAGTGAGATGATTTTTTAATGTGGGACTTTTAATTGTGTCTCCAATATGATCGTAAGCTAAGATTACGTCATATTTTTGGTAAGTTGATATTTCTTATAAGATTTGCTTTGATGGCGACCGTCACATTTCTTATGGGAAAATAATCGTCTAAAACTTTTCTATAAAATGAAACTAAATATATGCCTAGAAAAATAAAGTCGCAGCTATCTCAAAATAGTTCCCAAATGAGATTAGCAAAAATACGTCGTATCGGAGAATCTTTTTTTGAAAATTCAGATCGTCTCGCAAGTCAGACAGAGTAAGTATCGCAGTCGCGAGCCAGAGAATCTAGCGCCGAACGTTCGCAGCGCATTGCTGAAAACCGGGTCAGAATCTCACGAGCACGCGCCAGGGAATCTGGCGCTAATAGAATAAGTTATAAAAAATGCTATGCAATAGCTTTACAGCGGCAGTATCCGAGTGCCACAGTTAGGTTACTTTTAAATATCTCCAATACCTTGGAGATATTGAAAAAAAGAAAACTTATACTCTGTACATAGACACGACTAGTATAGACTTGTAGGAGAGTTTTTAAAGTGAAACTTTTATTACATCGTCTCAAACTTTTTCGTGTGTGTGTTGCATGTCGCGTGACGGTCGGCCGTCACGGTCGGTAGGGATAAAGTGAAAGGCGCTCGTCATAGCAGCCAAGGCCAATATGGCGGCGCCTATAGTTCGTAGCAGCTGACCGTGTAGTAATAGACTACATTACATTTGTGCCAGTGCTCCACGCTATTTTGTTTGTTTTTGTCAGTGTTTACTGTAAATGTTGTTTGTCACTGTTTAATGTAAATGTTTTTATTTATTAAGTATAAAATTAAGATTAGTAAGGCGATTTTTATACCCTTAATGGAATATTATTCCAAAAATGTTTAGTTAAATGTCTATAATGTGAAAAAAAGTTTTACTTTTACCGTGGTTTCATAATTGGTTTTTGGTTCAATGTTAACATGTGAATTCACATTATTATGATTTGTATACCTAGATTTATCGCCTGCGATAATTGCATACGACGATTCACCCTAAAACGTGCGACAAACTGTCTCCATGTAAATGGCGCTTTATCGATCTCCGTATTCTATATAAAAACACGTCCGTGTGTTAATTTCAGTCCCCGCAATTGATGTTTTCCAGTAAGATCTGGATTATATCAAGGAAGGGTCAAAAAGTAATACATGAAGACGTCCATTTCTCGAAATGTTCACGTTGTCAACAAAAGTTTGCTAGCGTTGTGACATACCTTCCCTCATTAGTCTCCAGAGTGTGGTATCGGCTTCTAATTCGAACTGCGTCCAGTATCTGCCATCAGTCCATACAAACGCATTGGCAGCTGTTACTAAGGCTGTGCCCGCAGCTCCAATGAACCCTGTCAGCCATGCTCTGCGTGCGTCCGCCGGAGCGATCTGTAGCGACTGGAAGAATACGATACGTTAAGAATCAACTTTAAAGAAGCTTTAAGGAAGCTTAACTTTTCTTCTCTTTCTCTTGTCAACTGGCAAGAACACACAAACTCATTAGGCCAAGGTTGGCCAAAGTGCTGTGTTTCGCGTGTTGTGCCAACGTGCTAAGATTTTGTTTCAATGAGTACTGACTCATCATAATCTGAACGCCAATCGCGTATGGATATTAGATACTAACTGATACCCGCAGCTCCGCCTGCGCTTAGGTCGGTTATCGTTTTTTGTTCATATCTCCCGTTCTACTTAACCAATTGCAATTAAACATACGGCAGATTTTAAGTTTGACCAAGTTTGGTCAGACTCTTGGCCGTTGACGTTGACGCCAGCTACTCCAGAGGAGCAATCAATGATGCGTCATCGCCCACGTTGCCCAGGGCAGGGTGCACCAAACTTGGAGGTGATCCAACCAGTCGCACCCCACAATAACAAATACTTCTATATAATATTAGTGTAGATTTCAAAACATTCCAATCTGTTACACTTACACATTATGATATCAAGGTGCGTTATCCAATTTAAATTCGCATCAACGTAACAATAGATAATCCTATAAACCTGATGTTTATCTTATCTAAGAATATTATAATTATTAATATTTATCGGTAGTAATTAAGTTTGAACGTATTTTGCGCGACCCAGCTTGCCAAGGTTAATTATTAGATTTGATATCAGCGTTTGATTACACCGTCAATTGTTCTTTTTTTAAATACAAGCAATTTTTTATGATTTTATGTTCAGAATAAAAAAGTACTTGTATTGTTAACACAGTAGTTCACCTATCATGCCTTTTTGCACTATTTGCATGCCTTGTGGGTGGAATACGGAATGACCAAACTATTACGCCACTGCTACGCCAAAGGTCGCGGGTTCGATTCCCGCTCAGTGCAAATATGTATGCTTGCATTGGTCTGGGTGTTTCTATGTATAATATATATTTATTTTCAAAAAAAAGTATTCAAGTATGTTTATCCGCATTCTAGAACCCATATGACAAGCTCTGCTTAGTTTGGGTCTAGATGGCGTTGTGTACTTTCTCCTACAATATTTATTTATAATTATTTATTTTTAAAGCTATGTTATATCTAATTGTACCTGTGTTCGCAAACAAATGATGATAATTATGATTATTATCAAATGAACACCAATGGTCGTAAAACGTTCCCCTGAGGTACACCTCTTTCTATTTAAGCCTGATTATACCTATGCAGGTTTTTTTTTAATATTTAGGACACGTCAATTTGACTTCACCTCGCCTGATGGTAAGCTGAAGGTAAAGTCTCAGGAAAGAGGGTCACCATTACATACACATACCATGTTAACAATGGTGGCACTCAGCTTGACGGCCTCATCAGAAGAGGATTGTCGTCGCAGCACCGCGTGACTCCCACCGGTCCCATTAGTGCTGCGACCACAATCCCCCTGCCCGGCTATGCACTTGCTGACCCCTGAACGCGATCAAACCGAAATTTCATTACTATGGAGGGTTTTCCGCAATCGTGCACGGTGGTACCCACCCGGCCGAATTTTGTGACAAATTTGTGTCATCAAATTTCTACCACCAATACTTGCCATATACTTATGACAAGTTTCTTGGATATACTCGTCTAGTAATACACTATGATACGAGGTCAAAATCTTTGTTGCATTCATACAGTCGAATGCCTTATTTAAGTCGACATGACTGTTTAAGATTCTAATAACTTTTATGGGGCCACTGTACAACACCTCCAAAATTCAAAATATTATATGGGTCTTCGTAGTTAGGGCATCCTAGCACACCTTATAACGAGGTGTAGATACGTTTTTATCGCTTGACGATTTATTTTAAGAGCGAAAATCAACCTTTTGTTATTTTTCACATGAATAACATAAGTCAACACGAAATTGGTCTTTGATAAGAGAATGTGAAATTTTGACAGATTTATCAACAATTAAGACAAAAAAATATATATGGTCTGGAAAGTTTGCCTTTGTACCCGGTCCTCAATCATGTTTCGTTCTATGGGGCCTGATAATGGTGTTCGAAATCCATGAAAGCCAGAAATAAACTTTTGAAGAATATAAAAAAATAATCATAAAATAAACTTTAGGACAAAGACATTTTTTTTTATGTCGAGGTGCGTATTAATGTTATTTCATAAACATTTTTGTTGTTTTGATTCTTTAAACCCAAAAGCTTAAACCTGGCGCTTAAACGACGTCGAACGAATGTATAATGTAACGAACAGCATTGTCGATCGCTATCGAATGCTACGTCTAGACTGTTTCATTCGTTAGCTATCGTTCGTTATCATTCGCTTGATATGTACCCGACATTATGTGAATACTTTCGTGGGTTTCTTACATTGTGAGCGTCAGCTGTTGGTATAATATAGGCTTGTATCGCGTTTTCTGTCAGCACAGCACGCAGCGCAGATAGTCGTAGTGCGGCATCAGATCTTGGCGTTATGCTTAACAATTCAGCTTCATTTGCTATAAAAAAAAATAGAAATTTTTGTACTAACAAAATTATGTTGCAGATAGTTAGGCGGCGATAGCCCAGTGGTGTACGTAACAGACTGCCGAGACGAGGTCTCGAATTCCATTCCCAGTCGCCCCGGGCACACACCTCTGAGTTTTCGTAGTTATGTGTGTATAAAAAATGTTGATTATCGCTCGCTTAGTAATGTGCCCGGTAAATGGCATTAAGCTCGTCCCCTATTACATTGGGATCTGAACATAACTAGTGAATCGCGGGTGTGTAATACACCTCTGCCTATCCCTTCGGCGATACAGGTGTGAAGTTTATGTTATGTTGATTTTATAAGGCGTAAGTTAGGCAAGTTTTATTTTAGTAAAAGTATTAAGTTAAGCGCAAAAAAAATCAGATCGAAGTCCAAGCGAACGAATTCGCGGGCACATCTAGTCATCATCATCATCTTAGTGTCCGTTTTCTCCTTGTCCTCCCCTTAGTTCGGCTTATACGGCTTTTTTGGGAGCGTCTGCTGTCTGACTTTCCAACCTTGAGAGGAAAGCCTCGTCCATCAATCAGGAGGTGTACCGGCTTACAGGTGTACCGGCTTGCAGGTGTACCGGCTTGCAGGTGTACCGGCTTGCAGGTGTACCGGTTTGTAGGTGTACCGGTTTGCAGGTGTACCGGCTTGCAGGTGTACCGGCTTACAGATGTACCGGCTTGCAGGTGACCTCAAAATACTCAACGCCATTGGACACAGCTAGTGTTACAATAAAAACTAAAATGTTACAATTACTTACAGTAGACAGTCCCTGCTGGTTCTGAAAAGTCGAAGGATAGGCCTGCCGGCATATGACCGACGATCAACCTGAAAAGATAATTATAATGGATATTAATTATATAAAAAACTAGTGGGGCGGAAATCACATAGTGATTGTCAAACTTCGGGCCAAACTTAGATATTTTTTGATTAGATATTTGAACTTAGATGTCTGAATGTCTGGATGTCTGTTTACGCAATAACTCAAGAACCACGTATCCGATTTCAAAAATTCTTTCGCCAATCATCTTGTTTGATTAATGGGAAGAACTGATTAGATTTTGGGGTTTGTACGTTCAAGGTTTCGGGTACCTACCATACAAATTGTCCCTAAAAAACTTTTACAAGTGAGTTTCTTTCGAGTTATCAGAGTAACGCGTATTTGACTTTGACATTTGAGTGACAATGAAGACGTTTGATTTGATTCCATTTTCTTCATATTTATTGCTCAATATATAAAGACGCGTCGAATAATATGCATAAAGCCTAAGGTCTGTAATTTTGAATAAAAATACTGCAACAAAAATATCTAAGTTTGGCCCGAAGTTTGACAATCACTGTGTGATTTCCACCCCACTAGATTTTAGAAGTTACAAGGGGGGGGAAGGGGGGGGGGACACATTTTACGCCTTTGGAAGTGTCTCTCGCGCAAAGTATTCAGAAAAAAATGATATTAGAAACCTCAATATCATTTTTGAAGACCTATCCATAAATACCACACACGTATGGGTTAGATGAAAAAAAAAATTTTGAGTTTCAGTTCTAAGTATGGGGACCCCCAAAATTTATTGTTTTTTTTCTATTTTTGTGTGAAAATCTTAATGCGGTTCACAGAATATATCCACTTACCAAGTTTCAACAGCATAGTTCTCATAGTTTCGGAAAAAAGTGGCTGTGACATACGGACGGACAGACAGACAGACATGACGAATCTATAAGGGTCCCGTTTTTGCCATTTGGCAACGGAACCCTAAAAAAGGTACGTGAATCACGTGTAACTTTTTGTAGCTGTCATACGCATGAGATCACAAAAAGTTCGCTATTTCTATACAGATAGGTGTCAAAATTCATTAACTCATCTATATCTAGTCTGAGTCCTGCAACCCCGGAACATCGACACAATTTTTGTTCTAAACATCTAGTCTAATGTAATTTTTTTTTTCGTGCGGAAATCCCCTCGGATACCCCCCCGCGGGTAGCGGGGGCGGTTATGTCGGGCTTGAACCGACTAAAACCGCACGCCGCGCCGTCTCGGGTCCCCTCGGAAGTCTAATGTACCTAGAAGTCATTGTATATTTAAATACCATATGATGCAAACAAGTACGTGGTCTAAGAAAATATTCGCCAGCCAAGCCAACCTCGCCTGCAAGCTGCACCGTTATCCTATCCTATCGCTATTACACCTGCTGATTGACGGACGATGCTAGCGCCGGTTTTCCTCTTACCGCCGGTTTCAATAATCCATCTATCCTTTCCCAGCAGTTAAAATAGCTACATTAGTATCTATCGGGGATTTTTTCTGTTTCAATAAACAAAGATAAGCAGAAAATGACTTTGATAATATTGAAACCGCACCTTTAACTGTAGGTAGATTATTGAAACTGGCCGTTAGAGTTGGGAGGTCGGTTAGTATTGCGTAATGGAAGGGTTTAGGCCGAATGCGAAGGGATTTCCGCACAGAAAATAGTAGATTGTTACACAAGGGTTGAAAGTCAGCCATTTTACCCGAGATATTTCTGGTGCTCGAACGAAGTGAGTCGCCAATAGTTCGAGGGTGAAATGGTGACATTCACCCGAGGTAAACACTCTACTTTTCATTTCGACTATGTGAGGCAATTAAAATACTACACATACATTTAATAAAACAGGTATATTGATAATCAGTTGAAATTTAAAGTAAAATTGGAAATAGATTATTAACAACAGCTTTTACCTGTTCTTTAATTTCATCGGGAGTTAAATTAATATACATGTCACTGGAATCACTTTCCGAAACCATTTTTATAACCACAATTAACACAAGGTATTTATTTATAGGGGTGTGTGTTGGGTAAGGGGTGTGTGTTGGGTAAGGGGTGTGTGTTGGGTAACCTCCTCGAGTGTCGTTTCGATTCCGATCCCGCTGCAGTCCGGGGGGAATGGAACCGGAGCGGCCGGTACACCCTGGGCGGCGGTCAATGGCTTCCCCTTCATGGGGTTGGCATTGATCGTCGGCGAATACCCAACGTGGCGGGAACACATCGCTCTCCGTACTCCTCTGCTTTCAGAGGAGACAGGATGAGCGATGGTGTTTGTGGCTGAGGCCACCATAGGGTCCTGCGGGATCCAGGGGCGGGTTGGCCCACTGCTAACGCAGGGGCCGACGGGCACTTGTGCCGCCGCCGGTGAGAGAGGACTAGCCATCCTCTCGCGTTCCGTAATCGGCAGGTGATCAGCAACGACCTGACTGGTGGCTCCAGAAGGGTACGCCGTGAACTTGCTGACCGGAGGGCTTGCCTTTATTGGCCGGCCCACGACAAGGAAAAGTCTATAACACCCGACAGCCAAGTCGTAAAAACCTATGGATACCAGCCGACCTCCATAGTATATAGGCTTATCCAGGTGCAGGGGGCTCCGCCTGGATGGACCACCTTTCCCCCATACTCGTGGGATATGATATGGACCTAATAAACCCAAACAAATATAAAAAACCGAAGGAAAAATCTAACGACAAACAGGCAACGAACAATGGAAATGACGAAGTCTGCGCGGAGCTCGCGCAGCAGGCAAGCGTGGAGGTGACGCTAAATACCTCGGCGGTGTCGGAAAGTTTCGACACCGCCAACGAGCGAAGCCGGGCGAGTAGCCCGCTGGGTCTTGGGGTACAGAGGACCCGAAAACGCAGGAGGCGAGCAAAGGCTCGGGCGGGGGAGAACGTCTCGGATGAGGATTATACCCTCACCGGGACGACCTCCTCCTCCTCCAGCAGTGACGAGACGTCGAAGCCGGCGTCCAAGGTCGCTGCAGGCCGCCGAGGGGCGCGAGGGGGAACGAGGGCTGGACCATCCACCCGAGCGCCCTCAGCCCCTGGTAGGGCTGTGCGAGAGTCACCGGCGAGGCCTTCCACCTCGGCGGTGCCGGAGCCGAGCGGTGGGACGCGGTCTCTCTTGGAGAAACTCCAGAGGGTGACCGCGTCGTTCCGGGGGTCCCCAAGCCCCGAACAGGAGGCGATGTTGAATATAGTGTTCAACATCGCCTCCGAGAATGAGGCCCTCGCGGAACAGCTGGCCGAGTCCCATCGGGAGACGGCCCGGCTTGCTGCAGCCCTCGAGGAGTTAAAGAGGGTGGTGGCGAGTTCGGCGCAGCCGGTGCCACCAGCGCAATTGGCGCAGCCGGAGCAGCCGGCGCGGGTGACGCGGTCGACACGGTCGACGCAGCCGGCACAGTCAGCGCAGGCGTCGCAGGCGGAGCAGCCGGCGCGATCGGTGCGGCTGCCGGCCCAATCACCGGAGGAGCCCTGGGTGACGGCTACTCGTGCGCTGGAGGAGCGGATGATGAGTCGGATGGAGGCCTTAGTGGACTCCATCCGTCGTCCGCCTCTGGCGTCGCCGGTGGCCAGCTATGTGGCTGTAACCCAGAAGGGCCCCACCCGCCCGGCTGCAGGTGCATCCCTGCCGGAACCGGCTCCTCGGCTCCCTCCCACCCAGGGGAAGGGGAAAGGCAAAGGCAAGGGGAAGGGCAAGGGGAAGACGTCCCCAGCACTGGCCCCAGGACCAGCCCCAGCCGTGGCTCCGGCTACCTCCACCCCGTTGGAAGGGGGCTGGGAGGTGGCTGGAGCCAGTAAGAAGAGGCGGAAGGCCGCCAAGAAGGCCAGGAAGGCCGCGGCCGCCGCGAAGGCAGCGCCGGGGAAACTCCGCGCCCCTCGCACTACTGCCGTCGTCGTCACTCTGACGGCGGAGGCAGCGTCGAGGGGCGTGGGGTATGCCGAGGTGTTGGCCAAAGTAAAGGCCAACGTCGACCTGAAGGCCCTCGAGATCCCGGGTGTCCGGTGCAAGAGCACACGGACGGGAGCCCGGCTTCTCGAGGTCCCCGGCGCCGCCAGTGGCCCCAAGGCCGACGCCCTAGCGGCTCGGCTAAGGGAGTCGCTGGATGCAGCCGACGTCCGGGTGTCCAGGCCCATTAAATGCGCAGAAATGCGCATTACGGTCCTGGACGACTCCGTCACGGCGGAAGAGCTCAGGCTCGCCGTTGCGGAGGCCGGGGGCTGCTCCCCGGACACAGTTAAGGCCGGAGCGATACGCTTCGGCCGTGGTGGACAGGGGGCAGCAGTTGTCGGCTGCCCTATCGCGGCGGCCCAAAAGGTTGCAGACGGGCGGAGCCTCCTGGTAGGAGGCTTCCTGAGGGCGCAGGCAAGGCTCCTGCAGGCCCGACCGGCCAGGTGCTTCAGGTGCCTGTCGGTGGGCCATGTGGGGGTGCACTGCACGGCGGAAGTGACGGCGGGTGACCGTTGCTTCCGCTGTGGCCAACCCGGTCACAAGGCCGGCACTTGCGACGCCCCGCTGCACTGTTTTAGGTGTGCAGCGGGAGGCAAGCCGGCCGACCACAGGGTTGGAAGCAAGGCCTGCGCCGGAGGGGAGCCGAAGCCGGGAGGCCGGCCTTCCGCCTCCAGTTCACAGCGGGATGCGGAGATGGGGGTTCCATAATGGATCCTCAACTCCGCATCCTGCAGGTGAATGTTGGCCACGGTGCCCATGCTCAGGACCTTCTGCTCCAGAGCATGGCACAGTGGGCCATAAATGTCGCCGCTGTCGCCGACCCATACACCTACCGGTTCCTCGGGCCTGCCTGGGAAACCGCGCTGGATGGGTCGGCGGCACTGGTGCACAACCCTGCCGCCGGCAGCCCCCCTCTTGCCGTCGTTGCAAGGGGACCCGGCTGCGTGGCGGCGGCGGTTGGCGACATAGCGGTCGTGGCTGCTTACTTCACGCCGAGCCGAGACATAGCTGACGACTCGTATGAGCAATGGCTCCGTCAGCTGGCAGTCGTCGTCAATGCCTGCCACCCCCGCCCGGTCCTTGTGCTCGGGGACTTCAACGCCTGGTCGTTGGCGTGGGGTTCCCGTCACGATAGGGGCCCGGCGGGGGATAGAGGCAGGGCACTGGAGGACTGGGCCGAAGGACTCGGCCTAGACCTCCTAAATCGGGGAGCCGTGGACACGTTCGTGACCTCGAGGGCCAGTTCAATCGTGGACATCTCGTTCGCGAGTCCCTCGTTGACGCGACGTGTTCAGGGCTGGCGTGTCGTTTTGGGGGAGGAGACAAGTTCGGATCACCGATATATTCGGTTTGACGTCTCCGCCCCCGCGAGCGATGCGCCGGCCACATCGGCTCCACCCGAGCCACGTTGGGCACTTAAGCGACTAGATCGGGAGCTCCTCCTGGAAGCCGCCATCGTACAGGCCTGGGCCTCTGCGCCGGACAGGCCTGTCAACGTAGACGATGAGGCGGAGTGGTTCCGGGAGGCCATGACCCGTGTCTGCGACGCGGCGATGCCTAGGGCTCCGCCCTATAATCCGAGGGGTCAGGTCTACTGGTGGTCGTCGGAGATCGCGAGGCTCAGACGGGCCTGCGTGATCACGCACCGCCGGTGGGCCCGATTCCGTAGGAGGCGTCGCCGCCCCGCAGATGCGGAGGCCCGAGAGGCGGAGTTGTACCAGGGATACATGGAGGCCAGAGGTGCCCTCCGAGCAGAGATAAGGCGGGCCAAAAAGGAGGCCCGCTGCGAACTGCTGGAGACGCTGGAGCGGGACCCTTGGGGGCGGCCCTACCTAATGGTAAGGGGAAATCTGCGCCCCAAGGCCCCGCCGTTGACCCAGTGTCTCCAGCCGGAGCTGCTCGGAGGAGTTGTTAGCTCCCTGTTCCCAGCGCGGGCGGTGGAACATGTTCCACCGCAGATGACTCCGCCTCGGTTGCCAATGGTGCCCGACGTGGTTGACGACGACGTGCCCGAGGTCACTTGGGTAGAACTAGAGCTGGCGGTGAGAAGGCTGAGAGCCAAACGCACCGCCCCGGGACCCGACGGCATTCCAGGCCGAGCGTGGGTCCTAGCTCTAGTCGACGACGCTCTCGAGCCCCGACTGAGAGGGCTTCTCAGCGCATGTTTGGAGCGGGGCCAGTTTCCGAAATTGTGGAAGACGGGGAAACTGGTCCTCATCCGAAAGGAGGGGCGCCCGGCGGACTCACCGTCCGCCTACCGGCCCATAGTGTTGCTCGACGAGGTGTGCAAGCTCTTTGAAAGAGTAATTGCGAAGCGCCTCGTCGAGCACCTCTCAAGAGTGGGGCCGGACCTGGCGGATGGCCAATATGGCTTCCGCCAGAGGCGCTCCACCGTGGATGCCATCATGCGCGTGAGGGCTCTGGCGGAGGATGCAGTAGCCCGGGGTGAGGTGATGTTGGCGGTGTCTCTGGACATCGCTAACGCGTTCAACACCTTGCCCTGGAGTTGCATTAGGGAGGCGCTCGTGTATCACGAAGTGCCTCTCTACCTCCGCCGCATAGTCGGGGCGTATTTGACGGAGAGAGCCGTCTTCTACCCAACCGTGACCGGTCTCGGCCGGCGTGAGATGTCGTGCGGTGTTCCGCAGGGATCGGTCCTGGGGCCGCTCCTGTGGAACATCGGATACGACTGGGTGCTTCGCGGTGAGCTTGCAGACGGTGCCGCCGTCACGTGTTACGCGGACGACACGCTCGTGACGGCGTGCGGAGCGACGTACCGCGAAGCGACCCTGAAGGCCACGACCGCGGTTGCCCAAGTCGTGGAGCGGATCCGGCGGCTGGGTCTAGAGGTGGCTTTGCATAAAACCGAGGCCCTGTTCTTTCATGGGCCTAGGAGCAAGCCACCTGAGGGATCCAGTCTCATCGTGGGAGGTAATCGCATCGGCATCAAGCCCCAAATGAAATATTTGGGGCTCGTGCTCGACGGCCGATGGGACTTCGGAGAGCACATCCGAAGTCTGGCCCCCAAACTGAAGGGCACAGCTCTCGCTCTGGCGCGGCTGCTGCCCAACATGAAGGGGCCCGATGACTCCTGCAGGAGACTCTACGCGGGGATCGTGCGGTCCATGGCCTTGTATGGGTGCCCAATATGGGCGGAGGCCCTGAAGGCCGGAAGTGTGCGGATGCTGCGCGCTCCGCAGCGAGTGATGGCCATCAGGGTCATCCGCGGGTACCGCACGATCTCCTTCGAGGCGGCGAGTCTCCTTGCCGGAACTCCGCCATGGGACCTGGAGGCGAGAGCCCTTTCGCAACTGTACCAGTGGCGAAAGGAGGCGCGGGAGCAGGGACTGAACCCCGAGCATCGAGAAATCGAGGCCGTACAGTCCCAGCTCCGCCAGGCCATCGTGGTGGAGTGGAAGGAACGACTTGGGCGACCAAGCGCAGGGCACGCCGCAATAGCGGCGGTAAGGCCCATCATGGAGGATTGGCTAGAGAGGCGACACGGAAGCCTCTCGTACCGACTGACGCAGGTGATCTCCGGGAAGGGGTGCTTCGGGGACCACCTGCATCGGATCAGGAAGGATGAGTGTCATCACTGTGACGCGAGCGAGGACTCAGGGCTGCACACGCTGGCGGACTGCCCGGCGTGGGAGGTGCCGAGGCGTGACCTCGTGGCAGCCATCGGGGTGGGAGTCCTCTCGCTCGGCAGCATGATTGCGGCAATGATGCGGAGCGCGAGCGCGTGGGCCGCCGCCACCTCCTTCTGCGAGCATGTGATGCTCGCGAAGGAGATGGCGGAGCGCGCCCGGGAGAGATTCAGAACCCTCCCGGCCCGCCGAGCCCGCAACACGCTCGCCTCGCGTCGCAGGCGACTCAGGCGCCGGAGGTCGCTTAACGACCTCCGTCCTCCATGAGCGCAGGCCTGGGGGTGGCAGGTGAGGCCGCCTGTCACCCCAGCAGAAGCAGGCCGGGACGGTGGGGCGACTAGCGCCCCTCCCCCAAACCGGGGCAAGACGGGGACACCGTGGTTCCCAAACCCGAGGGGGCCATCTCGAAACCGGAAATGGCCCAGGGTCAGTCGGGGTGCGAGGGATATGCTCTATGGGCAACCTTACACCCCGGCGTCTGCAGACCCAAGACGGCGTGCGGTTTTAGTCGGTTCGAGCCCGACATAACCGCCCCCGCTGGCCGGCGGGGGGGTATCCGAGGGGATTTCCGCACGAAAAAAAAAAAAAAAAAAGGTATTTATTTATATCGAATCTCGTTTTCCCGCTAATAATTTAGCAAACTTAAATTGTTTTTTTTTATTTCGTTTAAAAGTTTAGTTATAATTCACGTACATACAGCCAACATTAGAAAACTTTTGAAAATCGAATCTATTGGTTACATTGTAATCGAATATCTAGGCGGCCATGTAAAAAAAAGCGTCAGGATATCAAGGATCTCAATATCAACGTAACTTAATTATGACGGACTCCATGGCAAACCCTAAAATTTAAAGAAAAATTACTTTCCACCCTAGAGATGAAATAAGCTCCTTTCCACCCGGCTATCTACCCATGAAAATTAAACTTTCCGAACAGGAGAGATGAAAAAACTTTTTCTTAAGGCGTTTTCTAAAAATGTCACCTAGATAGATCGTTTTATCGTCCCCGAAAGCCCCTGTATAATAAATTTCATAAAAGTCGTTGAAATCGTTTCAAGATTCATTGAGCGAAGCTCTGAAAGAGTGAAGCACTCTTTTAGACGACTTATGTATTTCGTTAGACCATCCTCCCAAACGGCTGAACCGATTCTAATGAAATTTCACACAAGCAAAGATGTTACTGATGGGAAGGACATAGGCTAGGAAAATCAAAAATCAAAAGTACCACGGAGGAATAATCACCGGAAAAAATAATTAAAATCTGATTTCTCAATGAACAAAAAAGCCTCATGCACGCGATTGGTATTAAATTAAGTAATTTGTTCATATACAAAAGACAAAAAAAGAAAAACGAAAATGGGACTAGCCATTGAGGAATTATCACCGTTAGAAAAAGTTCTGGGGAAATTGCTTCGCTCAATTTTTGCAACAGCAGAATGTATTGCAGACCATCACTAGTCACTATATGTTACTATAGGTCCGCAAGGCAGTTAGTAGCTCTTGCAATGTTGAGCTGAGAGTGCCCATGTCTGAGTGATTTGGAAAGGAGCATTTTTTGCAAATTGTAGTTTTTGAGAAATCAGCTTTAGAATTTTTTGTTCTGTGATTATTCTTCCGTGTCTTGTCCGATTTTCAGTTTTCTTTGTTTATTGTCGGTATTTATGGTCATAGGCTACGTTTTGGCGCCAAAACTTAGATTTTATTAATTGTGGTTTTTGAGAAATCAGCTTTTCAATTTTTTGTTCGGAGATTATTTCTCCGTGGTCCTTCATAATTTAAATTTGTATAGCCTATGTCTGTCACATCACTATCATCTATGATTATGCTAAAAGTCATTAAAATCGGTAAAAGGGTCTAGGCGCTAGAGGGACACAAACGAAATACATCGAGTGGAGTGAAAGGAGCTTTCGCTCGACTTCGTCTCACAGCTCAATAAAACAAAGTCCGCCGCCGCGTCTGTCTGTCTGTTCGCGATAAACTCAAAAACTTCTGGATCGATTTTCATCCTGTTTTCACCAATGTACAGAGTGGTTCTCGAGGAAGATTTTAGTACCTATATAAGTTTCTGTATGCATTGGCTAAAATGAATACTATATCTAACCTAATATTATAAAGCTGAAGAGTTTGTTCGTTTGTTTGGTTGCATCTACTAGTTCGTACTGAAATAGTAGTTTATGCAACTGTCATATAAGAAGGGGTATTAAAACACGAGAGTTGTTGAGAGAGTTTAATACCTAAGTTATATGCAGTTTCATACACTACTTTATCTTCACTCATAGGAAAAATTTAAATTAAACAAAGTAGGTAGGTAACAAGGGCGCCATTTTTTTCACAGTTCGAACTGCGCATGCGTGCGCCTTATTCAGCCTAAAACCTAGTTTAATGAATAAAAAAAGATAGCGATACTATAATGAGTTTTATGATACAGTTCCGCCGTACTATAATAAGTTTTATTTTTAATTTTATGTATATGCGTTTATAAAGTGCGTATGTATAGAATCGTCTTTGAATTCGTAATTGGAATTTTTCGATTTGAGTGTAGATAAAAATATTTTCGTGTTAGATAGCCCGTTAATGGTGGAAGGTTTTAGGATATATATCATTACGCTACTACCCAAGAGAGCGGACCAGTAATCACTACCTACAGTTTAACATTTTTAAAACCTTCCTAGAGATCCGCTCTATTCATTGGTGAAAACAGCATGAAAATCGGTGGGGTAGTTATTGAGTTATCGCGAACAGACAGACAGACAGACGCGGTGGAGGACTTTTTTATAATATATAGTGATAGTGAGATATATATATACATGGATTGTTCCTTTAAAGGTATTAGGTACTTACATAAGGCATAGCGGCAGAATCCGGCTGTATTTAAACGCCATATTTGCTGGACTGACTCATTAACTGAAAGGACTAGAAGTCAAAATATGTAAAACGTAATTATATTGATAACGGATTAGATAACTCAACAACACGTGATGTTATTGTTATAATTAAGGATTTGTCTGTTTGTCAATAATTTCTGGACTTGTTCCATATTCGTTCATCAGGCTTTTACCTTTGGCTAATACGGCTTTTACGGGGGCGACTAGCGTACCTCCCAACTCCGAAAAGAAAGCCTGCGGCGGAGCCTCGTCTGTCAATAAGCAGGTCTACCGGCTATCTGAATCAATTCGGCCTCTGTGCCCACTGAGCACGAATATGTTGTATAAACATTGCTGAAACTATAAATTGGGTGGGTGTAAGTTACAAATGCAAGGGTGCAATCTTGTAGCAAGGTTACAGGAACGTAGATTAAATAGCCCTAACGGCAACGCCAGAAACGTTAGATGCAATGTTGCACACATAGATCAGATAAAACTTTCAACAACTATAATTTGCAACGTTACGTGGACATAACAGTGGTAACATACTAGAAAGGTTTTATTGTAAATTTCTGCAAGTTAATTTAGATACATTACAGCAACTACTCATTTGAAAATTTTCAGAAATTTCGTAAATATAAGTTACAGTAACGTCACATTCGGAAGTTATCTGAAAGTTTAAGTATAAATGTTACCACGCCATTTTCATTGAAACTTACCGGCAACCTACAGATGAAATGTCGTGTTAATAATGCACATGTTACTTGCACGTAAGTTGCATTTAGATTGTCATGGCAACGTTACATTTGTATTAAACAGGTAACTCGCACATTTAACGTCGCGTTAATAATGCACGTGTAACTTGCACGTAACTTCCATTAAGATGGTCATGGCAACGTTACATTTTTAATATACAGGTTACTTGCACATTTAACGTCACGTTAATAATGCACACGTAACTTGCACGTAACTTTCATTAAGATAGTCATGACAACGTTACATTTGTAATATACAGATTACTTGCACATTTAACGTCGCGTTAATAATGCACATGTAACTTGCACGTAAATTCCATTAAGATGTTCACGGCAACGTAACATTTGTAAGATACAGGTAACTTGCACATTTAACGTCGCGTTAATAATTCACATGCAACTTACACGTAACTTCCATTAAGATGGTTTAAGCAACGTTACATTTGTAATATACAGGTAACTTGCACATTTAACGTCGCGTTAATAATGCACATGTAACTTGCACGTAACTTCCATTAAGATGTTCATGGCAACGTTACATTTGTAATATACAGGTAACTTGCACATTTAACATTGCGTTAATAATGCACATGTCATGTAACTTGCACGTAACCATTTAGATGGTCATGGCAACGTTACATTTGTAATATATGTGTGACTTGAGCATGTAGGGTTCATGTAACTTGATTTTTTGTTGTTGTCGTGACATTACAAATAAAATCTGCGCTAAAGTTGCCTGTTAAACTTCCTTTCAGTTTTGTAAACTTACATGCAATAAGTTGCTGAATAGTACCTATAGAAAACCTCTATTACTATTCTGGAATATTTACATGCAATGCAACAAGCATTGCATGTAAATATTCCAGAATAGTAATAGAATGGAATTTATACATGCAATGCAACAAGTATTGCATGTAAATATTCTAGAATAGTAATCGAGGTTTTCTATAGGTACTATTCAGCAACTTATTGCATGTAAGTTTACAAAACTGAAAGGAAGTTTAAGCCCGTCACAGACTTGGCTTTATTATGCCGGATGACTTTTTTTACCGTGTTGAAAAAATGGTTCTATTTAATTATAGAAATATAAGAAATTTTATACAATGAATAAAAACAAAAATTCAAGTTAATTAGTTGTAGTCGACAGAATATAAAAAAAACAGTTAATTTGATAAAGGCCTCATTTATTAAATAAGCAATGTCCGGCGAAATAAGAAATTCTAATATGAGAAATACTATTATCGAAACACTAACATTGGGAAGGAAAATTTTACGAGTGCACAGAGCAGCAGGGTCGCGGACCCAAAGGGCACCTTCTGCTCTGTACATGTGTAAATCAGACAATAAAGTGTATTACATTGTTTTTGTAATGGATACAAATCCTTATTATAGGTGTCTGTCATGGTTATAAAAAAAAGAAATAATATTATCGAAACAGACTAAATCAGACAATCCATATTCTAGGTGTCTGGCATTGTTATAAAAGAAGAAAAGAACCAATATTATCGAAACACACTAACATTGAAAAGGAAAATTTTACGAGTGCACAGAGCAGCAGGGTCGCGGACCCAAAGGGCACCTTCTGCTCTGTACATGTGTAAATCAGACAATGAAGTGTATTACATTGTTTTTGTAATGGATACATATCCATATTATCGAAACACACTAACATTGAAAAGGAACATTTTACGAGTGCACAGAGCAGCAGGGTCGCGGACCTAAAGGGCACCTTCTGCTCTGTGCATGTAAATCAGACAGTAAAATGTTGCCACATTTGGCTATTGAAAACAAACATTCGGCCTAGTATCGATAATCAAACTTTAACATCCTCCACACACAAAACAAAAGTAATATACCATAGGAATGAATTACACATCAAAGTAAAATCATAATCAAGCTAATGACAAATTTCTTTGTTAGCTTTTACAGACAGCGATACAAAAATGAGCATGAATTTTTTTTTAACTAAACAGTAATGTCCACCCTCCCATAACGTGCACAATGCACAAGTAACACTTGTGCTTCATTTAGCCCTACGACAGTGTCTTGGGATCGAAATGTATTCCCTAAATGAAGCAACAACACATACTATGGAACTTGATATATTTATTTATGAAGCAAATGAAGTAGAAAAAACAAGGCCACTAGCGAGTCTGACACAGCTGCATTAGAGGAAATTCAAAAAAGACGAAGAATAAAAAATACTACCGTAATGACTCCATTTCCCCACAGCCAACTTTTAAACAGACCACAGAATGTGCCTCACGAGACTTGGCTAGTGATGACAACAGCTCATCTGTCAGCCCAGTGATAATCATATATTTATAATTATATTATTTAAAAAAGAAAAGAACCAATATTATCGAAGTACACTAACATTGGGAAACAAAATTTTACGAGTGCACAGAGCAGCAGGGTCGCGGACCCAAAGGGCACCTTCTGCTCTGTACATGTGTAAATCAGACAATAAAGTGTATTACATTGTTTTTGTAATGGATACATGTCCATATTATCGAAACACACTAACATTGAAAAGGAAAATTTTACGAGTGCATAGAGCAGCAGGGTCGCGGACCTAAAGGGCATTTCTTCTCTTCAGCACTAAACTTAGTTTTGCCTCTTCAGTCTTGTAGCAGCATGCTGAAACCAGCTCATCACATGGCGTTCAAATCCATCGTCTGTTATATTTGGAAATGATTCACGTACAGCAACTGTAACAAAAATCAGAGGCAGTGTTAATTTATTTGTCATATAAATTGACAAATTAAATTGTTTGAAGTGTTGTGGGTCCATCTCGTGGGATTGACAAATTAAATTGTTTGAAGTGTTGTGTGTCCATCTCGTGGGGTCCACCAAACTAAAAATATGAAACTTACTATGTGAACTGCTAGGGATATATATATATATGTAGGTGACGAATCATTTATATAGGACAGCCACAGTAGTGATTTTCATTTGTCTTACAGTTTTATGTGATAAAACACTTTCAAACAGCTCGTGCTAAATGCATAAATCTGAAACTGAATGTGATGATCATGAAACTTACGTTTTAATGTCGTCATAACTTTGAGCGATGACAGCTTGAAGTTGTTTTTCTTGCCGGTCCATGAGCAAAATTGTGCTAAGTAATTGGTGAAAATCTTCTCAAGGCAACGATTCACGCAGTCGCGCTCTCTACTCCCGCCCGTATACCTCAGCATATTAAACTGAAATAAGATAAAAAAATCTTAACACTTTTTACTTGAATTATCGAAGTAGGTACTTCTTAGTACGAGATACGAAGAGGCAGGATTTGCACCAATCGGTTAACTGCATGAAAAGTATTATATATCAAATGTAGTATTTTAAAAATATTCGGCTATAGGTCGATCGACCGCTTAACCTCGTACTCTTGTGCTTGCAGGCGAGTGCGGGCGCCGGGCTTTGCCTGCCCGCACGCCACGCGCACCCCGCCATAGTCATACCCGTGCACAAGCAGGCGAGGACGAGGTTAAACCGTCTACCTATAATGAGTTGACTAAAAAATAGTTTAACACTCAAATTTCATACTTATCAAAAGTGTGGCCACTGAAGGACACACCGTTATAGAGGTCTCCCTGATCAGTATGTATATAGTACACTTTTTTGAGCCTCTTACGAGGCTTTTTCGACTTGTTCATCCACCATCTTCTCCTCTAAGCTTTTTAGTTGGCGTAATTCCGTCAGTGGCAAATCAGGAGTAGTCGTGAGGGACTGGTCTCACATTGCGAAGGAACTTGAATTCTCTTTAGGGTATCTTCAATGTTCTCCACTCGATGCATAGTGAAGACAGCTATAGATCTGAGACTTTTCAGCTCAGTCATAACTTGACCTGTAACATTTTAAGCGACAAATGTACTTACGCGGCGGTGGTGAATAGTTATAGAATAAGTTATATATAGTATAGTTGTAGATGTTTTTTTTATTTTTTATTATTTAATATTTCGTACATTTCAATTCAACTCTTGCTTGAGTCTTTAGGCGCGGCCGCGGCGTCTGTCTGTAATCAGTGTATCCCTTAATCATAGTAGTCTGTTATTCGTAAATTCCTTTCGTGCGACACTGCGACAGGCGACTCCATCCATCCATAGCCCACTGCCCCGTATCCGATCTGTGCTCTCCGAATATCTTCAGGTGTCAATGTGCGATCTAATTCCACAATAATATCACTAGCAACGTCTGAAACTGCCACACCTGCATACGAAACGGTTGTATTCTTAGTAAATAGAAAATTATAGTACAATCAACAAATATTCACACAAATTTAAAAATATATACATCGACTCTGTAGCCATAGAACAAATCTGTATATGCATATATTATAGTTAGTAGTCGCGACAATGTAATTTGAATTAAATACATATTAAGTTTCCATCATAACTGATCTTCTACCTACTGTACCAGCTTGACACTGCCTACCGCCGTGTTTTCCTACTCTGTAATAACATGGTCAATAAACGATAATTATCTAATTTTAAGTTGTTAGTCAAAATTTAAAAATATCCTCTTCAAGTACATTTAAGTTACCTTGTTTGTCTTTATTATTCTCCTCAGAAACTAAATCAGTAGATGCGTCTGCATGCGTTCTCACTGGGCTGACAGATGAGCTGTTGTCATCGCTAGCCAAGTTTCGCGATACACATTCTGTAGTCTGTTCAAAAGTTGGCGGTGGGGAAATGGAGTCATCACGGTAGTATTTTTTATTCTTCGTCTTTTTTTAATTTCCCCTAATGCAGCTGTGTCAGACTCGCTAGTGGCCTTGGTTTTTCTTTTTTCTACTTCATTTGCTTCAGCAAGTGTTGCTGAAAATAATAAATAAATATATCAAGTTCCATAGTATGTATACTCTTTATTGTACTTAATATCATTTTAAAAATACAATTAGGACGGGTGAAAAAAGTACAATGGCGAACTTATCCCTTTAAGGAATCTCTTCCAGTTAACCTTTGAGCAATAGACTAGCCAATGACAGAAAATAAAATCATTAATAGTTACCATAATGTCCCACTATAGTGATATCTTTTAGTTCATTCCAGTCTTCTTCTGGTTTCATACTTAAATTGATTGCCTTCCTTTCAATTTTCTTATTTTTTGGCCACATGCATATTTTTTTTTCTTCATTTATCCAATTTCTTGGAGCAGCAGATACATATTCATCATCGTTTACTGACCATGTTATTACAGAGTAGGGAAAGACGGCGGTAGGTGGAGCGTCAAGCTGGAACAGTAGGTAGAATGTCAGTTATGATGGAAACTTAATATGTATTATTCAAATTACATTGTCACGACTACTTTAACTATACCTACTTAAAAGCTTAAAGCAATGGAAATACTATTTTTATCTCTTTACATTTCAAGTTATGTATCTACATGTAAAAATAACTTTCTTACCCATCCTGAAGGTGGCTGTTGCAGCTAATCGGGTTTGTGGTATTAATAACTAATTAACAATGACAATCAGTAAAAATTAGCAATGAAAATTGTTACTAAACATCTAAAGTACAAATCAGATTCACAATATTAATTTAAATAAAGTTATGTACCTACCTACCTAACGCAAAGTAACTGCAGATAATCGAAAGGGAAGGAAAATTTTACGAGTGCACAAAACAGCAGGGTCTCGAACCCAAAGGGCACCTTCTGCTTGGTACAGTCAACGCCAAAAGTAGCTTAACAAATTCTAATTTATTAATCACTGTGGCTACTAAACCTCACATAAAATAATGAACAAAACACTTAATATATTAAGCTTAACCTCTAAGGAAGGATCATGAAACTACTTATACATGAATTATTATTGTATTCCAGTTTAAAATAGGTTTATTAATATTTTAGTGTCAAGCTACTTTTGGCGTTGACTGTACATGTAAATCAGACAATAAAGTGTATTACATTGTTTTTGTAATGGATACATTTTGTAAGCATTTCTTCCATATTAACAATTTCGTTTGTACTGCATAAATTTGTTACAGTGCCACCATAGAATAAAGAAGATTGACAAGGTTGTGTGAAACAACTTTCGTAACATAAATATCTCCGAAAAATTACGTACGTCTTTTTTGTATTTTCACACTGAATAAGCTTTACAATTTTGATTATCGTATTATCCTTAAGGACACAATGGTTATTTTTAATATCAGTTCCTAATTTAAAATGTAAAAAGCAATGCTCGTAAACAATGCTCGGTGAATTTTCTTGAGAAAAAACTATTTTGCGCACCTATGTGTTAGTACCTATATTATAAAGTAAGTTAAATTTGACGTTATGTAAATAATTCACCGACATACACCAAATTAATTGTGATAAGCACACTTTAATGTTATCCAGTTTTTAGAATAGAATAAGGCTATACACAATATTATACACTTAAATGCTTAATGATGATCATTTTTTGGAGATAGGATAATTTATGTTTACATTTCAATTATATCGGCAATCAGTAGAAATTCTTGTAATTATGACATTATGCAAAATATTGTAATATTTATTGTATACCTATATGTATGTTTTATCTAATAACACTACTCAACCACAAACCCGATTATCCGGGATCTAAATAATATCTTCTTTGGCTGGCCTTGTCTGCCGTCTCTCTCTGCAATAAGATTTTGCTATAAATCCAATGACAATTGACTACACTAATCTCATCGTTTAGGTGTCTTTAAACAGGCCCCACCCAAGTAGCAAAAGCTTCTATAACTAAGGCGTTTTATCACCAAACAGTAATATAGTAGGCCTATAAAGGTAACCATCGTGACTGCTTGTACTCTAATGGTTTTCAACAGAGCTGTTTGGTCCTATAAGATAAAAAAGAGCATCTAAGTCCTTTAAATTAGCTCTTACAACGCTTACAGGACTATACAAAAGAGTATTTAAAGTGTTGCTCTATAATGGGTATAAAATATGCGATTATAGTACTATTTAATACTGTAGACAACCTTAATGACACTTAAATATCTATTTGGCACTAATAATGCATCAAAATTAGTTTTAAAGTACCTACTAGTACTGTTGCAGTATCAAAAACTCTATTACAAGACAAATTTGCACTGTAAAAGTACCTTGCACAACCATTTTGTAACGTTTTAGCGTTTTAAAAGCTCCCTAAACATGACTGTGGGGCTAGTTCTGTAAAAGCCATTAAAATTCTTCTATAGTACTTAATAGTGCTAATCATGAACACTAATTAGGTAGCACGTTCTAAACCGTTCTTAGGTTTTTTTATAGTACTTACCAGATTTTGCTACTTGGGCAGGCAATTGTGATTCAAACATTTTCTAAGCCTAAAGAAATATATTGTAGAAATGCTGTTATGCCCTTTTACATAAACTTATGTATGTTACCTACTAACATTGGTAGTGGTAGGTACCTACTAACATATAGGTACCGGCTCCACTGTACATTACTGTACGTCGATTTCGAGCTTCAATATTTATTAAACAGATAAATATCTTCTAGTTACGAGCTTCCCTAAACACACACGCGCAGAAACACATACTTTTCTATAAAAAAATCCTAGTTTCAATAATTCACAACTATTTTCGTAAATAATATTTATTTTTTATTTAATTAAATTTTTGATACAAAATGGGTGAATAATCGAAAATCAGAGCAATCCGACGCGGATAGGTTAGATTAGTAGTAGAATACCGCCTATGAAAACTCGACGTAACAGTAATCTACATGGACGCAAAATATACTAGATATCTACCGATAAAATAGAGTAACATGCACTCCGATACTTGATGCATGTTGTTTAATAATAATTCTACAGAACTATACAACAGTATTCTAACAGGCATTCTAACAGGTATTCTAAATAGGTAGGCAAGCGGCATGTTTAATAATATTTTCGTGGCGTGGCCGCATAGTGGCGTCATTCGAAAAGCAGTCAGAAAGTTACTCAAATACTCTGCGGAGCCGATATTACCCATGTTTAGACTCTAGGTTAACTAGGTACCTACCTAAAAATTATGCATGCTGAAAGTCTAGAATTACACTTACCAATAATACATGGTTGTTGTAGTTTTCCATTATACAATTTTCGAAATACAATCTTGCAGTTACGACGATACGGGGCAGTGGGCTATGGATGGATGGAGTCGCCTGTCGCAGTGTCGCACGAAAGGAATTTACGAATAACAGACTACTATGATTAAGGGATACACTGATTACAGACAGACGCCGCGGCCGCGCCTAAAGACTCAAGCAAGAGTTGAATTGAAATGGGCGATGTAGGGATGTCGATATTCATCGATGTTGAATAAACATCGATGTTTAACTATAAAACATCGATGTTTTAACATCGATGGGTTGACTTCGATATCATCGAAACATCGATGTTACCTGAATAAAATATCGAAACGTCAATTATTCTTTTGGGCGCGGTCAAGCGTGCAATAGCTTCAAGTATAAATATTGCATAGTCATTAGTAAATGATCAAGTTTCAACTATTTTCCACTAGATGACACTGATCAAAATAATCGGAGTAAGCTCACAGCCGTACGAATAAGTTTGTTTTAATTTCTTAGGAGATTAAGAAAAAACTGTCACTGTCACACACTTGATGAGTGAGGTGTTGTTAAAATTCCATCTACTGGTCAATCTTTTTAAACACAGTGCCTCTCTAATCACTTGACATTGGCGGAATCACTGCGCTTCCACGCGCGCGATCGAGTCCAAATATAAAAAAAGTGAGTAAACTTGTGAAGCGGAAGCAAATTCGATTTTACTATTGATTTTGTGAATAATGAATGAAACTTCGTAAACGAAATAACAGGTGAGGTAACATAATTTATATTCTGTATTATATTATGATTTCTTTAAAGTTATTTTTTTTACAGTGTCCCTAAAAATACTGGAAATATTAATTTTTCTTATTATTTTTGTTATTTCTAGTGCATTTATCTAATAATTAAAAATTTTCATAAATATAATAGACAGTTTTATTTGTTTCCAAAAACATCGATGTTTTAAAAATATCGATGTCTTTCGATCGATATTTATCGTACATCGATACTTTTGATTCGATGTTAACATCGATGTCAACATCGATGTTTTCCTAATATCGATCATCCCTAGGCCGATGGCGGATGGCGGGAGGATGTTCTTCTTCTTCTTTTTTTATTAAAGTGGCACCTAGCATCGGTTGTTTAGGTACCGATGATTCTGCCAACCACAGACTACTAAGCGGTACAACATCAAGGTGGAGAGTAGATTTAATCGTTTATAGAGGTTTCAAGGTATTTGTAAATTAAACAACATGTCGTTGCTGCTCACTGAACACAAGTGTTAGTAATTGTTAGTTACCATAAAGAGTTTATTTAGGTATCGGGGAAAACCATTTGGATACTTAGTGGGGTAGATAGATGAGTAGAAAGTATAAATAGAATAGGAAGGTAGGCAAAAGTGGGGAGTTATAGTTTTATTTCGTTTATGGAGATAAATTTGTAGAGGATCCTTATAAGTGAGGAGTGAACCAGGGTAAGTAAGTAGGCCAAATTAACCGGTCGAGGAATTTGTTTTGGAAGGAGATCATATAATGGTACTACTAATCTTGGACAAGAGTAGAAGATATGCTCAAGAGTGCCTTCATCCAAACCACACTCACATAAAGAGCTGTCCCGAACTCGAATTTTGGCCAGGAAGACTGGTGTGCAAACAAATCCTAAGCGCAGGCGAATTATAACCGAGGTGGCTAACTTGTTAATCTGCTTATGTCTAGAGAACCATGACTTTGAAGGGATAGACGGTTGAATGGAGCCATAGAATTTACCCTTGATCATTCTAGAGGTTTGCCATAAGTCGTTCCAAGATTTGTCCAGGTTAGAGCTGGCTAAGGTGCGCAGGTCCCGGGCAAAAGCGCAATTGTATACAATGCATCCTAATTGAGCCGCTACTCTCGCGCAAGAATCCGCAGTCTCGTTGCCTGATATGCCAACGTGACTGGGGATCCATGCTAAGGCCACCTCAATACCAGACAAGTGACACCTGTGCAGAATGGCTTTTATTTTAAGAGTTAGTGGGAAATTATTCCTAGACTTTAATGGATTTTTCAGTAAATCAGTCAGGCAACTCAGGGAATCGGTTAGGATGAGACTTTTGTTAAGCCTATGTGCTTCTACATATGTGACAGCCTCTAGCAGAGCAATTGATTCTCCTGAAAAAATAGAGTTATAATGAGGGCTCTTGAAACTCAGAATGATCTTAAATTTGGGAATCCACACAGCAGAACCAACTGGAGCATCCGAAGATAATTTTGAAGAATCTGTGAAAAGTGTTATCCATTCCGACCAGTCACTGTCTATGATGTTTAAAAACCTTTGGTTGGCTGCCTGACATTTTTTGCTAATGCCGAAATTAGGGATGATTCTTGGTTGAAATATTAAAGATTGGTAGTCTTGATCAAAAAGGGGGTTTAGTGAGGATTGATGAATGGGGACTGAGAGGTTGACCAATTTTCTATAAGAATTTATAAGGAGAGGAGGAGACTTATTCTTCCAGTACTCAGAAGAAGAGACTAGATGAATAAGTTGTTGGAGGATAGGGAGGACCAGATGAGAATTAATTTGGGATGCATTAAAGAGGAACCTATCGCATAAAAATTGTCGGCGGAGATGAAGGGGAGGTTCCCTACATTCAACTTGGAGAGCGTTGATGGGGGAGCATTTCATGGCGCCAGTAATGATACGGAGGCATTTTGATTGGATTTTTTCCCAATTTGGTGAGTGGCAATATATTGCATGGCTCTAGCAGGAAAGCACCATAGTCAAAGTGACAACGCACAATGGCATTGTATATGAGTTTTTGGCAGAAGGGGTGCGAGCCCCAGCGGACCGCAGACAGTGACCGCATGACATTCACACCCCTTTCACACTTTTTCACAATGTAATTTAGATGGGGAGCACCAGACAATTTGGAGTCAAGTATAAGGCCTAAAAATCTTACATTATCCAAAATTGGGATCGATTCATCAGCAACAAAGAGGTTAATGACAGGTATGTTACGTTTGCGAGTGAAAACAACTGCACTACATTTAGGGACTGAGAGGGAGAGATTATGATTCAAAAGCCAATTGTTTAAATAATAAAGAGCGGAATTGAGATTGGCAGCAGCAACTGAAAAGGTAGGAGAAGTAGAATATAAAGCAACATCATCAGCGTACTGCAGAATCTTACAAAAAGAGTTGACAGAAAGTTCTAGATCCAGAGTATAGATATTATAGAGGATTGGACTGAGAACAGATCCTTGTGGGAGGCCTTTCCAAACAACGCGGGATGGAAGGAGGTTACCTTGGTATCGAACGGATATTGTACGACACATGAGCATATTGCAAATGATATGAACCAGTCTAACAGGGATACACAGCTGTAGCATTTTCTGCCTGAGAAGCGGAAGATGGACATTGTCATAGGCAGCAGATATATCTAAGAAAACTCCTATAGTATGCTCATTACGAGAAAACGCTAGACGTATTTCTGAGGTAAGGATACTTAGACTGTCCATAGTGCCCTTACCTTTTCTAAAACCATATTGGCTGGAAGCTAATAATTGTCTGTTTTCTAAAATCCATTCAAGACGGTTTTTAATAAGAATTTCCATAATTTTGGCAAGGACTGAGGATAAAGCAATGGGGCGATACGAGGAAGAAATTTTTGGGTCCTTCCCAGGTTTAAGGATTGGGATAACAATCTGGTTTTTCCAGGAGTCTGGGGTTTGACCAGAGAGGAAAACAGCATTAAGGATGCTGAGGAAGAAAGATTTGGAGGAGTCAGACAATTTACAGATGAAAGAATATGGGATGCCGTCAATGCCCGGTGATGAGTCATGGAGATGATCAAGGGCGCAAGATAATTCGGCAAACGTAAACGGGTTGTTCATAATATGATCTTGAGGCATGCTGACATCAATAGGGTGTAAGAGGGGAAAACAATCAAGTTCAGGTGCAAAAGGAGGAGCTAGGCTAGATAGGAAGTCATGTAAGAAAGTATTTGGGTCATTACTCGAGACTGATGTATCTACTACACTTCTTCTATATGCTTTGATCCTTTTCCAGACCATAGAAAGAGGAGTTCGGGGAGACAAGGATTCACAGAATTTACGCCATCCCAATGATTTCTTTTTGGCCAGAAACCTAGAGGAGGTAGCTGCAGTCTTCTTAAAATTGACGTAATCTGACATGGATAGGGTTTGTGCAAATTTATTCTCAGCCTCTGTGCGTTTCTGGACACTATCAGTGCACTCCGAATCCCACCAGGGCGGGGAAGGAGTGAGCAGTTTGGCTGGTTTTTTCATAGGCATGGAAGAGTCAGCGGCTGATTTTATTGCAGAGATCAAGCAATCATATGAAGAAAGGAAATTAGTGGAATTAATCTGAGGAAGAGAAGTCAATTCTGTATCCATTAATGATGCATACGCCTCCCAATTGGCTTTGGTAAGTTTGTATTTTAAAAGGGGTTCATAGGGTTTGGGAGCTGGAGTATATGCTGAGGCCTGATAGTAAGAGATTAAAATTGGAAAATGATCACTACCGAGGGAGTTTGGAAGGGTAGACCAAGACAAGAGTGGGGATAAGGAATCAGAAGAGAAGGTTAGATCTGGGACACTGATGTTTTGAGTTGGGGGGACCCTGCGGGTTGCAGACCCATCATTCAAAACACATAGATTTAAATCATCAAGTATGTCAAGAATGGATGAAGAAATAGAATCATTAAAGTGCGAACCCCATAAAGTATGCCTACAGTTAAAGTCACCTAGTACAATCATAGGAGAAGGAATTGATGAAAGGATAGAGTTTAATTCTGAAAGAATACTGAGGTCAGGATGGGGAATATATACTGATATTATAGATATATTCATTGTTCTAATGGCTACAATGTTTAAGCCAGGATCATGGCTAGGTAGTTGTAATTGGGTGAATGTGATATTTCTATTGATCAGCAAAGCACAACCTGCCCAGCCGTCAACTCTGTCATCCCGCAAGCAAAGGAAGCCTGAAACCCTAAAATGGGATCCAGGTGGTAGCAAAGTTTCCTGGATGGCAAGTATGGCAAGCTGATGATGGTTTATTAAATTAATTATATCTGGCTTTCTACGACGAATGCTTTTACAGTTCCATTGAAGGAGATTGAGACCCATAGTTTGTGTTATTTTTAGTAATAATCACCAGTAGTTGTTCTACAAGAACAGCAACGTCGTGCGGTAAAGCATCTGACATTTTAGTCAGCATATTAATAAGGGAGCAAAGTAGAAGCTGAACAAGATTGTCGTTAGGAGTGGCAAGGGGAGTTGTCTCAGTTGGAGGTTTAAGGCAGCACCCATCAGCTTGTGAGGATGATGGGGAATGCGTGATTAAATTGTGTGCATGAATGTCATACGATTTTCCCGGAACAAACCTGGGACGAGGGGGAAGGGTGACCGTTTTTTTATAGGAGATGGGAGAGGACGAGTCTGGAGCGGCATAAGGAGGAGGAGTTTGAGTGGAGTATGAAAGAGCTTGAGAACTAGCAGCAGCCTCCGAATAAAGCGGTCTATGACGTTGCGGGAACCTTGCCGAGACTTCGGCATAGCTGATATTATCTTGAGACATAATCATTTTAATAGATCTTTGCCTATTATGTTCCGGACATCTCTTATCCGTTGCAGAGTGATTAGTGCTAGAGCACAGAAGGCATGAAATTTCAGAATCCAGTACTGAACAGGAGTCACCTGAGTGGGACTGAGCACATTTATAGCAGCGTGGTTTGGATCTGCATTGCTTGGCAATGTGGCCAAAACGACAGCAGTTCCTGCATTGTATGGTAGGTAGCTGGTATAAAGTAACAGGAAGAGATGCATTAAAACAATATACTCTATCTGGTAGGACCTGGCCCAAGAAAGTTAATACAACCGAGTTAGATGGGGCCCACACAGTTACATTGTCCCTTCTAATTTTGGAATTAAGGCGTCTAGCCCTGACCACCTCGCCGGCAGGAGAGGAGATACCCCCAACTAATTCCTCCAAAGTCCAATCGGTGGGGATATCTCTCACTACTCCCATACGGAAAATATTGTAACTAGGTATGTTGGCTGTGTAATTATGCTCTAAGAGTAATCTCAAATTCATGAAGTTGTTAGCATCTTCAGCTGTAGCGAATTGGACGCATACTTTATTGCGTCCAATATTTTTGATCCCACCCTCCCTAATATTTAGAATGTTATTTTTGTATAGAAATTGGGCAAACCTCAAAGATTTCAGCGTTAGTCCGCTTGCTGGGTCCGGTTCAATTCTAGAAACATAAACTGTGTAAGGTCCGTTATCTGAGTTTGAATACTCAAGTTTAGAGTCGGAGTCGTAACCCGGTTTGGAGAAGATAGATTGAATTGATGCCGCTGGTGAGCGAATCTTCTTACCATCTAAATCCAGTGAATCCATTGTGGCTGGACGTTTTACAGCTTTCTTAGTTATATCTGGAGGCCTACCTCCGCCCCCATCTGGGGGTTCATCCGCGCTCATTTCCATAGAAATGAGCGCGGATACCTAATACGGATATCTAATAACCTTATGAGTTAAACCACGAGCAAAACAACACAAACACTTATTATTCCCCGAGCACAAGCAAAGACAGTAGTGCAGGAAAAGCCAAATATGACCTCAAAACGCACAACTCTCAACCAAGTGGCGTAGGCGAGTCGTGTATTTTAGTAAAATTCAAGCGAAATATTTTCTTCCATCACTGTTTGTCAATCTGCTCCAAGAATATCGCATAGCACTTCGTTTATCCTAAAACAAATTAAAATACGAGAAAATTCCTTGATTTTCTCAACTAAATTTAACATCCAACAAGATGGCCGATGATCTCTACTGTTTATCGGCGGGAGGATGGCGCCACGCCGGACGGACGGAAGTGTTGCCAACCTATGCCCAGTTTTACCCCCAAGTATTTTTTCAAATCCCCCTAAAAACCCCTAAATAAATATTTTTTCCTAATTTTCTTTTAAGTAGTTCAAATTTAGTTTCTATTTTTTTTAAAGTATTGTTCGTTTCAGTCGATTTTTTTTTTGTAAAATAATACACTCATGAAATAAAACAAATAAATATTTAACTTGTGATTTTATTATAATTAAAAGGACTTAAATAAAAGTAGTAGCCTAGTGGTTAGGACAAAGTCGTGGTAGCCTAGCGGATAGGACACTGGCCTTTCAACTGAGAGATCAGAGTTCGAATCCCGGTCGGGCACGAACCAACGAAGTTTTTCGAGTTCGTATTTTTCAATGTAAAAATTACCACTGACTGAACGGTGAAGGAAAACATCGTGAGGAAACCAGCAATCTCAAAAAAAAATCAGCAATCAATCACTAATCACTTCTTTTAATTCTTTACTTAATCAAACAGAAGACGACGCTGAAGTGAAGGCGCAATGAAAAGGACAAGTCAGTAGTAAAAAAAACAGTCAGTCACGATAATGAACGTGAACAAAACATTAACAAATTACAAACGCCACAACTCAAGCTTGGAATTCAATATTCGAGTGAGAGGGACAATCTATACATGAGTGATATTTGTTCGTTTCGTTTCGTTCGTTCCGTTTTACGCACGAGAAACAAGTTACGCATGCTTTGTCCTATTTCATTGCAGGTTCTGTCAGCAACCCTAAAAATACCCCTAGAATTGCCCCTGTTTTAAGTTTTCCCTCCTAAATTTAGGGGTAAAACCCCTAAGTTGTCACCAACGGACACAGATTGATTGGCGAGCGCCGCGGGCGGAGATTTGCTCTCGCAGTGTTCCCAACTCTCATTTTTTTTTTCGCCACAGTTGGCGGGCGCCGCGGGCGGAGATTTGCTCTCGCAGTGTTCCCAACTCTCCATTTTTTTTCGCCACAAAACTTAAATCAAAGCCCCCTAATATTATGACAATTACATGAAAATCCCCCTAAAAAAATAATAATAAAACAAGTATCAATAATATGTCAAATCAGTTAATAATAACAATACTTTCGAGTCCTCCGTCTTGGACCCGCTAAATGAATAATAGTAATCAAAATTACGAAAACAATTTTAACAAACAAAACGAGTCAACAAAAAAATATAATTAGATAAAAACGTGTCTATAAATTAGACAACCCTGAATCCCGAGTACTATGTACTTCCCGAGTTAGATGTATGGCGCGCCATTCCGCTCACCCCGCACGATTGCTCTGTCTAGACGGCTTCGTCAACATACTGTATGACTCGTTATACTGTGCTAATATTATAAAAAGGTAAAGTTCGTATACCTTTGTATGTAATGGGAATGGGTGATCTCCGGAACTGCTCATCGTGAGATACGTGATACAGCGTTTCCCCTAATTTCATATTGTAACAGACTCTAAGCTGGCAGCACTGACGAATTTGAAACGAAGCGGCCAAAGTTCATTGTATGTCGTATGTGATTGATATAAGGCTTATTTTTTAGTAACACTACAACAAGACCAGACGCGTTGAACATGCATTGCATTGAAGGAATTGATATTGATTAATAATTTAATTTGGTAATGAGTAATATATTCAATAGAATTTTAGGTTTTAGGCTTCACAATGTAAAATAACTTACATAATATACGACGAGTAGTACATATTTATGTATGTACTTAATTAAATAAAAGAAGTCAAAACAGAGTGCTTTTTGTGCACAAAATTAAGTCTATATTTTTTCTCGCAGTCAATTCTAAAAAGTATAGTAGGTACCTAAAACTCGGTTTTGTATCCGGGAGCCATTTATTCTTAGCAAATTAAATATTGCTATAAAATAACTTTTTTTCTATCACATTAAGTATACCTATTATACCTACGACCTACGATTCGTGTACGCTCGCCGATCGCGGACGCTTTGTCTTGTCGGCGCTTGTCGCTATCCACAATACATAGGTAGGTAATTTATATAGGTATATAGGTATTAATGGGTGCAAACTTTTACCCGTATATTATAGGCACAGTATAAGTTGTTTGTTTATACTTTTTTATAGGTACCGTACCTACTAAGAAATCTAAAAGGGTACAATCATAGTGAATGCATTTTTAAATTACCTACTAGATCAAATAAAAATTTAAAACTTAGCTAGTTATTGCATAGCTGTTATCGCTGGTTTAGAGCGCGGCGACAAACCTAACACGTCTAACGCTCGCCCCCCTCCCCCTAAATTTAAACATCCCCTATCTCGAAAAGGGTGCGTCCTAGCGCAAAAATAACCAAAATTTTGCGCCCCCCCCACTTCCCCCCGCTTTCCCAAACCCAACTCCTACCAAACCGACATCCAGCACCTACCCCCCCTACTCATCCCCGACCTGGGGGGTAACAAAAACTTGTAAGATAAATATCTCCGGAGTGACTCATCCGATTTTGTCGGAGTTTTCGGGAATTGCCGGCTAATAACGAAGGCGATGCCGATTGCCGGCTAAGCTAATACGCTCGCCGGTAATAGGCATCGCGCGAAGCACGATGCCGATTACCGGCTAGTTTCTGCGAATTGGCGCTCGCCGGCAATTTTGCCGGCTAATAACGATAAATAATTATAATTGCATAAGTTGATAAAAAATGCTATGCAATAGCTTTACTATACCGCAGTCCCCGAGTGCCGAGTGCTATACACGTATTTTTTTTAATTTGATCTGAGCCTGACAATTGTACAGTTGTACTACGGGTCAGTACCTACTTCTAAAAAGGAAGGTACCTACTCTGTGGGTTGTCCTCTTCTGTCGTCGTAAAAATAGATTTGGATTGCAAATTTTTAATACCTAGCATTGGTTTTTGCTAATCCACCACTGTGGGACGAAAAAAAAACAAATGAACACAGCAACAGAAATGTGATTAAATTGATAAGTAACATTTGGAAGGAAATTATACTTTTTAATATTCCAACACCAACTTTAGCTATGTATACGCACTTTATAGAAATAATTGATACTTATATACGATCCATATTTCTTTTTTTTACTGTTGATATAGGTATTAGAAACACTGACTGTCCTTTTTAGGGTTCCGTACCCAAAGTTCCGCTCCGCTGTCCGTCTGTCTGTCTGTCTGTCACCAGGCTGTATGTCATGAACCGTGATAGCTAGACAGTTGAATTTTTCACAAAATGTGTATTTCTGTTGCCGCTGCCGCGCTGTAGGTATACAACAAATACTAAAAATACAATAAAATAAAAAAACGTGCGCTTACCGCGATGCCTATTGCCGGCGAGCGCCAATTTAGCCCCCCATTACGTTACTAATCGATTCACTCTCCATATAGAAGTTATTATATATCACTTCAATATTTAAGAGGGGCAGCAAAACGTGATTTTATTGCCGTTTGTCTAATGTTGCAACAACGTTGTAATGGTGACTTGTTTACAGTTTAATAAAAATATGTTGCAAAAACGACATTCCAGGAACGTTAATAATTGTAAGTTACAATAAGTTTCATTTGCAAAATAACGGCAACGTTGTTTACGGATGTTGCAACAACGTTGTAATAGTGTCATTGTATATAGGTTAATAAAGATATGTTGCAAAAATAACATTGCGGGAACGTTAATAATTGTTAGTTACAATAAGTTTCATTTGCAAAATAACGGCAACGTTGTTTACGGATGTCGCAAAAACATTGTAATCGTGTCATTGTATATAGGTTAATAAAGATATGTTGCAAAAATTACATTTCGAAAACGTTAATAATTGTAAGTTACAATAAGTTTCATTTGCAAATTAACGGCAATGTTGTTTAAGCAAGTTGCGACAACGTTGTAATAGTGACATTGTATATAGGTTAATAAAAATATGTTGCAAAAATGACATTGCGGGAATGTTAATAATTGTATGTTACAATAATTTAAATTTGCAAAGTAGCAGCAATGTTGCTTATGGGAGTTGCAACAACGTTGTTATGGTGACTTATTTACAGTTTAATTAAAATATGTTGCAAAAATGACATTACAGGAACGTTAATAATTGAAGTTACAATAAGTTTCATTTGCAAAATAACGGCAATGTTGTTTAGGGAAGTTACAACAAAGTTGTAATGGTGACATTGTATATAGGTTAAAAAAAATATGTTGCAAAAATGACATTCCAGGAACGTTAATAATTGTATGTTACAATAAGTTTCATTTGCAAAATAACGGCAATGTTGTTTAGGGAAGTTACAACAACGTTGTAATGGTGACATTGTATTTAGGTTAAAAAAAATATGTTGCAAAAATGACATTGCGGGAATGCTAATATTGAAAGTTTCCATAAGTTCAAAATTCAAAGTACCTGCAAGGTTTTTTGAAGTATGTTGTAAAAATTAGGTTGCTACAATGTTTCAACTGCAATGTTATAATAATGACATTGTAGGAATATCAATAACATAAGTTACAGTAAGTTACTAAATGTTTGTTGCTTCAAAGTTTAAAAAACAATTTTTATACGTAATGTTGTAGCGACATCTGTTTTAACATTTTGGTAAGTTAAAACATACATGTTGTATGAAAATAGCAGTAATGTTTTTATAATCTTCCTTTTTAAACGTTCATATGGGGGGTCTATCAACATTGTAGAAAGTTTCTGTAAGTTTCATGCTTAGTGGGTGGCGTAGCAGTATTGCATTCGACTGCTACGCCAGGGGGCGCGGGTTCGATTCCCGCTCAATGCTAATATTTGTATGCATGAAAATGTCTATTTGCATTGGTCTGGGTGTTTCTATGTATAATATGTATGTATTTACAAAAAAAAAAAAAAAAAAGTATATAAGTACGTTTATCCGCATTCTGGAACCCTTAACACAAGCTAGTTAAACTATGCTTACTTTGGGTCTAGAAAGCGCTGTGCAGAATGTTGTAGAATATTTATATTTATAATTAGTATGTATGTGTACAAAAGTCAACATCCAAGACGGGACATGAACCCGCGACCAAGGTCTTTCTAGGGAGTATAGTCTGACCGACTGAACCTGAATACAGTGAACATGTCCTGGAAATATTCCAAACATATGTCTTGGGTCGACATTGGACTCAATTACTGAAAATCCGAGCTCAGTTGGCCAGACCACAGATTATTCTAATGTCAGACTATACGCCTAGAAAGGACAAGTCCCATTTTTGATCCGTGCGGAAATCCCTTCGGTGCGCGGTGGGTGGTTATGTCAGACTTGAACCGACTAAGACCGCACCCCGTCTGGATTTAGATTTTGCCGATTTTAATTGATCAAGAGATTTCTCCAACAAATGCTGTCAGTAAAACCACAGGGTTTAGCTAGTTAGCTAATATTTCAATAATTATTATTGACAAAAATGTTATCATAGTATTCAACCTTAGCGATAAGTTTATAGCAAACTGATAGCTAATATCGAAACCAATATGCAATCAATAGAATAACCTTTCAGAGGACAGCTTTACCTTATTCGTTTTTTTCCCGGCAAGCGGGGGTTGCTTTATCGGACTCGAACCGACTAAAACCGAACGCCGTCTCCGGTCTCATGCCGGAATGTTAGGTGGGCCAAGGCTATTCCCTCGCACCTCGGCTGACCCTGTGTCATCCACGGCTTTGAGATGGCCCCCTCGGGTATGGGAACCATCGTGCCCCATCTTGCCCCGGAAAGGGCGCGTTACGCCACCAGGGCGACGGTAACTAAGCAATGTCTTCTATGAGTACTAAAAAAGCTGTTTAGAACGAAAATTGTGTGACGGTTCCTGGGTGAGGCGGGAATGAATTTTGAATTTCGAATTTGGCACGGGACGCAGAAACTAGATGAATTAATGAATCTTTTTGTATACAATAATTGAGCTGAGCGCGCGAAGCTCTTATACGCGGCATAGCCGTTTGTTGGTGGCTGAACTCCGCCGTAACCACTCGCGCGATCTTGACCAAATTTACCACGGTGATAGTGTGGACACTGAGGAGTGTTTTGAAGCGAGATGGTTCATGTCCGATGTACCATTGAGGAATAATCACCGAAAAACAGTTTCACGAGCGTGCGGCCTTAGCTAAGCGCGAGACCGTAGTAAGATGTCTTATTTTCAAGTAAGAGTCCTGCTCGCTCAGCTCAATTAGGTCGAAATTTCCAGAACGGAAGCGAGTAAACCAATAACAGGCGGTGCGTTGGTTTGTAGCGTTAGCTCCGTAAACGTCGTTGATGTTGCGTGCCGCTTGTGCCACGTTGCTGCCACGACGATACTCATATTCCATAATTACTCCAATTTTTAATGTATCCATGATGACGAAAAAGATTGAAATGCGATGAAAACGTAACACTAATCAATAAACAAATGACTACTTTTGGAAAATAAATTTCATGTTTTTAAAATAAAATTAATTTGAAATTAGAATTCTTAGCCAAACAAAAATTATTTTGATTTGAAATGGCCGGTACTGCAGAACGGCAATTACATAGGTATATAAAGACCTATTATTTTGACAAAATGCATTTTTCTAAGGGGATAGGTAAGTATTTAATGAGGGTGAGATGTAATAGCTGAAAGCAGGTACCTACGTTTATAATCACTTGTCCTGAGCATCCCGACTGATGTACTGATCCATCAACGCAGAGCCTAAACCGCTGAAACATAGCATTTGATGCATTTTATACTGTAAACCTTCACTGATGAAGCAACTGGGAATAACGTTTGGATGATGGTGAAGATGATGCACGGAAAAAATAACATAAAATGCATAGATTTTAATATTTTTATTGAAAATATCAGTTATAAGCCTTATTATAAGAGAGAACGCTCTACAAAACCGACACAAGCAGATCTTAGCCGGGCTCTCACTTTTCTTTCCGACGACGTGCCAATTAAAGATGGGTCTGTACCAATATTGCCAGTAAAAAATTATTAGTAATTTTTTTTTAAAAAACTGCCCTAAAAGACCGAAACACGACCAGTCATTTTGTTTCGGTTTATTATGATTTGCAAATTGATCCCGCTTGCTATTAAACTTGTTTCGGTTTTCTGAGGGCATTCGGGTTTAATGATTTGTTTCATTTGATACCCTACTCGATAAGTTTGAGTGACAATATTTTTTTAAGAACAAACTATACATACATACTCTCGAAAAATATAACCCTCCTTCTGGCGGAGTCGGTTAAAAAAGCTCTTAAATTACATTCCTAACCAGATCACAACGACACTTATTGCCGCCAAAAATCGCGTAGATTTTATCAAGATGGCGGCATTAATGATTGGGCGACATTCTCTTTCCAGCCATGCATACTCTGTTGTCAGATTTCGTTGCTGAAGAATGGGAGCAATAATGCGAAAGATTTTCGCATGGAAGTCGTTCAGGTATTTAATCTGAAAGAAAAACAGTAAGTAATCAATAAAATAAAATAAAACATAAAATAAATATTCTATAACATTCTACACAGCGCTTTCTAGATCCAAAGTAAGCATAGTTTAATAACTATTGAAATAAAACTATTTTTAACGGATTCTATCGCGATTTATTTGATGTTATTGTATATTTTACATTGATCCCGTGATACCATCCCGTGATACATGTAGAATAGTTTAACTAGCTTGTGTTATCTTCTAGAATGCGGATAAACATACTTATATACTTTTTTTGTAGATACATAACATATTATACATAGATATACCCAGACCGATGGAATTAGACATATTCATGCATACAAATATTTGCACTGAGCGGAAATCGAACCCGCTCCCCGTGTCGTAGCAATCGAATGCACTGCTGCTACGCCACAGAGGCCGTTAAATCAATAATATAGGAAGGATGTATATAGGGAACTACCAATATCTTCAGGGCTCTAGCCAATCTCAGCGGCAAGCCGGCTCTCTGCTAATTGTTGAAAGAGGCTCTTTTAAGCAGGCTTTCCCCTTGGGGTTTGGGATCAGGCTGTTTATCCCAGTAGTTCCGTGGCGGAACTAAGTAGTAGGAAAAACGTCCCACTAGTTCCACCACGTTACTACTTCCATGGCACTAATGGGGATAAACGGGCCGGATTGCAGTCGCGCCCGTAAAAGCCATAAGAAACATATAAATTGGAGATACTAAAGAAAATATTAGAGTTATGTTAGTGGTTAAGTAGTCGGCCTTACGATCAACTAGTCCCGGGTTCGAATCCTGACCATTACGCTACCGAAGTGAACCCACTCCTAACACCAGCAATTAAGCATAGCTGGAGGGTTAGCGGGAATATTAGTAATAAACTTTAAAAAAAAGTGCGATTCTAAACACAAAAATATATTTTTATAAATTCTTGTCTGCTTTTCTGTTTGTTCGCGATGGACGCAAAAATTACGGAACTGATTTTCATCTATTAGAAACGTCTCGCTCAGACATAAAATCTGCCGTATGTTTGATTGGAATTGGTTAACTAGAACCGGAGATATGACCAAAATACGATAACCAACCTCCGCGCGGGCGGAGCCGCGGACATCAGTTAGTATCTAATATCCATACGCGATTGGCGTTCAGATTATGATGAGTCAGTACTCTTTGAAACAAAATCTTAGCACGTTGGCCCAACACGCGAAACACAGCACTTTGGCCAACCTTGGCCCAATGAGTTTGTGTGTTCTTGCCAGTTGACAAGAAAAAGAGAAGAAAAAGTTAGGCTTCCTTACCTCAAATTCCGTCATGAGCGTAACATCAAGGCATGATGTCTGATATGGCACCTGGGTTATTGCAGAGAAACCAACAACGCCTTGACCAGAGAAATCGCCCAATAGACCAGCCGCCTGTTAAAATAAACAATAGTTTGGTTCACAGATTACTGAATAAAAACTCATAATCATCTTAGTCTTGTTGTTCAGTTGCATCCGAGGCTATCACTACGGAGCCCGGGTTCCATTTATTCCTTCTGCTCTGTTTGGTTTGACTTATTGAGCGAAGCTTTTTTTTTTTTTTTTATATTTAGGACACGTCAATTTGAGTGAAGCTCTCTTTTAGACGGCTAATGTATTTCATTAGACTATCTTCTCCTCCCAAACAGAAACAGAAACGATTCTAATGAAATTTCACACAGAATGTTACTAATGACTAGGAAAATCAAAAATTAAAAGTACATACCTACCACAGAGGAATAATCACCGGAAAAAATAATTAAAATCTGATTTCTCAATGTACAAACAAGCCTCATTCACGCGATTGGTATTAAATTAAGTAATTTGTTCATAAGGTATTATACATAAGACAAAAAAAGAAAAACGAAAATCGAAAATATCACCGTTAGAAAAAGTCCTGGTGAAATTGCAGACTTAGTATAACTCCTAAACACGAGGCGCAAGCCTGTGCTAGAGCATCATCCGTTAATCCGCAGGAATACCGGCTTACAGGTCAATTTGACTTGGCCCCGACGGTTTTGCTGTGGCCCCATATACCTTCTCTATCTATCTATTTATGTAAATGAAACTGAATAGCTAAATTTCTTGCTACCTGAGAATGGTTAGTTGTTCTGGTTACTGCAATCGTTTCTACTATATCTTCATGACGGATTCCATACTGTCCAAGTTCATAATATCCTGGTTCTGTAAAGAAAGTGTTGAGTAAGTTAATCGTTTAGGGCCAGTAATCGGCAATTGTACAGAATTAATACGACAGGGTGTCTAGATACCTAGAACCTCACCTGCAAACTGGTACAACTATTGATTTACGGACGAAACTCTGGTACAAGCTTCTCTCTTGGTATATATTTAGATCGGAAAAAGAGAACATCTAGGACGGGACATGAACCCGCGACCAGTCCCTTACAGGGGGAATGCTCTGACCAACTGAGCAACTTAGACACGTCCCAGATATTCGAAATTCTCCGATATAATAAATACGCCGCTGGAGCTATCTATCGTAATTCTTGCGAACTTCGGAATCAATTAATAATGTTATTATACGCGGGATAGCTGCTTACAAACTCGGATACTCCTTTGCAACCACAAATCTGATTTCAACCAAATTTGGCATGGTCATAACAACAATCTAGGGGCATGTTTTGAGACCATAAAATTAAAAATCGGACATACCATTGAGGAATTATCACCGAAAAACAAATTTACCATTGAAACTAATGGAAAAAGTTCGCGCGCGCAAAAATTGTTTTTTTTCAGATTTTGAAATAAAATAATAAATGCTCGCTCAGCTCAATTTTCTTGCGATCGGCTAACTGCATCGCATCCCTAGTAATCATTTTTATACATTATTTTTGATTACTTTGCCACATTAATTCAATGAAATTTTTTAAGCAATTAGTATGTGTAACTTTTCCTATAGATTTAGATCGGAAAAAGAGAACATCTAAGACGGGACATGAACCCACGACCATTCCCTTACAGGGGGAATGCTCTGACCGACTGAGCTACCTAGACACGTCCCAGATATTCGAAATTCTCTCGGTGTTGGGGGTTCATATACCTTTGCTTCTAAACTTCATTAAAAAGTCAGGTGTATAAAGATAACCCTTCCTTGGCATTCGGGTAAAAAGACGTACTAACCAATACTGTAAATCATAGCTGGTGAAATCCCAGGGTCGTTTGGTTGTGGTAAACTGTTTATCCTTGGAGGAAATTCATGGATTTTAAGGAAGTGTCCCAACCCATGGCCGGTTCCGTGAGCGTAGTTCAGACCTATGTCCCAGAGGAACTTCCTTGCTAAGACATCAATGGTGTGTCCCTGGAGAACATTGCAAAGTTTAGAGTGGCGTATGAAGTCAGTATTTGAACTATTGCGTTCCGTTTGGTGAGTGAGAGTGCCGGAGCCCAAACTCCTTTCCCATCCCCTTTCCTTTACAGGGTCGGCAGCGCGTTGCACACGTCCATAGGCCACGGTAACCGCTTCCCATCAGGTGGGCCGTGTGCTTGTCTGCCACCTTAGTGGTATAAAAAAATAAATAAAAAAAACTAGTATAATAGTTAAGTTATAAATGTGTTAATTGAACGTTGTGAAGTTGAGAGATCTTGAAAGTATAGATGACGTTGATGGAACAAGTGAGGAATAGCGTTACTAGGAATTCAGTGCAGAGTGCGACTGAAATAAATTGAGCTGAGCGAGCAGGACTCTTACTTGAAAATAAGACATCTTACTACGATCGCGCTCTTAGCTAAGGCCGCGCGCTCGTGAAACTGCTTTTCGGTGATTATTCCTCAATGGTGGTCAAGATCGCGCGAGTGGTTACGGAGGAGTTCAGCCACCAACAAACGGCTATGCCGCGTATAAGAGCTTCGCTCGCTCAGCTCAATAAGGGAATGTTGTGGTATGGTATAAGATGTAGTGGGCAAGGATGAAAAGGGATACTTAGATGATTCGGACATGTAGAGAGGATGGACGGAAGAAGATTAACGAAACAGATTTATAAGGCGAGGATGAATGGTCGTACATATATCAATCCAATCAAGGACATTATGTGGAAAGACCAGGTCAAGAGTATCACACCTTAGTTCCCCGAGGCATCAAACTCGTGGCCAGATTGATGTTACCCTTCAGCACGCGGGTGAAGGCGCCGCGTTGAGCGTCAGTGCAATTACCCATGTGACGGGTTCTTGTTATGTCCGTAGTGCCGTCCCTGGAAGTTACAGTGACTATATAAATGCAGTGAACATGTAAACCAGTGAGTTCGTAATACAGTAACTATATAAATGACTACGAACTTGAGATATTTTGAATTAAGAAGGGTAGAAGGGTACACCTCTACCATTTCCCTTATTTCTAAGCTGGAGATATTTAAGAGCTATCTCTCGAATCGCTCACAAAAAGTCAAGATAGACTCTAACCTCAGTGATGAGGAACTTGTGACTTATGGCAAAGCAGAATCCGCACTAGTAGAGGTTATGAAATGGCTAAATTTAAACCTCCTTTCAATAAATCTAACCAAAACCGCATATATTCCTTTCGCGATTCGGCGTAACTCTCTGCCACCCCAGATTTCAGGATAACTGCTCACTCATGTCCCAACCGCCAATCCACTTGCGACTGCCTGACACTAGTTAGGGTCGAATGTGTCAAATACCTGGGTGTTTTCATAGATTATGGTTTAAGGTGGGACAAACAGATCGACTCCCTCACCTCAAGAACGATGCGACTGATACGCATTTTTAGGACTCTCAGGGAGCCTGCAAGCTTCCAAACCATCAAACTGGTTTACTACGCACTGTGTCGATCCATAATTGGATATTGTATACCGGGATGGGGGTGGCGCAGATCAAACCAGTCTACTGAAGCTGGAGAGGGCTCAGCGAGCTGTATTAAAAACTATTATAAAGAAACCCTTTTAGATATCCAACTGTCCAACTTTATAGCGACTGCAAGGTCCTCAACGTTAGGCAGCTATACGTACTACAGACGACCCTGAGATATCACAGCACCTTGCCTGCATTCCATCCGACCAAACGTAGAAATAATCCTTCGAGTCTCCTACATAAAACTTCCTTCTCTGAGGAACAATACTACACGCTTAGCCTTAGTTATATAAAAACATCCATAGGCAGCTAAAGATCACAAAACTAAATAAACACCAAACCAAAACCACAATAACAGAATGGCTCCTTGAAAAAGATTATGTGACTACCGAGTCACCAATGAAATTTGTAAGATAATGTTGATGCCTGTATGCACACACAAACACACACACACACACACATATATATATATACTGTTAAATATAAATTTCTGTAGATTTTCAAGTTCCTTCTAAGGTATATAAGTAATATAATTATTAACTAATAAATAAAACTTAATACTCGTAAGTGTATAACAAGATAACAACACGTTTTCACAAAGGCCATTATGATTGTACAATGTTGAAGCTCCACTGACTCCCAAAATACAAACTTCAGCTTAGTTTGGGAACCAGTATCTACACTTAAATGTCAAAATCAAATGTACCTTAACTTTAAGACCATTTTTTTTTTGTGTACTTACCTGATTTGTTCCTCTTATAAGTCAATAAACAATTTATTATTATTATATTATTTATATACCACTTAGAGACTATCAGTATTCTTTGAAGTTAAATAAATGCTCGAACATAATACAAAGCGATTCGCGCTCGAAACGAACATTATGACACTGCACATACCTTCACCTTCGTCGGTGGATTAGGGGTTAAAGGGTCAGCTTTATGATCTAGAAGTAACGGGTTGTAAGTAATCCTGGCCGTTACACTACCTACATAAACCCACTCCTAATACAAGCAATTAAGCTTAGCTGGAGAGGCTAACGGGAATACTAGTAATTTCGGTTACTAACCAATTTTTTTACGTGCGGAAATCTCCCCGGATACCCCTCTCGCCAGCAAGCGGGGCTGGTTATGTCAGATTCAAACCGTTTAAAACCACACGCCGTCACGGGTCTTCAGAACTTCAGTAAGGTGGCATTTCCCTCGCACCCCGGCTGACCCAGGGCCATCTCCGCTTTCGAGATGGCCCACTCGGGTTTGGGAACCACGCTGTCCCCAGTTTGCCCCGGGAAGGGAGGCGCTTTTCGCCCCCCCGCCCCGGCCTGCTTCTGCGGGGGTGACAGGCAGCCTCACCTGCCACCCCCAGGCCTGCACTCGTGGTGGACGGAGGTCGTTGAGCGACCGCCGACGCCTGAGACGCCTCCACGCCTCTTGGGCTCGGTGGGCAGGGAGATTTCTAAATCTCTCCCGGGCTCGCAACGCCGACTACTTTTAGAAGATTACTTGCTCGCCGAAGGAGGTGGTTACTAGTACTATACCTAGGATTTACTATTGTTGTTTAGTCACGGTACTCACAAGTATTGCCCTCCAGAGTCCACAAGCAGCATGTCATCAGATCCGATTGTTCTTTGCGGCCCTGTCCTGCTGGGCCGATAGTGGAAGATAGCACCATTTTCGCCTGCACCTACTATAGATGCGCCGGATGTCCCCATAAAATATTCTTCATCACTATTGAAAAACAAAACATTTAAATTATAGGAACATTTTTCCTGTACCAGTGCAGTTAGAAACAAGATAACTAAAAAAATTTAAATCCGATAAAGTCAATATCCAGGACAGGACTTGAACCCATAACCCGTCCCTTTCTAGGCGGAATATTCTGACTAACTGAGCTACATGGACCCATATGATATTGTCGGAAGTTTACGCGAATGTCACACATTGAAATATAAATTATTATTTTTTATTATTTTATATTTTACATTGACGTTTCGGTTGCTTTTCAGCAGCCATGGTCACTCACACAAACTCATATAAAATAACATCAAATAAATCGCAATAGAATCCGATATAAAATAGTTTAATTTCAATACAGGGACCTATTTTAGATAGCCGAAATTCTTTTTTGTAGGCAGACTAGAATTTTAGGTTTAAGAGTCAACCACGCCCTTCAGGGCTAAGCGAAACTTATCACCTTGCCAGTACACCTGCAAATTGTCGAACGAGGTTCTCGGGAAGGCTTCCGTTCCCTGGCGAGGTCAGACAGCGGTCGCAGTCGCCTTATTAACCAAATCAAAAGAGAAGGAGTAACAGGACTCCGGCTATGTCGGACTCCAACCGACTAAAACCACACACATCGGGGAATCTGGTGTGCCCTAGAAAGGATATCCCAGAAACACTGACCTACTGTGGCCACTGACATTGGCGACCCCGACGTGTGGTTGGGGATCAAAATATCCCCTTATAGAGAAGGGCGCGTGGAGACTGCTTCTGCTAGGGTAACGGCTGTGGGGTGTGTGTTGGGTAGGGGTGTGTGTTGGGTAGGGGTGTGTGTTGGGTAACCTCCTCGAGTGTCGCTCCGATTCCGATCCCGCTGCAGTCCGGGGGGAACGGAATCGGAGCGGCCGGTACACCCTGGGCGGCGGTCAATGGCTTCCCCTTCACCCCTTCATAGGGTTGGCATTGATCGTCGGCCAATACCCAACGTGGCGGGAACACATCGCTCTCCGTACTCCTCTGCTTTCAGAGGAGACAGGATGAGCGATGCTGTTAGTGGTGAGATGGCCCAGGGTCAGTCGAGGTGCGAGGGATATGCTCTATGGGTAACCTTACACCCCGGCGTCTGAAGACCCGAGACGGCGTGCGGTTTTAGTCGGTGCAAGCCCGACATAACCGCCCCCGCTGGCCGGCGGGGGGGTATCCGAAGGAATTTCCGCACGATAAAAAAAAAAAAAAAAAAAAGGGTAACGGCTGTGGGCTACGACTTGGAATTTTAAGTTGTAAGCATCCAATCAATCAATTAACCACGAGATCAAATAATAGTAACAAAATTAAAATATTAAGGAAACCCCCTGCGCCACCAAATACTCATAGTTTAAGGAACAACCCTTAAATAGTAAAAAGTTGTCATTTAACTATTATACTGGCACGAGTAATCATACGACAAAAATGCCTTCCATCATTTTGGAAACGAGCTAATACTCTTATCCTGCTAGACCGATATTAACCAAACATAGCTAAGAACCACCGCTGCACCGCAACGAAACCGGCTTTCAAATGAAGAAAACCGCATCGAAATCGGTCCATCCGTTTGAGAGTAGGCCACGACAGATAACACAGACGTTGACGTCAAACTTAATAACACCGCTCTTTTTGCGTCGGGGGTTCAAAACTATATTTCTAGGGCATGAGAGTCTTACCTCCTCAACTCCTCAAGTACGTCCGACATTTGAATCTCACTCACTACATTTTGGGCTGCAATCTGTTGTTCGAGCCAACATAAAGCACGTATCACGGCTACCCCATCCCTTATGTGCGCCCTGCGGAAACCCTGAAAATAGTTATCACTTATTAAGGGTACACGCAAAGGTAAGACGGGGCTGTTCGGAGCCCAAGCAAACTAAAGGCTCTGGTGTGGGCTTACCTGAAAGAAAGAAACTAAGAATACAAAAAAAAACGATGGGTTGCACTCCGGGAGTGCCGGCAGAAGTGAAAACTTAAATATTAACGTTGTGCATTTTTGAAAGGCTTGTGGCACAAAATAGAATAAATATTACTAAAAGTTATATGATGAAAAAAGTGTTTCTTGGGCCTCGGTCGGAATCGATCTCAGTCTTGACGAAGTCAACGTCAACTCATTAGACAAACGCGCCACCAAGGTTGTTAAGTACAGTGTGAAATTAGCGCTTCTATATTTGTTGTCTTACGATCAGGTCACGTGTTTACTGACGCGAGTTGAACCTTTTTTACCCATTACAAAAAAGTGCACAACGCCGCTGAAGAAGTTTTCACGTCAAAAATCTGTATGTCTGTCTATCTAGACTAAAAGCTCTACAGTAACGTTAAGTTCGCCCCTCAATCCAGATTTGTAAGGAACCCTCAGTGCGCGAGTGTGACTCACATTTGACCGGTTTTTTAATACTAAATTGATGATGTATTAAAAAAAATGCCAGATTGCACTCGAAACGGCGTTTAATGACATTGGAGGAAGCTTGTGAAATACGTAAGGCCAGAAGCAGCTGGCAGGCAGTTGTCTCTACCCTACCCAAGAGGGAAAAGGCGTGAGTATATATATGTAGTTTTTAAACTATACGAATTTATTTCATGTGAGCTTACCTCAAGCTCCACTGGATTCTTGACCACTTTCATCAAAGCGACAGGCGTCACTGGAGCTGTTATAATACGGGCTGGTCCTTGCTAGAGTACAAAAAAATTACAGTAATTATTTTTTTGGTGTGGACGATTACTTCTAAGTAACTATGTATACTATTGGCTGGCTGTACTGAACAAAACAGGTAATGGCACTCCGGGAGTGTCTACAGAAGTAAAAACTTCAACAATTATATGTGAATTTTTTGAATAGTCATCATAATTCCTCTCATCCCTTCCTCGCTCCCACAATCCCTGCATGGTAGTATACATAGAAGTCATTGTTTTTGGTGTGGATGTGTCAGGAACGCTGCTGTGTTTTACGTGGATTCATGCACGTAACATCGTAAGTGTCACATTTCTTATTCACTTTTAGCTTTACTGACAAGTTTGGCAAACATCTGGTCTGACTAATATGACGTCATTGTTGAACACAAACCTCAATAGCTTGAAACACAGCGTGGCTGGCAGTTGCCGGCACCCATATTCTACCGTTAGCGCCTAGTTCCAACTGAAAAACATTTGAAAATAATTATTTTGAGTCAACCGGAGAATATTAGATGAAAGAAGACTGCCTATAGCATACTTACTCGTATTTTTAAACTAATCTTAGATTTTATATTTAGCTTGTTAATTGAATAAATTTGATTAAACTATTATAAATAACTAAAATAAACGTAAAATAAAATAAATAATTACAAGAAACCTAAAGTTCCTAACATTCGTGGAATTCCTCCGCATCGCATGCCTCCTGGTGGTAACGTGCCCAGCAGACTGGCAGCATTGCCACGTTGTATGGCAATACTTATTCTTCGTGCTAAAAAGAAGCCTTCCTTCTGATCATGAGAAGCATCGATCATACAACATGCCTATAGTCAGAACTTAGCGTTTCTTCTTTCTTGTCCTCAACTGGTTACGAACCATCTGATAGGAGTCAATTTTTGAAATAAAAAATCTTCAGGCGCTGTGAGCACTTTCCTAATAAGGACTTTTTGGATGAAGAAAAAAAACCCGTGTTTCTTTTTTAATCTCACCAGTCTTCACTGAGACGCCTAAGTCACTGAGACGCTTTCCGTATTTTTTTTTTTATAACAACGTCATCTTTGCTGTAGTTAGATGGATGGATGGACGGATGGAGGGATGGCGGGAGGGGCAAAGGGGGGGATGGAGTGAAGGACCAAGGGAGGTACGGATGGAGGGATGGAAGGAGGGACGGAGGAGGAGAGGGTGGGAGGAGGGACGAAAGGTGTGACGGAAGACGGAACGGAAGGAGGGAAGGAGTGAGTCGGGCCTCCTGAATGGAACTGAATATGGTGGTGAAACCGCAAAAACACTTACCGAGAAATCTCTTAAATAGGAGAAGATGCTGTCATACGGTCTGCCCTGTATCACCTGGCCCTCTGCTATCTGGTGGGCCACTATGTTGTCGCCTGTTAAAGTGCCGTTACCCCAGAACAAGATGACGTTGTTTGTCAGTATCTGGAAATATCAGGTGAAGAAGTACGATTTATACAATAAAATATAAAATGGGTAGTAGGTACCAAGTTAGCAGGCATACTCACATCAGCTCTGATGACTAGGTATGAGAAAAATACGGGAAAGTAGGGAATATCAGAGCCTCGCAGATTCAGTGTGTCTGTAAATATAAAGATGTACTTGAATAAATTAAAATTTTACAAAAACCTCATAAAGAAATATGCATATGTATCTAACATATTCTTAAAGGTATGATAAGTCTGCATGTTCAGGTTAGACCAGCAAGATAAAAAAAGACAATCAATCAGCCTTCTAACTAATAAATCAATCAATCAGTTCCAAGTTGTATCAAAGCAGTCTTCAGTAAACAATCAATCAACCAACCAACTAATAAATCAATCGTTCAATCAGACAGTCAATTAATCAATCAATTTACTGCCCATTGCTGGATATATGCATCTCCCATTTTGTACCATTGTCGTTTTTATGCTAAGTAATAAATTAATTCCTACACTTACATGCAATATCATCGAGTGCAGTTAGTACTAAAGCTGATGCTCCTGCATTTTGGATTTGCCGAACGATTTCTGCTGTCTTGTTCGATGACAATCGTCCTGTAACACAGGTATTAATAAATTCTTTAGAGGCTGTACTGGATCCAGCAGGGTAATAAAACATTTTCTTGGAGTGAAGTGATGTAGTTCGACTGACGGTAACAGCAGGAAAACTTCTCCATTAAATTTCTGGATATAAGGTGGAAGCAGAGCCTCCTTCTTGAGGTACAGGCGAGGCTCTGGCGTACGCTTATCTCTCGGGGTTGGAGGGGGGTCAGATGGCAGTTGCTCTCATAAAAGCTGAAATAAATCACACATTAGCTTTGCAGGAGAGCGGATCCCGGGCACCAAACTGCAAGCTCTGGATATAGCCGGGACTGGATTTCGGATGAAGAGTTTGTCTAATGTATCGCAAAGTTGGCCTGATGAGAATGAGCATACTTACACATCTTTTTCATCTGGAAGCTTGTACTTTGGAGCCCGGGAGGATCCCAACGACCCTCGTCCGCCAATGAACAAGTGATGACGGTTAGTATATTTACCTGTAAAGGCTTGGGAGAGTGTTATTATAGAGTTGCTGTCTCGAGATGGAGGGCCATCATTGAGTGTACGCCGTGCTGCGTCCACCAGGTTATCAGGTTTAGCCAGGAGCGTGATATTGACTGGTTTCAGGGCTACCTGTAAAATTACTGGTCGATTAATTACATGTTACTTTCTTGTCACTTTGGGTATTGTAGCTATTATTGGGACAAATATAATTGCCATCATCATGATTTTTTTTTTTTTTTTTACGTGCGGAAATCCCTTCGGATACCCCCCCGCTGGCCAGCGGGGGTGGTTATGTCGTGTCTCGACTAAAACCGCACGGTGTCCTCCCCAAGTGTCCGTTGCCGGGCACCCCGGGTAAGCCCTCGAAAGGATAACCCCAGGGTTGCCGGCGGACTTTGGCCGCCTTCGCGGCCTCGCCTGGTGGGGTCGGGTTTTATCCCGCTTCGGTGAGTTGGCAGGCGTGTGTAGGGCACACACGACACGCCTCCGCCACGGCCTGCTTCTGTAAGGACGGCGAGTCGGCCAACTGCCGTCCTCAGGCCCCGATCATGGAGGTCGGTAGTCCCGGGCGTAGATGAGTCTGCGGCGTCCTCGCCGCAGACTGCGAAACTCGGGGGGCAGGGTTCTTTCCCGCTCCCTCTCCGCCGTCTCTTTCGCGCGCATTACCTGCTCGCAGAAAGAGGCGGCGGCGTGCCACTTGCTCCCGTCGGAGACCACGGCCCTCACCATGGTCTCCAACGAGAGAACGTCCACGCCCAGGACCGCAACGAGATCCCGGCGTTGACTCGCCCACGCAGGGCACTCCACCAACGTGTGGAGCGCCGTGTCTTCGCCAGGATCCTCGCAGTGCTGGCACTGCGGCGTTGTCTCCCGGTGGATGCGCCACAGATACTTACCGAAACACCCGTGTCCGGTAACCATCTGGCACATCCGGTAGGAGAGGTCCCCATGGTCCCTCTCCAACCACTCCTTCATGATCGGTCTCACCGCCGCAATGGTGGATTCCCCCCACCTTGGGTGCTCAAGTCGCACCCTCCATGTCTCCATGAGTTCCTGGCGGAGCAGGGACCGCTGAGCCCTGATTTCTCGGGGCTCCGGCCTATGGCCCCGCTCCAGCGCCTCCTTGCGCCACTGGTACAGCAGCGCAAGGGCTCTCGCTTCCAGGTCCCATGGAGGGGTTCCAGCTAGGAGACATGCCGCCTCGACGGAGATCGTGCGATACCCCCTGATGACTCTGACGGCCATCGCCTTTAACGGGCTGTTAAGAACAGCCACGTTGCGGGCCGCCAGAGTCTCCGCCCATACGGGGGCCCCGTATAGGGCCAATCATCATGATATTGTCGGAAGTTTACGCGAATGTCACACATTTTTTTTTTTTTTTTAACGCTAAAATGATGATGGCATTGTAATAAAACTATTTTTAACGGATTCTATCGTGATTTATTTGATGTTATTTTATATTTTACAATGATCACGACGTTTCGGTTGCTTTTCAGAAGCCATGGTCATGGGCAGACTAAAGATGGTTGTTGCTTGTAGTTGAAGTGTAAGTTATCTCAAAGTAAAGTAAAATAACATCAAATAAATCGCGATAGAATCCGTTAAAAATAGTTTTATTTCAATGCCATCATCATTTTAGCGTTAATCCTGGTCCCATCCGAGATTCTGAGCTCGAAGTCCACTTTTGCACGTCCACTTCGCACGACCTTGGGTACGGTAGTGAGACCATTGGCATGTCATTTTCTACGATGCTAAGTCAGAACTTTATGGGTCTACATCTCCTACCGGGGACCAGAGGAGGCGGCCTGACCGCATTTGTTACCCACATAGCCTGGCGATTGCCGCTAAACGTTTGCCGCTGCGTTTTATCTAGAATAATAATAAATAATTATTCTACGACATTCTACACAGCGCTTTCTAGACCCAAAGTAAGCATAGTTTAACCAGCTTGTGTGATGGGTTCCAGAATGCGGATAAACATACTTATATACTTTTTTTTGTAAATACAGACATATTCATGCATACAAATATTTGCACTGAGCGGGAATCGAACTCTCGCCCCCTGTCGTAGCAGTCGAATGCACTACCGCTACGCCACAGAGGCCGTCACGGAAATAAAGACTGCCGCTGAAAAACTTACTTCTAGAGTAGACCAAGCAAGTCTCGTGCAACTCATAGGGTCTACTGCCACCACGGAACCCGACAGCATATTCTGTGCCAACCAGTCTTGAATAGGTATATCTATTCCTGAAATTTAACAAAATTTGAATGTGTTTCTTGGATTTGTAAAAAGTAAAGACAGACCGAAGGTCAATACGAAAAAAACAAAAATGGTATTAATAGAATAGTAGGTGCCAAAATTGTTTAACAAGACTACTAGTACGCGAAATTACTGGTATTCTGGTTAACCCTTTCAACTAAGCTAAATTGTTTGTGATAGGAGTGCGTTTACGTCGGTAGTGTAATGGTCAGGATTCGAACCCGGGACCTTTCCCTTTCTAAGGGTGAATACTATGACCAACTAGGTTACCTGGACACGTCTTGAATAGCCGAAATAACTACAAAGATACATCTTAGGGCGACCAGAAAGACCCTAGAAAGGGCGCGGGTTCAAATCCGGTCCTGATGTTGACTTTTCCATTTTAAATTTCTAGAATGTTCTTCATTTCGTGAACTGTACCTTCCCTCATCACTTTCCAGATGGCCGTGTTTGCTTCCATTTCGAAATGTGGTACGTGTATGCTCTCGATCCACACAAGAGCACTGTTCAGAGTCACCACAGCTGTGACAGCGGCGTTTTCAAACCCTGTCAGCCAGGCTTGACGAGCATCCGCCGGAGAAATTAACAGCGACTGGAATAATACGATACAATATGAGAGATACAATACATAGAGGGGCACGTGGCCAAGTGGATTTTTTTTTTATAATTAGGGCACGTCAATTTGACTTCACCCGGCCTATACAATCCGCCTGATTGTAAGCTGAAGGTAAAGTCTCAGGAAAGAGGGTCACCATTACATACACGTACCATGTTAACAATGGTGGCACTCAGCTTGACGGCCACTTCAGAAGAGGATTGTCGTCGCAGCACCGCGTGACACCCACTGGTCCCACTAGTGTTGCGACCACAATCCCCTTGCCCGGCTATGCACTTGCTGACCTCTAAACGCAATCAAACCGAAATTGGATTACTATGGAGGGTTTTTCGCAATCGTGCACGGTGGTACCTACCCGGCCGAATTTTGTGACAGTCATCAAATTTCTACCACCATAAAATGGGTAACACATTGTAAAGTTAAGCAATACTAGTCAGATTATTCTTCTAACGGGTGACACGTGACCATTCTTAAGTCTTAACGCATTGACCAAGCCCATTGACATTGAGCCATTGACCAGACCATTGACTCAGTTGGGATCAACTTTCAGAGTAACTACGAAACAGTTGAACTTCGATATGTAATAACTTCTCTTTCACAAAGGTTGCTTAATTCCTAAGGCATTTTATGACATGGACATGGACTTTATAACAAGTGGACACCTTTGCGAGAGCGTGATTCGTGTATTCCGTAAAGCGACTGCTATTCTGACATCCACAACTAGTTAGACCTGACTAGTTGGTTAGACCACGTGGCCGTACTTTGTAGGGCTCCAACTGGATAGTTTACGGCATACAACGAATGCCACAAATGTTTGTATGGTAACTAAGACCGATGATTAAGCGTAGCGAGCCGAAGGCGAGCGAAGCGTCTTTCTCCACAAATCGGGTTTTCGCGTGAAACCATACTCCTCCTGGACGGCTCGACCGATCTTGACCAAACTTGGCACGGTTATCAAGCTCTGTTTGCTGAGTGTCTCTATGGGTCGAAAGTTGATGTCCGACGTACCATCGAGGAATAATCACCGAAAAACCAAATCAATGGAAAAAGTCGACCGGTCACATTGACCTATTGTTGGATAGGCAAATCTCGCTACGCTTAAGTTTGGGTTGATTGCGAAGCTGGTAACCGTCCTAGTTTAACGTGCTCTCCGAAGCACGGAGAGGTCTCATTGTGTTATGACCGATCACATATCCTAAGACTGAATAGGTTCCCGATTCAGTAAAATTATCTTTTTAGGGATTTTCTTTAGAAAAGCCCTATTGCTATCGAGTTGTCGTCGACGTCGTCGTTGCCAATTTTCTGTCACGGTTTTGGGTATGAAGGAGATGAGCTATCGAGTTGCTGTTTTCGGTAATAGATTCGTGCTGGGGTGAACCATTGCAAGATAAAAAATAATCGCAAAAAAAAAAAAAAAACGCAAAATCGAAAATCCCTTGTATTCGGCTGAGCTCGTCTCAAGAATTCAACTTGTTTAAACGTATGATTTCAAAACTAAGAACATTAAAATCTCAAAATATAATTGAAAACGAAATCAAATACGACTGGTTCTAAATGCTTAATAACCTCACGAAAGCGAAGGTAGGTTTAACAGTTTTTTTTACTAATCGAATCGAAATCATGCGTTTTGAAAACGTGGCGTTGCTGAATCAGGCCCCTGTTTAGTTTTGCTTCACCTTGCAATGTGCTAACCTATTTGATTACTACTTAGCAACGAGCTCTTTATGCCCACTATGTGCTACTCCGTTTATAGCAATTAAACAATTTGAATTTGGTTACGTGGGTTTCTTACATTGTGAGCGTCGGTTGTTGGTACAATATAGGCCTGTATTCCGTTTTCTACTATCACTGCACGCAACGCCGATAGGCGTAGCTCGCTTGCACTCCTTGGCGCTATGCTGAACAACTCAGCATCACTTACTGTAAGAAAATAAGGATTTCACAAAAAGCTAAAGTGGCACTTTTTGAATGAATAAAAATCAGGCAACTCCCGTCATCGTCACCGAACGCTCCGACACCTCTGTAAATATTTGATAACAGCCCCATCTAGCCCGTCAACGTTGTATCACGTAGTAGGGAGAAACGTCACTTTATAAGCTATCGCAGCATATATTATGCTCACGTCAAAAAAAAAACTATGCCCGCGACTTCGTCCGCGTGGATTTCGATTTTTAGGATCTTTTGCGGAACCCAATTTATTTTCTAACATAAAAGTATATTACCTATCTTATTTTCTATCCTACCTATATCTGCCAGTGAAAGTCCCGTCAAAATCGGCCCAACCCTTCCGGAGATTACATCTTTCAAACAGACTGAAAGTCAGACAGACAGACAAAAGTTTCGTAATACATTACTGTGCAGTCAATAAAAATATGTTATTTTAATATTATGAACAGACACTTCAATTTTATTTGTTTGTATAGATAGGTAATAGTTAGGCTAGCTAGGGGGGAGCCTCACCCCTAGGAAACGCGTCCCCAGGTGGCGGATAGGGGAATGCTCGGCAGATATGCAGGGTAGGAGGGAAATAAAATACCTCCCGCGGACCAACAGGCCGGAGAAGGTCACTCCGTATCAAACCCCTATTTCGAGCTGCTCCGACATACACGGAGTTAATTAAGGTCGCGATAGTGCTGGAGGCTTGGCCGAGCCTTCAGTAGGGATGGCAGCGGATGAACACAATGAAGTGTCAACGGTGGCGCCCACACCTTGAGAAGGTGACGGCCTTGGCGTCAGGTGGCAACCGGCCGTAAAACCTACAGCCAAATCACTTCTCCTTGTGCAACATGAAAAATACAACTAATGAGAAAACGATAAAGGATAGGGCTTCCCCCGTAAGCGACGAGATTGCGCCGAATGTGAACTCAACAAGATGCAGCCAGGCTAGGGCGTCCCCCCGAAGCGACGGTACTGACAAAGGCATAAATCAGCCAAATGCAACTACATCTATACGTCTAAGATTAGGGACATGGAATTTAGGGTCCATGACCGGACGCAGTACTGAACTGAGTAACATACTAATGAACAGAGAGATAAACGCATGCTGCATCCAGGAAACCAAATGGAAAGGTTCTAAATCTCGAGACATTGGCCACGGTTACCAACTTATCTATCACGGAACAGATACAAATCGCAACGGAGTTGCTATAGCATTGGATAAAAACCTAAAACAAAGAATAGTCAGCATTGAACGGAAAAGTGACCGCCTTATTGCAGTGAAGTTGGCGATGGACAACCAGCCTGTCCTCAATATCATCTCAGCGTATGCACCACAGGTCGGTTGTAGATCCGAAGACAAGGAACTCTTTTGGGAAGACTTCGATGAACTGCTGCTTAATATATCACCTACCTGAACCTGAACAGACCTGAACGGACACGTGGGCGCCAAAAACGCTGGACATAGGGACGTACATGGGGGATACGGATATGGACACCAAAACCAAGAGGGATTATTTATTTTGAATTTTGCAAGTAAATACAACTTTAAGATTATAAACACAAATTTTGAGAAAAAGGAAGAACAATTAATTACCTACAAAAGTGGAAATGTAGCAACACAAATAGACTACATAATTGCTTCAAAATCAATGTCTGGAAGGTACAAAGACTGTAAAGTTATTCCGGGGGAGGCACTGACTGCACAGCACAGACTACTCGTTGCAGTTATGAACTTACCAAAACCTATTAAGGCCCAAATCGACAGGACCGAACGGATAAAGTGGAAGGAACTGCACAGTAATAAGGGCCAAATATTCATTGATAACATTAGAACCTACCTAAATCAGGACATTGCCGAAGATAAGCCCGTGCATCAAATGTGGTCCGATTTTGAATCATTCTGCCAGGGAAACGCAAAGCAAACACTGGGCACCTCCAAGGGTGGCCCTATAATCACAAAAGACACCACGTGGTGGAATAGCGATGTAAAAGAACTTATCAATGCCAAAAGACAAGCGTTCAAACTCTGGCAAAAATCTGGGCTTAACGAAGACCGGGATGACTATAAATCCCTAAAAGCGGTTACTAAGTCGGCAGTGGCACAGTCAATGGCGGCGTCAAGAAAGACTTTCTACGAAAGACTAGAAAATGCTTCCGATGAAAACACCATACATAAAATAGCTAGACAACGTCATAAATCCACATTAGATATCAAATGTAACAAGTACATAAAAGATGACCAAGGCATGCTTCTTACAGACAACGTAAAAATAAATACCAGATGGAAGCAATACTATGAATCGCTCCTAAACGAGGAATATGAAAGCGAAGCACTGCCAGAGCTGGATCCCAGTGAAGGACCAATAGATTGCATAGAACCCACGGAAGTCAAGCAAGCCTTGCGTCACATGAAATACCACAAATCCCTGGGGCCGGATAATGTACCAGTTGACGTCTGGAAAATCTTGGATGAAGACGCTTTACCCTGGCTCACAGACCTACTAAACAAAATACTGGTACAAGGCAAAATACCGTCCTCATGGCGGAAAAGTTATCTCTGTCCCATTTTCAAAAACAAAGGCGATGTTGCCAACTGCAGTAACTATAGAGGTATAAAGCTAACTTCCCACACCCTCAAATTATGGGAGAGAGTACTGGGCGCACGGCTGACAGCGATGACCAAGACAACTGAAAACCAGTTCGGCTTCACAGCGGGAAGGTCGACAACAGAGGCTATACAGACGCTCAGAATCCTTATGGAAAGTACAGGATAAATAAGGAAATCCTATTCATGGTGTTTATTGATCTCGAAAAGGCATTCGATCGAGTCCCGAGAAAACTGGTATGGCAGTCGCTGAGAGCCCAGAGAGTCCCCGAAGTCTATATCGAGCTAGTCCGGGACATGTATAGTGACGTCAGTACTCAGGTCCGTAGCCCCGCAGGTGTTAGTGAGCCATTCCTGGTCCAAGTCGGAGTACACCAGGGCTCAGCTCTGAGCCCGCTGTTGTTCAACCTGGCTATGGACCACATAACGCGGGAAATGCAGAAGGAGGTACCATGGAGAATGCTATATGCTGACGATATCGTGCTGGTAGAGACGAAAGCCTCAGAACTCCAGAAGGCATTTGACACATGGCTATCTACAATCGAAAGACACGGGTTAAGAATAAGCCGAACTAAAACCGAATTTATGGAGTGCGACTTCGGCGGGACTGAGGAAGTAGGCTGTAACATAACAGTTGATAACACCATCTTACCTAAAGTGTCCAGTTTCAAATACCTCGGCTCTGTGCTGACTATTGATGCTCGTATAGATGAAGATGTGAACCACCGAGTGAATACGGCGTGGATGAAATGGAGATCACTATCTGGGGTGCTGTGTGATACCAAAATGCCGATCAAAACCAAAGGCAAAGTATATAAAACGGCCGTCCGACCTACCATGATTTATGGCGCTGAATGTTGGGCTGCTTTGAAGAAACATGAGCAACAACTCCACACAGCGGAGATGAAAATGCTTCGCTGGGCGGGCGGTGTAACGCGCCTCGACAGAGTCCGTAACGAATACGTCAGAGGATCCTTCAAAGTGGAACCTATATCCGAAAAGATCAAGGAAAGCAGACTAAGGTGGTACGGCCACGTAATGAGACGGGACGATAGCTACTCCGTTAAAACAGTGCTCAACATCAGCACCAAGCAGCGAACGAGAGGCAGACCACCAGCTTCTTGGTGGTCCACTGTCGAGAGAGACCTGAAGGCGCAGAATATATCACCACCGACAACCCAGGACAGATTAACCTGGCGCAAACGCACAAGGAGGCCCGACCCCAAATAAGTTGGGAAGAGGGCTGGAACAAGAAGAAGTATAGATAGGTAATAGTTCAACCACCAACTAACAGGTGAGGAAAACAAGATAATATTTATAATAGTTCTTATACAACTCTTTGGGCGCGCTGCCCCGTGAGCGCTGCGCACGCGCCACTTTTACTCACGTTCACAGCAAAATGCGATTATGCTGCGAGTTTTTCGCAACAAATGTGCCTTTTTCGAGCGAGACTGGAGAGGTAACTAACATAAATTACTATTCATGCACAACACAATTGTTATTATGTTTTACTAAACCAATGCCAAAACTAAAACCGGGTTATGCCCGTGCCACTTCATGTGAAGAGAAATATTTACCTAACATAGTTCCTTTGGTTTCAGTGAGATTGTTGTTGAAGTCTTCTGGCATATGGCCGACGACCAGCGTTGCACACAATCTGGAACAATTAAAATTATAATTAATCATAAACATCAGCGTTAGTCCCGGTTGTTTCACTTTGGAGTTCGAGGTCCACTGTCTTACAATTTCATTCTTTAGTTTATTTTGGGATTGACTGTCGTCTGACTACGAAACCCATAAAACAACGTGGGTCAGTGGTTCTGACTACCAAATCCATAAAGCAAAGTTGGTCAGTGGTGTCATGTCCCAACCGCGAGAGGAATCCTGCGCCAGTTTTATCCATTAATCAGTAGGTGTAACAACGTGCTCCGAAGATCTCGGTATGAACTCATACACCCGATGCTGTATCAGTAGTAAGTTATAGATAACAATTTAAATGCTAACCAAAATGAATAAATTCTCAACAAAATGGATAATAGGTCACCAAATATTGTTACAGTCAGTAGGAAAATAGGTTAAATAGACTTGGATAGGTTAGGTTAGAAGGTTATGGTAGAGTGTAGCGTAGCGGAGCTTCCGCCTGGTAATTAGGGTTTCGTACCAAAAAGGTAAAAAAAGAATCCCTTAAAAGATCCCTTGACCGTCTGTCCGTATCTCACCACCGATTTGCTCAGGAACGGGAGGACCTGGCAAGTTGAAATAAATACCAGATGCTGAGGGCTATAGTCCCTATTTTAGGTGTATAAAAATCAAGGTAACTCAGTTAACACGATAAAAAGATTTGAGCAAAAACCGCGAAAACTTATAAATACCAAAATTAACTTTCAACATAAAAAAATAAATTTTATTTTTCGGAATTTTCCCTCTAAGCCTTGTGCTGTAAGACCTTGCTTGTAACCAAAATTGACAAATCTAGATCAACCGGAAGTCGACCTCTTCGGCGGCGTAGCGGTAGAAGATTCGACTGCTAAGTCAGAGGTCGCGGGTTCGATTCCCGCTCATGGCAAATATGTATATTTGCATTGGTCTGGGTGTTTCTATGTATAATATGTATTTATTTACAAAAAAATAGTATCTAAGTATGTTTATCCGCTTTCTAGAACCCATATGACAAGCTATGCTTAGTTTGAGTCTAGATGGCGCTGTGTAATATGTCCTAGAATATTTATTTATTTATTTACAGCACAATATTACCAAAAAAATTATAATTGAAAATTGGAATTGAACGTTCGTTTTTATTGAGCTGAGCGAAGCGAAGCTCTTATACGCGGCATAGCCGTTTGTTGGTGGCTGAACTCCTCCGTAACCACTCGCGCCATCTTGACCAAATTTACAGCGGCGATAGTGTGGACACTGAGGAGTGTTTTGAAGCGAGATGGTTCATGTCCGATGTACCATTGAGGAATAATCACCAAAAAACAGTTTCACGAGCGCGCGGCCTTGGCTAAGCGCACGACCGTATTAAGATGTCTTTTAAGTAAGAGTCCTGCTCGCTCAGCTCAATTTATTTCAGTCGCACCCTGCACGGAATTCCTAGTAGATATTGTACGGAACCCTTCGTGCGCGAGTCCGACTCACACTTGATCGGTTTGTTTTTATAACTATCCATAAATAGGACTGCAAAGCAAACGATTGTAATACAATTTGTTGTGCATTTATCCATTCTGGCAGGTATAAAATAGTTGCATTTCTGGTCGGCGTTTAAACACAAGCTTTAGTTATAAATATATACTTACATAAGGCATATTGACAAAATCCGGCTGTGCTTTAGCGCCATATTTGATTAACTGAATCTTTAATGAAGGTCTTGAAATCAATTTTTAAGAATTGTATTATAACAGATAAGATTAAAATTAAACATTAGAAGTAAACACATGATAATAATGTTAAAGTTATAGTTAAGTATGTCTGTTTGTTACGATAAAGTACAATACCCGCGTTTTATTTTACACGTTAGGAAGAAGCTCGAAACACACCGTTATAAAGCATCACAAGTTCAATTGAGTGGAGAAAGATACGTGGAGACCTCACTCACGCTTACACATTTTTATCGCTTGCACGGGGAGACTCATGATGTGGTGAAAGTGGACCTACCCTATTTACCTAATTCCTATTTGGCTTGGCACCGACTTCAACAGAAAAGTCTTACGTGGTTTTCTTTAGAATAAAATCTGTGATTAAGTTATTAACCGACTTCAAAAAGTAGGAGGTTCTGTGTTCGTCATTTTTGTATGTTCAACGATATTTCCGTCGCTTATGAACTGATTTTGAAAATTATTTTTCTTTTTGGATTGGATTTCATTGGATTCCGTTTAACTCAAATTTGGTCCCATATAAATTTTATTAGTATTTTACCTAGAACTCCGGAGATGCAGCAGGAATTCGCCTCAAAATCAAAGAGAAAATGTGAAATTATCGAGTCTATAACCTATTGAACTTATGATGCTTTGTAACGTTGTGTTTTGGGTTTGGCACCGACTTCAACTGAAAAGTCTTAAGAGTTTTTTTATCTTTATAAGGAAATCTTTAGTTCAGTTAATTTGCACTTTTCAGTGCCTTTTTAGGGTTCCGTTGCCAAATGGCAAAAAACGGAACCCTTATAGATTCGTCATGTCTGTCCGTCCGTATGTCACAGCCACTTTTTTCCTAAACTATAAGATCTATGCTGTTGAAACTTGGTAAGTAGATGTATTCTGTGAACCGCATCAAGATTTTCATACAAAAATAGAAAAAAAACAATAAATTTTGGGGGTATCTATGGATAGGTCTTCAAAAATGATATTGAGGTTCCTAATATCATTTTTTCCTAAACTGAATAGTTTGCGCGAGAGACACTTCCAAAGTGATAAAATGTGTAGAAAAAATAAATATGATGTATACATTACCATGTAAACTTCCAACGATAATTGGTTTGAACGAGATCTAGTAGTAAGTAGTTTTTTTTTAATACGTCATAAATCGTAAACTGCAATTTACCTTTCATTCAATCAACTCAAATATAAAAATTAAAAAAAAAACATTATTATGTTACTTGCTGCTACGGAACCCCTAATGGGCGAGTCCGACTCGCACTTGGCCGATTTTTTATTGAAGTCGGTTGAATTTGTTTTTATTAAAATAGTTTATTTTACACTTTTCAGTGTCTTTTTGGTTATTCAAGTCGGTTTTTTTTTTATTAAAATAGTTTATACATAATAATGATAGGATGTGGCAGATGGCGGTGCAAGAAGATTACATGATTTTTTAAATTATATTTTCCTTGCTTTTTTTTTTTAATACATACCTCAGACATAACCTCTCCCGCCGGCCAGCGAGGGAAGTTATGTCGGGTTTGAATCGACTAAAACCCCACGCCGGTATGTAAGGTAGCCAATAAGGCAAATGCTTATTGGGTGCGAGGGAAATCCCTCGCACCCCATATCAAATACAGCTGGGGAAACCACGGGCTTAGCTAGTGGATTTACATTTTAATTAATAATGATAAATAAACGTTAGATAGCATGTATTTAACCTAGATAAGTTAAACCATCTTGATAATAAAGCGACAAGTAGTATCTTATCCCTTGTGCGATCAAGAGAAAAACCTTCCGCGTTTTGAAGGGCTCAAATTCATATACTTAAGTACTTTTTTCCACCAATGACTCTTATGTCTAGCCTAGGCACTACCAGACAATCTGTTTAGGAGCTGCATGTAAACTCAAGATCGCGTAAGGACTCCTGCCCGCGTCAGCCTTCATGTCCGTGACATCGCAGTTAAATTACAGGAGAGTCGTCTTCGCTGGTGCGGTTACGTCTTGCCATAACCACGAGGTTGCGGGGGTAACAAACGTCAGGCCATGTCACTTCCACTGGGCCCCGATAGGAGGAATAGATCCAAGAAGTTCTGGCTTTACGTCGTAAGGGACGATGTGCCTGTCAATGATCTCAATACCAGATAAGTAGTTTATAATAATTTATTAGCCCAAAAATACATATTGTATTGACGCTCATACAATTATTCAAAAATACAAAGATATTTAACACAACATATAAAGCATAGTTTAACTAACTCAACCCAAAGTAAACATAGTTTACCTAGCTTCTGTTACGGGTTCCAGAATGCGTATAAACATACTTGTATATTTTTTTGTTGTAAATACATATTACTTATACATAGAAACACCCAGTCTAATGCAAATAAATGGCAATAGGCTGGCCACATCTGTCAATGAACCGATATCCGCTAGAGCAAACGAGTCCTAGAGTGGAGACCACGAATTGGCAAACGGACTGTGGGGTTTTAAAAAGGTAAAACTTATGAAGAAGGCTATTTCGTTTTACGCCGATTTGGGATAAGAAGGATATCGCAGCTCTGACAACTTATCAATATTGTAGTTAGGATATTAATTTATTGCTCGATTAGTTCGATTACCATTACGCACAATCTTAAGGAGATTACCCACTTACGTCATAATTCGATTATAATTATTGTAGGTAAGTATATGAATAGTTGTCTATCCGACTGTACTTAATATAATTTAGATAGATATAAACTTTATCGTATTAATTAACACATGTTCAAATGGTGGCCTTATCTCTAAAAGCCATATCTTACACTTACAGGCAACCTTTGGATTTACGTGACTCCTAAATGAGCTAAATCGTAATCGTATTGGGTAGTTATTGGTGTAACAGCAAAGAAAAGAGAACTAACGTATTTAAATATAATATTTTAATTTTAATTTAATACAGTTTATAAAATAATTCTTCAATGAAATTTTAAAGCAATTATTAAGCTAACTTTTCCAATAGTCCACTTTGGTTTTCCAGACTACATTATATGAAACTCTAAGTTAAATACTCGCATTATAGCAGTTTTATAGCAGGCGGCAGCCATTTACAAATCATAAACCAAAATAAATATTTAAGGACATTCTATATAACACTCGCAGAATAAGCCAGCTGAAGTGGCAATGGGCTGGTCACATCTGACGAAGGACGAAGGCCTTGAGTTAGCCGTGGTTCTAGGAAAATGCCTTGGACCATCTTACATCCATCGGCATCTGAAGATCCGAAACAGCGTGCAATTTTAGTCCAACCAAACCCACTGACCGGCAGGGGAGAGGGGGGGGGGGGTCTCATGGGGATTTCCGCACAGAAAAAAAGGCTTACGCAACACTTGGTGGAAATTCCGTCACGGATCTTCATTTTTTTTGAAGTGAAAACTTCTGTAGCGGCGTTGCGCACTTTTTTTGTAATGGGTAAAAAAGGTTAAACTCGCGTCAGGATACGTGGATCGAAAATTCGTAAGACGTTTGCAGACAAATATAGAAGCGCTAATTTCACACTGTACTTAACAGTGCACCTTGGTGGCGCGTTCATCTAATGAGTGGACGTTGACTTCCTCAAGACTGAGATCGATTCCGACCGAGGCCCAAGAAACACTTTTTGTCATCATTTAACTTTTTGTAATATTTAGTCTATTTTGTGCCATACATCTATTGATATAAAATGTGCATCTATTAATGAAAAAAGTGGCGAAGAAATAGCGAAAGAAAATGAGTGAGTACTTTATAAATATATTGGCGATGATGGTTCTGGTAATAGTGATGGTAAAAAAGTCGTTGAAATTATGGATGGAAGTTGATTTTTCTAAGAGATAAACTTTTTAATGTAAAATAATTATAATAGTTCTTAAGTGTTAAATTTTTAATGTAATATAAATTGTCATGTTTGTGTACGATAGCGCAATAAATTAATATTGTATGTTACCACATAAATTATAGTACTTTTATACTGATCGTGCAAAATTATTCCCTAACCATTTCAAAATATCAAAATGCACAAGTTTTCACTTCTGCCGGCACTCCCGGAGTGCAACCCGTTGTTTTTTTTATACGTCACGGACACGTCAATATGACTTCACCTCGCCTGATGGTAAGCTAAAAGCAAAGTCTCAGGAATGGGGGTCATCATTACAGACACCAATAATGCTACAATGCTGGCCCTCAGCTTGACTTCCTCATCAGATGCTTCTTCACGCCCCGTTTAAAGAAGCCGGGACTGTGGGAAGAAGGAAACACGTGTGCTAGGGTACGTGCGCTATGGGTAGGGTTCTAGAGTACGTGCGCTATCGGTAGGGTTCTAGGGCACGTGTGGGTTGCGGAACGGAATTGGTGTTCGTTACGATCGGAGTCCTGGCCATAGACTAGTAGTTTTACACAAAACGAACAACGATTTAAACCTTATCAAACTCTGGTGGCTTTAGACGGTTCCAGCCCGACATAACCGCCCCTGCTGGCCGGCGGGGTGTATCCGAAGGGATCTCCGCACGGCCACTAGTAAGGCCTAAAGTGAAGTCCGCGAATCGGCAATCGGAATCGCGGATGGGTAAAATGCGACGAATGAAACCGAGTACGGCGGGTTAAACCGCGGAGAATAGCAAGTATTAAGCATTCACATGTTTAATTCCTTTTATTGACATCGATATTGACATATAATCTAATCCATAATCAAATAACTACTTCGATAAAAAAGAATTAAGATACTAGACACAGAAAGATTTAGTTCAATAATAATGGTGTTGAAATACAGCTGGATTGTTTCGATATGTTTAATGTAAGTTTATGGTTAAAACACACCGTGATTCACACACCTAAAAACGGCAAAGTGCGAGTCGAACTCGCGCACGAAGAGTTCCGTACCATTATACGGCAAAACGGGAACGTGGTGTGCTCCCACACAACAAAGATGATTTTTAAAATGAAATAATCATTTTAATTTAATTTAATTATCTATGTGAATATAAAAATAAATATTCTGTGAATATTGCAAGCGTCTACCTGTTACCATTATTAATAACGAGCAAAAAAATCACGTTTGCTGTATGGGAGCTACTCTTAAATAATGATTTTATTCTGCTTTTAGTATTTGTTGTTATAGCGGCAACAGAAATACATAATCTGTGAAAATTTCAATTCTCTAACAGAGTTTTAGTAATAGGATCCCGTTTTTGAGCGAACTCGTCAGAGCTTTGCTCTCTTTTATACGACTCATGTATTTCGTTAGACCATCTTCTCCTCCCCAACGGCTGAACTAATGTAATTTCACACAAGTAAAGATGTTACTGATGGAAAGGAAATAGGCTTTGTAATTAAAAATTCATGTGTACCACGGAGGAATAATCAGCGAACAAAATTTTCAAAATCTGATTCCGCATTGATGGTCAAGGTTAGACACACAGTTTTGGCGCCAAAATGCGTAACTTTTAATGTGAAGTCGATCAAAATAAGAAATTTTGAAATCCAACGTACCACGGAGGAATAATCACCTAACAAAATATTCAAAATCTGATTCCGCAATACTGGTAGCTAGCCATTGAGAAATTATCACCGTTAGAAAAAGTCCTGGGGAAATTGCTTCGCTCAATTTTTGCAGCAGCAGACTGAACTGCAGACCTAGTACCTTAGGGTACGGAACTTTAAAAAAAGATACATTCGTGTAAAACCCGCGTCGCACTGTCATCGTCCTCCGGGCTTTTTCCCAAATCAGTCGCGGTCGGCTTTCAGTCTAACTACAAAGCGTCCGACCTTCGATACTGTCCATGAAGCTATTGCCATCTGACCTCCACAACCCACTGGCGATATCGAAGTTCTGTAGGTAGACCAGTAGTCGGACTTTTTAGGCTCCAACTACCAATGGGTAGTCGTTATGACGACTACCACATATGTTCGTATGGCAACTGGGACCGACGTGCCCTCCGAGGCACGGACGGGTATCAATGTATTAAGAATGGTCACCCATCCTAAGACTGCTTTGGCGAGTATTGCTTAACGTTGCAATATATTAGGTCGGTACATATGAAATTGCCGTTTTTCTTGAAGAAATTGCAGGAAACCCAATTTTCAGTACCTACTAACATTTTTGCATTTTTTTTAGGAATGACAAATCCAAATTTTATGATTTCTTTTTGTGTATGAATGAGACAACATTAAGCTAACAAACAGTAACTTTTATAACATTTTTGAAAAGTGACAGCTGTTAAGTAATACGAAATTTATCATCAAAATGGAATGCATTTAGGAAGTACTGTTTTTGAAGATCGAATTAATTTATCAAGCGGCCAATAAAAACAAAATTTAATACAGAGTTGTAAAATCTTGAAATCAACTTTGAAACAAAATATAAATAATGGAAATAGCTATTAATTTACAGGAATAACGAACTCATGAATTTGTAAAAAAAATTGGGCTATTTCATAGGTAAAGACCTATTATTAACCTAGTCGGTGAGGTACAACTTTGCCACAAGCCCCTCCACGTACATGAGAACCTATCGTTCTCTCTATGTTATAGTTATAGCGCGCTTGTTTACCCGACTGCACCAGGAGTAGGGTTATGTTTCTCGAGAGTATGTTTGTATGTAGATTATTTTTCTTTCTAAATTTTCCCACTTTTTTGCTTATAACTTCTTTAATTTTAAATTTAGAGCAAAAGTTATATGAACATATTTGTAGGCAAAGCGATTTGCAGCAAATTATCTTTTCGATATTACGCATAGTTTCCGAGATATCGCGAAAAAGATGTTTGCACCCCTTTTTCCAAGACGGCGGCCGGGGGACAAGGGTGGCAACCCCAGAAACTTGGCGATAAGCTTCTATGGACACATGTCCCAAAAATAAAATTGCGTCCTCTAAAAAATGTAAAGCTCATGTAACATTTCAATGGACTATTTTAGAGCAGTCGAGTTTTGATTTTTTAATTATTAATTTTTGTAATTATCTTATAGTATCTTATAGTAGTGATCTATATGACAGCTAAATAATATTGCGCGTTGTTGCTGATCTACTAGCGGTCTTCCACAATACCAAATTTTTAGTTTTGTGCAGTCAGTCTAATAAGTCGTATCAAAGATTATATAATATTATTAGTATGTATACTTAGAAGTCATTGATAAATTATTGATTTTCACGATGGTGTTACAGTTTGGGGCTAAATATGACCGTAGGTCATATTCCGATGAATGCCTACAACTCAGCAGAGCCAGACGGGCCTATTTTCGGTAAGTCATTTAATATTGCTACACGCTGTTAACCACAGCACGAGCATTTTATGATTACTTGGGTTAACAAAATTCATGGAACTCGCGTCATCGTCACCGAACGCTTACCATATTCAAAAATATGAATCGAAAACCTCCTTAGTTATAAAAACGGCAATCTTTGTTGTAGCTGATGAACTCGTTTGAAACGTTAACAATAGTAGTTTTCAACAGGATTTCTTTTATTACAACGAGTTCTGACAGCTGTTGACCCGAGCCGAAGGCGAGGGTAGACAGTCGGAACGAGTTGAAATATTTGCATAAATCATGAAAACTTCTATTAATTTTTTTTAGTAAAAACTTCGTGGTTGGTTTTTTCTTTTTAATAGACATTATTTTGACAGTTGGGAAGAAAACGCACGAGCTCGGGAAAGGTAAAGAAAAAGCTCGAGTATGTAATAGCCCACATTCCGAACGCTATACGTCCCTGCAATACGCCACTTTTTGAGCTACTGTATTACTGTAAAAAAATATTTTATTCTGACCTTGATGTAGTTTCATTATTAACAACATAGATGGCTCTGTAAATATTTCCACATAATTAAAAAATACACACGTAATTGTTCTGCCAAATGCCACTGGTTTGTTTTTGTGCAGTTGGCGATGCATTTTCAAGCAACCTGGCGAGGAGCACAAGCGAGCAACGCCTATCTGAGTTGCGTGCCGTGATGACAGGAGCTGAAATAGACGCCTACATTGTACCGACAGCTGACGCTCATAATGTAAGAAACCCACTATTATTTACATGATACGATGGAGGTCGAGGTTTTCATTCCCGCTCAGTGCAATTATTTGTATGCATGAATATGTGTATTTGCATTGGTCTGAGAGATTCTATGTATACTGATACTGTAAGAATTCTGATCCCGTTTTCGCTACCCATGTGACCTTATTCCACCACCACAACCTATATAAGATACACAATTCCACCATATATAATTTTGTTATCACTCAAATTGTTTTCGTTGAAAGCTCCCAGAGGATATCATTATTTTTTAGCCAATGTATACAAAAACTTCAAAAATGATATACTAAAACCTTCCTCGAGGACCATTGGTGAAAACAGCATGAAAATCGGTGTAGTAGTTTTGTAGTGTTCGTTTCGATGTTTAGTAGACGCGGCGGAGGACTTTATTTAATAATATATAGTGACTAGTGATTATCTGTGTATACATATAATCTGAATCTTGAAAACGACCTCAACGATTTTTATGTAACTTAGTGTACAAATATCATGAAGCGTCCGTAGCTTAGTGGTTAAGGACCCTGGGCCATCTCCGGTTTCGAGATGGCCCCCTCGGGTTTGGGAACCACGGTGTCCCCGTCTTGCCCCGGTTTGGGGGGAGGGGCGCTAGTCGCCCCACCGTCCCGGCCTGCTTCTGCTGGGGTGACAGGTGGCCTCACCCGCCACCCCCAGGCCTGCGCTCATGGAGGACGGAGGTCGTTAAGCGACCTCCGGCGCCTGAGTCGCCTGCGACGCGCGGCGAGCAAGTTGCGGGCTCGGCGGACCGGGAGAGTTTTAAGTCTCTCCCGGGCGTGCTCGGCCACCTCCTTCTCCAGGAGGTGGCGGCGGCCCACGCGCTCGCGGTTCGCACCATTGCCGCAATCATGCTGCCGAGCGAGAGGACTCCCACCCCGATGGCTGCCACGAGGTCACGCCTCGGCGCCTCTCACGCCGGGCAGTCCGCCAGCGCGTGCAGCCCTGAGTCCTCGCTCGCGTCGCAGTGATGACACTCAGGCGTTGGCTCCTTCCTGATCCGATGCAGGTGGTCCCCGAAGCACCCCTTCCCGGAGATCACCTGCGTCAGTCGGTACGAGAGGCTTCCGTGTCGCCTCTCCAGCCAATCCTCCATGATGGGCCTTACCGCCGCTATTGCGGCGTGCCCTGCGCTTGGTCGCCCAAGTCGTTCCTTCCACTCCACCACGATGGCCTGGCGGAGCTGGGACTGCACGGCCTCGATTTCTCGAGGCTCGGGGTTCCATCCCTGCTCCCGCGCCTCCTTTCGCCACTGGTACAGTTGCGAAAGGGCTCTCGCTTCCAGGTCCCATGGCGGAGTTCCGGCAAGTCATATGTAACGACCTAATATTAATAATTTCGGTTACTAATATTCTATAAAACAAAAGAAATATATACATATGAGATAGCAACGCACGTTCGAGAGAAGAGACAGAGAGAGTTAGGCGGGGACAAGAAGATTTTGAAGTTCTATCAGTGTTGCCATTATTTATAATAGTAGCTTTTGCCACATATATATAAAAAATAGAACCCATAACACAAGCTAATAAAGCTATGCTTACTTTGAGTCTAGATAGTGCTGTGTAGAATGTATATTTAAAAAAATATGTCGACCTTACCTGTTAATCGGTGCACCTGATGATTGACGCACGAGGCTCTGGAGCAGGCTTACCCCTCGGTATCGCCAGATCCACTTACTCTTCCTCCAAGTTTGGATTTAGCAAAATTAAACTTTTAGGGAAGTGACTGCCGTTTGAAAGGAAAGTCTAGCTTGTAGGTGAGGTTAGCTTGGGCCCCGAAGAACTTGGTGGGGTGACAAAACCACTAATGTATTGTATACAATTCCAGTCTCAATACATCGCCCCAGCGGACGCCCGACGTGAGTGGTTGTCAGGACTTCGTGGCTCCTCGGGCACAGCTGTGGTCACGTCCAGCAAGGCGCTCGTATGGACCGATGCAAGATACTGGACGCAGTTCGAGGTAGAAGTCGATATGGAGCTCTGGGGCCTGATGAGGCAAGGTACAGTGAGGGGGAGAGTGAAGGAGGGAGGGGGGTGAGAGTTAGGAAGGACTAGATAAATGATGACGATTTAAAAAATACACACGTAATTGTGCAAGTTTTCACTTCTGTCGGCACTCCTGGAGTGCCTCTGCCTTTTTTTTGCAATGGTCTCACTACCGTGGATGCCCAAACCGTGCAAACGGACCTTGGATGCCACTGGGACTAAGGCGATTTTTGATTGATTTGATTTTTGCAATATTTTTTTGGCCGTCAAGCTGAGTGCCACCATTGTTAACATGGTACGTGTATGACCCTCTTTCCTGAGACTTTACCGTCAGCTTACCATCAGGCGAGGTAAAGTCAAATTGACGAATCCTAAATATAAAAAATAAATAAATTTGGTTTAGCGATAAGGTGTGAAAAGGTAACAGATAGACAGACAGAATCAATCTTGAGACTCGTGGTTGCGTGGTAACAAAGCTCAGCGGGATTAGTCAGATCAATCTTAGAATAGCCCTAAAAAGTCCAGCAACCTTTTCTTTTTGTTTTCGTTTCGTGGGAATCCCCTCGCACTGGCTGCGGGGGTGGTTATGTCGGGCTTGAGCCAACTAAAACCGCACACCGTCTCGGGTCTTCAGATGTGTAAGGTGGCTGGGGGGTGTAAGATGACCGGTAAGGCATTTCACTCGCACCCTGACTGACCCAGAGCCATCGCCGGTTTCGAGATGGCTCCCTCAGGTTTGGGTAACCACGGTGTCCCCGTCTTGTTCCTGGAAAAAGGGGAGGTGCAAAGCGCCGCTACTCCGGCCTTGCTTCTGCTAGGGTGAAAGGCGGGTCCACTTGCCACCCCCAGGCCTGTGCTCTTGAAGAACAGAGGTCGTTAAGCGGTTGCGGGCTCTGAGTCAGACCCGCCCCGCCACCTCCTTCTCGAGTATTACTTGTTCTCAGAAGGAGGCGGCGGCAGCCCACGCTCGCGCTCCGGGCCATCGCTGTGATCAAGACGCCGAGCGAGAGTACTCCCACTTCGAGGGCCGCCACGAGGGCCCGCCTCGGCGGCCCAGTAACCCCTTATAAAAACAGCATATTAACAAAAGTAATTCCATTCTTTTCAGGAACTGATCTGTCTGTTCAGGGCTGGTTGGTGCAGAATATGTCTCCAGGTGCCGTGGTGGGAGTAGACCCTACGACTTACACGAGAACTGCGTGGTCTTCCCTAGAGGTATATTACGATATTTGATTGCATCCAAAGCTGGGATTTTGGAGCCCAGGGTTCGCTTACCCACTTCTCCTTTCCTTATGAATTTGTTTATCTTGGCTTTAGATGAGTGCCTGCGCCTCAATCGGCAGGTTTACCTACTTCCTACTAACTTATCCTATCCTGTGCCAAAGAGGCTTTTTAGGTCTCTTTGGTGGCGCACTTGCGACGGCGGAGGCGCTCCAATCATGGGCTCAAAGGGCTCGAGTCATTGGCTGATCAGTCCTTTTATTGGTTTTTAGAGTTCCGTTGCCAAATGGCAAAAACGGAACCCTTATAGATTCGTCATGTCTGTCTGTCTGTCCGTCCGTATGTCACAGCCACTTTTTTCCGAAACTATAAGAACTATGCTGTTGAACAACAACCTGAACCGTATTAAGATTTTCACCCAAAAATAGAAAAAAAAAACAATAAATTTTGGGGGCTCCCCGTAGGTACTTAGAACTGAAACTCAACATTTTTTTTTTCATCTAACCCATAGCTATATATGTATATCTATGGATAGGTCTTCAAAAATGAAATTGAGGTTTCTAAAACCATTTTTCTCTAAACTGAATAGTTTGCGCGAGAGACACTTCCTGGTAAAATGTGTGTCCCCCCCCCTGTAACTTCTAAAAAAGAGAATGATAAAACTAAAAAAAAATATATGATGTACATTACCAATTAAACTTCCACCGAAAATTGGTATGAACGAGATCTAGTAAGTAGTTTTTTTTATACGTCATTAATCGTAAGACACAATTTACCTTTCATTCAATCAACTCAAATATAAAATTTAAAGAAAAGCATTATTATGTTACTTGCTGCTACGGAACCCTTCAAGGGCGAGTCCGACTCGCACTTGGCCGCTTTTTTTGGTTGGTTAGTTGTGCGCCAACTTTTTGGCGTTTGTTCAAGATTTTTGGCACTATTTATACAGAACTATGTAACTGTGTACCTACTATGCAAGTAATGTTAATAGAAAAAATTACTACGTCGAACAAATTTGCAATTTATTATATAGATCAAAGAGTTCTAATTTGTATCGTTACTGTTTTTAGCTGTCGTATACTTTAACTTTGTGATAGCCTCTGTAGCGTCGCGGAAGAGCGTTCGACTGCTAAGTCGAAGGTCGCGGGTTGCATTCCCACTCGGTGCAAATATTTGTATATATAAGTATGGATATTTGCATTGATCTACGTGTTTCTATGTATAATATGTTTTTTTTTAATTAAATATGTTTATCTGCATTCTAGAACCCATCAAACAACCTAGTTAAACTATGCTTACTTTGGGCACATGAATTACTATATCTATTCTATCATTTGGATCTGGATAGAGCTGTGTAGAAACTCCTAAAGTATTTATTTATTTATAAAACTCGTCTTATATTTGACAGGCCGCCTTGACAGCTGTCAATGTCACGCTGCTGGCTAGATATGACAACCTAGTGGACACAGCGAGGCGTAGGCTTTTAGACGGCCCTGCGGCCAGACCCAACAACGATCTACTAGCCCTAACAATACAGTATACAGGTAAGTGTAAAAAGTGGGAAGGGTTTAGAGGCTCGTCAAGGTCAGAGGCTCAAGCCAACCTCACCTGCAAGGCGGTACTGTAGCGTCCGGGGGTTGGACGCCACAATACCTCGCGTTGACGAATAGATAAACACAAGGGTTAAACTTTATATTATCATTTATTGAAATAACAAAGCTTCCTATATCGAGTTTAGGGAGGTTTTTACGCGAATATATTTATATTTAAACGAACTGTAGGGAATCGCGGATTCTGCTCAGGGATTGAGCCTACATTCAGTACACTTGTATCTTCTCTTCGGATGACGGGCGAGGGCGGCACCCCAAGTCGCCCGCTGTCAGCAGAAAAGTCCGCCAAGCAATTGTTTTTCTTCCCTAGACTTATTTCAAAAGTATAATCTTTATTTTTAAACTCTGACACATGATGGCCAGGTTAATGAACTGTAGTGATCGAACGAGGTCGGAACACTACAGTACACCAGCTGATTGACGGATGAGGTTCTGATGCAGGCTTTGCTCTTGGGGTTTGAAGGTCAGACGGCAGGTGTACCTGCAGGTGTACCGTAGCTCCCATGAAAGCCGTATAAGTTAAAGTCTCGTGTACTGTACCTGGTGAAAGATTAAGAGATAGTTTAGTACCAACCGGGAATCAAAATGAGATTCCAGCCATGATCGAATTGCTTCGGTTTTATAAAGCGTTTCTCTCTATTCCACATTTAAAAATAGATACAGACGAACATAGAACCTCCTCCTTTTAGATGTCGGTTAAAAAGATGTTTAAAAATTCAGTCTCTATCTAGTCTCGATCTCATGTCAGTCTCCCAAATGTCAAAAAAGGTGATCTCGTAACAAAATTTTCGATATATTCAACACAATTTTGAGACCACTTTTCCTTAAAAAATAGGAGTACTCGTAACAAAATTTTCAATCTAAGCGCACGGTAGTGAGCAAGCCAAGTTCCAGCAACAGGCCGCGCGCATGCCGTGCACTATTTACACGAACCGTTTCGACCCACTTTTGACCCCCTGTAGCTCAGTGCCTATTGCAAGTACAGAGACAAAATTGTAGGTACCTACGTAATCATAGTAATATACTAGTACTTAGGCAGTATGCCAAATTTCGTAGATATAGCTTCAGTAGGGTATACCGCCGTTTGCCCGAATTTTATTTGCCCTAATATCATTTGCCATAATAGTCAACAGCCTATATGACGTAATATTCATTTGCCCTACTCTTATTTGCTATATTAGTCACGTGCTAGAAGCTTTGTTTCCCATAAAGTCACTTACCATAACATAATTTGTCATAATCATTGTAAGCCCTAATTATCACATGCCATAATTATCATATGCCATAACATCATTTGCCAAACATCGACATTGGGTGTGTAACGGTTGTTATATCAGGAGAAACTGGATGCAATCGGGACTTTAGGGCACCCCGATTCGGATAGGTTAGTTTAAAAGGGGATGGCGGGGTCCTTTGAGCGAGCGAAGCGAGCAAATAGAACCCGCCATCCCCTTCGTGATTATTTTTTTATAAACCACCCAGTTAAATATTTGTCTAATAATTATTATGACATTTAAATATTATGTCTAATAATCATTATAGCGTTTAAATATTATGTCTAATAATTATTATGGCAATTAAAAATATGAAAAACAATTCGTATGGCACTCGTATCTTATGGTATCTAAGTTTCGGATAATTAAAAGTATGTCATATGTCTTTTAGGGCAAACAAAACATTCGGGCAAATGAAATTTGGGTAAATGAAATTCGGGAATATGATGATTATGGTATATAATCTCTTCGGGTAAACAATAGACAACCCTTCAGTAGATCCTGAAATGTGAACATGTGAAAATAGCTAATTTTGGCACTGACTGACTAACTGACCGGTAATCAAAACCTTTAGGCCATTTCCAATTGTCCTAGCGTTATGAAATTTGGCACACAATTAACAAAAAATTAAGAAATTTAAGAAATCGGTCAAGCGTGAGTTGGCTCAATCTAATATCGAATTTTTTATAAAAATATTTATGAACCAGTGATACAACGAGAATACGATGAGGAGGGGGGGAGGAGGGGGGAGGAGGGGGGGAGGGGTATAAGATATTGCACACTGTATAGCTTATTAAATACTGCTTCCCTAAAAATCAGGCTTCTATTGTTATAAATTACTTTCGAAAATCAAAAGCCGGATACGGTAGGTACGTACTTACTGTCAGGTGTACCAATTCTGCGGTGTTACGGGCTGTTGTGTTCCTGGCCTTAGAATCTAAAATGTTGTTAGAATACCGAGTGTTTAGGAATATTGAGACCATTGACTCAATCTATATTTTCCTGTGGTCAAGCTTACGTGGCTCTATCTAGAGTGAAAAATCTTAACGGAGTCTATTTGATTAATTTTGACCCAAATCAATTCAAGGCGCAAGAAAGCGCTATTGTTGAATATAATAGGCTAAGGGAACTGTTTCGACCTGATTTACCAAAATTATCGTATAAAAACGTAGGGTCAAAAAAGTTCCCAACCGGGAGTGCGCTGTGCGGCCCAATTTAGCTCGAGCTCAAATTTCAGATGATTTGCCTACAAAAAAAGTTGCTCTGAAACGCAAAATGACTTCTAAGGTTAATAATGGACGCGGGCGTGACACAAAAAGAAAAAATAGGTACGATTTCTTGAAAAAAAGTATTGAAATCCTACCAAAAACATACTTGTTAAAAACGGGGCCAAGTTCCTATCGGCTAATTGTTCGCCTAAAAAAGGGTTGAAATCCAATCCAATGCCAAGTTTAGATGCACTTTAAAATCAATCTATTATCTTCATCAACAGTCTGATCCACTGGTAAACATTTGCCATCCCCAAGAAACGCCACCACACCCAGTCCTCCACCTTCCACATCCAGCCACTACCCGCCACCGTATTCACGTCAATGGTCCATCTGGCCGAAATTCACTTTACCATACACCCAACTTAAAATATGGTAGGTATAGTTGTGAAAATACGTAGGTACTTGGTTAAAAATATCTAAAATTATAATACTTCTAAAATTGAACTTGGCAGGTTTTCGTGCTGTACGTAACACTTGATTAATTGTATAATTAAATTTATTATTTATATAATTAAATTAACCTGCCAAGTTCAAATAACCCTTTTTAGGCGAACAATTAGCCTATAGGAAGTTGGCCCCGTTTTTAACAGGTATGTTTTTGGTGTCGGGGTGCGAGGGATTAGCTCTATGGGCAACCTTACACCCCGGCGTCTGTAGACCCGAGACGGCGTGCGGTTTTAGTCGGTTCAAGCCCGACATAACCGCCTCCGCTGGCACGCGGGGGGGTATCCGAAAGGATTTCCGCACGATAAAAAAAAAAAAAAAGAAAAAAAAAAGGTATGTTTTTGGTGGGATATTTTCAACAAAATCTCATTATGAGAACACTCATTTTTAACATATGGGAGATCGACATGAGATCTAGCTCGATCTCATATCGATCTCCCATATGTTTGAGATCGAATTTTTCACATCTTTTTATTACAAGAATTGGCACTCAGACTGACTGACCTACACAGAGTAGTAAAACCGTTTGTGTCTACAAAATATAACTTTGGTTTTAACTAGTCCTTTTATTGGTTTTTTAGTTGGTCCCTATAGTGCACATGCACGAACTTTCCGACTTTTGTTCAAGATATCTATAACGTTCAGTGTGTTCATCTATGTTCCAGGCCGGTTGTCATCAGACAAGATATCGCACGTGACGCAGCAGATCAACGACGTTGGAGCCTCAGCTTTGCTTCTGACAGCTCTGGACGACATTGCATGTAAGTTTGTATAAAACCAGGGCTTAAGCTTGGAGAAGAATACCAATCGACAATATTCGACTTCTTCTTCAATCAGCTGCGTCTTCTTAATTCGCACTTCTTCTTCATTGATCTATTGGTAGTGAAGAATTTTCAGAAGTAGAGAAATTACTCACGTAGGCCTTCTATGTATACTATACTAAACTAGATGTATGGAACCATAAATTTGGAATCGCGAAAGACCGCTACCTACCTGACCAGCACTTTTTCTATTACAAAAGGCGCGCTATTCCTATACAGAAAACTAGTGGGGCGGAAATCACACAGTGATTGTTAAACTTCGGGCCAAACTTAGATATTTTTGTTGCAGTATTTTTATTCAAAATTACAGACCTTAGGCTTTATGCACATTAGTCGACGCGTCTTTATATATTGAGCAATAAATATGAAGAAAATGAAATCAAATCAAACGTCTTCGACGTCAAAAACACAAAAAGATGATTTTATATTTCAGTTTCTTTCAGAGTCTGGTTGTTTTATGTAAATATACAATATACGTATTGTCATTGTCACTCAAATGTCAAAGTCAAATACGCGTTACTCTGATAACTCGAAAGAAACTCACTTGTAAAAGTTTTTAGGGACAATTTGTATGGTAGGTACCCGAAACCTTGAACGTACAAACCCCAAAATCGAATCAGTTCTTCCCATTAACCAAACAAGATGATTGGCGAAAGAATTTTTTAAATCGGATAAGTGGTTCTTGAGTTATTGCGTAAACAGACATCCAGACATCCAGACATCCAGACCAACAGACAGACCGACACAAAATTTTTTTTTGCTTAATTAGACTTAGAATCATGCGAAACGTCGAGAAAAGTTATAAAAAGTGGGTGTAAGATTTTGATTGTTTTTGCATGATTTTAAGACTTCGGTGTCCACCTGGTTGGTGGCCCGAAGTAAATTACGAAATTATAAATTAGGTATGGCGAAATATCGGATACTCAAAACAACAAATCGTTAATAATACTAATTGTTTACATCATTATATTTACAGACACACTGAATCTGCGCGGCTCTGATATTCCCTACAATCCTGTATTCTTCTCATACCTGCTCATCAAAGCTGGTGTAAGTAAGATTTCTACTTGATATTGTTTTAATCGTTTTTACAAGTGTAGAGATGAAATGAATGCAGTACGGTATGGATACAGTATGGTATGGATACAGTATGGTATGGATACAGTATGGTATCGTATGGTATCGTTGTTGTCGTCTTCTAAAAGAGAGCAAAGCTTTGACGAGCTTTGCTCTCTTTTAGACGACTCATGTATTTCGTTAGACCATCTTCTCCTCCCAAACGGCTGAACCGATTCTAACGTAATTTCACACAAGCAAAGATGTTACTGATGGGAAGGATATAGGCTATGTTATTAAAAAAATCATGTGTACCACGGAGGAATAATTACCGGAAAAAAAAAAAAAACTGATTTCTTAATGAACAAAAAGCCTCATTCACGCGATTAGTATTAAATCTGGCGGAGGCGGGGCTATATGAGGCGTACAACGGGCCAAGAGGACCCTCCAGGAAGCCATTAAACAGGCCAAACGGCGGGCCCGCGAGGAGCTGCTGGAGTCTCTGGAGCAGAACCCATGGGGGCGTCCTTACCTTGTGGTCAGGGGCAAAATCCGTCCAAGGGCGCCCCTACTGACCCAGAGCCTCCAGCCAGAGTGGCTCGCAGAAAGACTTGCTCCCGTCGGAGACCACGGCCCTCACCATGGTCTCCAACGAGAGAACGTCCACGCCCAGGACCGCAACGAGATCCCGGCGTTGACTCGTCCACGCAGGGCACTCCACCAACGTGTGGAGCGCCGTGTCTTCGCCAGGATCCTCGCAATGAATAGTTTGCGCGAGAGACACTTCCAAAGTGGTAAAATGTGTCATCCCCCCCCCTGTAACTTCTAAAATAAGAGAATGATAAAACTAAAAAAAAAATGATGTACAAATAATTGGTTTGAACGAGATCTAGTGAGTATTTTTTTTAATACGTCATAAATCGTAAACCGCAATTTACCTTTCATTCATACAGCTCACATATAAAAATTTTACTTGCTGCTATGGAACCCTTCATGGGCGAGTCCGACTCGCACTTGGCCGGTTTTAGGTACATTATTAAAGTTGATAAAAATGCCAATCAAAATCAGACAAAGCGGCGATAGCCCGGTGGCGTGCGTAACGGACTGCTGAGACGACGTGTCGAGTTCGATCCCCAGTCGCCTCGGGCACACACCTCTGACTTGGGACCTCAACATAACTGGCGAATCGTGGGTGTGTAATACACCTCTGCCTACCCTTCGGGGATACAGGCGTGAAGTTATGTTATGTTAAAATCAGACCATGTTTTACATATTTCGTATTCAAGACTGTTTCAATACCTGGTTTATTTGATATTTCGACCTGTGTGGGGATGATAGTTCGTTGGTTGCGATGACCGACATCTAAGCGGGCGGAGCCGCGGGCAACAGCTAGTACCTAATAATATTCATCATCATCATAATCTTTGCGTTGGCCCGGTAGTCCCGGTTGCTTACGAGGCTCTCACCTCGTAGTCCGGTATACGTCTTCCGGCTTTCACTTCTCCACTTCCCGCGGTCTTGGGCATCCATGACAGTGTCACCATTGGCAGGCATGTCATCTTCTACGACGCCAAGCCAGCACTTCTAGTGTCTCCCCCTCCTATCAGGGCCCGGCGATGCGACATGGCTAGAAATTTGTTACCTACGTAGTCAGTCAGCAGGCAGTCGGTACCTAGGCAGTTATAGCTCGCGGCAAAAGTTTTGAAAAATCGTCAAAAACGTCATGTGCGCTAGCTGACCAGCCAAAAAGGCAATAAAAGAACTGAGCAACCAATGACGCGAGCTCTTTGAGCCCGCATAATCTATGATTGGTTAATTGGCGCGCCTCAGCCGTCGCGCCCCTCACTACAACCAAAGAGACCTAAATAACGTTTTCTGCGCAGAGAACAAAGTTTGCCGCTTCCTATATCCATTTAGTCAGTCAGTATAGGTACTTATCTAATTTATATACCACACGCGTACTTTATACGCATACCTTATACGCGGGATAGCCGTTTATTGGTGGCTGAATTCCTCCGTAACCACTCGCGCGATCTTGACCAAATTATGATGGTGATAGTGTCCACACTGAGGAGTGTTTTGAAGCGAGATGGTTCATGTCCGATGTACCATTGAGGAATAATCACCGAAAAACAGTTTCACGAGGCACGTGGCCTTAGCTAGGCGCGCGACCGTAGTAAGGTGTCATATTTTCAAGTAAGAATTCTGCTCGCTCAGCTCAATATAATTCAATCGCGCCCTGCACTGAATTCGTAGTAATAATGTTTCTTCATTTCCAGACGGCTCCAGACATCGTCCTATTCTGGGGCAACGGGGCTTTACCTGCGTATATCGCGGATCATCTACGTTCAGAGAATGTGGTGGTGGAGTGCAGACCGTACGAGGACATCTTCGATTATCTGACGAGTTTCTCCGTGAGTGTTTTTTGTAGTCCAGCCATCAAATTTATATATCGCAAAACTTTGCACTGAGCATTTTTGTCTTCCATGCCAACGATAAAATGTACCTTTTCGAAAGATGCAAAATTTCGCACTTTATTAAATATTCTACGACATTCTACACAGCACTTTCTAGACCCAAAGTAAGTAATAGTTTAACTAGCCTGTGTTATGGGTTCCAGAATGCGGATAAACATACTTATATACATTTTTTTGTAAGTACATACATATTATACAAAGAAACACCCAAACCAATGCAAATAGACATATTCACACACAAAATATTTGCACTGAGCGGGAATCGAACCCGCCGAAAATTTTATACTTTGGATGTAACCGGTAGGAGAATAATGAACGTACTGAAGTTTGTTAGCAATCGACACTTTACTTACGAATACCATTAATATACATCCAAAACTTCGCATCCGCACGAAACACGCAGCATCGACGTACGATGAAGTTACGTCGGATTTCTTTAGGTGTGCGAGGGATATTCTCTATGGGTAACCTTACACCCATGGGTCTGAAGACCCGAGACGGCGTGCGGTTTTAGTCGGTTCAAGCCCGACATAACCACCCCCGCTGGCCGGCGGGGGGGTATCCGAAGGGATTTCCGCACGAAAAAATAAAATAAAAAAGGGATAAGGCCCAACGCAGTGTCACGTACCGTGTCATTTGTGACCCCAAAATTCCGGTCAGGTTGAAGGGGACAGGTCTATAAAACCATCATTAGGCCTGTTCTTTCAAGCGGCTGCGAATTGCGAAGCGTGGTCGTTGCTAGAGCGACACAAGCAGGAGCTGCGGGTCATGGAGATGAATACGCTGCGGTGGATGTGTGCGGTGTGTGTGCGGTGTGTGTGAGCGGTAGGTGTGTGCGATATGTGTGCTGTGTGTGTGCAGTGTGTGTGCTGTGTGTGTGCGGTGGGTGTGCGATGGGTGTCCGGTGGGTGTGTGAGGCGTGTGTGCGGTGGGTATGTGCGGTGGGTGTCTGTTGTAGGTCAGGTTGGTGGGTGGTGGTGGATGCGGTCAGGACTAACACGAAGATGATGATGATGAAGTGTCACGTGCCGTCTCCGGACGCGAATAATTACTACTAATTGATATTTAATTTTGACAAATTATCTGTTGAAATTATTTCTTTTTCAGAATGAACTTGGCAGTGCCGGTAATATATGGGTGTCGGCAGACGGCAGCCATGCAGTGTACCTGGCGATTGAGGTTTGCAGTCAATCATGACGTCATTGTGAATCGAAGCGTTGTAGGCAGGGTTAACGAAAGATCGCTATGAAGGCGATTTAGGGGTGTGGCTGTTCTCTATCTAGTCCATTGAAATGTTGCATTTTTTAGGTGGGGTCGCCACCCTTGTCCCACCGCCGCTTGTCGATATAACACATATGAATCTTGCAACATTAGAGATCTCGCTCGCACTTTGCCGTATTGTAAAAAAACAGTCGCACTCCGGGAGTGCTGACTGAAGTGAAATCTTGAACAATTACATGTGTATTTTTTAAATCGTCACCAAATCAACTAACTCTATCGGGGAAATTCTTACAAGCGGTAGTATACGAGGGTGGATTGATAAGTTTCCGGCCTGACTATGAAAAACAAGGTTATTTAAATTATTATTTTTTTATTTCTCAACATAATCTCCTCCAAGGCTGATACATTTCTCATAGCGGTGTTCCAGTCTATTAATGCCATCTCTATAGACTGATTCGTCAAGCTCCTCAAAATATTGTTTTTGCCTTCTTTGGAGTTGGTTCCCCTGGTCCAATCCACTGTTTAGACTGTTCTTTGGTTTCAGGAGTGTAGTGGTGGACCCAAGTTTCGTCAACGGTTACGAATCGACGCAAAAATTCGCTTGGATTACGCTTATACAATGACAAATTTGCGGTAGAAATGTTTTTTCGAATCAATTTTTGGTCGACTGTTAGCAAACGCGGCACCCATCTTGCACAGAGCTTTTCCATATGCAAATGTTGGTGCAAAATATGTTGCACACGTTCATATGACATCTTACAGGTCTCAGCTATCTCACGCACTTTCAATCTGCGGTCTCCCAGCACTATTTGATGAATTTTTTCGATCATATCTGGAGTTGTGACCTCAACGGGGCGTACTGAGCGAGGCTCATCAGAGGTGCTCACACGACCCTTTTTAAACTCGGAAATCCACTGCTTAACGGTTGAATATGACGGGGAGGATGTCCCCAGTGTTGAGTCCATCTCTTCTTTAATTTTAAGGCGTCTTGTTCAGCGTGCTCTCAAACCTACACTAGCAAGGCGATCGGACTGAAACTATAGCTACAAGCTATCCAAGGATGGTACTATAGAATGTCACCTTAAGGTAGGCCTAGTGGCGCCATCTCTTGGTCAGGCCGGAAACTTATCAATCCACCCTCGTATAATTATCTGATAGAAAAATATCGTGACGGAAGATTCATAGAAATCACCCCTTTCAGTAATATTACTAAAACTTCGAAAAGTGTCATCTACCGGATTTAATTTCAAAACGCTAAGTTAAAACGCTGCGGTAGCCACCTATTTTATAAAGTGACGTTGCTCACTACTACGTCATACAACGTTGACGGGATAGATGGCGCTGTTATTGAGAGGGAACGGTAACAGCGTTGCGAATTCAATTGTTTTTTCTCATCTCAAAAATGCCCAACGTGCCTAAACAAGTGTTCACTTCAAAAACAGACAGGGAAGGAACTAGATGTACCTAATATTGATTCTCTCTCACTTCCAGCAAGGAGCAGCCGGTATTATAGTAGCTCCGATCACGCCCGTTGCTTTGATGAAAACCTACAAAACACCCGTAGAACTGCAGGTAGGATCTAAACTCATCCAGCCATTTAGTCCGTTTTTTTCGTGCAGAAGCCTATCCGGGGAGACTTCTGCGTGCTTCTGACGTATCCGGGGTGGTTATGTAATCGTCGAACCAACTAAAACTGCACGCCGTCTCAGGGCTTCAGACGCCGAAGTGTAAGATGGGGCCCATAAGACATTTGCCTCGCACCCCGGCTGGTCCCATCGCCATGTTTGGTTTTGAGATGGCCCCTCGGGTTTAGAAACCACGGTTTCCCCGTCTTGCCACCGGAACGCGGACATCGCCACCCCGGCCTGCTGCTGAAGTGACAGGCGGCTGGCTCTGCGGTTCGGGAGAGACCTAAGTCTCTCCCAGACCCCCCGCCGCCTCCTTCTCGAGCATTACTTCTAGCTATTTAGTCCTAACATTACTACGGGTTCCATTCCCGCTCAGTGCAAATATTTGTTCTCTTCTTCATCCGGGCACTAATAGCAGTTGCATCCAAAGCTGTCACCTTGGAGCCCGGGATACGCTTTTCTACCCCCCCCCCCCCTCTCCATAATGTGATTTGGTTGGTTTTTACTGTGAGTACCCTCTGACCCCCCCCCCCAACCTCGTGAGGAAAGCCTGCGCCAGAGTCCAGTCCGTCAATCAGCAAGTGTACCGCAAGCAGCAGATTGGCGTGAGCCCCGGAGGTTTTGATTGGACTCCATACACCTTCACTTGCAATTACATTTTGTCGTATCTATTTACAGGGTTTCCGCACAGCGCACATAAAAGATGGAGTGGCAGTGATACGTGGGTTCCACTGGGTGGAAGCGCTGATCGCAGCTGGTATACCGGTCACCGAGATAGAGCTGTCGGATCAACTGGAGCAACTGAGGAGGTAAGACTACTTAGAGTCGTGTACGGAGGAAACTGGACTATTGATCAGTAAACACAGTATGAAACTGTGCGTAAGTGGGCGTTGACGAGACATAACTTCAATTTCTCATGATATTGTCGGAAGTTTACGAGAATGTCACATATTAAAATAAAACATTTTTAATGGATTCTATCGCGATTTATTTGATGTTTCTTTATTATTTACATTGAACCCGACGTTTCGGTTGCTTTTCAGCAGCCATGGTCTTCTCTTCTTCCTCACAGGATTCGTTAGACCGCAGTCGCAGCAGAAAAGTCAATATATCAATCAAAAACGATAAGCAGACCACGGGCTCCAAAGTACAAACTTTGGACTTAACTGGGAAATGAAGAGGTTGCTATGACGTTGATATATATCTTAACATTTAGTTTATTTTACAGTGACGAAGACAACTTCATGGGACCATCTTTCTCGACGATAGCGGGCGCGGGGGCCAACGGCGCTATCATACACTACTCACCGGACAGGAATCGACCCCAAAAGGTGATCGAACCTACCGACATGTTGCTTGTGGACTCTGGAGGTCAATACCTGTGAGTACCTTTTTATAGTACGGGTGGATCCCCAACGAGTATCACCCCACCAGGGCTAGCAGTGAAGTGGGTATGTCGGGATCGAACCGACTAAAACCATACCGTGTTCCGACTAAGAGCCAGCGATACATCGTGCGTGTGTATACAAATGCGGGCGTCTGTTTCGTGCCAATAAAACAGCGCTAATTTCTTACAGATAGTTTGTACAAAATCGGGCTAAAAATCCATACGATTTGCACGATGTGACACGGCGATGACACGCATGAGGCAGCTAAGACGGTAAAACCACACGGAGTGTTTTACCAGGGACCCCGGTTATACCTTAGGAACCCCCCCAGGAAAACTGGCAGACTCTGACATCAGTCATAACGCAGGTGGTCACGCTGTAATATTCGGAGGCAATTAATTTCACTTGCACACCGGTACATCTGCTGATTGACGAACCAGGCTCTGGAACAAACTTTTCTGTCGGGTGTGGTTGGTCAGATGGCAGTCGCTCTCGTAACAGCTAAAATAAACCAATCAGGAGTGGGAGATCGGCCCCTGGAGTCCAAAGAACTACATAGCTTGGGATGCAACCAGGATTGGTGCTCGGATGACGATGTGACATTTTTTTTTGAAGTGAAAACTTCTTTATGCTCGTTGAGTACTTATTGAGTGAACAAAAATTATGGAACTCGCGTCATCGTCACCGAATTCCATATTCAATGTTTTTTTATAAGAACGCCATCTTTGTTGTAGCTGATGAACTCGTTTGGAATCTTAACAAAACTATGTTGTTCTGACTTTGATTAAGTTTCGAACTGTTTCATAATGAACAACATAGATAGCTCTGTCTGTTTTTTTTAAGCATTTTAGTTAGTTACCGAAATTACTAGTAACCCCCTAACCTCTCCAGCTAAGCTTAATTGATTGTATGAGGAGTGGGTTCGAACCTAGTACCTCTCGATTGTAATGCCGACTCCTTAACCACGAAGCTACCGACGCTATAGATAGATTTGGTTTATTTCTAGAGACGGAACTACAGATATCACAAGAACGCGTCACATGAGTGAGTGCAATGCTGCTCAGCGCAGCGCATTCACCCGCGTTATGAAGGGATACATCAGCTTGGGTTCCACTGTGATGCCTATGGGGACTAAAGTAAGTATTGTGGCGATGCACAAATGTGCATTTGTGGGCGTTGGGTAAATACTCAACGCCATCTAGCGACAGTGAGTTGAACTACTTGGATACTACTACGTCACCACCAATCACACACCAACATATGCCTATCATTACCTATTGTAGACAACTCGTTGGGTTATTTTAATTTTAGCCAATCGATTGTATTACGAACTTACAAAAGCGGGCAATGGCGGCCGCTTAACAGAAAAATATGTATTTTCATAATTCATGGTGCTCCCGTGGGTTTTTATTGTAATTGTGCTGTTTTTAGGGTTCCGTTGCCAAATGGCAAAAAACGGAACCCTTATAGATTCGTCATGTCTGTCTGTCTGTCCGTCCATATGCCACAGCCACTTTTTCCGAAACTATAAGAACTCTGCTGTTGAAACTTGGTAAGTAGATGTATTCTGTGAACCGCATTAAGATTTTCACACAAAAATAGAAAAAAAAAAACAATAAATTTTGGGGGCTCCCCAACTGAAACCTAAAATTGTTTTTCATCAAACTCATACGTGTGATAGATCTATCATGTAAGGTGCTATCTATGTATAGGTCTTCAAAAATGATATTGAGGTTTCTTATATCATTTTTTTCTAAACTGAATAGTTTGCGCGAGAGACACTTCCAAAGTGGTAAAATGTGTCCCCCACTCCCCGTAACTTCTAAAATAAGAGAATGATAAAACTAAAAAATATATATGATGTAGGTACAATACCATGTAAACTTCCACCGAAAATTGGTTTGAACGAGATCTAGTAAGTAGTTTTTTTTTAATACGTCATAAATCGTAAAACGCAATTTACCTTTCATTCAATCAACACAAATATAAAAAATTAAAAAAAAAACATTATTATATTACTTGCTTCTACGGAACCCTTCATGGGCGAGTCCAACTCGCACTTGTTCGCTTTTGAATAAGATAAAGTTGTGAATGATCTCAATAAATATAAAAAAACATCTCAGCGACAACCGTTGGGCCTCGGTCCGCCAGGCGCGAACACCTTGCCTGATCAGAGGATCCTATCTTAGTGTCGGTAGAACATCACAGCCCGTTCCTCCACAGTATCATTCATCATCCTCCTTCGAGCCTTTATCCAACTCAGGTAGGGTAGTTTTGCAGTCTAACTGCAACTACGACTACCATCTTTTTTTTTTTTTTTAGGACACGTCAATTTGACTTCACCTCGTCTGATGGTAAGCTAAGGGGAAAGTCTCAGGAAAGAGGGTCACCATTACATACACGTACCATGTTAACAATGGTGGCACTCAGCTTGACGGCCTCATCAGAAGAGGATTGTCGTCGTAGCACCGCGTGACACCCACCGGTGCCACTAGTGCTGTGACCACAATCCTGGCGCTGGCGATATCGAAGTTGTGTAGGTAGACCAGTTGTCGGACTTTTCCTTGTCATGTTCGTAAGGCAACACGATGGCTTAACGTGCTCCGAAGTACGGAGGGGTCTCACTGTGTTAAGAATGGTCACCCATCCTAAAACTGACCTGGGTATTATTGCTTAACCTGTCAATGTGTTAGCCTGGCCGACCCGGACTGAGTTGGGAAATGGTTCAAAGGATGAATATTGAATTATCTATACTATAATATTCTAAAGCTGAAGAGTTTGTTTCTTTGTTTCTTTGGTTCAGATCTAATCTCAATCACTCAATCTCTCTAATCACGAGCTAATCTCAAAAACGGCTGGTTCGTATTGAAAAATTCTTTTGGTGTTGGACAGCCCATTTATCGAGGAACGTTATAGGCTATATATCATCACGCTACTGCCCAGGAGAGCAGAGAAGTAATCATAAATATCAACTAGGTCTGCAATTCATTCTGCTGTTGCAAAAATTGAGTGTAGCAATTTCACCAGGACTTTTTCTAACAGTGATAATTCCTCAATGGGTTGTCCGATTTTCGTTTTTGTTTTGTGTATTTTTTTTTATACCACTAAGGTGGCAGACAAGCACACGGCCCACCTGATGGGAAGTGGTTACCGCGGCCTATGGACGTGTGCAACACCACTGGCGTCACACTCGCGCTGCCGACCCTGTAAAGGAAAGGGGATGGGAAAGGAGTTTGGGAGGGGATGGGAAAGGAGTTTGGGAGGGGATGGGAAAGGACTTTGGGAGGGGATGGGAAAGGAGTTTGGACTCCGGCACTCTCACTCACCAAACGGAACGCAACAGTTCAAATACTGTTACTTGACGTCGATATTCTGTGAGAGGGTGGTGCTTCCCCGGTCGAGTCGGCCCATTCATGCAACGGCCAAAATGACTGTTGCTTGACTCTACCACTCACAAAACGAGTATATGAACTAATTACTTAATTTAATACTAATCGCGTCAATGAGGCTTTATTGACCATTGAGAAATCAGTAACAGTTCCCATCAGTGACATCTTTGCTTGTGTGAAATTTCATGAGAATCGGTTCAGCCGTTTGGGAGGAGAAGATGATCTAACGAAATACATGAGTCGTCTAAAAGAAAGCAAAGCTCTGACTGCTCTCGCTCAACAAATCGGATAAATTTTTGTACATTATTATAGAACTACTTAATCGAAGTATGTCAATAGTTCATAGTACAAATTGAGTTTTTATCCACCTCTTCATTGCTTTCTAGGGACACACCATAGAAGTGTTAGCTAGAAAGTCTCTATGGGACGTAGGTCTCAACTACGGACATGGGACTGGCCATGGGGTGGGACATTTCCTGAACGTCCACGAAGGCCCCGCGTGGATACTCAGCTCGCCTGCCGCCAACGACCCTGGGATCTCACCATCTATGATCTATAGTAACGGTAAGTTGATTTGAGTTTGAATTGAAAGTTTTTGAAGAGAAAACTTCTATATCTTCTTCTAAATATACCAAAAAAGCTACTTCTTAAATTTTTGTCTGCCTTTCTTTCTGTCTGTTTGTATTAGGTAATCTCTGGAACGGCTGGGCCGATTTTGATTGGACTTTCACTGCCATATAGGTAACATTATAAGGCGTATCATAGGCTACTTTCATTTTAGACATAGAATTAGGGTTCCGCGCAAAAAAATGAAAGCCTTAAAAACCTAAATCCACGCGGACGACGTCGTGGGCGCAGCTAGTTTACAACATTAATATGGATCACAACGTAGGTCTGCTTTAAGGTATTTTTGTGAATGTTTTTACAGAGCCAGGTTATTACGAAGTTGGCGAATATGGAATCCGTCACGAGGACCTGATAGAGACCATTGAAATTAACTCCACTGCTGAGCATCCATTAGTAAGTTACTGATATAATATATACTACTATACCTACTAACAAGTGGAATTTAAAAACGGCCTCTGTGGCGTAGCGGTAGTGCATTCGACTGCTACGACAGGGGGCGCGGGTTCGATTCCCGCTCAGTGCAAATATTTGTATGTATGAATATGTCTATTTGCATTGATCTGGGTGTTTCTATGTATAATATGTATGTATTTACAAAAAAAAAGCATATAAGTATGTTTATCCGCATTCTGGAACTCATATCACAAGTTAGTTAAACTATGCTTACTTTGGGTCTAGAAAGCGCTGTGTAGAATGTCGTAAAGTGTTTATTTATTATTTATTTCTTTAAAAAAAAACTTTAAAAAAATAAGCTTCTTCTTAGTAAAAAGAACTAAAAATTTAAAATAAATCGAACCGAAACTTAATGGGGTTCGTTAAATTACGGAGTTCCTATGACCACCTTCCAGCTCCATCATCAGATCAGCATAATATCATCATAATATTGCATTGTCACGCGATTTACATAATGTAATTTCACTGGTGGTAGAAATTTGATGACACAAATTTGTCACAAAATTCGGCCAGCACCGTGCACGATTGCGAAAAACCCTCCATAGTAATCCAATTTCGGTTTGATTGCGTTCAGGGGTCAGCAAGTGCATAGCCGGGCAGGGGGGTTGTGGTCGCGGCACTAGTGGGACCGGTGGGTGTCACGCGGTGCTGCGAAGACAATCCTCTTCTGATGAGCCGTCAAGCTGAGTGCCACCATTGTTAACATGGTACGTGTATGTAATGGTGACCCTCTTTCCTGAGAGTTTACCTTCAGCTTACCATCAGGCGAGGTGAAGTCAAATTGACGTGTCCTAAATACAAAAAAAAAAAAAAAAAGTGCTAAATTTCAGCTTAATGGGTTACCAGGAAGTGAATCAAATTTAATTTTGCAAGATTTGATGACAAACATCGGGACAGGTGAAGCTAAATAAAAGCTTATAATAGTTATTTATACAACTGTGGTATAATGAGGGGTATTAAAACATGAATGTGGGTTTATCATCATGATAATAGTATCACATGAGTGTTTTAATACCTAATTATACAGTTGCATACAAGACTTTATCTACACCCATGATAAACTAATAATACATCTTCAGAGAATGATTACTGCCCTTTGATATTTTCCAATTCATGAAATCTTGGTACGCCTTTTCATACTGTTTTCTAGAATTTTCCGGTAGTAATTTGTTAGAAATGTCCTTTGCTGCATTCGAAATGTCTGAAGGTGTGTTATCAAAACTTAAATCGCTCATTTTCGTAAGTAAACAAAACAATTTAATTTGCAAAAATAATAGCGAAGAAAAATAGCGGGAATTCGAATTCGAACGAATAAGCTTTAATTTTTTTTTACGGCGCGCCGCCGCTGTGGTAGTGCAATGCAACGCGCGTGAATGACAGTTCTTTTTTTGAAACTCATATGCAGATTCCACGCATCGAGTGGTAAGAATTTGGCTGTCTGATGAGTAACCCTTTGCGCGGAAGACATTGAAAAAGCGAAAGGAGTGTTATTATGAAATTTCATACAACATTATAACACCCTTTCGGATGATATTATGGTTATTAGGACATTGGATGTATTAATGTTGGCAATAAGCTAACTGTTTCAGAATCTTTTATAAAGGATTTAAAGCATGGGCGTAGATAAAGATATTATAAATATGTAAAGTTTGTGAGGTTGTACGGGGCGGTCTACTGAGCCGACTTTGAAAAATCTGCTATTGAGCTGAGTGAGACGAAGTCGAGCGAAAGCTCCTCATACCAGACTTCAGGATTTTCTTTGTCACAGGTCTCCTCCTAAACTACTAATCCAATCAGAACCAAATTTGGCATGATTAAAGAGGTCAATCAGAGGAAGGTTTATGGATATATTTTGAAAAAATTAATGCTACCACAGAGGAATGATCACCGTTAAAAAAAATCCAGATGGAATTACATAATAACCGCTCGAGACACTGTGACCAAAGTTTACACGCTCAGAAAGCATGTCCAGAGTTGTGACTTTCAAAAAGAATTTTCAAAATCGGACTTGCCATGGAGGAATGATCACTGTTCAAAATTTTCAAAATCTGATTCACGATGTCTCACTCAGTTCAACATTGCAAGCAGCGATTCGCCTTGCAGACCTAGTCAATAGGAAACCACATTATTTGTGTGTGAGTGTCTTAGGCTATATAACATCACGGTACTACCCAAGGGAGAGGATCAAATGTCAACAAATCGGGAAAATTTCCATACATTATTGCAAAATAATGCATGTATGGATGAAATAGGTGCCACGGGGGATCGAAGTACAAAGTCACAAGCGAAGCCGCGGGGGATATCTAGTTTATTGAGCGAAGCTCGTCAGAGCTTTGGTCTCTTTTAGACGACTCATGTATTTCGTTAGACCATCTTCTCCTCCCAAACGGCTGTACCGATTCTAATGAAATTTCACACAAGCAAAGATGTTACTGATGGGAAGGACATAGGCTGTGTCATTAAAAATTCATGTGTACAACGGAGGAATAATCACCGATTTTTTTTTCTAAATCTGATTTCCCAATGAACAAAAAAGCCTTATTCACGCGATTGGTATTAATTTAAGTAATTTGTTCATATACACAAGACAAAAAAAGAAAAACGAAAATCGGACTAGCCATTGAGGAATTATCACCGTTAAAAAAAGTCTTGATGAAATTACTTCCCTCAATTTTTGCAGCAGCAGAATGAATTGCAGACCTAGTACTATTAGAACGTAGTAGGATAAGATAGTAGGAAGCCTTCTACACCTTTATGACTCACATCACCCTCATAGTTAATACACTTAAAAATTCAATAACACATAACGCACTCAAATAAGGCCATATTTAAGTGCGTTGTGTTATTGAGTTCTATGAGTTTCCAACTCTTTCCAATATATTTCTGCAGAATTGCATAACGCGCTTTACTGTAATAAACCATAGGGGCAACAACAAAAAAAAACAAAATAAACCTACCAATTGCGAGTCGGAATCGCGCATGGAGGGTTCCGTACCGTACCGTACAATATCGAGCAAAAAATAGTAGTTTATGCAACTGTCATATAAGAAGGGGTATTAAAACACGAGAGTCTGTTTATAGAGAGTGTTTTAATACCTAAGTTAAATGCAGTTTCATACACTACTTTATCTTCACTCATAGGAAAACTTGAAATTAAACAAAGTAGGTAGGTTACAAGGGTGCCATTTTTTTCACAGTTCGAACTGCGCATGCGTGGGCTTTTTTTTTCATATTCAGCCTATAACCTTAGACTAGTTTAATGAATAAAAAAAGATAGCAATACTATAATGAGTTTTATCTACACCCATGCTTTAAATCCTCTATAAAAGATTCTGAAACAGTTAGCTTATTGCCAACATTAATGCATCCAATGTCCTAATAACCATAATATCATCCGAACGGGTGTTATAATGTTGTATGAAATTTCATAATAACACTCCTTTCGCTTTTTCAATCTCTTCCGCGCAAAGGGTTACTCATCAGACAGCCAAATTCTTACCGCTCGATGCGTGGAATCTGTATGAGTTTCAAAAAAAGAACTGTCATTCACGCGCGTTGCATTGCACTACCACAGCGGCGGCGCGCCGTAAAAAAAGATTAAAGCTTATTCGTTCGAATTCCCGCTATTTTTCTTCGCTATTATTTTTGCAAATTGTTTTGTTTACTTACGAAAATGAGCGATTCAAGTTTTGATAACACACCTCCAAACATTTCGAATGCAGCAAAGGACATTTCTAACAAATTACTACCGGAAAAATCTAGAAAACAGTATGAAAAGGCGTACCAAGATTTCATGAATTGGAAAATATCAAAGGGCAGTACATCATTCTCTGAAGATGTATTATTAGTTTATCATGGGTGTAGATAAAGTCTTGTATGCAACTGTATAATTAGGTATTAAAACACTCATGTGATACTATTCACACTCAGCTTCGCTTCGTTTGATAAACCCAAATTCATGTTTTAATACCCCTCATTATACCACAGTTGCATAAATAACTATTATGATACAGTTGGCGGTACTATAATAAGTTTTATTTTTAATTTTATGTATATGCGTTTATAAAGTGCGTACCTATGTATAGAATCGTCTTTGAATTAGTAATTCGAATTTTTCGATTTGAGTGTAGATAAAATCACTTTTGTTGTATGGGCGCCCCTTAAATATTAATTTAATTGTTATGTTTGCCGAGAGTATGTATGTATGTATAAACATAACTGGCGAGTCGTGGGTCTGTAATACACCTCTGCCTACCCCTTCGGGGATACAGGCGTGAAGTTATTTTATGTTATGTATTATTGTTTGGCACGCTTTGCAGCCTGAACGGCTCGATGAAGTTTAGGTTGACAGGTGTCGTTAGAATCATATTAACTATAAGAGTGACACTGGGCACCTATATCAAAATATTAAAAAAATGGCGGACCCGGGGCCCCCTCTTTTTTTTTTTTTTTACCGTGCGGAAATCCCTTTGGATACCCCCCCGCCGGCCAGCGGGGGTGGTTATGTCGTGTCTCGACTAAAACCGCACGGTGTCCTCCCCAAGTGTCCGCGGCCGGGCCCTTAAATATTTATTTTATTTTTAGCCGACTGCGCGAGAAGGAGGGTTATGTTTTTCGAGAGTATGTATGTATGTATAATTGTTTGGCACGCTCTGCAGCCTGAACGGCTCGATGGATTCTAACTTGAGAGGTGTCGTTAGATTCGTATTTACTGTGAGAGTGACACTATATCAAAATAATAAAAAAACGGAATGGTGGATTTTTGGCGCTAAAATGTATGTTATTCAAAAAATATTTTCACTCAAACTTATCGAGTAGGGTATCAAAATGAAGAACTTTAAAAGAGGATTTCATAAATATCGAGCCTATTATGGAAAAACATCGTAAACGTCAGAATATAGGTATTTCACTATTTTATCGTAACGTAAATCTAAAATTATTTAGACCCTAATTCAAAGATATTTGCATAAACATCAAAATTACAACAGGAAATATATAGTATCGCAAATGACAAAAGTCAAAGTTTCATATATTAGAACAATCAGAACTATCGTAACCAACTTATCGTAAGTAACGTTTGTCACTTACGATAAAATAGATAGTTCTAAGATCTGCCCAAAATCTGTGTTGCGTTTAATTATCATATAAGCATTTTGTTTATTTTCCAGTTACCATACAACCAGTTCGGTTTCCGCCGGGGGCGCTCCACCTTGAAAGTGATCATGCGCGTTAGGCGCCTGGAGGAGGAAGTAGTCTCGCAGGGTGGGGCGGTGGTGGCGGTGTCTCTAGACATCACCAACGCCTTCAACACCCTACCCTGGAGCTGCGTTAGGGAGGCTCTCGCGTATCACGGAGTGCCTCCATACCTCCGTCGCATTGTCGAGGCATACCTATCCGAGAGGGCCATAGTTTACCCGAGCTGGCTAGTGCCAGGGCGGCGAGAAGTGTCGTGCAGTGTTCCACAGGGGTCGGTCCTAGGGCTACTCCTGTGGAACATCGGATACGACTGGGTGCTGCGCGGTCCGTTGCTCAAGGGTGTCAGCATAACTTGTTACGCTGGCGACACCCTCTTTAGGCGAAGGGAGCAAAGTACCGAAGCGCGGCACTAAAGGCCACGGCAGGGGTTGCTCAAGTCGTGGGTCGATTACATCGGCTGGGACTCGAGGTGGCTCTCCACAAATCCAAGGCTATGTGTTTTCACAGGCCTCGGAAGGGGCCACCTGCGGGAACCAGCATAACCGTAGGGGGTGTAAGCATCGGCATCGAGCCCACGATGAAGTACCTTGGGCTCGTACTCGATAGCCGATGGGACTTCGGACCTCATCTCCGAAGTCTGGTCCCGAAACTGAGGGGAGCTGCGGCCGCGCTATCGCGGCTGATGCCCAACGTTAAGGGACCCAACGCCCCCACTAGGAGACTGTACCTGGGGATCGTGCGAAGCATGGCCCTATACGGGTCTTCCGTATGGGTGGAGACTCTGGCGGCCCGCAACGTGGCTGTTCTAAACAGCCCGTTAAAAGTGATAGCCGTCAGAGTCATCAGGGGGTAACGCACGATCTCCGTCGAGGTGGCATGTCTCCTAGCCGGGATCCCTCCGTGGGATCTGGAAGCGAGAGCCCTTGCGTTGCTGTACCAGTGACCCAAGGAGGCGCTGGAGCGGGGCCATAGGCCGGAGCTCCGAGAAATCAGGGCTCAGTGGTCCCAGCTCCGCCGGGAACTCATGGAGACATGGAGGGTGTTACTTGAGCATCCAAGGTGGGAGGAATCCACCATTTCGGTGGTGAGGCCGATCATGAAGGAGTGGCTGGAGAGGCACAACGGTGACCTCTCCTACCGGATGTGCCAGATATTTACCGGACACGGGTGCTTCGGTAAGTATCTATGGTGCATCCACCTGGAGACAACGCCGCAGTGCCAGCACTGCGAGGATCCTGGGGAAAACACGGCGCTACACGTTGGTGGAGTACCCTGCGTGGGCGAGTCAACGCCGGGATCTCATTGCGGTCTCGTTGGAGACCATCGTGAGGGCCGTGGGCTCCGACGGGAGCAAGTAGCACGCCGCCGCCTCTTTCTGCGAGCAGGTAATGCGCGCGAAAGAGTCGGCGGTGAGGGAGCGGGAGATAACCCTGCCCCCCGAGTTCCGCAGTCTCCGGTGTCCTTGCCGCAGACTCGTCTATGCCCGGGACTACCGACCTCCATGATCGGGGTCTGAGCACGGCAGTTGACCGACTCGCCGTCCTTACAGAAGCAGGCCGTGTCGTGTGTGTCCTACACACGCCTGCCAACTCACCGACGCGGGATAAAACCCGACCCCACCAGGCGAGGCCGTGGGGGCGGCCAAATTCGACGACGATTTTTGAAAAACAAGATGAAAACACTTTTATCTTAAGCGACAAAGTACTCATTGCTTAACTCTTTCTGCAATAATTTAATTGATAATACGTAGAGCTTAACGTGTTTTGAATTTAAAAATTTAAATATACAAAAACCGGACGACGATGTTCTTCCATAACAGGCTCGATATATATATTATAACTAAAAAGTATACAATGAAATTATTAATTAAAAAATCAAATAACCCGACTGCCGTAAAAAGACCGAAACAAGTTTGATAGCAGGCGGGACCCAGATGCAAATCATAAACCGTAAGAAAATTAATGGGTCCCGCCTGCTATCAAACTTGTTTCGGTCTTTTTAGGGCAGTCGGGATATTTGATTTTTTAATTAATAATTTTATGTTTCTAGTATTTGTTGTTATAGCGACAATCCTTATCATACTCATTCATGAGGTACACCCTGGTGACGGACGGACGTACAGCGGAGCCTTATTAATATGGTCCCGTTCTACCCTTTGGCTACGGTAGCCTAAAAAAGCAGGAAGTAAGATAGAGTTCATTTCAATTATTCATAGGATTGTCGGAAGTTGACGCGAATGTCACACGTTGAAATAAAACTATTTTTAACAGATTCTATCGCGATTTATTTGATGTTATTTTATTATTCGGCCTCTGTGGTGTAGCGGTAGTGCACTCGACTGCTACGTCAGGGGCGCGGGTTCGATTCTCGCTCAGTGCAAATATTTGTATGCATGAATACTATTTGCATTGGTCTGGGTGTTTCTATGTATAATTTGTATGTATTTACAAAAAAAAAAAGTATCTAAGTATGTTTATCCGCATTCTGGAACCCATAACACAAGCTAGTTAAACTATGCTTATCTTGGGTTTAGAAAGCGCTGTGTAGAATGTCGCAGAATATTTATTTATTTATTTATTTACATTGAATCCGACTTTTCAGTTGAATTTCAGCAGCCATGTTCACGGGGAGACTACCCGCCACAATCCGATAAAAATAGTTTTATTTCAATTCATAAGATTTTTTGTTAAATTGCGACAGGCTGCCGGTCTAGTGGGTGACTTCCTCGGTCAGGGCGTCGTCGGGTTCAACACCATAACCTTGGTGCCGCACCAGACCGCTTGCCTCGACGTTACGCTACTGACTGACTTTGAGGTAAGTACGAATATATATAACCTATCACAAGGTAAGAGGCATAGGCCTGCACTTCGAAATGATTTCACACAAAAAGTATGAAAGCTATACGCTTCATAAATGACACAGAGAAGGCATGGCGGATGCATGCCTCTTAGTCGCCTCTTCTGCGTTACTAGCAAGAGAAACTGGAGCGACGTGCAAGAGGCGAGCTAGAGGCGCGCAAGAAAGGTGCTATCGCAACAAAGTCAGCCTATATAATGGCGCATCGTACCATCTCTTCACTTTGCATATTAAGCTCGCCTCTGGCTCACCTTTTCTGTGTAATTCACGCCTTAGGTTTTGATTAACCTTTTATAGAATAATATTTATGTAATCTGTGCTTTTATCTTCATCCGAGCGTCCAGGACTTACACTTGGGAACCTTGTAGGTCCTATGGGTACGTTACCAGATAATGGATGCATGGTGGGGGGAGGGGGCACCAAGATCTTCAGGCCTAAGCGAACCTCACCTGCAAGCCGGAACACCTGTTGATTACCGGACGAAGCTCTGGCGCAGTCCTGAGGTACCAGACGCTCCCGTAAAAATCGAAACCAACCAAATCATGGAAAGGAATAGGATAGCCGACCCCGGGGTCCAAAGCTAGTGAGTTCCATGGATACCAGTTTTTTGGAACAAAAATTGTATCACGGTTCGGGGGTGAGGCGGAATAGGAAATGGGTACGGGACGCAGAGAAGATAATGTGTTAATGGATTTTGACATAGGTATATCTGTATGCGTATAGCGCGCCTTTTTGTAATGTCATCTGTATGACAGCTATAAAAAGTGGTTGCTGGTCAAGTAGGGGTCTTTTGCGATACTACATTTTTTATTTCGTACGGCCAGTCTAGTACCTTTTTTATTCATGCGGAAATCCCCTTGGATACCCTCCCGCCGGCCAGCGGGGGTGATTATGTCATACTTGAACCGACCAAAACCACACGCCATCTCGGGTCCCTAATGCCGGGGTGTAAGTGACCCAATAAGGCAATTCCCTCACACCCCTGCTGAATATGGGAAGCCTATAATTTAGTTTTTTTTTTCTAGATTAAATACCTGAACGACTACCATGCAAGAGTTTTGAAGACTATCGGTCCAATTCTCAAGGATCGGGGTATGACATCCGCATATGCGTGGCTAGAGAAAGAATGCGCGGCAATCAACCGCGCCGCCATCTTTGTAAAATCTACGCCGTTTTTGGCGGCAATCAGTGTCGTTGTAATGTGGTTAGGAATGTAATTTAATTGTAATGTTATAATTGTAAATAAATTTACATTTTTTTGTTATAATTATTTTGAAGTTATAGGGCGGGCCCTCCAGCCCCGATGCTGGGAATTAACCGTAACACAGGTTAATAGTTACAAGGCGAGTCCAGAACCAATCTGCAGCCCCGTGCTAGGAATTAACCTGTTACGGTTAATTCTTAGTATGGGGCTAGAGATTGGTTCTGGACCCACCCTGTAACTCGACATCTTCTACTATTTAACGACTTTATGTTATTTTAGCATTAAGCACAAATATTGTTTTATGTTCAATAAAAAGATTATTATTATTATTTCCTTTATTTCATTAAATGTCATATAAATTACATTTTTTAATAATAATAATAATAAGATAATAATAAAGAAATCATTTATTTCAGGCAATATTTACATAACGATCTTAAATATGTAAACAGAGGCCCATATAATAGATACCTTACAACTAACATACATATTTGTATAAAACTTTGTTAATATTGGACTTAACCTATGTTAGCAATGTTTGGTGATGTCGCGTACGTAGGCATGGTGCCTCGGAACCGCCAAAACACGACATCCTTCGGCCAGAAGTCCGCGCGGCGGGGGCTGTGCGCACGTGCGGACGGCGGCGGCCGCGGGTGCAGGCGGCGGCACAGGCTGCACCGGCGCGGTCGGCGGCGAAATTGCTGACACGGAGCCTGACATCAGTGTTTTGTCGCGGGCTCCACGTAGCGCGTCGATATAATTTGAGGCGTCAGCTGACCTACTTACCGAGGCGGTGCTGCGCAGCGAACGTACTTCACTACGCAGTTCGGCGATAGTATTTTGTGATGCCTCAAATTTTATTTGTATGTCGGCCAGACTCTTCTTTAGGGACACGATGTCCTTTAGCAGGCTGGTGACGTCGAACGTGACGGGTTAGCTGGCTAAGCTCCCGCGCCACAAACGACGGCACGTCGTCAGGGTCCTTCTCCTTCAGCACCTTAATTATGTCCTGAAGGGTCTTCTTCCCTTGTTCATCACCCCTCCTGTGGGCAATGAAGGTGCCGCTGATCTTCAACGACCGGTAGAGCACCTCTTTGGCGCTGCAGATATCGTTCAAACTGAAGTTGCTGGAGCAGATCTGGATAGCGGACAGCTCGTCCATCACGTCCAGCTTCTGCTGCAGAAACGCCAGGAGCTCGTTGACGATGAGCGGCGCGTCGGCGGCACTCATGATGACGTGAGCAGCGGTGTGAGCCACGCTCAGTACGTAAATTAATAATTATTAGTCACTAATTAGCTCGCTCAGCAATGCGACCACATTGCAGCACGCATTGCACAAGGATTTTTAAATACATTCAATAAAAAAAGCAAATATATTTAAAAATATAAAAATAATGACCCACCAGCATAGGGTACAGGTACAAGCTGCCGGTGGTTAGGGCTCCAGAGAGAGGAATCTCCTTATTATTATTATAGATCGAGCTATATCACGCCTCACCCTAGAGTAAGGGAGAGGCGGCGAGATAACCCCGGCGAGGCAAGCAGCAGTCGGCCAGGGCATTACGACGATTGGCAGAGGAACCGCCGGACTATTCGGGTATTGTCAAGGAAGACCGCTCTCTGCATCGGGGCCGCCACTGACTTCCCACTAATCCCGAGCCTCCCTAGATGAACTGAGAGATCAAACCATTTGCTGATATAACAACCGGGACTATTTCTGTGGACCGCACCCCCCACTTGTCGGTAACCTCGTGCGCCAGGTCCAGATCCCCCCGCAAGTAGTACCTACGTTTCTTGCACAGATTATATAATATTATTATGTTACTTGCAACACGCCCTCGCTTCGCTTCCGTTTACCTATACGATTTTTTTTACCCAAAACATCGTAATTTACTCATATGTAGCCTACTAGCTGATGCCCGTGGCTTCGCCCGCGTGTAGTGCGGTTATCGGTTTTATACGCTTTTTATTAGCTTCACCTGTATGTTTGTTTGTATATTTGTACGTTTGTACGTTTGTACGTTTGTACGTTTGTACGTTTGTACGTTTGTACGTTTGTACGTTTGTATGGTTGTATGTTTGTATGATTGTATGTTTGTATGTTTGTATGTTTGTATGTTTGTATGTTTGTATGTTTGTATGTTTGTATGTTTGTATGTTTGTATGTGTGTATGTTTGTATGTTTGTATGTTTGTATGTTTGTATGTTTGTATGTGTGTATGTTTGTATGTTTGTTTGTAACCGACTTCTTTGGGCGCGATTTTGACCCACTTTAAACGGCCAGATTTCGTTCAAACTTTGTAGATTTATCGAGGACCGATGACAATACACTAATTTGATAAAATTATTCCATTTTTAATTTGCTAAATAATTTAAACGCTTTTTTAGGGATTTTCTTTAGAAAAGCCCTATTGCTATCGAGTTGTCGTCGACGTCGTCGTTGCCAATTTTCTGTCACGGTTTTGGGTATGAAGGAGATGAGCTATCGAGTTGCTGTTTTCGGTTATAGATTCGTGCTGGGGTGAACCATTGCAAGATAAAGAAAGAGAAAAAAAAATCACTTGTATTCGGCTGCGCTCGTCTCAGGAATTCAACTTGTTTAAAATAAAATACATTTTTTTTATTTACACTATTATTAATTTCCCTTTTTCCACTCCGACCAACTAAACGGATCAATTAGTTGATCCGTTTGATACTCTTAAAGACACTTCGTTCCTAATCGGACCAACTAATATGATCTGTGTTAACTTATAATGAATGGTCTTAACGAATCAACTTACTTGGAATCCACATTATACTCGTACTCTATCGAAGTGAAAAATCTGACGAATGACAGTAGCAAACGAAATATCACGTGACATAAGTATATCATGTCGCTGGTCTCAAATGAAATAATATACTACGATAAAAATTTACCTTTTTATTTGTCCTTAATAAACTTAAATCCTTAAACAAAAAAATTAACGAACCTATTTTTTTCTTATTTTATATTTATCTTACTTTTTTTTTAATATCTTTATTTACAAAAAATACAAGCATGAAATATATCTAAGTATTTAAAATTATTATTATTATTTATTCTTTATCTCTATATTACTTTTTCTAATGCTTATCTTAATTTCTCCATTGCATGCCCAAGACTTATATTATTATTTAAAAAACTGCATCATTATATGTCGAATAATTCCATCTTTGTTCGCATATTTTCTGTTCCTTTTTGTGGGTGTTTGTAATCTATTAAGCTTTTCGTTTCTTGATACAAAATTAAGTAAACGTAACAAAGTCACGTTCTTGTTGAAAACTTTATTTAATTTCGAATGAAATGATTCCAAAACATTGTTGGTACGGTGCCGCTGACCAAACACACTTATAATTTTGAGGTAGTTGCGTTTTTTAAGTAAACGGTTTACATATGCCATAAAACTTGACATTCTCAGGTCACTTTCTTTGTACTCCGTTTTAATGTACTCCCAACCGTCTAATATCGAAGTTTCCGGTAATAAAGGAAGAATAGCACAAAGCCCTACAATTCTTCGCTCTTCTTTGCACTTATAGTTTAATCTTTTTGCTCTACGCCACATATTATGGGTCCAGTGATAAAAACAACCTTTAATTGAGACATCTGGATATGCTGCTGTTATAGCGTTACATAAAGCGACTTCGAAGTCGCAATGTAATATGCTAATTTTTAAGTCCGTTAATTTTGTTTTTAAAAGTTCGATGAGTATTGAATAAGTTATTTGCTTTTTATCAGGCATTAAGGCGTAAATTAATGGTTTCGTTAGAACTGTGTCTTCTGAGCTGCCGAAGTCCCCGTGGATAGTTAACAATTGATAAAATGGTTTGGGGCAACTTTGAAATGTAGCATCTATGAAAAATTCTTTTGTGTTAGCTAGTTGTGATAGTGACTCCTTTGAACAAAAAACAAGCATTCTGTTATTTTCATCCTCATATTCACACAGAAGAAAATCTCTATGTATTTGTGGCACTTCAACCTCTCTGTAACACCTAAATACAGTTTTTGAAGCACCAATTGCTTTATGTCTGGTGTCATAAAGTCCGCTTTTTAACTTAGAGAGTTTAGGCATTTCGGCAACAAAATTTAGTCCCTTGTCTAACATTTCACAAAGAGAATCCTTATAAAGTCGAGTTATCGGTAAATCACTTTCAGCTGCTTTAATCTTTAATTTATTAATTTCCATTAAAATCTGATTTTGTGAGCCATCCATTACACAAGTATGAGGTGTCTTTTTTAATATGTTGGTATCCTGAAATCAAATCAATAAATAAAAGAATAGGTAAAAACTTAGGTCCCACACATAGGATTACGTAGTTAACAGTGAAGGGGATCAGGCCTTTGTCCACAGAACGTGATAGTCCCAAATTTATTCTAAGTCTGGGTGTTAATTTTATCTATAACATAATAAAAAAAAATCGATATAATATAATATGTATATCCGTTGTCTAGATCTTATACAAAAGTGTAAAGTATGTTTAATTTGGGCTAGATGGCGTTGTGTGACATGTCCCACAATATTTATTATATACCTACCTACTATTATTTCTGTACTAATAATGTAATGGGGGGAATGTGGTTAGTACTCACTTTAAACGTGATGCTCGCTTTGCACTTCTGTCGTTTATAATTGGTACATCTTAAATAAGCTGCACCATTTTTAAACATCCGTACTTTAGAATATTGGTAATTTTCATGTAAATAAATTATACCCCCGTTTTTCTTAAATTTTTCAAAAGGCAGATTCTCACTCATTCTTCTGGATCTCACTCACGGAAAACCTGTTATTAATTATTTTGTATTGATATAGAAAAGCAGGATGTACAGAAAATTCAATGACATACTTCAAATTAATCAACACTTACCTTTTTCACAAGTAGCCAGTTATATAAACATTAGATACTAAAGGAGTACTTACCATTCGTCGTATTGTAAGGAACTATTTTATGATCCAAATTTTGTTACTAACGGATCAACTATAAGTTGTGCCGTTAGGATAAAAAAGAGTTGACCCGTTTATTTCCTAACGAATCAACTGAATAGTTGATTCGTTAGGAATAAAAATAGTTGATTAGTTTTAGTTGATCAGTTTTAGTTGGCCGGAGTGGAAAAAGGGATTAATTTATATTTATGGAAATTTTTAATACTATTCTTAATTAAAATTTATTAAAACTTATTTTCTATTTTTTTAGTTCGGTTTTCTATAAAAAGCGTGTTTTTTAGTTTTTTTTGAACTATTATTATTTAGTCATGTCTCCGGTTCTACCTAACCAATTGCAATCAAACATATGACAGATTTTAAGTCTGACCTAGATTTTTCTAATAAAACAACCGCATCAAAATCCGTTCCGTCGTTTTTGCGTCCATCGCGAACAAACAGATAATAGTTCAAAAAAATATATTTTTCTGTTCAGATTCGTTCAGAGCAAGTATTTTTTTAAATAACTCCAATGTACAGACACGGCTTATTTACAATTTTATAATAGAGAATACATATTTCAAATGGAGAAGATTTTTTGCATATAAGTGCAGTAATTTCGAAGATTACCCCAGACATTTATACAAACTCACAAAATTCGGCCTCTCTCTTTATAATATTAGTAGATTTAGAAGTAGATTTACTTAACTAATTATAATAATAATAATATAATAATAAACATGAAACTCACTTGGTCTAGGCCCGTGATTTCATTAATTCACCGAAGTGTCCTAAACACCTCGAGAGAAAAAATATACAACATAAAATAATAATAATAATTTTATTTGTTTGTAACACAAAAAACATTTTTCACTCCTCTTGCTCAAAAAGACCGTCATTGTGGCGTACCAGCGCGAAGAAAAAATAGCAATTCTTCCCCTAGGGGAAAAGTTTTTTTTTTTAATTTTTGTGTGTCAATTGACAAAAACGAAAAGTCTTTAGTCATAAGTAGAATAATCATGAATAAAGACTCGACTTATTACTGTTTCATAAAAAACGAACTTCATTTTAATTTTGAAAATGGAACTAAAATCGGCGATCTCTGGTAGAATGCATGCAATGTGTTGCGGCTACAGAAGAAACAAAAAAAAGACATTGGCGCGAAAACTTTATATTGGATTGTTTTATTTTCTCGCAATCGTAGTGAAAAGTATAGTGTAACACACGGCGCTAAAACCCATTAAAACTCGGTTTCTCTGTCATTTTAGCTCCTTGTATAACAATCTACTATTAAGCACTTCATATAATATAACATAATGTATATATTGTGGTGAGACTGGTGCCTAAACTAGACTTTGGGGTCTGTATTTCAGGACACCCGATCTCCTCCGCAACTTGAATATTTACATTTCATATGTGTAATATAGTTTAAGCGCAAATTATTACAGTAAGATATATTTGTGTATGCGAAAACAATAATAATAACAATGATAATCGGCATGCATATTAAGTAATAATAGTGTTAGCATGTGAGTGTGTGTGTGTGTGTGTGTGTGTTTGTGTGTACATGTACTGCAAGTGTAAGGCTGTGTGTGTATTATACGGGGATATCAAGCAATTGTTCTGTTGCATCGTAGTTTAGTGGTCACTGGCTAGTTCGGGTTTGTATGTAGTTGAAGTGTGTTGCATCAACAATGTGTGTAATATGAACAATTGACGGACTGTGAGTACTTTGCTTTCTTTATAAAGTTGTGCTGTGGGGTAACTGAAAGGAAGAAAGGTTGAAACCTTTTAAATAGCTCTCTGTGTTCTCTCGAGTTGCAGGAGTGTGGTCTTTAGGGCTCCACCCCAGGACGTAATGCAATAACTGAGTATTGACTGGGCCAGGGCGTAGTAGACCGAAGTCATGAACTTTGCATCTCCCACGTGTCTCAAAGTTTTGAACACAAACATAAGTTTCCGTAACCTATTGTTTAGGGTTTCAATATTTTCTTGAAAGCTTAGTCTACCGTCAATTGTAACTCCCAGATACTTCACGCTTTGAGCTTTGCAGAGGCGAGTACAGGAACAGGTCCTGTTGTGAGGTGCTGGACATGTGTGAGCAATAATATTGTGATGTTGTAACAGTCTTGGAGTGTTTTGTTTAAGAGAAAAAAATATTTGTTGTTTTACTTCTGTTAAGGGTAAGTAGATTGTCCTGCAGCCACTCAGACACAGCGTTAAATCCCGACTGAGCATACTCATATACTTTACTCCACGTGTTAGCACTAAAAAGGAGGGTGGTGTCATCCGCGAACGTGATGACTCTGCCTTTAGGGATTGTGAGCGCACCCAGGTCGTTTATATATATCAAGAAGAGACTAGGACCAAGGATACTGCCTTGAGACAGCCGTAAGAGAGAGTGCGCTCTTCACTAACATATTCATCTATTTTAACTCTCTGGGTACGCCCACTCAGATAATCTTTGAGGAGATCTAGTGGAACTCCTCTAGTTCCCAAATTTTCCATTTTTTTGGCACAAGATGGGTACAGAGACCGTGTCAAATGCCTTACCAATGTCTAGGAAAATGCCTACTACTTTCGGCCTGCTATCCAGGTTCGTAACAACGTAGTTAGTTAGATCATGAACTGCATCACCTGTTGATTTACCAGCTCGAAAACCGTATTGAGAGGCCGATAGGAGGTTGTTAGTTTCCAAGAAACTAACCAGTCTTTTGTTCAGGATCCGTTCAAGCACTTTTGAGAGGGCCGAGAGGACAGCGATTGGTCTATAGTTATTGACACGGTCTCTCCCTCCATTCTTGTAGATAGGATGTACTACTGCTCTTTTAAAAGGTTCGGGGAATTTACCCGTGCACAGTGAGAGGTTACATATATGCGTGAGTGGTGGTACAATTGTAATTGAATGTTTCTTAAGCAGTTTGGTGGGTATTCTGTCCCATCCCACTGCACAGTCATCTCGAAGAGACATCAATAGATGAAAAACCTCTTGCTCATCTGTTGGCAACATTACCATGGACTGAGCTTTATTGTTGGTAACAAGCGGTTTCGTTACGACTATCGGATGTTTTGCAATCTTTTCTGCTAGAGATTTGCCAACTTGCGTAAAGTAGGTGTTTACTGTGTTAACGGCCAGCTCTGGTGTTGCAAAGGAGGTTAATGAGTGAGCAGAAGTATTTTCTCTTTTTTTCGTTCGCCCTTATATATTAATAATGGCAGTCCATAACTGCTTAGAGTTATGACCAGCCCTACCAATTTCGGACTTCTCATAGTCTATTTTTAGTTTTTTTTATTAGCTTATTGCAATAGTTCCTATACCTCGTGAAAGTAACCCTCAAAGTTATATTTCCAGGTGCCTGTTTGAGTTTTTTATGCAACCTGTCTCGGTGTCGGACACATCGCAGCAAACCAGGCGTTATCCACGGCTTTATGATATTTTTCCTATTTGGTACTTTGACAGTTTTGGAGTTTAACATAATCGCCTGAGTAATAAGGGTAATCAACTGTTCAGCCGCAGCATGAAGGTCATCTCATGGGTTTTATAGACAGCCCCAAAGTCAATTCGTTTGAGGTACACATCGAGCAGGTCGTAGTCTACCCGTGTTGTGGTTTTCCTCATCACTATTTTAGGTGTATTTTGCATTAAAAATAACAAGACAGTCTCGTGATCAGTTAGGGAAGAATGATCCACAAAGGTTTTCGCGGGCAGTTGTGTTTTTAGCATGAAGTGATCTAGACATGTGTCTTTTCGTGTCTTTAGTGTATGGGCAGGCAGTAGCCCATGAGAGGTAAGGAGGTTTAGGTAAGTGTATTTTTGTGCTGTATGGAAATGTTTACGGATATTAATGTTAATGTCACCGGTTATTATTAAATTACTGAAGTTCGAGATATTGGTTAGGATCTGGTCCAGTGAGCCCAGAAATTTAGTAAAATCGCTGTATGCAGGTGGCCGATAGATCGCTAGAATTATAGTGTTATTATTGACTTGGATTTGAAGACAGTTGGCTTCTAGGATTGAGGATTCCTGCACGGACACATGAAGCTGCTCATTAGCGTAAACGATTACGCCCTCGTTTTGCGTCAGATTTTTATTCGTATTAAAGCGATTGTAACCTGGTAAGTTAGGGATGCTACTAGTTTTAGGGAGCTAGCACTAAGTCAATACAATAACGTCCCAATCTATCTTTGTTCTAACTAGTGTTGTGTAGAATTGTGTCATGTTTTTTGTTATACTTCTTATATTTTGATTGACGCATTTTAGTGTTTGGTTCAAGTCAAAAATCGACGGCCGTCAGTTGTCCAAGTCACAGTACGACGAATCCGATACCGAGACAATGTCGATATTGTTTAAATTATCCTGGATAGTATCGAATTTTAATGTAATAATATCCATTGTACAAGCTTATGTAAGTTTTACTGTGTTTTGCAACTGTCACACGATCAGAATGAGCATATACCACGCTCGCAAGATCAATAACTGCTGCAAGCTGCAGGACAAAATAAGTAATAGCATTTGCAAAACCGCCTGAATAAACCTCGATAGTTGATACTACGTATTCTCGTGAGAATGGTGATGTAGATGCCAGTGAAGAGTATTTTTTGTATTTGAATTATTTTGTATAAGTGTGTGTCTGGGTCTGTCTGTGTGAGTAGGTCATAAGGGGTAAGTGTCATACATGAGTTATACATGTATTATTGGTGATATTAGTATATATGAAAGAAATACACATAAGCGCAAATCAAAAATAATAATCCTTCAGATATAACATTGCATGCAATAAAACGCGACTAGCTCCTGACAGCTAGTCACTTTTTTCTTCGCAGCTATAAAATATCTTCTTCGGATTTTATGAGCTGACTGGGAGCCCCTTCTCTCTCTCTAACATATAACTTCCCATTAGCAGTCCAGCACTGTTGGTAGTCGCTACTCTTAATAAACTCGCGTGTGAGGTAGTAAAGGTATTTATTGGAAGCCTAGGACAATTACTTCGGGCCACCAACCAGATGGACACCGAAGTCTTAAAATCACGCAAAAAAAAACAAAATCTTATCTCACTTTTTATCACTTTTCTCGACGTTTTACATGATTCTAAGTCTAACTAAGCAAAAAAAATTTTTGCGTCAGTCTGTCTGTTGGTCTGGATGTCTGGATGTCTGGATGTCTGTTTACGCAATAACTCAAGAACCACTTATCCGATTTTAAAAATTCTTTCGCCAATCATCTTGTTTGGTTAAAGGGCAGAACTGATTAGATTTTGGGGTTTGTACGTTCAAGGTTTCGGGTACCTACCATACAAATTGTCCCTAAAAAATCATTTTTTTTGTGTTTTTGACGTCGAAGACGTTTGATTTGATTTCATTTTCTTCATATTTATTGCTCAATATATAAAGACGCGTCGAATAATATGCATAAAGCCTAAGGTCTGTAATTTTGAATAAAAATACTGCAACAAAAATATCTAAGTTTGGCCCGAAGTTTGACAATCACTGTGTGATTTCCGCCCCACTAGATTTTCTTTTATGTGGGTCGTGTTCAAACGGTTTTCTTTATTTAATTTGTTAAAGTTTTTGGTAGACTTTAAAAACTGCTCCTTAAATGTTAATGAGGTTAATTGAACGATAACCGTTCCACATGACGATTTATTTCTTTTTAGGCGAACGATACTTTTTATATCTGATGCACTTACTGGTTGGTTAATAATGTTGCTAAGTTTTACAAAAGTACCAATTAAAGTGTGTGTTAATTCGAGTGATCCCGCTTTGATCTGCTTTTCCAAGTAGTCAACTTTATTTTCTAATATTTTTATAATTTTTTTATTTCTGTTACAGTCTTCCTTTAGGCTGTTTATTTCCAATATTGCTTCATCATACTTTTCGGACAAAAATACTACAGTTTTTCGGATTTCATCATTTTGGGTTCTAATTTCGGCGTTTTGGGTACTAATCCTATTGTTTTGCAAGCGGATATCCTCAAGAGCTGATTGAAGGGTATCCATTTTATCACTTTGCTCGGTTTGTTTCATTACTAACGCAGCAAACATGTTCTTCATATCTTTCATCATAGTCTCCATGCGATCAAGTTCATCCTCACCTCGCTTTCTTTTTCTTTGTGCTGTAGTATTATTCTTAGTAGCAGCAACGTTACATTCGGTACTACTGGACGATGTTAAGTTCGGTTCGGAAGTGTGAAGTGGTGTTGACGAGGACTTCGGGGGTGTTCGTTTGATGCCACTGAACATATTGGTTGGTATATGGTATGTAACACCAGTTATTAATATTATAATATTGTAGTGTAAACAGTAGTAGGTAATATTATTACACTTTGAGAGTACCTATCCACTACAACAGCATCAGTAATCCAAAAACAGCACCTACAATTATATGCGTTTCACTTAATAATATTCTACTACTTTACTCACTATGTTTACAAGTTGAAACGCGCAGAAGTGCTTGACGGCTGCAGTGTTGATGTCTCGCATGTCACGCGGGATTCGTATCTTCTTCGTATTGTACCGACGATTGCCGAAATAGGTCGCCGCGCCGGCGCCGTGCAGTCTCGAGCGACAGCCGAGTGTGCGTCAGTGGATGTCCTTGATGGACCGATGTTTGCCGAACGAAGGCCGGTTGTTGAACTCGCTACGTGACCTTGCCAGGGCCGTCTTTACCAGAGGGTGCAAGGGGTGTGGTGCACCCGGGCGCGGAGCGCCCGGGGGCACCTGTCGAGCGCTGATTTTTGGTATTTCATTGAACTTAACGCCATTGCACAGTTTTAAATACTTGTTACTTACGACAAATATGTATGCGCAAGCAAAAAAAAAAAGTCATCAACAATAATATTTTCACCAAAGTTTTCACCTTAGCAGCTCAAACATACTGGGTTCCCTGCTTAATAAACTGCCTGAGGGAAACGCGTTTTCCCTGCGAGAGTGCGCGAAAGTGATTTGAATTTAGAATGCTGCGAATTATCATTGTTACATACGAAACACGTCATTCGAAGTTCGATTTATCAATTATTTTTTTTGTGGACATGGCACTAGTTGACTTTGTGTTTATCCAATTTCAGAACACCCAAACAATAAAACGTTCGGAAACTAATAAACCTTTAAAATGAAAATTATTTGGTAATATTGTAATTAAATATCTATTTAAATAATAAAATATAATGAATACACTGAAATAAAGAAAATGTTTTAGAAAAAATACGAAATAGTTATGCACAAATAATTTATAGTTTTAAAAATCTTTATTGGTACAACAGAATACTACGGATACAGTTTCAGAACGTAACTTTAAAAATAGCGGGAAACAAAAATCAATATTATTTCTTCTTCTTTTGTTTTTCGGTACATAGGTAACTACTTAAAATTAGTGTTGCATATCACAAATTCATAAAATATGAGTGAGTCTAGTGACGAAAACAGCAATTTAACACCTGAAGAATTAAAACAACAAGTGTTGAATGCTGAATTCAGTTTTCTTCCTCAGAAATCATGTGATAGATATCTGAAAACCTATGATGTTTTCAATAAATGGAGACTTGAAAAGGGCGCGAACACTTTCTCGGAGAATGTATTATTGTCGTACTTCATAGAATTATCACAAACGAAGCAATCACCTACAATGTGGAGTACCTATTTATTCGATGTTGAAAGCTACAATAAAGACAACACATGTTCATATTGAAACTTATCCCAAACTTATTGCATTTTTGAAAAGAAAGTCAGTAGGACACAAGTCTCAAAAGTCCAAAATTTTTTCAATCTCTAATATTGAAAAATTTCTTAATGAAGCTCCGGACTGCAATTTTCTCGCTGCAAAAGTAAGTTTATACCTTTGATTATATAAATGTCTAGATGGAGCGTCGCCCTACTACCAACAGATATAAAACAAGCCAACCGATGTAAACATGTGTGCGTGCGGCCGGTGTTTTACACGATGCATTCATTTTTCTGTGTGCGTAATTAATGATACCAGCTACTACAAAATTTCCCAAAAATCGCATAGCTATAATTACATTAATTAAATGCTAAGTTTTAAATAATATATGTACGTATTTTTATGACAGCCTCTGTGGCGTGACAGTAGTAAACGCGACTGGTACGTAAGGGCCGCGGGTTCGATTCTTTGCATTGCTCTGGGTACTTTCATGCCTCAGGGAGCACGTGAAGCCGTCGGTTACGGCTGCCATACTAATATTTATGGCAGTCGTTACCGGGTAGTAGGAGCCCTAATTCACAGTATTGTTTGAAATATAAAGTTTAAATAAGAAGATATCAATTTTTAAAGTTTTTGTTTGTCTGTTTGTTCCGGTGAATCTATGAAACGCCTAGACCGATTTTGACGGAACTGTCACTGGTAGATAGCTGTTCTGACGGTATGTTTATGAAAATATGTATTTGAAATGTCCAAAGTCTTGAATTCAAATTGGACATAATATAATTTGAATTAAAAACTAGACTAGACATTTGGAAAAAATTAAAAATATGCAATTAAAAATGTGGACAAATTGGACATAATATAATTTGAATTAAAAACTAGACTAGACATTTGGAAAAAATTAAAAATATGCAATTAAAAATGTGCCACCATTCTTAACTTGGTACGTGTGTAATGGTGATACTCTTTCCTGAGACTTTGCATTCAGCTTACCATCAGGCGAGGTGAAGTCAAATTGACGTGTACTATATATATTTAAAAAAACTGGAGGGTACTAGATTAGATTGGGTGACACGATATTTAACCATAAAACAAACCAGTGAACGATAAAGACGCTTCTAATAATACTTCATTTGTCCAGTTCTAATTAGAAGTTGAGGAGTTATGAGGATGAATATATATATATATATATATATCATACAAATGTACATACATACATATATACCTACATAGCCTGTCAAAATCCTAATTTGCCTTTGCCGTAGTCGGGTAAAAAGATAGTAGTAGATGTTTAGGTAACTTGTTTATAGTCGGGAAGTACCTATCTCCAAGCTAAGGGGCAGAAAAATAGGCTTCAAAGGACTCAAGAGTAACATAATAAAGAAATAAGTACCCACATTCTACGATATAATGCTATTAGTGCTAATTAAGCCTTTTCATATCAAACACGGCATATTTATCTCAAATTTATTTTTTAACACAGTACTTTATGGCCGCTAGAGGCCACCACATTAGCTTCAATGACACCACTATAGCCTATAGCCTATAACTAGCGGACAATAAAGACGCTTCTAATGGTACCTCATGTGTCCAATAACATTCTAATAAGTAGTTGAGGAGTTATAAAGCAACAGATGAACATACATTTGCTTGTCAAAATCATTACCTTCCTTTAGCTTTGCCGTAGTTAGTAAATAATGTTCTAATCTAAATCAATGAAAATTTGGTAGATTGACTCCCCCAACCGATAAACATGAATTAAAAAAAACTGGCAACACTCACAAATATGGCGTGTGATAAATGACATTATTTTATGATGAAAAGAAAAATAATATACCTTGTATTTTGGTTACTTACCGATGATAGGTAATGTGTGTAGTAGTTTTTATAAGTCCTTTATAATTCCGGCACACTTTAATAGTACAAGTCGCCATTATTTCGACAGTTTTTGTTTATTGTTTTTCGCGGGAATTACGTTGTGACACCGAGCCGACACGATGGTCACTGAACCAGCGCGTAAGTACTTAGGGTATAGAAGTTATCCCTTATTTTTTGGGACGCTTGTGCGCATTTGACACTCCATCTAGACATTTATATAATCAAAGGTTTATACTTAATTAGTAATATATGTGCACGTATGTACGCTAACCATTTTCGCTAATATTTACTAAAATACGAGTTACTTATGTAAAGAAAGTGGGTAAATACTACGTTTTGTTTCTTATACATTTTAATTACTAACATTTTACTTATATAATATTTTTATTACAGGTTATCCTCATTATTGGAATAAACGGAGCATGCCTCTCGAACAAACTGTTAAATCTGACTGTTAATGCCATCGAAAATCATTCTGACGAACTGCTATTAGTCAACCTACCCAACACAAAGACAAACATTGACAGGTCCTTTGTTATTCGCGACGAATATGTGAAAATTGTCGAGAAATATAAGGCATTACGACCTGATAATACGAAAACAGATCGATTTTTCTTGCAGTATCGTAATGACAAGTGTTCAAGACAGCCTATGGGAATCAGTAAAATAGGCGGGACACCACAACAAATAGCCACTTTTTTAAAATTACAAGAGCCTCACCTTTACACTGGACATTGCTTTAGGCGAACTTCGGCCACGCTTTTGGCTGATTCAGGAGCCAACCTCACAACATTAAAACGTCATGGCGGCTGGAAGTCAAACACGGTCGCGGAAGGATATATTGAAGATTCGATCGAAAATAAGTCTAAAACCTGTAAACGCATAATACAAAGCATAAACTTTAATCCTGATCCTTATGCAGACCCGCGCCCCTCTACTTTCAAAGACACAAATATCATTGAAAATTCGGTAAGAAGCCGCACCGAGTCGCCAACGTTTACTAATAGTATTGTCTCGTCACAGTCCAATAAAGAAATAGAAACGAACTCGAGTCAAACTCAAATCGCAAACTCCACGGTATCACCTATAAGGTATCACTTCCTAATAAAACTATAAATTTTCAAAATGTAACTTTTAATAATTGCAATTTTAAATTTTAGTAGATACTTATTGTTTGCAAATATATATGGTTTCATTTTTATTCATATTGTATTTTTTTATCTCTAATAATGTTCTCGCTGCTAAGGTGAAAAGTTGTATGTGTCACGCGAGAGAAAAGTTATTTCCAGCAGTGCTATTCTCTAAGGACACAGCCTTGCGCGCAGCGTTGCGCTCGTCGACGAGCTCGCAAAATGCTGCTTTGGATTTATATTTTATTTTAATTTTGATTTTAATTTATGATTTAGATTTAGATTTAGATTTAGATTTAGATTTAGATTTAGATTTAGATTTAGATTTTAGATTTAGATTTAGATTTAGATTTTCGATTTAGATTTAGATTTAGATTTAGATTTAGATTTAGATTTAGATTTTTGATTGATGATGAAATCCAAATCCAAATCCAAATCCAAATCCAAATCCAAATCTAAATCTAAATCTAAATCTAAATCATAAATTAAAATCAAAATTAAAATAAAATATAAATCCAAAGCAGCATTTTGCGAGCTCGTCGACGAGCGCAACGCTGCGCGCAAGGCTGTGTCCTTAGAGAATAGCACTGCTGATGTAATTCCACCGGTTTTAAATACTTAATTTAAAATTTTTATGTACAATATAAAGATAAAATAGTCGAAGAAGTAGAAGCAGCTTCATTTTTAGGCATTACTATTGACAAACACTGTAACTGGAAACAGCATATAGAAAATATTTGCCTAAGTTTGGAGAGGTTTGTTTATGCACTATATCGCTTGAGCCAAATATCAAGTATAGAAACTGCTCTCAGTGCATATCACGGGTATGTCTCGTCAAAATTAAGATATGCACTCATAATATGGGGCAATTCAGTAGAGGCCAACAGAGCATTCATTGTTCAGAAAAAATGTATACGAGCAATATTTGGTTTACAGCAAACAGACAGTTGTAAGGAATATTTTAAAAAGTACAATATACTACCACTGCCTAGTCTATATATTTTCGAGATTTGTGTCTTCGTACGCAGTCATTTGCATCTATTTTGTAAGCACAATGATGCCGTAGTTCGAGCGAGTAGACACATTCATAAGCTTTTAATTCCTAAGCAAAGAGTGAATGTTTTTAGTAAAAATGTATATTGTATGGCAATACATATTTATAATAAGTTACCAAATAGCCTCAAAGAAATTAATACGATCAATGCATTTAAAAGAAAACTGTTTACCCTACTAATGGATAAATGTTCTTATACTATTGACGAATTTTTAAATAACGGTAAATTGTGATAATTGTCTTTTTTTGCATGATAATGTACCTATATGATAATTTTAACTATCGAATAATTTAATTTTAATTGTAAGACATTTTTGTACGCCACACAGTGGTAGAGTATGGCTTGCACCTAAAATGCGCACATCTAAAATTTCTGTACCCACTCACCCATATTCTGACAAATAAACTTTCATTTCATTTCATAAAGTGGGTCATAACAAACGCGTGGGTTACCAAAGCAAATAGTTAAGTTATAGTCCATACAAATGCCATAACAGTATTATTTGCCATTTCAAATATGAAACTGATCGCCGCCGCACGACTCCAGCTAGTGAGCAGCGCGCTGTTGCTATTCTAATTTCGAACTAATCGCCGCGCGGCGCCAGTCAGTAGGCAGTGTTAGCGCGCTGTTAATTTCACTAACTGTTTTAATAATTAAAAATAAACAAAATATAAAATGTTTTTTTTTTGTTTCCTCGCAAATGTGTTAAAAAACATCGTACGATATACGTGCGTATTGGTTATAACATGCTCGGCTCAATTACGCCCTCGCCTACGGCTCGGGCTGAAATTCCGCCTCGCATGTTATAACCATCTTAACGCACTAATATCGTAATGTACATATCATTGTACACTGTAGATGTAGGAATAAATAAAAGTTTAAAATTATAAATATTGATTTCTTTTGCGTGAATGTTGCTTCAATTATCCCACTAATATAATAAAATGCGACAGTTTGGATGGATAGATGAATGTTACTCTTTCACGCAAAAACAGGTGAACGGATCTGGCTTCTAATATCATAATGTGAAAGTTTGGATGGATGGATGTTTGTTACTCTTTCACGCAAAAACTAGTGAATGGGATCAGAATTCCACGCTGGCGGAGCCGCGGGAAACAGCTAGTTTATAATAATTGTACATGTATCAATTCGCAAGGTAATGAAATAAAACCATTTTAAAATGTAATATAGTTTATACACTTCATTTTTTTTACAAAATTTAATAGTTTACACCCAAAAGAACTTTATTATTTTAATATTCTTGATATTTCTTTAGTTCTGCCTATCCCCACAGACGGGCGGGGCGGATCCACCCGATGGAAATGCGCGTTGGGCTGGTGAACCCCTATTCTCAATACCTGTCCGGTGAAGAGTCTGGCTAAGGCCTGGGAGGAGCGCAGGTCGCGAAGATCCCCAGAACCAGGCTAGTGGTTACCTTCAAGTGGTGCCGCCTGTTATTGGTCTGGTTCCTTAAGAAACAGACGCAACAAAACATCGCAGCTAAAAATTCCCCCCATCCAATATCCCATCCTCTACGTCGACTTATTGGTGTGCGGGACCCGCAGCCCCACTCGATCACGGGTGTCGACACATTCCTACCCCATCCAGCAAAACCGGCAGACCCGGACAACAACTAAGCGCAATGGAAAAAAGAGAAAACGATATACCCCAGGCGAAGCCGGAGAATCCCCTCCTGGACCTTCCCAAGGTTCAGGCAGTCCCTCGTATTCTGGGGGGGACACCCGTGCGCCAACAAAACTTCAACCCAAGAAACCCCGTGGTCAGGTGGTACGTCCCGGTAGGTCTCTATCTGAGACTCTCGGGGACGACCTGACCCAAATGAGCATTGCAGAGAGCAATGCTCAAAGTACCATCCAGAAGGAGCCCATGACCAAATCCATGTGGAAGAGATTAAGGGCTCGCAGGAAAAAGCAGGGTGAGCAATCGAACCAGGTCAAACCCCGGGGCTCGTCAGCCGCAGAGGCAACGACTGTGACTCAGGGAGGGGCCGGTTCGAGACCTCAAAAAGTCAAACGCCAGAGTACCGATCCTAACGAAAGGACACAGCAACGTCCATCGAAAAAAACCCAAGACCGCAAGGAATGAGGGACCACAAAGACCCAAAGCGGGTTAAAGTGATCTCTCCGTCATTATCCAGCGGGAGGACGGGGTGGCGATGGACGAGGCTACTGCCACCGAAATCAGGTCAAGATTAACTGACAAGATCCTTAAGACCCTACAGGACGAAGCCGATGGACGCGGCCGAAACGTAGCATTCGACGCCTCGGGGCTGGTGGCAGAAGGATACTTCCTTGTGACACCAACCACCGAGGAGGCTATGACCTGGCTACTAGGCTGCGACTTACTTACTACTACTTATAGTTACACTGCCAGTCTGTATATTATGTAAATTTAAGGAAAATGTTTTTGTACCTTGAATTCTGTCTTTCTGTACAATGTCATTTCATTATTACTGGTGTTGAAATAAATTATTATTATTATTATTATTATTACTTCGGAGACCAAGATGGGGTACCCCTGAGATCCAAGAAACTCGACAAACACAGGATGTCGATCTGGATCCCAGGCAGCACTGACAAGATACCTGTAGACGAGCTGTTCTTCCTAAAACGGCAAAACGTCTACAGGGAAGAGTTGCGGTTTCCTGAATGGTCCCTCATTCGCAGGGACGTATTACCCTTGGGTGTACGACTTGTGATGGGGGTCCCTCAGGAGGTCGCAACACAAGAAACCATCTGGCTCCACTATCAAGCCACAAGGGTCCATGCCAGGCTTCTCGGCAAAACACCTGCTGAGCCCGAAGCAAGATGCATATGCAAAGACATATGTCCCAAGCACCATACAACAAAGGCACCAGGTGCGGCGCCGGCCGACAACTCCACCGTAGTAAGTGGAGCAAGTCGACCGAGCACAACACCCAACAGCACACAACAAGCACGAAACACAGAGGGGCCAAAGCCCGAAGGCGGGGGAGACGGATCGAAAACGGGCACCTCACAGAAAGAGGTCCCCACTGAATGTCGCAGGCCCCACCGACAGGCTAGCCCCGCACACCCCACCACCACACACCCCCCCCCCCCCTACGACGCGGAAGGACCTGACACCCCCACCAAGTGTAGCATCGCTACAACCACATTGGAAAGGGGTGCAGTCTCCCAACGCGAAGACCAAATAGGGAGGGAGCAATAACACACACATGCATACATACATCAACACAAACAAATGAACACACCCAGAAACACACCACAAAAACACACACAAAAAAATAAGAATAGTCCAAGTAAATCTCCACCACTGCCACGATGCCATGAATGAGCTGTGCAAATATGTGGTGGAAAAGAAAATCGATATCGCTCTGCTGCAAGAACCACACGTCTATAACGGACGCGTGACTGGGCTGGGCTCTCTTGGAGGAGACATCTTCTATCATGCTGATGGTGAGTCGAAACCAAGGGCATGCATCTACGCCAGCAGCAGAGTGAGATCGTTAGAACTAATAAAAGCAGATTGTTACAGTGACCTCGCTAGTATTGCAGTGACAGTACAAGCGGAAGCAGGAAATAAAGTAAGGGTGCTCTTTGTCTCTGCGTACCTACCCAGCGAAAGGGACTTCGAGCCACCGTCCCAGGAAATGGAGGAAATAACAAGAAAATACCAAGGTAAGAACATTCCTATTATTCTAGGTTGTGATGCCAACGCCCACCACGTGGTATGGGGCAGCACGGACTGCAATAAAAAGGGGGACTTACTCCTGGATTTCATTAGTACTACAGGAATGGAGATTCTAAATGTGGGCAACACGCCTACGTTTGTCACCAAATCCAGAAGAGAAGTGCTGGATATTACTATCGCTACGAACAGTATAAGCCAGTACATTAAGGACTGGGAAATAGACGAAAGTGACTCAATGTCGGATCACCGAAGAGTCACCTTCAGCGTAGAGACCAAGATAGACAAGATTATGACAAGAAATGCGAGGAAGACCAACTGGGCGACATACGAACACCATATAAAGAAATGGAACCCGGGAGGTGAAACCTTACTAATAGATAAAAAAGAAATAGAAGAAGTAGCTAATAGACTGGACGAAGCTCTCAGAGAAGCATACCACAAGGCATGCCCACTCAAGGAGATAAAACCAGGCAAAGGGCAACCCTGGTGGACTAAAGCACTAGGCAAACAAAGGAAAAGAACACGGCGAGCTCTCAAACACGCTCTGAAGAAGGACGATGATGAGAGCTGGCGCGCGTACAGAGAGGAAAGAAATATTTACAAGAAAGAATGTAGAAAGGAGAACAGAACAAGTTGGAGGGCGTTCTGCACAGGAGTTGAAAAACAACCTGACGTGGCACGACTTGTGAAAACATTCTCCAAAGTGAACACATGTAAACTAGGAAGTATCAAGAAAGGGAAAGAGTTACTAACGGACCCAAAGAGGATACTTGAGGTCATGCTGGAAACACACTTCCCAGAATGCGAAGAATATGAGGACGATAACACGCCGGTAGACTCAAACCCCATAGAGGACCCACAGTCGAAGGCCCTTATCACAGAAGAACATTTACAGTGGAGTATACGATCATTCCAGCCATACAAGGCGGCTGGACCGGATGAAATCTTCCCTAAAATGTTACAAGAAGCTAGCAAGTACATAAGCAAAGATATACTGGCTCTCTACAACAGTAGTATCAGAGCTGGATATATCCCAAGAAAATGGAAAGAGGTAAGAGCAGTGTTCATCCCGAAACCTGGGAAGACATCATATCAAGAGGCCAAATCCTTCAGGTGCATCAGCCTCTCCTCATTCCTTCTTAAGACATTAGAGAAAATCCTGGACAGATTAATAAGAGAACAAATAAGCAAGAATGGATCTCCACTCCACCAAAATCAACATGCATATATGGAGGGCAAGTCCACCGAAACGGCCCTCCATAATCTGGTGACAAGAGTGCAGAGATCAATAGACAACACAGAATATGCACTGGGCTGCTTCTTTGATGTAGAGGGCGCTTTTGACAGAGCTACCCCCGATTCGATAGAGGCCGCATTAGATCGAGAAGGAATCGACAAAGACATATCAGAATGGGTGAAAGCTATGCTAAGACACCGACTGATAAAAGCAGAGATTGCAGGAACAACACACACGGTGATAGCGAGAAGAGGCTTCCCACAAGGAGGATGTCTATCGCCACTGCTGTGGTGCCTGTTAATAGACGAACTAGTAAACAAGATTAACAGGATGCACATATACACACAAGTGTACTCGGACGATGGAGTGCTCCTGATCACAGGCAAAGTTCTCAGCGTCATGTGCGACATCATGAACAGAGGCATAAAAGAAACACTAGCATGGTGCAGGAGCAAAGGTCTAAACCTCAACCCTGACAAAACCAAGATAGTCTTGTTCACCAATAAAAGAAAAATAGGAAGAACTGCGCCAGTGCGCCTGGATAACCAAGCCTTGGAAACTGTCAAGGAAGTAAAATATCTAGGAGTAACACTGGATAGCAAGCTCACCTTCAAGACTCACATCAGCAACACATGCCTAAAAGCCAAAATGGCTATGATGCAGTGCAAAAGCGCAATAGGAAGAACGTGGGGGATGAAACCAGCGATAGTGCTTTGGATCTACAAAGCAATTATCCTGCCAAGAATCCTACATGGTGCCCTTGTATGGTGGCATAAATCTGCCATTGGGAGAAATAAAGCCGAACTAGACAAAGTACAAAGGTTAGCAGCTCTGATGACCACGGGCGCGATGAGGACAACTCCCATAGCCGCGCTCGAAATCATATTCGGGCTTAACCCCTTGGAATTAGAAATAAAAAGAAAAGCAACCGAACAATGGTTCAAACTTAGAAGCACTGGCCAATGGACCGGAACCATTATGGACAAAGGCCATGCCAGCATCAGCAAGAACTACGAAGAGAGGCTGTCGATGATCCTCTCTAACAATGACTTGATCAGGAAAGAGAGAATCTTCGACAAGAAGTACAGAGTACACATAGGACCAAGAGACGACTGGAGGACAGATGCCGGTGGCACGGTCTGCTACACAGACGGCTCAGGAAAGGAAACAACAAAGCTATCAGGATCTGGAATACACATTAAGTGTGAAGACGGATCAGAGATAAATAGATCAATATCCTTAGGCAGATACGCAAGTGTCTTTCAAGCAGAAGTATACGCCATAAAGGAATGTGCTGAGCTGGTCGAACACCTAAACAACATCAACAGGGTGACCATCTACAGCGACAGCCAAGCGGCACTGAAGGCACTCAGAAAAGCGGAAACGACCTCAGCAATCGTAAAGGAATGTAAAGAGTCACTAGATAAACTGGCCAGAAAAGTCGACTCAACAGTTGCCTGGGTGCCCGGACATGAGGGCAACATGGGCAACGAGACAGCTGACAAACTTGCCAGAGACGGCGCCGATAAAACCTTGGTGGGGCCGGAGCCCTGGCTCCCAATATCGCACAAAATCACCAAGGGAGTAATTAGTTGCAGTATTATAGCAGAGACTAACCGACGATGGAGATCATCGACAGGCATGAGACAGTCGAAGATCTTTATCAAGGGCATTGACAAGAAAAAGACAAGCCAACTGACCAAACTCTCAAGAGGGAACATGAGGCTCGTCATCGAAGTAATAACAGGACACTGCAGACTGAACAGACATCTGACAGTGATAGGAGTGAAGGATGACCCCAAGTGTCCGGAGTGCATGGAGACAGAAGAAACCAGTTTCCACCTGCTGGCCGAATGTCCCATGTACTCACTAATAAGATGGGAACTTCTGGGATCAGACACACTGGACATGGAGGAGTTGAAGGATCTGAGGGTGGAACAGATCGTAAGATTCTGCAAGGACACAAAAAGGTTTGTAGGGGCGCCGTGAATGCTGGAATAACCACGCTCTCCCCAACGGGAGGGCAGGGGAAATGGATGAAGTGGCCCACAAGCATCGTGGGTGGATCGTCCGTCCGGCTTCCGGTGTCCCCAATTGCAATAATAATAATAAAAAATCCCCACAGACACAATTTTAATGAATACATAATAAATAACCAGACCGTTTGTTTTTAAATTCACGCCATCTATTGGTCATTATTGAGCTGACTTTAGGCTCTATAAAGTAAACGCTCACGTTTATGTTTAGTTTAGTTTTATCTCGTGATAGGTTAAATATTCTATACCCAATCAATAACCTTGAAAGAAATTCGACCGCATAACATACGCCCTCTGACGGGGAACCACTACCGACCGCCACTTCGATTCATGCGCAGCCGGGTCAGATAGATGGCGCTAACCACAATTAATTCTAAATAACAATTTATTGTTTATATTTATGATTTTAATGTTCGAGGTCGTAAGATCGGCAGTGTTCACAGGGTAGTTGCGCACAAAAACAATATCTATTCTATTTAGTGTCTTATATTTTTCATAATATAAAGGAACAACTAAATGTAGTCAGGTTTATATTAATAGTTATTATCACAATCAAAAATATACGAGCAGCCATTAAAAAACTTATTCAGAGAAGTTAGTGAAAGGAATGTTGCCAACATATTTAGTTATAGTCATTACAGTGTTGCCATAGTAGGCCATAGTCAAACATAAAAACATTTTAACATTTAATCGTTACAGCTAAAATGTTATAATTTGGTATACCTGCTATAAAAAAAAAACGAGAAAGAAAGTTGTGTTCACGAACACGACATCTATGTACAGGGACAGCAAAAACAAGCCGGAATTAATGAGTTAATTCGTTGAAAGTTAATGATCATTATTAAAAGGTTTTTTATCATTAAAAATGTAGCTCAAGTTAGTATTGAATAAAAAAAATTACAGAATCAAAAATAAATAGTAGGTAGTCTTCTTAAAAATACGCTAGTCTTTAAAAGAATTTTTCCGTTATCAACATTGCTGATCAGCAATGTTGACAACGAAAAAAAAACAATATATCAGTAATATTCACAAAGGAAGAAAAAGTTTTAACGACTTGCGTATTTTTAACTATTTATTTTTATTTCGGCAAGATGTTATAATGAGGATTAATGAATATCCTTTCATACTTTTTAGATTTTCTCGCTTTATCCACAATATAGTACATAGACAAGTTTTTTTTTTTTACTTTCTGTAGTCTCTTTTAATGAACGTCATACTTTTAACAGGCTTAGGACTGTTGGAATGTTTAAAAACCTATTAACTGCACTTATATATCATACAAACTAATTATAGTTCAATGAATTTTTAATACTTCTTTGATAATATTTATCCAAACGATTCGAAACGAGAAGAAATGCAACAACGCGATCTAGCACCGTAAATATTTTGATATTTTTGCAAGTCTAAATATTTTTTTATCATTTGCTATTGTGATTTCTATTATACTATAAAATGATTTTATTATAAATGCAGATGGTACTGTAGCGTCCGGGGCTTGGACGCCACAATACCTCGTGTTGATGAAAAGATAAACACAAGGATAAATAGTTATATGGGCATTTATTAATACAACAAAGCTTCCTATATCGAGTTTAGGGAGGTTTTTACGCGAATATATTTATATTTAAACGAACTGTAGGGGAATCGCGGACTCCGCTCAGGGACTGAGCCTAAATTCAATACACTTATATCTTCTCTTCGGCCGGCGGACCCAGGGCGGCGCCCCAAGTCGCCCGCTGTCAGCCGAATGCTCCGCCAAGCAATTGTTTTTCTTCTCTCGACATATTTGAATCAAAAGAAATTATTTTTAAACTCTGACACATGATGGCCAGGTTAATAAACTGTAGTGATCGAACGAGGTCAGAGCACTACAGTACAAATCAATACGGTCATATTTCATTACTTATAAATCTTATTTATAAATTGTGCTTTATTTAAAACTGCAATAGAATATAGATCTTCTTTTACAATTTATCAATTAATTGAAAGTAACGCGATATGAAAATGACATAAAATTGTATTAAGACGTATTCTCAATTTAATATATTATTCTTATTCACATTAACTAAGAATATCGATCGCAGAAGTGAAATCAATACGTCCATTTTTTCTTATTTATCCTTAGAGTTTGAATTAGAGTATATTAGACCTTAGAAATGTGACGTGGAAGAATAAGTTCATAACCAATCATTTTACCAGTTTAATATTAAACTATAATGAAATACTTTCTTTACTAATATATTAGAATAGAATATATTTATTCTTTAGAAGCTACCGTAATTGCCATTAAAAAAAACTATTTTATTTCCATGCCTAGAACGTATACAATATGACTTATTTTCATTGTATTCCGTTTGGTTTGCGTTAAATTATAATATTATAATGGATCTGTCATCCTATGTGAATATATTATTGACAGTCATAGTTAACACTTACTTTCCTAATATATTAGCATACATTCAGCTATCGTAATTAGTATTGAAGTAACATCAATCTTATTTCTATGCCGGAAAGGTCCAAATGCCATGTCCAAAAGCCATTTATCATTATATTCCATTTGGGTTGCATTATAATATCTTGTTCTTCTTCTTTTAGTTAATGGCTTCTGCAGAATCACCGCAATTTCGCCAATGTCAAGTAAAATATAGTAAATGTTTATAAAATTATATTAATCTAAGCATTTCAAATTAACGGCAACGTCGTACGGTTTTCTCAAAGAGTATCAAAATATAATAAATGTTTAAAAAATTATTAATGGCGAAGACGCCAATGTCAAGTCCGTCTATACAGTCGAGAGTCAAAAGACAAAGTCCATTATCCATTATAATATCAATACCGCTGGTGTGGGCACCGATTAATCTAATACCGCTCCTGCGCGCGGGTGCTTAATCAGATGACGTCATTCCGCGCCCGCGCGGGTCGAGTTACGAAACAAAAAATAATTTATGGCTTTACAAGTGATAAGAGACGCTGAAGTGTTATTTTTTGTTAAGATTATGAGTCATTCTTTCAATTCTAATAAGAATCTTATAAGAATTCTTATAAGAATTTATTATATGTGACTGTAAAATTGACGACAGTTGAAAATGTTACTATGTGAACTTTAAGTGTGTTTATTTCAAAAAGTAAATCGATAACCTATGTATTTTATAATTTTAAATTGTCTACAGGTTCCTACTACATACGAGTATATAAAAAAAAGCATATGTAATAGTAAAAAAATATTTATTTACAGGCCTATGGCCTATGGCCTATGGCCTATTGCAATTTTTCGGCAAAATTAAATGATTTATTTTATTTTTATCGACCTACGTAACATAAAAATATGTTTACTACCTGAAAGCTTAATTCATATTGTAACAGAAAACGTAAACATTATTACGATAGGTATTTCTTTTCCAAAAAAATAAGGGATTCAATGTAGGTAATACCACTTTCGTAACAACACATGGTACCTTACTTGTTTTTATTTGTTCAGTAAAGTTTGAGTAAAGGAAATAAATCATACGTATCTATTTTCTACAATAAACGCTCTTTAAAATGATATATCACACTTGTTGTACATTATTCTGTATATTTTTACAATTGCGATTGTAAAATAAACAAACGAATAAATCTGGGGGGGGGGGGTACTGCGTATTGCATACATGGGGGCCATTTTTTTTTGCTGTTTTTTCACACGATCATGAATGTAAATTGTAATCTTGACTACAATTTAGTAGTATTTTGCAAAATCTTTATTGAAAACTATTTTGGATTATATATTCGATGCCACAATGATTAATTTTTACACAGAATTAATGCTACAATTAAATAAATTGACGTGACATTTTGACTATTTCCAGTAACCGTAACAGACATGAACAATAAAGTCACACAAAAACAGAATTATACTTACGTTTAGGTTAAATCCTTTAATCACACACTTCAATTATGTTTTATTATACACTAAAAACAAGTTTTTATTGCAAAATAACAATAATAAATCACAAAAACCATTTAAATTCGTAGAGCACTCCACACGCGTAATGTCTTGTTTACGCCACCCATAGACCATCAACTTCAAACATATTTTTTAAATCGAAACAGCTAGTGTCGGACCGTGAAATATTTTTTAAGGAAGCTCCAACTAATATTTATTCGAGTTAAAACGCGTATATCGCTATTATTTCAACGGTTAAAAAGTGATAAATAATAGGGACTGGAGTCCCGCGTACCCCCACTACCGGATCATAAAAAGGGACTACAGTCCCTTTGCGCGCATGACTGGCCGCTCAGCCGCGCACCGATTAATTTAAGACGTATGTTTAGCATTGAATTTTCTAGAAAGAAAGCTCACTTCAATCAGTAAACTCCTATGCTAATAAATAAGCCTTACTTTAGTTATATGTTCTCGTTTGTACACTCAGTAATAGTTGGTATGAGGTATTTGATTGCTAAGTTATTGTGAGGCCGCTAAAGATTCAATTCAAGCTAGCGATTACTTACCGGCATGTTAGTCAAAGATTCGTACATCTCTTGTAGATGCGAACTTACAATCGAACGCAATAGTATGCCGCCCGACAAACAAATTCTACACATCGACAGCTTCTCCATGTTTTCGTTTATTGTCACCGTTTTAATTTTTTTCAGGTTCGAATCATTTCTTCTTCTTCTTTTAGTTATTGGCTTCTGCAGAATCACCGCAATTTCGCCAATCTCAAGTAAAATTAAATGTTTATAAAATTATAATTAATTATTGGCGAAGACGCCAATGTCAAGTTTTCGTCAAATTGTTCTACCTCGAATCATTTCAATCTGAGCAAATCTGACTGAAAGTGAAGAGTTCTCAAAAACTGACGACTGACGCTAAACGATAATCGGCAAAAGCCACTAGTAGGTAGTGGTCATTATAATGAAAGCTAATTTAATAACCCACTGAGCACGAATATGTTGTATAAACATTGCTGAAACTATAAATTGGGTGGGTGTAAGTTACAAATGCAAGGGTGCAATCTTGTAGCAAGGTTACAGGAACGTAGATTAAATAGCCCTAACGGCAACGCCAGAAACGTTAGATGCAATGTTGCACACATAGATCAGATAAAACTTTCAACAACTATAATTTGCAACGTTACGTGGACATAACAGTGGTAACATACTAGAAAGGTTTTATTGTAAATTTCTGCAAGTTAATTTAGATACATTACAGCAACTACTCATTTGAAAATTTTCAGAAATTTCGTAAATATAAGTTACAGTAACGTCACATTCGGAAGTTATCTGAAAGTTTAAGTATAAATGTTACCACGCCATTTTCATTGAAACTTACCGGCAACCTACAGATGAAATGTCGTGTTAATAATGCACATGTTACTTGCACGTAAGTTGCATTTAGATTGTCATGGCAACGTTACATTTGTATTAAACAGGTAACTCGCACATTTAACGTCGCGTTAATAATGCACGTGTAACTTGCACGTAACTTCCATTAAGATGGTCATGGCAACGTTACATTTTTAATATACAGGTTACTTGCACATTTAACGTCACGTTAATAATGCACACGTAACTTGCACGTAACTTTCATTATGATAGTCATGACAACGTTACATTTGTAATATACAGATTACTTGCACATTTAACGTCGCGTTAATAATGCACATGTAACTTGCACGTAAATTCCATTAAGATGTTCACGGCAACGTAACATTTGTAAGATACAGGTAACTTGCACATTTAACGTCGCGTTAATAATTCACATGCAACTTACACGTAACTTCCATTAAGATGGTTTAAGCAACGTTACATTTGTAATATACAGGTAACTTGCACATTTAACGTCGCGTTAATAATGCACATGTAACTTGCACGTAACTTCCATTAAGATGTTCATGGCAACGTTACATTTGTAATATACAGGTAACTTGCACATTTAACATCGCGTTAATAATGCACATGTCATGTAACTTGCACGTAACCATTTAGATGGTCATGGCAACGTTACATTTGTAATATATGTGTGACTTGAGCATGTAGGGTTCATGTAACTTGATTTTTTGTTGTTGTCGTGACATTACAAATAAAATCTGCGCTAAAGTTGCCTGTTAAACTTCCTTTCAGTTTTGTAAACTTACATGCAATAAGTTGCTGAATAGTACCTATAGAAAACCTCTATTACTATTCTGGAATATTTACATGCAATGCAACAAGCATTGCATGTAAATATTCCAGAATAGTAATAGAATGGAATATTTACATGCAATGCAACAAGTATTGCATGTAAATATTCTAGAATAGTAATCGAGGTTTTCTATAGGTACTATTCAGCAACTTATTGCATGTAAGTTTACAAAACTGAAAGGAAGTTTAAGCCCGTCACAGACTTGGCTTTATTATGCCGGATGATTTACCGTGTTGAAAAAATGGTTCTATTTAATTATAGAAATATAAGAAATTTTATACAATGAATAAAAACAAAAATTCAAGTTAATTAGTTGTAGTCGACAGAATATAAAAAAAACCAGTTAATTTGATAAAGGCCTAGGCCTAAAGCAATGTCCGGCGAAATAAGAAATTCTAATATGAGAAATACTATTATCGAAACACTAACATTGGGAAGGAAAATTTTACGAGTGCACAGAGCAGCAGGGTCGCGGACCCAAAGGGCACCTTCTGCTCTGTACATGTGTAAATCAGACAATAAAGTGTATTACATTGTTTTTGTAATGGATACAAATCCTTATTATAGGTGTCTGTCATGGTTATAAAAAAAAGAAATAATATTATCGAAACAGACTAAATCAGACAATCCATATTCTAGGTGTCTGGCATTGTTATAAAAGAAGAAAAGAACCAATATTATCGAAACACACTAACATTGAAAAGGAAAATTTTACGAGTGCACAGAGCAGCAGGGTCGCGGACCCAAAGGGCACCTTCTGCTCTGTACATGTGTAAATCAGACAATGAAGTGTATTACATTGTTTTTGTAATGGATACATATCCATATTATCGAAACACACTAACATTGAAAAGGAACATTTTACGAGTGCACAGAGCAGCAGGGTCGCGGACCTAAAGGGCACCTTCTGCTCTGTGCATGTAAATCAGACAGTAAAATGTTGCCACATTTGGCTATTGAAAACAAACATTCGGCCTAGTATCGATAATCAAACTTTAACATCCTCCACACACAAAACAAAAGTAATATACCATAGGAATGAATTACAAATCAAAGTAAAATCATAATCAAGCTAATGACAAATTTCTTTGTTAGCTTTTACAGACAGCGATACAAAAATGAGCATGATTTTTTTTTTAACTAAACAGTAATGTCCACCCTCCCATAACGTGCACAATGAACAAGTAACACTTGTGCTTCATTTAGCCCTACGACAGTGTCTTGGGATCGAAATGTATTCCCTAAATGAAGCAACAACACATACTATGGAACTTGATATATTTATTTATGAAGCAAATGAAGTAGAAAAAACAAGGCCACTAGCGAGTCTGACACAGCTGCATTAGAGGAAATTCAAAAAAGACGAAGAATAAAAAATACTACCGTAATGACTCCATTTCCCCACAGCCAACTTTTAAACAGACCACAGAATGTGCATCACGAGACTTGGCTAGTGATGACAACAGCTCATCTGTCAGCCCAGTGATAATCATATATTTATAATTATATTATTTAAAAAAGAAAAGAACCAATATTATCGAAGTACACTAACATTGGGAAACAAAATTTTACGAGTGCACAGAGCAGCAGGGTCGCGGACCCAAAGGTCACCTTCTGCTCTGTACATGTGTAAATCAGACAATAAAGTGTATTACATTGTTTTTGTAATGGATACATGTCCATATTATCGAAACACACTAACATTGAAAAGGAAAATTTTACGAGTGCATAGAGTAGCAGGGTCGCGGACCTAAAGGGCATTTCTTCTCTTCAGCACTAAACTTAGTTTTGCCTCTTCAGTCTTGTAGCAGCATGCTGAAACCAGCTCATCACATGGCGTTCAAATCCATCGTCTGTTATATTTGGAAATGATTCACGTACAGCAACTGTAACAAAAATCAGAGGCAGTGTTAATTTATTTGTCATATAAATTGACAAATTAAATTGTTTGAAGTGTTGTGGGTCCATCTCGTGGGATTGACAAATTAAATTGTTTGAAGTGTTGTGTGTCCATCTCGTGGGGTCCACCAAACTAAAAATATGAAACTTACTATGTGAACTGCTAGGGATATATATATATATGTAGGTGACGAATCATTTATATAGGACAGCCACAGTAGTGATTTTCATTTGTCTTACAGTTTTATGTGATAAAACACTTTCAAACAGCTCGTGCTAAATGCATAAATCTGAAACTGAATGCGATGATCATGAAACTTACGTTTTAATGTCGTCATAACTTTGAGCGATGACAGCTTGAAGTTGTTTTTCTTGCCGGTCCATGAGCAAAATTGTGCTAAGTAATTGGTGAAAATCTTCTCAAGGCAACGATTCACGCAGTCGCGCTCTCTACTCCCGCCCGTATACCTCAGCATATTAAACTGAAATAAGATAAAAAAATCTTAACACTTTTTACTTGAATTATCGAAGTAGGTACTTCTTAGTACGAGATACGAAGAGGCAGGATTTGCACCAATCGGTTAACTGCATGAAAAGTATTATATATCAAATGTAGTATTTTAAAAATATTCGGCTATAGGTCGATCGACCGCTTAACCTCGTACTCTTGTGCTTGCAGGCGAGTGCGGGCGCCGGGCTTTGCCTGCCCGCACGCCACGCGCACCCCGCCCATACCCGTGCACAAGCAGGCGAGGACGAGGTTAAACCGTCTACCTATAATGAGTTGACTAAAAAATAGTTTAACACTCAAATTTCATACTTATCAAAAGTGTGGCCACTGAAGGACACACCGTTATAGAGGTCTCCCTGATCAGTATGTATATAGTACACTTTTTTGAGCCTCTTACGAGCGACTATAATAAAATAAAAAAATCTTACCAATTGTTTTTCGACTTGTTCATCCACCAACTTCTCCTCTAAGCTTTTTAGTTGGCGTAATTCCGTCAGTGGCAAATCAGGTAGTAGTCGTGAGGGACTGGTCTCACATTGCGAAGGAACTTGAATTCTCTTTAGGGTATCTTCAATGTTCTCCACTCGATGCATAGTGAAGACAGCTATAGATCTGAGACTTTTCAGCTCAGTCATAACTTGACCTGTAACATTTTAAGCGACAAATGTACTTACGCGGCGGTGGTGAATAGTTATAGAATAAGTTATATATAGTATAGTTGTAGATGTTTTTTTTATTTTTTATTATTTAATATTTCGTACATAATACAGGGTTAACAATAAGAAGGACACTGAAACCCGCCAGGGGTTTAAAATGTGTCACGCTCACGTCTGACAATTAATAAGTATTTAACAGTTTGACTATAGATATTGACATAGGATATATTTCATGCCAGGAAAATTTTAATAAATTTCGAGCGAATAGAAAATACGTATGTATTCAACGCGGATAAAGTACGCGTGCAAAACCTAGCCCTTCTGACGAAAGATTGTAAATTGCGTAACTTACTTATCTGTTGTGTTAGTGAATCAGTACTATACGCATCGACAGATGACGTTTCACTACCAATTCCTGCTGGTGATGATACATGATCATCTCGATATATGATCTGTGCTCTCCGAATATCTTCAGGTGTCAATGTGCGATCTAATTCCACAATAATATCACTAGCAACGTCTGAAACTGCCACACCTGCATACGAAACGGTTGTATTCTTAGTAAATAGAAAATTATAGTACAATCAACAAATATTCACACAAATTTAAAAATATATACATCGACTCTGTAGCCATAGAACAAATCTGTATATGCATATATTATAGTTAGTAGTCGCGACAATGTAATTTGAATTAAATACATATTAAGTTTCCATCATAACTGATCTTCTACCTACTGTACCAGCTTGACACTGCCTACCGCCGTGTTTTCCTACTCTGTAATAACATGGTCAATAAACGATAATTATCTAATTTTAAGTTGTTAGTCAAAATTTAAAAATATCCTCTTCAAGTACATTTAAGTTACCTTGTTTGTCTTTATTATTCTCCTCAGAAACTAAATCAGTAGATGCGTCTGCATGCGTTCTCACTGGGCTGACAGATGAGCTGTTGTCATCGCTAGCCAAGTTTCGCGATACACATTCTGTAGTCTGTTCAAAAGTTGGCGGTGGGGAAATGGAGTCATCACGGTAGTATTTTTTATTTTTTATTCTTCGTCTTTTTTGAATTTCCCCTAATGCAGCTGTGTCAGACTCGCTAGTGGCCTTGGTTTTTCTTTTTTCTACTTCATTTGCTTCAGCAAGTGTTGCTGAAAATAATAAATAAATATATCAAGTTCCATAGTATGTATACTCTTTATTGTACTTAATATCATTTTAAAAATACAATTAGGACGGGTGAAAAAAGTACAATGGCGAACTTATCCCTTTAAGGAATCTCTTCCAGTTAACCTTTGAGCAATAGACTAGCCAATGACAGAAAATAAAATCATTAATAGTTACCATAATGTCCCACTATAGTGATATCTTTTAGTTCATTCCAGTCTTCTTCTGGTTTCATACTTAAATTGATTGCCTTCCTTTCAATTTTCTTATTTTTTGGCCACATGCATATTTTTTTTTCTTCATTTATCCAATTTCTTGGAGCAGCAGATACATATTCATCATCGTTTACTGACCATGTTATTACAGAGTAGGGAAAGACGGCGGTAGGTGGAGCGTCAAGCTGGAACAGTAGGTAGAATGTCAGTTATGATGGAAACTTAATATGTATTATTCAAATTACATTGTCACGACTACTTTAACTATACCTACTTAAAAGCTTAAAGCAATGGAAATACTATTTTTATCTCTTTACATTTCAAGTTATGTATCTACATGTAAAAATAACTTTCTTACCCATCCTGAAGGTGGCTGTTGCAGCTAATCGGGTTTGTGGTATTAATAACTAATTAACAATGACAATCAGTAAAAATTAGCAATGAAAATTGTTACTAAACATCTAAAGTACAAATCAGATTCACAATATTAATGTAAATAAAGTTATGTACCTACCTACCTAACGCAAAGTAACTGCAGATAATCGAAAGGGAAGGAAAATTTTACGAGTGCACAAAACAGCAGGGTCTCGAACCCAAAGGGCACCTTCTGCTTGGTACAGTCAACGCCAAAAGTAGCTTAACAAATTCTAATTTATTAATCACTGTGGCTACTAAACCTCACATAAAATAATGAACAAAACACTTAATATATTAAGCTTAACCTCTAAGGAAGGATCATGAAACTACTTATACATGAATTATTATTGTATTCCAGTTTAAAATAGGTTTATTAATATTTTAGTGTCAAGCTACTTTTGGCGTTGACTGTACATGTAAATCAGACAATAAAGTGTATTACATTGTTTTTGTAATGGATACATTTTGTAAGCATTTCTTCATTAACAATTTCGTTTGTACTGCATAAATTTGTTACAGTGCCACCATAGAATAAAGAAGATTGACAAGGTTGTGTGAAACAACTTTCGTAACATAAATATCTCCGAAAAATTACGTACGTCTTTTTTGTATTTTCACACTGAATAAGCTTTACAATTTTGATTATCGTATTATCCTTAAGGACACAATGGTTATTTTTAATATCAGTTCCTAATTTAAAATGTAAAAAGCTGACCGATTTGTATGCCTTTACTAAGTTGTCATTTAAAAGGGGTTCTTTGTATGAAGTAATATAACCTAAGACGGTTTTATTTGAATCACAAGTTTCATTACATTTTTGAAGAGACCGCTTTTCGTGTTCTCTGTTTATGATTTGTTGTAAAGGCATATTACAGCTTTTTAAACTTTTTTTTATTTCATACATGTAATTTTCATATTGAAAAGCTGAAAAACTATCCAATGGTCCTAAGTTTAATATGTCATCCGCTAAATGTATCAAATTATGGACATTATGAGACTTAAGTGATTCCTCATATCTAGGAGTGTTTTGTTAACATCATCTAAGTCATTTGTCATCATTCGTACAGACATATTACCTTTACACCAAAATGTAATCAATCTCTTCATGACGCCCAGGCACACCAAGTGCATATAATCCAATGGAATATTTTTAATCAAATCAATTTCCAACTGTAACAACGGGGTTGTGTTTGCATGATAATCTTCACCATATAACCCAGTACGAAAATGGCTATCTGTTCGTAAGGCTGCATTTAAGTCACCATAACAAACTCTGTTATTTAAATAGCTGCCTTCAGTAGTACATTTTGTGCACCCAAAATAAGAATTGTGTCCTTTTATACACAGTATGAACGATTTAGCTGGAGCATCACATATTATCTTACACAAAGAAATATCTTTGTTTTGATTGTTAAGCAATATGCCAGATTTTTTAAAACTAAATATTCTGTTATAAACGGACCCAGTATTTCATCAGGATGCTTGGGTTTTTTATAACCATGCCAGACACCTATAAGGAATGGTTTTTTGCTTGAACAGATACTACCTAGTAACGGCCAAAATTGGCTACCAGAACTTTTTGTTAGTGGTAAACCATCAATATTTAAATCAAAGCATATTACTTGATCAATCAGTGTTCTATCATTTCGCACTATATAACATATTCCTTCTGCTAATCCAAAATGGTAATAGTTACCCGAACTAGTAGTAACAATATTGCTTGTTTTATCAACTTTTAAAATTTTTCGACAATCAGAAGGTAGATTGATTAGTTCCTCTACAACATTAACTTTTTTTAAAATTGTTAAGAGATTATTGAAAACGTTGTGAGTAACTTTATTTTCAACAGCCCATTGTTTTAAATCGTGTTTTAAATCTGTTACATTAGTATCTGTAGGTGTAGATGCAATGGTCTCAACATGTACTGCTGATGAAGACATATTGAATGGAGAACACATAATTGTGGCCCCATTGCAGACAGTTAGAGGTACAACTAGTTTACTTTCAGTACAAACATCTAAGGGCAGAGCCACAGACAACTTGGAATTACATGTCTGAGGAGTGATACTGGTAGATGGAGATTCATTTCTAATGCTGATAGGTGGAGATTCATTTCTAATACTGATAGATGGAGATTCATTTGATTCTTTACGAATAACTGTTCGTAAATATTTACGAGACATTGTTGCAAATGTTTTCCTTCTTTTAACAGATGGCTGTTCCTGTAACAATTAGTTTGTTATAAGGATGATTCTAAGTTAAGAGGTACTAGCCTGGTCAGAAAGTCGGCATGAAATAAATGTATTTTAAACTAATTATAAAACTGATTTATTATTTAGATTAATTTATGAAATATACCCATTTTAACTGTTCCAAATGAATTTAGACCTGCATAAAGATATGATGATTCACTGTAAAAAGTTGAATGGGACAGGCCGGGAGAGACATTTTTCAGGTTTGAGGTGTGATTGTGACAAAACTATGATAATTAGGTAATGATTTCAAATTAACTGTCCATAAAGTAGATGCATTGTATTAAAAGGTACTATATAACATCATTTATATATACAGTCAAACCTGGGTAAGTGAGAACTGGATAAGTGAGAAAGTGTAAGTATTTCGGGTACTATTGTTGACTCGAGCCATGCATCTGAAGCTGAGTCTGGGCTGAACATATCTGTCTGATGTTAGTTCAACAGCCCTATCCCATAGTCGCCTTGTACGACACCACATGGGAAGAGCCCTTCTCTTCCCATGTGGTGTCCCAAATTCTACTCTGCCGGGAACCACGCGGCTAAAGATACATACAGTAACAAATGACAAAACAAATTACAAATTTAACATCTGCTATTTTATGACTCATTCTTAACTTTCGTGGAACTTCCTTCCATTGTTTTTGTATTAATTTCTCGTCAATATTGTACCTATTCTATTTTGTTGTTTTTTATTGACAAAATTTATGAGTTAGAGAAAAACATACAAAATACAAAAACAGAAACCCAAACGAAATTGACGGATTTTTTTAAGTGTAAATAAGTTCTAAATAAATTAAAATTACATAGTGCATGAATTTTTGTTTTGTTTTCGTAAGCATCTTGATACATACCCTTATAAAGTACCTACCTACTTACATATATGTCGAAATCTAATGAACGTAGGTAACGTATACACACTATTAAAAATATATATGTATGTACCTACATAATATATGTCGTGCATATTATGCATATAATTTTATCATATTACATATTTACTACATTCGTACTTGCTGTGACTTGTTATTGCTGCGTACCTCTATAAGAGAAAAACGCTACCCATGTACCAGCATTAGCGAGAAACTCGGGTTAGTGAGAAACCTCTATAAGCGAGAATGAGATTGTGCTCCCTTGAACTCTCGCTTATCCAGGTCTGACTGTATATATAAAAAAGAAAAGTATGTTCATGGACATTGTTAGTACCTCTTAACCTATCTGATGCTGACTGTACCCTCAGGATCCACCATCAGGTCCATTTTGTGACACTGTCACTAAAAGCAACAATGCTCGGTGAATTTTCTTGAGAAAAAACTATTTTGCGCACCTATGTGTTAGTACCTATATTATAAAGTAAGTTAAATTTGACAACATTATGTAAATAATTCACCGACATACACCAAATTAATTGTGATAAGCACACTTTAATGTTATCCAGTTTTTAGAATAGAATAAGGCTATACACAATATTATACACTTAAATGCTTAATGATGATCATTTTTTGGAGATAGGATAATTTATGTTTACATTTCAATTATATCGGCAATCAGTAGAAATTCTTGTAATTATGACATTATGCAAAATATTGTAATATTTATTGTATACCTATATGTATGTTTTATCTAATAACACTACTCAACCACAAACCCGATTATCCGGGATCTAAATAATATCTTCTTTGGCTGGCCTTGTCTGCCGTCTCTCTCTGCAATAAGATTTTGCTATAAATCCAATGACAATTGACTACACTAATCTCATCGTTTAGGTGTCTTTAAACAGGCCCCACCCAAGTAGCAAAAGCTTCTTTATCTAAGGCGTTTTATCACCAAACAGTAATATAGTAGGCCTATAAAGGTAACCATCGTGACTGCTTGTACTCTAATGGTTTTCAACAGAGCTGTTTTTTTTGTACTCAAATACTCTGCGGAGCCGATATTACCCATGTTTAGACTCTAGGTTAACTAGGTACCTACCTAAAAATTATGCATGCTGAAAGTCTAGAATTACACTTACCAATAATACATGGTTGTTGTAGTTTTCCATTATACAATTTTCGAAATACAATCTTGCAGTTACGACGATACGGGGCAGTGGGCTATGGATGGATGGAGTCGCCTGTCGCAGTGTCGCACGAAAGGAATTTACGAATAACAGACTACTATGATTAAGGGATACACTGATTACAGACAGACGCCGCGGCCGCGCTTAGAGACTCAAGCAAGAGTTGAATTGAAATGGCCGATGTAGGGATGTCGATATTCATCGATGTTGAATAAACATCGATGTTTAACTATAAAACATCGATGTTTTAACATCGATGGGTTGACTTCGATATCATCGAAACATCGATGTTACCTGAATAAAATATCGAAACGTCAATTATTCTTTTGGGCGCGGTCAAGCGTGCAATAGCTTCAAGTATAAATATTGCATAGTCATTAGTAAATGATCAAATTTCAACTATTTTCCACTAGATGACACTGATCAAAATAATCGGAGTAAGCTCACAGCCGTACGAATAAGTTTGTTTTAATTTCTTAGGAGATTAAAAAAAAACTGTCACTGTCACACACTTGATGAGTGGGGTGTTGTTAAAATTCCATCTACTGGTCAATCTTTTTAAACACAGTGCCTCTCTAATCACTTGACATTGGCGGAATCACTGCGCTTCCACGCGCGCGATCGAGTCCAAATATAAAAAAAGTGAGTAAACTTGTGAAGCGAAAGCAAATTCGATTTTACTATTGATTTTGTGAATAATGAATGAAACTTCGTAAACGAAATAACAGGTGAGGTAACATAATTTATATTCTGTATTATATTATGATTTCTTTAAAGTTATTTTTTTTACAGTGTCCCTAAAAATACTGGAAATATTAATTTTTCTTATTATTTTTGTTATTTCTAGTGCATTTATCTAATAATTAAAAATTTTCATAAATTTAGTAGACAGTTTTATTTGTTTCCAAAAACATCGATGTTTTAAAAATATCGATGTCTTTCGATCGATATTTATCGTACATCGATACTTTTGATTCGATGTTAACATCGATGTTTTCCTAATATCGATCATCCCTAGGCCGATGGCGGATGGCGGGAGGATGGCGCCACGCCGGACGGACGGAAGTGTTGCCAACCTATGCCCAGTTTTACCCCCAAGTATTTTTTCAAATCCCCCTAAAAACCCCTAAATAAATATTTTTTCCTAATTTTCTTTTAAGTAGTTCAAATTTAGTTTCTATTTTTTTTAAAGTATTGTTCGTTTCAGTCGATTTTTTTTTTGTAAAATAATACACTCATGAAATAAAACAAATAAATATTTAACTTGTGATTTTATTATAATTAAAAGGACTTAAATAAAAGTAGTAGCCTAGTGGTTAGGACAAAGTCGTGGTAGCCTAGCGGATAGGACACTGGCCTTTCAACTGAGAGATCAGAGTTCGAATCCCGGTCGGGCACGAACCAACGAAGTTTTTCGAGTTCGTATTTTTCAATGTAAAAATTACCACTGACTGAACGGTGAAGGAAAACATCGTGAGGAAACCAGCAATCTCAAAAAAAAATCAGCAATCAATCACTAATCACTTCTTTTAATTCTTTACTTATTCAAACAGAAGACGACGCTGAAGTGAAGGCGCAATGAAAAGGACAAGTCAGTAGTAAAAAAAACAGTCAGTCACGATAATGAACGTGAACAAAACATTAACAAATTACAAACGCCACAACTCAAGCTTGGAATTCAATATTCGAGTGAGAGGGACAATCTATACATGAGTGATATTTGTTCGTTTCGTTTCGTACGTTCCGTTTTACGCACGAGAAACAAGTTACGCATGCTTTGTCCTATTTCATTGCAGGTTCTGTCAGCAACCCTAAAAATACCCCTAGAATTGCCCCTGTTTTAAGTTTTCCCCCCTAAATTTAGGGGTAAAACCCCTAAGTTGTCACCAACGGACACGGATTGATTGGCGAGCGCTGCGGGCGGAGATTTGCTCTCGCAGTGTTCCCAACTCTCATTTTTTTTTTCGCCACAGTTGGCGGGCGCCGCGGGCGGAGATTTGCTCTCGCAGTGTTCCCAACTCTCCATTTTTTTTCGCCACAAAACTTAAATCAAAGCCCCCTAATATTATGACATATTACATGAAAATCCCCCTAAAAAAATAATAATAAAACAAGTATCAATAATAAGTCAAATCAGTTAATAATAACAATACTAATTAGTAAATAAAAAAATATTCTTAAATATTCTTTACATACTTATATTACATTTTAAACATTATTAATTTAATACATCCAATATGATTCAATTAAATTTTTTTTTAAGCATTTTGTATGCTTACTTTTTTCTAAACCACCAATATGAGTTCATTTTCTGAGTTTTTGAAATCATACATATTGACATTAAATAAACTTAACATTGTTCCACTCAGACTCGATACAATTCTTGTTGCCATAGATAGAAGATCGCTGAATGTGGTTCAATATTGGTGTTATGTCGGGTTTTACTTGAGACGTACCAATCGTACGACGTACTATCTATAAATTACCTGGAAGCCTTTCTTGGATCTGCTCTGTTAGACAACATAAATAGCTCTTGCACGGTTCTTTAACGTCCAACAAGTCATTAGCTTCAAGTTCTCGTGATATGTTTTGAAAGTCAAAACCGAAATACATTGAGTCTGTATGAATAAGGTTGTCCTTGAAATTGAATTCCACCAGTGCAGAATCCACTACTTTTTCCAATTGTGAAGGTACATAAAGTCGTCTAAGCAAGATTTAGTATAATAATATAGAAATTTTACCTGTAAATAAAATTTGTATTATGTTTCCTAAGACGTCCGAAGTCCATTATGAGAGTACATCGTTCCGTTTCCTTGCGTTGTCGCTAGATTTCGCTACTTTCCGTCACGTGACTTCCTCGTTTTAGCGCCCCTCGTGGCCAAACCTGGAACTAACTTAGAAACCAGAGAGCGATCCCTCCACCAGCTCTGTTGCCCCGCGTGCTGCGCCACTTCAACTCGGCAGAAGTAAGGCTCATCATAATTGCTCCCAAGTGAACGAAACCCTTTTTGCACCCAGACCTGAAGAGCCGCGCTCTAGCTGGCCTATGAAAATATGGCTCATAATAGAAAACGAATGTGGCATGGTGTACCACCAGGAAGACATTGTTTGGACTTCGGACGTCTTAGGAAACATAATACAAATTTTATTTACAGGTAAAATTTCTATATTATTTGTTCCGATTGACGTCCGAAGTCCATTATGAGAGAACTGTTTGTTATCTCCTGGTGGCTTGCGAAGCGTAATAAAGAAAAACGCAACAATGTGATAAAGTATGTAAATGAAATCTATAGAAAGGTACTCCATGGTTACAGCATTCACTGGGCGCAAAAAACTGAGAAAGGGACCTCTCCGACACTATACTAGTATTTTGGCCACTAATATTTAAAACTTCATTGAAATAAATTTTTCTAAAAGTATTTTCATGGCGCCAGTTATTTCTCTATAAAGTTTAGAGATGAAACTGCTGACCGACAGCTACCTGGGGGCGCATCTATTCCGGCCTCGGAAGGTGTGTGTTTGACCAAACCACCTATAATAACAGCCGTAGCTGGTTTAACTGTTTCTCTTGTCGCAATTTACAAATCCGTAAGAACACCTCTAGTGTTTTTAGAAATAGAAATCAACTTTCTTAACCAAAATAATAGGTCTGTAGGTACTCTTATCTGGTGAAGCAGTGAAAGTCCAACTCGATTATTAATCAGTCTTTGAACTAAATTTAGGATGCAAAGTTATAGAGGTACCATTGTCGCAAAAATGATTTAAATCACAATGTAAGAGAGTTGAATCATGTACTTTACGTAGCAGTAAGATTGTGGCAGTACGTCTAGAAACATCAAATAGCCTGAGCATATTGGGATTTGAGTTTTTCAAAAACTGAATTACTATTCTTGCGTCCCAGATCGGAAATTTTGGTGGATTGAGCTTAGCTAGGGAAATAGCTTTAAGAATATGTTTGACTAATTTTCACAAATTGATGCTAATACAGATTTATGCACTAGGATCGAACGACAGGCTAAACAATCAGTAAGAAACAGCCTCGCCAAATATTTGGCTACATTTTCGGGTGAAGGACGTCTAAAATCGAAATTATGTTGTCGACACCACTGCTACCACTTACTCCATATAGGTATGTACGTTTTGAGTGTAGACGCTCTCCAACACGTAGCAAGAAGCTGTTTTTCTCTGGTCGTCCAATTGCCAAACAATGCGTCCCAGCCAAAATGAGCCAAGCTTCCAACTGGAGGTTCTGGGCTTGAGTTGGAGGTCGGCCCGTCAATGTGTCTATCAACACGGTTGGCAGATTAAACCCTGAAAACGATACCCATATCAATTTTAGTGAAAATTTCAAGTCCGCCATCTTGGATCGCTAAATGGATGATATATTCGTGATCAGCAACCCCAAAAACCCTGAAAACGATACCCATATCAATTTTAGTGCAACTTTCAAGTCCGCTATCTTGGATCGCTAAATGAATGATGTATTCATAATCAGCAACCCCGAAAACCCTGAAAACGATACCCATATCGATTTTAGTGAAAATTTCAAGTCCGCCATCTTGGATCGCTAAATGGATGATATATTCGTGATCAGCAACCCCAAATACCCTCAAAACGATACCCATATCGATTTTAGTGCAAATTTCAAGTCCACCATCTTGGATCGCTAAATGGATGTTATATTCGTAATCGGCAACCCCAAAAACCCTGAAAACGACACCCATATCGATTTTAGTGCAAATTTCGAGTCCTCCGTCTTGGACCCGCTAAATGAATAATAGTAATCAAAATTACGAAAACAATTTTAACAAACAAAACGAGTCAACAAAAAAATATAATTAGATAAAAACGTGTCTATAAATTAGACAACCCTGAATCCCGAGTACTATGTACTTCCCGAGTTAGATGTATGGCGCGCCATTCCGCTCACCCCGCACGATTGCTCTGTCTAGACGGCTTCGTCAACATACTGTATGACTCGTTATACTGTGCTAATATTATAAAAAGGTAAAGTTCGTATACCTTTGTATGTAATGGGAATGGGTGATCTCCGGAACTGCTCATCGTGAGATACGTGATACAGCGTTTCCCCTAATTTCATATTGTAACAGACTCTAAGCTGGCAGCACTGACGAATTTGAAACGAAGCGGCCAAAGTTCATTGTATGTCGTATGTGATTGATATAAGGCTTATTTTTTAGTAACACTACAACAAGACCAGACGCGTTGAACATGCATTGCATTGAAGGAATTGATATTGATTAATAATTTAATTTGGTAATAAGTAATATATTCAATACAATTTTAGGTTTTAGGCTTCACAATGTAAAATAACTTACATAATATACGACGAGTAGTACATATTTATGTATGTACTTAATTAAATAAAAGAAGTCAAAACAGAGTGCTTTTTGTGCACAAAATTAAGTCTATATTTTTTCTCGCAGTCAATTCTAAAAAGTATAGTAGGTACCCAAAACTCGGTTTTGTATCCGGGAGCCATTTATTCTTAGCAAATTAAATATTGCTATAAAATAACTTTTTTTCTATCACATTAAGTATACCTATTATACCTACGACCTACGATTCGTGTACGCTCGCCGATCGCGGACGCTTTGTCTTGTCGGCGCTTGTCGCTATCCACAATACATAGGTAGGTAATTTTTATAGGTATATAGGTATTAATGGGTGCAAACTTTTACCCGTATATTATAGGCACAGTATAAGTTGTTTGTTTATACTTTTTTATAGGTACCGTACCTACTAAGAAATCTAAAAGGGTACAATCATAGTGAATGCATTTTTAAATTACCTACTAGATCAAATAAAAATTTAAAAACTTAGCTAGTTATTGCATAGCTGTTATCGCTGGTTTAGAGCGCGGCGACAAACCTAACACGTCTAACGCTCGCCCCCCTCCCCCTAAATTTAAACATCCCCTATCTCGAAAAGGGTGCGTCCTAGCGCAAAAATAACCAAAATTTTGCGCCCCCCCCACTTCCCCCCGCTTTCCCAAACCCAACTCCTACCAAACCGACATCCAGCACCTACCCCCCCTACTCATCCCCGACCTGGGGGGTAACAAAAACTTGTAAGATAAATATCTCCGGAGTGACTCATCCGATTTTGTCGGAGTTTTCGGGAATTGCCGGCTAATAACGAAGGCGATGCCGATTGCCGGCTAAGCTAATACGCTCGCCGGTAATAGGCATCGCGCGAAGCACGATGCCGATTACCGGCTAGTTTCTGCGAATTGGCGCTCGCCGGCAATTTTGCCGGCTAATAACGATAAATAATTATAATTGCATAAGTTGATAAAAAATGCTATGCAATAGCTTTACTATACCGCAGTCCCCGAGCGCCGAGTGCTATACACGTATTTTTTTTAATTTGATCTGAGCCTGACAATTGTACAGTTGTACTACGGGTCAGTACCTACTTCTAAAAAGGAAGGTACCTACTCTGTGGGTTGTCCTCTTCTGTCGTCGTAAAAATAGATTTGGATTGCAAATTTTTAATACCTAGCATTGGTTTTTGCTAATCCACCACTGTGGGACGAAAAAAAAACAAATGAACACAGCAACAGAAATGTGATTAAATTGATAAGTAACATTTGGAAGGAAATTATACTTTTTAATATTCCAACACCAACTTTAGCTATGTATACGCACTTTATAGAAATAATTGATACTTATATACGATCCATATTTCTTTTTTTTACTGTTGATATAGGTATTAGAAACACTGACTGTCCTTTTTAGGGTTCCGTACCCAAAGTTCCGCTCCGCTGTCCGTCTGTCTGTCTGTCTGTCACCAGGCTGTATGTCAACCGTGATAGCTAGACAGTTGAATTTTTCACAAAATGTGTATTTCTGTTGCCGCTGCCGCGCTGTAGGTATACAACAAATACTAAAAATACAATAAAATAAAAAAACGTGCGCTTACCGCGATGCCTATTGCCGGCGAGCGCCAATTTAGCCCCCCATTACGTTACTAATCGATTCACTCTCCATATAGAAGTTATTATATATCACTTCAATATTTAAGAGGGGCAGCAAAACGTGATTTTATTGCCGTTTGTCTAATGTTGCAACAACGTTGTAATGGTGACTTGTTTACAGTTTAATAAAAATATGTTGCAAAAACGACATTCCAGGAACGTTAATAATTGTAAGTTACAATAAGTTTCATTTGCAAAATAACGGCAACGTTGTTTACGGATGTTGCAACAACGTTGTAATAGTGTCATTGTATATAGGTTAATAAAGATATGTTGCAAAAATAACATTGCGGGAACGTTAATAATTGTTAGTTACAATAAGTTTCATTTGCAAAATAACGGCAACGTTGTTTACGGATGTCGCAAAAACATTGTAATCGTGTCATTGTATATAGGTTAATAAAGATATGTTGCAAAAATTACATTTCGAAAACGTTAATAATTGTAAGTTACAATAAGTTTCATTTGCAAATTAACGGCAATGTTGTTTAAGCAAGTTGCGACAACGTTGTAATAGTGACATTGTATATAGGTTAATAAAAATATGTTGCAAAAATGACATTGCGGGAATGTTAATAATTGTATGTTACAATAATTTAAATTTGCAAAGTAGCAGCAATGTTGCTTATGGGAGTTGCAACAACGTTGTTATGGTGACTTATTTACAGTTTAATTAAAATATGTTGCAAAAATGACATTACAGGAACGTTAATAATTGAAGTTACAATAAGTTTCATTTGCAAAATAACGGCAATGTTGTTTAGGGAAGTTACAACAAAGTTGTAATGGTGACATTGTATATAGGTTAAAAAAATATGTTGCAAAAATGACATTCCAGGAACGTTAATAATTGTATGTTACAATAAGTTTCATTTGCAAAATAACGGCAATGTTGTTTAGGGAAGTTACAACAACGTTGTAATGGTGACATTGTATTTAGGTTAAAAAAAATATGTTGCAAAAATGACATTGCGGGAATGCTAATATTGAAAGTTTCCATAAGTTCAAAATTCAAAGTACCTGCAAGGTTTTTTGAAGTATGTTGTAAAAATTAGGTTGCTACAATGTTTCAACTGCAATGTTATAATAATGACATTGTAGGAATATCAATAACATAAGTTACAGTAAGTTACTAAATGTTTGTTGCTTCAAAGTTTAAAAAACAATTTTTATACGTAATGTTGTAGCGACATCTGTTTTAACATTTTGGTAAGTTAAAACATACATGTTGTATGAAAATAGCAGTAATGTTTTTATAATCTTCCTTTTTAAACGTTCATATGGGGGGTCTATCAACATTGTAGAAAGTTTCTGTAAGTTTCATGCTTAGTGGGAATATAATTCAATATTTTTAAATAATTTATAATGCGTTATGGCCGATTCTCATAATTTGTTACACACAAAACAGAAAAAGAAAAACAGAAAATAAAGAACTTTTTTTTTATATTGACTCCGTTGTGTGTAACAAATTATGAGAATCGGCCATAACGCATTATAAATTATTTAAAAATATTGAATTATATTATTAAATTAGCTTTCATTATAATGACCACTACCTACTAGTGGCTTTTGCCGATTATCGTTTAGCGTCAGTCGTCAGTTTTTGAGAACTCTTCACTTTCAGTCAGATTTGCTCAGATTGAAATGATTCGAGGTAGAACAATTTGACGAAAACTTGACATTGGCGTCTTCGCCAATAATTAATTATAATTTTATAAACATTTAATTTTACTTGAGATTGGCGAAATTGCGGTGATTCTGCAGAAGCCAATAACTAAAAGAAGAAGAAGAAATGATTCGAACCTGAAAAAAATTAAAACGGTGACAATAAACGAAAACATGGAGAAGCTGTCGATGTGTAGAATTTGTTTGTCGGGCGGCATACTATTGCGTTCGATTGTAAGTTCGCATCTACAAGAGATGTACGAATCTTTGACTAACATGCCGGTAAGTAATCGCTAGCTTGAATTGAATCTTTAGCGGCCTCACAATAACTTAGCAATCAAATACCTCATACCAACTATTACTGAGTGTACAAACGAGAACATATAACTAAAGTAAGGCTTATTTATTAGCATAGGAGTTTACTGATTGAAGTGAGCTTTCTTTCTAGAAAATTCAATGCTAAACATACGTCTTAAATTAATCGGTGCGCGGCTGAGCTATGCTTGTTGGTGACATTAATGGTATGCCAATGTGTACTGAGTTTCTTTGGTTTAATAACACATCATTCTGTGCTAATTGTATTGTGTGCAGAACAACTAGTATATAAGCTTATTTTGTTAGTACATAAGTAATAGTGTATATAATTAAACTGATTTAACAAAAAACTGTAGGAATAATCGTGTATAATAGTTATAAGTTTGCGACGAAGAAATCGTCATTGTTTACCGATCTATAAGTGTAAATTGTATCTTATTTCGTGTCACCTTATTTCTACTACCTATTAGAATACATAATACGGTATGTAAATCATTGTAAATAGAAAATAAACACATAATTGTAAGATTGACCGATCGACCATTAGGGTATATCCGCGAAAAGTCGTTAAGCCGCGGTGTCACTAACGAGCCGCGAGAGTTCGATCGGCCAATTAGAAAATTCGAATTAATTGGATTAAGAGTATAAAAAACCGCTGTAAATTGACTCGACACCTCAGTCGGCAAGTAGAAAGTCAAGCGAGAAGTGCTCTCTCCTCTTCACAAGGAATAAATGAAGATACATGAAAAAATCTCTCTTTAATTCTGGAAAATTCAAGTACTCTTCGAGGCTGCCCATAATAAGTGTTCTGCTTAAGTACAGCACCGTACCGACATCCACATACCAGCTCACCCCCCAAACTACACACCCATTGCGGCGAAGTCAAACGCGACAAACAAATTCTACACATCGACAGCTTCTCCATGTTTTCGTTTATTGTCACCGTTTTAATTTTTTTCAGGTTCGAATCATTTCTTCTTCTTCTTTTAGTTATTGGCTTCTGCAGAATCACCGCAATTTCGCCAATCTCAAGTAAAATTAAATGTTTATAAAATTATAATTAATTATTGGCGAAGACGCCAATGTCAAGTTTTCGTCAAATTGTTCTACCTCGAATCATTTCAATCTGAGCAAATCTGACTGAAAGTGAAGAGTTCTCAAAAACTGACGACTGACGCTAAACGATAATCGGCAAAAGCCACTAGTAGGTAGTGGTCATTATAATGAAAGCTAATTTAATAATATAATTCAATATTTTTAAATAATTTATAATGCGTTATGGCCGATTCTCATAATTTGTTAAACTACACACCCATTGCGGCGAAGTCGTGCTGAAGAGCAGATTAAAGTCTCATCGACGGAATTGGCTTTGGGTTGTGTACATTTTTGGTCCTATCGGAGCCGGATTTGGAGTCAACATTGAAGAAAACCTTAAGTGGAACACGAGGGTGGTCTCGAAGAGTGCGTGCCTGAATTTTCCACTGTGAAGAATTGAAAAATTGAAGATGCCGACTACGAGGTCAGAAGAAAGAAGCCGTAAAGCCGCCTCCGTTCAGGGTCCATCAGACACCGAGGGGACCACCGAATCCGGGACAACCACGGAAACGTCCACCTCGGAGAACACCACAACGGAGGGAACTACGAGCACCGAGACGGTGACTACCATCGAGCCACCGTCAGCTACAGCACCAGGTCCGAAAGCAACGGCACCTGGAACAGAGAAGATAGGGAAGAATAGCAAGTCACAGCCGCCTCATCCACAACCATCCAAGAAAGGGGTAAAGGGGGGTTCATCTGTGCAGTCGAAAAGCAAAGCCGCGAAGATCGCAAAAGCAAAAGAAGAATTACTTCGTCTTAAAATAGAACTGGCAGCAGCAAAGATCGCCGCCCTGGAAGAAGATGAAGACGAAGATCAAGAAATAGAAGAATTGAATCAAGAAGAAGTGTCGGCGGCAGCTGAGGAGAAGGTCGGCGAGTGGTTCAGCCGTCACGAATCACCACCTCCTCCCATGTTGGCCATCGCCCCTCCCCCAAACCGGGGCAAGACGGGGACACCGTGGTTCCCAAACCCGAGGGGGCCATCTCGAAACCGGAGATGGCCCAGGGTCAGTCGGGGTGCGAGGGATATGCTCTATGGGCAACCTTACACCCCGGCGTCTGTAGACCCGAGACGGCGTGCGGTTTTAGTCGGTTCAAGCCCGACATAACCGCCCCCGCTGGCACGCGGGGGGGTATCCGAAGGGATTTCCGCACGAAAAAAAAAAAAAAAAAAAAAAAAAAAAGGGGCCAGGTGAACCAACGCCGACAGCAGCGCCACCAGCCCAACAGCAGAACTTCAGCGAACTGGCTACCGCCATCACTCAAGCGATCAAGGCAGCCCAGCGACCGAAGTTCATCGAGCTACCAATCTTCAGTGGAAGTCACCAGGAATGGCTGCCGTTCAAGGCAGCTTACTCCGAAACAGAAGATGGCTACACCGCCGTGGAAAACCTCAACAGGCTACGAAGAAACCTCAAGGGGAAGGCGAGGGAGGCAGTCGAGAGTCTCCTCATCACCAACTCGCAGCCTGCTGATATCATCAGAACATTAGAATCAAGATTCGGGAGGCCTGAAGCAATAGCAACTACAGAAATGGAAGTGCTTCGAGGACTACCAAGACTGAGCGAATCACCAAGGGACATATGCATCTTCTCAACGAGGGTCACCAACGCCGTGGCAACACTCAAGGCGCTGAACTGCATCCACTACCTATACAACCCAGAAGTCTCAAGATCAATGGTTGAGAAACTTACACCTGTTCTCAAGTATAGGTACTACGACTTCGCAGCAGCTCAGCCGAGGGAAATAGCGGACCTCTTGAAGTTCGAGAAGTTCATGAGAAGAGAAGCAGATCTATGCGGACCCTACGCTCAACCTGAAAACCTAGCAGTCCAGCACACCACTCATCAACAGAAGCGCCCCCAGAGGATCAACACGGTGATGGAAGCCCAGCAGCAGGTCAAGACGTGCACCATCTGCAACGAGCAACACCCCATCTACAAGTGTGAGCAGTTCAAGACGGCTGACGTCAACGCAAGATGGGACTTAGCCAAGGAACACAGGCTGTGTTTCCGATGTCTACAGAAGATGGAGAAGAAACACACCTGCAGAGAACGACGCTGCGGCATCGACGGCTGCAAGCTACTGCACAACACCCTGCTGCACTACAGAAGAAAAAGGGACTCCACAGAAGAAGAAAGCACGAACACGGCCGAGACGATCAACTCGGCGTGGACGGGAAAGAAGACCACTTTCCTGAAGATACTGCCGGTCCAACTGACGGGGCCAGCAGGGATGGTCAACACCTTCGCGCTCATAGACGACGGGTCAACAGTCACACTACTCGACGACACCGTAGCAGAAAAGATCGGCGCGACGGGACCTATCGACCCACTGCGGGTCGAGACCATCAACAGTACGAAGACAGCTGATCAACAATCAAGAAGAGTCTCATTGAAAATACGAGGCATTAAGGATCCAGCTAAAGAAAAAGTTCAAGCCAGAACATTGAAGAACTTAAAAGTGTCATCTCAACAGGTCACCTATAGACAGTTACGAGGGTGCAGTCATCTCGAAGATATCACCAACGACCTCACCTATGAAGAAGCAAGACCTAAGATCCTCATCGGTCAAGATAACTGGCACCTGCTGGTGACGTCCGAGACCAGAACGGGCGAACCAGACCAGCCAGTAGCATCCCGAACACCCTTAGGCTGGGTGCTCCACGGCAGTGACACGAGGACCCTAGGACACCGCATCGAGTACGTCTCCCACGCAGTGGAAGACTCGGAAGACAGCCGACTCGAACAGATGGAGGAAAAACACTTCGAGACAGACGACCTGCTCCTCATCGCTCGGAAGCCGAAGACAGATCCAGATAAGCTAGCATCTCGCATCGTGAAAGAAAATACAGTCCACAACGAAGATAGAAGATACGAGACTGACAAGCTGTGGAAACATGAAGAGACTTCGCTTCCGAATAACAGCGAGAACTCGTTGAAGAGAGTTTTCATCATTGAAAACAAATTAGATCCTGACCCGAGCTTCAAAGAAAAGGACACAATAGAAGACAGCTCAACAGTGAACGAATGGCGAAGGGTCCCCACGAAGATGAACGTGGCAGACGACGCCACCCTAGACGTACCTACGGACTTCAGCCAGAAGCATCGCTGGTACAGAGGCCCTGACTTCCTCTACTCATCAGAAGAATCATGGCCACGAGATACATCGCGACAAGAAAAGTCCGAAGATATAGAAGAAAGGGTACACACTATAAGTACCAAGAAGAAAGAAAAATTATCTGAAGCCCTGCCGGTAGTCACCCGATTCTCTAACTGGGACCGACTACGTTACGCTACAGCTCGAGTCTTACAGTTCATTCAATTGTGCAGACGAAAATCGGAACGAGTCAACTACAAACGGACTAAGAAAAACCCTAAGGCAGATCCAGACTGGAAGAAGGCACCACAGAAGAATACAGCATCACCTTCCGTACTGAAAAGGACTTTAAGCGCCGATAGGAAGTACATACCTATCACCGCCGAGCTCCTACGGTCAGCCGAAGACCTCCTCATGCGAGCATCACAAGAAGACTCCTTCAGCAGCGAGATTGATGATCTGCAACGAGGAAGAGTGATCCCGAAAGAAAGTCGCCTTCATCAATTAAGCACCGTATCTGTCAACGGAGTGCTGCACTTGAGAAGCCGCATACAAGCCGTTCGAGACATATCCGACGACATCAAGACGCCTGTGATATTAGACGGAGATCACCCTACGGTCAAGCTGTGGATTCAACACACCCACAAGAAGTTGCATCACTCGGGAGTTGAAGCCAATATCAACGAGTGCAAACAGCAATACTGGGTTGTACGCCTACGCCCGGTAACACGCTCACTACTACGACAGTGTCTACATTGCCGCATCAAGACTCAAGCACCACCGTACCCGAGGACCGGTGATCTACCTGAGTGTCGCCTGGCTCATCACAAGCGACCCTTCACACACACAGGGGTTGACTACTTCGGCCCACTCACAGTGACAGTCGGACGTACCAATCAGAAGAGGTACGTCGCGATATTCACGTGTCTCACAACACGTGCCATACATCTCGAGATAGCAAACTCGTTAAGCACCGACTCCGCTATCTCCGCTCTCCGACGCATGATGGCAAGAAGAGGATGTCCTGAAGAAATCTGGTCTGACAATGGGACCAACCTGAAGGGAGCCGACCGCGAGCTGCGACGAGCCATCGACGAAGCAACCTCGCAAGAAGCAGCCAAGAAGAAGACATCGTGGCGCTTCATTCCACCCGGCGCTCCTTTCATGGGGGGAGCCTGGGAGAGGATGGTGCGCTCAGTAAAGACAGCACTCACCGCCACACTGCACGAGCGACGGCCCTCCGAGGAAGTTCTATCTACTCTGCTTGCCGAAGTAGAGTACACCGTCAACAGTCGCCCACTGACGCATGTGTCAGTGAACCCGGAGGACCCTGAAGCCCTAACTCCCAACCACTTTCTGCTGGGAGGACCCGGTGGAGTACAGCAGCCGGGCGTCTTCATTTAAAAGGACGCCGCATCGAGATCCAGCTGGAGAGCGGCACAGCGCCTGGCCGACCTCTTCTGGACCAGGTGGCTCCGCGAGTACCTGCCGGAGCTCCAACACCGACGCATGCCGCACGGACGAGGACCCCCAGTAAGCCTACATGACTTGGTCTTACTGGTGGACCCCAACGCACCCCGCAACCTCTGGATCCGAGGACGAGTCATCGCAACGTACCCCGGGCCTGACAACGTGACACGCACCGTGGACATCCAGACCAAGGGAGGAGTGCTGCGCCGGCCGGTGAGGAAGCTGATCGTCCTGCTGACCGAAGACACGAGTTCTGCACGCGAAGAAGTGTGACTGCGTCTCACGGGGGGAGAATGTGCAGAACAACTAGTATATAAGCTTATTTTGTTAGTACATAAGTAATAGTGTATATAATTAAACTGATTTAACAAAAAACTGTAGGAATAATCGTGTATAATAGTTATAAGTTTGCGACGAAGAAATCGTCATTGTTTACCGATCTATAAGTGTAAATTGTATCTTATTTCGTGTCACCTTATTTCTACTACCTATTAGAATACATAATACGGTATATAAATCATTGTAAATAGAAAATAAACACATAATTGTAAGATTGACCGATCGACCATTAGGGTATATCCGCGAAAAGTCGTTAAGCCGCGGTGTCACTAACGAGCCGCGAGAGTTCGATCGGCCAATTAGAAAATTCGAATTAATTGGATTAAGAGTATAAAAAACCGCTGTAAATTGACTCGACACCTCAGTCGGCAAGTAGAAAGTCAAGCGAGAAGTGCTCTCTCCTCTTCACAAGGAATAAATGAAGATACATGAAAAAATCTCTCTTTAATTATGGAAAATTCAAGTACTCTTCGAGGCTGCCCATAATAAGTGTTCCGCTTAAGTACAGCACCGCCCCGACATCCACATACCAGCAAACCCCCCAAAGTACACACCCATTGCGGCGAAGTCGTGCTGAAGAGCAGATAAAGTCTCATCGACGGAATTGGCTTTGGGTTGTGTACATATTGTGACAAACTGTTGTTATCGGGAACAACTAATAATGCGATTGTTGATCAGTTTGTTGCAGATGATATCAGACCAATACTGGCCTGCAACCTCTGTTGTGAGAGGCTCGAGAACTGCTACGAGCTCAGGAGGACATGTCTGGAGAGTGAGGAGCTGTTCATACAGTTGCTGAGAAGTAATGTGGTGAGTGGTCCCTTTTTTTATTATTTTATGGTTGATGGGCTCACCTGGTTGTAAGTGACCATTGTTGAATAGTGCCTGTAACAAAGTATCTTTACAAGCAATATCATACTGGCTGTTTCGGAATTTATTCATGTATAGAATCTTGTGTTGTAAGACACAAATTTTTATGCTATAGTTTGATATCTATTAATAAAGAGGCACAGGCCCCAAAATGTTTCCCGATCAGTTTCTCTTGCTATATGTATTATGAAAAATTATTTCAGGTCAAGAAATATGTAATTTTTTGTAAGTTAAACATAAGAACTTATCCACTATTGTTTGTAAAAGACCAAAATATGAAAATAAATATCATTAAACAAAAACAAAAATCAAAACAAACCTTGATCCAACAGTCCCGTGTGTCACCACCAATTTACTCAGGAACGGGTAGACCTAGCAAATTGGAATTTATACCAGATACTGAAGTCTTTAGTCCCTATTAGGTGTAAAATATTAAGGTCCTGAGTCCACACGATAAAATGATATGGGCAAATTCAGAATTTTGTGAAAACTTATACTAGGTTAGGAACTAAAAATTAATCTTAAAATCCATTTCATTTTGGTAATTTCCCTTTACTTGTGCTGTAAGACCTTGCTTTTATTCAAAATTGACAATTCTAGGTCAACCGGAGGTAGCCTATAGGTTTTGGCTTGAAAACTTATAAGGGATTTCCGCACGATAAAAAAAAAAAAAAAAAAAGGTATTCCCCGTTGACCTAGAATCACGAAATTTAACAAAAAGCTTTTCCCTTTACTTGTGCTGCGAAAGTTCGAAAGATAAAAAAAGTTGAAAATTAAGGTAAATTCTCTCTTATTTTATCTATTTTAATTTGGTGTCATTTCTACAGCAGGTCAATCTACAAATGATACCTGATCTGAGCATAGAGGATGAGAGCGAGATGACTCCAAGTGTCTTTGATAGTCATGAAGTGAAACAAGAGAATGCTGAAGGTAATAATGTTTTATTGTGTATTTGTGACGAAAGGATGGGCTAGAGGCTGATAAATGTGTGTGCTACTGAATATTAAATAGTGTTCAACTATATATGTATAAAACTATATACTGAAGAATACTGTAGAAGCAACCTCATGTCGCCCTGTGTTTGGAAACCTATACCAAGTAAATAGTACCTTTTTTTTTTCGTGCGGAAATCCCTTCGGATACCCCCCCGCCGACCAGCGGGGGTGGTTATGCCGGGCTTGAACCGACTAAAACCGCACGCCGTCTCGGGTCTAGACGCCGGGGTGTAAGGTTGCCCATAGAGCATATCCCTCGCACCCCGACTGACCCTGGGCCATCTCCGGTTTCGAGATGGCCCCCTCGGGTTCGGGAACCACGGTGTTCCCGTCTTGCCCCGGTTTGTGGGAGGGGCGCTAGTCACCCCACCGTCCCGGCCTGCTTCTGCTGGGGTGACAGGCGGCCTCACCCGCCACCCCGATGGCTGCCACGAGGTCACAAGTATATAGTACAGTACTAGTAGTACTATAGTATTTAATATTCATAAAATTCTGAGAGGATGACATCCAATTATCAGATGTCAAGGAAAATCAGAATAGCATTACATCTAGTAGTTGTACTTAATTACATTTTTATATTTGTTTGGTGTAATGTAAAGCTGATTCGAGCAAATTTGGGAGTAATTGTAATTGATCAAGCTTGGTGTTGTCTGTCGCTGGTACTGCCTCCAATCCGGGAAGGCTATTGCCGAACCTGGACTTGTGCGGTGTTACTCCTGCTCTCCACTGGGTGATCTGGGCCTTGTACTTATTTGTAGATGAAGCCGCAGCAGAGCAAGATGACGCAGATCAATTTTATGGTGGATTAGGTTTACACACGGAGTGTGACATTCCTTTGGATATAGTGATGGAGGAACCGGAAGATGTCGACACTGGTAAGTTAGTAGACTGTGTTGAACATACGTGTGGACTTAGTTTTATTAAAACAGCTAACGGCCGTGCAGATACTTACTGCTTAAAAACTATATAACGAGTGTTGGCCACCTCTCCTGTCCAGACGCGAGCAGTGGAGATCACAGAAGGATCTCTGTTCTCCATGAGCACGGGCCTGAGGTTTACGGTTGGGGTTAGCCATCGCCCTAGCAGTAGCAAGCCCAGGGTATCCTCTCTAGGGGACCCAACAATTCTGGGTGTGGCGACCACACTTTAATTCGATTCCAAACGATTTCTTAGCGTTCATAAATTAAACCCGCTTACTAATGCATTTTGCGCATCAGAGAGCACGTTAAGCCGTCGCTCCCGGTTGTGATACAAACATCCATGGCAGTCGTTATGGGTAGTCGGAGCCATAAAAAGTCCGGCAGCTGGTGTTACTACAGAGTTGCGATATCGTCAGTGGGTTATGGAGGTCAGGTGGCAGTCGCGTCAAGGTGGATAGTGAAGTTCAGCCGATTCGTAGTTAGTCTGAAAACCTGATCCCAACTGAATGGGCTCTAATGATGATTTATAGATAATAGCTTGTCCCAACTGACTGACTTACTGATTCATCAACGCAGAACCTGAACCGCTGGACTTACAAATAAATAAGATTAGTGTTATATTTCCATCAATCACCATGAAGTTACACTAACGCAACATGACCTATTTGTTATTCAGGTGCACCTCGACTTGCCGCGCAGAAATACCGCAAAGATACGCTTTTGAACAACCTTGAGAGAACTGACCAAACAATGGACAATGTGGAAAAACAGGAAACAGGTACTAACAGTGCTGTTGAAGACAAACCAGTCAAGATAGTGGAACTTCGCGACAACATAGACATCAAATTACGTAACAATAAACAAAATAATATCAAATCCGATCATGATGACGCTCACAAAGGAATATTTGAAAACAGCAACAAACTTAAACTATTGTCATGTGACACTTGTCAGAAGTGTTTTGAACATAAAAGTTATTTAATAAGACATATTCGTACCCACACTGGCGAGAAACCTCATGTGTGTAATATATGTAAGAAACGTTTCAATGTAAAGTGTAATTTAATAAGACATATTCGTACCCACACTGGCGAGAAACCTCATGAGTGTAATGTATGTAAGAAATGTTTCATTGAAAAGATTAAATTAGATATTCATATTCGTACACACACGGGCGAGAAACCTTATAAGTGTAATGTATGTCTGAAATGTTTCACTCGAAAGCATAATTTAACTAGGCAAATTCGAACACACACGGGCGAGAAACCTTATAAGTGTAATGTATGTAAGACATGTTTCAACGACAAGAGTGGTTTGAATATTCATATTCGTACACACACGGGCGAGAAACCTTATAAGTGTAATGTATGTCAGGAATGTTACACTCGAAAGCTTAATTTAAATAAGCATATTCGAACACACACGGGCGAGAAACCTTATGAGTGTAATGTATGTAAGAAATGTTTCAGTGATAAGAGGATCTTAGGAACACATTCGTGTAAACACTCATTAAAACTAAAGGGGCTTACTTGTTAAAGAACCCTGCTAAATTGTGTCGCGCGATGTATGCCTAAGTGTAAAACACTAGTACTAAAGTAGGGACAAGATAATAGGTCACTTTTGACATTTCATCAAAATTCAACAACGTAACCTTGTAACGGCGGGCATAAAATAAGAACTGCACAATTGCTTAACTTTTTTCAATTACGTTTACATATTTATTGTAGTAATGACCGATACGAGTAATTTTACGATTTGCTTTCACTAATAAACCATTCTAAACATAATAAACAATTTCTGATCTAAAGAACTGAACGTCGTTACAATGTTGCGTCAGTCAACCCTTTTTCTTTTTAAACACTAAGGATGTTACTCTAAAAATCGAAAGCTGATAGGACTGTAAGTTGAATCGAATGCAATGATTACTTGTGAAGAAAAATCACCATAAATTTATAACCACGTTGTGATTATAATAAAACCTAATTATACATATTTATTATTCTTTTAACTAACTATAAAAATACAAAAAAATAACTAAATAGAAAGGTCATTGATGTTGGGTGCAATTTAGGTGGATGTTGCTGGCAACACCAGTGCCTGTCGATGACGCATGTCATGTCGCCATAACATGATGATGACGCAGTCTTTTGTTGTTGTGCGAAGTGACTGTGCGTTTTTGGTGTGCTCTCTGTTATTTTCTTCTGATCCGGCTTTTTCATTGAACTGATCTTACTGACTACGTTTACCTGGCTATAAATTGGACTCCGATTGCTTAACGATTATTAAACAAGAAAAACATTACAGTCTTACTATGTCGAAACGGGGAAAACTCTAAACAGTCAATCTCGCGAACTAGTGCTGAAATTGTACAATTATTTTGGACGTGAATCAGTTAACGATGGGCCTCTTTTACCATTGAAACCACCGAGAGAACGCGTTGCCGAAGCATTGGGAATAGGGAAGAAGACAGTAACTCAAATTCTGAAAGAGAAATACGGACCATCAGGCTCAGAAGATAATACTTTACGTACACCGAAAAAACGAAAGAGGGAGAAGAAAATTGTTGACGTTGATAATTTTGATGCTGCTGCAATTCGCAACCACATTTATGGATATTACTCGAGAAAAGAATATCCTACACGGGAAAAGCTATTGAGTTCGTTAAAAGGCGCAGGCTTATTTTTTGGAGGCAAATCGTCTCTATCAAAGGTTTTAAAATCGATTGGCTTTAGATTTAAAAAATCCGACAAGCGGAAAATCCTGCTAGAACGCTACGACATTATTTTGAAGAGAATAACATTCTTACGTCAGGTAAATAAAATTACGGATTGGGACAATGTCGTGTTTATTGACGAAACATAGTTGAATGCGAACCATACGGTTGCGCGGACATGGACCGATGATACAGCGGCCTCCACCTCAAAAGTTCCATCGGGAAGAGGAGCCCGACTTATTATATGTCACGCGGGATCAGCTTCTCAAGGTTTTATTCCAGACTGCCTCCTCGCATTCGCCTCTAAAACTACAACAGATTACCATGAGGAAATGAACTTTGATGTTTTTAAAAAGTGGTTTGAGAAGCTGCTAGTCAGCTTAGAAAACCCATCGAAAATTATAATGGACAATGCTCCGTATCATTCTGTACAAGTTGATAAACCACCAACTCAAGCAAATAAAAAGCAAGAAATTGTCTCGTGGCTGGTAAGAAATGGTGTGGAGGCAAGTCCAACTTTATTAAAAGTTGAGTTGTTAAATCTGGTAAAAGCAACTAAGCCGTCCAAGCTCCGCTATGTAATCGATGAACTAGCCCTAGAGCATGGACACGAAGTTATTCGATTGCCTCCCTACCATTGCCAGTATAACGCCATCGAGCTTATTTGGGCACAAATAAAGGGTCATGCAGCGCGGAACAATACTGAACCACCCTTCAGTACTGCTAAAATGATGACTCTGCTACAAACTGCATGTGCAGAAGTCACTAGAGAAGACTGGCGAAAAGTCGTGGAGAAGACAAAGAAAATAATTTTACAATATTTTGAACGAGATGTGAGAATAGACAATATTATTGAAAATGAATTAATAATATCTCTGAGTGCTGACAGCAGTGATGAAGATAGCAGTTCCGATAGTTCAAGTGAATAAAAGCAATTTTTTTGTTAAATTACGTAGGTACTTGTCTTATTTTGCTCCTTTAATTTATGAAAGAAAAAATAATAATGGGACAGGGATTCGCATGATCATTTTTAAAATTCACATATGTTTCAAGTCTGTATCGATTCATTCATTTAATCGATGTTTTTAAGCAGGTCACCTCACTATGAATTTAAATTCATAGTGAGGTGATTCACTATGAATATGTATTCTGTGCCATTTTAACATTACTGTGGCGTAGCGGTAGAGCGTTTTATTTATTTATTTAGTGGAACATTCAACAGTTATGCGTTATACATTTATAATAGAAGTGTACAGTAAATGTGTCTGTTAGGTAAACGCATAACCCACAGCAATGTCCACAAAGTAATACTATATGCAAGTGAGTAAGATGCATGCGAGTTTTATGTTTATAAGAAACAAGTATATGAATATGTTTATATTTATAGAGGAATATTTTGTGAGTGGTAGAGTCAAGCAACAGTCATTTTGGCCGTTGCATGAATGGGCCGACTCGACCGGGGAAGCACCACCCTCTCACAGAACGCAACTTGATGAGATCGACGCCAAGTAACAGTATTTGAACTGTTGCGTTCCGTTTGGTGAGTGAGAGTGCCGGAGCCCAAACTCCTTTCCCATCCCCTCCCAAACTCCTTTCCCATCCCCTTTCCTTTACAGGCGAGAGTGTGACGCTACTTTTGTTGCACACGTCCATAGGCCGCGGTAACCGCTTCCCATCAGGTGGGCCGTGTGCTTGTCTGCCACCTTAGTGGTATAAAAAAAAAAAAAAGGTTTTTAAAATTTCAATTGCTGCAGCTTTAAATTTGAAGTGTGAGTTTGCGATTATGTCAACATCGGCTAGGTGTGTGTTGTACGTCTATAAAAGATGCCGAATAGGTGCCCGCGTGCCCGCGTTCGTTCTGCACCTTCCTGTGAAGAACAGCCGCGTAACATAATTGGTTAGTGATGCTACTACAGTCAAACTAGTTATGGCATATACCATGCAACGTCATGGACTTAAGAAGTTTGCGTCCAGACTCCAAGCTCATCAAGTTGCACTCCTTAAGTAAATGTTGATAAGGATATTTAGAGTGGTCTAATTTGTAATGAATTGTACGTAGAGACTTTTTTTGAACCCTTTCGAGTCTTTCTATATGCTTATCTTATATAGAATCACAAGTTGGGACAGCGAAATCAAGCTGAGATCTTATTAAAGTGTTGTATTAGAGTAATAAGGTAGAGGGGCGTTTAAAGTCTTTAGAGGATCTCATGATGGAGCCTTACATTTGGTATGCCTTACTTACAATGTTTTCAATGTGTAGGTCCAGATGTAGTTTAGAGTGGAGGGTAACACGTAGGTCGCGAATGTTATTAACCCTTTGCAGAGTAAAGTCTTGTATCGTATAATTATGAGTTACAATTATCCTCTTTTTTGTGTAAGTTATTACTTTGCATTTGGGAAGACTAAGCTGTGGTTTATTAAGGGAACAGTATAGGGCAAGTCGATCGAGGTCATCCTGCAAAGATAAGCAATCGCGGGGACCGTGACACTCCTTATAAATTTTGATGTCGTCGGCGTACATGAGAAAATGTGAATTAGCAAAGCAATGCTTAATGTCATTGATAAACAAAATAAAAAGGAGAGGTCCCAGGACTGACCCCTGAGGCATACCAGAAGTAACGGTAATGGCATCCGACTCGAAACCATTGACAACAATCTTTTGCCTTCTGTTGACAATATATGACACAAACCATCTTAGCAAGTTGCCACGGATGCCATTGTAGGCGATTTTATCAAGGAGCAATTTGTGGTCCACCTTTTATCAAACTGTTACCAGGCCGACCCCGTTTGTCTTAAAAAAAAAAACAATTTTCTACTGGAACCACGTTTATTTCTCACAACCCAAAAATACAGACAAAGTTTTGGGTACTAATATTCGGTAATGTCCCTCTCAAAGGCTCCGTTATTCGGGCACAATAGATCACGCGACGGCGGCGTCCAGATTCTAACTAACTAAATTAAATATATTATTTCTGCGCGTTGAGTAAAAATGCAACATCACATCAGTACTTTAGTGTGAGAAAAGTACACTGTTTATGTAAAAGCTGACTTAGGCTTTATTGCCTTTTAATAAGGGTTATAACAGCTCCCCCTTTTAAACGAAGCTTTATCTTATCAAGATGAAGCGAAGTAATATTGAAGAAAGATGTAGCCATTAAGAGAGACATTTAGATCTTATATTACGTTATTATATACAAAAGTCATACAGGTTTAAATGAAAATTGACAAAATCGTAACTTAGTAATAGTTAACATTGTCTTAAAGTTTAGGTTTCTATTTGACGGAAATCTTACTTTATTCACTTTACTAGTGGATTTATAATTTGGGTAATGAATAGACAAAGACTGAACCGACTTACCTCTTCAGAAGTTGAGGATACCTCCGTCATCTCAATACTATTTGAAATTTTGGACATACGTTTGTTATTTTTATTATAACATTGATTAAATATTTGCACGCAGCATCCAACATTAGAAGAACTTTTGTTCTTAATATACCTATATAATTTATAAACTAGGTACCTATAAAAATAAACACACAATTAGAATATAAGTAAAAGTAGAATAGTGGTCCATATTTGATAAAATGAGATTCCTTTTCCATATTATTCAATTCTTGCTCTAAACTATCCATTTGGTGAGTTGCATATTTGAGAGAATCTAAATTAATTTTACTCAAAGAGATTGGCGACAAATATGGTAAACTTTTATTAAATATGTCCTTCTTACAGCAGTCATCTGCTGTTATATCAAAGCTTATATCTAAAGGAGACTTAGTAAATAAAGAATAAGAACTAGTCGGTATCAATTGAACAGTTTTAGAATACCCAATACAATTAGGTGATAGTTTTACAATTCCTGTAACTGTAATTGAATAGTCATCAATGTTGTCATGACATTTAATAGTCAATTTATTTGTATTTGATTGAACATATATCCATTTGTTATTTCTTAATTTTTGCCTGATATCAATCTGACCATACAATATTTTAGCATTGCATTCTGTAGGATTTTAGATTCACAATTTGGGTTAGTTATACTTGAATATATAGTATTTAATTCACAGATAGAGAAGTTACTATTTATTATTTTACATTTATCAAGAGTGTCCAACATAGCATAATGCATCCTGTCATCACTTAATGCAATATAGGAATTAGAAGGTTCAATTAAAGCAAATGTATTATGTGACTCATCGTGAGGTGTAGGTAGTGGTATGTTTTTATAGGTCATGAACTTATCAGGAGTGATCAAAGGGATCTGTAATATAAAAATTACCTTATTATTGTAATAATAGGAACTATATTCGGAAACATTAATAATAGAATGAATATTTTGTAAGGGTAGTATAACACTAGGATGTAGTACATTAACCTTAGAAAATGAAATAGAATTTAGTGTAGTAGGTATCTAGTAAATTAGTTATAGCAAGTAAAGAACCTTCGATAATGTTAAGAAGGTTGTTTAACTTTGAAGTATATAGTAATAGGTTATCGGTCTTTGTAATTTGGGAAAATATTTCATGCATCTGATTAATTTGGGCGTTTAATTTTATCTCATTTTAATTAAGTTTGTAAATAGTAGTGTTAAAATTATTTATAGTAGACTTTACAATGTGAATGTTATCTCTCTTTTAATGAAATGTTTCCGTTTCACTCTTTTTGCATGATTCAATTGCAGCATCATATTTTCGGGCGTTATCTGCATCTAATGTGCCGAAAAAGAACTTTAAGATTTCACCTCCGAATTCTATAGATCGTTTAACTTTAGTTGTCAATTGATTGGAGATGATATGCGATAATGATTGCAATTTGGTGGAACTAGATTGGATTAAAATTTCGATAGGGCTAGACATTCATGTCTTCACACGTACCTAACTCATGTGGTTGAATTTTGTTGCACAAATTTAAAGTATCGTGTAACAAAGATTTGATTTTATTAAGATAAGATTCTAAAGAAACTAAATCTACGTGGGTGATCACTTTCCAATGATCAGTATAAAAATTAATATTAGTGGTAGGTTCAAAATAAATCCCGGGGCTATGATAGATTGGGATGATGCTTGATTCGGTGCGGCCGAGGCACAAAGTGCCGTGCCAGCATGTTATTCTGAAAAGAAACATAGTGCATAGGTTAAGAAGAAGAAAGCTTAATTTCATTGGTATGATATTTAATAGCCTTGCGACCCACTTGTAGGGTTACCTTATGTTTGTTATGAATAAGGGCCTTTCCATATAGGCGATAAGGCTTTACGGAGCCTATGATGTTTGAGGTAAACCATATCTCCTACTTTATAAGTAACGTCACGAGAGTTTACATCGTAGTATTGTTTTGATTTTTCCTTACTATTCATAATGTTTTGAATGGCTTTCTCGCGACTAAAGCGCATTCTATATTGTAAAGCTGGAATATATTCGTTGTATGTATTACCAGAGCTTTCGTATAACGAGTTTGGAATACAGTGTTTATAACCATATAATAACTCGTGAGGAGTAAAGTTAGTCGTACTAGGAGGTGTAGTATTATAAGCTAGAATTGCAGTGAATAAACAGTGCCAATCATTTTGGTTTTCATTAACAAATGACTTCAGGTATTCTTTTAAAGTGGCATGTGAGCGTTCAAGAGCTCCATTGGTTTGTGGACGATACGATACCGAGTAGTAAAGAGGGCTTTGACCTTTAGTATTTCGGTCAATTGTTTAAATAACTCGGACGTAAAACATGTACCTAAGTCTGTTAGGATGGTTTTAGGAAAACCGAAAAGAGACAAAATGAACAAGGTTTCTGGCAATTTCTTCACTAGTGGCTGTAACCATTGGGTAAGCGCCTGCATAATAATATAATAATAAAAATAATAAAAAAACAAATCCGTTCCCGCAGGGGGAACGCACAGGTAGATTTCGGGAAGCAAATAATATTATTTTATTAACATGTTTAATTTTTTTCTCAAAAACGGTAACTTTTAGCGAAAAACTTTTTAAAAATGTTTCCGACGGCAAGAATGTTCACCGGTTAGAAGTTATGATTTTTTTTCCGAAAAATTTTGGTTTTTCCCCCCTCCACTTTTAATATTATAAAGTTTTAATCTTATAGGTTTATAATTAAAAGTTGTTGGTATTCATGTATACTATGGGATAAAATTAGAACGGTTCGAATATCTTTCATGGAACATGAAATTTTGAGGAAAAACTGATTTCACAAAAAGTGAGGCCCTGCCGTCCCCTTAGGCCGGATTCCACCCGTTCACGAACTTAAACTAAGCTTACACACAAGCAATTTTTGACCGCAGTTTGAAAGCGATCGGGGCAAAAATGCGACCGTGAGAGTGCCGCAAATTTTGGGAAGTGGAACCATTCATACAGATATATATATATATATATATATATATATATAAACTTTTTGACCAGTGGTCATTTCGGACTCAGGGGGTCATAACTAGACCTATGAAGAATTTTTTTTAAAATTCGACAGTAGTCAAGAAACCAATAGGTAGGTAGATCGATTTCATCGAAATCTACTTACCTAAAAGAAGTTTATAATCTATTTTAGAAAAGAAGTCTATTTAGGGATCTAGGGCTTGAGCATGGTGCAGGCCCCTCTTAATGCTACAACTACAGCATAATATTGTAGTAGGCAACCTTTTTTTACCATATTTTAACTTTTTAAAATTATTTTAACGTTTAACTTAGGTTAAATTTTTATTTTAAGTTTTGTTTTTTTTATATACCTTTATTTATCTTGACACGAGACAAAAATGTACATTCGTCCATATTTAGTCTTAAGAAATCACTATTTATAATATGACGTCTCGAAAATGCCGCAGTGGAGTTTGTTGCGCCGTTTCTTCTCCACTAGGGCCTAGGAAGCGGTGGTAAACTTAGTTTTAAGCAGATTTTGACGTCAAAAAGATGTAATTACGTGCACTATTTTGATAAATAAAGACTTTGACTTTGATCAAAATCATTTTAGGATGAAACTTAAGAAACCATCGGAGCTCTATAAACACCTTAGAGTTACCAAAACCCACATCTTAGGTAAATCCCAAGATGACACAGTCAGGGCACTCCCGAAAGATAATAACGCGTCTGAGCTTGAATCTAGACTCCTATTCCATAAACGATTTATGATAGGGCCCAGTCGAACAGAGTGGGGTTGGGAGTACGAGAGCCAGAAAGAGACCAGGATATACTTAAGTCCTTTCTAAAACAAGACGAAAATGACATATATCGAGTGCACGCGATGAATTTGGAAATCCAAAATGAATGGTTGACAATGGGAGAGTTCTGCATACCGATGGCCTTAAAGTGGCGCACCTTGAAATATGACTGGTCGCCGGCCCTGTTCAAATTCTATCTTAACGCTTTTCAGATGACCCTCCCAGACCAGAGTAATCTGGTAAGGTGGGGGAAGGCCACAGAAAAACAATGTTATACTTGTGGTGAGGCAATAGGGACGGCTAGACACATATAAGTAGGATGTAGGGTGCTTCTCGATAGAGGCCAATACTCACGCCGCCACGATAAGGAGAGTGCATTGAGAATCTCGAATTGAGCGGACGTGCTACTAGTCTTCGCTGTGTTTTGATTTCAAAACTGTGCAAAAAGTGATATTACCGTGAAAATAATCAAACGCATATAAACTTAAGTGTACAAGTGACAAAACTGCAAAATAGTACTGGGAAAGTTTCTAAAATACGAGATATAACGTAAAATAAACATCCAAACGGTCTATTAAATTCAAAATGTCTGCAAAAATCGGACTTTGACCCTAACTGCTCGAACAAAAGAACGATAAACAATTATTTCATTTCTACCCCAGCACTTTAATACCGTTCATCTATTTCGACTGCCTTCGTCGTAACTGTCACGGTGGCCCCGCGGCGAAGCAACCTCCTCCACACTGCACGATTGCGGAATTCCGAGTTCGAGCCCAAGTAAACATAATTCGCTTTTTGGGTTTCTACAATTTATTATTAACGAGAATAACAAATTCACAACGTTGTAAAACAGAATATAAACAGAGGCTATAAACAAAATAACAAAGCAAAAACTGTTAAAAATGTCTGTTCGCCGAACACCTACAAATGCTACAGAAAATACTCAGTCGGAGTCAGATACCAATAAAAAACGGAGCAAACGCCTTCCCCGCAGCAATCCAAAACCGCACGGAACACAGGACAAAGACTTCATTCAAGGAAGCGATAATGATTATGCTGCGAGATTGGAAGGACGAACTAAACACTAAAATAGACGAGATTTCCGACCAACAAACAAATCTTATAACAAAATTAACATCAGACATTTCCGAATTGAAGGGTCAATACAAGAACATTCAGAAATCTAACGAAGAATTACCCAATCTATGGTTTTTATAAATGGGCATTACGAGGAAATCAAGTCTGGTTTACATAATTTGCAAAAAGAACGATTGGAGCAGCGGAGATGCATAGAAACTATAGAAAGAAAGCTACACGAGCTCCAATTAAAATCTAGATCCTCGACCATTGAGATAAGAAATCTACCACAGGCTGAAAAAGAAACCACCGCATATCTGTCTAATATTGTCTGTAAGATCGGGCAATCTGTTGGCTCAGCGATCGCCGCATCTGACCTCCGGGACGTTTATCGTATACCCGGTAAACCAGGTACAACACGCCCCGTTGTCGCTGAATTTCAGACAGTACAATTGAAACAAAATACAATATCTGCTGTACGAGAGTTCAATAATAAACAGGCAAACAGGGACGAGAAACTAAAAACCGATTTAATCGCTATTCCCGGCAAACGACAACCTATATACGTCGCTGACCATCTACCGGCAAGCTCCAAGAAACTGTTCCACCTGTCACGAGAATTCGCAAAAAAATACGCATTTAAGTTCTGTTGGTCGATAAATGGAACCATATTTCTTCGCAAGGCACAAGGAGACCAACAGATATTAGTCACGTCAGAACAGTGCTTGATAGATTTAGGAAAAAAACTGTGACTATTGTTGCATGTTTATTGCTCATTCGTGTTTAATTGTATAGATTTAAGTTGTATTTCTCTATTTAACACTTAAATATTATATAATAAAATAAATAAATATATATTTTTTAAATAGTCTTTTGTTTTGTCGACGTTAATTTGTTTTGTCAGCGTTCCTTTAATTTTTTTTATAGCGATGCTCCCTTACATGTCCTAATAACTTGCATGAAAGTGTGTACAACTGTACCATTTTTGTCTTTTTGAGAATCTGTCCATATGAGCATCTGTCCTTTTGCGAATCTGTCTTTATGAGAATCTGTCCTTATGCGATAAAAGGTTATTTTCTACCATGCTTCACTTCATCTGGAACTAAAGTAAAAGATATGTTAAGCACAAACCTGAAACAAACAAACAAATATGTTATTAAACACACTACATACACTACAAAAACATACTCACTCTACTTCACATCATCTCAACAACACTAATTCAATCGTCTATCCCACCATCAATTTTGCGATGTAAGTCGATCACCAATTTGTTTCATAAATGCTGCTGCTGCCCTTAGACTAGAGCAGTGTTGCCTTTTTTCTACCGCGTATGCGCAATGCGCAAATAATTGTCTTCGAAATCCCATTACGGGTTTTTTAATTTTTATAGGATTATTATTAAATATTTATAATACTTGACACGCGGGCAATTTAAATCAGCTCAAGGGCAATTTTTGTACGCTTGGTAGAATAAAAAATAACCATATTTTAAAGACATACGGGTATTTGAAAAGGTGAAAAAAGGAAAATGATATTTTGATTTTTCCTGGGAAAACGAAAGACGGGCTCATAAGTTAATTAGCGTAGTTCCAAAGGGCTAATTAAGTACTATCAATGTATATTTTTTTTATATCGGAATTTTCATTTTTGCAGGCCGAAACATGCCCGGTAGTAAGAACACTATTTGCAGTAGGCGGGGCGACGCCATTTTAGGGAAACATTTGGCTTCAGGTCACGTGACCTTATTTCGTATCTTCTAATATCTATGATTCTTACAAACAACTCAAAACTTAAATATAGGTCTGTAACTGTAACCATAGATTATTACATATACTAGAATACTGTAACCATCATGTTTCTAAAAGTATTGTAACGTTGTGGATTCTTTATAAATCTAATTAAAACAATATCCGTAAATTAATCGATATTTTAGTATGTTTCGATAGTTATTACTAAATATCTATGGTTGTGCGAGCGAGATTGGACAACACTAGCTCAGTTATGAACTGACGGCTCTTATATCGTCCCTTTCCTTGGAACCTTCGCCAAGGAAGGTCGCTTTGACCCCGTGGCCAACTGCTGTCGGCTCCGGGTAAGTTTTGAGATCAACATTTCCTACTTCTTCTACAGGTGAAGACTTTCCAGCGGTGCAGCTTATTGCCTGCTAAAAAGCATGGCTTAATATATTTTTATTTTATTCTGTGTGCTATTTCAGCCTACCTATTTAGTGCCACGAGGCCGATGACCCCTACGGTCAGAGGTCGCGGCACCAGCTTGTGCTGCCTATCTATTTTCTTTTTATTATAGCTTCTAGCTACGCTGCATTGCCGCTGGGAGATTCTCTTCACCTGCTATTTTAGCGGGTCACTTGGACGTAATTGCCTAGTGACAAACTGACCCGCACCTTTCCTATTTCCAGGGTCTTCGCACCGGGCTTCGCACCATCATAGCGGTAGCGAGGCACACCAGCGGAGACCCTGGCACGCCGGCAACACCACCAGCCACGTGTCCATTAGCTAAGTGCATTCTACCATCTTGCACAACGGACCGAACAACGCCACGGCAGAATATTTATTATGAATCCATCCCCTGAGGTTCATTTACTCAAATACCAGATATAAATTTATGTAACATTCTATTCACGATTATAATCTCATACTATACATTGTAATCAACCTTTTATTTAACTCTGCTCGCCCTAGCCGGTAGTAGTCTCAATTACATCCATCACTTAATTAATTTTCACAGTGCATAAGTCACACCTTAAACTTTATTGCAACTCCATTTAAAAACTTACTATAAAAAAATTAACCGTTACAGTATATAGATATAGATAATAATCTATGCCATAACCGATTACAGCAGAAAGCAGATTACAGTTTGTTTTGTAGTCGCCGCGCGCCGGTCAGTAGAAAGTAAAAAAGTAAGATTCCCAAACAGCAGCAATAAATATTTGTGGGTGTGAAATAACTAGGTACAAATAAACAAAACCCCTAACGGTCATATACATAGTATAATAGTCAACCAAATGGCTCAAATCCCGGCTTTGTTACAATTGTGTGCAGAAGAAGTGGCAAAACAGGCTAAAAGAAATGGAAAACTTCAAAAACATCTAAGACAAATACAGTTTCCGAAAGTTAAAATAAATTATATAAAGGAAACAGTATAAAAGACATGTGATTTTTCAAAATTTATCAGAAGGAAAGTGGGTAGTTCGACAATCATAGAATCTGTGGCAAAAATGTGTAAAAATAACGAGTTTAAAATAACAGTGGGCAGTGACAAGTTGATGTATATTACAACACTTGCCGGTCTGGGCACAGAAGATATGCTCAAATTGGATTTCCCAATGGGGGAATATGGGTTGTTCCCATTTGATGACGGATACATTCTGAAAATGAAGGACTATTCACCAGAAATTCAGGATGCTATACACTTATTTGACACTCGTAATGATGAGAAAGGGCTACACGGAACATACTATCATAACCCTATAGATAATTTAGATCATCTGCGAATATTTAATCAGTATATAAGTGAGCATATACGTAACATTGAGTGGTGGAGAGAAAAAACCTATGTTGAATCTCGAAGAGTAGTTGATATAATTGCAGGTTATAACGATATTCCTGTACTTTTCTTTTTAACAGAAAATATTAACGTTGATGATTTAAGTAAAATTACACTGACATGTGCCTCTGAAATAGATAATTGTGGTAATGTTGAAGTGTGTTGGTATGTGCTGCATTCAGAAAAGGGAAGAATAGGCATTGCTGTAAAGCAGAGTAAATTATATTGTATGTTGTTTGACCAAGCGGGTATTGGTTTGTTGGCGGCACATGGGTTTCGAGCTATTGGAAATTTTGATACAAAGTTATATATACACTCCAGACATATAAAATACACTCCAGATGACAATGTAAATGATCTAATATTTGAACGTCACCACTATTATGAATGTGAATTTAATCCATGCTTTTGCGATTATAGTTATAAAAGCATTGAGGAAAGAAAGTTTTATGGTGGAATGGTAACACCACGTACGCATTATTATATATTCAAAGAAATTGGAAAATCAAAGTTTCTCAAAACCGTTTTGAGTGAATTGTAAGAATTGTGATTTATGTAATAACTTCTATGTATACTATTAGACAAGCTGTTTAGAACGAGAAAATTGTATCAGGTGAATGGGAGACAGGTACCGATAACTGTCTCCCATTCACCTGATACAATTTGCCCCCCTGAGTGTCCCTACACTAGAGGGGTGGGTACGCAAAGGCTACATAAATGAGTTAAATAATTTGGGTATCTATCGGTATAGTCTGTGGGTATATATCACAAGTACAGGCGCACTATGTCATCTGTATGCCAGTTACAAAAAGTTGGAGTCGGTTGATGGTTGGGCTCTATACCATTCTTAATATTTTTTTGTTCTATCCAGCTAGTCTAGTATAGAAGTCATTAGTTTTGGGTTGTACGTTTTTAAGTTGTAACATTGAGTTTAAATAATTTTTTAAAATCTGTATTTACAGAACACTCTATGGTAGCGGAGAGCCATGTCAAGTTGCCCGCCGAGGAGGTGGGAAGATGATATCAAGCCCACTGCGGGCCCGTGAGGCTTGTGACATTACTCAGCAAGAGATAAACTACATTCCAGGTACTGGGCCAATTTAGCTGGGAAAAGTCTTAGAATGCTAGGGCTAAGGCTAAGGCTAGGGCTAAGGTTATTATTTTTTACAGAATAACTCAGCCACAATATTGCTCCATCAGATCCCACCTTACCCACATTACCTTAATGTGGGTAATGTGATAAAACTTAGGGCTTCAGCTCATAATGTATTATGTTAAGCCAAAGTAGGTAGTTAAGTTTGTTTATAGTTTTATTATAATTTTTGTTTCCTGTTCTCAATCTTGTTTCAGTCCTCTTAGACCACTGCTTATAAGTACACATTTTGCAATTATTTTGATGTTTTTTTTTAATAATTTATTTTATTTTATACTTTTTAGTGCCCCAGTCTCCTTGCTAGCTGTGCCCGCTACTTCATCCGCATGGAATCAGATTTTCAGGGCTTTAGTTCTTTTCCGCGGAACCATAATTACTTTACTAAATCAAAGTAGCCTATCGTATGCCTTGTAAAATTACCTATCTACAAGTAAAAGTCCCGTCAAAATCTGCCAAGCTGTTTCAGAGTAAAGCAGATTTTATTCCCAATTTTGTAAGTTTAATTTTTTTGCACGAAATCCTAATTATTTTTCTGAAATTAAAGTAGCCCATGCTTTGCCTTGTAACATTACTTATCTGCCAGTGAAAGTCCCGTCAAAATCAGCCCAGCCGTTCCAGAGATTACCTACCTTTTCAAACAGACCGACAGGTAGTCAATTTTTTTTAAATACGTCATCATCTCAGCGTTGTGTCCTGTTTGCATCTGAGACCTATACCTTGGAGCCTGGGGCCCGCTTTCCTATTTTTCCTTCTCCACTTCACACGATGTTGAGCATCCATGGAAGTGAGACCATTGGCATGCATGTCATCTCTTACGACGTCAAACCAGCACTTCTTGGATCTCCCCCTCCTATCGGGGCCCGGCGGAAGTGCCATGGCCTGACATTTGTTACCCACGTTATCTGACGGTGGCCGCAAAACGTGGCCGTACCAGCGAATGCGACACTCCTGCATTTTATCTGCAATGTCACGGACTTGGAGGCTGCCGCAGATGCGAGAGTTCCTCACGCGATCTTTACACCTGACTCTGCACATTCATCGCAGCATATTTAAGCGTAGCGAGCCGAATTCGAGCGAAGCGTCTTTGGTTTCAAAGTTGCATTTCAAACAAATGATACTCCTCCGAGACCGTTTGACCGATCTCGGCCAAATTTGCCACGGTGATCAAGTAGACATTACTGAGTGTCGTAATGGGTCGAATGTCCAGATCGGTCGTACCATCGAGGAATAATCACCGAAAAACCAAATCAATGGAAAAAGTCGACCGGTCACGTTGACCTGTTGTTGGATAGGCAAATCTCGCTACGCTTCAGTTTGGGTTGTTGCGAAGCTGGTAACTGTCCTAGTTATCTCCGTGACACGCAGCACTTGCTTATGTCGCTGTAGCAATAGCCACGCTTCACAGCCATGTAAAAGGTGAGGCCTAATGATGGTTTATGGACCTGCCCCTTCAACTTAACCGGCATTTTGGGGTCACAGATGTCACTAGTTATCTCACGCCACTTGACCCATACAGTCCAGTCGCGTGAAGTACAGATAAACAATAATAATAATAATAAATAAATATTCTAGGACATATTACACAGCGCCATCTAGACTCAAACTAAGCAGAGCTTGTCATATGGGTTCTAGAAAGTGGATAAACATACTTAAATACTTTGTTTTGTAACATATTATACATAGAAACACCCAGACCAATGCAAATATACATATTTGCAATGAGCGGGAATTGAAGCAGTCGAATGCTCTACCGCTACGCCGCGCCGCAGAGGTCGTATAGATTTAAATAGCAATAAATAAAATCGAAAATTATGAGGGCCCTGCTAGAAATCTATGTAAAGTAATATTATCTGGAAAATAAAAATATACAGCGAAATTACACTGCCATTATTAGTTTAATACAGAAACGACAACACGAACAAGCAACAGAAGACAAATGACAGAAATCCGAAAGATAAATATAAATATGAAATTTTCCGATCATCTGAGTGTACACGACAAGAAGTGGGGCTATCGGTTCAAGCTAAACGGTAAATATACGGAGTCTATCCTCGCATTCGCGGACGATTTGGCAATACTGACTCGTAACCCAAAGCAGTGCCAGGACCTACTGCGTAGAGTAGACGATTTCTGTACATGGACAGATGGAATGAGAGCAAAACCTAGCAAATGCTACTGTCTATGTCTGGGTAGGCGGGGTACCAGGTATACTTCATATGACCCAGGGCTTAGTATAGGCGGGGAAAACGTTTCAACTATATCTGAAACCGTGCCTTTTAAATTCCTCAGAAGAAAGATTGACAACAGAGGTTGCACTCCAGCTTTGGACGACTTAATTGATAGTTTCATTATCGATTTAAAAAAGGTAGACCAACAACCAATAAGTAATGTTAAAAAAGCTTGGATCTATGACAATTATTTAACCTCGCGTCTTAACTGGCCGTTTCTTATATATGATATAAACCAGAGCCTCCTCAAAAAACTAGATGCGAGTGTCACGAAGACACTGAAGTCGTGGCTAGGGCTAGCTCAGTCGGCCGACCCGTCGGCACTATATAGATCCGCGAATAATTTTGGAATGACGCTTAAGAAGCCATCAGAACTCTATAAACACCTAAGAGTAACTAAAATGCACGTCTTATCGGAATCTAAAGACGAAATAGTAAAAGTCCTTCCAAAAGATAAAAATGCATCGGAGCTCGAATCACGCCTCCAGTTCCATAAAAGATTCATGATAGGCTCGCAGACTGGTAGAGTAGGTCTAGGTAATATTCAGAGACAAACAGATAAAGAAATAACAAAATCTTTTCTTCAAGCAGACGAAAACAACACCTATAAGGTGCACGCAATGAACCTAGAAATGAAAAACGAATGGTTGACTCTAGGTGAATTTTGTATTCCCATAGCCTTAAAATGGCGTACCATAATATACGACTGGTCACCGGCCTTACTTAAATTTTACCTAAATGCATTCCAGTTGACCCTCCCCGACCAAAGCAATCTGGTCAGATGGGGAAAAGCCACAGATAAAACATGTAACTCATGTGGTGAAGCAACTGGTACGGCTAGGCACCTACTAGTGGGTTGTAAAACGCTATTAGACCGGGGTCATTACTCGCGCCGTCATGATAAGGTATTAGAAATCATACGTGAGGCTGTAAGTTTGGCGGTAGCTAGAGCGAAAAAAGGATTAACCACAAACCAAAGAAATGAAATTGCGTTTGTAAAGGAAGGCTGCTCAAAGAAATCACTTCAAAAGCCTTATTCAATTTTGATAGCTGCCGTTGACTGGACAATACTCGTAGACACGTATGAGAAGCACTATAGGATACCGGAGGATGTCTGTGCCTCATCATCCAGACCCGACATATTCCTTTTTTCACGATCGCATAAGCGTGCAGTGCTTGTAGAACTCACAGTACCGTGGGAAACTAATATACCTAAAGACCACGCTATAAAGACAAACAAATACTTTGATTTAACTAACGAGTTAACCAAAAACGGCTACGTGGTTAAACTCTATGCCGTAGAAGTAGGAGCAAGGGGAATTCCAGCTAAATCCCTGTACAACTTACTTAAAGACCTCGGATTGCCAAGAGCTTCAGTAAGCTCTTTATTAAAACGTATATCAAAAGCGGCATTGTTAGGATCTTACCAAATTTGGATAGGTAGGGGGGGGGGAACACTACTGACGGTGGAGGTGAGCGCTGATGCATCACAAGGTGGCCACCCTAAACCTACATCTGGGTCGCAAGTCCCAGTCGCCGTCATGGTGTTCCTCTCTGTACCACGCTATGGACCCGGCGACCGCACGGTGAATCCATGGAGTGCTGAGAATCGGATCTCTTGGGCAGGTACCACAGGGTAGCGTACTGGGGCTCTGTCTATTTATTTTATACATTTTTGACTTTTTCCTATAGATTTAAATGGGAAAAAGAGAACATCTAGGAAGGGACTTGAACTCGCGACGGAATACGTGTACGGAAAAAGTAAGCATACTAGTGTTCTTGGAGAACTTCAACGCTCATCACATTGAGTGGCTGGGGTCCTCGAGCACTGATTTTGCGGGAAGAGCTGCTCACAAATTTGCCCTGACCTATGGGTTCTCGCAAGTGGTTCATTCTATCACTAGAATACCAGATATCGAGACCCATAGAAGCTCTCTTATGGACCTTCTGCTGACTACGCGTCCGGATGAATACTCCATAACTGTGGAAGCACCACTTGGCAAGTCAGACCATTGCCTCCTCCGGGTGCCAGTGCCTCTCGCATGGCCACAACCACCTCGGCCAGCCGAATGGCGGCATGTTTGGCACTATTAGTCGGCAGACTGGGATGAATTGCGAGAATTCTACGCTTCCTACCCGTGGAGGCGGCTCTGCTTCACTTCAGAAGATCCAAGCTCCTGTGCAACAGCAGTTACTGTACAGACAGTACGGCTTCCGCCACAGTCGCTCCACCGGTGACCTTCTTGTGTATCTCACACACCGCTGGGCGCAAGCCATCGAGAGTCAAGGTGAGGCACTAGCGGTCAGCCTCGATATAGCGAAGGCCTTCGATCGGGTCTGGCACAGTTGCCGTCTTATGGACTGCCCGAGGGACTTTGCGAATGGATCGCTAGCTTTTTGTCCAATACAATCATCCAAGCCGTCGTTGATGGCAGCAGCTCGGACAGTATGGACATAAACGCTGGTGTTTCACAAGGCTCCGTGCTGTCTCTGACCCTGTTCCTCCTGCATATCAATGACATGCTTTCTGATGACTCCATTCATTGCTACTGGGACGCATTTTACACCGGCCGGGCTAACATCCCTCGGTTCGCAGTGGAAGACAGTCGCGAACAACTTGTGTCTGAAATCGAGACTACTCTCACAAGAATGTCCGATTGGGGTGGACTGAACCTGGTCCAATTAAACCTCACTAAGACACAAGTGAAGCGACCGCGATTCTCCGTCGGCCGCTTACAGTACTTTTTGCCACGCACGGGAATCGAACCTTGGTCCGCGCGGCAGTGAGGTAGTTAGATACTCGACGGCGGTTATTAAATAAATAAGTCGGATACTATGACAATTATTATTGCTTTATTGCAAAGACTAAATTAAATTACAAGCGTACAATAAAAGCTATATGCAAAGGCTATACAAAGCAAGCGCGAGAAAAGCAGCGGAACAAATGTGTTTTTAATTAAGTCTGCGAGCGTTTTATAAAAGGCAAAAGTATGCAAAGAATGCGCTCCGAGGTGGTGGCTACTGCATTCCGATGTTGCGCGTCGTCCAATCACGCGTACGTAGCTGATGTAGTTGCTGGAGCAAGATGTGCATGCGGCGCGCGGGTGCCTCGGTCGTGACGTAAAATCGAACCATATCACCTGATTTGCGGCGCGTCAATGCATAGGCGGTAGCGGGTATGGAACTGATAGCGGTTTTGGTCGCCACACACTCCGCCACTGAGACCGTTACTACGGGCGATAGTTATCAGGGAATTTGACTGTGCGCCCACTTCTTGTCTTTCTGACTTCCTGGTCTTCTCCCGTCTTTTGATGATGTTCAGCTACCGGCTCTTCCGTGGCGATGTAGGCTGGCTTTAAACGGTCTATAGTGACAGTTTGCGTCTTGCCAGCCATCTCGATGTCGAAGGTCTTAGGACCACGGTGTAGGACCTTGTATGGCCCTAGGTATGCTGCTTGCAGAGGTCTTCGTGCTGGACCCTGGCGGATGAAGACGTGGGTAGCTGTGCTGAGGTCTCTAGGCACGTAGAATGGTCTGATTGAGCTGGAATGCCATGATGTAGGTTGTGGTGCCAGTCTACTCATGTGGGTGCGAAGTCTGCTGACCAGGTTGCTCGCCTCTAATGGTACGTCGTTGGATGACGTAAAAAATTGCCCAGGCAAGCGGAGTGGCTCACTGTAGACAAGTTCTGCTGTTGAAGATTGTAAGTCACTCTTCCATGCGCTGCGGATGCCAAGGAGCACCCATGGAAGAACCTCAGACCAGTTGGCGCTTGCGTGACATGCGATGGCGGCCTTCAGCTGGCGGTGTAGCCTCTCAACGAGACCGTTGGCTGCGGGATGGTACGACGTAGTGGTGTGGTGAGTAGCGCCCACCAGCTCGACGAATTCCTTGAACAGGTGCGACTCGAACTGTCGCCCTCGGTCGGTTGTGATGTATTCAGGGCAACCGAAACGGGCGATCCACCCCATCAGCAGAGCGGCCACGCAGGTTTCGGCAGTAATGTCCTGCAGTGGGTACGCCTCAGGCCAGCGTGTGAAGCGATCGACGACTGTGAGACAGTACCTGTTACCAGAGGACAAGGTTAGTGGACCTACTATATCTAGGTGAATATTGAACGGAACGATTGCAATAAGTCAGATGGCGCTACTGGACCGAGTTTCCAACTGCAACACGAATGATAACAAGATATTGGGGAACCTACGCATGGAACATGAAGAACCTTCTACTGCCAAGCATAGATTGTATATTTTTGCAGATCAGAATGGATAATTATGGTGTAGGCGAACGGCTACGTAACCTGCTTGGAAGTTCGTTTACGGTGACTTCTTTTATAAAACCGAATGCATCGCTCTCTGATATTATCAAGCCATGTGTCAAACTGTGTCATGATTTTACTTCTTCTGACTATGTTTTGATTTGGGGTGGTTCAAACGACAAAAATCCATTGGAAGTCCAGTCAGTATTATTTCATGTATTAAAACAAATGAAAATTACGAATATTTTGATAGGAAAGATTTATAAAAACAAATACTTAAATGTTGTTATGTTCAATAAACTACTCAAATTGATTTGCTGTAATTTAACAAATACTTTTTATGTGCCAATGGACGTATACGATGGGGACTTTACGAATATTGTAAATAAACTACAAGCAAGTAGGTTTATACACAAGGAAATACTGCGATTAATATACAAAAATAACTATGTACACCATCTTTCAAAGCTGACAGAGGCGGCGATATCTCGCACTCGCAAGTGTTATAACCATGCATCTGCGCAGACTGACTATATCACATGTACTGAAAAGCTATACAAGAGCGTCACCACACAGACGGACTGTGAAAATGTTTCTGTTTCTGCTACTATACAAACTAATAGTCAGGGTAGTGCCACATCTGAGTTTTTTCGAGGGCAATGTTTTGATGAACCCGAGTAGTCGAAAGTGTTATAAATTTTATTAAAATAATTATCCCTTAAACATTTTTCATCAGAATGTCTGTGGTATTAGCAATAAAAAGAATGAACTTGAAGTGTATATTGATGAGCTAAAAAATGTTTTGCATTATGTCTGTGTAACTGAACACTTTTTAAACGAGCCTTTATCGAGTTTATTTCAATTCCATAACTTTAGACTGGTTTCTCTTAATTATAGAGTTAATAAATCGCGAGGAGGCTCGCTGATACTTGCACGTAATGATAGGGAATGTGAGGACCAGTCTGCTATATGTGACAAATTGTATAGAAGGGACGCATTTGAAGTCTGTGGTGTTAAAGATGTTCAGTCTGGTGTACATCTTTTTTGTTGCTATCGCAGTCCCTACAACAATAACCTGGAAACTTTTATGGACATGTTTGAGCGACTACTGGAACACCTCTTCGATAGGAAGAGCTTTATTTGTGGAGACTTCAATATAGACCTCCTTACTGACGATAAGAAAAAAACTGACTTCATAAATATTCTGACGAGTTACAATTTAGACCATTATTCAATACAGTTACTTTTAAACGCAAGGAGATATTTTCTTGCATAGATAACTTTTTGACAAATCTTGAAGAGGATAATGTAGTTGAATGTCTAGTTGACCATAATGGATTAGCAGATGGTCATGCAGGCCTAATTTGTAATTCCATATACAATAGTAATACCTTTAAGAACAAATATACTACATATAAAACTACTTATAGAAGAACTTTTAACGCAACGAATAATTGTAGATTTAGGGAATTATTACAGTCAAATAACTTGAATACAATGTATATCAATACATTTATTTCGAAATTTACTAAAAATTTTCAAGATAGTTTCAAAATGAAAAAAGTTAAAATATAACCTAAACAAGACTCTGGCTTAAATTGGGTCTCCAAAGGTATTAGGGTATCAAGTAAAATGAAGCGTTTTCTGTATGTTAAAGGTAATTTAGACATCTCCTGGGTTAACTATAAAAACAAATATATCAACATATATAGAAGGGTAATAAGGAACGCAAAAAAATTGGCGGTACAGACGGCTTTGGCAAAATCAGACAATGTTTCTAAGGATGTTTGGTGTATTATCAATAAACATAGAAACATTAAATCAGGAGATAAAATACCTCACTCCCTAACTATGGGTGACTCAATCATCTCTGATCCAAGGGATATTGTAAATGTATTTGCTACTGCATTTGACTATAATTCCGGTATGAATGGTGTCGACTGTGGCCCAGCCCTTAAAATACTCAAACAAAATACTGAAAGAATAGAAAATGATATGATCATTGACTTAGTAACCCCTAAGGAGGTTTTTGATGTTGTCAAGAAAATGAAAACCAAACTTTCGTGGGGCTATGACGGTGTACCCATAACTGTTATCAAGGAAAACATAGACATACTAGCTGAACCTTTGAGTAGTTTTTTTAATCATTGTATACTGGGTGGCATTTTTCCAGATCAATTAAAAATTGCCAAAGTTGTTCCTATTTATAAAAAAGGTTCAAAACAGGCTCCAAAAATGTACCGGCCAATTTCCTTGTTACCTACTAGATCTAAAATATTTGAAATTCTATTAAAAACTAGATTGCTTAAGGATCTCGGTGCTAATAAAATAATAAACCCGAGGCAGTTCGCTTACCTTAAGAATGTGGGAACGGTAGATGCAATTAACTCTTTAATAAATGACGCACCAAACTTAATGATAAAGTAAGAGTTGCAGGCATTTTTCTTGATATGAGTTCTGCTTTCGATGCTGTCAGACACGACATACTCATTAAAAAGTTGGAGCACTATGGCGTAAGAGGTGCAGCTAAACAGCTTTTTACGTCTTACTTAAGTAACAGGCAAATGTTTGTAGAGATCAAAACGGAAAGTTACGATCAATCGGGTACCGTTCGCACTAAGTGTGATAAGATCTTCAAATCTAGAGTTGTCAAGGTAAGCACGGGGGTTCCTCAAGGATCTACACTTGGTCCTATTCTATTTATTATTTTTATCAATGATCTGATAAATACTGTGGTGAACAAGCTACCTCAACAGGTGAAGCTCACAGTATTCGCTGACGATACTAATGCTATTGTATCATCAGACAATCAATTAGCCTTAAATGATAAAGTTAATGCAGCACTAGAATACCTTAATGAATGGTTCACAATAAACTGCCTCAAAATAAATAGTAGTAAATCCAAATTAATATTTAAAACCACCAGTAATAATTCTGACAGATTAGTTTGTAAACTCGGGGGTGATAGGTTGGACACAGTTAATGATACCAAATTCCTAGGTGTGCATGTTGACTGTCTCCTAAACTGGAAGTGTGAACTAGCAAGTATAGAGGCTGGCATTCACTCCGCCTGTTACGTGCTGAGAAGCCTCAGAGATGTTGTGCACATCGAGCAGCTTAGAGGCGTGTATTATGCCTTGGTTGAGTCCAAATTGAGGTACAGCATTTTGTTTTGGGGGGGCAGCTACGATTACAATGTTCAGAAGGCCTTCGTAGCACAGAAGAGAGCGATCAGAACTATGACACGCATAGATCAGCAACATTCTTGTAGAGAATATTTTAGGGAACTAAGGATCCTAACTGTGCCCTGTTTGTATATTTTGGTCACTTTGACCTTTTTTGCCAAAAACATACACACCTTTGAAAGCAGAGATGGTAGGTTACAGCGTGAAAGCACGAGAAGGAAGCATATGCCTGCAATCATTGCACCCACTCTTGATGTGGTCAAACATAGCTCATCTTACAGTGCAGTCAAACTGTTTAATAGTTTTCCTCTTGACATTAGAATCGCTGTATACACAAAGGAGTTCGAAGCCATACTTAAGGCTTTTCTTGTTGAGGGGTGTTTCTACTCACTTGAGGAATTTGTTAAATGTCATGTTAAAAGATGCAAGCAATGACTTATCCTTACTCTTAATAATTTGTAATTTAATTGAATGATGACTACGAACAATATAAATTATAATCTTGAGTATTTTGTTGAGCTTGACAACATAATTTTTAATTTGAATTTCCTTGACATGTAACTTTTGACATCTTTATTCTTTTTTTTCTTTGAATTTCTGTTTGATTTTTATTATTTTTGTTGTATCGCCCTTAGACTAAGTTAATTTTTAAGTTACAACATTTCAATACAATGTAAAATTGTTTATGAAATAAATAAATAAATATGCCGGAAACGACCTGTAGGTGGTTTAAAAGTTGCTAGGGGTGCTGTGGTGTGCCTCGAAACCTTGCAGCGTTGACACTGCTGACACTCCTTTGCCCTTTGTCGACAGTCTCTTCTAATGCCTGGCCAGACAAACCTCTCCGAGACTAGGCGCACTGTCGCCTTCACTCCCGGGTGACTTAAATTATGCAGTGCATTAAATACCTATCTGCGGTGTGTGGTGGTACTGATGCGATGCTGTCTGCTAGCTGTTGTTGTGGTGCGGAAACGGTGAGTGATGTTACCCCATCTATGATGCGCTGGTTGCGGCAATCGACAAGCAGGTTGTAAAAACCTAAAAAGTCAACGCCAATAATTGGCTTGGAGACGTCCGCCACGATGAAACGCCAAAGAAATGCTCGGCGCAGACCTAGATTAAGCTCAAGTATGTAGCAATTTGAGTACCGTTTGCAGCAAACAGTTGGTAGTCTGTCTTCGGACGCGATTCCCGAACAGCTGACCGCGGAAAGACACACAAGTCTGAACCCGTGTCGACCAAGTACTGGATCTTCGTGTTGCGGTCAGTGATGAACAGGCGGTTCGAACTATTAGGGCAGTCGTTTACCGCGATTACCGGCTGCCTTGGTGGTTTCCCGGCTTGTAGGTACAGGGTGGCACGCACTTCCTCGCTCTCTCCTTAAATCGGTAATGATACCAGCAGTGCGGGTGATCCACAGAGCGCGAGCGAGATCGAGAGCGACTGCGGTTCCTGTGGGAATAATTGGATTTATGGGAATCGTACCTAGAACTCCTGTGAAACTGCGTCTCCATTGCATCGATCTTCCTTGATAATTCCGCTATAAGAGATTTTAAATCGCTACCGCTTGTACCATGGACCGCCGCCGATGTTGACGTACTTGCAACTTGTGATGTTGCGGGGATGATATCGTTAATACGATCGGCTAGCTCTGCTGCATCCTCCACACTCAATGACACCTGCGATGCTAAGATGGTTTGCAAATTAGTTGGTAATCTATTAGCCCAAATTGTGCGGATAAAATCTGAGGGAACATTGGGGCCTGCTAACTGCTGTAAATGCCGGAGAAACTGAGATGGTTTCCTATCGCCGAGTTCTTCGTGCATCAGGAGCTGCTTAGTTTTCCTTTCCTGTGATGCCGACAACCTCTTAATCAATTCTACCCTCAGCTTTTCATATTTCCCAGTCTCAGGCGGGGAAACAATAATATCGCGCACTTCAGCGGAATACTGAGGTTCTAGTTGGGCAAGCACATAATAAAATTTAGTATCCTCACACACAATATTAGACAACACGAACTGACCTTCAATTTGCGCAAACCATAATGTTGGGTCCTCCGGGTTGAATGAGGGTACACGTACACCAACTCGAAACGTCTCTGCTGGAGGAGGAACGGGCTGTGATGTTCCTCCCTTCGCCAACTCCGTGTCCGTCATCCTGTCTTCGTAAAATCGAACCATATCACCTGATTTGCGGCGCGTCAATGCATAGGCGGTAGCGGGTATGGAACTGATAGCGGTTTTGGTCGCCACACAAGTATGTGCATTCACCGCTATGAAAACCCCATTTATTTTAGCGTCACAATTCCTGGACACACTACTTAAAATCTCCAAAAGTATCGGGATCCTCGGTGTCGACATCTCCAGCGAGGTCCAGTACCGCAGTCACCTGGAAGACAAGGTCAAGTTGGCATCTAAGAAACTTGGAGTGCTCAACAGGACGAAGCAGTACTTCACTGCGGAGCAAGGACTTCTTCTTTATAAGTCGCAAGTCCGGCCCCAGATGTACTGCTGTCACCTTTTGTCGGAGCACCTACATAACAACTTGACCCGTTCGAGTCGGTGCAAAGACGGGCGCTGAGGATCGTCGACAATCCCATACTTAGGGTGCTTTTCCACCAGAGATGTGCTATGCTACGATGCTATAGATGCGTTTGATATCCACCAATCATATTCATTGGTGCACATAGCTTAGTACTGGTGGAAACGGATTCAACTAAGATATGTTTTTTATATGGAAGAATGCGTGCTATAGATGCCTGCTATGCGCCATCGCGAGTGGTGTAGCTATGTGCAGAGCAGAGTACCTACAGTATGCCCGCGTTTTTCGCTGAAAGTAGACATGCCATCGTGGAAGCAAAAAGTTATTTTATATCTAGCAATGTGCGAAGAAGAACTCATGGAGGCGGCACATCTTCGTAGCGCATCTTCATCGCACAGCTACCTAGCGTAAACGCTAGTGGAAACGGTCACATATTTAGATAGATTAGCGTAGATTTCACATCTTCGCAGCATAGCTGCATAGCACATCTCTGGTGGAAAAGCACCCTTACAGGCAGTGTAGAACCTCTTAACCTTAGGAGAGATTTCGCCTCCCTGTGCGTTTTCTTTCGATTTTATAATGGGGTGTGTTAGAGTGTCTATTGTGAGTTTTTGCGTTTCCCGTTTCCCATTCACTTGCGAATGAAAAAACGGTAATTTGTATGATATTGGGTCAGCGCCACCTGGCGACAAAATTGTGAAACATTTTTTTGCGAGAAATGCCCTTTTTTTTTTCGTGTGGAAATCCCCTCGGGTACCCCCCCGCCGGCCAGCGGGGGCGGTTATGTCGGGCTTGAACCGACTAAAACCCCATGCCGTCTCGGGTTGTCGTTTCACAGTGAACACCGAATGTGAAATAGCGCTCGATGTGACAGCGTTTGCGAACGTGATTGGTTAATTCAAAATGCTAGCGAGTGCGAGTTATACGATACAAATCGAATCATGACGTGAAACAAGTTGTTAGTGAGTCAGTATTGATATTATTGTCACATCCATTTTTAAACCTATAGGAGAAATCAGATGTACTTAAAAACTTTTTATTCATTAAAAAGTGTGTTGTACCTATTACATTACTAACAAATTATGGCCGGAGCGTATTTTTTCGCTTGGAGCAACAGATAAGTTATTACGTAAATAATTATGGGTAGGGAGTCACGAGTATCACGTGTACGAAATACATTTACATTTTAATACAACTGATTACTCTAAAGAAATTAAACCTAGTTATTTATAGGTAGTTGTACCTACGTAATTATTTTAAGTTATTTACTGTGATAAATAAACAATCATTCATTTCAATATTTTAAAAAATATGTGCGATTCTTGAAACGAGTGGAAATGGATTGTGTATGGATTAAGCACATTTACATTTCAATATTATAAATAGGTATATTACAGTTTAATATAAGTGCAAAAAAAGTATCTGTTCCTTTGCTTCTAGACAGGATGGAATCCATAGGAATAAGAGGAACAGTCTTGGATCTGTTCCGGAGCTATCTAAGGGACCCTACTCAGTGTGTGAGGATTGGTCAGCATATCAGTGACGAGGAATCACTTTCTTTTGGCGTTCCACAGGGAAGTGTATTAGGTCCGATGCTGTACATTTTGTACGCAAATGACCTAAGTCGCCTTCCCCTAACACAGTGCAAAATTATCTCATACGCCGACGACACAGTTTTAATTGTTCACGGAAAGAGCTGGTTGGAGACCTATAGAAATACAGAAAAGGCCCTTTCAGTGGTTATGCCGTGGTTAGCTGCCAGTCTTATCACACTGAATATTGAAAAAAACAATTTTGTTACCTTTTCCTGCTACTCTTCCCATCAACCGCACAGTGGCCTACTATTAAAGGCTCACACATGTGATATGTTGAATGGTGATTGTGACTGCCTATCCTTAGTACACGCGTCTAGCACCAAGTATCTTGGCATACATATAGACTCTTACCTCCGCTGGGATATGCATATTCATAGAAAATTAATGTACGTCATGAAGAAGGTAAGGTCCTCAGCTAACATTAAAACCTTAAAAATGGTGTATTTCGCGCTGGTACAATCTGTACTGTGTTATTGCATTCCGGTATGGGGTAATGCATCTTCCAATTATTTGCTTGAACTTGAGAGGGCACAAAGAGCTGTCCTTAAAGTTCTGCTACATAAACCATTTAGATATCCAACATCGACATTGTATAAAGAATTCGGTCCTCACTGTGAGACAACTCTTTGTGCTCCAGACGGCATTACGTAAGTATGCTTAAGTACCTTTCATAACATGTAAAAACGCAGAAGGGACCGTATTTGCGAGTATACAGTGTGTTTTTTTTAACCGGGACAGTATGGGGAAATCCGAAACCATAGAAGATATAGGGAAATGGCCTTAGAACCATTTATTCTTTTTTTGGTAAAAAAAATTTGATATAGAAATTTTTTTGGTCAAGCGTGAGTTGTCCACAGAAATGAGTCATTTTGAAAAAAAAAAAATTTGATGCGGTTCGACTCATTTTCATACAGGGAATATTTCATTGTATTTGAAGAAAAAAATCTGAGCGGCAGAAGTTTAGTCAAATTTAATAAAATGTTTCTCATGCAATTTTTGTACTTAATACTAATTTTTACCAACTTTAATAAAACTATTAACGCAACAAATGTTCAATATGATCTCCCTCTTGCTGAATACAGATACGAGCACGTTTTAGTACACCTCTTGTTGCCTTAGCCAAGGACATGTGATTAATGTTGTTCAAGTGATAAAGGACTGCCTCTTTTAATTCTTGTACAGTATTGTATCGAGATTCATACACTCGACCCTTCAGGTGGCCCCATATAAAAAAGTCCATCGGCGTCATGTCGGGTGAACGTGGTGGCCATTTAATAGGACCATGTGTACCCATCCAACGACCAGGAAAATGTTCATCTAAAAACCGTTTACTTGCTGTGCTATTATGTGCAGGTGCACCATCTTGTTGGTAAATGACACTATTTAAATTACTTAAGGGAATGCTATCATCCACTTTATTTATGACCATATTCAATATCTGTTGATATTTCTCACTATTCAACGTTCCGTGGTAAATCTTAATAGCAAAGATTTTATTATGTAATACCGCACACCAGCAATTAAACGAAAAGCGGACTTGGTTATGGGTCTCTGTAGTTCTAAGTGGATTAGTACGTGACCAGTAATGATTATTTTTCCTATTGTACATACCGTTATTCGAAAAATTGCATTCATCTGTCCAAATAATCTGATTTAGAAAGGAATGGTTTCCAATCGATCTTGCTACAAACCAACGACAAAATGTTAATCTGCGGTCTGTATCTCCTGGAAGCAATGCTTGTACAAGTCGACCCTCTCTGTAACACTTATACTTGTGCTTCTTCAGTACCTTTCTTACAGTTGATTTATGCACACCGATATTTTCAGCAGCTTCTTGTAATGATGCTTTTGGATAAGCTTCAAAAAATCCTAAGATGGCAATAGTTATGAATTCATTCAATATTGTCGTTCGTCTCTTACGTTTAGGTTTAAAAGAACCCTCTTGTCTTAAATTTTTAACAAGTTTTTCAATTACCTTGCGATTTGGTAGACTACGATCAGGATAGCGTTCCCGATACCACTTTAATGCATTAACTGAGCTTCGATAATTTAAAAAATACGCTTCGATTTAATCAACTTTATTTGCATTGGATAACGCCATGATGAATCACAAACAAACTGATAATAAAAAATGAAAGTAACAAAAATAACAATGTTCGTTCGAAATTTGAATATTTTTTATTCATTTGAATCATAAAAGTCTTAATTAAGACCATGGAGGTCCAGTTCCAATTCTACAGTGCAAATAAAATCTCATTTTTGAATATGGAATGCTTTTTGTACGTGAGTATCGACTGTGATGCAGTAGATGGGTACTTTGAACTAACCTGTTGCATGAGAAACATTTTATTAAATTTGACTAACTTCTGCTGCTCAGATTTTTTTCTTCCAATACAATGAAATATTCCCTGTATGAAATTGAGTCGATCCGCATCAAAAAATTTTTTTTTCAAAATAAGTCATTTCTGTGGACAACTCACGCTTGACCAAAAAAATTTCTATATCAAATTTTTTTTCACAATAAAAGAATAAATGGTTCCTAAGGCCGTTTCCCTGTATCTTCTATGGTTTCGGATTTCCCCATACTGTCCCAGTTAAAAAAAACACAGTGTATACCTCACAGAACGTCTTTTGCCGGTCGTAGCTTTTACTTTTTCAGTCCGGTGCTATACAACCGTATCAACAAAGAGATCTACATAAATAAATTCAAGTCAAGTCTGACGGCCATTCCGTCAGACTTGACTTGAATTTATTTTTAGGTAAAGGCGTTTGACAGAGGCGACCGAATGTTTTTTAAATACACCATCTTAGGGCACGTTACTGACATTACATTCACACTTTCACTCACATTTACACATACATATACAACACACACTACAATCACAAACATACCTAAAACACACACACTTCACAGACTACACTCTCACATACTCACTCTCAATTTTATCTAATAGGTTAATTCTTTATAATTATTGTGTTTGAATAAGAAATGATGTACCTAAATTGTTATAGATCATACCTACCAGTGTCTAATGTTCATTGTTCCCTGACTATGGAGGGCGCTGACACCTGTGATACAGTGTATTATCACTAGTACAGGTGACAAGGTTACAAATATATGGTAGCTTGAATTGTTTCATTTGTGTTGTAATTGTTATGTATCAGTAACTCATATGTTAAATAAATTATTATTAAAATTTAAAAAAAAAATGGTGTGTGTATTAATAACAAATTATGGCCGGGTCTTATTTTTTCGCTTAATGCATATTTGCGGCTGGCTAAATTACTTTTTCATTAAAAAATAAATCGTTGCTATTTGCTAGACTTCTTAGAAATAAACAGACACGATTTTTTAAAGAGAATAAATCGACGAAATGGCTGGTATTCCACCCTATCAACTTTAAAAATGGTAATCGCATGCTCGCAATTACATCGCCACTCACGGTGACTAAACGTCTCCCGAACGTTTTATTTCACCGTAACCCACACTCGCAAGCTTTTGCTTCTCACTTTGATTGAACGACTCGCTAAACTCGGTGACAACGTCACTCATAATATTATTGTGCAACTCGCACTAGGCACTCAGAAGAATTGTATGATATGATGCCCACGGCCACATTCTATCATCGCACCGCTCGCCACAGACGGAATTCATCCTCACACGTTGCGACCGGAAACGGTGCGTACAGTTAGGATTGTGTAGTGTCCATAGATTATAAATTAGTAAGTATAGATATTTCGCGCACCCTCAGGCTGTGGAATGATCTCCCTGCTGTGGTTTTCCCAAGCGACTACAATATAGGGTTCCTCAAGAAGGGCATTATACTTGAAAAAATATAGCTTGATGTCTGCGACATTTGTTAAACTGACATTCCTAAGGTTGTTATGATACAGAAAAAAATATCGATAGTAATTTTCGGCGTTTCTTACTTATCGATGTCATAATTATAATGGGTAATAAAATGAAACGAATATTTTAATACATAAATTTATTTATTCCAAAGGAGTACACCCCAAATCAATATCCGAATCACTTTCAGAATCGCTAGAGCAATCTTGTAAATTTATAATGAACCCTTGTTCGCAAATATTATCAAATCGAACGTCCCGCTCCCAATCTTCTTCCAATAGTTTTCTGCATTTGGTAACTACCTTTTTCCAATCTTCTGCAGATACATTTTCAACCGCAGTGTTTAGTAACTGCAACATTTTATTTGCCGTGAAAGGCGGTGTTGTGTTATATATAGCAGCGTAACCTTGAAAGAAAAACATATTTTAATATCATAAATTATACAGGAGTTAATACATAAAGAACCTGTCTGAAATTCGAGCAAACAAACCTTTTACTTGGGCCCAGATAAGCTCGATCGGATTATACTGGCAGTGACATGGAGGCAGTCTTATGACGTTATGACCCTTTTCTTGGTCTATGTCATCTAAGACATACGTTGGTGTGCTGGGTTTGTGCAGACCAACGAGTCTCAATAATTCGTTTTTAAGCATTGTTTCATTGGCCTCTATTCATTTTTCTTGAAGCCATGCAATTATTCCTAACTTCCTGTTTGCCGAAGTTGGTGGTTTGTGCTTTTGGACCGAGTGATATGGGGCGTTATCCATAATTATATAATGTAGCTCCTTCAAATTATCTAATAATTTTTATCTACACCCATGCTTTAAATCCTCTATAAAAGATTCTGAAACAGTTAGCTTATTGCCAACATTAATACATCCAATGTCCTAATAACCATAATATCATCCGAACGGGTGTTATAATGTTGTATGAAATTTCATAATAACACTCCTTTCGCTTTTTCAATCTCTTCCGCGCAAAGGGTTACTCATCAGACAGCCAAATTCTTACCGCCCGATGCGTGGAATCTGTATGAGTTTCAAAAAAAGAACTGTCATTCACGCGCGTTGCATTGCACGACCACAGCGGCGGCGCGCCGTAAAAAAAAATTTAAGCTTATTCGTTCGAATTCGAATTCCCGCTAGGTATTTTTCTTCGCTATTATTTTTGCAAATTGTTTTGTTTACTTACGAAAATGAGTGATTCAAGTTTTGATAACACACCTCCAGACATTTCGAATGCAGCAAAGGACATTTCTAACAAATTACTACCGGAAAAATCTAGAAAACAGTATGATAAGGCGTACCAAGATTTCATAAATTGGAAAATATCAAAGGGCAGTACATCATTCTCTGAAGATGTATTATTAGTTTATCATGGGTGTAGATAAAGTCTTGTATGCAACTGTATAACTAGGTATTAAAACACTTGTAACGAGCTACCGGAGCAATGAAAAAGATAAATAAATTATATAACGGTACGATTTATATTAGGGAGTCATCTAGTGGCCAATGATGCGAAAGTCTTAATTCGATTGAACGGAAAAAGGATTGAATTAGTTGAGCAGTTTTGACATAGGTGGCAGTAAACTATATGAAAAAATTATCAGTCGAGAAAAAAAATAAAATAAAAAAGTAATTACAAGAAACTAATTAAAAATAGTGTATAAAATGGTAAATTATAGTTGTGAATATACGTAAATGTATATGAAAATGTATTTATAAATATATATATATATTAATCGTTGTGGGAAAAATAATATTTATAAATGAATCGATTATAGTAAAAATTTGATTATCTGTATAATGCCGCATGGCAATTATTTGGTTTAAGACGACTGTTTAGGTATTGTTTATTTAGAGAAAATTCAATACGAAGATTAATCAATAAAATCTAAGTAAAAGCAATCACTTAAATAATATCACAAATAGTTATATGGAATGTATGTAAGTAATACATTCTAATGATGAGATAGTAATATTTGAAACGCGGAAATGCCGGAAGGTAGATTTTGTACTTTGAAAAGAAGGGAACTGCAGCGCCTCCGTGTGGGTGATTTAGGAACTAATTAGGCTTTGGCGGACAAAAGTTTTAATAAGATATACGAGGAATTACTTGGGAATGTCATGCGTAATTGGTGAAATTCATTGTTGAAAGTTTTAGTGAAGAGATTTCAATGCTTAAAAGTATACATGGGCGTTGAAAAAGATAGGAATTTGTAATATTTGGGGGGGGTTTGAATTGTGCGGTTGGCATTACGGGGAGGTTTTTGATTGGATAGAGACACGGGTGGAGCGCGGTTGGCGGGGGGAGAAATACGAAAGGCGCCAATAACTCTTTCACTTTTTGTTGGGGAACTCGTCAGGAGTAGTGGAGACGTCGTATATTTCTGGTGAGACTGTTTTTTAGAGCATTTAGTGGGACTTAGCCGTGATATGTGTTGGGGTTCGCGCGTTTTCTTGTTTTAAGGGGATGTTTTGATTTGGGAAGTAATAATTCGCAGAAATAGTGGTTAACATATAGTTATTTGAATTGGAGGGATCGCCATTTTGTGAAATTGAATTTGGTTCATGTTTGGTGGTTTAGAATGGGATTGTTGGGAGTAGTATATTTGAATAATAATTAGTAAAAGGTAAATTACATTTTGGGACGCGATCGACATAGGATAGGACCTTTACGTGAATGAAGACACCTTACATTGGGCTGGATTAATACACGCATACACATGTGAATTGATCTCTGCCTTGTACCGTTGAGCCTGGCGGTGCACACGTAAAGCAAATGCTGTCGTTTTATCATTTTTATTATGTTAGAAGTAGGAATTAGGGCTGCGGCGTACTTAGCTAGTATTCCCGTAGGAAACCCAAGGCGATGTGCTTTGGTTATGGAGGGATACCTAACGGTGATAACGACTCCATATTCCTCTATATTTCGCTAGTAGCCGATAACTTTTGAAGCGAGCGGCAATCTGATTTTCCCTGGAAACAGGATCGGATAAGCTTCCTGGATGTGGGTGACTGTTCGTTCTGTGATAGGTAGGCACCGTCGAAGTGGAGCCGTCCAATTCGGGCCAGGATCAGAACTTACGGAGCTCACAGTTCAGTCTTATGTATTTATTTATATATACACTAACTATAATCTCGTCAGGGTTTCAGTTCACATCCCTGAGCTTCGGCTCGTGAACTGAGGCAATCACACCGTGGTAGGGATAACACAAAGTCAAGTTTCACGAACTTGCCCCAAAGTTAGCTAGAAGGAAAACACAACTCACCACACGATTAAGCAAAATACAATGGGTTTTGAAAGGTAAATACAGGCATTAGATTCTGTAGGTAGATAGGTAGGTACACTCATTTGTTTAGTGAAAATCTTAGGCATCACAACGAACGTAGGAAACCTAGTCTATTTCAAAGTCTGCTTAGTAGAATTTATTAATATCATGTTTTATATCGATTTATCGTGCGGTTTTAGTCGGTTCAAAAAGGAGCCATAGGGACTATTCGATGGTATGTAGGTAAATTACTATTAACAATATCATGTTCTATATCGATTTATCGTGCGGTTTTAGTCGGTTCAAAAAGGAGCCATAGGGACTATTCGATGGTATGTAGGTAAATTACTATTAACAATATCATGTTCTATATCGATTTATCGTGCGGTTTTAGTCGGTTCAAAAGAGCCATATGAACTATTCGATGGTATATAGGTGGGCTACTGCTGCTGTAGTTCACGTAAGAGTGGTGATACAGTGTGTAAAAATTGTGGAAGTGAGACCTACAGTGAAATTTTAGTGATTCTTTTAAGAAGTGTTGATTGTGTACAAAGCCGGGTTATAAATAATCAAAAGTAACCACACCACACCCAAGACTAAATATTAATTACACAAAAACTTGGGTAATAACGCCTACGATATCTGCTAATAACTGATTGACCAAGAGTGATTTTTATATTTGAATTCAGTGATTATCTCTCTTTGCATGTGTTCGAATCAGGGTTCAAAGAGCCATCTCACGGTAGTTGGGAACCTTATCCAAGTGGATACTGCTCGAATCTAGAACCCTGGGAGTGTAATTCCTGTATACTAAAACCCTATAACATGGGTCAGTTATACCAATTCGTTTATGTGATCTGAGAGTGTATTATACTTTACAATAAACCTTTGAAACCACATTATTCTGAAGTGAATTGGTTACTAGCACCTTTTATAAGATTACACAATATATGAGAGTCCGAGCTGTGTACAGATTCAATTTATCGTTTAACATTCTAAAAACAAGTGAAGTATCACACCAGAATCCATGTTATTCGTGAATAGTATTTAAAGCGGCTTGAGCGAGGGACGCTGTAGTTTGCTATAATAGCTAGCAGTAGGAAAAGAATACTCCTTTGTTAGTTTCATAATAAAACAGTTTGTGTTAATATCCAAGCTGAGTACTGACTCAATTTATCGTCTTACATTTTAAAAACAAGTGAAGTATCACACCAAAATACATGTTATTCGTAAACAATATTTAAAGCAGTTTAAGCGTGGCGCTATAAGCTACTACGGAATATTATCCAAGTATTATGGCGGCAAGATCTATATGTTCTTTTAGTGGGTTCATATGCATTCTGAATAGAGTTTGGGGAGTTATATTTACCGGATGTCTCGGTATAATAGGAGGAAGATGTATGAAAATCTTCTAATACCTATTTAGACATAGGAAGGACCGTTGTATATACAATACAAGTGGAAGGGTCCTACTGTGTATGGCGAGTAAGGGGCCAGCACCTCAGATATAAAACTTCGAGATGAGTAAATACCTTGGCGTGGGAAAGTAGGTGTCAATAAGTAGTCGCCTACGTGAGTTATAAACACATCTAAATATAATCTATGTATATTTTTGTCGTTCGAAGTACTAGTTGTAGTAGTAATCGTTGTGAAAGGAAGAATTAGTAGGTTCTAATCCAATTGATATTATTCTATTAACATTGTTACGAAGGAAGTTGTGAATGATTGAGGCGGTGAACGGTAGATATCTACGTGGCTGTAGATAGTTATAGGTATCTAGATAAACGAGGTAAATGACCGGAATGTTTCTGTTCCTAATGGATATTTTCTAGTATAGGTTGTTTTCATCCGCTCTCATAAAAGCCACAAGGGGATACTACGGAGAATACGGGGAAGGACTTCGGTTGATGCATGTTAGGTTGGGCCGAATGAATTAGTGTAGGTTGTTTTCATCCGCTCCCGTCAAGGTCACCAAGGACATTAGGTTAATCCGGAAGGAATTTGTGTAGGTATAATGGAATTTGGAGGATTGTTAATAAATATGGAAGGAATAGGTTCTAATTTAGGGATACCTACTTAAATGAGACTTTGTTGTTATTTAAGGAAGTACTTATGTTCGCGCACGTAGTGTAAGCTTTTGAACTACTTACGACTAGAGGGTTTAGGAAGACTTATTTGGTTATTTCATGGTTTAATATAGTGTCAATAGAAGCTGTGTAATTAGATAAAAATGAAATAGGTACGTAATGGTTAGGTTGAAAGGTAGGTTGTAAGGAAAGGTTAATGATGAATTTAAATGATAACGTTTCAAACAAAATAGGTTTAAAGTTTAATGTGAAAGAGTAAATTAATTGGGATTTGCGATTATATATAGTTGGAATTAGGTTACCGTAGGTTTAAGATAGGAGTCAGCATTCTTCACCTTTATAGAACTAGGGATACTAGGTATCATGATAAGGGTTCCTTTTAACCACTAGATTGATCACAGGCCAAGTTTATTAGAAATAAGTACAATTATTCAGTGAGTTTAAGTAGGTTGGTGAGTTATTTGAATGAATCATACATGACAACAAGTAGGTAGAATAGGAATTGGGATAGCCGTAAGAGAGGAGTGTATGAGTGGTAGATATAGGTAGTTATCTAGGGCAGGAAATGTGAAAAGGATTGAGTGAATGAGTTGGTTTCGGAGTAGTAATAGGAGTAGTAGGAGTGGGGAAAAAGAGTTTAAAGAGGGGTATAGGAGTTGAGAACGGGGGGGGGGTACACACTCATGTGATACTATTATCACACTCAGCTTCGCTTCGTGTGATAAACCCACATTCATGTTTTAATACCCCTCATTATACCACAGTTGCATAAATAACTATAAAAACCACTCTTTAAATTTTTCAAAATTCATTTCTTCATTGTATTCATTGCTGTTCGTAGATTTGTATGCCAATAGGCAATTAGGCACAAAACCAGATGACGTCCCAGCATGAGTTATATTAATCTTTGACCTTTGCCTTCGGGTACTTTGGTGGTCGATTGTGCCGTATCATCGGTCCAAGCTTTGGATACCGTATGATTGGCGTTTAGCCATGTCTCGTCTAGAAAGACAACTTTGTCCCAATTTGTAATTTTTTTGACTTTCCGGAGAAAATTCACTCGAGCAAGAGCAATGTCGGTTCGTTCCATTATAATTTTTCTTTTATTTATAATATTTCTTGATCTTCGTCTTCATCTACTTCCAGGGCGGCGATCTTCGCTGCTGCCGGTTCTATTCTAAGACGAAGTAATTCTTCTTTTGCTTTTGCGATCTTCGCGGCTTTGCTCTTCGAATGCACAGATGAACCCCCCCCTTACCCCTTTCTTGGATGGTTGCGGATGAGGCGGCTGTGACTTGCTATTCTTCCCTATCTTCTCTGTTCCAGGTGCCGTTGCTTTCGGACCTGGTGCTGTAGCTGACGGTGGCTCGATGGTAGTCACCGTCTCGGTGCTCGTTGTCCCGGATTCGGCGGTCCCCTCGGTGTCTGATGGACCCTGAACGGAGGCAGCTTTACGGCTTCTTTCTTCTGACCTCGTAGTCGTCATCTTCAATTTTTCAATATCTTCACAGCGGAAAATTCAGGCACGCACTCTTCGAGACCACCCTCGTGTTCCACTTAAGGTTTTCTTCAATGGTGACTCCAAATCCGGCTCCGATAGGACCAAAAATGTACACAACCCAAAGCCAATTCCGTCGATGAGACTATCTGCTCAGAAACACGACTTCGCCGCAATGGGTGTGTACCTTGAGGGGTTTGCTGGATTGTGGATGTCGTCGTGGTGCTGGTCTTAAGTGGAACACCTATTATGGGTAGCCTCGAAGAGTACTTGAATTTTCCAGAATGAAAGAGAGATTTTTTCATTTATTCCTTGTGAAGAGGAGAGAGCACTTCTCGCTTGATTTTCTAGTTGCCGACTGAGGTGTCGAATAAAAATATAGCGGCTTTTTATAGTCTTAATCCAATTAATTCGATTTTTCTAATTGGCCGATCGAACTTTCGTGGCTCGTTAGTGACACCGCGGTTAACGTCTTTTCGCGGATATACCCTAATGGTCGATCGGTCAATCTTACAATTATGTGTTTATTTTCTATTTACAATGATTTATATACCGTATTATGTATTCTACCTACCCCTTCGGGGATATAGGCGTGAGTTTATGTTATGTTATGTATGTATTATGTATTCTAATAGGTAGTAGAAATAAGGTGACACGAAATAAGAGACAATTTACACTTATAGATCGGTAAACAATGACGATTTCTTCGTCGCAAACTTATAACTTATTATACACGATTATTCCTATAGTTTTTTGGTAAATCAGTTTATTTATATACACTATCACTTATGTACTAACAAAATTACCTTATGTACTAGTTGTTCTGCACTGTTAGATGCATACAGAAAACATAGAAAAATAATAATAATTTAAGTACAGTCAACATCAATAGTAGCGTAGTATCTGAATTGTCCAAAAGAAATGCATTGCCAGATATATCACAATAGTCTGACAAAATCGCGTCGCAAAAGTGTTTGGTACATTAATATTTTCATAATGCAAAAAAAACTATCCATCAAAAGTAAAGCAGTATCAGAAATTTTCAAAAGTTTTTCACACAATGGTTCTATAAAAAGTTTCAAAAGTACCTGAATTAAGAATAAAACTTTCGTCGAACATAAACCTTTTTAGAATGCTGATGTACATTTTGATTTAAATATTGTGTTCTGCCTTTTGTTTTATGGCATTGTCAAATCTTGTCACTTGAAGTGGAATAAACCAAGAACTGAACTGAATATAATCTATTACTGATTATTCCTAAGTAGGTTAGGCACCTATATATTTCTAGGAAGTCATAATTTGATTAAATAGCACTACAAATTAGTAAATTTCCTTAATTCTTTTATCATCGATATGTCGCATTATCTATCAGATGATGAAAGACATCGTATAGTAACGCTTCATGAAGATGGCTTACCAATTGGTGACATCGCAAGTCGTGTTGGTGTTGCTCGAAATACCGTTACTCTTTGGATCAATAGATGGGAAAGCGAAAGACGTGTTAATCAAATTCGAAAAACAGGACGACCGACTGTTACATCTACTTCTACACGTAACGAAATTGTTAGAAGGACAAGATACAATGGGTTCACTCCAGTCGCAAACTTGGCTACTGAGTTTAAAATATCACGGTCAACAGTCCGACGTGTATTGCATAAAGCAGGAGTACATCACCGCAAACCGGCCAGGAAGCTTGCTCTGACTGCAATACACAAGGAAGAACGATTGAGATTTGCACGAGACTATCTAGACTTCAATTTCGAGAATGTCATATTCAGTGATGAAAAAACTTTTACATCAGATGAAAGTGGAAGGGTCATCTTGTGGCGAATTAATAACACAAGGTATTTTGAAAGAAATATTGTCAATGTTCATGCAAGCGGCAGAATAAACCTTGGATTTTGGGGCTGGATGTCGTCTGCTGGGCCTGGAGAATTAATAGAAATTGGTGGACGATTGAATGCTCAAGGTTACGTTGATATTATGGAAAACGTTTTGATACCAACTGTTAGAAATTGTTATCCAGGCATCGATCCGTTTAATTTTGTTCACGACAATTCACCCCGTACACACTGCAAGATTGACCAGAGCATGGTTTAGAAGGCACAACGACGAAATTATTGCTTTGCCATTTCCACCTAATTCTCCGGACATAAATCCAATTGAAAACATGTGGGGATTGATGGTGCAAAACTGGGATCCGTCAACTCCTCGCACTGCAACCGCTATTTGTAATCATGTATTCGAGTTATGGGAACACTATAGAGGAATGTATACATGTCAGAACATGGTCATGTCCATGCGGGAACGTCTTCAGTGTATTATAGATAATGCAGGAGGCCATACCCGATTCTAAAAACGCCATTGAAAACCTTAACTTTAATTATGCAAGTATGCAGTGTAAATTTTTTTTAGCTACAATGTAAACGTTTTTTAGTAGATAAGTGGTATGTTAATTTTAAAGTTTGTTTTTTTTTACAATAAAGCATCGGTTGCGAAAATTAATTACTTTTTTTTTTAATTCTCAAGTATGTGATTATTCCATTAAGGGCCCGTGGTCCCACTACATCGAACAGCAGTGCTATTCTCTAACTTTCACTCGTCGACGGACACAGCGTTGCTGGCTCGTCGTAGAGCAATCGACCAATCCCATCATAGAATCGTCGGCGAGCACAACCTTGTTCTATGATGTGATTGGTCGATTGCTGCGGGCTCGTCGACTAGTAAAAAGTTAGAGAATAGCACTTTTTTATACCACTTAGATGGCAGTCAAGCGCACGGCCTACCTGATGGAAAGTGGTTACCGTGACCTATAGACATGTACAACACCAGGGGCATCACACTCGAGCTGCCGACACTGCTGCTAATAATTGAATAATACCACTTCCCCTTTTGTCTGACTATTTTGATTCAATTAAATATCAGTCACTTTAAAAACACAATATAGTTATGAGTATTGAAAAAAAATTGAATCAGCTTATTTTGAAAATAGTTTTTTTGATTATTTTGAAACCTTAACGCCAGTGATTAATATTAAAAAGAAGTAAGTCAGGTTATTAAAAAAAATTATAGAGTCAATACTTTTGGAACTCAGTTTTTGATCAGCTACTATTGACGCTGACTGTACAAGCCAATGATTCTCTGAACCCCACACTAGGATACCCTGTGTCGTGGAGTTCAGTCTCTTCCCAGGTAAGTTATTTTTAAATAGTAGTTTTCAATACAAGTGTGGGATTTCTGTTATTACAACGAGTTCCGACAGATGTTGACCCGAGCCGAAGGCGAGGGTAGACAGTCGGAACGAGTTGAAATAACAGTCCCACACGTTGTATTGAACAACTATTTTTAATACAGTTTCGAAAAAATTAAGGAATTTAAGTAAATAATAAAATCACAATAAACTCAACTAACTAATGATGTATTTCTTATAAAAGTTATAATAATTCACATATACATTGAAATTGGTACAGTTTTTTATACTAACTAGCTAGGGAAGTTTTAGGTTGCATATTTACTGTTTGAACGTAGAAGGTTTTAATTTTGCTGAGAGTTCGGAGAAGTATCCCAACATAACATTTTCTGAAAAACTATTTGCTTTTTTCTCTTCTCTCCACGCAATAAATTCGTCGTATGTAGATATGTAGCGACTTTTTGACTTTTCGGGTAAAATGTTCTCCAAAGCATTTTGTGCAATTATACTGAGTTCCGTGGTGTTAATTCAAATAAATTCTCGTCGAAATTACTCATTTTGTGCAACAAACAACTAAACTCGCAAAGAAAATTTTAACCAATGCGCCAACCGTAAAGGAATAGAAATAAGCAGAGACTATGGCAGTGCACGTCATACAGCCAACTTTTTTGTATTTATAAATTTAATTTGGCCGATACTAATATTAATTTAATGTTTAAATTTTAATGAAAAATACTTTTAAATCTGATATTGAAACAAATTAGTAGCAACTTTTTAGAAATTTTTGCATAAATCGTGAAAACTTCTATGAATTTTTTTTAGTAAAAACTTCGTGGTTGGTTTTTTTTTTAATAGACATTATTTTGACAGTTGGGAAAGAAACGCACGAGTTCGGGAAAGGTAAAGAAAAAGCTCGAGTATGTAATAGCCCACATTCCGAACGCTATACGTCCCTGCAATACGTCACTTTTTGAGCTACTGTATTAAAAAAAAAATACAAAATGAAGTATGTACCTTTTTTTTTATGTGCGGAAATCCCTTCGGATACCCCCCCGCCGGTCAGCGGGGGCGGTTATGTCGGGCTTGAACCGACTAAAACCGCACGCCGGCTCGGGTCTACAGACGCCGGGGTGTAAGGTTATCCACAGAACATATCCCTCGCACCCCGACTGACCCTGTGCCATTCGCAGTGTCCCCTCTGATAACAGCAGAGGGGTACTTGGAGCGACCACCCCCGCGGGCGGGGTATGGCGGGCCTTCAAGGCCCGCCATACCCCGACCCCCTCGTGCAATGGGGTCAGCTGGCCCTGAAAAAGGCCGGTTGGTCAGACTCTTGGCCGTTGACGTTGACGCCAGCTACTCCAGAGGAGCAATCAATGATGCGTCATCGCCCAGGGTGCACCAAACTTGGAGGTGATCCAACCAGTCGCACCCACAAAATAAAGTACCTAACTACAAATAAAATTGTTGCGACGAAACATATGTTCACCAATGTCATGCATATATAGGTGTGTGTTTGTGTATGAGTGCATGTGTGCAGTGTGAGGGTGTGTATGCGTGTTTGTGTGTGTATGAGTGTGTGATTGTGTGTGTATTAGTGTGTGTGTGAGTGTATATATGTGTGTGTCTTTCTACTCTAACACCTCTTCGAGCGCCTCCGTTTGAGCATAGTTATTTGGCTCCAATCACTTTATTATAGTGCGTTTAACGTTTAAGTACGTCATATCAATTATAGTATTATTTGTGTTATAAAGTTTGGTGTATAAATAGGGCCCGAGGAACGCAAACACGAGGAACACGTAGATACGTGCAAAGGAGGTGCGTACCCGGGGCCGATCCCACTTCAAGGTTCTGTATGATGAACGCGCTAATTCCTTTGCGTACCTGTGGAATCGGAGTAAGGTTGACGCAATAAATAATTGTCTCACGCGTAGAACTTTACATTCGGCATACAGCAAATCAGTCGGATAGCGCCACGGCTTTTTATTACCTATTTTTAGGATAGCCCGCTGTGCTCTCTCTAACTTAAGCAGGTGTGTCTTAAGAGCTATTCCCCAAGTCAGTATTGACTGGCATAGAGTGAAATACACTGTTCGCATAAGTTCAGGTGTCGCTACATACTTGAGTTTTCTAAATATATGTGATAGCTTCTTTACTCGTTTGACGAGTGTGTCAATCTGTGCTCGCCGTGTCAATCGCTCATCTATCAAAATACCTAGGTATTTAATATACGGAACTTGTTCAATGGGTGTACACTGGGACAAGCTATCTTGATCAGTATCACTATCACACGAATGGAGTTTTATTTTGAGTGGTTGGGCATTTTAGAAAAGGAGTCATTGTCTGTGTGTGTATCTTTAACATCGAATGGCGGTCCCTGATACTAGCGGCACGCTATGATGGCCGTTTTGACACGTTAAAATGGTGATGTGAAATGTCAATTTAAAATAGAAAAAAATCAAATTAAATGCGAGACACAGTTTTTGGATATTTAATTCAACATAAACATAACATAAACTCACGCCTATATCCCTGAAGGGGTAGGCAGAGGTGCTAGCACCCACATTTCGCCAGTTTATGTTTAGGTCCCAATGTAATAGGTGGCGAGCCTATTGCCATTAACCGGGCACTTATAAACCTGCGATAAATACACACATAACTTCGAAAAGCATCGAAAAGTCATTGGTGTGTGCCATGGTAAAACCTGGGATCGAACCCGAGACCTCGTCTCAGCAGTCCATTACCCATACCACTAGGCTACCGCGGTTGTTGGTTAATTCATTTTTTAAATTTCGACCTTCGAAGTACATAAATGCCAAGTTGTGTCGTAAATTAGTACACTGCACCTAACTATTGTCAATAAAGAACAGAAATTTACTCCTTCAAACATAGTATTTATTTTTATGAAACTTCATGAGCGGACAAACGTCAAAACGGCCATCACAGCGTGCCGCTGGTTTAGTCGCCAATATATACTAGGACGGTTACCAGCTTCGCAATCAACCCAAACTTAAGCGTAGCGAGATTTGCCTATCCAACAATAGGTCAACGTGACCGGTCGACTTTTTCCATTGATTTGGTTTTTCGGTGATTATTCCTCGATGGTAAGACCGATCTGGACATTCGACCCCTTACGACACTCAGTAATGTCTACTTGATCACCGTTGCAAATTTGGTCGAGATCGGTCAAACGGTCTCGGAGGAGTATCATTTGTTTGAAATGCAACTTTGAAACCAAAGACGCTTCGCTCGCCTACGGCTCGCTACGCTTATTAATAGCAGTGTTTTACCTGAAATAAAACACATATTAAATACTTACCTTATTTGAAGCTTACTTGATGAGGGTAGCGCTTGTCGTATTTCCGGTTTCTTCGGTCTCTTTCACTCCTTATACCTCCTATATATGTGTATCTCGCTTGCACATCCGGCTACCCCACCAGGCCTTCCACACTGTGAGTGTGACAGGCGGGTTTTTGAATCATTGAGTCTGAGATCTGCACCAGGCAGAATTTAAGTGTAAGCTTCAAATAAGGTAAGTATTTAATGTGTTTTATTTCAGGTAAAACACTGCTATTAAACACTTGACCGTTATTTGAAGCTTACTTGATGAGACGTGTCTGTTATCGCCTGGTGGGACGACGCCAATGTGATATATAAGAACCTAAGCGCAAGTAGTGCCTAAGCACAATAATTAATCTATTGGTTATTCAAATATTCGGGGTTGAGATAACGAAGGCCCTTTTTTATTTATAATAAAACCAAGGGATGTGCAAGAAGATCCTATATTAACTTAATCAATTTAAGAGACTAGGTAGTAACAATATACTCCTACACATAACAAATCATGTTCATCAACGGTCGTAATAATGATCACATAGTAGAATTTCATAAAACAGATTTAAGTAGTTAATTTGATTAACACTGGTTTACTGAATTGATAACCTAATTCAAATCAACAAACTGATTTAATTAATTGGATTAAACACTTTAGTTATACCAGAACTAGTGTCTGGTGGCATAACCTCTCTGCAGTAGAAGCGTGCGAAAGTGTTCTGTGACCTCCAATTTCCCCTGGAGAGGATTTCATTTAAGGGAACATTGTCAGCCCAGTTCTTGGACGCAACGGCCGACCGTATACTTCCTGGTGGAGCCACGACGCCAGCTTCCAACAATAAGGATTTGACCCATCCCGCGATAACAGTACGAGAAGCAGTTCTTGGTTTCCCTCTGATGTTAAGAAACAGGTTGTTGCAATTACTTGTACTACGTCTCTCTTCTAGTACAGATATAGTATGTTTTACCCAGAAAACAGGGTCCAAATTTTTATTTGTAGGATTGTAAGACAGTTTCCATCCGGACTGTCTGTATACAGCAGTGTCTGTTTTAGATCCAAAGATAGGCCATAGGATCAAATTGTTATCGTTATCGATCAGGTGGTTAGAATCTACGGTTAACAGGGTCAAGTCGTGCACTCTCCTGCCCGAACATAAGAGAAGCAATGTTGCTGTATGTCTAGAAGTTGCGAAAGCACTACTCTCATTTACAGAATACGCACTTAAAAATGAAGCTAATTTATCTATGTTCCAGATCGGATGCTTTATGGATACAGGTTTTTTCAATGCAATAGATTTTAGAATATGCCTAACTAAAACATCTGAGCTTAGTTTATCTGCATTATCGGAGTTACTTAAGGTAGAAACAACTGATTTTTGTAGCAAGATAGTATTATACGCTAACCCATCTATAATATATAAATCCGCTAGAAAACGAGCTAAGGTTGGACCTGTAGCTGATAAAGGGCTTAGCGCATGTTTCTTTGTCCACGTAAGCCATCTGTTCCATGCTGCTTTATATGTCTTTTTGGTAGACGGACGCCAGGCAGATTGTAACAATTGTATTTGAGCTTCATTCCATTCCGTTAAATTTTGTGACCACCCCCACATTTCCACACTTCCATAGCCATTTCTTGAACTTTGGGGGGTGGTAGGCCGGTCACTGTGTCTATCAGGTGCAGGTGTAGTTTCTCTATTGTGAACGGAGCTGCTAGTGCACGAGCTTTCAGGTCTGGCCGCCAGAACACTCGCTCCCATCTCGGGACTACCACGAGGAATACTCCGGTTGCCGAGTTGAGGTGCTCTAACACCTGTGGTATGAGGTAAGGTGGTGGAAAGACCCAAGCTAGAGGGTAGTTCCAGCTGTGGGAGAAGGCATCGTGGTACAACGCTTGTGAATCGTTCTGGTCCAGCGTTACATAATTCGTCACTACCTTTGCCCGCTCGGAAGCAAACAAGTCTATCATAGGTACGCCAAACCTTTTGAATATTATCGTCGTGCACCGAGGTAGAAGATGCCACTCCGGAGGAAGCCGGTGCCGCGACAGGTGATCTGCATACCTGTTGTATTTTCCAGGCAAGTGTTGTATCTTTAGGTTGATCTGGTAGATGCACAGAAGCTGGAATACTTGCTTTGTTAGTTCCATCAAGGCGGGTGATCTGGTCCCCCCCTCGTTTCGTAAATATGCTACCACAGTTCTGATGTTGCATTGTACCAAGACCGTTGACCTGGACATTTGTGCCCCGTGTTCCTCTAAGGCTTTCAGTATCGCGAGCATTTCCTTTTGATTGCAATGGAGGCCCTGTTCTTGGTTCGTCCAACGTCCTGACAGTGACTGGCCATCGAATTGAACTCCCCATGCAATGTCTGATGCGTCTGTGGTAAGAAAATGCGACGGCGGATTGAGATGAATCGGGGAAGATCGGTGGCAATTCAGAAGCCACCACTCCAGGTCGTCTCTTACTTCTGATGGTAGAGTGTACGAGCTGGTAATGACCTTTTTCTGGATTTTGTTTAGAAACATGAGTGTGTCTCGAAAATTGAGTCTGCCCATGGGCACTGCGAAACTTGCAAAGTTCAATGTCCCCACTAAGCTCTGGAGATTTTTTAAATTTGTTGCACCCTTCTTTAACAATTGTTGAATCTTCTGTACTAGAGATGTTATTTTTTCGTGCGGCAAGGATCTCTCGTTTCGCCATGGATCCCATGCAATGCCCAGATACGTCAGGCTTTTGCATGGCGACGTCACGGATTTTTGGAGATTTATTTGCCAGCCTAGGAAGCGCAACCGGTCTAGCACTATTTGAATGTGTACTCGAATCGTTTGAGGGTTTTGATGAGCCACCAAATAATCGTCTAAGTAGACCAGTACTCGAATGCCCTCCTTTCTTAACGTTTGTGCTACCCAGTTTGTCAGTGTCGCAAATACTCTGGGTGCTGTACTTAAATGGAAGACATGTCATTTGCAAGAGTTTTCCTTTGTTAATTAGTCGCAGGAATCGCCTGTGTGACTGGCAAATTAGCACGTTAAAGTAGGCTTGCGATAGATCTACTTTGCAAAGCCAGTCTTCTGGTTGAAGGAAACTTGGTACTCGGAAGACATTTATGAGTTTGAATGGTGGAGTGAGAACAAATTGGTTCAAATTTTTTAGGTTGAAAATTGGTCGGTTGGCACCATCGGTTTTCGGAACCAGGAACATTGTCGATAAGAAACCCGGGGACCATGGGGCCATCTCTAGTATGCTCTGAGACAACATTTGTGAGATGATAGTTGACATCTCTTTGGACTCCATTGTTCTGAATTGACTGCATGTGTTGGGTAAAACAAGAGGAGGTTTTCGAATGAAAGGTATGCGATAACCTTTTATTAGGTAAAGCAAAGTATCTGGTGTGCCCAGTTTCTTCCAACGATCGACATAGTGTGTCAGCTGGCCCGCCCGGAAGTAGTCAGTACCTCCTTTTCTTAGTTCCTGAATAGGAATCAGGGGCTGCAGGGCGCTTCCTGTTCTTAGCGGGCTCTTGTCTATTGGTTCGCTGGCTACCTCCACGGGGACGAAAAGATCCTCGTGTATTATTGTTGGCACCACGAGAGCTACCGTAGCTATGTCTGTTTCCGGGACCCTGTGGGGTCCACAGCTTTGACTGGGTCGACTATGTACGCAGCCCTGCGAGGGCTGGACAGAACATGGCCCAGTGCGAAAGGTCTGAATGGTACCCTGCGAGGGTACTTCGTAATTCACTGACCCCTGCGAGGGGTTGCGTGCGACACTCTTATTTTTATAGCCGCCAGCTTTATTAGGAGGTAAAAAAGCCTTTTTCACGCCTCCACTTTTCTTTAAAAATGATGTCAGTTTTTCCCCATTAAAGATATGTTGGCTTGAAGGTGGAATTTTTCGCAGGGACGATTTGATTAATGGGTCTCTTGCAAAATTGATAATACTATCTCTAGGCATTTGAATGGTCTCTGCGCGATGACCACAGATCAGCTGCAACATGTCGGAGGATACCTTGTGATATTCTCCTTATTATTATTATATCCTTATTTCTCCTTCAGAAAACAAATCTGCGATCTTATCGCGGAGTTGTTGGGCTGATATAATATTACCTTTATCTCCGGCCCAGGTAATTAAATCGGTCATACTACTTTGTAAAACCTCACGCTGCTTCAGGACGCAAAAGGTTAATGCACCATACGCTTTATCCGCATACGCTAATTAGTGGCGTTGGGAATCGTAAGGTTTTACTTCATCGTTTATCTCCAATTCTGTAAAGCCGGGAGTGTGGTTGTATGATTTTTGAACTTCGGCATACCTAACCTCACTCCACTCATCTTTATCAAGGTGCTGAATATTTTCTAACACTTTCAAGAATTCATCTGGAGTTTTCGGCACAGAGGGTTCTTTCAACTTAACTTGAATGTTAAAGTTAAATTTATGCGACTCTTTTGCGAGTTCCTCGTTGCCTTCATCGAACAAGGGCCCAAAGTCCTCGTTAGGCAATAACGAGATTACGTCCCCATCGTCCCTATCCTGCTTCTCGCCTGTACAGCAAAGGGTTACAGCAGGTTGGTTGCATGGGTGGACAGAACCACTATCATAAAAGTGTTTGCGTAGTTCGCTAACCTCACAGGATAATTTGTGTAATAAGGCTTTGCGGTTACGTTTGCCCCCCTTCTTTTTATGGTGACGGCGATGACGGCGTTTTCTTTTACGCATCGTTGCACTGGACGATGAAGAACTAGTGGTACTATAGGTATCACTAGAGGAAGACGAACTGTCTTTTGCCTGTGGCACACTGCTAGTGGATTCGCCGCCATGTATACCTGATGGCCCCGCGACCGGAGCCGTGGTAATATCATTCGGATCGGGCATCCTAAGACACAGCACAAAATAATTCACAGTAAAATGTGAAGTAAAAATTATCAATAAAAAGGTGGGTATATACAAAATAAAGTCAACTATTTAAATCAAATATTAAGATTTGATTATGAGTACGAACAGTAAAACCGTTATATAGATGTACCCACTTATTGAAAATTGCAGATTAATATAATAAAGTAATCTATCACTTACAGTACCCGATGAGAAGCACGTTGAATGCAAAATTACTCTGCTTAATAGCACGGTTGTATATTATAAGAGAATATCACTAAAAACACTAACGATTTCACGTATTTTTTTTTTTATTAAAAAAGAGTGATATTATATAAGAGACTATTACAAATTTTATAATTACTAGTGCAACGTAGTCTTGACGAACGTCTGCACTCGACGGAAAACAAGACGCCAATGATTCAAAAACCCGCCTGTCACACTCACAGTGTGGAAGGCCTGGTGGGGTAGCCGGATGTGCAAGCGAGATGCACATATATAGGAGGTATAAGGAGTGAAAGAGACCGAAGAAACCGGAAATACGACAAGCGCTACTCTCATCAAGTAAGCTTCAAATAACGGTCAAGTGTTTAATAATCTATGTTAGTCGCCTTATATGACACCTACGAGGAGAGACGGGTCGGCATTTGTATGCTTCATAGATTAGAAGCGGAAATAAAACTCAATAAATTGTATATATTAAAGTGTATTGTACTTTAGATGAAATATAAAGAAAAATACATCGGCTTCGTGGTATCCATCATGGTTGTTTGCGAACTGCACTTGTGCCTGGAAAAAATAAACAAATATAAAAATTTTGTGTTGACAGTTGAAATATTCTATGACATTCTACAAAGCGCTTTCTAGACCCAAAGTAAGCATAGTTTAACTAGCTTGTGTTATGGGTTCCAGAATGCGGATAAACATACTTATATATTTTTTTTGTAAATACATACATATTATACATAGAAACACCCAGACCAATGCAAATACATATTCATGCATACAAACATTTGCACTGAGCGGGAATCGAACCCGCGCCCTTTGTGTATAGTGTGTGAATGCACTACCGCTACGCCATAAAGCATTATTTGATTGGTTACTAGCTGTTGCCCGCGGCTCCGCCCGCGTTGGATGATCGACGCGCCTTCGCCGTCGTGCCCCGCGCTTACCACCAAAGAGAACTAAAAATGGGGACTGCGCAACTAGAGTACATTGTCAAGATTTTTACCCATTACTTTTTTTTATATTGGTCACCTCAATATATCAATATACCTCTCCTGATGGTAAGCTAAAGGTAAAGTCTCAGAAATGAGGGTCACCATTACAGACACCGGTAACGTTACTATGGTGACTCTCAGCTTGACGGCTTCATGTGACGCTTTTTCACGCCTGCTTATAGGACCCGGGACTGTAGGAAGAAGGAACCACGTGTGCTGGTAAACAATTCCAAGTCTTGATGGTGCGGCATAGAAAAGAGGTCCTGAACCGCTTGGTTCTTGATGGAATTGTTTGCACCGTAATACCTCACCCTTGCATGTGTTATCCTGTATAGGAAACGAGACGGTTGAACTAATTGGAAGACTATAATTGCAAGAGAACACTCGCCATGGTAGACGGGTAAAGTACTGCCAAGGAGGCAATATCTCTACGCAATTGCAAGGGCTTAAGCGAGTTGGTGACCTCAGGACCTATTGTACTAGGTATTCAGTGCAGGATGCGACTGAAATAAATTGAGCTGAGCGAGCAGGACTCTTACTTGAAAATAAGACAGCTTACTACGGTCGCGAGCTTAGCCAAGGCCGCTCGCTCGTGAAACTGTTTTTCGGTGATTATTCCTCAATGGTACATCGGACATGAACCATCTCACTTCAAAACACTCCTCAGTGTCCACACTATCACCGTGGTAAATTTGGTCAAGATCGCTCGAGTGGTTACGGAGGAGTTCAGCCACCAATAAACGGCTATGCCGGGTTTAATAGGTTGTTGATTGCTGTTTGATGGTGATTCAGATAGAGAAAAACGATGATCTAATAACGGATGTGATTGTTTTCAGCTCTTTTATGGTCAATTCCCACTGAAAGAGCAGCGGCCGCATCCGCGCGTCCGTAGTAAGGTTATGTGTTTGCCTGTCTATATAGAGTATTTACATAATGTTTCACTCCCTGTAGCTCCTAAGATATTGAACTGATTGTGATGAATTAGGTTTCAATCGATTCAGTATCATACTCTGGCTGCAGAGCTACATGTTGTACACGAATAACATCAACATAACGGTTGTTAGAGCAAACAAGTTGAATTCCTGAGACGAGCTCAGCCGAATACAAGGGATTTTCGATTTTGCGTTTTTTTTTTATCTTGCAATGGTTCACCCCAGCACGAATCTATTACCGAAAACAGCAACTCGATAGCTCATCTCCTTCATACCCAAAACCGTGACAGAAAATTGGCAACGACGACGTCGACGACGACGACAACTCGATAGCAATAGGGCTTTTCTAAAGAAAATCCCTAAAAATGTGGAGCCATAAAAAAATGTTCGGCTATTGTATCGAGTGTGATATCAAATAAAAGGGGAGACAATCCACAGTTCAAAAATATAAATATGGTGAAATATTATGGAATGATACCAAGAGATAAAAATACAATTTTATAGTATATATACATAAATAAATAACTAAATATTCTACAACATTCTAAACAGCGATATCTAGACCCAAAGTAAGCATAGCTTAACTACCTTGTATTATGAGTTCTAGAATGCGGATACACACACTTAGATACATTTTTTTATGCATATAAACACGCAGTCCAATGCTAATATTCATATTCATGCACACAAATATTTGCACTAAGCGGGAATCGAACCACCTCTGACTTAGCAGTCGAACGATCTACCGCTACGCCACAGAGGTCGTCATATATATACTATATAAAATATATATACTCCGCCCGCGCGAAGGTTGGTTAATGTTTTTTGGTCAAATCTCCGGTTCTATATAACCAATTGCAAACAAACATACGGCAGATTTTAAGTCTGACCTGACCTGATATTTTTGTGTTCAGAATCGTTCAAACCCATTTTTTTAATATCTCCAACATGCAGACACAACTAATTTTCAATTTTTGAATAGTACAGATTTCAGCGGTTTAAAATACTACTAGCGCCATCTATCGGTGGACAGCTGGACCTATATTTTGCTATTCTTTAACAAATACTATTTTTTGTTTAAAGCTCAGTTAAATTTATTTTAAGTATAAGAAAGTACTTCGTTGCTCGTTCAATAGTATTTAGTGTTGTGATGCATCGTGCGTGTGCACGTATGCGGATGCCTGTTGCGTGCCAATAATACTGAGCTTCGTGCAAATAATCCACACAAAATCGTGGAACAAAACCATACGATTTGCACGACGGCCCTTTAATATATATATTTTTTTTAAAGTACCTTGTCCTCTGACTATAGGAGCACACTCTTGCTGCAGCCAATTATAATCGTCCTTCAGACCTTGCTCCGTCAGTACGGCGCCTAGCGTGTCCAGCACACGTTGATGGTAAGCATTGATGTACGCGAGCTGGAAATGGATGGGGTGAGTTAGTAACAACATTTTTTGAGAAGATGTGACGGACAGCACTGCATATGCGAGGGTCACCATTACATACACGTACCATGTTAACAATGGTGGCACTCAGCTTGACTGCCTCATCAGAAGAGGATTGTCGTCGCAGCACCGCGTGACACCCACCGGTCCCACTAGTGCTGCGACCACAATCCCCCTGCCCGGCTATGCACTTGCTGACCCCTGAACGCAATCACACCGAAATTGGATTACTATGGAGGGTTTTTCGCAATCGTGCACGGTGGTACCCACCCGGCCGAATTTTGTGACAAATTTGTGTCATCAAATTTCTGACACCAGTTACACATAGACATAGAATGAAGGTAGTAGTTTTGCCTCTTCAACACACCCTTACTTCCGCAAAGTATTCATAGCGAAATCTAATTAAAACACCTCTCTGGAGATATGATTAGGTAGCAACACCATAATTATATTTTATTTCTCAAAACATGTCCTGTCACGCAAAGCGTCAAGTGGCGTCAACTATCGTTACTAGGTCACTCGCACCGACATCGATAAGTATAGAAGATGAGATCCGTATCCGCGGATCTTGACACCAAATATCTGTATCCGCGGATATCGTTTTTAATGATCCGGCACATCACAAGGTAACACTAACCTCGAAATCAGACAACATGTTGACATCAATGCTTTCCTTCTGATGGGGCACCAACGTTAAGGTATTGAAGCCTAGCACTCCACGGCCGTCGTAGTCACCCAGCAGCCCACCTGCCTGCAAGACGACAAACAGATTTTTAACAGCGCCATCTACTGATAGTAACTTGAACTTCTACGGAACTACCAATCCTCCATCGTGCAAGGAAGCTCTCGCTGATTAAACGACTCGTGGCCAATGACACTTAGGTATATGCGTCCAAAAATCGCGATCCAAGCAAATGATGCATATATGCGTGCGTGAGTAGTTAAAACCGAAGCTATACTTTTAATCTTTACGTCATTCAATCCTAGAGATACCATGGAATGCTGGAGGCCCTTCTATTAAATTGGAAGTGTTTTGAAGTGAAAGCTTCTTTAGCGGCGTTGTGCACTTTTTTTGTAATGGGTAAAAAAGGTTAAACTCGCGTCAGGACGTCAGGTGCCCTGATCGAAAATTCGTAAGACGGAGGGAGTAGTTTTTATAACAACGCCATCTTTGTCGTGGCTGATGAACTATTTAGGTTTGAGCTCCATGAAGTTTCGAACTGATTCATAATGAACAACATAGATGCCACTGTTTTTTTACCTTAGAAGTTAATATTTATTCCAAGCTTCCAAGCTAAATTCCAATTTAAGTATTTATAACCGGCTTCATAAAAGGAGGAAGTTCACAGTTCTTACCCTAGGATGGTTCGATGTCTTGTTAACATTGACGATCTCTACCAAATCCTCAATGCGGATGCCGTACTCCCCCACTTTGTAGTAGCCAGGCTCTGAAACAAGAATATTATTTTTATTTTCATATTTAATACTAAATAATGCTAATTATAGTAAAGTGACACTGGACTTGTCTGAAGTCACTGCACTCGTCCAAATTAACTGGATTCGTCGGAAATAGTGCACTCTTCCAGAGTTATTGAACCGGTCCAAAATCACTGAACTGTGCTGTAATAGTAGATTATTGCATCGAGCACAAAGTAATTTATTTTATCTACACCCATGCTTTAAATCCTCTATAAAAGATTCTGAAACAGTTAGCTTATTGCCAACATTAATACATCCAATGTCCTAATAACCATAATATCATCCGAACGGGTGTTATAATGTTGTATGAAATTTCATAATAACACTCCTTTCGCTTTTTCAGTCTCTTCCGCGCAAAGGGTTACTCATCAGACAGCCAAATTCGTACCGCTCGATGCGTGGAGTCTGTATGAGTTTCAAAAAAAGAACTGTCATTCACGCGCGTTGCATTGCACGACAACAGCGGCGGCGCGCCGTAAAAAAAAATTAAAGCTTATTCGTTCGAATTCCCGCTATTTTTCTTCGCTATTATTTTTGCAAATTGTTTTGTTTACTTACGAAAATGAGCGATTCAAGTTTTGATAACACACCTCCAGCTATTTCGAATGCAGCAAAGGACATTTCTAACAAATTACTACCGGAAAAATCTAGAAAACAGTATGAAAAGGCGTACCAAGATTTCATGAATTGGAAAATATCAAGGGGCAGTACATCATTCTCTGAAGATGTATTATTAGTTTATCGTGGGTGTAGATAAAGTCTTGTATGCAACTGTATAATTAGGTATTAAAACACTCATGTGATACTATTATCACACTCAGCTTCGCTTCGTGTGATAAACCCACATTCATGTTTTAATACCCCTCATTATACCACAGTTGCATTAATAACTAATTGCACCGAGTGCCTGATTTAGAGCCCGAGCGTTAGCGAGGGCTCTAATCTCACAGGCACGAGGGCAATATAAATTACTTAAGGCGAGGTGCATAATCTGCTTTTCTTTCAACTATTACCTATAGGAATAGTAGATAAAAGAAACTCATATCAAACAGTTAAAATAGAAGGTTAATTATTGAAATTAAAAGTTATGCTTGAGCAATTATTAAACGTAAGGTTAAGAGTTTTGTTGGTTTTTTTTTGTTTTTGTTTTTTTTTGTTTTGTTTCTATTTGTTTTTTTTTTTAAATTTCTTTCATTTTTAAATCAGAGTTAGCAGCAATCATTTTTTAAATTTGGAACAAGTAGTTTTTTTTTTTTATACCACTAAGGTGGCACACGGCCCACCTGATGGGAAGCGGTTACCGCGGCCTATGGACGTGTGCAACACCAGTGGCGTCACACTCGCGCTGCCGACCCTGTAAAGGAAAGGGGATGGGAAAGGAGTTTGGGAGGGGATGGGAATGGAGTTTGGGCTCCGGCACTCTCACTCACCAAACGGAACGCAACAGTTCAAATACTGTTACTTGGCGTCGATATTCTGTGAGAGGGTGGTGCTTCCCCGGTCGAGTCGGCCCATTCATGCAACAGCCAAATTGACTGTTGCTTGACTCTACCACTCTATAAAAGGATAGCAATCTATAAAAGGACTGACTCTACCACTCTATTAAAGGATAGAAACGAATAATACGTACGTAAAAAAAAAAGTATTGATATCGGTTGGCTGAATAGAGCTAATCCATTGCGATTGGCACCTTTTGGTGCGATTAAAAAAAAACTGTACAATAATGAAATTTCATACATTTTTATTGCTCTAGAGCATTAAAGACTCGCTTTGTACTGAGTTTTTAGTGTGATTGTGATACTACTATGAATATGAATACTAGCACAAATAAATCTCAGGCAACTTGGAAAGTCATCAATTCTATGAAATCGAGCATTCAAAATAAGAAGATTAATTTGATAAATATTGAAGACAGGTGCATAACAGACCCGGAAATGATAGCCCAATGCTTTAATGATCATTTTATAGATGTGATCCAATCTAATAGCACTGTAATCTGTAACACGTACACTAAACGCACTAGTAATTTGTATTGCAATAAATCTTACAATTCCCTCTTTATACCACCCATCATACCACAAGACATTTTAACAGTGGTCAACAACCTAAAGAACACACACAGCACAGGCTATGATGACATTCGCACCAGTGTGATAAAATTAGTAGGACCCATAATAGCGCCTGTACTATGTCACATTTTTAATAACTGTATTGAACATGGTGTCTTTCCGAAAGCATTAAAAGTTTCCATCGTTAAGCCACTGCACAAAAAAGACGATAATACCGATGTGAACAACTATCGGCCAGTCGCACTGATACCAGTCTTTTCTAAAATTATAGAAAAAAAAAATATATAACAGTATCAATGACTTTGTTGAGAAGCATAATCTTTTTTGCAATGAACAAATGGGTTTCAGGAAACATAAAACGGTGAACATTTGAATTTTGTCAAGAAAATTGTATATAGCCATACAATTTTCTTGACAAAATTCATCAAAATGTAGATAGTAGGAAGCCAGTAGTAGCTATGTATAATGGATATGACGAGGGCATTTGCTTATGTGGACCATGACGTACTTCTGCGTAAGCTATAAGACTACGGAATTAGAGGTAACGCTCATGATATTATAAAATCGTACTTACAAGACAGAACACAAGTCACTCAGATAAGTCAAATCAACAATAAATCTAAAAGTGAAGTAGTTTGCTCATCTAGCCCCAGATCATTATTATACGGTGTTCCTCAAGGATCAGTTTTGGGGCCACTGCTCTTTATATGCTACATTAACGATTTTCCTAAAATAATCCCCCAACCAATGACATTATTTGCTGACAATAGCACGGTCATATTTAATACTGGTGATTATAAAGAAATTGAATATAACATTAATACAAGCCTTGTTACAATTGTTGACTGGCTAAATGCTAATAATTTAAAAGTTAATCTGACTAAAACTAAAACCATGACATTTAAATTAAAACAAATAAATCAATTACAATTAGAAATCAATTATAAAGATGATAAAATAATGGAGACGAACTGCACAAAATTTTTAGGCTTACATGTAGATAGTGAAATGTCATGGAGAACTCAAATAGACAATGTCTGTTTGAAACTCAATAAATTCTCTTATGCCTTGTATAAGTTGGGGAGAATTGCAAATAAAACTGCTCTCTTAACAGCCTACCATGGCTATGTCGCTTCCACTTTGCGATATGGTGTAGGTACTCTTTTGGGGTAATGCCACAAATATAAACGACGCATTCATAGCCCAAAAGAAATGTATACGAGCCATCTGTAAGTTGCATCGAACCGATACCTGCAAACCGCATTTTCAAAGCCTCAATATTCTGACCCTGCCATCTCTCTATATCCTTGACGTAAACATTTTTGTAAAGACTAATATGCACTTATTCAAGCGCGTAGAAAGTCAACGTCGCTCAGAGAATTTGCATTTGGTGTCATCAAAAACGACTTTTTTTCATAAAAGCATCTATGTGATGGCACCTAAGCTTTATAACAAGTTACCAGATGACATGAAGATTTGTAAGAATGTTCCTGAATTTGGGACTAAACTTGTCAAATTATTTATGCACCAAAGCGTATTACTCTGTAAATGAGTACCTAAATGATAAACTGTAGCTCTTCATAAAATAAACTTTAATCAATAAAATTTATAAAATGACTCTAAATATAACATTTGACATACCTTCTTAATATTTTGACATTTTTCCAATTGACTTGATTATTCTGACATTAATTGCTTTTACTTTATGTTCTGACCTAATTAACTTATGTATTTGAATTATGCATGGACATGTTTGTATATTTTGTATGAATTATGATTTACCTAACTCAATATTTCGTATGCCTTTGGCGGAACATAGCTTGAACTATTATTATGATTATAACATCTTTGTGTAACCTATGCTTCATGAAATAAATAAATTTGAATTACTTCGGGCCACCAACCAGGTGGACTGAAAATCACGCAAAAAAAAATCAAAATCTTACACCCACTTTTTATCACTTTTCTCGACGTTTCACATGATTCTAAGTCTAATTAAGCAAAAAAAATTTTTGTGTCGGTCTGTCTGTTGGTCTGGATGTCTGGATGTCTGTTTACGCAATAACTCAAGAACCACTTATCCGATTTAAAAAATTCTTTCGCCAATCATCTTGTTTGGTTAATGGGAAGAACTGATTAGATTTTAGGGTTTGTACGTTCAAGGTTTCGGGTACCTACCATACAAATTGTCCCTAAAAAACTTTTACAAGTGAGTTTCTTTCGAGATATCAGAGTAACGCGTATTTGACTTTGACATTTGAGTGACAATGACAATACGTATATTGTATATTTACATAAAACAATCAGACTCTGAAAGAAACTGAAATATAAACGCGTCGAATAATATGCATAAAGCCTAAGGTCTATAATTTTGAATAAAAATAATGTAACAAAAATATCTAAGTTTGGCCCGAAGTTTGACAATCACTGTGTGATTTCCGTCCCACTAGATTTGAATTTGAAATTAAAGCATAGTTGGAAGAAAAAGTGTTTTATCTTGTCCTATTGAATTAATAAGTTAAAATTTCATAGAGTTCCTTTTATTTAATTTACCATGATTATTAGATAGATTTGATCCTTATCATTTATCCCACCGGTTGATGACATAAAAGAGCAGGCTGTTATTTTTTCAGATTTTAGCTGGTTTGATTACCGAGTGTGGCAAGGGAATTTTTGAAAATAGTTGAATGCACATTTGTTTTTTTTTAAATTACTATCTCTAGTATTTGGAGTAGGTACTTTCTCTCCAGAAGGCGTTGAAAATTCCACCCTTTTGTTAAGACTGATTATGGTCTACATTGCCCTAAGAATCCGTCACTTACCGTTACTGAGTATCTGTCCGGCTTTTAGACCAGGGTCGTGAGGATAAGGTCTCCAGGACATGCCCGATGGGCCTTCGTGCACGTTCAGGAAGTGTCCCACGCCGTGGCCCGTCCCATGGGCATAATCTAGGCCTACCTCCCAAAGGGCAGAGCGAGCGAAGCTGTCCAGTACGTTCCCCTGTGAACAAGTAAAAAATAAGATGAGTTTTTCATATACTTGAACACGTGTATTTTTTTGAAGTGAAAACTTCTTTAGCGGCCTTGTGCCCTTTTTGTGATGGGTTGAAAAGGTTAAAGTCGCGTCAGTAAACACGTGACCTGAACGTAAGACAACAAATATAGAAGCGCTAATTTCACACTGTACTTACAACCTTGGTGGCGCGTTCGTCTACCAAGTGGTCGTTGACTTTGTCAAGACTGAGATCGAATCCGACCGAGGCTTAAGAAACACTTTTTGTCATCATATAACTTTTTGTAATATTTATTCTATTTTGTGACATAAATCTATTGATATAAAATGGAAATTAAAAAAAAAAAGTGCATCTATTAATGAAAAGTGACGAAGAAATAGCGAAAGAAGATGAGTGAGTACTTTATAAATATATTGGCGATGATGGTTCTGGTAATAATGATGGTGAAAAAGTCGTTGAAATTATGGATGAAGTTGATTTTTCTGAGAGATAAACTTTTTAATGTAAATTAATTGTAATAGTTCTAAAGTGTTAAATTTTTAATGTAATATAAATTGTCATGTTTGTGTACGATAACGTAATAAATGAATATTGTATGTTACCACATAAATGATAGTACTTCTATACTGATACTTAAAACAATTCGTGCAAAATTATTCTCTAACCATTCCAAAATCCCCGTGGTTAACACCTCGGAGCTCAGGGTCCACTTACGAATTTTTCTCATTTAGATTTGGCTTATGCGGCTTTTATGAGAGCGACTGCCGTCTGACCTCCCTACTGGGAGGAAAGCCTGCGCTAAAGCCTCATCTGTTAATCAGCAGGTGAACCGGCTTGCAGGTAAAGTTTGCAGGAACGAGGTGTGATGTTCCTCCAATACAAAGACAAGATTCTCCGACCAGGCAAGGTGATCGCGCCTGGCGGGCCGAGGGGACCTACGGTTGCCGTTGGGATGTTGTATATATGTGATACCAGCGCGTGAACTTCATTTTTGCGATTCAGGATCGGTAGTGTCGTAGTAGTTCAACTTGTTGTCGCTAGATGGCGCTGGGTATATGTGGTATCGCCACATTGGCTTAGGCCCGAGGATCTTCGTCCCCATACACCCAGCACAGTACTGCACACGTGCTTCAGCGTTTTTTTTTCAAAATTTTACCCCTAAGGCGGTGAATTAGGGTTGAAAGTTTACATGGCAAGTTCGTCACATTCGAAGGAAGTAATGAGAAAATATTGAAGGTGATGAAATTTCATGTAGAGAGAAAATTGGTTCATTCTCACCTTTACTCCTTGCGGGAACAGTGAAGCGCCCACCATAATCTGACCCTTGAGCACCCTGGTGAAAGCCGACTTTTGTTCAGGTGATGGAGACCTCGCCATGTGGCGCGCACGGGTTATATCTGTTGTACCAGTTCTGAAAACAAATCGTAGGTGGTGAAAACTTATAGCCAAAATCATCACCTTGACGTTGTTCCCGGTTGCATCCAAGTCTTTCAGCTGGGAATCCGGAGTCAGCTTACTCTTTTTTCTTCCGATTTGACTTATCTTGGCTTTTATGGGAGATACAACTGCCTAAACTCGTGATTAAATTTTATCAAACACAACCAATTTACAATTTTATAATAGTATAGATAGAGGTAGAAGCAAAAGGAATATGCCAGCGGTAGTGCGGAGCACGGGTTCGATTACCGCTCAGTGCAAATATTGGGGGTATCCGAAGGGATTTCCGCACGAAAAAAAAAATGGTACTGAAAAACTATAATTCATTACACTTGTATTGGGTAGGTATATAAGGCCCCACCAAGATCTTCGAAGCACAAGCCAACCTTACCTGCAGGTCGGTATTGAATGAAAAGACATAAAAACATTACCAAAATCTAGTGGGGCGGAAATCACACAGTGATTGTCAAACATCGGGCCAAACTTAGATATTTTTGTTGCAGTATTTTTATTCAAAATTACAGACCTTAGGCTTTATGCATATTATTCGACGCGTCTTTATATATTGAGCAATAAATATGAAGTCAAAACCACAAAAAAAAATTTTAGGGACAATTTGTATGGTAGGTACCCGAAACCTTGAACGTACAAACCCCAAAATCTAATCAGTTCTTCCCATTAACCAAACAAGATGATTGGCGAAAGAATGTTTTAAATCGGATAAGTAAGTGGTTCTTGAGTTATTGCGTAAATAGACATCCAGACATCCAGGCCAACAGACAGACCGACACAAAAATTTTTTTTGCTTAATTAGACTTAGAATCATGTGAAACGTCGAGAAAAGTGATAAAAAGTGGGTGTAAGATTTTGATTTTTTTTGCGTGATTTTAAGACTTCGGTGTCCACCTGGTTGGTGGCCCGAAGTAAAAATACAACTTGTTGTCTTCTGAAATGGCATTAATTCGCATTATTGACTCAAGTAGACTAATTAATTATTAGAATGCTAAGTCTACCAATTGTTTATTTAAAATTCTACTAATTTTTGACATGTGAATTTCTAAAATCACGTGTGACAACACTGATCTGGAAACTCCAAACGAAATTGTTTTTGATTTGTTAATTGAAGTAGGTAATATCAAAGAAACCTGAAAGTAACTAGGAAACTGTTTACAGTTTGTTTTGTAGTCCCCTAATTTATCTATGCGCCTATTGTTGATAGAAGTAATAATATAAGAAAAGCTGAAAATTCGTATACCTAGGTCATAGTTTACTTTGTAGTTGCCGGTAGGTAGTAACAAAAGTAAGATTCTGTTACCATAACAGCAGAATCAAATATTTCTGGATGTGAAAATTGTGAAATAACTACGCATAAACAGTACGCAACAACAACATGGCTTAGGGGTGTCCACTTTGAAAAAACATCGATGTTTTTTTTGATTCGATACATCGCAACTATACATCGATGTCTTTCGATGTATCGGATGAAAACATCGATGTTTTTTAAACATCGAGTACTTTTTCTAAAATTTTATTACAAAATCTAGTGGGGCGGAAATCATCCAGTGATTGTCAATCTTCGGGCCAAACTTAGATATTTTTGTTGCAGTATTTTTATTCAAAATTACAGACCTTAGGCTTTATGCATATTATTCGACGCGTCTTTATAATTATATTGAGCAATAAATATGAAGAAAATCAAATCAAATCAAACGTCTTCGACGTCAAAAACACAAAAAAATGATTTTATATTTCAGTTTCTTTCAGAGTCTGGTTGTTTTTAGGGACAATTTGTATGGTAGGTACCCGAAACCTTGAACGTACAAACCCCAAAATCTAATCAGTTCTTCCCATTAACCAAACAAGATGATTGGCGAAAGAATTTTTTAAATCGGATAAGTGGTTCTTGAGTTATTACGTAAACAGACATCCAGACATCCAGACCAACAGACAGACCGACACAAATTTTTTTTTGCTTAATTAGACTTAGAATCATGTGAAACGTCGAGAAAAGTGATAAAAAGTGGGTGTAAGATTATGAATTTTTTTGCATGATTTTAAGACTTCGGTGTCCACCTGGTTGGTGGCCCGAAGTAACTCGAATAATGTGGAAAGTGACCCATCTCAAAAGAGGCCATCTTTACATAGTAATTTTTTTTACAAAAAGTTTATGAAAAGAGCTAAATCCATTATTTTATTATAGTTTAGATATTAATATTTCATAAATTAATAGATTTAACTCCTTTCATAATGAGTAAGTAAAAGAAAATACAAGTAAAAGCCATGTGTCAGAAACATCTGTATTATATCTTACAAAAGGTCAAATTAAAAAAAAAACACTAAATAACCCGCAACATTTTTGCTAAGTCTGTCATCATAATGTATTGATTTGTTAAGAAATCTATGTATATAATGCAAGTTGACGAATGTATTGCTAACAAATATCTTATTTTGGTTTCACAAAACCAAATGTAATTAAATGTTTATAAACATAGAAACTCGCTTGCCAGCCGACATGAGAAAAGTAGTTTTTTTTTATTGTCACTGAACTCACTCTTGCGCCATGCTGTCAACATCGGGTCCATATTAGAGAATTCGGAATAATGATGATTTTATAATAGTAAAAAGTAATATTTTAGTGGTAAAACTTAAGTTTTTTTTTACTAAGCTCAAACCAAAGAGGATATAATCACTACGTGGCCTAACTCGTCTATCACCAATTCGATGTTTTTTTTTAAAATATCGATGCATCGAGTATTTTGAAAGCTTTTCAAAACATCGGATGGATTCGATGTTTTTCATTGCAAACATCGATGTTTTCGATGCATCGATGTATATCGAATATCCCTAACATGGCTCACATCCCAGCTTTGCTACAATTGTGTGCAGAGGAGGTGGCAAAGCATACCGAAAGAAATAGAAAAAATCGTAGACATCTTAAACAAATACAGTTTCCGAAAATTAATTATCTTTTATACAGAAAAAATTATACAAGACAAGTGATTTTGCAAAATTTATTGGAAAGGAAATGGGTAGTACGATAATCATACCATCTGTGGCAAAAATGTGTAAAAATTACGAATTTAAAATAACAGTGGGCAGTGAGAAGTTGATGTATATTACAACACTTGCCGGTCTGGGCATAGATATGCTCAAATTAGATTTCCCAATGGGGGAATATGGATTGTTCCCATTTGATGATGGATACATTCTAAAAATGAAGGACTATTCACCAGAAATTCAGGATGCTATACACTTGTTTGACACTCGTAATGATGAGAAAGGACTACGCGGTACATACTATGATAGCCCTATAGATAATTTAGATCATCTGCGAATATTTAATCAGTATATAAGTGAGCATATGCGTGACAATGAGTGGTGGAGAGAAAAAGCCTATGTTAAATCTCGACAAATACTTGATTTTATTGAGGGTTATAATGATATTCCTGTACTTTTTTATTTAACAGAAAATATTAATGTTGATGATTTAAGTAAAATATCACTGACATGTGCCTCTGAAATAAATAATTGTGGTTATGTTGAAGTGTGTTGGTACGTGCTGCATTCAGAAAAGGGCAGAATAGGCATTGCTGTCAAGCAGAGTCAATTATTTTGTATGTTGTTTCACCAAGCGGGTATTGGTTTGTTGGCGGCACATGGGTTCCGTGCTATTGGAAATTTTAATACAGATCTTGAAAACACTCCAGATGACAATGTAAATGAGAAAATATTTGAACGTCATCACTTTTATGAATGTGAATTTAATCCGTGTTGTTGTGATTTTAGTTATAAAAGTATTGAAGAAAGAAAGTTTTTTGGTGGAATTCTACCTCAAAGTACCCGTGATTATATAATAGAGAAAATGGCAAAAACCAGGCAGTCTCTTAAATCCATTTTAAGTGAATTGTGAGGAATATGTTATATGTAATAACTTCTATGTATACTATTAGACAAGCTGTTTAGATCATGAAAATTATGCAACGTTTTCAGCAATGAGGCATCATTGGGGACGGGGTGCAGGACACTGAGACCAATGACTTCTATGTACACCAGACTGGCTGTTTGGAACAAAAAAATTGGTATAGATTTTTGGACATTACTGTACACAACTTTCGCGCCACTTTTTTTGCTGTCATTACCACAGAGTATTTTAAATTTATTTCATATAATTATATATGAGATCATTACCTGACATCTGTAGTGTAAGGGCGCCAAAATTGTGAATCTATGGAGAGGCGTTCTGTACCCCTTCCCCGTTCCCACCTCACCCCCAAAATGTGGCCCAACTTTTTGTTCGGAACTGCTTGTCTAGTATCCGTAGAAGTCATTGACTGAGACATACATAAGTTACTGTACTCTGGCATCTCTGTATACTTATCGCGCATCTTTTTCTAATGTCATCTGTATGACACCTCACCCCCAAAGTGTGGCCCAACTATTTGTTAGGAACTGCTTGTCTAGTATACGTAAAAGTCATTGACTGAGACATAAATAAGTTACTGTACTCTGGCATCGCTGTATAGTCATAGCGCGTCTTTTTCTAATATCATCTGTATGACAGCAACTAAAAATTTCAGATGGTCAGTTTAAGGCATTTTGCTATATTATGACTTGTTCCGTCCAGCCGGTCTACATGGAAGTCATTAGTTATAGGTTTTTTAAATCATATGCATATTATTGTGATTGAGTTTGAACAATGTTCTTTATTAGTCATTATTAACGGAAATTAGCCACAATATGACGATTTTCCCCCGCTTGCTATCCAACTTAATGCAGATATTTATCTCGTGATTTCAGCTCATAAAGTAGTCTGTTAAACCCTTTTTTAGTTTATTATAATTTTGTTTTCTCATTTCAATCTTGTTTCAGACGTTTTAGTGTATTGCTTATGAGTAGAAGTTTTCCAGTCAGGTTTTTTTTAGTGATTGCAGTTCAGGTTTTTTTTAGTGATTGCAGTTCAGGTTTTTTTTACTTTTCAGTGCCCAAGTAGACTACTAAAAATTAAAACTATTTTATGTATTACTTATATTATAAGTTTGAAGAAATGTAAAGATGACTGATTCATCCAAAAAAAAAAACAGAAATGGAATTACAATTTACATAAGCTGTTCAATTCTTCCAGAGAATTTTGGTTGTGTTGTTGATTGATTGCCAGTTTATTTTGTCTAAATAAATTTAAATATCCTTCATTTTGTTTTATACCCTATTCCATAAGCTTGGTTAAAAAAATATTAATGACACAATTTAGCGCCTAAAATACGCCATTTCAATTTTTTTTTCAACACCACCATCTAAAGGCCCGTCTCCTGCGCGTGTTTTACTCCACACACTACACGAAAAGGTCTAACCAAAACACGGTTTCGCTCTTTAGCTATGGTTTTCGTTATACATTTTGGGGCTGTAATATTGGTATCAACTAAATCTATTCCAAAAAATAGCGTACCTACTAATTGCTTCAAAATTTAATTAAATCAATTACAAGTTTTGCATTTAGACCCTGGGCTCCCGAGGTGAAAGCCTGGGATGCAATCAGAAATAATGTTAATATGACTTACTTGTATTGTCCACCGGAGTCCAGAAGAAATATTTCATTCTTCTCAATGACCTTCTGCACCCCCTCTCGTGAGGGGCTGTAATGTATGATGGCCCCGTTAGGACCTCCGCTGGAGATGGTCTCAAAGGAGGGACCCATGAATTCAGCATTTTCTCTGGAAAAAAAACTAGCCATAATAAAAAATTGGTAAGTGTGCACGCGGGGAAGTCGCGGCCACCAAGACCCTTGGGGTTAAGCCAACCTCAACTGCAAGTCGGTACACCTACTGATTGACGGATGAGGCTCTGGCGTAGGCTTTCCCTCGGGTTTGTGAGGTCAGGCGGCAGTCGCTACCATAAAACCCAACCCAAAAGTAGGAGAAGGAGTAAGCGGACCCCGGGCTCCGAAGTAAAAGCCTCAGATGCAACCGGGAACAACGCTAACATGATGATGATGATGATGATGATAACTCTATATCATCTAACGCAAAATAAAAATTATTTCTCTCACTTGCGGAACTCCAACACTTTGTCAGCGGCTTGTATCTCAGTGATGGTGGCTCCAGCATCAATCTGGCTGTGGAGCCATCTGAAGAACCTGCTGACAGCTATACCATCGCTGATGTGGCACCGACGGAAACCCTGGTGATGTCAATAGGATTATAGTAATTTTAAGGGTAAAGTCTCACGTTACACCGAATAAAAACATTACATTCATTTAGACTGGCATAAACTCACACACTCAGATGCACACCGAGTCACAAAGACATACACTCTTTTACAAGACATAATCACACTTATACCTACATGTGTGTTTGTGCATGTGCATGCACATGCACACGCACACCCTATAATACATACATCCTCACACACATTCACTCAAAAAGACACACCCTCACTCATCTAGACACACACACGTTTACGAAGGAAGAGTCAGTCAGAATTTGTTCTTTCAGTCTATATCTACCGAGTCTATATCTATCAGATAGGCGAGAGGGAGATGTGTGACTTTTTTTTTAATACTATAAACGTAACATCACGTAACTCACGTCAAGTTCCACATCATTCTTGACGAGCTTCATCAAAGCTACTGGTGACAGTTCTGATATCAAGTTCAGGGGTTTCTTGAGGAAGTCAACCTGAAAATTAATATAGGTACTACAAATTAATGGCTAACTTTCCTATAAATATTCAGTACAGGGCTTGAACCCGCGACCATAGTATTCCCCCCTTAGCGGGCTAGCTTTTCTAAGGAGCTACCTTGACACATCCACGATATTCAAAATTGTCCTATACATATACATACGTCTTAGGGCAACAATGGCAGTTAGGTCAGTACTAACAATGAATTACAGCATTCATTTTTAAACACTACTGTGTTAGGCTCGTCTTTGTACATCAATTTCATATTACTTCGAGCCACCAACCAGGTGGACACCGAAGTCTTAAACTCACGCAAAAAAAAAAAACAAAATCTTACACCCACTTTTTATCACTTTTCTCGAAGTTTCACATGATTCTAAGTATAATTAAGCAAAAATAATTATTGCGTCGGTCTGTCTGTTGGTCTGGATGTCTGTTTACGCAATAACTCAAGAACCACTTATCCGATTTAAAAAATTCTTTCGCCAATCATCTTGTTTGGTTAATGGGAAGAACTGATTAGATTTTGGGGTTTGTACGTTCAAGGTTTCACCATGCAAATTGTCCCTAAAAAAACATTTTTTTTGTGTTTTTGACGTCGGAGACGTTTGATTTGATTTCATTTTCTTCATATTTATTGCTCAATATATAAAGACGCGTCGAATAATATGCATAAAGCCTAAGGTCTGTAATTTTGAATAAAAATACTGCAACAAAAATATCTAAGTTTGGCCCGAAGTTTGACAATCACTGTGTGATTTCCGCCCCACTAGATTTGATTTGTAACGTTTAATTATTTTCCTACTGTGATCATTTAAAAAAAAATCCCTGTCAGTTCAGTTCGGATGATACATGCAGTATGACAGCATTACTCCCGGTTATACTTTATAGCCCAAAGGGCTCGTACGCCTCCTTTTCATAATTTTATTTATGTTGGCTTTTACTGCCGTCTGCGGTCTGACTTCGCAACTCCGAGAGGAAAGCCTGCGCATGAGTCTCGTCTGACAATCAGTAGGTGTCCTTAAGCCATACTATGCGGTTTGGAACCATACATCCTTTCATATAGTATATCCTGATGCCCGCGCGGAGGCCGGTTTTCGTTTATTGCTTATATCTCCGGTTGTAGTTAACCAATTGCAATCAAACATACGGCAGATTAGAAGTCTGACCAAGACCTTTTTAGTAGAAAAAACCGCATCAAAATCGGTTCAGTGGTTTTTGCGTCCATTACGAACAAAGATACAAGAATTCCAAAAAAAAGAAGAAGAAAGGATCGTTAATTTAACATAACCCAAGTTTTTTTTCCATGTCTCCAATGTTCAGACAGATAATTTGCAATTTTATAATTCCACTTATTTATTATTATTAAATGTGAAAGTTTGGACGGCTGGATGGATGTATGTTACTCTTTCTGGCAAAAACGGTTGTACAGGGCGAAGCCGCGGGTAACTGCTAATAATACATATAGGTACTTACCCCAGAAGCTGCCCGGTGTATAGCTTCGCTACCTGAGCTACATACCCAAATGGAATGATCGCCTCCTGACTTGGACAGCTGTCTCTGCAAAGGTTATCACAGAAATTTTATTGAGTAAATACCTTTTATTTTTTTTATTTTTTTTTTATCGTGCGGAAATCCCTTCGGATACCCCCCCGCCGGCCAGCGGGGGCGGTTATGTCGGGCTTGCACCGACTAAAACCGCACGCCGTCTCGGGTCTTCAGACGCCGGGGTGTAAGGTTACCCATAGAGCATATCCCTCGCACCCCGGCTGACCCTGGGCCATCTCACCACTAACAGCATCGCTCATCCTGTCTCCTCTGAAAGCAGAGGAGTACGGAGAGCGATGTGTTCCCGCCACGTTGGGTATTGGCCGACGATCAATGCCAACCCTATGAAGGGGTGAAGGGGAAGCCATTGACCGCCGCCCAGGGTGTACCGGCCGCTCCGATTCCGTTCCCCCCGGACTGCAGCGGGATCGGAATCGGAGCGACACTCGAGGAGGTTACCCAACACACACCCCTTATTGAGTAAATACCTATTCGGTTTCCTGCGTATACGTTTGTACGCTTTTTCCTATTTTTTCTTCCTCCTCCTTTATTTGTGGTAGTATGGCGCGAGCGTGATTGTGTGTATCTATGTAATTGTGCTAGTAGATGTGTGTATGAGTTGTGTGTGTTTGTGTGTGTATGTACATAGCCATACGGAAAACAATGTAAGAATCGCAATGTAATTATGTATGTAAAAATAAATGAATTTGAATGCGTGTGTGCATGTGGGTTTGTGTGAAATGTACAACATTAATGTATATTAAGTGTTTTATGCTTATTTAACATTATTATTTGACACATAACCATGCTGCGGACAGGTTATGTGTCAACCTATCTATATTCGATTATTTACGTATGTTCAACACTTAGCTCCTCAGATACTGAAATGATTAAGTATTATATTACTTGTAATGAATGAGGTGTCAATCGAGTCCGTATCATGTTCTGGGTGCAAAAGGCTACATTTTGTACGAATAACATCAATATAACGAATGTTAGAGCCAAAAAAGGATGGGCCTCAAAAATACATTTTTGGCTACCGTCTCGAGGTGATATCAAATGAAAGGGGAGAAAATCAAACATAACATAAACATAACTTCACGCCTGTATCCCCGAAGGGTTAGGCAGAGGTGTATTACACACCCACGATTCGCCAGTTATGTTAAGGTCCCAATGTAATAGGGGGCGAGCCTATTGCCATCTACCGGGCACATTATTAAGCGAGCGATAAGTAACATTTTATTAAAGCACACATAACTACGAAAAGTCAGAGGTGTGTGCCCGGGGCGACTGGGGATCGAACTCGAGACCTCGTCGGAGAACATCACGAGTTCAAAAATATAAACTGAGTGTAATATTGTGGAATATACCAAGATATAAAAATATAATTTTATAGTATATTCCACCGATTTAAAATACTACTAGCGCCATCTATCGGTGGAGAGCTGTGACTATATTTTTCTTTCTCAAAAAGTCTTTCACGTTTATATTTTTTCACCGTAAAGTGATTACAGTTTTTTAAACTTTATACTTGCAACAATAATATTACTCACAGCTAAATTTTTCAACACTTCCTCAACTTCATCGTACTGCAACACTTTAAAGTCAGTTACTCCTTCGTCTTTCAAGTGTGTGGACACATCATTAGATACTTCGCTATTAAGGAACAACTTCACGGCGGTCGGAGTTATTATAAGGTAGGAGAAGAATACTGGGTTGTATTTTATGTCACTGCCGCGGAGATTGAGGGTATCTGGAAAGAGAAAATCACACTCTAATTCCAGAAATGTTTATGCTATCGTCGTATCTTTTAAAATATCATGGTGTGGCTGTATCATGAACACACCGTCACTGACTTAGCTAGGCGACCAAGGGCCCTTTTTCCAAAAAAAAACAGTGGCACTCCGGGAGTGCTGACAGAAGTGAAACTTGAACAACTGCGTGTATTTTTTAAACTGTACCAGTTTTCTTGGACATATTAGGGTTAAATGAAGATAGACACAAAGTGGGCTTTAGAAAGTTTCGTTTTTAATTATACTAATATCTACGTAATTGTTTTCAATTCAATCAGCCCAATTAAGCGTCGGTAGCTTAGTGGTTAAGGAGTCGACCCTGCGATCGAGAGGTCCCGGGTTCGAATCCTGGCCATTACACTACCGACGTGAACCCACTCCTAACACAAGCAATTTAGCTTAGCTGGAGGGGTTAGGGGGAATATTAGTAATTTCGGTATTTCGGTTACTAATATTCTTTAAAAAAAAAAAGTGATGTACCTTGGCCCTATGTTCAATGTGCGTAGATAATTGGAGAAAAAGTCAACATCCTGGACGGGACTTACAGCTGTGTATAATTCAATACTTACAAGCCACTTCATCCAGCGCGTTGATGACGAGTGCAGAAGCCTTCCGCTCAGTCATTTTCTTACGAAGCTCTTTTATCTTCTCACCTGCTGTTTTACCTTTAAATGAGAAAAACTATAGTATATCTATCTCGAAACCGGCGATGGCCCAGGGTCAGTCGGGGTGCGAGGGATATGCTTTATGGGCAACCTTACACCCCGGCGTCTGAAGACCCGAGACGGCGTGCGGTTTTAGTCGATTCAAGCCCGACATAACCGGCGCTGGTGTATCCGAGGGGATTTCCGCACGCAAAAATAAGGTACCTACATATGTAGCCGTGTGGGAGGTGAGATCGTAGGACATAGTAATAAGGCTTTTGGGGTAAGTACCTATACCGGGTGTGTACCCAAAACGAATAAGACAGGCGATAGTAATGAAGATAAAAAATCGGTTGTCTGTAAAGTCGGTTTACTGACGATAGTTGAACGTGACAACGTCATAAGAAAATACTGATGGAATGGTTGCATTTTTCAAAAGAAAATTTTAATTTTATTTGTTTAACCACTAAGATCGGTTATAAGAATTCACTGCACTCCATACTTGACGAAAACATGTAAATGTATGTATAGCAGCTGTCCACGCGGACGCATCGCTCACTCAAGTAGGAGAGAGACAGATGTCGAACGCTGCCGAACGCGGAGGCCGATTGTGCCTCTTTGTCGCTCGTTCCGCGCTCTCGCTTGCACTTCAAGCCTTAAATGGAACGCCTCATTTGTCCGTGCGTGCCGCCGGCTCCATCGAATTATAAGACGTTGTCACGTCAAAAACAATTTGAGCGTTTATTTTTTCGATCGGTTCTTTTAAATCATCTTTATTAGAATTATTCACGTTCCATCGTGTTAGTATAGCTAAATGAAACCGGCGACGTCATACCGATATTTATTGCGGCATTAATTTTTCTATGAAATTACGGCTTCATTTAGCTTAGTTGTATAAACGCGATAGAGCGTGAAGAATAATAAAAAATTGTTTTATCATTCTCTTATTTTAGAAGTTACAGGGGAGGGGCCACAAAAAATGATATTAGAAACCTCAATATCATTTTTGAAGACCTATCCATAGATAACCCACGCGTACGGGTTCGACGAAAAAAAATGTTGAGTTTCAGTTCAAAGTATGGGGTTCAAAATGCCTTTGACAGACGGACGGACAGACAGACAGACATAACGAATCTATAAGGGTTCCGTTTTTTGCCATTTGGCTACGGACCCCTAAAAAACTTTCGAAAAAAAATTAACAAAATAATTTAAACCGATCGAAAAAAAATGCTCATCATCTTCTACAAAGTCAAGCCAGCACTTGGACACGGTCGTGTGTTGTTCGTTAATACGTCTAGAGTAACGATTTGGTATGACCAGACATTTGTTACTCACGCAGTCAGACGGTCGCCGCAAAACGTAGCCGCACCAGTAAAGGCGACTCTCCTGCATTCTATCTGCGATATCACGGACACGAAGGCTGCCGCGAGTTTATTACACGTGACTCCACCGCAGTATATTCATCTCCGTGACACGCAGCTCCTGCTTGTGTCACTCTAGCAACATCCACGCTTCGCAGTCGTGGCAAAGGACAGACCTAATGATGGTTTGTCTACCTTGCTTCTCTTTTATACTCCACTACTGGACCCGAAATACTTTTGATACAAAAAAATGGAACTCACCAGTATATTTAATAGGTAGAGGTATTATGGTATTGTTCGTCCTCGCCGGGGGAGGGTCTTGAAGCTGAACCCTGACCTCGTCGACCAAGTTCTTGGCTACTGGCACCAGGGTCATACTGGACTTGTTTAATGCTGTCTGTTCGTAAAGGAAAGGTGAATAAATAAATATAGTATACGGTGTACCCAGCGCCATCTAGCGATAGCAAGTTGAACTTCTCCTACATCGCGCAATACAGTTTTTTGCGCTGGTTAGCAATATAAACAAATATAAGCACAGAGCAAATGCAGTAATTCAGCTGTAATTCTTAACTAGGTCCTGACCCAATCACAATGCGTGGCGTTAATCGGGGTACTGTCGGTGTTTGTCATATACGCAACTCTAAGCTTCATTGTCTCCAAATAGTATTTTACTCGACGCTAGACGGCGACATTTTGGGTCTAGGTATGTACGTCCCTTTTATATCCAGAGACAACTAGTGTAAGATAGTTATACTAGAATACGAAAAAGAATAAAAAAGTTGGCGGGATTTAACCCCTCTTCACCACACCGGTACCTCCGCAAAGTGTCACGCGTTCTTTCATAGAGTTCAGAGAGTTCTTTCATTAGAACACATTATAATAAATAATATTTTAAAAAAAACATAACTTCACGCCTGTATCCCCGAAGGGGTAGGCAGAGATGTGTATTGCACACCCATGATTCGCCAGTTATTTTAAGGTCCCAATATAATAGGGGGCGAGCCTATTGTCATCTACCGGGCACATTATTAAGCGAGCGATAATTAACATTTATTAATGCACACATAACTACGAAAAGCCATAGTGTGTGCCCGGGGCGACTGGGGATCGAACTCGAGACCTCGTCTAAGCAGTCTGTTACATACGCCACTGGGCTATTACACCTAACACCCCCTCTATTTAAACATCTCCTCCTTTATTATTTGCTCTGTAATGTATACAACATCCCAATGTCAACAGTTGGGCCGCGACCCGCCAGGCGTGATAACGTCGCCTGGTCCGAAGATTCTCCCTTTGTGTCGGAGGAATATCACACCTCGTATCTCCAAAAGACAAAATATTTCCCCCCTTACCTGCAAAGGTGTCCATTCTTCCCGGCTAAAGGTGTACGGGTCCACTCCTACGGCAGCACCAACTTTTAAATTGGCAGTCAACCACTTTTCGATGGTGGGGGTATCAGGGAGGGCTGCAGACAATATTTTCGATCATAAGGTTTTTAAACATATATTTACATGAAATGACTAATGTCAACCCTTCCGTTAAGCCATCGCCGTCGGCTCCGGTTGACATACGAAAGTAGGAACGAGTACTTAGTTCCACGACCTAGTTTATCTTATAAACAAATAGTTCGACGTAAAAGGCCTACAATAAACTTGAGATAATAATTGAAAATACTCAAGTAGGTACCCTCTCACAACTCAGGCGCCGGAGGTCGCTCAACGACCTCCGTCCTCCATGAGCGCAGGCCTGGGGGTGGCAGGTGAGGCCGCCTGTCACCCCAGCAGTAGCAGGCCGGGTCGGTGGGGCGACTAGCGCCCCTCCCCCAAACCGGGGCAAGACGGGGACACCGTGGTTCCCAAACCCGAGGGGGTCATCTCGAAACCGGAGATGGCCCAGGGTCAGTCGGGGTGCGAGGGATATGCTCTATGGGCAACCTTACACCCCGGCGTCTGTAGACCCGAGACGGCGTGCGGTTTTAATCGGTTCAAGCCCGACATAACCGCCCCCGCTGGCCGGCGGGGGGGTATCCGAAGGGATTTCCGCACGAAAAAAAAAAAAAAAAAGGTATCGACTGAATATCGACGCCAAGTAATTGAACTGTTGCGTTCCGTTTGGTGAGTGAGAGTGCCGGAGCCCAAACTCCTTTCCCATGCCCTTTCCTTTACAGGGTCAGCAGCGCGAGTGTAACGCCACTGGTGATGCACACGTCCATAGGCCGCGGTAACCGCTTCCCATCAGGTGTGTGCTGTGTGTGTGTGTGTGTGCTTGTCTGCCACCGTAGTGGTATAAAAAAAAAGGTACAGTTGGCAAAAAAAAAACACAGCTAATTCGAATCTATAAAATACGTGTGCCACTTGCCACCTGTCCCGTACCGTGTCGTGCCCCGGAGAGTACATTAAGCCTTAATCTCCGCCGTGAGACAGAACTTCGATATTGCTAGAGGGTTGTAGGGGACAGATGGCAGTCGCATCAAGGAAAGTATCGTAGTTAGACAGAAAGCCGACCCAAAAAGCCCCGGAGGGGTCTCAATGTGTTACGAATGGTCACCCATCCTAAAACTAACCTGGTTAATATTGCTTACCCTTGCAATATGTTAACCTACTCGGTTACCACTATACTCCTCCACACAAGTCGTCAATGTTAGCTCTGCTTAACTTTTCAGAGTATAGGCATGAGCATAAACAAGTGGAATTTAAAACAAAAACTTTTTAAAAATGAGGTTTTATTATGTTCTTGTTAATAACTAGGACGGTTACCAGCTTCGCAATCAACCCAAACTTAAGCGTAGCGAGATTTGCCTATCCAACAATAGGTCAACGTGACCGGTCGACTTTTTCCATTGATTTTGTTTTTCGGTGATTATTCCTCGATGGTAAGACCGATCTGGACATTCGACCCCTTATGACACTCAGTAATGTCTACTTGATCACCGTGACAAATTTGGTCGAGATCGGTTAAACGGTCTCGGAGGAGTATCATTTGTTTGAAATGCAACTTTGAAACCAAAGACGTTTCGCTCGCCTTCGGCTCGCTACGCTTAAAAAAAACTAAAAATTTAAAACCAAAAGAGTCGAAAATCGGATCGATTCAAATCGATTCGATCCGAACTCGGTTTGCGTCGTTTCATTACAGAGTTACTATGAGCATCATCCGACCCTGGTTACCATTGAAAGACAAAAGACAAACTACTCGTCAAGACGATTCAAACGAGCCCAAACTCAATGAGGTTGTGTCGTGTTATTGCGAAGTTCCTATGGCCTACTTCCAGCGCCATCGTTAGATCAGCACCATGTCATCATAATATTGCATTTTCGATGCAATTTACACATGTATGCAATTTCAGCCCAATGGGTAACCGGAAAGTGGATCAAAATTCAATTTGCAGATGACATACACCGGGACAGGTGTAGCTAAATAAAAGCTAAATATATTTACTGTTTGAGGACTGTGAGGTACTTACACTGCTTCATCAAGCTCCAAACCGACAAGTCGACCTCTTTCTCGAACTGCGTGTAGTACCTGCCGTCGGTCCATACCAAGGCTTCTGTGGAAGTCACTACCGCGGTGCCCGCTGAACCAGTGAAGCCAGTGATCCACTCCCGGCGAGCGTCTACAGGCGCTATGTATTCTGACTGGAAGGAAAACATATATTTTTTTAATCCCGACACAATCAGTGCGGCGAAATGGACATATCAATTTTTTTTTAACATGCCATTTGGCCCGTTCGGGCGGCCGCTTAATAGGGCAAAACAGAAGCACCGAAAAATATCTTGGAGCCCTCGGATCGTACCGATAACATGTCGGAGTGCTCTATAGTTAGGGGCCCCCCGATACGACGAAGCTTGAATCAAATTATTACTAGATTATATTAAAGTTAAATGGCTAACAACCCAGTTTTATTTTTACCTTTGGTGTTTTTAGGGATTTTCTTTAGAAAAGCCCTATTGCTATCGAGTTGTCGTCGACGTCGTCGTTGCCAATTTTCTATCACGGTTTTGGGTATGAAGGAGATGAGCTATCGAGTTGCTGTTTTCGGTAATAGATTCGTGCAGGGGTGAACCATTGCAAGATAAAGAAAAAATCGCAAAAAATCGCAAAAAAAAAAAACAAAAAAACGCAAAATCGAAAATCCCTTGTATTCGGCTGAGCTCGTCTCAGGAATTCAACTTGTTTAAATATTGAATTCAATTTTTATTTTTTAGTTTTTAAATTAGTTTAACTAATTTAGCATCTGTCTAACAACTACTCATTGAGCCCAGACATATCCACTGTAAGTTGCTGAGGAATAGGGTTGCGCCCCGAGAAAGCCTCATCTGTCGCAACGCAACGCCATACAAAGACTTACATAGTGAGCATCAGAAGTAGGTATTATAAACGCTGTCAGCGCTGTCGGCTGAGAAGACATCAGCGCACGGAGCGCTGTCAGCCGCTGGCGCGTCATAACTTGTAGATCTGTGGAGTAAACTCAATATTAATAACAACATCTATTTATACTCTCGATTGATGGCACTTGGTGGAACTTGCTATTATAATAGTGGAAAAGTACAAGTGATACATTTATATCAATATGAATAACATCATCATCTTGACTCCTGACGCCCAGAGTGCATGGATGGCATGGTACCCACATGGCTGAATGCTACGTCTTTTGTTCATATTTCGTGCAGACCCGAAATTTCAGACGTTTGGTGGTGGTCATCCCCCTCCCCCCTCCTGCCTCTTAATGCTGCTCGCTGAGTGCCTCATGTACCCACGTTTTTTTAACAGAGGTACTTTGTAATTACGCTCGCGACGGCATGCGGGGCGACGTACCGCGAAGCGACCCTGAAGGCCACGACCGCGGTTGCCCAAGTCGTGAAGCGGATCCGGCGGCTAAGTCTCAAGGTGGCTCTGCATAAACCCGAGGCCCTGTTCTTTCATGGGCCTCGGAGCAAGCCACCTGAGGGATCCAGTCTCGTCGAGGGAGGCAATCGCATCGGTATCAAGCCCCAAATGTAATGTTTCGCGCTCATGCTCGACGTCCGCTGGGACTACGGATAGCACATCCGAAGTCTGGTCCCCAAATTGAAGGCCACAGCTCTCGCTCTGGTGCGGCTGCTGCCCAACATGAGGGGGCCCGATAACTCCTGCAGGAGACTCTACGCGGGGCTCGTACGTTCCATGGCCCTGTATGGGTGCCCAATATGGGCGGAGACCCTGAAGGCCAGAAGTGTGCGGATGCTGCGCGCTCCGCAGCGGGTGATGGCCAACAGGGTCATCCGTGGGTACCGAACGATCTCCTTCGAGGCGGCGAGTCTCCTTGTCGGTACTCCGCCATGGGACCTGGAGGCGAGAGCCCTTTCGCAACTGTACCACTGGCGAAAGGAGGCGCGGGAGCTGGTACAGAACCCCGAGCCTCGAGAAATTGAGGCAGGGCCTCAGGGTCCCAGCTCCGCAAGGCCATCGTGGTGAAGTGGAACGACTAGGCGACCAAGCGCAGGGCACGCCGCCGCTATAGACTCATCATGGAGGATTGGCTAGAGCGGCGACACGGAAGCCTCTCGTACCGACTGACGCAGGTGATCTCCGGTAAGGGGAGCTTCGGGGACCACCTGCATCGGATCAGGAAGGAACCAACGCGGACTCGGGGCTGCACACGCTGGCGGACTACTCCTTTGCGAGCATGTAATGCACGCGAAGGAGATGGCGGAGCGCGCCCGGGAGAGGTTCAGAACTCACCCGGCCCGCCGAGCCCGCAACATGCTCGCCGCGCGTCGCAGGCGACTCAGGCGCCGGAGGTCGCTTAACGACCTCCATCCTCCATGAGCGCAGGCCTGGGGGTGGCAGGTTTGGCCGCCTGTCACCCCAGCAGAAGCAGGCCGGGACGGTGGGGCGACTAGCGCCCCTCCCCCAAACCGGGGCAATACGGGGACACCGTGGTTCTCAAACCCAATCCCGGTCAGTCGGGGTGCGACGGATATGCTCGATGGGCAACCTTCACCCCGGCATCTGACGACCCGAGACGGCTTGCGGTTTTAGTCGGTTCAAGCCCGACATAACCGCCCCCGCTGTCCGGCGAGGGGTATCCGAGAGAATTTCCGCACGAAAAAGAAAACTACTTCGTAATTAGGTGTCTTTGTGGTTAGGTGAGGGTGTATAGATGTGTGTGTGTGGTTATGAGTTAGAAGTTAAAGTTAAATAAAGTTTAAATTCTACCCAACCTTCCCTTGCTCTGGACCTAGCTCTTTCACGTGACCTCCTTGCATCCAGTTGCCCTGCTAATCTGTAATAGAATCATGATATTAAGAACTGAATTTATAGAGGGTGTTTGGACAACTGCCGTCTGATCCCCCAAACCCTGAAAGGAGAGCCTCGTCCGTCAATCAGCAGCAGCATGGCTTGGCCGTGAAGTTCTTGGTCGGGCACCATACACCCAGACCAAAATTTGTTTTAACATCATTTGTGACACCAAAATGTTACGTCACCAGCAAGCCGCTACGCCTGCTGATTGACGGACGAGGCTGTAGCGCTGGGTTTTGACTCAGGGTTGGGAGGTCGGACGGCAATAAGTCAAACCAAAAGGTGGAGAAAGAGTCAGCGGATACCCCCCCGCCGGCCAGCGGGGGTGGTTATGTCGTGCATGAACCGACTAAAAAAGCACGGTGTCCTGCCTAAGTGTCCATTGCCGGATCAGCGGACCCCTCGCTTCGAGGTAAATAACTTTATTGAAATTGAAATAGTACAAGTGTATCTTAAAAAATTATGGCACTGATCTCCACACTAGGATACCCTGTGTTGTGAAGACCAGTCACTTTCACTAGACACTGGACACAATAATTAAAGACTGGCATACCTAAGACATTTTTTTTTTTAATTTTATCCCTATATATTTAACATGTAGAATGGATATCTGTTTACGTGCAAAGTGAAAGCCTCAGATACAATCGGGAACTGCTAAGACGAAGATGATGAACAGATTTTCTTCTGCGTCATCGTAAGTAGAACACACGTGCCATATCTATATAATACATTTATTTAGATCAACAAAAAGCAATTGCGACGTTGTCGTTCATGTTGAATACGTCGGACGGCAGGAATAGTCTCTAATAAAGCACAAGGTCAAACAGGCAAATAAATATCATTCGAACACAATGCAAGTGTGTGTATAGCTTTTTGAGCAGCTAAAACGTATCTTTAAAGGCGCGACCTGCTGTTCATAGAGGGTGTTAGAGAGAAGTTCCCGAAAACCAAGACACCCTGCATACCTACTGAAGATAATAAAAAATAAGCGACTTTCTTTTCTGTTCGGTTTGATATTTTTTTAATTTCATGATTTTGAGAAAGTTTTGTTAGCATTATTCAAAAAATAAAAAATAAATGATTTATTTTCGTAGAATATATTCGCGCTCCATCGTGTTGTACACCTAAATGAAACCTTTTTAGGGTTCCGTAGCCAAATGGCAAAAACGGAACCCTTATAGATTCGTCATCTCTGTCTGTTTGTCCGTCCGTATGTCAGTCACTTTTTTCCGAAACTACTTCTAAAATAAGAGAATGATAAAACTAAAAAATATATATGTTGTAGGTACATTACCATGTAAACTTCCACCGAAAATTGGTTTGAACGAAATCTAGTAAGTAGGTAGTTTTTTTTTAATACGTCACGGTTTTTTTTAAGGTAAAATGATACATTTTTCTAAATTTATCGGTTCATTTAGCTGTACTCATAATGAATAATGCTAATAAAATTAAACCGATAGAAAAAAAACGTTTAAACCGCAATTTACCTTGCATTCAATCAACTGAAATATAAAAATTTTACTTGCTGCTACGGAACCCTTCATGGGCGAGTCCGACTCGCGCTTGGCCGGTTTTTTTTAAGGTAAAATGATACATTTTTTATGAATTTATCGGTTCATTTAGCTGTACCTACTCATAATGACTAATGCTAATAAAACCTTAAAAAAACACACGATTTAAAAAAAATACACAGATAGAAAAAAAAATTCAATTTTGTTTTCTTCAGTACCTGTCAGTTGTGTTCATTGTCTGTCTTGGTTTTCGGAAGCGTTTCCCTAACATCCTGTATAGGAATGCTGGATCCCACTCTATGTATTCTTAGTGCCGAAGATGGACATACAGATTTGCTCTAAAGATACTTTTTCATCACATCCAACTTATTTTGAAGAAAGGTAAGGAACTCAACTTTAATTAATAACGTCGGTTATATAATGTAGTCAAAAACAACTTACAAGCATAAAAATAATAGGCCAATCCCTTTCCGCCACATATTTAACATTTTTAAACAAATATCAAACGTATGAAACTCACAAAATTTCGTACATTATTTAATACACAAGACAAAATGAATTTATTATTTAATTTGATACTTTGTGAAAAGAAAACTGTCAACGTCCGCGCGCCAACTTTCGTCTATTGAGAAGTGCACTTAGTCTCTCCATAGACAAATTTCAATTCGTTAAGAATACAATACAAGGTAAAGGTGTGTTTATAATGAAAATTATTACGGAGTCCGAGAAATGGTCGATTATTCCGATCACTTGCCTAGCTATTTAATCAAACAGCTTACAAAATGTCTCATTTCTGCATGTTTAAAAAAAAATTTACTGATTTGACACATACCTATGTACTTTTTATTTTGAGAAAGTAGCTATTTAATCAAACAGTTTAGAAAATGACTTATTTCTGCATGGTTATAAAAAAAAATACTGATTTGACACATACCTATGTACTTTTTATTTTGAGAAAGTAGCTATTTAATCAAACAGTTTAGAAAATGACTTATTTCTGCATGGTTATAAAAAAAAATACTGATTTGACACATACCTATGTACTTTTTATTTTGAGAAAGATTAGAATGACCAATCTGCGCAATTCGGGTTATGATAGGAACGAGACGTCGGGTCAGGTAAGGAAGAGGGTTACGTTACGTACGTACGTACCTAACCCTCGATTTTAACCATAGTAAACAAACGAACGAGAGATCAACACAACAGCTATTGGATAAATCTGGAAGTTTGCAGACAGGCGAGGGAAGCACTCCCCGTGCTTGAAAATAGACTGACCAGGCGTCTTCGACAACTGACCAAACGGCAACTGCGCATGGCCACAGCTGCCATCACGGGGCACGGCTCCTTCAATAAACACCTTTTTATTTTAGGAATCACCGACAGCCCTGTCTGCAAAGCCTGCATGAGAGAGGAAGAAACAGCGGCACACGTGCTCCTACACTGCCCTGCAACCGCCACATACAGGGTTAAGTACTTCGGAAATACAGGTACGCTCCGGGAGATCGCCAGCAGCGTGAATAGCCTGCTGGCGTTCTTCAATGAGTTGGGGTGGATCAAGTGAAATTCCCACCCTCACGCAAAAACCGCGCCTTGTCGTGGAGTTGCGGATACCAGCTCGCGAAACCATACCTAACCCTCGACCTGGTCAGGTTTTCGGGTCAGGTTCGGAATAATCGGTCATTTCTCGGACTCCGTAATAATTTTCATTATAAACATACCTTTACCTTGTTGTTAATTATCTATTTTCAAATTGTTCTATTTTACTTTAAATTTTAACTGATAATCAATATCCCTGTTTCATTAAATGTGTGTAGTATTTTAATTTCCTCACATAGTCGAAATGAAAAGTAGAGTGTTTACCTCGGGTGCATGTCACCATTTTACCCTCGAACTATTGGCGAGAATAAGAAATATCTCGGGTGAAATGGCTGACTTTCAACCCTTGTGTAACAATCTACTATTTGTTAGGTTGCCAAACAAGTTCATCAGCTACAACAAAGATGGCGTTGTTATAAAAATATGGAAAGCGCTCGGTGAAAATGACTGAGTTACATGATTCTTGTTCACCTAAAAAGTGCTCAACACGCCCAAAAAAGTTTTCACTTCAAAAATCACGGAGAAGTGTCCCGTAGCCTACCTCTGGGTGTATGGGACCGGGTCAAGGTCTTTTGGACCCAATTCAATCTAACTTGATACACCTGTTGATTTTGATGTAGGTCAGGCGCAGGCTTTCTTCTTGAGGTTGCAGGGTCAAACGGCAATCGCTCCCGTAAAAACCAAGAGACATCAATCTATAACGAAGGACGGAGAAGGAGAGGGGGCCCCGGGCTCCAAAGTGCAAGGTTTTGGATGCAACCGGGACTAACGCTGAAATAATGATGATGATTTAAATTAAATTTCATACAAATTTAGTTTAATATCATGGAAACACCTTTAGAACAGATACTGTCAAGATAAATATTGTAACACTAAAAGATTTTAAACCCTATTTCTTTATACTTAGAGTTTAATTTTGCAGATATAGTAACCAAAATGTATTAGAGATCTACGTCTGATATACGGCCTTTTTTATCTTGTAACCAAGTTGCTCGACGTACAAGGGCTCACAAAACACTTGAGATAATATAGAAAACACTTAGGTACAGTCACCGACAAAAATCACTGAAGAAATTCGAATCTATAAATAAAAACAGGTAAATAAAAAATAAAAATAAATTAGTCTAATTGAACCTCCGACTGTGATAAAAGAAACTCTATTATAAATAACATTTCCCATACGCTCAGTTGGACAATTGATATATAACTCTTTATTGTACATTAATATCTATACAATTATTATAAAGATATTGTTACAACGATCGTCGATATCTCGGAAACTACTGATCGAATCTTCTAGAAATTAAAACGCATTGTTAATGTCGAAGTACTCTATCGATCCGTTTAGAAAAATCCAGAAAAGTCAATATAAAATCACACGCCCTTTGTCTACCTATACCAACTTTACCTACAAATCGCGATAAAAAGGGCATTCACCTCTATCGTCGGCACGACTGTGTAAGTACTTATTTTCTCGAACGCCCTAGTAAATACCTACTATTCTCGAACGCTCTAGTGCCTTCCGGAATATTCTACCCCGCTTATTAAGAGCTATAAAAGGACGCCCGGCTATCGACACGAATGAGTTAATTTTCGAAAGCGAAAGTGAACACATCTTACCGAAGTGAACCAAGAGAGTTATACCTGCGACTTAAGCAACGATTGTGGACTACTGTGAACTGCTGAGCGACTTGAACTGTTGAAGAGTACTGTGTGTGCTAGTTATTTAGTTGTCTAGTTTGTGGTGAGCGAATAAACCTCTTTGTTGTGTAAACGGCATTTAATTTGTACCCCGCGCACGTAACAACTGGTGTCAGAAGTGCGATGCCGTTATTACCACGTGAAGACGAAGGGCGTACTCCATGGACAAGACGTCAAGTGGAAATGGATGCTGCACGCCAACGGAGCCTTGAAGAGGAAGGGCGTCAGGCCGATTCTGCTATCTCGACGGGAACTACGGCAGCACCAGATGGAACCTCGTCAGATACCAACATGATGACGCTGTTGGCTTCTATGCAGCAGATGATGCAGGCCTCCTTGCAAGACATGCAGGCCAAACAAGAGGCTAGTCAACAGATGATGCAAGCCTCCTTGCAAGAAATGCAGGCCAACCAAGAGGCTAGTCGTCAGACGATGCAGGCCTCTATGCAAGAGATGATACAGACCAACCAACAAGCAGTCATGGGTAAAATCGATGCAGGCATCCATGCACTGGGAGATAAAGTGAAGATCCTTGAAGATGGCTTGCAAATGCTGAGTAAGGAAGTGGCTTCGAAGACTGGGACCATTGACGACTGCTTGCAAATGCTGAGTAAGGAAGTGGCCTTGAAGACTAGGGCCATGGAAGACCGCTTGCAAGAGCTTGAGAAAGAGATTGTCAGGTTCAAAACCTGCGGACCTGTTGCCGTGACCTCACCATCAGTAGTGAAGTTCGACCTACCACACTTCGATGGAACTTCCTCGTGGACAGCCTTCAAGTACCAATTTGAGATATTGGCAAAAACTAAAGCCTGGAGCAACGAGGAGTCCTTTATGGCCTTGGCACTTGGATTACGAGGAGATGCCTTAGTAATACTGGAAACCCTGCCGCCTGAAAGTAGGACACTGGAGCCTCTGATGGAAGCATTAGACACACGCTATGGTGACAGGCACCTGGAGAAGGTCTACCGAGCGCAGGTATGGGAGAGGAAACAGAAAGCTGGTGAAAGCCTCCAGGAATGGGCTGTAGCGGTTGAAAGGCTCGTCCGTCGAGCCTACTCATCGACACCTGTGATGATCGAGCCCACTCTACTGGAGGCCTTCCTAAACGGTATACGGGACGCAGAAGTGAGAACTAGTGTGCAGTTGTGTAACCACCAGACCTTAAAAGAAGCACTGGCTTATGCCCTTGAGGTGGAAACCGTACGGCAGAACGCCGGGATAAGTAAGGTCAGGGAAGTCAAGGAGGTAGTTGCAGAGGTGAGGAAGCCGCGGTATGTCGCAACGTGTTATTCCTGTAGAAGAAGGGGCCATATCCAGTTAGAGTGCCCTTCGAGGAAACGGAGGAGGGTCACGGACTCATGGACCCAAGTGGAACATGGAGTCAGGGAGGTCAAGGAAGTAGTTGCAGAGGAGAGGAAACAGTGGTATGTCCCAATGTGTCATTTCTGTAGAGGAAGGGGCCATATCCAGTTAGAGTGCCCTTCTAGGAAACGGAGAAGGGTCACGGACTCCTGGACCCAAGTGGATAAAGATGTTCCGTTAAAACTAAATGTCGCCAGGGCCGCAGGGCGTGCGCTGGCTGGTCGATATGAGGCCCCAACCATCACTACAACTCAAGTTTGCAATGCTGATGCTTTGTCACGAAGGCCGTGTGTCGAAGATTGCAAGCATTGTCAGAGGAACGAAGCCCGAGAAGAGTTTAAAGTCATAAAGGTGAATGGACTTGACGACGAATGGAGTGGAAGCAGTATGAAGAAGGCGCAAGAAGATGATGATGATCTACAACCTATACTGCACTGGAAACAACTTGGAAGCAAACCCCGATGGAGTGATGTATCTGCTTACAGTTCAACTACCAAAAGCTATTGGGCCCAGTGGGACAGCTTAGCTCTGGTAGAAGATGTCCTGTATAGAAAATGGGAGTCTTACGATGGTAACGAGGTAAGGTAACCATGCAAGTAGTGGTACCACGAAGCAAGGTGGCCCCACTCTTACGGCACATCCACGATGGTGTTTCTGGCGGGCATCTCGGAGTCAAGAAAACCCTGGTTAAAGTGCGACAGCGGTTTTACTGGCTTCTTTGTCGGGAAGATGTCGAGGATTGGTGCCGTAAATGCACTGCATGTGCTTCGGTTAAAGGACCGCCGACAAGAAGCAAAGGAAAATTGAAGCTGTACAACGTTGGAGCACCGTGGGAACGTATCGCCATTGATGTTGCTGGACGTTTTCCAACGACTGATGAGGGTAACAAATACATCGTAGTAGTGCAAGACTACTTCACTAAGTGGCCGGAAGTATTTGCGACACCCAACCAGGAAGCAGCCACTGTAGCCAAGAAACTGGTTCAGGAAGTGGTCAGTCGATACGGCGCACCTATGGAGATCCACTCCGACCAAGGACGGAACTTCGAGTCTGCTCTGTTTCAAGAAATGTGCAAACTCCTCGGTATAAACAAGACCCGTATGACTCCAGCGCACCCGCAGTCAGACGGAATGGTCGAGAGGTTTAACCAGACGTTGGAAAATCACTTGGCTAAAGTTGTCGACGAACACCAAAGAGATTGGGACCAGTACATCCCACTGTTCCTGATGTCCTATCGATCTGCGGTGCATGACAGTACGGGACACACCCCAGCTAAAGTAAATTTTGGTCGAGAGATAAGGCTACCAGTGGATGCAATAACCGGCACGCCACCCGAAAGTCCTAAGCCCGTAACGGACTACGTGAGTGAACTTCAAAACCGGCTGGACGAGGTGCACAGAATGGTACGGGAAAACAATTTGAAGACAGGTATAAGGATGAAAACCCGGTACGATAGAAATGCAAACACCAAGAGAACTTTTGAAGAAGGAACACTGGTATGGTTTCACAACCCGCTACGCAGAAAAGGGAAATCTCCAATACTTCAAGCTCGCTGGGAAGGACCCTATACGGTTGTCACAAGAATCAATGACATCACCTACCGCATTAAGAAGGGGCTTAGGGGAAAACCAAAGGTAGTCCATGTGGATAGGTTGACGCGATATCATGGAACAAATGATGCTCGGGACGAGCATGATTAAGAGGGGGGTAATGTTACAACGATCGTCGATATCTCGGAAACTACTGATCGAATCTTCTAGAAATTAAAACGCATTGTTAATGTCGAAGTACTCTATCGATCCGTTTAGAAAAATCCAGAAAAGTCAATACAAAATCACACGCCCTTTGTCTACCTATACCAACTTTACCTACAAATCGCGATAAAAAGGGCATTCACCTCTATCGACGGCACGACTGTGTAAGTACTTATTTTCTCAAACGCCCCAGTAAATACCTACTATTCTCGAACACTCTAGTGCCTTCCGGAATATTCTACCCCGCTTATTAAGAGCTATAAAAGGACGCCCGGCTATCGACACGAATGAGTTAATTTTCGAAAGCGAAAGTGAACACATCTTACCGAAGTGAACCAAGAGAGTTATACCTGCGACTTAAGCAACGATTGTGGACTACTGTGAACTGCTGAGCGACTTGAACTGTTGAAGAGTACTGTGTGTGCTAGTTATTTAGTTGTCTAGTTTGTGGTGAGCGAATAAACCTCTTTGTTGTGTAAACGGCATTTAATTTGTACCCCGCGCACGTAACAATATTATAAAGAAAGAGACCAAATTTTGTTTATTTGTTGTATATGTTCCCTGATTACCATGCAACACCAGAGTGTTTGCCAAGACAAAACAAATGAGCCGAGTTTAGGAATTCCTATGGGCACCCTCCTACTTCGTCTTGAAACCAGCTCCATGGTACCATATATTGATGCATGCATCCAAACTAAACATGTATGCTAAATTTCATCTGAATCAGATGAGGATAACTGGTGTTAAAGTCAGTTGCAAGATTTGACCCGAACTACCGAGCTACATAAAAGCGTATAGGAATAATAATCCGTCCATATTTAAAAGTGAACCACTGTACCTACATTACCGCAGTAGATACTTAACTCCTACTGTCAGAGTAATATAGAAAAAAAAAGATAAGTAATCTTGATCACAGATAAAATAATATAGGTGTACTTGAAAAGTATTAGATAAATCATCTGAGAAAAGAAATTAGCAACTCATTGGTTGTTATGACTCTTTCAAGGGCGTTACAATAGTAATAGCCGATATTATTAAGATACTAGCAGTTTGTCTCTGCTTCGCACGGGTGAAATTCGTTAAAAAACCTTTAAACCGATTGCAGCGCCACTTATAGGGCCAATTTTGAATATAAATTGTAACCAACCAAACTCTCTCAAACACAAAACTCACGTAATTTCATCAGTTTTAATAATGAATTTCATGCTTCTTCCAGTCACGGACTCCCATATAAATTTTCAACCCCTAATTCAACCTCTGGGGGTTACATGTTGAAAAGCGTCACATATGCGTTTACCATTTATTTTTACCCAGATACAGGAGTAATTTGGAGTTTCGTGCTTCTTTGAAAACGAACTTCAATAAAACCGCTGCCATATTATACCCCCTTTTTTTTACGTTTGGAAACCTCCACGGGCTTCACCCCACCGGAGCTAACGGTAAGATGGGTATGTCGGACTTGAACCAACTAAAACCGCACGGTGGCTCTCTTGCGTCAGCCATGTTGTACGGAGAATCTGGTGTGCCATAGATAGGATATCCCAGAGACCCTGACCGGCTCCGGTCCCCAGCGCTGGCGACCCCGACGCGTTATTGGGGATCTAATCCCTCCTCCCCTTAAGAGAAGCGCGCGCGGAAACACGACGCGCTCCGCCCTGGGCCTGCTGCTGCTAGGGTGACGGCTAGCCCTGACCGTCAACCTCAGGCCCGCGCTCATGGAGATCGTACTGTGATCTCCGCGGCCCGGTGCGCCTTCTACGGCACAGGAGAGTGCTAGACCTCTCCCGTACCATTCTGCCACCTCCTTTGCGCGCATCACTGCCTCGCAAAAGAAGGCGGCGGCGTTCCACGCACTCTCGCTGCCGACTATGGCCAACACCAGGGTCTGCAGCGTGAGGCTTCCCGCACCGACGGCTGCTTCAAGGACGTGGCGCTTCTCCAACCACTCTGGGCACTCTGCCAGTGTGTGAAGCGGCATGTCCACGGAGCAACCCTGGCAATGGTGGCACTCGGGCGTCGGCTCCTGGCGTATACGATGCAGGAAGTCACCGAAACTGCCACGTCCGGTGAGCACCTGCGTCAGCCGGTAGGAGAGGCTTCCGTGGCGCCTCTCCAGCCATTCCTCCATGAAGGGTCTTATCGTCACAATCGTGGCGTGCTCTGTCTTAATATACCCCCTGGGGTTTGTTGTTTACGCCTGTTATGTTCCATCCACCTAGGAAGGATTTTTGGAAAGCCTTATTATACCACCTAGGGTTTCCAAAAATCCTTCCTTGGTGGATGGAACATAACAGGCGTCAACTATCAGAATATAAGTTTGTAGCTCCAGCAGTTTAGACTCATACGTTAATCAATGAGCCAAGAATCCTCACTTTTTGATCTGGCTTGACCTCCCAACCCCTAGCGGAGAGCTAGCGGCAGAGCCTCGTCCGTCAATCAGCAGGCGTATCGGCTTGCAGGTGAGGTTAACTTGGCCCCGAAGGTGTTGGTGGGGCGCCACACACCCTCACTGAACAGGCAAAAGATACTCACTGCACAGGTAATATTCCGCGGCCACCGATAAAACCAAACTGAATGTAAACTCACCTGCATAACAGGTAATTAAATATCGTATTTATCATCTAAGTATTGCGATAAGCTATTTGTAACGTGTGTGTTCAAGGTATTGTACCTATGCATTGTGGCATGAGCTGTGAGCGATATTATAACAAAATATTCACACTCACTTAAACTTGCCCTGACTGATTCATCAACGCAAAGCCTAGCCTTTACAAACTTGACATTTTGGCAATTGATGCCTTTTATGTTGTAAACATCACCTAAGGAGGATTTTTGGAAATTTTACCACTAAAGGGGTAAAAAAAAAGGTATGAATGGCTGTATGGAAATCCATCATTTTCAAAGTAAGAGTGATTTTCATATAGATGCTATAGCTTGGCAAATTCATGCGTGACACCCCATGGTTCGCGCGAGATGAGCGGCGTAAGCTAGCATAAGCTATACCTGCTTCTGGTTAGGAATAAATGTAGAAGTATATACCTATCTCACTTTTCAAATTTCACCCCCAAGAGGGTGAAATTGAGGTTGAAAAATGTGTGCTAAGTTCGTCACTTGTGAATAAAGAAGCATGAAATTCAATACGAAAACGGAATTGTACCTATTATTATCTCTTTGAGTTGTTCCCAAGATGGTTAATATTCACAATTAACTCGGCAGGTGGCGCTGCAATCGGGTTATAAGATTTTTTCGTAATTTGACCTTTAGCTACTCAAAAACATTGCAAGTTAAATAAAAGATGGCCAAATAGTGTAGTGGTTATGGACCAAAGACAGCGTATACTTTAGTTTGCCACTAATAATTTTAATATTTTATAGACACCTAAGTATTTACCTTGTTTCCTAATGCGTCCATAGATTTTTTATTTTTATTTTTTTTATGCCACTAAGTTGGCAGACAAGCATTTTTTCAAGGTTTTTGGATAGAATATAGCTAATTTCGCTTGAGGTCTTCCAACGGAACGAGTCCTAGAGTGTATATGTAGTAACTATCTTCTTTTTTTTTATACCACTTAGTTGGCAGACAAGCTCACGGCCCACCTGATGGGAAGTGGTTACCGTGGCCTATGGACGTGCGCAACACCATCAGGGGCGTCACACTCGCGCTGCCGACCCTGCAAAAACCTTCTAATGCCCTTCTTGAAGAACCCCATATTGTAGTCGCTTGGGAAAACCAAAGCAGGGAGATCATTCCACAGCCTGAGGGTGCGCGGAATAAAGTGCCTTTCATACCTAACTGTACGCACCGTTTCCGGTCGCAACGTTAGAGGATGAAATCCGTCTGTGGCGAGCGGTGCAATGATAGAATGTGGCCGTGGGCATCATATCATGTAATTCCTCTGAACACACCCCATTATAAAGGCGGTAGAAAACGCACAGGGAGGCGAAATCTCTCCTAAGGTTAACAGGTATTGCGATAAGCTATTAAATTATATATTATTAAGCTATTATAGTAACTATCTATACTACTTATAATAAAATTGTAATTTACACTGGTTAACAAAATTTCAACGTTTTTGACAACTATAAAAAGACACGTATTTGAGGTCAGAAATGAATATGTAGCTGTCACAAAAAAACTGGACGTGATTGAAACAAAATTATTATATATTGTTGATCAGGGTATACCAACATGAACAAAAATCATCAAAAAGTTCGTGTGACAAAAACAGTGTTGACCAGTGTTATTTTGTGTCTGTACATTGGAAATAATTATTTAATATAACCAAAAAACGACAACCAACCAAACCGCGGGCATCACCGAGTTACTTGACCTATATAAATAAAGTCTTACACCAACACGAAACCCTCATAATTCCCACAGTTTATACCTACAGTCAAGGATAGAAAAATTATTAGATATACATATTCACGATATCATATTAGCCGTAGGTATCAAATGACCTTTACTGGAAGCGCGTTGGCGGTTTCATTAAACATTTGTATATATCTTAGTACACCTACGCTGTTATAAATGCAAAAGTTGGGATGGCCAAATATATATTATTCTCCGAGCCTTTTCCCAAGTCGGCGGGAGTCGAATTTCAGTGTACCTAACTACGAAACTACCGAATTTCGATATTTTCCGTGACGCGACTATAAAATAAAACGTGTAGGTTGGCACTTTCATCTGTCTATAGTACATATTTCATTACTTGTCCTGACTGACTGACAGACTGATTGACTGATTCATTAACGCAGAGCCTAATGAGCTGGATCGACAAACTTGAAAATTTTGGCAGTAGATGCCTTTTATATTGTAGGCACCCACTAAGAAAGGGTTTTTGGAAATTTCACTTCTAAAGTGGCAAGATAAGGGATGAACGTTTGTATGAAGTCCGCCATTTTCAAAGTATGAGGCACGAAATTTAATACACCTCGTTTTGGTTAGAAATGAACAAAATTCTTCCCTTAAATGCGACACATAAAGCCCCTAATTGTAGGCCGTCTCTACTTGACCTTATTTTAGTATCGAACTCTCATAAAGTGGCTTCTCATGGACAGCTGTCAGCTCCGTTCTCACACCACGACCTTCTATATCTCTCCTATAAACTTCGTCCTCCGAAACGCAAGAGTAAATTCTTATTTCTTCGTAGTTTCAAAAACATTGATCTGGAGCGTTTGAGAGACGACGTGGATGATGTTGATTGGTCTTCTCTTTATAATTGCGATGACCTGGATGGGAAGGTGTCTATTTTTACCAGAACATTGTTGAAAATCTATGATGTACATGCCCCTCTTAAAAAAGTAAGAGTTAGACATCTTCCAGCACCGTGGCTTTCTCCATCCATCAAAGCTGTCATGTCGAGGCGAGATAAGGCCAAACGTAGATATAGTAAGTGCCCGTCTGATGAAAACTGGGCCCTATACAAGAAACTACGAAATCACTGCAATCGTATGTGTAGGGATGCGAGACGAAGCCACATTCACGAGTCCATTCAGAATCTTAACACTTCTCAACTATGGCAATTTCTGAAATCTCTAGGTATTGGGAAGATCGTAAATGATAACCCTACTGATATGGACCTCAATACATTTAATACTCATTTCTCAACTTCTCCCACTACCATTCCAAGTGATGTCAAATCTTCGACACTAAACTATCTCTCTTCTCTTCCACTGCCGTTAAATAATACTTTTTCATTACACCCGGTTGCGGAGGCAGATGTTAAGAGACATTTACAATCTATTTCTTCTAAAGCAGTAGGTGATGATGGTCTTCAACTTCAAATGCTTCTTCCCATCCTGAATCATATCATTTCTATCTTTACCCACATTATCAACTACTCATTATTCTCTAACTGCTTTCCTTCCATCCTTTCCTTCCTTTCCTTTCCATCGTGGAAGAGGGCCTTTGTCTTGCCTCTGCCTAAAATACCCACCCTACCATGCTTACCCACTTCCGACCTATCTCAATTCTTCCTATCATGTCTAAGGTTCTCGAAAGTGTTGTCTACGATCAACTATCTAAATACCTCTCCTCTAATAGCCTGCTAAGTCCATTCCAATCTGGCTTTCGCCGTGGTCATAGTACTGTAACAGCTCTAGTCAAAATAACTGATGACATAAGGATGGCCATGGAGAATAAGCAACTCACAGTTTTGGTCTTATTGGACTTTAGCAGTGCCTTCAATTCTGTTGATTTTGACATCCTTTTGGGAATCTTAACATCTCTTAATGTTTCTGCTTCTGCAACTGCATGGTTCAATTCTTATCTTCAGGGACGCTCGCAATCTGTTCGTATCAATGAGGACTCTTCCGATTGGTGCGACTTGGGGGCGGGCGTGCCTCAGGGTGGCGTTCTTTCTCCTCTTCTGTTTTCCGTTTTTATAAATGCCATTACTAAGGTACTTACTTCACACTATCATCTCTATGCAGACGATTTGCAGTTATATCGACACTATGGAGCCGATGAATTGCCGGGGGCCGTGGCCGCCATCAACAGTGACCTAGCGAACATTAACTCTTGGGCCAAATCTTTTGGATTATTAGTAAATCCACATAAATCCCAAGCGATCATTATTGGTGGTAGATATATGCTTGGCCTTCTCAATCACAATTCCATACCTCCAATAATTTATGACTCTGTGGCCATCAACTATTCGAAGAGTGCTAAAAACTTGGGCGTGTTCATCGACTGTAATCTCTCTTGGGATGTTCACATTGCAGAGGTGAGCCGGAAGGTATACTACTCGTTTCAATCTCTCAAACGTCTTCAGAAGTTCCTTCCTCTTCAAACTAAAGTTACTCTTGCACAATGTATTCTTCTCCCACTATTAGACTATGCTGATGTCTGTTTTCTCGATGCTTCGGAGGACCTCCTAAACAAACTCGAACGCTTGCAGAATTTGGGGATTCGGTTTGTATTCGGTCTACGAAAATTCGATCATGTTTCTGAATTTCGGAAAAGACTGAACTGGCTCCCTATTCGGCAGCGTCGTAATACTCATATCTTATCTCTTCTCTATACTATCCTTCACAGCTCTTATTCTCCAAATTATCTGCGGGAACGTTTTGAGTATCTCGTACCTCGGGGCAAACCCTGTCGTCTTTCCTCCTCCCTTCTACTTCATACTCCTGCACACAGCTCCAGCTGTTATGATGGGTCATTCACTGTACGGGCTGTTCGCCTATGGAACTCACTACCGCACCATATTCGAGACAGTAGCAGTCTGGACATCTTCAAAAGAAGAACTAAAGAACATTTCCTCTCACAATGTTAAAGTATATATGTATGTATATAACGTATTTTTATATATGTATAACTATGTATAAAATATAAATGTATGGATGTAGGTATATTATTTTATTTTACAAATAGTATATTATATTTACTTTTGGAATGTATAATTTATGTAAGTCTATTGATTTATTTTTGCCATCTTTCGTTTATGTATACTTTTTTTATTTGTACACTTTGCTTCCCTCTGTTATTTTCTTTTTTCTACCTCTACTGCTCAAAGGTTTGCTGGTAGAGAACTCTTTTAGAGTTAAGCTCGCCTTTGTACATAATTTATTTTAATTGTAAAACATTTATATCTTTTTCATTTTTTGTGTACAATAAAGAATTAAGAAATTAAGAATGAACACATGCATCAGCGTTTTTCAAAATTTTACGCGTAAGGCCCTGTCTGGACGTAAGCTACCATAATTATGCTTATTTTTTGTTTCTAAGATTATTTCTCTCTCTTTCTAAGATTACTGATGCTAGACAGTTGATTTTTCTTATATGTAAAGCTAATTATCTACTGTTCATGCACATTCCAAAACATTTTGCATAAATAGAATAGTTTCTTGTTAAAATAATTGCAAAGAAACACTCTTTGAAAAAAAAAATCGTTTCAATTATCTCAATATTTTTAGCGATGACATATTAATATATAGTTATTGTTACAAATATAAAGAAAATTTGATCAGCTAGTGGAATATCTACAAATTAACATCCTCAAAATTTTTAAATGATTTATTTATCTGTTTGATTTGTTTGGCGGCAAATAATCTTAGAAACAAAAAATAAGCATAATTCTGGTAGCTTACGTCCAGACAGGGCCTTATGAGGGTGTAATAAGGTTTGAAAGTTTATATACTTAGGAAGTTCGCCATTTTTGAAGGTAAAAGCATGAAAATTCATTAACCTACTTTTGTTTCAGAATAAATGAACACGTGTATCAGCGTTTTTCAATATTTTGCTACGCAGGGGGTAAAATAGGTGATGAACGATTATATGAAAAGTTCGTCATTTTCATAATAAGAAGCATGAAATTCAATTTGAAAGCTTAGCTATCTTATATTAACCATTAGACCCGGAAGGTGGCACTGCAATCGGGTTATGGGTCGTTTTTAACGAATTGATTCCCGGGCGAAACCGGGTTCCGGGCCGGTAGTTTTAATATATCTATCTATATATATACCTAGTAATTTTTTTATTCAAATGTCGTCATGTCGGGAGACCTCGGATCATAGATCACATGTCTGAGTACTTTAATTGAGCTGAGTGAGACGAAGTCGAGCGAAAGCTCCTCATACCAGACTTCAGGATTTTCTTTGTCACAGGTCTCCTCCTAAACTACTAATCCAATCAGAACCAAATTTAGCATGATTAAAGAGGTCAATCAGAGGAAGGTTTATGGATATATTTTGAAAAAATTAATGCTACCACAGAGGAATGATCACCGTTAAAAAAATTCCAGATGGAATTACATAATAACCGCTCGAGACACTGTGACCAAACTTTACACGCTCAGAAAGCATGTCCAGAGTTGTGACTTACAAAAAGAATTTTCAAAATCGGACTTGCCACGGAGGAATGATCACTGTTTCAAAATTTTCAAAATCTGATTCACGATGTCTCACTCAGCTCAACATTGCAAGCAGCGATTCGCCTTGCAGACCTAGTAGTTAGGGGTCCCCCAACACGACGTGCGACGCTTGAATCAAAATATTACTAATATATTAAAAAGCCGCGGTAGCCTAGTGGTATGGGTAATGGACTGCTGAGACGAGGTATCGGGTTCGATCCCAGGTTTTACCATGGCACACACCAATGACTTTTCGACGCTTTTCGAAGTTACGTGTGTATTTATCGCAGGCTTATAAGTGCCCGGTTAATGGCAATAGGCTCGCCACCTATTACATTGGGACCTAAACATAAACTGGCGAAATGTGGGTGCTAGCACCTCTGCCTACCCCTTCGGGGATATAGGCGTGAGTTTATGTTATGTTATGTTAAAAATAAAAAAACCTGGTGGATACTGGTGGTAGAAATTTGATGTTTGGTACAAATTTGTTACAAAATTCGGCCGGGTAGGTACCACCGTGCACGATTGCGAAAAACCCTCCATAGTAATCCAATTTCGGTTTGATTGCGTTCAGGGGTCAGCAAGTGCATAGCCGGGCAGGGGGATGGTGGTCGCAGCACTAGTGGGACGTGGGACTGGTGGGTGTCACGCGGTGCTGCGACGACAATCCTCTTCTGATGAGGCCTTCAAGCTGAGTGCCACCATTGTTAACATGATACGTGTATGTAATGGTGACCCCTTTCCTGAGACTTTACCTTCAGCTTACCATCAGGCGAGGTGAAGTCAAATTGACGTGTCCTAAATAAAAAAAAAAAAAAAAAAGCACGACACCAATTTATTTATAGCTAAAAACCATCGCTAGCTAAGAATCCCGCTGGCCATTATATGATAATGCTATCAAATTCGTTGGATATACAGGCCCTCAACGCCATTATGATTGCAGATAGTTAAAACAAGTAAAAAAAATATCATTCTATTATTTTAGAAGTTACAGGGATGAGGGGGCACATTTTACCAGTTTGGAAGTGTCTCTCGCTACTATTCAGTTTAGAAAAAAATGATATTAGAAACTTCAATATCATTTTTGAAGACCTATCCATAGATATCTCACACGTATGGGTTTGAAGAAATTTTTTTTTTTTGAGTTTCAGTTCTAAGTATGAGGAACCCCCAAAATTGTCTTTTCTGTATTTTTGTGTGAAAATCTTAATGCGGTTCATAGAATACATCTACTTACCAAGTTTCAAGCATAGTTCTTAGAGCTTCGGAAAAAAGTGGCTGTGACATACGGAAGGACAGACAGACAGACATGACGAATCTATAAGGGTTCCGTTTTTTGCCATTTGGCAACGGAACCATAAAAATCCAATTCAAAATCGGTTCATCCCTTCGAGAGCTACGATACGACAGACACATCAAACTTATAACACCCCGTCGTTTTTTGCGTCGGGGGTTAAAAAGCGCCAACCAACAAGTTTTATTTTTTTACTCGTTTATCATTGTCGGGGTTTTTAATTTCAATTCTAATTTATTACATGTATCGCCATCCAAAGACATACAAGCCCACGGGCAATAACTAGTACTAAACAACATTCAATACGTTATAAGTTTGCAGTACAAATATTAACCACAATACACACACACACACACATTTCATACAGGATTGTTTATTATTAAAGACAGACTCCGCCATTGGGATCCAAAGTAAATATAATTTAGAAAACATTCTGAATTATTAAAAGGTCTCGGCAATAAGAGCACTCCATCTAATATTTAGAGGGTACAATCACTTTTATGTTAGTTGAACACAGGGTTGCCAGCAATTTAAATCAAATCACCGGGGCAATTCTTCGAAAAACCTGATCAGTGTATTTTTTACATGAATAACTATGAACTTATTCTTTTAATAACACCTAGTCTTACTAATATTATACAATTTTAAAGTTTGTGTTAATGGATGTATTCGCAAAAACGGCTGAACGGATGGATCTAGATGAAATTTAGCACAGAGGTAGACTATAGTTCTGAGGGTGGCAAGTGAGGCCGCCTGTCACCCCAGCAGACGCAGGCCGGAACGGCTGGGACTAGCGCCCCCCTCCCCTTTCCGGGGCAAGACGGGGACACCGTGGTTCCCAAGCACGAGGAGGCCATCTCAAAACCGAAGATGGCCCAGGGTTAGTCGGGGTGCAACGGAAATGCCTTAATGGCCAACCTTACACCACGACGTCCGAAGACGAACTCGTCTTTTTGAAAACCCCGCCTGATCTCCCTACAAACTACAATAAATTTGGGAAACCTGAGCAGATGACAACCCTACTAGAATAACTAATTATACGGTACAGTAGTAATTGGGGCGAAATGTCAACTTTTAGAATCGCTGACGGGGCTTAAGGTAGGTAGCCTTTTTTTACATGCTCACGCCTCCAGTAGATTCCTGAAAGGTCAGGTAGAGGTGTGTCTGCTATACATATATAGGTATTTTTGACCTTATAGGAGGCGATTTTTGTCGTTTATTCGATATTAAAACATGAGAAAATTGGGCATCTATATTTCACTACATACTATAAAACAAAGTCGCTTTTGCCGTCTCTCTGTCCCTATGTATGCTTAGATCTTTAAAACTACGCAACGGATTTTGATGCGGTTTTTTTTTAATAGATAGTGTTCCAAAAGTAAGGTTTATATATATAATACATGCATAATATCACGCGGGTGAAGCCGCTGGCATCCGCTACTAGTTAATAGTATAAAGCTGAAGAGTTTGTGTGTTTGTTTGGTTGAACGCGCTAATATCAGGAACTACTGATTCAAATTGAAAAATGATGTTTGTGTTGGATAGCCCATTTATCGAGGAAGAATATAGGCTATATATCATCACGCTACCACCCAGGAGAGCCGAGCGGTTATAATCAATGTCAACAAATCGGACAAATTTCCATACATTATTGTAGAACTAATAAATTACGGGCATGTATTGGATAATGAGTGCCACGGAGGCGAAGTATGTTACGGGCGAAGCCGCAGGGCACAGCTAGTATTAAAATATAACAGTCTATTGGTGTATGTGTGTGAGAGACAGAGAGGGAGAGAGAGAGAGGGAGAGAGAGAGAGGGAGAGAGAGAGAGGGAGAGAGAGAGAGAGACAGACAGAGAGAGAGAATGTGCATTGTCAGTAATTTTGACGGAAAAAAATACAACCGAAAAGTAGGATGTCTTTATTAACAAATTTTAAATAGGTAGGTACCAAAAACGTAGGTAAGCTTCAATTTAATCAAGATGTCCTATGTATATGAAGCGCCATCAATTGCAGTTATTAAACAATGAGATAAGTGTAGGTCATTTCTTAGAAATTGTAAAAGAAAAAAACAGTGTGAAAAGATCTTTAAACTTATGTTTATTTCAAGGGGATTCTGTTGAACCGACGAGTTCACTGGGATACCCTGGGGGATCGGGTTAGGGGATCCTGGTGGCCATACTGATCATGGTATTCCGAGGTCAAGCCAACCTCACCTGCTACCCGGCACACCTGCTGGTTAACGGACGAAGCTCTGGCTCTGGCGCATTTCCCCTCGGGGTTGAGGGGTCAGACGGCAGGCACCCCGGTAAAGTCAAAACTAACCAAATATGGAGATATAAATAATATATAAATAAGGAGAAGAAGAGCAGACCCCGGGCTCCAAAATGCAAGCTTTGGATGCAAACTGAATGGCCGCTCGAATGAAGGAGACCTTTACCTAGGCTGTGCCGAGATTTTGGAAGTGAAAACTTATTTAGGCGCGTTGAGCACTTAGTTAAGAGAGGGAGGGATGGAAGTAGGAAGGGAGCTAGAGAGAGCGAGAAGGTATGATAACGATTAAAAAAATACACATAATTGTTCGAGTTTTCACTTCTATCGGCAATCCCGGCGTCCCACACACTTTATTGTGGACAAAATTCACTGAAATATGAAACCTCACTGTCCCAACATAATATTACCACAAAGCGATATTCGTACTTTCCAAAAAATCATTATAATACATTAATCCCTTACTTAATAATAGATGGAAAGGTTTCAGAGGCGTTGACCTGATATAAAGGTTACGTGTTCAGTGATCGGAATATCAGGAACCCACATCTTACAAGCTAATTATAGCAGCAATGTATGTGTACACCGCGTTTTGTTCAAATATTTCATTTTCCTTGTATTATAATTAATATCTCGGTCACCGAGCTTTGTTCGGTTTCTTTAGACGTTTTATAAAAACCACTGAACCGATTTTGATGAAATTCAGTACAAAAATGGACTACAGATTTGGAAATGGCATAGGCTACCTTTAATCGCGAAAAAAGGCTTGAAGCAGTAAGTAGGGGATGAAAGTTTGTATGAAAGTTCTTTATTTTCGAAGATATCGCCATGAAACTTTGTATTATTATAGGCACATGATAATAAATACATATCCTATAGAGCGTTTTTGAAATTTCGACCCATGATGACCTATGATGATGAAATAGGGGATGATAGTTCGTATGGACGTCCACGCACAATAACCAATATCCACGCGGACGGAACAACGGACAACAGCTATTATATAAGGTGTCACAAAGTTAGGTCTCTGAATTTGGTGAGATGACTTGGTATCGACAAATGACCAGCGACCAGCGTCACGTGGTGCGACGATGGTCGCGATTAAGGTATTTCCCACACATCCGCTTGGAGAATACTGCGAGGGGGACTGCACGCCTACCACGTGCGTCACGTGACGCTGGTCTCTGGTGGTTTTTTTTACTTTTATTTTTATTTTATTTTTTAAATCTTTTTTTATTTTACCCGTTATTTTTTTCAAACACATATTTTGTCGATACCAAGTCATGTCACCAAATTCAGAGACCTAATTTTGTGACACCTTATATAATATACAAGAATCAGTTTGCAGGTACAAGTACATTGGGGTGTGTGTTGGGTAACCTCCTCGAGTGTCGCTCCGATTCCGATCCCGCTGCAGTTCGGGGGGAACGGAATCGGAGCGGCCGGTACACCCTGGGCGGCGGTCAATGGCTTCCCCTTCACCCCTTCATAGGGTTGGCATTGATCGTCGGCCAATACCCAACGTAACGGGAACACATCGCTCTCCGTACTCCTCTGCTTTCAGAGGAGACAGGATGAGCGATGCTGTTAGTGGTGAGATGGCCCAGGGTCAGCCGGGGTGCGAGGGATATGCTCTATGGGTAACCTTACACCCCGGCGTCTGAAGACCCGAGACGGCGTGCGGTTTTAGTCGGTGCAAGCCCGACATAACCGCCCCCGCTGGCCGGGGGGGTATCCGAAGGGATTTCCGCACGATAAAAAAAAAAAAAAAAAAAAAAAAGGTACAAGTACATTGGGGTGCTTGGTTGGGGACCTCCACGCGGTGCACCCGGGCAACGGAGACGGCAGCGCCTCTCTCCTAGGGTGGCAGAGACGCTGCCGCCTACGGCCAACTCCGACCGAGGCGGGGACGGCCCTGTTGAGGGCTGTTCGGAAGCTTTCCACGTGTCCCTCTGATTAGCAGATGGCACAGTGGAGAGCAAGTAAGGGGGCTATCTCGAAACCGGAGATGGCCCAGAGTCAGTCGGGGTGCGAAGGATATGCTCTATGGGTAACCTTACACCTTAATCTTAAGACCCGAGACGGCGTGCGGTTTTAGTCGGTGCAAGCCCGACATAACCGCCCCCTTGCCCGCGCGGGGGTATCCGAAGGGATTTCCGCACGAAAAAAAAATAAAGGTACAAGTACATTTCAGTCGGGGTGCGAGGGATATGCTCTATGGGCAACCTTACACCCCGGCGTCTAAAAACCCGAGACGACGTGCGGTTTTAGTCGGTTCAAGCCCGACATAACCGTCCCCCGCTAGTTGGCGGGGGGGTATCCGAAGGGATTTCCACACGAAAAAAAATATATAAAAAAATGTACTAAGTACATTATACCTTCAGTCCATGTGTAGCAATATTTCGCTCATTTGGACTTGCTTTCCGTAATCATTGATCATGATCATGAAAGTTTATGGGTTGATGTTTATTACTCTTTCACGTAAAAACATTTACACGTACATTATTTCTAACATTTTCACATGAATTAATGTCATTTCATGCAGGTTTTTGTTGAATACATAACCAACACGTACCAATGAAATGGAAAAAAGTGTGTGACACTCCGTGAGTGCCGACAGAAGTGAAATTTCCATCCATTTTTTAATATGGATAGCGGGACGGGAAGTGTCGAATATGCAAGTTTCATGGTTTATCTTCACCCAAAACAGCGCTTACATGGAAAGTGCTCAATGCGCCTAGTTTTTACTTCAAAAAATAGTCTATAGTGAGCACCCCGTATTGTTCACACAAGTTAACCTCCTATAACGAGCGGAGTCATTGGTATATGCTCAGTTACACATTCTGAACACCTGTTAAAATTTATGAATGCATAGCGTCATTCTTGCGTCAGCGTCAGTCTTTCTGAACAATCTATAAAAAAAAATTGAGGAGGCATCAGCGTCAGTACTTTCTGAACATTATCAAAAATATGAGCAGGCATAAACATCAGTACTATTATCTATTCCTTGGCGTAGGGTACAATAATACAACAATCATCAAAATAATACATTAAACTATTTATTAATTTAAAAAATAAGCTTTACAATATACTTAATTAGTTTACATGGTCAATTTTACTATTTACCATTAGATCAAAACTCGATTCACGAAATAATATGAATCATAATTATTTGTACACCTGGGGCTATATATATTCAAAAGAAAAGGGTCCTTTTGACCATGCTCAGAGACCCGTGTTCTATGGGGCCCCATAAGGATTATTAATTATTTGCACACCTGGGTTTCAAAATATTTGAGAGAACAGGGCCCCTTTACCATGCCCGGAGCCCTGTTCTTTGAGGCCCCGTCATAATTATTTATACAGCTGTGGGCCCCAATACTACATTCTAGAGTACAGGGCCCTTTTACGAGAACACGAAGCCAAAAGGCCCGCGATAATTATAAATACATTTATCAAAACAGAGCTGTATGTTACATAAACGCATGCAAAAGATTGTGTCAGATCCGATAGTGTTGAAACTACAGTCTATCCTACTAGTCACATTGACCCAAACCCATGATGGGACAGGTGGATGATTACATCCCACTCTAGTCCCAGTTTAGTCAACTAGCTGTGTGAGTAAAATTTTCCAGCCATAAATACTTAATACAGATACATAATAATATTGCTTTCGTAATAAGGTAACAGTAATTTTCTTAAACTAATCCATTCCTGATATGCATTGGTCCGTTTGAAGGAATCCGTTAAAAAAGTCTGATAGTCCCAAGAAACGGTACGAAATACTCACGCGTCTATGGTACAGGGAGTCAGTGACTCTTGAGGTGTAAACGAGTGGCGAATACGTCAATAAAAGTTAATTGTCAACACTTTGCACGATTATCATATAGAATCGACATTGGCAGAACTGTCGTTATCGGCACACCTTGCCATAAAACTAAATTAAAATAATTTAAAATGAATCAGGTAATAGTGCAAAAAGGTAACCAATTTTCTGAAAAATTACTCGAGTTGAAATCTTTTAATCCAAACGACTAATGACAACTGAGTCTTCTTAAGAAAGTAACATTTGTAGTCTCAATACAAACGACTTATTGACTTGAAAATGTTTATATCAGTATGTGAGCGGTGTGGCTGAGCGTAAGGCGTAGACTATACTATACAGCGTAGTAATTATGGAACAAGGTGTGGTGGTTATGTCATAAGTGTATTCAGTAAAGCAGCTTAATGACAGCCACATTCGCAGTTGGCGGCGTAAGGCCTGAACTGTACAGAAAAGGCAGGAGGCAAAATATATTCAGCGAAAAGGTAATTTCATATAGTCAAAAAAAATTGTCGCTTACGTCATTTCCGTGGTCACCGAAGGTATATAAATATATTTTGGCGCTTACGACATTCCCGTGGTCAATACTACTTCACCGAAAGCTACTAGATATTATCGATTCTGTTGTTAAAAAACACATCTTTTGTTATGTATATTTTTTTTGTTCTATGGCGGTCCTAATAATTCCGCCATCAGCTCAGATTTTATACTGATCAAAAAAACGTGTGAAAGTACAAGTGTAAAATTATCCATACAAACAGTTAATTTGGAAAAGAGGCCAAAAGGTTTATAGTGTGTGTTATATTATTACTTGTGTCTATCTCTAATATATGTAATATTACTCGAATAAATTATGCACCAGGTACGAGTATACATATATTATGCAAAAAATTTCAAGTTATTGAAGTGCTCAATACCTTGAAACTGGTAATGCACTGCCCATTACGAGTCAAGGTCGTGTCATCCTCCAAGCCTTTTCTCAACTCAGTTTGGGTCGGCGTTTCAGTCTAACTACGAAGCGGCTGAACTTCTATATTTTCCGTGAAGCAACTGCCATCTGATCTCCACAACCCATCGGTGATATCGAAGTCCTATAGTTACGAATGCCACGTTCGTATAGCAACCAGGACCGATGTACACCTTAACGTGCTCTCCGAGACTTAGAGGGGTCTCTATATGTTAAGAATGGTCACCCATCCTAAGACTGATCTGGCTACGATTGCTTAACTTTGCAATGGGTTAACGTACTTGGATACCACTTAGTCAAGAGCCCCATCTGAGTCAAGGAAATTATGTTAAAAACAGTGTTGCGAGAAGGCCAATAATCATAATGTTAAACCATGACAATGGAAAGTAATTAAATTAAGATCGAATTTCTCATTCTCAATCAATTCATAATTCAATCACAATTTACAAAAGGTATTTTGCTCATAAAATTTACAATACAATATAAAATTACAATTGAGGCCTGCCTTCTTTGAGACACCTAGTTAATAAGTATAAGAAAAAACTTTAATTGTAATTTATATGGGCTATAACATCAAGTTATCAGTATCTTACAGTTTAATCTATCTCCTCTAGTCAAATGGAGTTGTAGGTGCCGGGAAACATCTTGAACAGCGCACCCTGGGATACAATCGGGACACAATGCTGAGATGATAATGAAACATCTTGAACAAAAGTTGGAACATTCACGCATGTTCACTATACAAACCAACCAACAAAGCCAAAGATCTACCATTGAAGCAAGCCCTTTGAGCCCGTGTTAGTTTATGTTTGGCCATGATTGGTTAATTGGCGCGCCTCAGCCGTCGCACTCTGCACAACAACCAAAGAAACCTAAAATATGCTTTCTACACTGCTATACTTGGTCAAGACGTTTAGCAGTGATTTTACTAAACAGTTTAAACAAGTTTCAATCTAAGTAGTAATCACGTTGACACAGTAATTTGTTAATTCAGTCCATTATTATCGTTTACACTTTACATTAAGTCCTTGCCAGGTCCTTCATGTCACTGTCACATCTCCAAACTAAGTATATTCAATTCATTCACTAGTATTTGGTAATCTGGAACAAAGAAAAAATTAACAAAATAGTTTTATCATCATCAGGTGTATTTAGGACCCCACCAAGATCTTTGGATCTCTAGCTAACCTCACCTGTAGCTCATTGGATGAGGCTCTGGTGCAGACTTTATTCTCGGGGTTTGGTTAAGTTACTCCCAAAAAAGCAAAAACTAACATTTTTTCAGGTGAAATCCTAATTAAACGGTAGATACACAATAAATCAAATTAGAATGTAAACATTATGAGGTTGACATGTCTTCTCAGATAATAACTCTTAATACATTAAGGTATATAATGACCTATATGTAATATATAATTTCTATCAACTACAGGACACATCTGGTTTGAACATGTTGCAACATGTTCAATTTGGCAGGCTAATTGATTATGACTATCGAGTTAACCATTGATGTTGCGAACTAGAAGCATTTGACTACCTTAAGTACATAAAATTCTTCATTACTCCTTGAGGGTACGAAAAAGCCTCACACTGGGTCCTTAAAGGGGTGAAAATCTAATGAGTGACCACCTCTGAGGTCCACCAATGTAGCATTATTGTTATCTGTGATGGTGACCCTCATTCCGGAGACTTTACCATTAGTTTACCATCAGGCGGGGAGAAATAATACTAACATGACCAAATATTTTTTTAAAGCAAAGTTACTTACCTCAGCATTCCATTGGTGCTATTGAATTAGAATTGTCTCCATAACCACTCAAACTCCCTTGGAACTCCATACCACTAATTTGGCTGTCTGCGTTGAAAGATGCACCATATGAATCATTGCTAGGAGCATGGGAAGTCTCTATATTCCCATCCCCAGAGTCTGTTGCGGCAGCAGCATCAGGCTCAGCCCAGTTAATCTTAAATCTAGTCACACGAGGTTCAGAAGCAAGAATATTTCTCACTACTTTGTCAAATTGAGGCTTCGCAGGCGGATTCTCGCGTAATTCAGGTTCCGATTCTGAATACTCGTTGTTAATAAAATAACCAACACGAACGAACTCCTGCCCGCGGTAGGAACACGTTAGAAGGACCACCGTGACGCCTAGAGCATCGTTTTCTGGTATCCTTGTCACATCTGGCGGAGGTGCTTGGAAAACGAACATGTGTCTGCCTTCGGGTATCGGTCCGACGTAAATAGTGTCCAATACCTGATCGTGGTCCTCCGTTTCAGCCGACCCCACATAGATCATCTTCCATTCCAAGTCCTCTTTCAGCTCTTCTATGCACTCGAAGGTTAATTCAAATTGGAACGGGTTGAGAAATGGGCTCGGGTTATCCAATACAACAACATTAGTTATATGCACTTTTGCCATTTTGTTTATACGAATCTACTGTCCGTTCGCTTAATTCAACGATTGATCACGAGCTTGCAATTATGTTTAAAGATTAGAGTGTATAAATTACGCAGAAAATCTTTTCAATTACGAGACCAAAACCAGCAGGTCGGCGAAAAAATGACAATTATTTTGGCGGTTGAAATGATCACGTGATCAAAATAAGTGTCGACGGCAGCGCACAGGTGGATATGACACGTACTAAAATAAAAAAGTTAAGATATTTTGACGGCAACGATGATGAGCCAAAATCAGAGGACTACCCAAGTTATATGTGTAATTTCAGAATATATTAAAGCAGTGGTTGTAAAGATATTAATGGGACTATCCATATAAAAGCATAATTACTTACGTTTTCTGCTGTCTTCTTTTAAATAACACTTAAATATATAGAACTTGAAAAGTCATAAAGCAACCACAAACTACAAACATGTGGCCACAGATAGACCAAGTAAAAGTGACCATTAAGCATAGACCACAGACATATACTTTTAAATATGTGCCATTGAATGCGTTCAAGAAGTGCGTTCCAGCTAAATGATAATATAAGCATCTATTTGTAATGTCTGTGAATATCTCTAAATCTCTGGTGCGTTCCTTACTATCGAACTATGTAGTTAGTTGTTCATGGACATAACATAACAGATGCTTTTTCTTGTTGATAACCATAACATCGTACATAAATCAATACTAACCATGACAGGTGAAATTGGCTTGGGTCCCTAATACCTCGACCCCCATTATGATTCTTATCTTATTATATTTTGTCATTTACTCTGGGATAACCCCCAATTAGCCCACCGACCTCTATTATGTCAGTGAATTAGCCCCACTATAATGACATATCAACTGGCAACAAAAAATAAAATGTCATAAATAATAAATATGGCGTCCGTGCTTTGTATCCACTGTGCGTACTCGCTGTCAAATATTTGTATTGTGATGTAAAAACTTATACAATTTATTTTGATAGTTGTTTAGCACTAAAACGCCCCGCCATAGTTACAATGATATAGTATAAAGTTGAATACTTTTATATTTGCTCGAAACTCGGGAGAAAGGCGCCGCATTCATACAAAAAAAAAGTAAGTTTTTACGCTTTCTTTTACGTTACAATACATAATAGTTATTTAATAGCTAGATAACTTCGCTAGCTTCCACATTATGTGTGTATAATTCCGGGTTATTCTCGTGCAACGTGTGAAATTTTTGATTTCCTGTCATACCTTATACGGAATAATAAGTTCACTACACTACAAGGATGGTCTGTCGTTTAATATACTCGCATTTCTGACGATTGACTCATCAGCTGTTGTGTCCCCGTTGTCCTGCGTAATTAATTCGAGCGTGTAGTGTCGCTCGCAACCTTACTATGCGCGTATGAAACGAATTAGTGACAAAATTAAGTGCAGTATGCGTTCAGTGTTTATTTTCTTGTGTTTTACGTTAAGCGTGTTCGACTGCTAAGTCAGAGATCGTGGATTCGATTCCCGTTCGATGTAAATATTAATGTTTCGATATATAGTGTCAATGTAATATGTATATGGCATATCTATATAGCTCTGTGTAAAATGTTCAAGAATATTAGGCAAATATTTTAAAAATAATGAGTTTTTAAAATTCAAGAATATTTAGATAAACAACAAGCTTGCAAATGAACTGTTGACTCTGCTACGCCACTCAAAGTAAACATTGTAATTAGATTAAAGAAAAATGTTTAGAAATAGACCAAAAAAGGCCTGCTGAGTCTCTTGTGGAACTCTTCTCAGGATGGAGCCACGTTTTGAACCGGTGGTCCATTTTTTGTTTTTTTTTACTTTTGATATTTCTTATAAATACCACAACTTTCCAAATTTGAATTTCCCACACATTTTCAATTATTAAAGTGAAAACTTCTTTAGGCGCATTGAGCACTTTCCATATGAGCACTTTTAGGGTGAAGACTAATCAATAATCTCGTGTTAATTTTAAATCTCACCATTCGTGAGTGTGAGGGAGGGAGGAAGGGATGGATGGATGATGATTGATGACAATTCAATAAAATACACACATAATTGAGTCCGACAAAAGTACTGCCACTGTCTTTTTTTACTAAATGATTGACGGTCCTCCATCCAATGGTAAAAGAAACACTGGCCTCCATTACCCCCAGACCAAAAGACATTTTTTTTGTTCATTAATAATGCACCTCTACCCTTCGCTTGGAGGGTTATGTGTATAAACTGGCTTGTATGTATAAACGCATGAGTGCCATTATTTGCAAGGAAATTAGGAACTAATTTAATTGTTTCCTGAGACAATTATACCAAGGTTCAGATACTTTTACTTTTAGCGATAGTGTATAATGTAAGACAGACCATTAATTACTTATTACCACACTCAGTTACGGAGCTTACAATGTGATTTGGTTTAGATTTTTTTTCCTTCCATAAAAAATTCTATGATAACCATTGATCTTATATTAAAAAGATATAGCCAATCAATAAAAAACCAATGAAGATGGACAGGGCATCTACTCAGAGGCAAAAGGTAAAAATGGCCAAAAATTTTAAAATACTGAATGGACACCTCGCTACAATACCAAGCAGAGGAAAGGTAGACCATGATAGTAGGATGATTGTAGGAAGTTTACGTGGATATCACCAATTGAAATAAAACTAGTTTGAATAGGCTCTATCACGATTTATTTGATGTTAGTTTATTATTTAACCATTAAATTTATATAACCATTAAATAGTTTATTTCAAAGAGGTAGACAGGGTGGTAGAGCTCAAGAAATTCCTCTGGGGCAAGAAGTTGCAAGAGACAGAGATAGTTGGAAGCTACTGGAGGAGGTCTTTGTGCCACAGTATAATGATGTTAATGACATATCTCTAACTAGATGTGTTTAGTTGAGCGGTTTGGCCGCGACTTATAGAACATTGAGGTCATAAAAGGAAAACACAGTATTATATACTTAATACCTTTAAACAAGCAATTCTTGTACAATACAAATATATAATCTGAATCTCATTTTTTGCATGAAATTTAGTATGCAGGGGGTTTTGGGGGCAATTAATCAATTCAGCTTTTTATGTATTAAGAAAACGTCAAAAACCCCAATCAAAGCTCCGTCACCCAGATATTATAAATAATAAATAAAGCATTTCATTAAATAAAATTGTTGATTTCAGTTGTCCTGAATGAAATCTAAAACACAATGGCATCGGGCAGAGAGGAAGGTCCCGTTTACTACAGAGAAATACAAAAGAATGCGTACCTGAAACGGATACCCAACGAAGTCACCGGTAGCAAGCTCAGACCCCTTGGGAATAAAGTAAGTCCTCAGAGTGTTAACTGTTTTTTATATCATCATCTAAGTGCCAATCCATGTCTCATCCAAAGCTTGCACTTTGGAGCCCGGGGTTTGCTATCCTATTTCGTCTTTCTATAATTTGCTTTATTTTGGCGTTTATGGAATTCCCATGGCTTTAAACTTAGCTATTAAACCTTCATAAAATATTTTTTTTAAAACATGAAGTTTAGTAATGTTACCCTTCGAGAATTATAAAACTACATCAATGTTATTGGTACTCTAGCTGTTACCCGCCACTCCGCCCGCGTGGAATTCAGATTCCGTCCCGCAACCCATGCGAACGTATTTCAGGATATAAAACAGGGTTCCATAGCAGCAAGTAAAATGTTTATATTTGAGGTGGTGAATGAAAGGTAAAAGGCGGTTTACGATTTATGACATATTAAAAAAAAACTGCTTACTAGATCTCATTCAAACCAATTTATGGTGGAAGTTTGCATGGTCATGTACATCATATATTTTTTTTATATTTATCATTATCTTGTTTTAGAAGTTACAGGGGTGGGGGGGGGACACTTTTTACCACTTTGGTATCAAAAAAATGATATTAGAAACCTCAATATCATTTTTGAAGACCTATTCATACATGTATGGGTATGATGAAAAAAATTTTTTTTGCGTTTCAGTTCTAATTAAAGGGAACCCCCAAAATTTATTGTTTTTTTTTTCTATTTTTGTGTGAAAATCTTAATGCGGTTTACAGAATACATCGACCTACCAAGTTTCAACAGGATAGTTCTTATAGTTTCGGAAAAAAGTATCTGTGATATATGGAGGACAGACAGTTTTTTGCCATTTGGCAACGGAACCCTAATAAAAAGTTAGCCTATATGTTATTCCAGACTATAAATAATCTATCCCTCGACCAAATTTCAGCCAGATCCATTCAGCTGTTTGAGCGTGATTGAGTTATAAACATCCAAATATTTTTACAAAGTTACACATTTATAATATTCTAATTCTATTCGAATGTAAAAAAGTTTTGGAAATACTTTAATGTTCAGCAAATTTTGTCATTGACTATCGACCACATCCGAAACACGAACGGAAGATTATTGTATTATGTTGCAAACCAACATACCATGAAGTTACGGATTTATTTTGCGTTTGGCAACAAATTTAACGACTCTATATTTCTTTATTGGTTTTCATTATAATTAATTCTGCCATTAACTCTGCCATGCGTAGCGTGACGGCCACCTTTTCTTTGAATTATTTTATTGGTTTATTTTAGTTGGCACCCACAGCTTTCTAATTTTTTTCAAATAAAATCAATTTTTAACACGCTTTTAATAACTTGGTATGTATGAAAGTTGTCGAAAGTTTACGCGAATATCACATTGAAATAAAACTATTTTTAACGAATTATATCGCGGTTTAGGTGATGTTACCTTATTAAGCGTAGCGAGCCGAAGGCGAGCGAAGCGTCTTTGGTTTCAAAGTTGCATTTCAAACAAATGATACTCCTCCGAGACCGTTTGACCGATCTCGACCAAATTTGCCACGGTGATCAAGTAGAAATTACTGAGTGTCGTAAGGGGTCGAATGTCCAGATCGGTCTTACCATCGAGGAATAATCACCGAAAAACCAAATCAATGGAAAAAGTCGACCGGTCGCGTTGACCTATTGTTGGATAGGCAAATCTCGCTACGCTTAAGTTTGGGTTTATTGCGAAGCTGGTAACCGTCCTAGTTATTTACACTGAACCCGACGTTTCGGCTGCTTTTCATTAGCCATGTTCACGGTGGTATGTTTCTATGTAATGGAATCTTTGAATTCGATTTTGGTGCTCTTTCAAATGTCGAATTATTTTGAAATTTTGCACACTTCTCACACTATCAGAGGCCGATGGCAATTCAATAATTTAAATACAAAACTAAATCATTTAAAATACTTGGTCTGCAAGGCGAATCGCTGCTTGCAATGTTGAGCTGAGTGAGACATCGTGATTTGAATTTTGAAAATTTTGAACAGTGATCATTCCTCCGTGGCAAGTCCGATTTTGAAAATTCTTTTTGAAAGTGTAAAGTTTGGTCACAGTGTCTAGAGCCGTTATTATGTAATTCCATCTGGATTTTTTTTAACGGTGATCATTCCTCTGTGGTAGCATTAACTTTTTCAAAATATATCCATAAACCTTCGTCTGATTGACCTCTTTAATCATCCCAAATTTGGTTCTGATTGGATTAGTAGTTTAGGAGGAGACCTGTGACAAACAAAATCCTGAAGTCTGGTATGAGGAGCTTTCGCTCGACTTCGTCTCACTCAGCTCAAATATTATATACTAGGTCTGCAAGGCGAATCGCTGCTTGCAATGTTGAGCTGAGTGAGTAACCAGATTTTGAAAATTTTGAACAGTGATCATTCCTCCGTGGCAAGTCCGATTTTGAAAATTCTTTTTGAAAGTCACAACTCTGGACATGCTTTCTGAGCGTGTAAAGTTTGGTCACAGTGTCTCGAGTGGTTATTATGTAATTCCATCTGGATTTTTTTTAACGGTGATCATTCCTCTGTGGTAGCATTAATTTTTTCAAAATATATCCATAAACCTTCCTCTGATTGACCTCTTTAATCATGCCAAATTTGGTTCTGATTGGATTAGTAGTTTAGGAGGATACCTGTGACAAAGAAAATCCTGAAGTCTGGTATGAGGAGCTTTCGCTCGACTTCGTCTCACTCAGCTCAATAAAATAATATTCTATTAAGCGTGTTTTTAGGGTTCCGTACCCAAAGGATAAAACGGGACCCTATTATTAAGATGTCCATCTGTCTGGCCGTTTGTCCGTCTGTCACCAGGCTGCATCTCATGAAGTGTTTATAGACAGTGGAAATTTTCACAGATGATGTATTTCTGTTGCCGCTATAACAACAGATACTAAAAAACAGATGAGACACTGAGATGACATTTTGCACAAATCGCGTCACAATGCAATATCTATCTAAAATAAGTCGTGTTAGGGATGACCAGAATTAACTCAAGAATGGGCAGACAGATTTACAAGATCTTAGATTTTTTAGATTATACTGTCGCCACCTTTACGCCCCTACCGGCCAGCAGGGTCTCGTATGTTTAGTGCCGGGGTGCAAGGACTTATTTACGAAATTCGCCGGGTTTAATTACAGCTTTAATTATAATTAAATAATTATAAAAAGCTTGTTTAAAAAAAACCCTTAGTTTTAATAGTAACTTGTTTCAAACTATTTTTTTTTACAGAAAATTCCACTAAAACCGATGTGGACACAGTTCTGTATTCACAACGGTCGTACTCCATACCTCGAACAGTACCCAGACGCTGAATCTCCAGCTGCCCACTCCCACAAACCTGTATGGAGGGCGTGCCTCCTCAGTGCGAGGCATGTCACAGCAAGTGTGAAGCCCCACAGCGGTGATCAGTATGATTTCCTAGTGGATACTGACAATGGAGCTGTTAGGATGCTCGCTCCTGATTGGTAAGTTGTTTTTTTTTCTCACCCTACTGCAGTGAAGGCAAAATAAGAGGATTATGTGGTGTCCAATGCCCTACCAACATCCTTGAGACCAATCTCCCCTGGAAGTTGGTGCAACTCGTAGACGACGGACGAGGCTCTGACTTTCCTTGCAGGGTTAGGAAGTCAAACGGCAGTCGCTCCCATAGAAGCCAAAACACAAGGAGGGGGAGTATATCCCGGGCTAAAAAATACAAGAGTTGGATGCCACCGGGATCTATTTATTTATTTGTTTAGAAACTTAACACCTATGATACATATCTCGTTGGTAAATTAAGAATAACATTGGACTGTTAGCCAGTAACAAAGTTTCCCAACAAGTAAAAATTGCATGCACCACTTAATATATAAGTAATAATCTATGTTTTTTATAAATATTCTTACTACCTTATTCTAACAGTTCTTATACAATCTTTATTTGGGCAAGAATGATTGTAACTTATTAATAATTATCTATATATGTATAATAATGTTATATCTTGCAACATTGTATTCATACCATTTGTAAAATAACTAGCGACTTCGCATGGGTATCCGACTCTTATCCTATCAAATTTCAACCCTGACCATGGCCATATTAAAAAAGTAAACAAAATATACCATAATATATCTCATTGTCTACAGGGAATCAATGCAAGACTGGGTTTTAACACTCCGCAACACCCTCCACGAGCTTAAAATCCTGTCGAAGGGTGAAAATGTGTACTGCATCGCGCCAGCCCCCCTGCCGCCCCCTCCAGCCCCCCGGGCCGCGGCCAGGGACCCCACGTCACCGCTGCCACCGACACCTCCAACTCCACCTGATAGGTCTACTTCTTTGATATTGACTCATTTAATTTATATTTAGAAGCCATATTACAAATATAAGTATCTATAGTAGTATAGTTTATACAGGATGGAAACGTTATGTGTGTCCAGACAATTATTTCATCGATTTCAAAGATATTGTAAAACTTTAACTAATATGAAATCTGCATTCCTTAATCTATAAAATGAAATAATAACAGTTCACAATTTGTACTATTAAGGTACCCATACATATACCATAGGCAAGGCTTATTCACTTATCTGATGTGTGTTAAAAAAAATCGGTTGTCTGTAAAGTAGGTTTACTGACGATAGTTGAACGTGACAACGTCATATTAAATGGAAGAGATAATGGAGAGATATAAGACGTTGTCACGTCAAAATGTATACTTTTGCAACTCCCATACTTTTACTATGGCAAAAGTAGAAATTATGAACTTTGTATCATGTCATTTCATACATTTAGTGATGCAGATGTCAAACATACGTTTCATATATCGTATATACGGCCTCTGTGGCGTAGCGGTAGTGCATTCGACTGCTACGGCACGGGGCGCGGGTTGGATTCCCGCTCAGTGCAAATATTTGTGTGTATGAATATGTCTATTTGTATTATTAATAATAATAATATGTATGTATTTACAATAAAAAAGTATATAACTATGTTTATCTGCATTTGGGAACCCATAACACAAGCTAGTTAACCTATGCTTACTTTGGGTCTAGAAAGCACTGTGTAGATTGTCGTAGAATATATATTTATTATAATTATATCAGTTTAAAGTTATGAAACATCTTTGAAAATTACGAATTAATCTTCTGGACACACTTAACAGTACTTCCACTCTGTAGATGTCGCAGTCAACTGGTTCAATTAGCCAGTTAATTGGACGCCTCGTTCGTCCATTAAACGGGTACTATACTAAGACTCGTAATTGCATTTATAATTGTGTATTATACTCGAATATAATAAAAATATTATTAGGTCCGCAAGGCAGTAGCTCTTGCAATGTTGAGCAGAGAGTGCCCATGTCTGAGTGATTTGGAAAGGAGCATAGAATATCGTAGTTTTAAAGAAATCAGCTTTAGAATTTATGGTTCGGTGATTATTCCGAGTCTTGTCCGATTTTCAGTTTTCTTTTTTTGATCGGTATTTATGGTTATAGGCTACGTTTTGGCGCCAAAACTTAGATTTTACTAATTGTGGTTTTTGAGAAATCAGCTTTTGAATTTTTGGTTCGGTGATTATTCCTCCGTGGTACTTCATAATTTAAATTTGTATAGCCTATGTCCGTCACATCACTATCATCTATGATTATGCTAAAAATCATTAAAATCGGTCGAAGGGTGTAGGCGCTAGAGGGACACAAACGAAATACATCGAGTGGAGTGAGAGGAGCTTTCGCTCGACTTCGTCTCACTCTCAGCTCAAATATTTAACTTAAAATATTGATCAATTGATGCAAGAAATGCTCGCAGTAAGCGTGGCTATAGTTAATACATAGTGTCCTCGGAGCCCGAAGTTGCTTACAATCTTATGTTAGGCTTATTTTGACTATAACTGGAGCTACTAATTTTATATCCAGTAAGATATACTGTAATAAGACTGGCAGTGGGCCGGCCATATCTCGCGAAGAACCGACAACCGCTGGGGTAAACTTGTTCTTGAGTGGAGACCGCGACTCGGCAAACGTAGTGTAGGACGATCTGCGAAAGACTGCGAGCAGATGCTGGATGCGGCAAGCTAAAGAGGGTGCTATGGCGCTCATTAAGGGAGACCTATGTCCAGCAGTGGACTAGAATAGGTTGATAATGAAGATACAATGTAGTGCCTCAGATAGCACTTTAAGCGGCTATATATGAAACAAAGTCGTGTTAGTGATAGCCGCGATGAACTCGAGAATAGGTGGACCTATTTTCATGGACTTTGATTTTTTAAATTTATCTCCGCCTTTACTATGGCTTCTTTTTTTTTTGCTTTAATCCCCTCGGTTACCCCACCGCCGCGCACCGGCCAGAGTGGAGGTAGTTATGTCAGACTCCGCACGCCGTCTCGGATCTCTGATATATAACCATGACTGATGTTATAATATCATCAGCCCCCGTAGCACGTCACCCTAGACCACAGAGCAAACGCAAAGAGGAGGTGGCCTAAGTAACTGCACTGTGATTCTTTGGCCTGCCCAGACGTCATCACAGTAGGCGTACCCTTACGGCCAGTCTCAATTATCTACCTACAGTTAAAGGTAGAAGCTATCCCAGATAAACAGTCAACATTAATCTCTCTGTAACTGCGGTTTCAATATTGTCAAAGTCATTTTCTGTTTATCTTTGTTTATTGAAACAGAAAAAATCCCCGATAGATACTAATGGTAGCTATTTTAACTGCTAGTAAAGGATAGATGGATTATTGAAACCGGCCGTTAGTCAGTGTAGTTTCGGCGTTCGTTCTGTGCACAGCTCTCTTAGCGTCAGCGTCTCCAAATATAATTGTACTCGATGCTAGATGGCGATACTTTGTGTCGGAGTACGTCTGTTATATTTAGTGACATCTAGTGTGAGATAGCTATACTACGTAGTAACATCGACTAAAATGAAGTGAGTAGTTTGACTATTGACCGGTAGATGGAAAATAAAGAATTCGACCCCCGCAAAGTGTTCGTTCATAAATAAATCTAATTACAACCTACAATAAAACAAGTTGAATTCCTGAGACGAGCTCAACCGAATACAAGGGATTTTCGATTTTCCGATTTTTTGAGATTTTTTCTTTATCTTGCAAAGGTTCACCCCAGCACGAATCTATTACCGAAAACAACAACTCGATAGCTCATCTCCTTCATACCCAAAACCGTGACAGAAAATTGGCAACGACGACGTCGACGACAACTCGATAGCAATAGGGCTTTTCTAAAGAAAATCCCTAAAAATATTTTACCTTACATTCTGAAATAGATTAACACATTTAGACCTCTCCGTGCCTCGGGGATTACGCTAAGCCGTCGGTCCCAGTTGCCATACGAACATCTGTGGTTGTTGTTACGGGTAGATTGAGCCCTAAGAAGTCCGACAACTGGTGTAACTACATAACTTCGATATCGCCAGCGGGTTGTGAAGGTCAGATGGCAGTCGCTTCACTGAAAATAATAATAATAATATCACGAACCATCTCCATAGTCTAAAATTAATAGATTTGCCAGAATCCCTATACATCAGTCTACAGAAAGCTGCCATATTAAACACATGTAGAATAGTTAGAAAGTTCATGCAGTTAGACGAAAACACACCCATTTAATACACACCACAATCTGCATTTACTTGGTTTAGGCCCGTAAATGCAGTTAAAACCAGCCAAAAAGCTGAGAAAAATAAAAACAAAATAATAATAATAATAGTTTATTTGCATTATATAGTTTGGTGTTACAATTTTTGTGATTGAAGCCTCCTTTTAAGCAAGTAATGCCTGTATTAGGAGACTCCGCTCTTTCTTAACTAAACGTACAATTATGTGCATTAATGCAAGTAGGTGAGAACAGTACACATTATTGACAAACATATATCCAGCTCCTAATATCGAAGTTATCGAAGCTTTGTAGTAAAATCGAAAAGCCGACTCCTACTTAGTTAAGAAAAGGAATAGGAGGAGGAATCTGAAATAGACTTAAAAATACTCATCACATCATGGTGATGAGTCCTCAACTAAGACATTGTAATTATTATCACCATACTTATGTACCATTGAAATAAAACTTGTTGTTCGCTGAATGTTGAAATGCCATTTTAAATATTTATGTATTGTAAATAATTATATTAAACAGCGATATGAACATATATCCTGGTTTTATTTCAATGTGTCCCGCCTTTTACGTTAGAAAGCTTTTATATAAGCGTTGGGCCCCAACAAGATCTTCGGGGCCCAAGTTGACCTCACCTGCTGATTGATAGACGATGCTCCGGCGCAGGGTTTTCTCTCGAGGTTGGGACGTCAGACGGCAGTTGCTCTCTTAAAAGCCAAGATAAGCTAAATCAAAAGGAGGGGAAGGTGTAAACTGACCTCGGGGTAAGATGATGATGATGAAGATTATTTATAAGTATGAGTGAACTCCCTAAGCTGATATAATAATAAATTATGACCAATTATAAGACATTGTCGAAACAAATTTATGAAGCAAGAGTGAATGGGCAACCCGGTAGAGGTCGACCTAGGCATACGTATGTTAATCGAATCGAGGCCACTTATTGAACGGCCAGAAAAACAAATAGATTCAATCAAATAGAATCGTGTCCGGTCACGCAAAGCGTCGAGAGCCGCGTCAACTATCGATCGTTTCAAGGTCATGCGCACCGACACCAATTCAGTCATATAGTTAAGATTCGGATCTTGACACAAAAAATCTGTATCCGCGGATCTTGACACCTAATATCCGTATCCGCGGATCTTGTCACCAAATATCCGTAGCCATCACTAGTTAATTTCTTACGAGACCAACTTGCTTCCACTTGCTACAATTCTGGCAAATATCAATCTAGTTTCGCTTCAACTTTCATATCTAATTGTTTTCATACATGGTCGCAGGTCGCGGGTAGTCCTGATCTGGCCTCCTTTAAATATCTAGGTGGACCTCTGCTGGGCTGCCAATTCATCCTCACATCATAAATCTATTCATTGCAGTATAGATGTATGGACTCCTGTTAATAATTTATCAATGACACCAGAACTGCTGAACAGATATGGATGAAGTACTGCACAGAGATAGATTATAGTATGAAAAGTAACACGTTTAGTTTCCATCTACTGGTAACTAACAAAACTATTCCATTCTATATTCATGTATAGCCATCTCACACTAGATGTCAGTAAATGTAACAGGGACATACTCAGATACAAGGTGTCGCCATCTAGCATCGAGTAGAATTATATTGGAGACACAGGCTAAGAGAGCTTTGCACAGGATGAACGCTGACAGTACACTGACTAAGGTCACATATACTGTAAAGACGTTAGGACCTAATTGAGAGTCGCAGTGCACAGTTACGTAGGTCACCTCTCTGTATCTGCTCTGTGGGTCCTATGGACCCATTAGGTCATCATCCTCCAAGCCTTTTCCTAAGCGGGCGAACTTCGATATTTTCCATGAAGCGACTATCACCTGACCTCCACAACCCATTGGCGATATCAATGTTCTGTAGTTGAGAACAGTCGGGTCATAGATGTAATACACTGCTTCCGGGCTGTTTGGCCGTGGTCTATCGGAAACTTGTATTCCAGACGTTTCGTCGATCACTGCGGTCAACATCTTCAGTGGTACAGGTCGGGACGCCGTCGAGTTCGGAAAACCTTCCTCCTTCTACATCCTAAGACTGATCTGGCTATTATTAACTATTTCACATAAAAAGAAAACTTTAAAAAAATGTGTACAGAATACTGACCAAGCAATTTTTTCACAGAGTCCCAGGCATCGAACTCGCGCCCACCACTACAAGGACAGTACCCGAAACAACCAGACATCCAGAAATAACCACTCCTATAGCGATCACTACCCCTGAAACAGCCCCTATAGAATCACAACCAAGTACAGAACCTGCAGACGAAAATATCGACATATCAAATTGGGACTCGTCACACACATTCTCGGCTATACCCAGTACAAGTCAGGGTAGACTCGAGTCTGGTGAGTCTAAGAAAACCGTCGAGTCTAGAAGAGGTCTGACGAAGATCTGTGGACAGAATATATGCTTAGATGATTCGTTGTTTAACAGAACTAATACGGACAGTGATGAAGAATTTTTTGCAGCGATTGATAGAATGAGTGATGATGATGGAGAAATTGATTTTAAACAAAGAGTTGTTGTCAGTAATGGAGAGAAAGAGACGAAGGGAGATTCGAGGTTAGTTTTCGTAACAAGCTTCTATTTAATTGGCAATGTTTGTACATACCCTTTAGGTGGACAATGACTACTTTCCCAAAATGACCATTTTCCTGAAATGACTACTTCCTGAAATGACCACTTTCCTGAAATGACTACTGCCTGAAATGACCACCTAATTTATGTCATGGTGTAGGGTATCGTTAGGTCTTACAAAAAATATTGTTGATGCTGAGAAAGTGTCTGGGCGATTGCAATTATAAAATATAGGTGCAAGCAATTTTCGACCTTATTGATAAGTCTTTAGAATACTTTTCTCAGCTAATATAGATGACACTGATCGTAGTACCCGATTTTTGGTTTGATACGTTGTGTGTATGTAAATGGAGTGGCCCATGGGAACTTTACAATCATAGATATGTATTTTGTTTTTCAGTAACCATCAAGCAACAAATATAACAGTCATACAAGTTTCAAATAAAGAACCTCCTCACACAGCAATACCGATATTGGGCCCAGAAACCAACATTTTCGACTTTGATTTTAAACAAAAAGTCACTGTCAACGAACCAGACAATCCTAACTTCGTCAATATAGTCAATACTGAACAGAACGATTACGGAACGACTTTTGGAACGGCTAAGAATGAATCCGAGTATGGACATCTAAGTCTTACAACAACTGTAAATCTTACAGGAACGAATGATACGAATTTTGTAAACCAGCCGACTTCGATTGTAACTAATCATATGACTTCGAATTCCGAAGAAGTATATGAACGACTTTGTATGGCGTCAACTTCGAACTCTAAACCTTCCCCGCTACCAGTGAAAAAGTTGAAAAACGTGGATAAAAGTCGGAAGTCATCTTTGCCGAATTTAGAAGTCGGAGATTCGACTTACGAATATTTATTTTTAAGTAATAATAATACTAATAATACTAGTTCTGTTAATGTTGCGCCTGAGGTGAATTGTAATGGAGAGTCCAGGGTTCCGATCCATTCAGAGTCAAATTCTAACCCTATTAATAGGGTAAGGTCAGTTGAACGTTCAAGGAGTCAGAACGCGTATGACTCTTCTCCTAGAACGAGAGAGAATATTAATAGAAGAGTACAAAATAGCAGTCCAAAGAGGGAAATCAAAAACGGTAAGAGCTTTTTTCTTTTCTATACTTCAATACTAATATTATAGAGGAAAAATTTACTTGTATGTAATCGATAAACTCTAAAACTATTGAACCTATTTCAAAAATTATTTCACTATTAGAATGCTACATTATCCCCGAGTAACATAGGCTATTTTTGTTGTGAAAACGTCATTGAACTCGTATCATCGTCACCGTCACCTTATTCCGTCGCTTTTCATATTCAACAATATGAAGTGAAAACTTATTTATTTATAACAACGCCATTTTTGTTGTAGCTGATGAACTCTAAACGAAATTATTTTGTTCTGACCTTGATTTACTGATTCATAATGAACAACATTGATGGCTCTGTAAATATTATCTGAGGATTCAAAAAATTCACACGTATTTGCTCAAGATTTCACTTCTGTCGGCACTCTCGGAGTGCCACTGTTTTTTTTTTCATTCCGATACCAGTTTTTTTGTCACTTTTTTTTTTTTTTCATCGTGCGGAAATCTCTTCGGATACCCCCCCGCGTGCCAGCGGGGGCGGTTATGTCGGGCTTGAACCGACTAAAACCGCACGCCGTCTCGGGTCTACAGACGACTCGTGAGCAATTTTCTCTGTTGATAGTACTCTTCATTCACCATCCGAGCACCAATCCCCCTTGCATCCAAAGCTTATACTTTGAAGCCCAGAGTTCGCTCTCATTCAATTTTATTGTTATTTTGGCTTTTACGGGTGCGACTGCCGTCTGATCCCTAACCCTGAGAGGAAAGTCCGCGCCAGAGTCTCCATCAGCACCTGCTGATTGAGGCTCTGGCGCGGACGTACCGGCTTGCAGGTGTGATAGGCTTAGGCCCTGGGCATCTTGGTAGGGTCCAATACAGCCGGTTTGTTAAAGGAAACAAACATAACATAAGTTCACGCCTGTATCCCCGAAGGGGTAGGCAGAGGTGTATTACACAACCACGATTCGCTAGTTATGTTTATGTCCCAATGTATTAGGGGGCGAGCCATATTGCAATCTACCGGGCACATTACTAAGTGAGCGATAATCAAGATTTTTTAATACACACATAACTAAGAAAAGTCAGAGGTGTGTGCCCGGGGTTGGGGATCGAACTCGAGACCTCGTCTCGGCAGTCCGTTACGTATATCACTGGGCTATCGCCGCTTTTTCTCGGCAGTCTGTTACGTATACCACTGGGCTGTCGCCGCTTTTTAAATATTTTTTTTAAAAGCGCGCTTTTTAAAGGACATAAATATGGCATAATTAAAAACAAAACAATTGAATACACCTCTGCCCTCCGGGGATACGGGCGTGAAGTTATGTTATGTATTGTCAATTCAATACATTAAATTTAAAAAAAAACATTTTAATTAAATATGTCCATATTCTGGAACCCATATTACCAGATACGCTTAATTTGGGTCCTGATAACGCTATGCTATGAAGTTTGTTCTTGAATATGTATTTAACGCTCTAACGTAATTAGGGCGTTTGAATTTAATATTTCCAAGTAGTGCATTCCACAACTGTACAGTTTATATTATGCACATTATCGATCAACACACCTGTAGAATGCGTATTTGTCTCTTCAATTACTTATCTTTTTGCAGAGAGCACAGAACAACCCCAGTCCCAGAAACCAATATGGAAACGGGGATTAACCGAGCTGTCCCTACTTACCAGACTGAGGTCAATAGGCCAGACGAAGAAACAGGAGAGTCCTACACGACAAGATGACAATCACGACAGGTAAATAACTCGTACAATAATAAATAAAGGATAAAGGCGATCATGGTATATTATACACTAGCTGATGCCCGCGGCTCTGCCCGCGCGGATGTCGGTTGTCGGTTTTTATGTCATATCTTCCGGTTCTACTTAACCAATTACAATCAAACATACGGCAGATTTTAAGTCTGACCAATACCTTTCTATAGAAGAATTGTTACCTTACCTTTAAAATTTCGCGTTCCATAATCTATACAAATAAATAAAATTGAAGTGTCTGTTTGAATGTTGAAATAACAGTTTTGCAATGTATGCATATGACTGCACTTGCATATGAATTATTTAAACACGGCATTTACAACAAAACAAAATTAGCTTTTGTCTGTCTGTTTGAATTGGTAATCTCTGCAACGGCTGGTATTTGACGTGACTTTCACTTGCGGATATTATAAGGCGTAACATGCAAAAAATTGGAACCCAGATGAAAGTCCACGCGGACGAAGTCGCGGATACAGTTACTATAAAATAATGTTAATTGGCTATTCAAAGGTATTTATACTATTATAAAATTGTAAATTTTTGTGTCTGTACATAAAAAAATACTTGGGTCATGTTGTAAGAGACTAGACATTATCAGCCTAAACGAAATGTACGATTCCGAATACAAAATATATTTTTTTAGAATTCTTGTCTGTTTGTTCACGATGATGGACGCATAAACTACTGAACGGATTCTGATGCGATTTTTTTCAGACTTAAAATCTGCCGTATGTTTGATTGCACTTGGTTAAGTAGAACCAGAGATATGAGCAGCGGATATGAGCTAGTTATTATTATAATCATCGAAGTCTCACGTGATACTTCGATAATAAATAGAAACGGATTGGCTTCGAAGCATTTCGCTAATAGACAAACCTGGTTATTCGAAATTCTCTTATACATACGTCTTGGGTCCGGTTGCCATACGAACATCTATGGCATGTATAGATAACATATGTTCAGGCTTATTATTATTTTTGCAAATATTAACGCCATCTATGGAGCACGGCTGTAACTAAGTGCTCTATGGACGTAACAAACCTGCCACGGTTTGTTTCTTGACTGTCCGCGTGAGGGCGCTCCACTTGCCCGCAGGCTGCTCGCGCGCGATTCGAGGTGACACTACCCTCGCTCGTCTCTCGCCCCGCTGAACTTGGGTGTGTGCCGGCCGGCTGTGTGAAGCAGAAGTGTCTTCATATGATTTGTAAAACCCTGTAACTGTAAAAGCGGCGATAGCCCGGTGGCGTACGTAACGGACTGCTGAGACGTGGTTTCGAGTTCGATCCCCAGTCGCCCCGGGCACACACCTCTGACTTTTCGTAGTTATGTGTGTATTAATAAATGTTAATTATCGCTCGCTTAACAATGTGCCCGGTAGATGGCAATAGGCTCGCCCCCTATTACATTGGGACCTTAACATAACTGGCGAATCGTGGGTGTGTTATACACCTCTGCCTACTCCTTCGGGTATACAGGCGTGAAGTTATGTTATGTTATAAAAACTGTGTAATATTCTTAAATACTTGGAGTGCGGTGTATTGTAGCTTGAACGGTCGTCAAAGCATTGGAATTCGGAACTCTGAATGACGGTGGCTGCTAAAGGTATTTGCTCATTGTGATCTACTTAACTTTAAGCCTGAACTTAGATAACCGGGACAGACAGACAGACCAGCAACCTATACAGTCCTTCCTTACTCTGCCAACAATGTATTTCATTTATTTTTCAGAGCCCCAGCTGTTACGTCCCCAGTGAAAGTAGTCCACAGATCAAGAACCGAAAACAGAGTAGACAGCACTAGAAGAAGGAGTAGTTCGTTAAGTAATGGTATGTTTTCACTGTGGAAAAATATCAACCTCGAGACAGTATTATAATCATTAACTTGGCGTTGTTCCCGGTTGCATCCGAGGCTGTCATCCTATACTGCATGTAACAGATACAAAGTGTCGCCATCTAGCATCGAGTAGAATTATATTTGGAGACACTGAAGCTGAGAGAGCTGTGCACAGGACGAACGCCGACAGTACACTGGCTAATTGTTTTAAATCTATAATTTACTTTATACCCGGTATAGCCGTTTGTTGGTGGCTGAACTCCTCCGTAACCACTCGCGCGATCTTGACCAAATTTACCACGGTGATAGTGTGGACACTGAGGAGTGTTTTGAAGCGAGATGGTTCATGTCCGATGTACCATTGAGGAATAATCATCGAAAAACAGTTTCACGAGCGCGCGGCCTTAGCTAAGCGCGCGACCGTAGTAAGGTGTCTTATTTTCAAGTAAGAGTCCTGCTCGCTCAGCTCAATTTATTTCAGTCGCACCCTGCACTGAATTCCTAGTTTATTCTAAACTTTGCAATCAAAGCGCACCAGAGAGAGTATTTGGTGCCAACATGGAAAAAGACAAAACGAGGAATGCCTCTATGTGTCTTTTGCCACGTTTAATTTTCTAAAATTAGTGTAAATCGCGGTTTTAATGTGTAAAGTTAGTGGATTTTTGGACATAATATTTAATCATTGTGTCTGTCCGTGTGTATTCCAAAACTCCATAGAAGCCTCTAAAGTGGAACTTTTTATTAGCTGCAGTAAAATGACGTTTTGTGGGTTACCGCTTTTTGAAGAAAAATAAATAGGGATGTAGCTAAGTGAGTAAGTGAACCATTCAATAAATGAATGATCAGTTTGGTTTTGTTTTAGAGATTTAATATTACGTTGTAATGTTTTTTTTAATTCTATTATTATTACTACAGTAAAGGATTGATCTTTTTCAGTGAAAGTAAAGGGACGTACATCCAAAATGAAACAAAAATGTCATAACAATTTTATATAATGAATCATTTACGGAATCAGTATCGCTTTCGCTTTCGGTCACACTAATGAAAAATCTGTCTGTCACTTCATCTATAATATGATCGAAGTGGCACATTTTGTCTTCCTCTTTTATATTCTGAGATACACAGTCACTCCACTTAGCCAGTGTCACTTTGTTGATTCCTTCTTGGAATAAAGTTTCCACTTCTTGCATTTGATACGTTTTATTATTGTTTGCAACGTGCCCCTTTACCTGAGCCCAAACCAACTCGATGGGGGGGCGCGCGTTGTCCATTACGACTATTGCATTCGGCTTGAGTTTGGGTAGAATTCCGGTGAACCACTCCTCAAAACACTCTGCGTTCATTTCATCATGGTAATTTTCTGTACCTTTCTTTGCTTCAAACATAAGAAGTCCGTCGTCCAGGAAGCCTTCTTCTCCGCCTATGTGACTGATAATAAGTCGTTTGCCCTTTCCTGTGGGATTTTTTAATCCCGTAGTTAGGCCGTCTAAAAATGCCTGCCGAGAAGATTTTATACTGCCATCACTCCAGGTTTATTTTTGTAGTATGACCTGAAAAGAACAAAAAAGAAGTTTCGACAGCTAAATAAAAGGGGAACAAACATAGGAAACTAAGAGTTGACACTTACCAGCGTTGTCCCAGATCTTGTCTTGATAATATATCTATCTTCCCTCCCTACGATATTGTTTAATTAAACGTAGGTAGCGCGGGCGCCATGATATGATATCTTGTCTATCAATAAGTACGCTCTTGCGTGATCGAGTAGCGAATTTGAAATTAAGATGCTTCATGATTTTTCTCAATGTCCCTTTCGAGAAGTCGGACAATTCTGAGTCATCATTTACAACTTGCAGCACCACGCACACGGTTAAAATTCCACATGGGGTGGAAGAAAACATATTATACCTGACGCATACTAAAAAGATTAGTTATGAAATGACAAGTAAACTAACCTTTGCGATGTTGGGTACTTCATTTCTATGAAAGAACTGATGTACAATTCGTCTAATAGCGGTGAATGTGAAATCATTAAGTTTTTCTTTAAATGTAAGTTTTGGGCCAGGTTTTTCGGGAGGTTTTGGTGATTCACAGTCGTTCGCCTTGTGCTCCTTAAAACGGAATAAACAGTGCGGACGGATATTCCCAAGACTTCGGCCACCTTGTTGACGCATTCACTTGTTTTTGAAACTTCAATGTTTGGTTCTGTAGATTTCACTTCAAACACATATTTGTAAATGTTCCTGACCCAAAGTTTCTCGGTTGCACTTAGAGCTACACGTGGCCTTTTTTCTTAGGAGATAAAAATGTATCTGCATCTTGTGATGTTCTTAACTGAGCATCCATGTCTTCGATGTAACAAACAAAAAAAGCTGACACGATTAACAAAAATAACAAAAGTAGGTAACGAAAAACAAACACAACGTAACAAAAATTTAACAATAATGATAACTAAAACAACTCCCAGTGGGCAAAGAAAAGTTATTCGTGCACTCAAAACACAAGTTAGAAGCCGAATGAGCGAATGACAAATGATATAAAATGGCGGACAAGCGTCATCGTAGCACCGTTACTAAAAACCAGTACCAACTTGAGATTTTATACAGCCTTTTATTTATATGAATTAGAAATAGAATTAAGTATGATCATTATGAGTTAGTTATGGAACGATTAGATTTTCTGTGAATCTAATCACATCCCTATTGAAATTAGGCGGTCAACATTATTTTACGGAATGACATTTTGAAACGTCATTTTACTGCAGCTAATAAAAAGTTTTACTTTAGTAAACCCTCCACTGGTTTACTGAGCTAAGACTATGACGGACTTTACTTGACCTTGACTATGAACTTAATGACGAATACCCGCTGGTGCGCTCAAAGGGACTCTAGTCCCTTTGTTCAAAACCACTGATGCGTTCAAAGGGACTGTAGTCCCTTTTTATGATCCGGTAGTGGGGGTACGCGGGACTCCAGTCCCTATTATTTATCACTTTTTAACCGTTGAAATAATAGCGATATACGCGTTTTAACTCGAATAAATATTAGTTGGAGCTTCCTTAAAAAATATTTCACGGTCCGACACTAGCTGTTTCGATTTAAAAAATATGTTTGAAGTTGATGGTCTATGGGTGGCGTAAACAAGACATTTCGCGTGTGGAGTGCTCTACGAATTTAAATGGTTTTTGTGATTTATTATTGTTATTTTGCAATAAAAACTTGTTTTTAGTGTATATTAGAACATAATTGAAGTGTGTGATAAAAGGTTTTAACCTAAAGGTAAGTGTAATTGTGTTTTTTCGTCACTTAATTGTGGATGTCTGTAACGGTAATGGAAATATTCAAAATGTCGGGCTACTTTATTTAATTGTAGAATTAATTCTGTGTAAAAATTAATCATTATGGCATCGAATATATAATCCAAAATAGTTTTCAATAAACATTTTTCAAAAAACTACAAAATTTTAGTGAAGATTACAATTTTCATTCATGTTCGTGTCCAAATCAGTCACCCAAAATGGCCTCCGAAGCCTAGCGGCCGAGTTCTTGGAATGTAGGTACGTCCAACTTGACCGTTAGGCTGGAGTTACAGTGAGAATTTTGTAACGGTCGAAGTACATTTTGAATTTATGATACCGAAATAAATTGTTTTATTTTAGATTTAATTATTATTTTATTAATTAATTTTATTTTATTTCTACGATTGATTGTGCGGTTTTAGTCGGTTCAAAAAGGAGCCATAGGGACTATTCGATGGTATGTAGGTAAGCTACTATTAATAATATCATGTTCTATATCGATTTATCGTGCGGTTTTAGTCGGTTCAAAAGAGCCTTATAATTTAAAATAAACAATAAACAATAGGGACTATTCGATGGTATGTAGGTAAGCTACTATTAATAATATGTTCTATATCGATTTATCGTGCGGTTTTAGTCGGTTCAAAAGAGCCTTATAATTTAAAATAAACAATAAACAATAGGGACTATTCGATGGTATGTAGGTAAGCTACTATTAATAATATCATGTTCTATATCGATTTATCGTGCGGTTTTAGTCGGTTCAAAAGAGCCTTCAGCTTACCATCAGGCGAGGTGAAGTCAAATTGTGTTGTACTTCCCATACATTGAAAACAGTTATATCTATATATTATTTTTGTATTTGCCTTTGACTTTGAATATAAAAACAGTTATGAAAAACTTCACACATTTACACCTGAATTTTACCACATGTGTGCCAATAGCCTAACAGATCACGTGATCTGTTGCTGTTACCCCAGTTCCGAGATTTTTTAGTTTGTTTCTTTTACAATCGCTGTTGTAAAAATATACAGAATAATGTACAACAAGTGTGATATATCATTGGAAAGAGCGTTTTTTGTAGAATAAAAATACTTATGATTTATTTCCTTTACTCAAACTTTACTGAACAAATAAACACAAGTAAGTTCCCATGTGTTTTTACGAAAGTGGTAATACCTACATTGAATCCCATATTTTTCTGCAAAAGAAATACCTATCGTAATAATGTTTACGTTTTCTGTTACAATATGAATTAAGCTTTCAGGTGTTAACATATTTTTAGATTACGTAGGTCGATAAAAATAAAATAAATCATTTAATTTTGCCGAAAAATTGTTCGCCGCCAGCAAATGTTTCGTCCTAGTCATAGGCCTGTAAATAAATATTTTTGTACTATTACATATGCTTTTTTTATATACTCCTATGTAGTAGGAACCTGTAGACAATTTAAAATTATAAAATACATAGGTTATCGATTTACTTTTTGAAATAAACACACTTAAAGTTGACATAGTAACAGTTTCAACTATCGTCAATGTTTACAGTCACATATAATAAATTCTTAAAAGAATTCTTATAAGATTCTTATTAGAATTGAAAGAATGACTCATAATCTTAACAAAAAATAACACTTCAGCGTCTCTTATCACTTGTAAAGCCATAAATTATTTTTTGTTTCGTAACTCGACCCGCGCGGCCGCGGAATGACGTCATCTGATCTGATGATGAACGCAGGAGAGGTATTAAATTAATCGGTTGAGCGCACCAGCGGGCTGCTTAATGTTAAGATCTTACGCAAATCATTTTTTAAAAATCTTCCCCTATTTTATCCCCCCACAATAAGAAGTTTCAAAAACGCTCAATAGCATATTTATTTATTATGAAGTGTATATGTTACCGGAAATGTATGTAATCCGTCATTGTTTACAATGTCTAGGAAATATATGTAATTCCTAAAATCGCACGGAAATGTATAAAATAAATTATATTAGACACATTTCCTAGGAAATCTATACATTGTCTAAATATCAATCGGCAATGTAAATATTTGAGGTATCAATGGGGATAGCGGGGCGAGGGGAGGGTATTGTTTGGTCTGATCAGGCGATCTCGCTAGTGCGCGTTAACTGTTTAACACCCCGACTCGGATAGGTTAGGTTAGGGCGAAGCGGAGCTCGGCTCCGCTTCGCTCCCGCCTTAGCCTTCGTGGTTATTTTTTTATACATTTCCTAATACGATATTGGAATTATATACAATTACTAGGAATTGTGCACATTTCCTAGGATATTTATGTATTAAATAGTTTTTGAAACAACATTTTATACATTTCCTAAATAGCTTCGGAATTATATAAATTTCCTAGGATTTGTATACAATTCCTAGATTTCATACATTTCCGGTAACATATATAATCACAGAGCAAAACAAAAACCCACCGAACTAGATGTCACTTCAAAGACAATATTTATTATCACACAGGTCAATCACCCGTAATATCAACCGTACCGAACCTAATAACACTCCGAGCGAGACAGGCAGCGGCACTACGAGCCGAGCAACGACGCGGTGCTGCACTAGTTGCATCTATATCTGTAAGAGATGCGCCTTTGTTCGCCGACTATGATAATCAAGTGTGGTAAGTGTAGATAAATCATTTATAATTGTCTGTAAGGTGCTTGGCGATTCGATATCCATTAGGGATATATGCAGGGTGCTTGGTTGGGGACCTCCACGCGGTGCACCCTGGGCAACGGAGACAGCAGCGCCTCTCTCCTAGGGCGGGAGAGACGCTGCCGCCTATGGCCAACTCCGACCGAGGCGAGGACGGCCCTGTTGAGGGCTGTTCAGAAGCTTTCCACGTGTCCCTCTGATTAGCAGAGGGCACAGTGGAGAGCAAGTAAGGGGCCATCTCGAAACCGGAGATGGCCCAGGGTCAGTCGGGGTGCGAGGGATATGCTCTATGGGTAACCTTACACCTCGGCGTCTTAAGACCCGAGACGGCGTGCGGTTTTAGTCGGTGCAAGCCCGACATAACCGCCCCCGCTGGAGACCCCCCGCTCTCCAGCGGGGGGGGGGGGGGGCGGTATCCGAAGGGATTTCCGCACGAAAAAAAAAAAAAAAAAAAGGGATACGTCTATGTAAGCCGATAAGACTAACTGTGTTACATCAATCTTCAAGCGTTTTTCCAACTCAGTTAGTAAGTAAGTAAGTAAATTCATTTATTGCACGAAACATGGTCAGGTATAAAGATGTTAACATCTAATGGTGTACAGCATGTCTCACAGAAATTTCCGCATGCAACATTGTCTATCAAATCAAACTATATAAGCGTTTTAAACAGTTATGATGCCCAAGAAATTGAATAAATATGTAAAATTAAGGCAAACATGTCAAAAGTTAAAGTGACTCAAAATCAAAATGACAAATTTACATATTGAGACCAAAATATTATATTTAATATCTTGGTCTCAATATGTAAAACATGCAAAGTAAACATGTCAAAAGTTAAAATAAGTCAAAATCGAAATGTCAAAATTACAAAATATGTCATAAATGTTAGGAACAGTCAACAAGATAAGATTATCATAGCAAGCAATAGTACAATTTAATAAACTAAATATTTCAAAGTCCAATAAATTATCCTCTGTGGCGTAGCGGTAGTGCATTCGACTGCTAAACCAAAGGTCGCGGGTTCAATTTCCGCTCAGTGCAGATATGTAAATTTGCATTGGTCTGGATTTTTTTATGTATAATATGTATTTATTTACAAAAAAAAGTATTTAAGTATGTTTATCCGCATTCTAGAACCCATATGACAAGCTCTGCTTACTTTGGGTCTAGATGGCGTTGTGTACTTCGTCGTACAATATTTATTTATTTATTTATAATTACATGTGAAACAATACTTCCCAAGTTGGCCTCGGCTTTGAGTCTAATTACAAAACGGTCGAAGTTCGATATTTTTCGTGTTTATTTTATTTATTTACCGCGGTAGCCTAGTGGTATGGGTTTGGTATGGTTTTACCATGGCACACACCAATGACTTTTCGATGCTTTTCGAAGTTATGTGTGTATTTATCGCAGGTTTATAAGTGCCCGGTTAATGGCAATAGGCTCGCCACCTATTACATTGGGACCTAAACATAAACTGGCGAAAAGTGGGTGCTAGCACCTCTGCCTACCCCTTCGGGGATATAGGCGTGAGTTTATGTTATGTTTATGTTATTTATATGGCGATATCGAAGTTCTGTAATTACACCAGGTTGTCGGACTTTCAGGGCTCCAACTACCCGTAACGAATGCCACAGCTGTTATGGCAACCAGGAGCGACGGCTTAACGTGCTCTCCGAGGCACGATACTTCTGGAGGAGCTTCTAGATGTAATCCAAACATGTTATATCCGTGTAGGGTGGCGTGGTGGGGCGGCGCCGGGGTCCGGGCCTCCGGTCGCTGCGGGGACCGCGTGGCAGCCCTACGAGGGAGGGCGCCTACCAACGCGGCGCACGCCAATGCTCTCCTACATGCTAACAACCATACTGTACGTTTGTTTATATATATGAGTAGTTTATTACTTCGGTTCGGTCTTAGTGATCCTGTAGTCTAAGGAATCTAAATATTATAGTTTTTTCAGGTCGACATACTTTTTCATCGGGTACCGCTCGGTAAAATCTACGTTATAACCAAAAGGGATCAAGAAAGTATAGGTATGTCGTTATGTTTGTATTGAATTTGTTTTATACACAGCAAACACAAAGAGGACGCGGCCTAAGCAATTGTACACTGTGATTCTCTTGCCTACCCTGACGTCATCACAGTAGGCGTGGCCTTAACCTTTTTTTTTTCGTGCGGAAATCTCTTCGGATACCCCCCGCCGGCCAGCGGGGGCGGTTATGTCGGGCTTGAACCGACGAAAACCGCACGCTGTCTCGGGTCTACAGGCGCCGGGGTATAAGGTTGCCCATAGAGCATATCCCTCGCACCCCGACTGACCCTGGGCACAGAATAAATAATAGTACAAGTACAGAAGACCCTCTGTTTTGATGTTCACGAATGCCGCCTTTTTACGTGCCTATTAATTATCATTAGCAACGGACCGCACGCCAGCCGCGCCGTCATTGAGTTCTATTGCCGGCGCGAAGGTCGACATTACTCCGCACCTTGCCGAAGATAGGGTTGTCATTTTTTTAAACTTCGTCGGTGGCAAACGAGCGTACTGTCCGCCTGGTCGTAAGCGGATACGGTAACTTTGCACTATTCTCTATTCTGTGGCGCAAGCATCGACTATGTCAGAATAAGGTACCCGTCAAGCACAACTATGCTTATTGCTTGGCAACTCTCGTTGCAGGACATAACGACACCCGTCACTTTTTCACAGTAGTGCACAAAAAGAGATAGGTACTTTTTTTTATATATGTGCGGAAATCCTTTCGGATACCCCCCCACCGGCCAGCGGGGGCGGTTATGTCGGGCTTGAACCGACTAAAACCGCACGCCGTCTCAGGTCTACAGACGCTGGGGTGTAAGGTATAGAGCATATCCCTCGCACCCCGACTGACCCTGTGCCATTCGCAGTGTCCCCTCTGATAACAGCAGAGGGGTACCTGGAGCGACCACCCCCGCGGGCCTTGAAGGCCCGCCATACCCCGACCCCCTCGTGCAATGGGGTCAGATGGCCCTGAAAAGGGCCGGTTGGTCAGTCTCTTGGCCGTTGACGTTGACGCCAGCTACTCCAGAGGACCAATCAATGATGCGTCATCGCCCACGTTGCCCAAGGTGCACCAAACTTGGAGGTGATCCAACCAGTCGCACCCCAAGAGATAGGTACCGGAGAGCGATGTGGCGGAGAACACATCGCTCTCCGTACTCCTCTGCTTTCAGAGGAGACAGGATGAGCGATGCTGTTAGTGGTGAGATGGCCCAGGGTCAGTCGGGGTGCGAGGGATATGCTCTATGGGTAACCTTACACCTCGGCGTCTGAAGACCCGAGACGGCGTGCGGTTTTAGTCGGTGCAAGCCCGACATAACCGCCCCCGCTGACCGGCGGGGGGGTATCCGAAGGGATTTCCGCACGAAAAAAAAAAAAAAAAAAAGGTAACTAATATAATTTCTCGCCCGAGAAAGAGTCACGTGTCACAGTTGGTTTAGACCGGCTGATAAGCGTTTTGTAGTCTAGGAGCTAGCTACCAAATTCATTAAAAAAGAAAAAACAATATATTTACTCACTGATTACTTGTTATTGGTTTACGTAAGTAAATACTAAAGGTAAAACGGGCGTGACCTGTATTTATTGCTTACTTAACTACAAATGTCTTACTTTTATATACTTTTTTTTTTTAGGTAGATTTCGATGAAATCGATCTACCTATTGGTTTCTTGACTACTGTCGAATTTAAAAAAAAAATCTTCATAGGAGGTCTAGTTATGACCCCCTGAGTCCGAAATGACCACTGGTCAAAAAGTTCATATATATATATATATGTATGTATGGTTCCACTTCCCAAAATTTGCGGCACTCTCACGGTCGCATTTTTGCCCCGATCGCTTTCAAACTGCGGTCAAAAATTGCTTGGGTGTAAACTTAGTTTAAGTTCGTGAACGGGTGGAATCCGGCCTAAGGGGACGGTAGGGCCTCACTTTTTGTGAAATCAGTTTTTCCTCAAAATTTCACGTTCCAGGAAAGATATTCGCACCGTTCTAATTTTCTCCCATAGTATACATGAATACCAACAAGTTTTAATTATAAACCTATAAGATTAAAACTTTAACTAAAAGTGGAGGGGGGAAAAACCAAAATTTTTCGGGAAAAAAATCATAACTTCTAACCGGTGAACATTCTTGCCGTCGGAAACATTTTTAATCGATAGGCCATTTTTAAGTCTAAAATAAATGTCTGAAAAGTTTTTCGCTAAAAGTTACCACTTTCGAGAAAAAAAAATTAAACATGTTAAAAAATTATATTAATTGCTTCACGAAATCTAACTGTGCGTTCCCCCTGCGGGAACGGTTTTTTTTTACCATCTTTAAATTGCCGGTTGTTAAATTTAATTATTGCATATATGCGAAACCTACAAAACAATTTTAATAAATATTCCACTGGGAAACTTGCACATGGGTAAGGTATATTTCTAAAAAGTTCTATAAGTTTGCTGCCTGGATTACTTTGAACACAATTTTCAAAATTTTCTATGAAAGTGGTTTCTAAATTTTGTACATACTCTATAAAATCTTTTGGTGGCATTTTTAAGCTGCCATAAAAACTAGATTGGTTGTCGAATGCTTTGTATCTAGTAAATAGGTTAGTCTCGTCCAAGCCTGCAACTGATCTTGAAATTTCATCTATTAAATCATTTGAAATTTCATCTATTAAAATCGTGCAATCCGAATTTTGGTCATTGTTTCTGCAACCCGCAGCAATGCAATATTTCGTTGCCCTTATTTTATACATCGCATACAATATGCGCTTGCGACGTTGGTATGCGGGAGACACGCTAACGAGTGTCACGGCCCACGGCGGGGCAACCACTGAATAAGCAGCCCCGGTGTTGCCGCCGGCATGTACTTATAATTTCTCGCAGATCAGCGGAGTGACCCCCCCCCTGCCCTGGGCCATCTCCGGTTTCGAGATGGCCCCCTAGGGTTTGGGAACCACGGTGTCCCCGTCTTGCCCCGGTTTGGGGGAGGCCTGCTTCTGCTGGGGTGACAGGCGGCCTCTCCTGCCACCCCCAGGCCTGCGCTCTTGGAGGACGGAGGTCGTTAAGCGACCTTAGGACCTTTTTTTTTTTTTTTTTATCGTGCGGAAATCCCTTCGGATACCCCCCCCCCCGCCGGCCAGCGGGGGCGGTTATGTCGGGCTTGCACCGACTAAAACCGCACGCCGTCTCGGGTCTTCAGACGCCGGGGTGTAAGGTTACCCATAGAGCATATCCCTCGCACCCCGGCTGACCCTGGGCCATCCCACCACCAACAGCATCGCCCATCCTGTCCCCTCCGAAAGCAGAGGAGTACGGAGAGCGATGTGTTCCCGCCACGTTGGGTATTGGCCGATCAATGCCAACCCTATGAAGGGGTGAAGGGGAAGCCATTGACCGCCGCCCAGGGTGTACCGGCCGCTCCGATTCCGTTCCCCCCGGACTGCAGCGGGATCGGAATCGGAGCGACACTCGAGGAGGTTACCCAACACACACCCCAGCGACCTTAGGACCTAGTACCCTTATGTACTGTCGGCGTTCATCCTGTGCATAACGCTCATAGCCTCAGAGTCTCCAAATATAATTCTATTCGATGCTAGATGGCGATACATTGTCTGCGTACGTCCCTGTTACATTTAGTGACATCTAATGAGATAGTTGTACTACGTGTTAAATTCGACATAGAATGAAGTAGTAGTTCTGCTATTGACCGGTAGATGGAAAATAAAGAAGTGGGCGGGATGTAACCCCTCTTCACCACACCCTCACCCCCGCAAATTGTCACGCGTTCTTTCACAAGGAAATCGAATTACAACTACATTTGCTTTGTGATTTTATAAAAATAATTGTATTTATAAAATAATACCGTGCATGATAATTGTAGTTGTTAATTTATCACTGTAATATTCCATTTTATTTTTTTAGGTTTGAAATTGGACGCAGAGTGCAACATAGTCCGCGTGGATCCGCATAGTGGCGCCGCCCGGGCTGGTCTTCCGCCTGCGGGCCACTGGGCGCTCACAGAGATCAACAATAGGCCCGTCAACTTGCTCAAGGTACGATCATACATACATCATGCATTGTGACTTCATACACTGTGACTATGAAATCACACTGAATGGAATAACAGTATTTTTTCAATCACTATGTATGGACGTTGCTACACACTATGAATCCCAACACTGCATACACTTTGACGTGACTTCATACAACGTGAATCCATACGCTCGTACTCCATTTACTATGACTGTGACTCCATACACTGTGATGTGACTTCATACACTGACATCATACACCCTGAATCCATACGCTCGTACTCCATTTACTATGACTGTGACTCCATACACTGTGATGTGACTTCATACACTGACATCATACACCCTGAATCCATACGCTCGTACTCCATTTACTATGACTGTGACTCCATACACTGTGACGTGACTTCATACACTGACATCATACAGTGACATCATACACCGTGAATCCATACGCCCCTTTCTCCATTTACTATGACTGTGACTCCATACACTGTGACGTGACTTCATACACTGACATCATACACCGTGAATCCATACGCTCGTACTCCATTTACTATGACTGTGACTCCATACACTGTGACGTGACTTCATACACTGACATCATACAGTGACATCATACACCGTGAATCCATACGCCCCTTTCTCCATTTACTATGACTGTGACTCCATACACTGTGACGTGACTTCATACACTGACATCATACACCGTGAATCCATACGCTCGTACTCCATTTACTATGACTGTGACTCTATACCCTATGACTTCATACATTGTGACTCCATATATTGTCAACCTATACAGTGTTACTATATAAACTACTAGCTGACGCTCTGGCTTCGCCCGTGACGTATTTTGAACCTCTCGTTGCACCCCTTTAACCCATAATTTATTGGTTTGCATAAAATGTATGGGTATCTTTATTTTTTTCATTTTTTTCGTGCGGAAATCCCTTCGGATACCCCCCGCTGGCCAGCGGGGGCGGTTATGTTGGGCTTGAACCGACTAAAACCGCACGCCGTCTCGGGTCTACAGACGCCGGGGTGTAAGGTTGCCCATAGAGCATATCCCTCGCACCCCGACTGACCCTGGGCCATCTCCGGTTTCGAGATGGCCCCCTCGGGTTTGGAAACCACGGTGTCCCCGTCTTGCCCCGGTTTGGGGGAGGGGCGCTAGTCGCCCCACTGTCCCAGATGTATGGGTATCTACCGGATTTAGTGATATTGATGGTTACTGCTCCGCTCCCTTGGCTATTAGCGTGATATATAGCTTATGACACTCACAAATAATGTAACTTTCTATTAGTAAAAGAAGTTTCAAAATCAGTTCAATAGATCTAGAGATTACCCTCTACAACCTCTAATCTATATATATATATATATATATATATATATATATGTGTGTGTGTGTATATAATATTAGTATAGATAGATGACTCCATTACACTATGACTTTATACTGTTTGGTTTCATACACTATGACTTCATAGATTGTGACTGTATATTGCAACTTTAGTCTATGATTTAAGACAACGCTTAACACCAGAGTTAACATTAAAAATATATATAACAATTTAATGTACTTTTTTCTGTCTTCAGGGTGGAGAAGATGACATGAATCGTCTAAGCAGACACGGGACTGAGGTTTCTGTTCTCATTCAGCCATCTCCTTTAGTCAAAAAACTGCGTTCCGTGCTCAAAGGAAACAAGAACTTACTGGGACTAAGATAAGACTCATTTTAGAGGCTATTCGACTTTACCACAGTTGTGACAGACGTCACAACTATGACGTCGTGTGTCGTGTGACGTCTGTATTCACTAAACAGAGTACCCATCCATTAATCCAAGATCCCGGGCTTCCCATACCTCACTTTTTTAAGAAGGATAAAATGTATGGGATAATACAGTGTAGGTATGTTCCTTAAAGTGTATACATATTTGCTAGCTTGTCCCGGCGGCCATTTGCCAGTAATCAGGAGCTAAAGGTAGGTAAAAGTAGTACGCAGTTCATTTAAATTTGTAGTGCTGGTTTTTACATATATGTTAGAAAATATTGTTAAAAACTCATTATGAACATTTCCAACATCGTTCCGTTACCAGAACCCTGGAAGCTCCCAAAAAGTATTTAGTCGAAAATTAGATCTTTCCTTAAGTTTGCCGTATGTTACTGTTGCCCAGAATTCTTTCTTTATCAGTGGCACTATAGAATGATGTAATAATATAGGTATTTTTTTTTTCAAAATCATCTGGTTTGATTCTAGTCGGAAAAACTAAAACTGTGTCATTTGGATTTTGGAAAATCAATATTCCTGGCCAGGAAAAAATGTACTCTGTATTATTGCATCATTCGATAGTGCCGCTAATAAGGAACGTAACGTTCTGGGAAGTAATAACATACGGCAAACTCATTCTCATCTCATTTTTAATAAAACATACCTACTTACCTTTAGCGCCTGATTACTGACAAACTTCACCTCGCCTAATGGTAAGCTGAAGGTAAAGTCTCAGGAAAGAGGGTCACCATTACATACACGTACCATGTTAAAAATGGTGGCACTCAGCTTGACGGCCTCATAAGAAGAGGACTAGTACTGCGACCACAATCCCCCTGCCCGGCTATGCACTTGCTGACCTCTGAACGCAATCAAACCGAAATTACACTGAATTACACTGAAGGTACCTACATACCTACACTACATTATCCCATACATGTTATCCTTGTAAAAATAACAGTGAGGTCTGGGAAGCCCGGGATCTTACACTACATATCCAAGTGTCTGTTAGGTAGAAAAACACACAAAGAAGGTACTTCAGGAAGAAGATTGAGTCAGGCTAAGATTGGCTTGCTTTGGTTTTGTAGAGCGTTCTCTCTATCGCACAGCTAATGTCTACAGCTTGATATCTATTTAGAGTAGTTAAATCCGAAGCTATAGTGCTTTTGGAGGCTATTCCTACAGGGTTACGTGGGAGTGTCTTATTAAAAGATGGCGTACACTTATAACGTTTATTGCCGGTCATACAAAATGTCTCATAATGTATAACTTATATATTAGTCACTAGAACACTTGATACTAACTAGGAATATCTATAAGTGAGCGAGTTTATATGTGGCTGTCTGTAGCAAGCCTCCAGTATGAACTGGCTTCACAGAGCGCGAGCGCTTCGTCGCCGCCCAGCAAGGAATTTGCTGACATCGCGTCTGTGACGCGACGCCGCTACAGTGCTAATCTACATGAAGCAAAGTCGGGTTAGTGATATCCTTCAAGGGTGGACCGATTTTGATGATCTTTAATATATTAAATTACATTTGTCTCCACCTATACTGTGCTATTTTGTGCTTTTTTTGCGGAAATCCCCAAGCGGAGGTGGTTATGTCGGACTCGAACCGACCAAAACCGCACGCCGTTTCGGGTCTTTAATACCGCGGTGTAAGGTGCCCAAATAACCCAATATGGAATACCATTTTTTTATATACTACTACTTAAATAAGACTACTGCTAAAAAATAGTTCAGTATTATGTATTACAACATAAAAATGCAGATGGAATCAAAATTTTTTTTGAGAACTGTTTTATTTACGATAAAAATCGACATTAAAGTTTGATTTAAAAAAAGTACGCGCCATAACGGATCCCGTGACATGTGATGTCACACCAAAGTAAACAGTAAGCGACTTAAAGCACGTTTATATAATTATTGAAATTAGTTGCAAAAATAATGGTTTATTTTGAGATATATTTATAAGATAAAAGTGAAACATTATTAGTAATTATTCCAGTCGATTAACACTAGGAAATGCAGACAGCCTGTATTGAAAAACTCTGTTTACTTATGTGTGACGTCACAGAGCGTTTATAAGCACGTGATCAAATCTAAAAAAAAGTGAGATTTTAATCTTGATTTTTTAACAAAAAAGAAACTTATTTTATATTGAAAATTAATAAAATATGTTTTTTACGGTACATTTTATTAGGATGACAACAATTCGTACAATATTTTAATATAGTCAAAATGCCTATTCCCTCGCACCCTGGCTGTCCTTGGCGTCCTATGAGATGGCCCCCTCCGGATACTGTGCCTATACTATCAATTAGGATAATAATATGAGACATTCACAAAATATATATGATAAGGTAGCCCACATAACTTCATTCTCAGGCGGAACGAAGTTTGCCGGGTCAGCTAGTATTTTGTAAATAAAAATAGTTTCAACATGATATCAAACTGTCAGTACGATGGGTGATAAAGAAAACGCTCTATAAAACCACGGTACAACAACAGGACAGACTGCAGAGCAAACACAGAGAGGAACACACAGCTTCGTGGTTAAGGAGTCGGCCTTACGATCGACCGATCCCGTGTTCGAATCTTGGCCATTACACTACTGATTTGAATCCACTCCTAACATAAGTAATTTAGCTTAGCTGGAGGGGTTAGGGAAAAATTTGTAATTTCGGTTACTAAAATACTTAAAATATATTATATAGACACTGAGGTTAAGACACTAACTAGTCTGATAAGGCGTGTGACCTCAGTTGAGAGTCACAGTGCACAGTTACTTAGTAAGCCTTCTCTCTGTAATTGCTCTTTGGGAAAGATCCTACTATAACAATTTTGCCGCTCATTTTCAAACTTGGAATAGTCAATACAGCGCCTTTTCATTCTTAAATCCATTCTATTTGTTAAGATCTTTTTGTAAAAGGAAATCGTCCTTCTAAAAAAAAAATTGGCAGATAACTTAAATTGCCAGGAGTAAAAATAAATTTTGTTATGTTTTGAGAAAATATATAAAATAAATCAAAAAGATCACGGTATAACAGAATTCCTTGGAAAGACTGTATATTCCTTTATGTAGTTTAAAGGGGTAGACAGAGCAATAGGCATTTGTTTTTGAAAAATTTAAGCTATATTATATATTATTTTTTTAACACAGGAAGCCAATTTGATTAGAATATTTAATTGATCTCTTGGAGTTGGGAGGTCCGACAGAGCGAGTCCGCGTAGAAATATGATTCCATTTTTGGTCATATCTCCGGTTCTACTCAACCAATATGTAATTAAAGTCTTATGTACATGAAAAATAAATTGCGGCACATTTGAAGTCTGACAAGACCCTTCTAATAAAAAAACGGCATCAAAATCCGTTAAGTAGTTTTTTCTCCATCCATCCATCCATCCATCCATCCAAAGCAATTTATTTGGGTTCAGAATCGCTAATTTAACTTGACATCATTACCCCAATGAAAGATTAAAAAAGATGTATAGTTTTTGAAATAGTCGCATCGTGCAGGGAAAAAATATTCTTTGTTTTTAAGTCGGTTCAAAATAATGAATTTTAGAAAAAAAATACATAAACGTATCATTAAAAAAAAATTACTTGTATAAAAATTATTTGTATTAAAATTATTTGTATGAAAATTTTAGACTGAAAGTGATAGTCTATATGCCGGTTTCTATATTCTATCTATAGATTGTTTTCTTTGCTTAACAACAATTTGTATTACCAACAACCAGGGCCCTGATTCAGTAAAACGCGTGATTTCAATTTGATCAGAAAGAAAAACGCCAAAATTCTTTATGATTTGTCAAAACAAAAACATTCCTACGTCTTCAGGTCATAGCTTGATTCGTTTTCAATTTATTAGATTTTGAAATTTTAATGTTAACAACAAACATTGTTCTAAATGTACCTGTAGGTAGATGACTTATAGAACCGCGGCTTTAGAATATGTATGTATGTAAATATACCTAACTAATGTAAGGGAACAATTTTAAAAACATTTTCTAGTAAATAATAAAAATAATAAATACAATTTTGTATACATTTTACAAAAAATATACATAAAAGACCTAGTGATATGCAATTTTATAGAACTTTTTTCTTAAAATAAGTAAAAGTTGGGTGTTAAACTGCAGATATTAGTAAACAAATCATTATATATTCTTATTTAGTTTATATTTATAAACGATTTGTGTATCTTATATTAAATATAAAATGGAGGAAGTGCTATTAAACCTTGTTTATAGAAACTAGCGTCACCAAATTCTCGCATATTATGACTAGTGATGTGCCGGATCGTTAAAAATGTATACCCGCGGTTACGGATCCGAATACGGATATTTGGTGTCAAGATCCGCGAATACGATTTTTTTTACTCAATAGATGTCGGTGCACGTGACTTTGATACGATAGTTGAGGCCACTTGACGCTTTGACAGGACATGTTTCGACTTGCATTGCGCGGATCTTTCTATAATAGGATGTGATTTAAAAAAATAATTTGAACGGAATTAAATAGCGTTTCATTGCTATAATAAGCTCCTTTATATAAAATATTATCTATGTATTGAAAATTAATGAAGTAAAAGATCCACTAAAAATAATCGTATAGTACTATCTTCTCTCTAACCGCGGATACGGATATCCGGTACATCACTAATGTCCGTTAGTAGGCAATCGCGTTGTAAATGATGTTGAACTTCTGTACACCATTATGGCATACAATTTGTAGCTGCGAGGCATTTCCTCTTGCTTATAAATTCCGTGATATATAATTATTATGTTGACGTTATAAAAAATCATCAAAGTTAGTTAAAGACTACTGAAATACACGATCTCGCGATGAATCTTTTAAATTAATATATTTATTGGCAGATTAGTATTTTATTACGTTTAGTTGTTTTATGATTTCTATGCTGTTTAACTTCACATTTAAAAATATAAATAAAAAATATTGTTTAGAAACAAGCTTTTATTGTTTTTTTTTGTATTAAAACGAAAATAGTATTTCTATGCCAATGACTTCTAAACAATGGTCTCACGGTTCTTGGGTGAGGCGGTGTTGAATTTTGGATTTTGAATTTAGAACGAGAAGCAGAAACGAAATAAATGAGTTAATGAATTCGGACACCTATCTGTATATGCAAAAAAATATGCCTTTTTGAAATATCATCTCATTGACAGCTACAAAGAGTTAGTGGTCGGATTGTGGTCTTTCGCTATATGTACCATTTTATTTGTTCCGTACAGCCAGCCCAGTAGTGTATACATACAAGTCATTGTTCTATGCGAGGTTTGTGTTATGCTGATTTTAAAAGCTTGCATCGCGCAAATTATTTATTTTTCTTCTCTTCAGCACAAAAAGGGCGCCTATATTTGAGTTGAAGTGATTCGAATTTTCGAACACATTCTGTTAGAGGTTTTTTCTTATTTAAATTAGTGTCCTTGATTTGTAATTATTTCATGTGGGCAGTTACGATAATTTCTTAAGTTCAGTAACCTCTGTTTTATGTATAATAAATATAGTGTACAGCACAATGACATGCTAGTTCTGCAATTATACCCTTTGTTAAGTTTATAGACTTAATTGTATTATTTTTATCAATTTTACATAGTGTGCTGTTTGACAGTTTTCTGACAGCCGTTTCAGATTATTTGATCAGTATATTGAACTCAGAAAATATAGTTTGTTTTCAAATTACATATATTCTATATATATATACATAAATTTATACATATATTCTCGACTTTATACCTGCAGATGGGCAGAGAAAACAGCCCGCTATTTTCTTAACATAAGACGACAAAACGCTATCTTAACTAGTGGTGTGCCAGATAACCGTATCCGCGGATATCCGACGGAGAAGTAAAATCCTTATCTGTTACTTTTATGGCGATACACATTTTTACGAAGTATAAAATCAAGAGGAAGTACCCGTATTGAAGGGCACAACTGAGGAGCATGTATGAAAATAAAGTCGAAAATGCGATAGAAGTATGTCAGTATTGTAATAAGTGAGAACATGTTGTGGTTTCCGCCTACCCCATTGGGAAAGAGGCGTGATGTGAATGTTTGGAGAGGTAGCTTAAACTTATAAATCTGAGTGTCAATCAGTCAGTCAGTCTGTGTATCAATTTTCATATTAGTTTGAAGACTGTCTTACAGCCTGTTATGCTAGTTAATACTAAATACACATATCTCAATTTTGTGATCGAATCTCTAATTATGTAAGCCAGCAATACAAGATTTATGAATTATATTGTGTTTTATTCTTCCAACCATTATGTTACGACCAATGCAAGAAATGCAAATAATCAAGACTAAACTGACCGGACGTGGTCGGTTATTCCCAGTTGCCCCCACTGTCGACGCCACCACTATTGACAAATGGGATTTCTTTCCAAAAAATGTCCCACTTGCCACCACTGGTGGCGTCACCAGCGGTGGCAATTGGAAATGGTCACTCTTTTTGTTCCCAGTTGCCACCAGCGCAGCGGTGACAGATGGGAAAAATCATTTGATAAGCCCCCGGCAACGGACACTTGGGGAGGACACCGTGCGGTTTTAGTCGAGACACGACAACCACCCCCGCTGGCTAGCGGGGGGGTATCCGAAGGGATTTCCGCACGTAAAAAAAAAAAAAAAAGCCCCCAGTCACGTCGGACTAGTGGAAGGTGGAAGCCTGGAATGTGTACACAACCCAAAGCCAATTCCGTCGATGAGACTTTATCTGCTCAGAAACACGACTTCGACGCAATGGGTGTGTACTTTGGGGGGTTTGCTGGATTGTGGATGTCGTCGTGGTGCTGTACTTAAGCGGAACACTTATTATGGGCAGCCTCGAAGAGTACTTGAATTTTCCAGAATTAAAGAGAGATTTTTTCATGTATCTTCATTTATTCCTTGTGAAGAGGAGAGAGCACTTCTCGCTTGACTTTCTATTTGCCGACTGAGGTGTCGAGTCAATTTACAGCGGTTTTTTATACTCTTAGTCCAATTAATTCGAATTTTCTAATTGGCCGATCGAACTCTCGCGGCTCGTTAGTGACACCGCGGCTTAACGACTTTTCGCGGATATACCCTAATGGTCGATCGGTCAATCTTACAATTATGTGTTTATTTTCTATTTACAATGATTTATATACCGTATTATGTATTCTAATAGGTAGTAGAAATAAGGTGACACGAAATAAGATACAATTTACACTTATAGATCGGTAAACAATGACGATTTCTTCGTCGCAAACTTATAACTATTATACACGATTATTCCTACAGTTTTTTGTTAAATCAGTTTAATTATATACACTATTACTTATGTACTAACAAATAAGCTTATATACTAGTTGTTCTGCACATTCTCCCCCCGTGAGACGCAGTCACACTTCTTCGCGTGCAGAACTCGTGTCTTCGGTCAGCAGGACGATCAGCTTCCTCACCGGCCGGCGCAGCACTCCTCCCTTGGTCTGGATGTCCACGGTGCGTGTCACGTTGTCAGGCCCGGGGTACGTTGCGATGACTCGTCCTCGGATCCAGAGGTTGCGGGGTGCGTTGGGGTCCACCAGTAAGACCAAGTCATGTAGGCTTACTGGGGGTCCTCGTCCGTGCGGCATGCGTCGGTGCTGGAGCTCCGGCAGGTACTCGCGGAGCCACCTGGTCCAGAAGAGGTCGGCCAGGCGCTGTGCCGCTCTCCAGCTGGATCTCGATGCGGCGTCCTTTTCAATGAAGACGCCCGGCTGCTGTACTCCACCGGGTCCTCCCAGCAGAAAGTGGTTGGGAGTTAGGGCTTCAGGGTCCTCCGGGTTCACTGACACATGCGTCAGTGGGCGACTGTTGACGGTGTACTCTACTTCGGCAAGCAGAGTAGATAGAACTTCCTCGGAGGGCCGTCGCTCGTGCAGTGTGGCGGTGAGTGCTGTCTTTACTGAGCGCACCATCCTCTCCCAGGCTCCCCCCATGAAAGGAGCGCCGGGTGGAATGAAGCGCCACGATGTCTTCTTCTTGGCTGCTTCTTGCGAAGTTGCTTCGTCGATGGCTCGTCGCAGCTCGCGGTCGGCTCCCTTCAGGTTGGTCCCATTGTCAGACCAGATTTCTTCAGGACATCCTCTTCTTGCCATCATGCGTCGGAGAGCGGAGATAGCGGAGTCGGTGCTTAACGAGTTTGCTATCTCGAGATGTATGGCACGTGTTGTGAGACACGTGAATATCGCGACGTACCTCTTCTGATTGGTACGTCCGACTGTCACTGTGAGTGGGCCGAAGTAGTCAACCCCTGTGTGTGTGAAGGGTCGCTTGTGATGAGCCAGGCGACACTCAGGTAGATCACCGGTCCTCGGGTATGGCGGCGCTTGAGTCTTGATGCGGCAATGTAGACACTGTCGTAGTAGTGAGCGTGTTACCGGGCGTAGGCGTACAACCCAGTATTGCTGTTTGCACTCGTTGATAGTGGCTTCAACTCCCGAGTGATGCAACTTCTTGTGGGTGTGTTGAATCCACAGCCTGACCGTAGGGTGATCTCCGTCTAATATCACAGGCGTCTTGATGTCGTCGGATACGTCTCGAACGGCTTGTATGCGGCTTCTCAAGTGCAGCACTCCGTTGACAGATACGGTGCTTAATTGATGAAGGCGACTTTCTTTCGGGATCACTCTTCCTCGTTGCAGATCTTCAATTTCGCTGCTGAAGGAGTCTTCTTGTGATGCTCGCATGAGGAGGTCTTCGGCTGACCGTAGGAGCTCGGCGGTGATAGGTATGTACTTCCTATCGGCGCTTAAAGTCCTTTTCAGTACGGAAGGTGATGCTGTATTCTTCTGTGGTGCCTTCTTCCAGTCTGGATCTGCCTTAGAGTTTTTCTTAGTCCGTTTGTAGTTGACTCGTTCCGATTTTCGTCTGCACAATTGAATGAACTGTAAGACTCGAGCTGTAGCGTAACGTAGTCGGTCCCAGTTAGAGAATCGGGTGACTACCGGCAGAGCTTCAGATAATTTTTCTTTCTTCTTGGTACTTATAGTGTGTACCCTTTCTTCTATATCTTCGGACTTGTCTTGTCGTGATGTATCTCGTGGCCATGATTCTTCTGATGAGTAGAGGAAGTCAGGGCCTCTGTACCAGCGATGCTTCTGGCTGAAGTCCGTAGGTACGTCTCGGGTGGCGTCGTCTGCCACGTTCATCTTCGTGGGGACCCATCGCCATTCGTTCACTGTTGAGCTATCTTCTATTGCAGCTAGTCGGTGAGCTACGTAGGGCTTGTATGAACGCGAACCTGTCTTGATCCATGTGAGTACCGTTCTGCTATCCGTCCAGAAGGTCTTCGAGTCAGGTTTTCTCTCGTGCTCTTCTATGACGGTCTCGGCGAGTCTGGTGCCCATCACGGCGGCTTGAAGCTCCAATCGAGGTATTGATGTGAGCTTCAACGGTGCTACCGTCGCCTTTGCAACGATGAGCGATATGTTGACTGCCCCGTTCATGTCTTCGGTTCTCCAAAACAGTACTGCTGAGTAGGCTGACTCGCTGGCGTCCGTGAAGATGTGAAGCTGGAGGGACTTGCTGTCACTGTAGTGTAGGTATCTTCTAGGTATGGAGATGTTGGCTAGATTCTTCAGGTGTTCTATCCAGTCCTCCCATTTCACTGCTATGTCTTCATTGACCTCTTCATCCCACTGTGTGCCGTGTCTCCAAATTTCTTGAAGCAGCTGCTTGGCCCGGATGGTGACTGGTGAGGCGAAGCCTAGCGGATCGAATAGAGACATGACGATCCGAAGAGCTTCCCTCTTGGTGGGTGTCTTCTTGTCGCAGAGTGCCGTCGGGATGCGAGTGAGATTGAGGTTGAAGGTGAGTTCATCGGTGCCCGGCTTCCAGATCAAGCCTAGTACTCGTTCAGTTTGTTCTTCGTTCTTGTACAGCTCCGTGTCAGTGTCTTCTTGTGTGACACCGAGGGCTTCCAGCAGTTGAGGTGAGTTAGATTTCCATTGTTTTAACTCGAACTTGGCTTCCCGGTGTATGTTTCGGACGTCGGAGGCGATCTTGATGGCGTCTTCCAGCGTCTCGAAGCTATCCAGGTAGTCATCAACGTAGTGTTTCTTCACTATTGCGGAGACTGCTTGTGGGTGCGTGGCGCTATACTTCTCAGCATTAGAGTTCTTCACGTATATTGCCGTAGATGGTGAACTTGACGCCCCGAAGATGAGTGATGTCATCCTGTATTCTTCTGGGGGTTGGTTGTCACGACGGTCGCCACGCCACAAAATCAAAGAAGAAGATCGAGACGCACTTAGGTACTCCTAAGTGCGTCTCGATCTTCTTCTTTGATTTTCACTTGAAGAAACATTTCTGCGATGTCTGCTGTCACTGCTATGGCGTGTTGTCTGAAGCGCATCACTACACCTGGTAACGACTGGAGTAGGTCTGGGCCCTTTAGAAGAGTATCGTTGAGAGATACTCCTCTCGTCTTGGCAGCGGCATCGTGCACGACTCGTATTTTTCCCGGCTTCATAGGGTTGATCACCGCGAAGTGTGGCAGGTACCAGGTTCTATTCTTGTTCTTGCTCGGCGGCGCCAACTCAGCATATCCTTTTGATATTAAGGCTTCCATCTGTTCGTTGTATTTTCCCTTGAAGCTCGGGTCACGATCCAATTTCTTTTCTATGTTGTGAAGTCTCTTCAACGAGTTCTCGTAGTTGTTCGGAAGCGAAGTTTCTTCATGTTTCCATAGCAGGCCAGTCTCGTATCTTCCATCTTCGTTGCGGACTGTATGTTCTTCCAGGATGCGAGATGCTTGCTCATCTGGATCTGTCTTCGGCTTCCGAGGATTGAGGAGCAGATTGTCAGTCTCGAAGTGTTCTTTCACCAGTTGTTCGAGTCGATCGTCTTCTGAATCTTCAATTGCGTGGGTGACGTACTCGATGCGGTGTCCTAGGGTCCTCGAGTCGCTGCCGTGGAGCACCCAGCCTAAGGGTGTTCGGGATGCTACTGGCTGGTCTGGTTCGCCCGTTCTGGTCTCGGACGTCACCAGCAGGTGCCAGTTATCTTGACCGATGAGGATCTTAGGTCTTGCTTCTTCATAGGTGAGGTCGTTGGTGATATCTTCGAGATGACTGCACCCTCGTAATTGTCTATAGGTGACCCGTTGAGATGATACTTTGAAGTTCTTCACTGTTCTGGCTTGAACTTCTTCTTCAGCTGGATCCTTAATGCCTCGTATTTTCAATGAGACTCTTCTTGATTGTTGATCAGCTGTCTTCGTACTGTTGATGGTCTCGACCCGCAGTGGGTCGATAGGTCCCGTCGCGCCGATCTTTTCTGCTACGGTGTCGTCGAGTAGTGTGACTGTTGACCCGTCGTCTATGAGCGCGAAGGTGTTGACCATCCCTGCTGGCCCCGTCAGTTGGACCGGCAGTATCTTCAGGAAAGTGGTCTTCTTTCCCGTCCACGCCGAGTTGATCGTCTCGGCCGTGTTCGTGCTTTCTTCTTCTGTGGAGTCCCTTTTTCTTCTGTAGTGCAGCAGGGTGTTGTGCAGTAGCTTACAGCCGTCGATGCCGCAGCGTCGTTCTCTGCAGGTGTGTTTCTTCTCCATCTTCTGTAGACATCGGAAACACAGCCTGTGTTCCTTGGCTAAGTCCCATCTTGCGTTGACGTCAGCCGTCTTGAACTGCTCACACTTGTAGATGGGGTGTTGCTCGTTGCAGATGGTGCACGTCTTGACCTGCTGCTGGGCTTCCATCACCGTGTTGATCCTCTGGGGGCGCTTCTGTTGATGAGTGGTGTGCTGGACTGCTAGGTTTTCAGGTTGAGCGTAGGGTCCGCATAGATCTGCTTCTCTTCTCATGAACTTCTCGAACTTCAAGAGGTCCGCTATTTCCCTCGGCTGAGCTGCTGCGAAGTCGTAGTACCTATACTTGAGAACAGGTGTAAGTTTCTCAACCATTGATCTTGAGACTTCTGGGTTGTATAGGTAGTGGATGCAGTTCAGCGCCTTGAGTGTTGCCACGGCGTTGGTGACCCTCGTTGAGAAGATGCATATGTCCCTTGGTGATTCGCTCAGTCTTGGTAGTCCTCGAAGCACTTCCATTTCTGTAGTTGCTATTGCTTCAGGCCTCCCGAATCTTGATTCTAATGTTCTGATGATATCAGCAGGCTGCGAGTTGGTGATGAGGAGACTCTCGACTGCCTCCCTCGCCTTCCCCTTGAGGTTTCTTCGTAGCCTGTTGAGGTTTTCCACGGTGGTGTAGCCATCTTCTGTTTCGGAGTAAGCTGCCTTGAACGGCAGCCATTCCTGGTGACTTCCACTGAAGATTGGTAGCTCGATGAACTTCGGTCGCTGGGCTGCCTTGATCGCTTGAGTGATGGCGGTAGCCAGTTCGCTGAAGTTCTGCTGCTGGGCTGGTGGCGCTGCTGTCGGCGTTGGTTCACCTGGCCCCTGATGTGGTGTATCGGCGATGGCCAACATGGGAGGAGGTGGTGATTCGTGACGGCTAAACCACTCGCCGACCTTCTCCTCAGCTGCCGCCGACACTTCTTCTTGATTCAATTGTTCTATTTCTTGATCTTCGTCTTCATCTTCTTCCAGGGCGGCGATCTTCGCTGCTGCCAATTCTATTTTAAGACGAAGTAATTCTTCTTTTGCTTTTGCGATCTTCGCGGCTTTGCTCTTCGAATGCACAGATGAACCCCCCTTTACCCCTTTCTTGGATGGTTGTGGATGAGGCGGCTGTGACTTGCTATTCTTCCCTATCTTCTCTGTTCCAGGTGCCGTTGCTTTCGGACCTGGTGCTGTAGCTGACGGTGGCTCGATGGTAGTCACCGTCTCGGTGCTCGTAGTTCCCTCCGTTGTGGTGTTCTCCGAGGTAGACGTTTCCGTGGTTGTCCCGGATTCGGCGGTCCCCTCGGTGTCTGATGGACCCTGAACGGAGGCGGCTTTACGGCTTCTTTCTTCTGATCTCGTAGTCGGCATCTTCAATTTTTCAATTCTTCACAGTGGAAAATTCAGGCACGCACTCTTCGAGACCACCCTCGTGTTCCACTTAAGGTTTTCTTCAATGTTGACTCCAAATCCGGCTCGAAGGACCAAAAATGTACACAACCCAAAGCCAATTCCGTCGATGAGACTTTATCTGCTCAGAAACACGACTTCGACGCAATGGGTGTGTACTTTGGGGGGTTTGCTGGATTGTGGATGTCGTCGTGGTGCTGTACTTAAGCGGAACACTTATTATGGGCAGCCTCGAAGAGTACTTGAATTTTCCAGAATTAAAGAGAGATTTTTTCATGTATCTTCATTTATTCCTTGTGAAGAGGAGAGAGCACTTCTCGCTTGACTTTCTATTTGCCGACTGAGGTGTCGAGTCAATTTACAGCGGTTTTTTATACTCTTAGTCCAATTAATTCGAATTTTCTAATTGGACGATCGAACTCTCGCGGCTCGTTAGTGACACCGCGGCTTAACGACTTTTCGCGGATATACCCTAATGGTCGATCGGTCAATCTTACAATTATGTGTTTATTTTCTATTTACAATGATTTATATACCGTATTATGTATTCTAATAGGTAGTAGAAATAAGGTGACACGAAATAAGATACAATTTACACTTATAGATCGGTAAACAATGACGATTTCTTCGTCGCAAACTTATAACTATTATACACGATTATTCCTACAGTTTTTTGTTAAATCAGTTTAATTATATACACTATTACTTATGTACTAACAAATAAGCTTATATACTAGTTGTTCTGCACAGAATGCAACCGGGAATAACGCTAAGGTGATGATGATTACGTTTTATTGTTCCTTCTTCAACTTTATGTACAAGCTAGCTGTGCCCGCGACTTCGTCCGCGTGGATTTAGATTTTTTAGGGTTTTAGTTCTTTTGCGTGGAACTCTTATTATTTTTCTAAAATTAAAGTAACCTATGTTACGCCTTGTAAGATTACCTATCTACCAGTGAATGTCCCGTCGAAACCGGTGCAGCCCGTTCCAGAGTAAATCAAATTTTCTTCTCAATTTTGCAGGTTTTCATTTTTTGCGTGGAAAACTAATAATTTTTCTAAAACTAAAGTAGCTTGTCTTACGCCTTGTAACATTACCTATCTGCCACTGAAAGTCCCGTCAAAATCAACTCAGCCGTTCCAGAGTAAATAAGATTTTATTCACAATTTTAGGGGTTTTAATTTTTTTGCGCGGACCCTTAATTTTTCTAAAATTAAAGTAGCCTATGTTTTTCTTTGTAACATTACCTATCTGTCAGTCAAAGTCCCGTCAAAATCGGCCCAGCCGTTCCAGAGGTTACCTCTTTCATGCAGACAGACAGGCAAAAATTTTAAAAAAATTGTATTTTTGTTATAAGTATCGTGTTACATTAATGTGCAATAATAAAAAATCTGTTATTTTAATATTAGAAATAGAGAAGCTCTTATACGCGGCATAGCCGTTTGTTGGTGGCTGAACTCCTCCGTAACCACTCGCGCGATCTTGACCAAATCTACCACGGTGATAGTGTGGACACTGAGGAGTGTTTTGAAGCGAGATGGTTCATGTCCGATTTACCATTGCGGAATAATAACCGAAAAACAGTTTGACGAACGCGCGGCCTTAGCTAAGCGCGACCGTAGTAAGATGTCTTATTTTCAAGGAAGAGTCGTGCTCGCTCAGCTCAATTTATTTCAGTCGCTCCCTGCACTGAATTCCTAGTTTATTTCTATAGATAAATATTTATTTATATCTAAGATTACTTTAAAAAAAAAAACCACAATGACGATACCGGCATTATCCCTTATTAGTACAGTAGTAGGTATTGTTGTAAGTCACCAAGTAATTCTACTACGGGCTAGCTGCTTGTGCCCGGCGTCACTCGGGCAGGAGCCGACTTTGTGCTCAGGTGAATATTAGCGAATATATTGTAGGCAAGCGACTTTGTTTTGTAGCCACTATTTGATTAAAGAGGATTAAAAAAGATGATAGTCACAAAGAAAGCACCTTCGTATGAAAACAATGCGATAGAATATTTATTTCAGTGAAATATAATTAAGTCTAAATAAAAATCCATGTCCAAAGCAGAGTATTAAATACCAGTGATTATAAATTTGATTGTGTCTTTGCATACACAGTTCCATTTTTTATTAATTTGTCTATGTCAGATTTTTTATAACCTAGTTCCTTTAAAACTTCTATCGTATGTTGTCCAGGCTTTGGTGGTGGAATTTTCCCAGAAGACGTGGCTGGAGTGCTTGATAGTTTCGGAGATGGCTCCGGAACAGCGTAGTCATCAACATCCCTATAGAAAGATTTATCTGACGCTCTATACTTGTGCTTATCCACCATATCTAATTCTACAACTGGAGTAACACATGCATCTAGTTTATCAAATATCTCACACCACTCGTCTTGAGTTTTTGTCAAAAACACTTCTCGAAATTTTTGCTTGTTAATTTCTGTATCACCACCTATTTGCATGTATTCATCTTCAGACAATTTCAATCCTTTTAAAAAATTTGAATAGAACTGAGGCTCTATTGCTCCTACAGCCATAAATTTACCATCCTTGGTTTTATATGTCCCATAAAAAGCTACTCCTCCATCTAGAGCATTAGTGCCAGGTTCACCAGACCAAATTGGTAATTTTCTCGACTTAAACAACCATGTCCCCACATAAGCTGCTCCCTCAGTCATACTAGTATCTACAATTTGGCCTCTGCCTGATGTAGTTCTTTGAAATAATGCTAGAACTATACCCAGAGCGCAGAGGACCCCACCTCCAGCGAAATCACTCAAGAGATTCAACGGCGGACGAGGTGGTTCTTGGTTTTGGCCGAGTAAAGACAATATACCAGACATAGCAACATAATTTATGTCATGTCCTGCCTTATCCTTATAGAATCCATTTTGACCATATCCTGTTAACCTTGCATAAACTAGACGAGGGTTCTTTTTTAATAGAACTTCAGGGCCTAATCCAAGATTTTCCATGACACCTGGGCGATATGTATCGAGAAGAACATCTGATGAAGCGCAGAGCTTTTTCACGACGTTTAGACCTTCAGGATCCTTTAAATTTACAGATATCATTCGTTTTCCGTTACACAGTACTGCGAATGGGTTTGCATTGATCTGCAAAAATAAATATTTACGTAGAATGGGTTTTTATTATTATTGATATTTATTTCTTATTATCCTACCCTAATTATATCATAAGATTTAGATTCAGATTTAGAACGGGACTTGAACCCGCGACCAGTCCCTTATAGGGGGTAGGGGGTAGGGGGGGGATAGCTTAGCTGGTCAGAACCAGCTAAGCTATCTAGACACGTTCCAGATATTCGAAATTCTCCGAGATATTATATACGTCTTTAAGGCGACGCTGGAGCCATCTACCGTAATTCTTGCGAACTACGGAAACAATGAATAACTTTAGTCATTTTGAACTTTACAGTTTTTTTACGATCTAAATCTTTAGAAAAAGTAAACATACAAAATGCTTAAAAATTTAATTTTACTAATTATATAATGTTTTATTATGTAGGTAGGTACATCATCATAATCATCCCATCGCTAATCCCATTGGCATCATAACTTGCACTTTGAAGCCTGGGGTCAGCTCTCCTGATTTGGCATATCTTGGCTTTTACAGGACCAACTGCCATGTGACCTTACCCGTTCCTAAACCTCGAGAGAAAAGCATAGCCTTCGTCAGAGCTTCCTCCTTTAAACAGCAGGTGTACTGGCGAAAGTAAGGACCTACATCAAATTAATAATTATGTAAATAAGTACCTTTTTTTTTCGTGCGGAAATCTCTTCGGATACCTGCCGGCCAGCGGGGCGGGTATGTCGGGCTTGAACCGAGTAAAACCGCACGTCGACTCGGATCTTCAGTCGCCGGGGTGTAAGGTTGCTCATGAAGCATATCCCTCGCACCCTGACTGCCCTGGGTAATCTCCGATTTCGAGATGGCACCCTCTATAAGTAAATACCTACTTACTTTTTGAACTACCGTAACATTAGCGCCGAAATCTGTTAATATGGTCCCACAAAGTGGTCCTGGAGCCAAGCCCATCATCTCTACTACTTTTATCCCCTTGAGCGCCATCTTTTTTCAATCTCCTGAAAACAAAAACGTCGTGTGATAATGTTGCATAGGTTCTCTATTGTGTTACCTAACTTTTTATCCATAATCTAAAATGCCATAATTTTTTTCGCCCTCACGCGCCTACGCGATTCTGAATTACACTCTAGGGGTAGGGCAGTCGGATTTACAGCAATATAAGGCTGTCCCGGCTCTGGTGGGTCTTTGGCGGTCCTACGCGAGCTAATCGTCGCAGACGGCTTTCGCTCACCACCACAGCCTCTGCTTGTTGGCCGGCTTCGCAGGTCAGCCTCAGCCGCGGCGGTTCGCTCGCAGGCTCCTGCACTACCTACACTCTCGGGGTAGGGTAAGGACCCAAACTGTAACCGTAATAAAGTGTATTAACACTGTTTTTTGAAACTGTTTCAGAAGAAACCCATTTATAAATGTAACAGATACGAAAGTTTGTTAATAAGTGTAACAGAAATAACGTCCTAAAGTACTTGTCGGTGTACAAAATACCTTTATTTAAAAAATTTGATTATAAATATGATAGGATAGTAAATTTGGCAACGTAGTATTTCGGTTAACACTTATTAACACTGTTAACAGATTGATATCTGTCACATATATATAACACACAGTTGAAAGTGGTGACGATTAACAGATTCAAATAAGTGTTACACTTTCATTCTGTAACCTTTTCATAGTGTAACCCATATAATTATGTACCTAACCCTTATGAATGTGTTTTAAGTCTCTGGGTAGGGTAGGCAAGACTGCAAGTTGCCGAATCTACAACAATTCGATACTGTCAGTAAAACCAAATTTTCAGCAAATGTTTCAAGACTAACAATTTTATTATAAATGAGCATTCGGAATAATAACATATCTATAATATAAAAATGAACCGCTGAATGTTTTGCTAAGCGCAAATCTCGAGAGCAGCTGAACCGACTTCGCTAATTCTTATTTTTTTATAATATTCCTTGAAGTACGAGGATAGTACTTACGGAAAGAAAAAAATTACAAAATTGCCTGAAAAAAAAACACTTCTACATTTTCACTTTTTAATATTTTCTACCTGACCCGGTGTCCCGAACAGCAGAATAAGTATTGAAAAAAACAAAAAATCCACTGTTAGGCGGTACGAAGTTCGCCGGGTCAGCTATTAGATACAATACAATACTTAGGATATTTGACTTTGAAATTACCAGATTTCAATATTATCGATATTACGACCGAATAGTTTTAAAGTAAAGATAATTATTATCCTACTAATATTATAAGCTGGCTGTTGCCCGCGTCTTCACCCGCGTAAAATTCTGGTCCCATTCCCGCAACCCGTGGGAACCTATTCCCGGGATAAAAAGCTATAGATAGCCTATGTGTTATTCCGGACTATAATGTACCCCTGTGCCAAATTTCAGCCAGATCTGTTCAGCCGTTTTTGCGTGAAAGAGCAACAAAGATACATACATACATACTCAGAAACTTTCGCGTTTATGATATTAGTAGGATGTGAAAGTTTGTGAAGATGTTTGGATGTTTGTTACTTCACGCTTTAAGGGCTGAACGGATCTGGCTGAAATTTGGTCCAGGGATGGTTTATAGTCTGGAATAACACATAGGCTATTTTTTATCCCTAGAATAGAGTCTCATGAGTGTCGGGAACGGGATCAGAATTCCACGCGGGCGAACAGAGAGAACACAGCTAGTATAAAATAAAATTTCGAATTTTTGAACAATTTGATTACTGACATTTACAGCAAATAAATACGTTTTTGTATTTGTCCGATAATCAGTAGCCACAATATTGGATAATGATTTTCGTACAAATAAGTTTAGAAGAAACGGACTACCTGTTGCATACCTACAACATTATGAATTACCATAATTTAAATGATATTTATTGTTTTCAAAAACCGGCCAAGTGTGAGTCGGACTCGCACACCGAGGGTTCCGTACAAACCTGATTAGAGACCTGATTATTTGATATGAATTTCAATTTAATACCTCTACGCGTACATGAGAAAAGAAGTAGTAACTTTAAAATTTTCAAAAATATTTTTTATTATTATGATGTAACTAAAAATTTGCTGTTTTCGCAATGTTTCCTTTATCTGTACTATAAGACGTTACTTCGTACCAAATTTCAAGATTCTAAGTTCACAGGAAGTACCCTGTAGGTTTTGATTCCCGTGCGAGTTTCGAAAATTTGCGGAAATTTGCGGCATAAACGGCTGTATCTTTTGATTGCTTTGGCTTAGAAGTTTGATTTTTACACAGCTCCAAGGGACAGTAGACCTGAGTATTAGATAATTTCAGTTTGATACCTCCACGCGTTCCTGAGAAACACGGTCTTGACAGACGGACGGACAACGAAGTGATCCTACAAGTGTTCCGTTTTTCCTTTTGAGGTACGGAACCCTAAAAATATTATGAAGATAACAAGTTATGTCTTATTAAAACTGTATAAATTGACATTCTAATATTGCAATTATTTTTATACTGCTGTTAAAACGACGCACGTGTGCGACAAAGTTTACGTACCCATCTTAAAAAGTCACATTTAATACAATCCCGTTACTTAAAGTCTAAATTTAATGGAGTTTTGAAATTCAAATAAAAACATTTAAGAGAGGCACATATTCTCGTGCTTCGTATTCGTATCGGCGGATCATGACGCCAAATATCCAGATCGATATCCGTGGATATACGAATTTAGCGAACCAGAGGAGCCAAAATATTGACAAAAAAATCCCAATTAGTTAGTAAGTAGCAAAATTAGTTTTACAATAATGTATAGAAATTTGCCCAATTTGTAGACATCTATGATTACGGCTCCACTCCTCTGGATAGTAGCGTGATGATATATAGCCTATAGCCTTCCTCGATAAATAAGCTATCCAACCCAAAAATCATTTTTCAATTCGAACCAGTAGTTCCCGAGATTAGCGCGATCGTCCAAACAAATAAATAAACTCTTCAGCTTTTTTAATATTAGTAAGTATACATAGGCAATTATTTACTTACGGTTTATTTATTTGTATTACGGTTAATGATAGCCAAATCAAACGAGTTCAAAAGGTACAAAAGAGTAATATAAACACCTTGATAGAAAGGTCAAAGTCTAAGCACAGGTAATTTAAGACACTGAGTAGGATTTGTTTGTTATTAACTTTGAGTATTAATATTGTTACTACGGGCCATACGGGCTACAGGCCTCGCTTATAATCGGTATCATGTTTCAAGTGAAGAAATTTGGTGTCTTATCACACTTATTAAGTTTCAGAAGAGTTTCTTGTATCAAGAGGTATTATTATTGTAAAGTGCGTTCCCTTCCCACCACAGACTACTAACGGATACGTGAGTACTACGTTCCACCATGAATGATGAATGCCATGAACCTTTAAGTCCATAGATTATTAAATATATATACTAGAAATATGTATAAGTAAGTATAATGTTTAAGTTTAAGTCCCACATGTTGATAATATCAATTTTCTAGTATATATATAATAATCTATGATATCAATGCATTCACATCGTACAAACATGAACGTTTTTCTATAGTCTGTGGTACAAACACAGCTGACGCCGCCGGCTGACCATAGATATAAGAAAAAGCGGCCAAGTGCGAGTCGGACTCTCCCATGAAGGGTTCCGTAGCAGTAAGTAACATAATATTGCTTTTTTTAAATTTTTATATTTGAGTTGATTGGTAAATTAATTAATAAATTGGTGATGAAAGGTAAACAGCGGTTTACGATTTATGACGTAAAAAAAAACTACTTGCTAGATCTCGTTCAAACCAATTATCGGTGGAAGTTTACATGGTAATGTACATTATATTTTTTTTTTAGTTTTATCATTTTCTTCATTTTTGAAGACCTATCCATAGATACCCCCACACGTATGGGTTTGATGAAAAAAATATTTTTGTGTTTCAGTTCTAAGTAAGTAAGGGAACCCCAAACTATATTGTTTTTTTTTATTTTTGTGTGAAAATCTTATTGCGGTTTACAGAATACATCTACTTACCAAGTTTCAACAGCATAGTTCTTATAGTTCCGGAGAAAAGTGGCTGTGACATACGGACGGACAGACAGACCGACATGACGAATCTATAAGGGTTCCGTTTTTTGCCATTAGGCAACGGAACCCTAAAAATAATTTTAAAATAAAAATAATTTGAAAAAATAAAGAATTTGAAAAAATAAAGAATTTTATCTACACGACAGAGATTAAAAAAAAATTATTTGTAGAATAGAATGTGGTGGATTTTTTTTCATTATTTCTATTTTACTGTTCTACTATTGACAATTTTTTTTATTAACCAACTTCAAAAAAGTGGGAAGACCTGAATTCGGTTGTCTCGAAGTTCTCTTACGAAGCTGGTAGATAAAATTAAAGATATATTCTAGTCCAAAAATGAAAAAGTCGCACAACAACTTCAATCAATGTCTACATATTATGTATACACTTCTCCAAGTACTATTTTATAATATTAGTACCTACCTATATTGTAATGGTAGTGTCCTAGACTAGACTAGACTTCTTGGAGCACAAATGATTTAATCAGTAAAATTATATTTTCACTGCAGGCCTCGCTTCCAGTTGTTTTAAAGTTCTTTTCTGTCAAGTTATGAAATTTGGTGTTAAGTTATAAAATTTGGTGTTAAGTTTCGAAAGACCCTGTTATGTTACAACTTTTTAATAACTTGATGTCCTTGTATTGTACCACGGAGGTTTTATTTATGTAAAGCGCGTTCCATGTAAATATTTGGTTTTACATGCATTTTTAATCGTACAAGTGAGTGCTCCGTCAGGAGTAGTAATATTCTGTGAGTGAGTGTTTTCTATAGTCTGTGTTATAACCACAGCTGAAATTGACAAATGAAATGATTGATAAAAAAAACATACCTATTGGTTTGGTTGAATTTTTTGTTGAACCTAGCTTATTTCTGTTTTAATTTTTTCTTTTTTTATCTTCAGTTCAATTGGTTTGAATGTTTACGTGTTATTAGTTTTATATTTCATTAAAATGAAATCAAAAGATAATAAAAAGAATTCCCACCAGTGTCAAATTTGCCTGAAAGTTATTTTCGGAAGTTCATACAAATTTAAATCACATCTGTATCAACACAGAAGTGTTAATGCTAGATTCAAATGCTCTCACTGCTCAAAGGAGTATTTTAGACGTGACGCGTACGAGAAGCACTCAGCAGTGCACACGGGGGTGAGGAGATATCATACTTGTGATCATTGTGATAGAGGATTCGTGGACAAGCGAAATCTGATAAGTCACTTGAAAATTCACGATGAATATTTCAGTAAGCCCAACGTGCAGTATAACTGTATGGTCTGTGGTGCACGTTATTGCGAAGAACGTCTTCTTAAGTATCATATAAGGAAACAACATTTTAATTTAAATGCTAAAGATGCTATTCATGACGATAAGAAACCAAATGAAACATGGGTAGAACGCGTAATCCAGTCCGAGATATGCGTCGAAATGACAAAAGTTAACGACAACACTATCATCATAAAAAAATCGACACACACTGAGAAATTTACTCCAATTAAAAAACCATCACAAAAGACGAAGTTTCGGGAATATATCAGTTCTGTTTTCGCGAATGCTGATACGTCTCAGTATTCTAAAGCTGTATGTGATTATTGCAATAAAGAGATGCTGAAAAAGAGTCTGCAATCACATATAAGAGAAAGACATCTGAAGCTTAAGAAGTTTAAGTGTGAAAAATGCAATGTAAGTTTTAGTCGACACTATCAAATGGTAAATCATAATTGTGGTAAAACCCGGCCGAGGCGGCCGCGAAAATTCTAATTGTGTTATTTCAGTTGAGTTTCAGTACAAATAGAAACTTCAACACAGCTTCAAGCATTCAAATTATGGCAGGCAAATTGGTGAAGCCATTCTCAACTACAGTGCTAAGCAAACATATCAGCATTTATATTTTTTTCCTTTATTGTTATTTGCATGATAGAAAGAGTTGTTTGTGTACATCAGAGGAACAATCCTTTAAAAATATCAAATAGTGAGAAGAAACATTGATCATGCCAGTTTTAAACAAAAAAAAAACATTATTTTTTATATGTATAGAAGACTGTATAGGTAAAGTTAAGTATTTAAAATTGGAATGTATTTTAAACAGTGACAGATTTCCCAAGAGGCCTAGGTCTGAGCCTAGAGGCGGTCATTTATATGGTGTGGCTATATTTCCTCTTCATGACCTAACTGAACTGGGATATAAGAATCATATCATATATCTTATTTGAAAAGAGGTCAATGGATACTACACAGCCTAGGCTAAGAATGCTACTCCGCTTCTGATTTTAAAATATGGTTTTACATTTATTAATTATTTTTAACTTACTGCATGCTTATCATAATTGGGGTAATTTTATTTGGTAAATTCAATCATCATCATCTCAGCGTTGTGTCCTGATTGAATCCAAGGCCTATACTTTGGAGCTCGGGGTTCACTTTTCACTTCCTTCGCCACTTTGCACGATGTTGGGCATCCATGGTAGTGAGACCATTGGCACGCATGTCATCTCTTACAACGTCAAGCCAGCACTTCTTGGGTCTCCCCCACCTACCGGGGCCCGGTGTAAGTGCCATGACCAGACATTTGTTACCCACATAGTCAGGTGGCTGCAGCAATTTTGATAAATTTAATAGATGCTAAATGTTAAATTGGCGTCTATGGGCCCAACCAAGATATTTGGGGCCCAAGCAAACCTCACCTGCTAGCTGGTACACCTGCCGATCAACGGTGAGGCTCTCGTGAAGGATTTCTTCTCAGAGTTGGGAGGTCAGACGGCAGTTACTCAATTAATAGCCAATAATCCAAACAAAAAAGCAGACCCCAGGCCCAAAGTGGAAGCTTTGGAGGCAACCCGAATGAATGTTAGCATTAAATAGAAGAACCGAAAGGCATATAATTATGCCAGGATCATAGCAAGTGGAAAGATGTCTCTGCCTACCCCAATGGGAAAAAGACATGGCTGTATGTATGTAAAGTAAAATGATGCTAACAGTCTCATGGGCCCAAGTTTGAAGCTTCTTATTATTGAATTTACCTACTATTCAGGAAGCCCCATTGCATGGTACCGTAGACTCTTGTACCCTTGAGGAATGTAATGAATAGTTTTGGTCACATCTCAGACTTTTGTTTCATTGTTTGACGAGACAATGTAAAGACTGAATTAGAAACCTTCATTATTATGACTTAGGTATTATATAATTTTTTACAAAAAAAAGTGTCAAGTATAACATCCGCAATCTAGAACCCATATTACAAGTTGTTAAGCTAACTTGGAGTCTAGATAGCGTATTGTAGTCCTATATGATTATAACCTTAAGATAGTTTTTTCTCAAGTGCACAAATTGAAATATTATGTGATAAGAACTTTTTGTATTTGACATGTTAATATTTTTATTAGCTTTATAGTCTGTTCTATTTCTAGTTATAGGAGGGTAGATGACAAGGAGAAAATACTCCTTTCATTTGTTCAAAATATGACGTTTGAATGTTTGTATGTAAAACGCCGGACAAACAGAATGGACGCGCGTCCTAGACGTGTCTTTGTAACCCTTCCGCTCACCTTACAGAGAAAGGTCTAGGACGCGCGTCCGTTCTGTTTGTCCGGCACCTTAGTTTGTGAAGGTCAAATCTTGCAAACTGAAGTAAAACCACTTCCTCTTAGTCTACGGAGTTGGTATTTTCCACATTGGTCCAGTTCCGATGACAATGCATTTATATGGTGCGCATGATCTGAATTGACATCCAGGATTGGCTTCAGTTATAGAAAGTTTTCAACGGTCAACAGCATAGATACGAAGTTTTGCGTACTTACCTGAGCAATTTAAAAGTATGTTGTTACATATAAATTGGACAGGACTTGAAACCTGGACCAGCTACTTTCTTGAGGGAATTCTCTGACAAACTGGGCTATCTGGAATCTGGATACATCCTGTGTATTTAAAATTATCCTATACATACGTCTTCGGGCGAATCAGAAACATTTTGAACAGATTTTGTAATTCTCATATTAACTTGTAAATAATTTGACATGTTTTATAGACTGAACTACATTGCAATTGTTAACTATGATTGTGTATTCTGATCTGTCATATTCATATCAGAATACTGACATGGCATTGCATGACTACAATGACTTCTATGTACATTTCTAGACAGGCTGTTTAAAACAAAAACCTGCCAAGTGCGAGTCGGACTCGCCCATGAAGGGTTCCGTAGCAGCAAGTAAAATTTTCATATTTGAGGTGATTGAATGAAAGGTAAATTGCGGTTTACGATTTATGAAACATAACATAACACATAACAACATAAACTCACGCCTATATCCCCGATGGGGTAGGCAGAGGTGCTAGCACCCACATTTCGCCAGTTTATGTTTAGGTCCCAATGTAATAGGTGGCGAGCCTATTGCCATTAACCGGACACTTATAAGCCTGCGATAAATACACACATAACTTCGAAAAGCATCGAAAAGTCATTGGTGTGTACAATAGTAAGACCTGGGATCGAACCCGAGACCTCGTCTCAGCAGTCCATTACCCATAGGTACCACTAGGCTACCGCGGCTGGTGGTGGGCACGATTTATGACGTATGAAAAAAAACTACTTACGAAGTAAAGAAACGAGATCTAGTCTCGTTCAAACCAATTTTCGGTGGAAGTTTACATGGTAATGTGCATCATATATTTTTTTAGTTTTATCATTCTCTTATTTTAGAAGTTACAGAGGGGGACAAATTTTACCACTTTGGAAGTGTCTCTCGCGCAAACTATTCAGTTTAGCAAAAAGTGATATTAGAAACCTCAATATCATTTTTGAAGACCTATCCATAGAGTATGGGTTTGATGAAAAAAAAAAAACATTTGTGTTTCAGTTCTATGTATGGGGAAAATAAAAAAAAAATATTGTTTTTTTTTCTATTTCGGTGTGAAAATCTTTATGCGGTTCACAAAATACATCTACTTACCAAGTTTCAACAGCGTAGTTCTTATAGTTTCGGAAAAAAATGACTGACATACGGACGGACAGACAGACAGATATGACGAATCTATAAGGGTTCCGTTTTTTGCCATTTGGCAACGGAATCCTAAAAATTGTGTCGCGGTTTCGGGGTGAGGCGGGAAAGGGTCTCGGAGTCCCAGATACTGGATTAATTAGTAACTGAATTTTGACGCCTATCATAGGAATAGCGCGCCTTTTTGTAGTATCATCTGTATGAAAGCTCCAAAAAGATTGATGGCCATGGATCGCAATGCATGGGTTTATGGACATGTCGATGCCAATTTTTGAATTGATAACTTCTTTAGACGCATTGAGCACTTTTTTGTGAAAAAAATTATGGAAGTCGTGTCATCGTCACCGAACGCTTCCATGTTCAAAAATATGAAGTAAAAACTTCTTTATCTATAACAACGTCCAAAATTATTTTGTTCTGACCTTGATGTGTCGAAGTGTCGAACTGGTTCATAATGAACAACATAAACTCTGTAAATATTTTCTGAGGATTCAAAAAGTCACAAGTAATTGTTCTAGTTATTACTTCTTGTCGGCACTCCCGGGGTGCCACTTTTTTTTCCATGCAGGCATTCTAGTAGCATACATAAAAGCAATGACTTACCTATTAATTTGTTATTTTATTTCCAACCATAGCACAGGGAACCTCAAATTCTCCCTACACCCACCAGTGGGTTAAGTCAGTGGGTAGACGACCCGTCCACTTACTACTTACAGTTACATGCATGTTATTTACTTAAAACTGTGCCTTAAATAATGTAATATTAAGACGTTATTTATACAATGTTATTATAAACAGTCTATACATATTATCACTATGTAGGTATATTAATAAAATTGAATATGAAAATAAATGTGTTTTACTTGCCATCTATCTACTGCTCATCATGACAGCGTTAGTCCCGGTTGCGTCCAAAGTTCGGGGCCCGGGCTGCGCTAAATCCTTCTCCTTTTGGTTTGGCTTATACAGCTTTTATGAGAGCGACTGCCGTATGACAAGGCAATCCCGACAGTGAAGCCTGCGCCGGAGTCTCGTCCGTCAATCAACAGGTGAGGTTAACTCGGGCGCTGAAGATTGTAATGTAGCCCCATGCACACCTAATACATCGTCGTACGCAGTACGACAGTGCAAAATACTTTTTTTTAATTTTTCGTGCGGAAACCCCAGCGGGGGCGGTTATGTCGGGCTTGAACCGACTAAAACCGCACGCCGTCTCGGGTCTTAACACGCCGGGGTGTAAGGCTGCCCATAGAGCATATCCCTCGCACCCCGAAGTGCAAAATACCTAAGTATATTTCAATAGTTGTAGCACACTACCATTCGGCATAGCCGGGCAGGGGGGATTGTGGTCGCAGCACTAGTGGGACCGGTGGGCGTCACGCGGTGCTGCGACGACAATCCTCTTCTGATGAGGCCGTCAAGCTGAGTGCCACCATTGTTAATATGGTACGTATAGGTATGTAATGGTGACCCTCTTTCCTGAGACTTTACCTTCAGCTTACCATCAGGCGAGGTGAAGTCAAATTGACGTGTCCTAAACATATAAAATCTAGGGCGGAAATCACACAGTGATTGTCAAACTTCGGGCCAAACTTAGATATTTTTGTTGCAGTATTTTTATTCAAAATTACAGACCTTAGGCTTTATGCATATTATTCGACGCGTCTTTATACATTGAGCAATAAATATGAAGAAAATGAAATCAAATCAAACGTCTTCATTGTCACTCAAATGTCAAAGTCAAATACGCGTTACTCTGATAACTCGAAAGAAACTCACTTGTAAAAGTTTTTTAGGGACAATTTGTATGGTAGGTACCCGAAACCTTGAACGTACAAACCCCAAAATCTAATCAGTTCTTCCCATTAACCAAACAAGATGATTGGCGAAAGAATTTTTGAAATCGGATAAGTGGTTCTTGAGTTATTGCGTAAACAGACATCCAGACCAACAGACAGACCGACACAAAAATTTTTTTTGCTTAATTAGACTTAGAATCATGTGAAACGTCGAGAAAAGTGATAAAAAGTGGGTGTAAGATTTTGATTTTTTTTGCGTGATTTTAAGACTTCGGTGTCCACCTGGTTGGTGGCCCGAAGTAAAAAAAAAATCACTTCATTTAAACAACTTCTAATAAAATTGACGTAACGATTTGCAACCACGGGGAGTCCCTGCCATTCAGTACAGTGAATCGAGCTCAAATTTTAACACTATATACTTATAACCCGCATTAAATTTATTCCCGGGCGAAGCCGTGACCCGGGCCGCTAGTCTTTACTCTAATTATAAAGAGGTAAAGTTTGTGATTTAAGTTTGTAGGGGGTAATCTCTGGATCTAATGAACCGATTTTGAAAATTCTATTTACAATAGAAAGCCGGGCTATTCCCAGTAGTACTACCGTATAGTGTTACCAGTAGTACAGTAGTATTTCGGAGAGTGTGCGCTGGAGTTGCACAACTTGATACCTCCTCCAAGCCCTTTCCACCAACGAACGACCAGACGCACAGCGACGCGCCAACGCTACATGGTGGATATTCCACTCATACGCACGAAACGTTTCGGCGACACATTTATTATGCATACTGTAGTGTTCGGACCTCGTTCGATCACTAGAATTCGTTGACCTGGCCATCATGTGTCAGAGTTTAAAAATAAAGTATTTTGTATTTGAATTTAGCTTAGGGAAGAAAAACAATTGCTTGGTGGACCAAGCGGCTGACAGCGGGCGACTTGGGGCGCCGGCCTCGCCCGCTGCCCGAAGAGAAGTCCTAAATATACTGATTGTAGGCTCAGTCCTTGAGCAGAATCCGCGATTCCCTACAGTTCGTTTTAAACATAAACATTTGTTTTTTTTTTTAAAGAATATTTGTAACCGAAATTACTCCCTAAACTCGATGTAGGAAGTTTTTAATTAATTAAATGATAATATAAAGTTTAATCCTTGTGTTTTATCTTTTCATCAACACGAGGTATTGTGGCGTCCAACCCCCGGACGCTACAGCACGTGGAGGCGCTGGTTTTCACAGGAGTTGGTGGAGCGCTGGTTTCCTGCAGCACGTTGGCGTTTCCAATTGGAAACGCCAACGTGCTGCAGTGTGCAGTGGAGTGATCGATCCCGTACCATAAGAAGGAAGACGTCGTGCGACATTGGAGCGACGCAATTATCAGTATCGTTGTGTTTATTTGCTTTTATGTGCTGTTATGTGCCCAACTAGAAGATGGTTGAGATAAAGAGGTGCAATGGCTATGATGGTGGCTTGTTCCAGAGTGTCTCAAGAGATTTCTGTGCTATTTTCGCCATTGATAGATGTCTGCGGGTCAATAGGGCCAATAAGGACTATAAGTCTTAATAGAATTATAATCCACGTAGTAAATAATGTGTTGTGTGAGATGTATAATTAATATTATGTTTTCTCTGTTGATTCTATGTGGTGCGCTGCGGAAGATAGATAGATTTTTTTTGTTATATTCATGATGTACTAGCGTAGGAGTTAGGCAATTATTTTTTCGTCTAATGTTGAGAGTGGGGATCTAAACTTTGTAAGAGAGTCAAGTCGCTATGGACGTAAGTGCCGGCGATGGTTGAAAGTTGGTTTTTAACCAGACTTCTCTTTATGAAGTAAAGTTCTCTTTCTCTTTAATGTTGATTAAAAAGTAATTTAGTAATTCGTAGGCGATGTAAGAGGTTTATAATTACATATGCATAATGTGTAAGGATAAGTCACTTTATGTCATCTTTTGTTTTTTAGTTAGGTAGCTCTTAAAAGTACTCTGTACTTTAAGTCCCGTCAGGACAAACCTTAAAATGTGTCGTCAAGAGACACCAAACTAGTTTATTTAGAGAGGCCAATTGTGGTCAGGCTTCTTTTAACCTGGGTTTTTTGCCTGGCCAAGAATGAAGCAATTTTTCTTTGTTCGTGTTTTTCAGTATTTATTACAGTTTAATTGCTATAATTTGAAATTCTAATAACGATTATTAATTATTACAAAGATTGCTTGGTTATTCCTATTGTAAGCGACAATTCGCTTAAATTTTTTTTTTGTGTCCCAGATTTAGTATACCTAGGGCTTCAGTGTAGCTGTCACATGTCATGGCCTTGGGCGTGGCTGGATGTAGTGTTCGGACCTCGTTCGATCACTACAATTCGTTGACCTGGCCATCATGTGTCAGAGTTTAAAAATAAAGTATTTTGTATTTGAATTTAGCTTAGGGAAGAAAAACAATTGCTTGGTGGACCAAGCGGCTGACAGCGGGCGACTTGGGGCGCCGGCCTCGCCCGCCGCCCGAAGTGAAGTCCTAAATATACTGATTGTAGGCTCAGTCCTTGAGCAGAATCCGCGATTCCCTACAGTTCGTTTGAAACATAAATATATTCGCGTAAAACCTCCCTAAACTCGTTGTAGGAAGTTTTTAATTAAATAAATGATAATATAAAGTTTAATCCTTGTGTTTTATCTTTTCATCAACACGAGGTATTGTGGCGTCCAACCCCCGGACGCTACAGTACTACAGCTAAGGAGTGGAATTGCCTGCCTAAGTCTGTGTTTCCAGAAAGCTATAACCTCGGAATCTTCAAGTCTCGAGTGAATAGGTTCCTTCTAGGCAAACGTGATCCATCGTAGACCACATCGTCACTTACGATCAGGTGAGATAGAGGTCAAACGTGAGCCTATCATCCATAAAAAAAAAAACTATTAGGAATATTCATTCCATTAGACTTACCGATAGTAAGACTTGTCTGGTATAGAAAGCCATATTATTTATGAGTGTCATAGACTATAATCGCATCACGCAAGGAAACGGAGCAATAATCAAGATGTCAATACAAATAAATTACGGGCTTAAAGGTATTATGGGTTAAAGAGGTGCGACGGGGGTTCAAAATAGGCCACGGGCGAATCCGAGGAGGGCCATCTGGTTAATTATATAGAGATGTAATCTCATAATGGACCTAGTTTGCGTGCTGGGCCCATAATCTATACAAATAAATAAAATTAAAGTTTCTGTTTGTAATATTAAAATAGTAAATTTTTAATGAATGTATACACGATACTTATAACAAAACCTGCCTGTCTTTCTGTCTGTTTGAAAGAGGTAATCTCTGGAACGGCTGGGCCGATTGTAAAGGTACTGTCACTGGGAGATAGGTAATGTTACAATGCGTAACATAAGCTACTTTAATTTTAGAAAAATAATTAGAGTTCCGCGCAAAAAAAATAAAACCCACAAAATTTTGAATAAAATCTGATTTACTCTGAAACGGCTGGGCCGATTTAGACGGGACTTTCACTGGCAGATAGGTAATATTATGATACGTAACATAGGCTACTTTAATTTTAGAAAAATAATTAGGGTTCCCCGCAAAATAACTAAAACCCTAATAATCTAAATCCACGCGGACGAAGTCGCGGGCACAGCTAGTCTATAATAAAACCAACAGATGCGAGGCTACAAAATTATTTCAGTGAACAGTTAATTACAGCAGTTAATTTACATTTATCAAACCAGGTGGCACTAGTACTTAACAACTATTATAATATTTTGTTACAAAATTTTCTATACATACATACATATAAATAAAATTGGAGTGTCTGTTTGTAATATTGAAATAACCGTTTTTTACTACATGTATAGACCATACAACCACCATACACCAAAAAAACAATTTTTACAATTTTTTGTCTGTCTGTATGTTCCGCCTAATCTCTGAAATGGCTGGACCGATTTTGACGGGACTTTTATTGGCAGGTAGCTGATGTAACAAGGAGTAACTTAGGCTACGTTTATTTTAGATTGGTTAAGTAGAACTGGAGATATGACCAAAAAACGATAACCGCTGCCCGCTGCTCCACCCGCGCGGAGCGGGTGGAGCAGCGGGCATTTTTTTTTTTTTTTTTTTAACGTACAGAGATACCAAGTTTCGCCATCTAGCATCAAGTAGAAATATATTTGGGGATACTACGGTTAAGAGAGCTGTACGCAAAACGAACGCCGACAGTAGGTACACTGACTAAGGGGGTGTGTGTTGGGTAACCTCCTCGAGTGTCGCTCCGATTCCGATCCCGCTGCAGTCCGGGGGGAACGGAATCGGAGCGGCCGGTACACCCTGGGCGGCGGTCAATGGCTTCCCCTTCACCCCTTCATAGGGTTGGCATTGATCGTCGGCCAATACCCAACGTGGCGGGAACACATCGCTCTCCGTACTCCTCTGCTTTCGGAGGGGACAGGATGGGCGGTGCTGTTAGTGGTTAGATGGCCCAGGGTCAGCCGGGGTGCGAGGGATATGCTCTATGGGTAACCTTACACCCCGGCGTCTGAAGACCCGAGACGGCGTGCGGTTTTAGTCGGTGCAAGCCCGACATAACCGCCCCCGCTGGCTGGCGGGGGGGTATCCAAAGGGATTTCCGCACGATAAAAAAAAAAAAAAAAAAGGTACACTGACTAAGGCCACAACTATCATGACGTCAGACTTAGTTAAGAATCACAGTGCACAGTTATTTAGGACGCCTCCTCACTGTATTCGCGCTGTAGACATAATCATAAAATTAAATAATCTGGATAGTTGTTCTCGTATTCTTCGTAAACCAGTTGTTTCTTTGTTATATTACTAGACAGGGTAGTTGTCGTCATGGAAATATCAAGTAATTGGTGCTGGAATTCCTTTGTTAGCCTTCTTCTCCGATATATTTTGGCATTGGCAAGTTTGTTGGATTTCTTTTTATTTGACAGATAATTATTTTTTAAATTTAAGTCGACCATAGACTCTAATTCCATTCCTTTTAAATCTCTTTTATTTTTATAGCCAAACATTAAGCTTTTCTCCCTAGGGCTGTCAAATTTTGTAACATTTTTTCTATGTGGATAATCATAATGACCACACCGATTGATGCAAATATAATTAGTATTGTTAGGTCTCATAATTCTTGAGTAAATAATATTACCTTTAGAGTTTATCATTCTAAATGTAACATTCGTCGGTGATATCTGAAAACAAAATGATAATAAAAAAAAAACAAATTATAAAAAAACCGCCTGCAGAAAAATAAAACATGTCTCTGTTTTCATATACTATTACTATCAATCAGAGCCACTAGGTTCTTTATTTGTAATGGCATCTGATTGTAAAGCTAGAGTTTTGGGTGAACGGGGCGGCACCAAGAACCGAGCCAAGCCGTTACACCTGCTGATTGATGAACGAGAGGGTTTGTGGGTCAGACGACAGTAGCCCCCATGAAGGTTACATAAGCCAAATCTAAAGGAGGAGGAGGTTAGCACGTGTGGTTTAATGACAATAGAGAAAGCTCGTGAAGCATGTAAGGACAGAAGCAAGGCGGACTGTTGTCTCTGCCAAGCCCGGAGCGAAAAAAGGCGTTATTACCTATATTAGACACTCCTGATGTTGCACACGTCCATAGGTCGCGTTAACCGCTTTCCATGAGTTGGACCGTAAGCTTTCTGCCATTTTAAGTTATGTTTCGTGAGAGTAGGCAGACCTCAGATTCGAAAGCCTCGGATGCAACCGGGAACCACGCTAACATGATGATGACTTGCATAAAACTAAAAACTCACCAAATACGTAGTGAAGATCTCACAATAAGTTTTCCCGCCACAGATAATATTTTTGTATTTCTTAGACGCTCCAAACTCCGAGGTGAAACGCCATTTTGTGTTCATAGGGTTGTCGCAAGTTATTGGTAAGTCGTGGAACTTTACTGTTGCTGGACAATCATCCTCAAGATCAGTATGCATAGAAATATTGTGGACGCACATCCAATCCTTGTCTATGACGGAGTAGTACTCTAGAGGGCATGGTGGGTCCTCTATGGTCTACTGAAAGGTTTCAGGCTTATCAGATAGTGCACTATAATAGCATAGGTTGATGATGATGATGATGATATCAGACAAGTATTAGCTGCCATATGGGGCTTCGGGGCTCTGGCGTAGGCTTGCGATTAGGTCAGATGGCAGTCGCTTCCGTAAAAACCAAGATAAAACAAACAGTGGCATTCCGGGAGTACGACAGAAGTGAAAACTTGAATAATTACGTGTGTACGTTTTTAATCGTTATCATATCCCTCCCTACCTCCCGTCATCTCTCTCCTTCCATCTATCCATTCAGCTACAAGAAATATGGCTTGGTATTAAAAAAAATAAAAAGCGGAAGTGACGATGATGCGAGTTCCATGATTTTTGTTCACCCGTAAAGTGCTCAACGCGCCTCAAGAACACAGCGCGGTCGAGTACGGACGTGTCTGCGCTGCTCGAAACGAATATTTTATTCGCGTATTGCGCGGCTCTGGCCGTCGCAGTAACATAGACATGAGTGCGAAACCCCTCATACCTAACGAGTTGTTGGCGTTTATCAACCATGCCATCGACTACATGGACGAGGTCAGCATTCTGCAGATCTGCACATCCAACTTCAAGGAAGAGGAGATATGCAGTGGCAAGCGTTTACTGTTCCAGGCCCTCGGGAAATTAGACCAGATGCCGTCCCGACGGAGGGATGGAGGCGAAAAGAGTGTTCAGGACATCATCACCATCCTGAAGAACACCGACCCAGACGACGTGCCTGTTTTCGTGGCGAAGGAGCTACATAAGCTACCCCCCGTCACGTTCGATCACGTTGATGTCACCAGGCTGCTTAAGGACATCACAACTCTGAAAGCGAGCCTGGTCGAGGTGCAGTCCAAGATGGAGGCGTCAAACAACACCATAGGCGAACTACGTGCCGAGGTAGAGTTGTTACGCAATGCTGTTTCGACAAGTAGGTCGCCCGATGCCTCTAACGTAAACAAACGTCGCGGGGCACAAAATGCATCCATCTGCAGTTTCGAGTCGGCGAGTTGCACTACGTCACCCGTCGCCGAAAATGCGTGCCCTGCAAAGTGTTCAATTGCCGACGCCGTTTCGACACCCGTCCGAACAACGACTCACGTACGTACGTCGACACCTCGTGCCTACGCTGCTATTGTTGCCTCACACAAGCCTGCTATGACGCAAACAAAACGTCAAGCAGGTAATGAGATAGGGTCAAAGCGAAGCTGTGCATCAGACCACAACGATGTGAAACAGCTGGGTCCAAACAAGGGCTCGTGTGACAAGGATGGCTACATAAAGGTAGAGAAGAAGAAGACAAAGAAGCCTCCTTGTCGTAATCTATGCGGTACTGCGTTAGCAGGACCCAATATCTTGCTGCGTCCTGCAACACCTTCGACGCAGCTGTACGTGTCCCGATTACACCACTCCACGACAGTTGAAGATGTGGTGCAGTACATCAGGACGAAGACCAACTGGACTTTGAGGGTCGAGAGGCTAGAGTCCCGCCACAGCACCAATTTCAAGTCGTTCGTGGTACGGGTTCCGACACATCACCTCGCGAACTTCCTCAAAGAAGAGTTTTGGCCGAAGGGTGTCATGTACCGCCGATTTCGAGGGCAGCTACAAGACACCACGAAGCGCAACACGACGCCGTCATTTCGTGTGAATTAGTTATAGGAATTTTATAATTATATGTATGTTAGTCTGTAAGGTATTTATGTATGAGCCATTGTGCTTGAAATATACAAATATGTATGTTAGTTGTAAGGTATCTATTATATGGGCCTCTGTTTACATATTTAAGATCGTTATGTAAAATATTGCCTGAAATAAATGATTATTATTATTATTATTATTAAATAGGAGTCGAAGAACGGACCTCGGGTTCCGAAGTGCACGCTGGATGCTATAGAAATTGGCGCCCGAAGGATGATGAACCCAATGGGCACGTCCCGGCTTCGCACGGGAAAACTCCGTGACAAAAACACGTGTTTAGTTATAGTTAGTTAAGTTACAAGAATCTCGAAAAAAATCTCGTATGTACTGTGGCAATATGGGTATGCGTAATGGCCCATCAAAAATCAATCAAAGAACTAATCAACCAATGACAGACCTCCTTTGTAATGACAACCTTTGAACGATTTTGACGTTTAAATAACCTATGATTGGTTGATAGGTGTGCCTCTGCCCGTCGCGATGCGCGCTTCCATCAACGTGACCTACAAATATGGACTACGCAATGATCAAGATTTTTAAGCTATACTATTTTGATGAATTTTGAATATCTAATTTGGAACGGGATACAGAAACTCGTCAGAAACTAGATAAACGAATGAATGAATTTTTACACCCATCTATAGGTATAGCATATCTTTTGCCTGAATAACAGGTACACAAAAAGTTGTAAGTGCTGGTGGTCGGGTTCCCCGATGCCAATTTTAAGTTCGTGTAGGCAGTCTAATCTATACAAATAAATAAAATTGAAGTGTCTGTTTGTAATATTGAAATAACAGGTTTTAAATAAATGCATATGAGTGTATGTATGATGCATATACCTAACAAATGCATGTCTGTCACACAAAACATTACCCATAAACCGCAATCAGTACATCCAGTCGAATTTTTCCTAAGCTGATTATTACATTTATAATACACCATTTTTTCAACACCATCGTTAGATTTCACTCTACGCCAAGTTCTCCAATGAAAATCTCTTTTATATAAATATTTTACACCACTCATTGTAACTAGTCTTCGGAAATCATTCTCAATATCCTCAACTGTCTTGGCATCTTCACTAGAGAAGTCATGTTTTTTAAAATGTTCAATTCCATTTAACATTTGTTTATCCTTTTTTTCTTCTAGAAATTTAACTTTTCCATTTGTTATTTTATGGTGTCTTCTTTTATTTAGAAAGTTTGTTTTCAAATCAGCGTGATAGGTGATCGCTACCGAGAGTAATGTAGTAAAGAACAGAGCTTGATCTAATATCATTTTACAATTTTGGTACACGTCTGATTTTCTTGAGTCCATGAAAGTCTTTGATAAGATGTTTGAGGGTTGTCTTTTTGTATTTTTTTTAAACATGTTCATTGTATCGTGAAGTTTCCTTTGTCAATCGTTGTTTTTGTGATAAAATGGCTTATTTGTAATCGATAGTCAACATTTTAAAATTAGTAGAGTGATCTTTTAGAATCACAACACAGCGCATTTGCGGCTATAGCCGCAAGCCTTAATGCGTATAATGCGTGTATTTTTATATGAAATTGCGCCATATGTGGCCATATCATATGAAAATATTAGCAAATACGTTGTAGGCCTTAGTCTCTGTGAAGGCTCAGCACAGTACTTGTTAGACGCTCTCAAAATATTGCAGAGGTGCAGTTCGGGTGTTGAAGGCGTTGGCGATGTCGAGAGACACCGCCACCACCACCCCACCCGTGGCGGAGGTGTGTCGTGTGTGTCCTACACACGCCTGCCTACTCACCGTCGCGGGATAAAACCCGACCCCACCAGGTGAGGCCGCGGTGGCGGTCAAGGTCCGCCGGTAAATCTGGGGTTATCTTTTCGAGGGCTTACCCGGGGTGCCCGGCAATGGACACTTGGGCAGGACACCGTGCGGTTTTAGTCGATGCATGACATAACCGCCCCCGCTGGCCGGCGGGGGGGTATCCGAAGGGATTTCCGCACGTTAAAAAGAAAAAAGAGGTGTAGTTCGCATTGTTGGGAGTCTTTCCTGAGGTCATCAATACCTTTGAGACTTTGCAGTTGCGTAGAGACATTGCCTTTTTGGCAATATTTTACTATTTTACTATGGTGGAAGATGTTACTGAGATTTCAATTACCTCAAACTTATAAAAGAAAAAAAAAATAGTGCTCAGCATTTATAAACTAATTATCATAATTTTTGAGCCATTTAGGGTTGAGACGCTGGGATCATGGGGTCCAAGACTTGTTTACAAAGATTTGGCAAAGCGGCTGATTGACCATAGTGAGTATAACTCTATGCGATTACGCTACACGCTACACGTGATCATGCTCTCAAGAAAATCAGACGTGTACCAAAATTGTAAAATGATATTAGCTCAAGCTCTGTTCTTTACTACATTACTCTCGGTAGCGATCACCTATCACGCTGATTTGAAAACAAACTTTCTAAGGCTGGACTTTATCTTGCACAAAAAACTAACATTGCAGTTCAATGTGGCAATGCTGCCAGCCTTTTGGTAACATTACCAGTCTGTGATGATGCCGAGGAATTCTATGACGCATATAAACGTATGTAAATATTTATCTATCATTCATTAAGTTATTTTAGTTTATGAACATAAAATGAATGTTACTAATTAACGATATAGGTAATATGTTAAGTTCATTACATAATAAAATATAAAACTATTGTTTCCTTCCTTCCTTGTTTCAAAACCACAATCGTTTTTTTTTATTAAAAGACTTTTGTTATCAATACGCGTCAAGTTATTATTTCAACTTCAACTTTTGATTGTGGTTATTGGGGGAGACCATGACCACCACAATTTATTTCGCCAATGTCAAGTGTCAGAAAGACAAACTGTCAAAGGGTAATCATAGATATTTAGATATATAATAGATAATAGAGCCAAAGGGAATTTATAAAGAATTCACGTTTCTGATTTCTGAAACTGTTGTGAATTACTTCAAGCAAAACTAATATATCTAAATAAAGATAAGTTATTATTTATTAAGTGGCTGATCTTTTGACAATTTTGACATTGACATATTTGACATTCGTTTGCGTAGTAATGCTTCAATTTATGATTTTTTTTAGAAACTGGAACGCTACAATGAATGGGACACATTAGACAAGAGTTACACGAGTCTTTGATTTTGATGGATTTCTCATTCATTCCTTTCGTTTATGTTCATTTCATTCCTCGTAAAATGATGGGAGATGACGGGTGCCTGTCGTAATATCGCGAAATTTCCCATTCTGTTCAACAGTTTTAGTTACGATAATATTTTGTGACAAGATTCGAGTGAATTCGCGTGTGTATCAGTGTTTTTGAGTGTTTTTATTTTTGAACTACGTTTTTTCAGTGTAGCCGCTGCTCAAGATTATTTGGTATGTATTAATTTCATCAACTCACGTTAAAAATCTAAATCCAAAATGGAAAGTTTCTAGTTGTTATTCATGGGGCTATTTCCTTAGTCGCAAACAACTTATTATAATTTTTTGATCAGGTTATTTCATATGAGTTTACACCACGCCCGTCGTTTGTTGTGATTGAGACTGAAAAAACTTTGTTGTAGAACTAAAGAATCGGTTACGCTTACGCTACGTACTGCGTTCCATTTGTATGTAACAAAAGTTTCAATCAAAAGTTTAATACTATTAAAACATAATAAACGAGTATAAATAGACGAAATATTAGAATGTGTTAACATTCTAATATTTCGTCTAGATCTATTTAATATGCAATAAAATTGTCTAGCAGTTTGTACTTTATATATTTATAATATGTATTAGAAGGCAGTGGAAAGTCTTCATAATTTAATTGTTCTTTGTTCACTTTTTTTTATATACCAAAAAGTTTCTAACCTTGGTTTTTAGTTATCTCTTAGCTGCTTTGCAATTACATACATTGTTATCTTTAGTCTATTACAATATATTCTTGTACAAATATAATCATTTACTTTTATTAGTAATAGTAATTTATGATAATTAGTGTTGTCTCTAGATAAAGGATTGTTATTTTCATGGTTTTGCCAGCATTTATAGGCTGAATTACTTTATTTGTTCTCATTTAGTCATTCAGGTTTCTTGGAAGTTTGGTTAAAACAGAATTGGCATGAAGCCATTTCATAACATATGGAAAATTTTGTGTTTGCTGCATATATATTTTATTGCATTTGTATGAATCATTCACACATACTTAAAGACATAATAATATAACTTTTTTATGTACATACTGATCTGCTTTAGAAGTATTTGTAGTTTATGATTAAGTAATATAAATAACACCTACTTGCTGAACCTTTTTTGAATTGATGAATGTAAGAAAGAACCTTTGTTATTCAATATCTGCAGCCTATTTAAATTCAGAATGCACAATTAGTTTTTCAAAGAAATTTGGTTTGTTTTCTGCATCCATGGAAAATTTAGTAAGGTGCACAATATTGACATAATAAACCTTTTTACTGAAGATACTTAGATTTTATTGTATTTGTTATCAATGCAACATTGAATTAAAACTACATAAATAATAAGTAAGTATTTAAATAGTGTGGAGAAGGAAAATACACATTTTGTTTAGAATATTATTTTTTCTCATCTATACAAATAAATTAATTTGAAGTGTCACTCATTAAATAAGTAATATTATATTGAGTGAGTGAGTTATACAAAAACTTATTTAGAAAAGTTTTGTGGGTTTGATTTGACTAATGTCTGACATGGCTGGGCCGATTGTGACAGGACTTTCACTGGCCATTACTGGCAGATAGCTTATTTTATGCAATTATTTTACTATGATAGTATAATTACTACAAAGTACTGTTATTTTGGAAAATTTCTTGTGCAAAGGCAGGACAGGATGCTAGTAAGCATAACAAATATTAAGCCTCATGTTGTTAATAACTAAGGCTGGAGTTCTTCTGTGAACATTCATTCGACTAAACTGGGTTATCGACTTTTAGTTCACACAGTTTTAGGTCAATATTTCGTACCATACTAAATTTTTCATGGATGCAGAAAATGGCAAACCAACTTTTGTTGAAAAATTAATTGTGCGTTCTGTATTTAAATAGACTGCAGATATTAAATAACAAAGGTTCATATCTTACATTCATCAATTGAAAAAAGGTTCACCAGGTAGGTGTTATTTTTATTAGTTAATCACAAACTATAAATACTACAATTGCTAGGTATGTGTCCACTCTGTGTTGCTATTACGAACTATCTTACAAAATTCAAGAACACTTGCAAAACCTAGAACAACAATTTCTTATGTGACGGGATCAACAACCCGCTAATCCTGGTTGGATTTGGGAGCCTGGGGTTACCTCATTGTTTACAAGGTTTATTTTGGCTTTTATAGAAGTGACTGCTGTTTGACCTCCAACCCTGAGAGGAATGTCTGTGTCAGAGCCACTTCCACTTATCAGCAGGCGTACTGGCTCGCAGACGCTTTGGTCCCGAAGGTCTTGGTGGGCCCCATACACATGTTTATCAAGTAGACAAGAAGTTTTGATGAGGTGCCGTGAGAGAGCTGGATCAACCACACTCTCCCTTATGGAAAAACCGGGGAAAAGGACGCAAGCGTCGCGGGTAGCTATCCGTCGGGCTGCCAGCGTCCTCTTCGGAAATAATATACCATGCTGACTCGGCGAACTTTGTTCCACCTTAGAATCAATATAAGCTTATTAGCTGAATTTATTTCATGTCGAGGGGGCCATCTCTATCTAACTATCCCCACTGGCCAGTAGTGGGGTAAACGTGGGAATTTCGGTAAAATCATCATCACCGATTTTCATGATCAAAAATATCAAAGATCATGAAAATCGGTGATGATGATACGAGGAAAAAGTATCTATAAGGAAACAAGATAATATAAGTACCTACGAATAAAATTTCCTAGTAAATATTATTGTCCAGTCAAAACAATTTTTTTCACAACGGCCTGTGATAATAACTCGTTCTAGAGATACCGGTAGGTACGATGACGTATAATCCATACTTCCATACTAATGTTATAAACGCGGCGCCGCCCGCGCGGAGGTCGGTTATTATTGTTTTGGTCATATATCCGGTTCTACTTAACCAATTACAATTAAACATTTCACAGATTTTAAGTCTGACAAAGACCTCTTTAATAGAAAGAACCGCATCAAAATCCGTTTAGTAGTTTCTGTGTCCAACGCGAACAGACTAGAAAACCAAAAAAAGAAATTTTGTTTATTATGTTTATTTCTGCAGTCTCCATACTGACATGTAAGTATTAAGTTATTTTATTCAACGGGCCGGATGAGGTGATGTGGTGCACTCGTTTTACATTGACAATTCGTTCGAAATAGATAGAGAAATATGTAACAGAAATGAATTCTGTCCGATTACTTAATATAATAGCGTGATGATAATCATTACGGAATGTTTATGCGTCTCTTATCAACTCGTACAGTTTCGAGATTTTACTGCTTTATGTTTAGGTATAGCGTGATGAGTTAGAATCTGGATTTTGTCCATATCTGAGTTCTGCTTAACTACAAAATTTCGTAAAGATCTGCCTTGTAATAATAAAGTTGTCATCAATAATAGTTTAGACCGATTTTGCTCTACTACTCCTATCATACCACCTATTATGGCGTGATGTTATATAGCGCAGTTCATGAGCATGCCCTTGTTGAAATTTTGCATGAACATGCAAAATTTCAGCCAAATCTGTTCAGCGGTTTTTAAGTAATGCTCAGACATCGTTAATAAAAAGCAGACAAACAGAAAAAAAGTCCTAAAAATCGCATGGTAGACATCGGTATCGCTCCTGGAAAACATCTATTATATTTATTTGGAAAAAATTTCAATGTCAGTTTTCACCTCGTTACGATTTTATAATAATTATGTACTTAGTCTGGCCATAAATACTGTTACAATTAAAAATAAACAAAATATTACATTCGAATTTGGAATCTGTCATTTTTATATGATTATTCATTGTGTTTTCTCATTTTGGCGCCAATACATTGTACAATATGTTGCGATATTAAAATGGAGTGGGTTGATAAAGAGAACCGAATCGCTGTGATTGTATTACACAAAGTAGGTATGGAGCCAAATGCAATTTATAAACTCTCCATACGCTTGGTATTAGTAAAATGTTTGTGTACCGCGCTATAAATAGGTACAAAGAGACCTCCACTGTTTGTGACAGAAAAAGATCTGGCCGTCCACGTAGTTTTCGTACGAAAAAGGTGGTCAAAGCAGCAAGGGAAAGAATTCAAAGAAATTCTGTCCGAAAGCAAAAGATTATATCTAGGGTGATAGCACCTAGAACCATGTCGCGTATCTTAAAAGATGACTAAGGAGTTGCAGCCTATAAGAGACGTACTGGTAATTTCTTAACTGATAATTGAAACACGAATAGTGGTAAAATCGAAACAACTACTGAAGCGGTACACAAAGGGAGGTCAAAAGTAGGAGGATAAAAGTAATAAGAGTGGTAAAATCGAAACAACTACTGAAGCAGTACGCAAAGGGAGGTCAAAAGTAGGAGGATAAAAGTATAATATAATAGACTTTAGCTTTGAACCCAATCACGATGTGAAGTTGTCGTAATGGAAAATAGACGGGACAGTTGTTCTCTTGAAACTGTTGTTTTGGCACAGTTGTTCATATGAACGATATATATACCTGTTATAGCAACGTGCCCCTTTTTGATCCCCCTCCGCCGGCTAGCGTGGGCGGTTATGTCGGGCTTGAACCGACTAAAACCGCACGCCGTCTCGGGTCTTAAAACGCCGGGGTGTAAGGTTGCCCATAGAGCATATCCCTCGCACCCCGACTGACCCTGGGCCATCTGCGGTATCGAGATGGCCCCCACGGGTTTGGGAACCATGGTGTCCCCGTCTTGGGTGGTTTGGGGGTGGGGCGCTAGTCTCCCCACCGTCCGAGCAACGTGCCTAAAGCATTTTAGACACTCATTTTGCGAGTCTCTTTGACCAATGCAATGAATCGTTTGGTCACTTCTTTTCTCTGCTATTTCATTGACCGATGAGATTCAAGAGTCTAGACTCTGAAAAGTCTCACGAGTCTTTTTGTTAAAAGAATATTAGCAACCGAAATTACTAATATTCCCCTTAACCCCTCCAGTTAAGCTAAATTGCTTGTGTTAGGAGTGGGTTCACGTCGGTAGTGTAATGGCCAGGATTCGAACCCGGGACCTCTCGACGCTGAAGCTTCTGATAAATTCTTCACACCTCGTCAGAGCCTTTCCCAAACTCAGTTGAGGTTTGCTGTCAGTCTAACTACTCAACGGCTGAGCTTCGATATTTTCTGTGAAGCGACTGCATCTGACCTCCACTTCCCACTGGCGATATTTTTTTTTATTTTTTTTCTTTTCTTCTGGCTTCTTGCATCGCATTTAGCCAATGTCAAGTATCTTCCTGTTTAATTCAGTTTTTATCGCTATACGTGGGACACTCAGAAAGTTTTGCGAAAATAAAAAAAGTGTTCTATAGGTAAATATTTTTTTATTAAATCTTTTCAAAGTACTCTCCACAAAGTTTCATGCATTTGAACCAGTTTTCAAAACACTTTTTCCACCGCCGCAGATACCTCGTTTACAGCCTGCTCAAACGTTGACAGCGCATCTTCCGGCGACGAAAATTGTATCCCTTTGAGCTGGTTTTTTATTTTCGGGAATAAAAAGAAGTCGCACGGTGCAAGGTCAGGGCTGTAAGGAGGGTGACCTAGGAGTTTAACCGGAGTGCTGTCCAGGAAGTCCCTCGTTTTAAGCGCGGTGTGTGCGGGCGCGTTGTCATGGTGGAGTAGTATCCCGCGGAGCCCTGTGTTTGGTCGCTTGTAGCTTACTACAGAGAAAACTTCTGCCAAGCATTTGGTAGTGTACCATTCAGCGTTGATGCTTCTTTGATTTCGTAAAGGGATTGATAACAAGTAGCCAGACAAATTGAAAAAACTTGCGATCAAAATCTTCCCTCCGCTTCTAGATCGCTTCACTTTGGTAGGTGTTGATTCGTTTTGAAACACCCAAACCGTCGACTGGCGTTTTGTTTCTGGATCATACTGATGAATCCACGACTCATCACCTGTAATGATGTCATAAACACGCCGAGACGCGCCTGCTTCAAACTTGTTTATCATATCACGACACCATTCCACCCGGGCCTGCTTCTGAGCATCGGTGAGATTGTGCGGCACCCAGCGTGAAACTATCCTTCTCACACGAAGATGCACGTGTAGAATCTCGTGAAGGCTTCCCGATCCAATCTGAAGAATGTGCTGAATCTCTTGATATGTGACTCGTCTATTATCTTGGATTAAATTTTAACTGCTAGCACGTTTTCTTCCGTAACAGCCGTCAAAGGGCGACCACTTCTTTCTTCATCCTCCAAAGTCAGTCGACCGCGCTTGAATTCGTTATACCAACGATACACGGTCGCCTTGGAAGGGCCTTCATCCATGAATGCCATTTGAAGTCTATCGTACGATTCGTCTGGTTTCAGGTGACACTTGAAATCGTAGAAAATCATAGCGCGAAAATGTTCCCGACGCAGATCCATTTTTCAATGAGACACAATAATTGAAATTATCTTGCAAGAAATGCAGAGAAATTTTGAAATTGGAACGTACTTATTTTTACTCATAAATAATCATATTTTAGAAATAGATTATAACTGACCAGTCTCTCATATATAAAATCTTTTTTTCGCAATACTTTCTGAGTGACCTGGTATGTTCATAGATAACTAGTCACACACTAGTACACTTAGTCACACTTAGTCTTGCCCTAGTAAAGTAGTCGGAGCTTTACTAAAGGCTTCTTTGGAGTTTGGGAAACAACACAGAAAATCACAATTCACGGTAAATATGCCACTTCCCTACACTTGTGCGTGTTGTCGCAGACGTTAAATGTCTAAAAACCCACCATTTTTACACATAAAAACTCGAAATTACACAAATTTTAGAAAATGAAACACTACCTTGATGCGTCTTTTCCCGTGTTGACGCCACAAACCCTGGCGATATTGAAGTTCTTTATTTAGACCAGTTGTCGGACTTTTTAGGGTTCCAACTACCCGTAAAGAATCCACAAATATTCGTATGGCAACTGGGACTGACGGCTTAACATGCTCGCCGAGCAAAATTCTTCATCCCAAAAGAACGCAATTTTATAATTTATCGAATTCGTTCTACAGGTACCTGAGGTACTATCGAGAGCAACCACGACGTCACTTTTAGTAACAGCTTCCTTAATAGCGGTCATTGTACTGTTTGTGCCATTGATATCAATGGATTATTCCATGGCCTCGGCCTTCACAACATTTTTTTGCTGAACATCAACTTTAAAATGGCGTTGACTTGTATGTATTGTTCGTTTTACCTTGCAGCACATTGGGTTCCGTACAAAATTGGATTGAAGGACAACCTTATTTTTCTCTAGGAAAACTATTATAGGTACCTTTTTACCCTTCGCTCACTCGGCAGCATGATTGCGGCAATAGTGTGGAGTGCGAGCGCACGAACCTTACACCACGGCGTCTTAAGACCCGTGACGGCGTGAGGTTTTAGTCGGTTCAAGCCCGCCATAACCGCCCCCGCTAGCCGGGGGGGGGGGGTATCCGAAGGGATTTCCGCACGAAAAAAAGGTACCTTTTACCCGACTGAGCCAGAAGGAGGGTTATGTATGTATGAAATCCCAACGGATACCCCCTCTCCACCGGCCAGCGGGGGTGGTTATGTCGGACTCAAACCAACTTTTGGTTGGTTCGAGTCGCAATATGGTCCAATATATAGGTAGGTCCTATACATCAACATAGGTCGCGGTCAGTTTACGAATTGTAAATAACTGTTGATCACCAGCGCGTTCCCCGGTAGGACTGTAGTAAGATGATAAATATAAGAAAAAATATTGTCTTTTGTACATCATAAAAGTAATGGTATCTATGTAATGTTTGTGATTGTGGTGCAAACCACCACAATCACAAACATTGTGCAAACATTAGTGTGGGTTTGAAAATGTATTTCAGCTACGAGCTCGTATTAACCCCCTCGCTGTATCGCTAATATGGGGGATATTAGCGATACACGATACAATTTAGCTGATACAATTTTATGACCAATTTGACTAGATTGACAATCAAATTGTGTCGTGTGGATACAAGATTTGATGTAAAATGTACGTGTCGATAGAAATTAGCAAATCAAATTGTATCGTATAAAATGGGCCAATCTGTTACCCCCCCCCCCCCACCCACCCTCTCATGCTCACGTAAGCATTAGTACTCAATTATATAATTCCCCTACTCGGTTTTGCAATTGCTCCATATTATTCGGGGAATCCCTGAAGATGCATCTCATTCGTTATCCAGCATACATAAAAAGCGGCCAAGTGCGAGTCGGACTCGCCCAGGGTTCCGTAGTAGCAAGTAACATAATAACGTTTTTTTTTAAAATTTTATATTTGAGTTGATTGAATGAAAGGCATATTGCAGTTCGGGACGGTGGGGCGCCCCTCCCCCAAACCGGGGCAAGACGGGGACACCGTGGTTCCCAAACCCGAGGGGGCCATCTCGAAACCGGAGATGACCCAGGGTCAGTCGGGGTGCGAGGGATATGCTCTATGGCCAACCTTACACCCCGACGTCTGTAGACCCGAGACGGCGTGCGGTTTTAGTCGGTACAAGCCCGACATAACCGCCCCCGCTGGCGGGCGGGGGGGTATCCGAAGGGATTTCCGCACGAAAAAAAAACAAAACGTATATTGCAGTTTACGATTTATGACGTATTAAAAAAAAACTACTTACTAGATCTCGTTCAAACCAATTATCGTTGGAAGTTTCCATGGTAATGTACATCATATATTTTTAAACTATTCAGTTTAGAAAGAAATGATATCAGAAACCTCAATATCATTTTCGAAGACCTATCCACACACGTATGAGTCTGATGAAAAAAATATTTTTGAGTTTCAGTTCTAAGTACCCCCAAATTTTATTGTTTTTATTTTTGTGTGAAAATCTTAATACGGTTCACAGAATACATCTACTTACCAAGTTTCAACAGTATAGATCTTATAGTTTAGGAAAAAAGTGGCTGTGACATACGGACGGACAGACAGACAGACAGACATGACGAATCTATAAGGGTTCCGTTTTTTGCCATTTGGCAACGGAACCCTAAACAGTGTTGACGTAATCACCATCCATTCAGGAAGAGATGTTCCTACCTAATTATTATTTTATTCTATGTTCTTTGTTTCATTACCGTTCAAAGTGCTCGGATAGAAGCGAAGGTGTTAAAAACATGATTGTAAATATTAGTCATACTGTTTTCATTGTTTTGGTAAACTAAACATGTTTTAAAAATAAATTATATTTCATTGTTGTATCTGTGGTTACTTATCTATGACTAATTTTTTATTATTGTCGAAAATTCTACATTTTAAAGTAATATAATAAACTGCCGAAGTGAAATATTATTATGGGATATGACAAATAGTTTTAAAAATATTTGATTTTGAAAATTTAATTTCTCGAGCCATTCAAAATCGCTCCATACAAAATTGTGCGCAGAAGTGACGTCACAAGTTATGTAGTTGTGATGTCACTGCGCTTTTTTTTAACGAGTGGAAACCCCCAAAGGGCTTCACCCCATCGGTGCCAATGATGGGGTGGGCGTGTCGGAATCGGACCGACTAAAACCACACGGTGTCCTCCCCAAGTGTCCATTTCCGGGCACCCCGGGTAAGCCCTCGAAAGGATAACCCTAGGGTTACCGGCGGTCTTTGGCCGCCACCTGCTAGGGTAAAACGGGACCCTATTACTAAGGCTCCGCTGTCTGTCCTTCCGTCTGTCACCGGGCTGTATCTCATGAACCGATATAGCTAGACAGTTGTCATTTTTACAGATGATGTATTTCTGTTGCCGCTATAACAATAAACACTAGAAACAAAATAAAATAAATATTGAAGAAAGCAAAAAACGTGATTTTTTTTGCAGTATTTTTGCTCGATATTAATAACGGTAACAGGTAGATAATGGTATGGAACCCACTTGCACTTGGCCGGTTTTATTAATAATAATAATAATAATAATAATTCATTACCATAAACACTTACATATGTAGTTACATTTCCGGTGACCCCACACTAGGTCTAGGCCTGTCCTGTGGGTGCCTGTTACATTCTCGTTTACAGATAAATTAATATTGGTTCGGTTTACACTGTCATTGGTAGTAAGGATACATATTTAACAAAAGTTTTGCGGTTTTCTACTATAAGAGGTGGATAGTAAAATAATAGAATAATATATAAATAGATATCATAGTTATAATATATAGATAATATATATAGGTATATAAATACATGTAAAGATAATATAGTGTATGTATGGTCTTTTTGATGCAATTGGTATCTTGGTACCCAAATTTCGGTGCATTGTGTTTCAGTACACCTAGGTATTGAGATGGGTCTCACACCAGGCGCACCAGTAGACTCTCTGTGAGGCGGTATGACAAAGAACCTAACCAGTCTGTGATTTTTAGTTTAGCCTCCTTTACTGAACACTGCTTTATTTTGCACCACCTGGCCACCTTGTTATAAATGTAGGCGTCTTTATATGGACTGAACCGTCGGGCAAAGCTAGTGTAGATTTGTGGAACAGTTAATTTATATACGCGACGTTCGAGTAATTTAGGGTACTCCTCAGACTTAAGGACCGTTCGATGCGACCTTAGAGATGTACTCCGGAGAAATAACTGACGAACATTCAAAACTTTACATTCCTTGTACAGGCTCGTGGTGGAATATCTAAAGGGTTTCCTGAGCATAGTTTTCAAAACCGAGCGTTGGGCTATTTCAGCTTTCTTCATAAATGTTTTTAGCGCGCATCCCCAACACGTTATACAGTACGTTATGAGGGACTGAGTAAGAGCAAAGTAAACTTGTTTAAGGACCATTAATGATGCTGAGCAACGAAGCATTTTCATGACGTTAGCTGTTTTTCTAACTCGAGTGGAGACGTGGGTTATATGCGCTTTAAAACTGAGCTTCTCATCAAGCACTATACCGAGGTACTTTATGGTGTCTGTCCTCAACAGTTCATCACAGCTGCAACGCCTCTGGTCCGTGCACACATGTGAATGAATTTTATAGTTGGCCTTTGGAGCTGACACTGCGGTTTTATGAAAGCACATGTATTTTGTTTTCTTAGCATTTAAGGTTAGGAGATTGTGTTTCAACCATGTAGTAAATAAATATGAATGTACTTATGGGGGTACTTATAAAAAAACTAACTTTTAAATATTTTGTCTGTATGTTTGTCATTCTGTTTGCCTTGACTAATCTGTAACATGGCTGAACCTATTGATGATAATATAAAGCGTAACTTAGCATATCTTAGCGTAACTTTTATTTTAGAAATATAATTAGGGTTCCGCGCAATAACAATATAAGTCATGAAATTGTGATCAAAATAAACCCTACGCGAAAAAAATTCAAGTAGGTATTTTAACCACCCCCGCTGGCCGGCGGGGGATATCTGAAGGGATTTCCGCACGAAAAATAATAAAGGTATTTAGTGTGCAAACCCCATGGCTGCGCCCATATGGATTGATAGGTCGGTTTCTACCCAAGAGTTGTTTATGGTGGAACTGGAACAAAATTGCACGTAGTTTTGTTATGGGCACGGTTGTCATGGTAGCCACCGTGATTGAATGACGTATATACTTATATCTTCAAATATTACTCATTTAGACCCGGTAGCCATGGCTTATTTTTTTTAAAGGAAATTTATAACCGTAATTACTAGTACATTTTCCCCTAATCCCTCCAGCTAAGCTAAACTAATGTACAGGATTCGAACCCGGGAACCTCTCGATCAAAAGGCCGAGTCCTTAACCAATTCTATCAATCTATTTATACTATGATGTAATTGTAAGTTAGTTGTGTCTGTACATTGGAGATATTTAAGAAAAATACTTGGGCTATGTTAAATGAACGATCCTGAACTTTTTTTAGAATTCTTGTCTGTTTATTTATTCATTCATTATTAGCAATATAAGCTTACAGTTTGCACCAAAGCGCTTATTTGTAGTCAGTTACATACATATACATTACATTAAATTAATTATTTATAGGGTACATATCTTGAAATTATAAAATTATTAAAAATACGATGAAATACGTTACATTTTAGGCATACAAATACTATAAGTTACACAAATATTTTCACACAGTTGTACCAAAGTCACCTGGCGTATCATAGAATATGTCCGCATCTGGATTCTTTTTCAAAAAGTCATTCAGGTATTGAACAGCTCTGTAAGTAGGGCTACTCCATGCCAAAAAGCACCAAGCTGGTGAGCAAGTCAAGAGCTGATGCTGTCGCCGTCCAGTGCCCAGTCCAGTGTTTATCTGTTTGTTCGCAATAGACGCATAAACTGCTCAACGGATTTTACAGCGGTTTTTTCTATTCTTATGTCTTGGTCAGACTTCAAATCTACCGTATGTTTAATTGAAATTGGTTAAGTAGAACAGGGGATATAACCAAAACACGATAACTGAACTCCGCGCGGGTGAGGCCGCGAGCATCAATCAGCTCGTAGTTTGTAGAACTCTTTTTAAGCGTAGCGAGCCGAAGGCGAGCGAAGCGTCTTTGGTTTCAAAGTTGCATTTCAAACAAATGATACTCCTCCGAGACCGTTTCCTCCGATCTCGACCAAATTTGCCACGGCGATCAAGTAGACATTACTGAGTGTCGTAATGGGTCGAATGTCCAGATCGGTCTTACCATCGAGGAATAATCACCGAAAAACCAAATCAATGGAAAAGGTCGACCGGTCACGTTGACCTAATGTTGGATAGGCAAATCTCGCTACGCTTAAGTTTGGGTTGATTGTGAAGCTGGTAACCGTCCTAGTTACGAAATTTTGCCCATGCGAAGCTCGGACGTGTCAGCTAGTGATAATTAAGCGTAGCGAGCCGAAGGCGAGCGAAGCGTCTTTGGTTCAAAGTTGCATTTCAAACAAATGATACTCCTCCGAGACCGTTTGACCGATCTCGACCAAATTTGCCACGGTGATAAAGTAGACATTACTGAGTGTCGTAAGGGGTCGAATGTCCAGATCGGTCTTACCATCGAGGAATAATCACCGAAAAACCAAATCAATGGAAAAAGGCGACCGGTCACGTTGACCTATTGTTGGATAGGCAAATCTCGCTACGCTTAAGTTTGGGTTGATTGTGAAGCTGGTAACCGTCCTAGTGTAATTATAACGCACGTCTGTATATATCATGTACTAGCGGCCCGGTACGTGCTTCGCTACGTCAAAATGATCCGCCATGTATTGAATTCAAGGGCTTACCCGGGGTGCCCGGCAACGGACACTTGGGGAGGATCAATCCCTTCGGATACCCCCCACCGGCCAGCGGGGGTGGTTTTGTCGTGTATCGACTAAAACCGTACGGTGTGCGCACGAAAAAAAAAAATCTGAGAGATTTTCTTAATATTTTTTTCCGTAAGAACCTTGTACAGAGTATTAGAAAACTACAAAAAAAAATCAGCCAAATCGGTCAAGCCGTTTTCATGCTATGTCGTGACAACGGAAAACGGGTTTCATTTTTATATATATAGATATAAATTTAATTCACATGCGGTTCACTGTGTGATTTAGTCTAAGGAATAAGGTTGAAATTTCTCTAAGATGTTAACATACCATAAAGTGTCAGAATTGAATTCCTTTGTCACTTGATGTAAAGTTTGTTTATATCCTTCAAACAAAGGATATTTTATGACAATTATGTGGTAAGTTTACTCTTAAATGATGCATATTTGTGTGTGTGTCAGTGTATACTATGTTTGTGTGTGTGTATAATGTGTGTTTGTTTTTCTGAAGTGGTTATAAATTCATAATTTAATTTGAATAAATTTAACTCGTAGTAAACATAACATAACTTCATGCCAGTATGCCCGAAGAGGTAGGCAGAGGTGTATTACACACCCACTATTTGCCAGTTATGTTTTTTAGGTCCCAATGTAATAGGGGGCGAGCCTATTGCCATCCACCGGGCACATTACTAAGCGAGCGATAATTATCATTTTTAACACACACATAACTACGAAAAGTCAAAGGTGTGTTCCCGGGGCAACTGGGCATCGAACTCGAGATCTCGTCTCGGCAGTTCGTAATGTACGCCACTGGTAGTACATATATATGTATATTTTATTGTCCAAAGTTCCTTGCAATTAAAATATTGTAAAAATTATGTAGAAATAATCCTAGAAACCGAATGCAGCGGTCCCTGCCGGGTCCAATTGTAAATCTCAACCATCGGGGGTCTATGATTCCAACAATTTTATGAAAATCGCTCCAGCCGTTCCGGAGGAATTCAGTAAATGAATACATACAAAAAATGTCTTAACACTTTAGATTCCAAGCCAACCTGACTTGCAACTTGCAGGTGAGGTTGGCTCACAAGCAACAGGTGTGCCGGCTTGCAGCCTGTAACATGCAGTATACCTGTTGATTTACGGACGAGGCTCTGGTACAAGATTTAGTTTGTTCTCACTAGTTCGATTCATTAGTTCGATCGTCAAACTAGTGAGATTTTTTCTTCTCATTTGTTCGATTATTAGTTAAAGATTTCGACGGAGCCCCACTAGGCGGGGCTCCTATTTCTACGTGCATTATCACAAGTGACCTAACACGAAGGGTTATTGCAGAAAATTCCAATACCCAAAAATTCGCACTAGTTCGACGATCGAACTAATGAATCGAACTAGTGAGAACAAGCCCAGGATTTCCTCTCAAGGTTATGGATATGGATGGGGATAAAAGAAGCCTATGTGTTCTTCCGGACTATAATCTATCCCAATGCCAAATTTTAGCCAGATCCGTTCGGCCGTTTTTGCGTGAAAGAGCAACAAAGATACATACATACTCACAAACTTTCGCGTTTATAATACTAGGAATTCAGTGCAGGGTGCGACTGAAATAAATTGAGCTGAGCGAGCAGGACTCTTACTTGAAAATAAGACATCTTACTACGTTCGCGCGCTTAGCTAAAGCCGCGCGCTCGTGAAACTGTGGGCCTACCGCCCAAGTGTCGTCGATATCACAGCCGTCGAAGTGTTGCGTTGGTCAAGGTCGACGGCCATTTTGTACCGCCCCATTGATAATCGATGCCGGCGCGGCGTAAGGCAACATTTCGACGGCTGTGATATCGACGACACTTGGGCGGTAGGCCCCCTGTTTTTCGGTGATTATTCCTCAATGGTACATCGGACATGAACCACCTCGCTTCAAAACACTCCTCAGTGTCCACACTATCACCGTGGCAAATTTGGTCAAGATCGCGCGAGTGGTTACGGAGGAGTTCAGCCACCAACAAACGGCTATGCCTGGTATAAGAGCTTCGCTCGCTCAGCTCGGTTAATAGGATTAGTAGGATTTATATTTTTACCCGACTGCTCCAGAAGCAGGGTTATGTTTTTCGAGAGTATGTATGTATGTATAATGTAAATGTTCGGCACGCTCTGCGGTCTGAACGGCTCGATGGATTTTAGCTTGAGAGGTGTCGTTAGATTCGTATTTACTGTGAGAGTGCTACTGGGTATATCAAAATAAAAAAAAATGGCGGATATTTGGCAATAAAATGTATGTTATTAAAACACTCAAACTTATCGAGTAGGGTATTAAAATAAAGAGCTTTCAAGAGTTAAAGGGTAAAAGTACCTTACCTTGCCCCAAGTCGTATAATATATCGGAGCATTTCGAATATTTAGGACGGGTCTAGGTAGCTCAGTTGGTTAAAGTTGCGACTCGCGGTCGCGGGTTCAAATCCCGTCACTTTTTCCGATCTAAATCATTCATACTTCAGCTGGGTAGAGCAATGATCCAGTCGTAAGGCGCTCAAATTAGTGGACTCGCATTTATTGACCCTTGTTTACAAGTGGCCTCGTCATATTGACCGGTCAGGGTTGTCACGTAGTCGAAATTGCGCTGTATAAAAGTAAAATTTTGGATGTTTTGGGTGAGGTCTCACAATCCGGTACACCTGGTGATTGACGGACCGATTTTTGTCTTAGGGTCAGTGTTCAGACGGCAGTCGTGCCTGTAAAGCCAATTTTAAAATAAAACAGGCTATCATGGGGACTATTAAACCTGTATGTTAATCAAAAATATAAGTTATCTTCATTGCTCATCCATGGCATTCAGCTGTTTCTGCGTTAAGTAGGGAAAAAACATACTGTATCATACACACACACACACATATACACCCTCACAAACACACACACAAACATTAGCAGTAATAATTTTAGGGGAATAGTTATGCTGGGAAACTAACGGACAAACAGTTCCATTAATACTATTCGTGTAGACTATATTGTGCAAATAAATTTCAATGGTGGCAACCCTAGCAATGCAGTATGCGTGTGCGCAAGTCACATACAATAGAAGTGTTCCTTACGTTACAATTGAAGGTTGTTAGTCTGAGCAACTTGTGTAGCGACGTAGAATATGATAATATACTAGCTGTTGCCCGCGGCTTCCCTCGCGTGGAATTTCGACCCCGTTGCCGCAACCCATGGGATCCTATTCCCGGGATAAAAAATAGCCTATGGGTTACTCCGGACAATAATCTATCCATCCGTTCAGCCGTTTTTACGTGAACGACTAACAAACATACATACATACATACACATAGGTTGGATTTGTGGCTGAGGGTAGCACAAATTGTCTGATCTGACTTTTTATAAGCTTTTCTTTAACTTGCTCTGTATGTATGTTTGTTAGTGCGCGTCAAATGTTGAAACTGAATGTTTAGGCAGTTACTATCTGTGGCCCGCGACTTCATCCGCGTTAAATTCAGAATAGATCATGGGTAGGTATGTTTACTTCTGCAGTTTCGAACCCAACATGCATTAGGTTAGGTTACCTATTTCATCGTTATATTTTTAATCATTTATCTTGAAGAAATAGATTTTTATATGTAACATCGAAATAAATTCTACCCGGTTCCCTAATATAATAGCGTGATGATATTTATTATCAACGGTTGAGTTTCTAATCAACTATATCTTTTACGCGTAGGTAACTCTGTAGTTTTTATCCTGCTACGCCTATCACACTTATAATAGCGTGATGATATATAGCCCAGGTAGGTAAGCAGTAAAAAAAAAAAAAAGGTATGATCATACCTTTTTTTTTTTTTTTTTTCGTGCGGAAATCCCCTCGGATACCCCCCCGCCGGCCAGCGGGGGCGGTTATGTCGGGCTTGAACCGACTAAAACCGCACGCCGTCTCGGGTCTGCAGACGCCGGGGTGTAAGATTGCCCTTAGAGCATATCCCTCGCACCCCGACTGACCCTGGGCCATCTCCGGTTTCGAGATGGCCCCCTCGGGTTTGGGAACCACGGTGTCCCCGTCTTGCCCCGGTTTGGGGGTGTACAGTTTTCACCTCGTTACGATTTTATTATATGTATAGATCCTCAACCGATTGAAATGAAATTTACCAGAAACGTTTATTTTTATGACAATGCATTAATATGGTACCATGGAGCTGGTCTGATGATGTAGTAAGAAGGTGGCCATAGGAACTCTTAAACTAAACAAGATAAACCTATCGAGTTTGGGCTCATTTGTTTTATCTAGATTATTTCTCTGATGTGAAATGGCATTCGGGATCTAATGATGGAGTTAGAAGGTGGCCATAAGAATTCCCCAACTAAACAAGATAAACCTATCGAGTTTGGGCTCATTTGTTTTGGAGTGATTATTTCTCTGATGTGAAATGGCATTCGGGATCTAATGATGGAGTTAGAAGGTGGCCATAAGAATTCCCCAACTAAACAAGATAAACCTATCGAGTTTGGGCTCATTTGTTTTATCTTGATTATTTCTCTGATGTGAAATGGCATTCGGGATCTAATGATGGAGTTAGAAGGTGGCCATAAGAATTCCCCAACTAAACAAGATAAACCTATCGAGTTTGGACTAATTCGTTTTGTTTTGGCAAACTCTCTAATAAGACATGGTATTCAGGGTCTGATGATGGAGTATGATTGTGGCCCTAGGAACTCCTAAACGAAACAAGTTAAACGTATCTAGTTTGGGCTCATTTGTTTTGTCTTGATTATTTCTCTGATGTGAAATGGCATTCGGGATCTAATGATGGAGTTAGAAGGTGGCCATAAGAATTCCCCAACTAAACAAGATAAACCTATCGAGTTTGGACTCATTCGTTTTGTTTTGGCAAACTCTCTAATAAGACATGGTATTCAGGGTCTGATGATGGAGTATGATTGTGGCCCTAGGAACTCCTAAACGAAACAAGTTAAACGTATCTAGTTTGGGCTCATTTGTTTTGTCTTGATTATTTCTCTGATGTGAAATGGCATTCGGGATCTAATGATGGAGTTAGAAGGTGGCCATAAGAATTCCCCAACTAAACAAGATAAACCTATCGAGTTTGGACTCATTCGTTTTGTTTTGGCAAACTCTCTAATAAGACATGGTATTCAGGGTCTGATGATGGAGTATGATTGTGGCCCTAGGAACTCCTAAACGAAACAAGTTAAACGTATCTAGTTTGGGCTCATTTGTTTTGTCTTGATTATTTCTCTGATGTGAAATGGCATTCGGGATCTAATGATGGAGTTAGAAGGTGGCCATAAGAATTCCCCAACTAAACAAGATAAACCTATCGAGTTTGGACTCATTCGTTTTGTTTTGGCAAACTCTCTAATAAGACATGGTATTCAGGGTCTGATGATGGAGTATGATTGTGGCCCTAGGAACTCCTAAACGAAACAAGTTAAACGTATCTAGTTTGGGCTCATTTGTTTTGTCTTGATTATTTCTCTGATGTGAAATGGCATTCGGGATCTAATGATGGAGTTAGAAGGTGGCCATAAGAATTCCCCAACTAAACAAGATAAACCTATCGAGTTTGGACTCATTCGTTTTGTTTTGGCAAACTCTCTAATAAGACATGGTATTCAGGGTCTGATGATGGAGTATGATTGTGGCCCTAGGAACTCCTAAACGAAACAAGTTAAACGTATCTAGTTTGGGCTCATTTGTTTTGTCTTGATTATTTCTCTGATGTGAAATGGCATTCGGGATCTAATGATGGAGTTAGAAGGTGGCCATAAGAATTCCCCAACTAAACAAGATAAACCTATCGAGTTTGGACTCATTCGTTTTGTTTTGGCAAACTCTCTAATAAGACATGGTATTAAGGGTCTGATGATGGAGTATGATTGTGGCCCTAGGAACTCCTAAACGAAACAAGTTAAACGTATCTAGTTTGGGCTCATTTGTTTTGTCTTGATTATTTCTCTGATGTGAAATGGCATTCGGGATCTAATGATGGAGTTAGAAGGTGGCCATAAGAATTCCCCAACTAAACAAGATAAACCTATCGAGTTTGGACTCATTCGTTTTGTTTTGGCAAACTCTCTAATAAGACATGGTATTCAGGGTCTGATGATGGAGTATGATTGTGGCCCTAGGAACTCCTAAACGAAATAAGTTAAACGTATCTAGTTTGGGCTCATTTGTTTTGTCTTGATTATTTCTCTGATGTGAAATGGCATTCGGGATCTAATGATGAGTTAGAAGGTGGCCATAAGAATTCCCCAACTAAACAAGATAAACCTATCGAGTTTGGACTCATTCGTTTTGTTTTGGCAAACTCTCTAATAAGACATGGTATTCAGGGTCTGAACATGGAGTATGATTGTGGCCCTAGGAACTCCTAAACGAAACAAGTTAAACGTATCTAGTTTGGGCTCATTTGTTTTGTCTTAACAAACTGCCTGGTGTTGAAAAGTTGAGTTTTATAAAAGCATATTTAAAAAAAAGTTATTTTTTTATTTTTTAACCGACAGAACCTAGTAATGTTATAATTTAGCTGCGCTTCCTGGCTTCGCCCGGGTGCATATAGCACCTTACCATTGGACTTTCCGAAAAAAAAAGAATTATCCAATTTAGTGCAGTCGTTCGGAAGTTACTTGCGTACATATTTTGTCGATGCAAGATTTCACCTGCACTAACATACATACATACATAAATAAAAGCTTGTAAAAAGAAAATTACATTTTCTGACTTTTGCACGCTAGGCCTTCACATAAACCTCTTTTAGTCCACTTCAGCTTTAAAAATGTAAAATTTCAATGGAGTAATAATTATTGGTCCGTTATCATTTAACAATTGACTACAACATATTGCACACAGTAGGTAGTGTATATTCGGAGATAATGTACCCGTCTGCTGAGTGACTCATAGTCATGAGTAACGTGACCATACGTCCCGTTTCGAACAGGACTGTCCATTTTATCGGTTCTCCGCCCGAGTGTAAAAAAACTTCAGGATGCGAAATCGTCTCGTTTTCCCAAACAACAATCTTAAACTTGAAAACATTTATATGTAACTAAATAGAATATTGTACCATTTATGTCCGTCAAGGATGGAGCTATGGTGAATAGTTCTATCCCTCTTTCTCACCCTAAAAACTAACGCTTCGTCATGGTAGGCCCACCGGTCTCGTTATAAAAGGCGATGTTGATATCAAAAGTTTATTAAAAACAAACCAAGATTTTTATTCTAACTTAAACTTATCACTAGCTGCATGAAATCTTTGTTAAGCCGTTGTCCCGTTTGAGTCCATGAATAATGGTCATATTAGTCATGAGACATAATCGCCTTGTTTACTGGGTGGTATGACGTGTATATAACACTTAATTTGCCGTATCGCCTTATTCCGTATCAACTTGACCCAAATTCTGAGTGGCGACTGTGGACGCCACCCCTCTTAGATAAATAATGATTGATAGAACTTTTGAGGATATATAAACAAAGAAATTCCATTCGTTTGTATGAATTCTGCGAAGTTGCGCTCATTAAATATGTTGATGCTCTCGATAGATTGTATCAACGTGTATTTTTTTCACGGCACTGGGGACGGGACTTATGCCCACTCCACTACTGTAACTCGTGTACACCAGGATGAACAGATGACCCCCAAACACAGCGAGTAATGATACTTGGTAAGTCCCAGGGCAAGTTAAACTGTCTCCGAATCGAAATTAATCAGAATTAAATAAATAAATATTCTACGACATTTTACACAGCGCATTCTAGACCCAAAGTAAGCATAGTTTAACTAGCTTGTGTTATGGGTTCCAGACTGCGGATAAACATACTTAAATACTTTTTTTTTTTTTGTAAATACATACATATCATACATACATATTATACATAGAAACACCCAGACCAATGCAAATAGACATATTCATGCATACAAATATTTGCACTGAGCAGGAATCGAACCCGCGCCCCCTGACGTAGCAGTCGAATGCACTACCGGTACGCCACAGAGGCCGTCATTCAAGTAAATCCCACTAATATCAAAAATGTGAAAGTTTGGATAGATGGATGGATGGATGTTTGTTACTCAATCACGCCAGAGTGGCTGAACGGATCCGGCTGAAATTTGGTACAGGGATTAATAATAGGTACATTGGTACAGGGATTATAGTCTGGAATAGGCAACAGCTTCTTGGAAATTCAATAAATCCATTACCGTTCAAAGTGCTCGGATATAAGCGAAGTGTGGTAAAAACATTATTCTGAATATTAGTCATACTGTTTCATTTCCCTCCATAGCAAAAAGATGGGAGAAAACAAATGCAGAAAGACATAATTAGATCGCATCGTAGTGTAGTCCGCATTAATGGGAATCCTGAGGTCACTAACAGTCTTGAGCTATTACAGTTACGTAGACACGTGGTCTTTTTGGTAGTATTGCACTGCCTTTACCATGGTGATTGTTCTGACGAGCTCTTTCAATTGATCCCACCCTCTCCCTCCCTATGCAGAACATATCGTGTTGGACTGGGGTGTCCCCATACGGTACAAACAACACTGTCTCGAACCAAACGGTTCTGTTCTTCCTTTCTTTGTCGCACGATAATGAATTGGATTGCTCTACCCGCACGCGTACTTCCATCTTCATACCGGGTTCTTTGAACTATGTTTTCTATGTATACTAGACAAGCAGTTCAGAACAAAAAGTGTGTGTCACACTTCGGGGATAAGGCGGAACCGGGGGAGGGGTACGGGATGCCTCACCATAGATTTTGAATTTTGGCGCCCTTACACTACTTCACAGATGACATGATCTCATATGAAATCGTATACAAGAATTTAAATATACTCTGTGGCTATGACAGCAACAAAAAGTGGCGCCAAAGTTGTCTCCTGTAGCAACTAAAAATCTATACAATTTTTTTTGTTCTGAACAGCCAGTCTAGTATATAGAGAAGTCATTGTCTTTAAGCGGGGCTTGAAGAAAGAATCTGTCGAAGTCGTCAAGATCGACAGCATCTGGTATGGTGGCCGGCTTCTGGACTTCACCCTAGTTTCTTACCATCGAGCAGGGTGTAGTTATTCACGGACTATATGTGAAAGAAAATCAATCAATCAATTAGCCTATTGCAGTCCACTGCTGGACATAGGCTCTCCCATTGTACACCACAGCACCCAATCCTCCACCTTGCACATCCAGTCTATCCCAGCTACCTTTTTCAGGTCGTCCATCCATTTTGCTGGAGGACGTCCAACCTTCCGTGTGCCGATTCAGGAATCCTAGAGTGGAGAAAGAAAAATACAGCTAGGTAAATGTTTGTGTATAATACGCCGCTGCTTACTCTTTTAGAGCGTGTTACAAAGCGAAAACAGTATCACGCCCACCAAGGTTATGCGAAACGCATATATTACTAACATGACTGCCAGTCTCCCCGCTTATCGCGTGACATTAGACAATAACTCTGATATTATGTGTAGTATATTAGCTCTGCGAATGTGCTAAATCATTATCTTTATACGTGTAAACCAACTGTTGTCCGCGGCTCCGCCCGCGTGGAATTTTGATCCCGTTCCCGCTTCTCATCGGAACCTATTTCAGGGCTAAACAGGAACCTATGTGTTATTCCAGACTATAATCTTTATCGTACCAAATTTCAGCCAGATCCGTTAAGCCGTTTTTGCGTGAGAGAACATCCATACATCCATACTTACAAATATAATAAATAATATTAGTAGTTCTTGTCAAGACCTGGGCTATCATTTTCATTAATTGCATTAGACAGAAAGACAAACAAACAAAGTATTAAAGTGAAGACATCTTTAGGCGCGTTGAGCACTTTTACTTCGGGCCATCAACCCAAACTAGTGGGGCGGAAATCACACAGTGATTGTCAAACTTCGGGCCAAACTTAGATTTTTTAGGGAAAATTTGTATGGTAGGTACGAGGGGATTTCCGCACAAAAAAAAAAAAAAAAAAAAAAGGTACCCGAAACCTGGGGTGTGTGTTGGGTAACCTTCTCGAGTGTCGCTCCGATTCCGATCCCGCTGCAGTCCGGGGGGAACGGAATCGGTGCGGCCGGTACACCCTGGGCGGCGGTCAATGGCTTCCCCTTCACCCCTTCATAGGGTTGGCATTGATCGTCGGCCAATACCCAACGTCGCGGGAACACATCGCTCTCCGTACTCCTCTGCTTTCAGAGGAGACAGGATGAGCGATGCTGTTAGTGGTGAGATGGCCCAGGGTCAGTCGAGGTGCGAGGGATATGCTCTATGGGTAACCTTACACCCCGGCGTCTGAAGACCCGAGACGGCGTGCGGTTTTAGTCGGTGCAAGCCCGACATAACCGCCCCCGCTTTCCGCACGATAAAAAAAAAAAAAAAAATGTACCCGAAACCTTGAACGTACAAAACCCAAAATCTAATCAGTTCTTCCCATTAACCAAACAAGATGATTGGCGAAAGAATTTTTTAAATCGGATAAGTGGTTCTTGAGTTATTGCGTAAACAGACATCCAAACCAACAGACAGACCGACACAAAAATTTTTTTTGCTTAATTAGTCTTAGAATCATGTGAAACGTCGAGAAAAGTGATAAAAAGTGGGTGTAAGATTTTGATTTTATTTGCGTGATTTTAAGACTTCGGTGTCCACTTGGTTGGTGGCCCGAAGTAAAATCATGGAACTCGCGTCATCCGCACGGATGCATGGTGATGATTCAAAAAATACACACGTAATTGTTCAAGTATTCACTTCTGTCGGCACTCCCGGAGTGCCTGTGTTTTTTGTTGTTTTTTTTTTTCTTATTAAGTATCTAACATTTGCATTTATTACAAAAATGTTATTTTTACATTACAAACAGATAGTTACATTTTATTTATTTGTATAGATATGCAATTAATTACATTATTTGTCTGACGACCTTGGGAGTTGTTCCATCATAAGTCTACACCCATTAAGAATATTGACAAAAGAGTCATTGTACTGTTTGTATAATCATAAACATATCTAAATAAATAAATCATGTGTTTAGATAACTTTACGATTGTTAGTATTATGAAGGTTAAACACATTTTAATCTTTAAAAGTTAAAAGTATTCTGTAATCTTAATCTCTGCTATTTGCTACAATGCGTATATTTTTTGCAATTTTTGAGCGAAGCTCGTCAGGGCTTTGCTCTCTTTTAGACGACTCATATATTTCGTTAGACCATCTCCTCCCAAACGGCTGAACCGATTCTAATGAAATTTCACACAAGCAAAGATGTTACTGATGAAAGGACATAGGCTATGTAATTAAAAATTCATGTGTATACCACAGAGGAATAATCACCGTACAAAATTTTCAAAATCTGATTTCTCAATGAACAAAAAAGCCTCATTCACGCGATTGGTATTAAATTAGGTAATTTATTCATATACACAAGACAAAAAAAGAAAAACGAAAGTCGGACTAGCCATTGAGAAATTATCACCGTCAGAAAAGGTCCTGGTGAAATTGCTTCGCTCAATTTTTGCAACAGCAGAATGAATTGCAGACCTAGTTTATATTGTTATATTGTTTTTATCTTTACGGAAGTGTATGTGTCGCCAGCAATCTGGTTAAATCAGCCAGTTAATTGAACGTCTAGGCCGTTCATTTAAATGGCTGAAGATCGACTAGCCAAGTTATTGAGAGAAACGTTTAACAAGATGACTTAGCGTCATTTCAAATTGGACTAGCTGATGATGACTTACTGAGCGATTTTGATGGCGCTCCGCTTGCTTCTTTTTCATCGTGCATTATCAAAAGTAACCTAACATGGAGGAAATGGCGGCGGTCTCTGCGAGCCCTCAGCCATACCCTTCTAACCTAATCTGTCCGTTTTGGGACACGCATTTTTGCTGACTACTAGTGCCGTGGTGAACAAACAGGACTAAATTGGAATCACTTGGCTGAGTCTTAATTAGCAATCTTCAAAGGGCTGAGTAAATGAACTAAATTTAAATCATTTGGCTTGGTCGGCAACCTTCAACGGACAGACTTTGTATACACCACGTTCTTAAACTTTTTATCCTTTTTCAATTAACATGTCGGCCTAGTCATTTGACTGGATGTAGTCGTTTAATGAACGATCTAGGTTGCCTAGATCGTTCATTAAACGACTACATAAACGATTACTAATACCTGGCTAATTGCTCGAAGCTCTGAAAGAGTGAAGTTCTCTCTTAGACGACTCATGTAATTCGTTTGTTCGCTAACAGCTCTCAAACCACTCAACCGATTTAGATCAAATTTGGCATATATACACAACATATGAGTGTGGAGGTGATAGGCTAGGAAAATCAAAAATCAAAAGTACCCTGGAGGAATAATCGCCGGAAAAAATATTTAATATCTGATTTCTCAATGAACAAAAAAGCCTCATTCACGCGATTGGTATTAAATTAAGTAATTTGTTGATATACACAAGACAAAAAGAAAAACGAAAATCTGACTAGCCATTGAGGAATTATCACCGTTAGAAAAATTCCTTGTGAAATTGCTTCGCTCAATTTTTGCAACAGCAGAATGAATTGCAGACCTAGTTTAACCAGTAATGACTGCGATGGTACTCTCTTCTCCTAAAATTGTTTGTACGAAAACCATTATCGTTTGTCCTCCCAAGCTTTTTTAACCGACTTCAAAAAGGATGTTATCTGAACGTTTCTGAATACAAAATATATTTTTTTTGGAATTCTTGTCTGTTTGTTCGCGATGGACGCAAAAACTGCAGAACGGATTTTGATGCGTTTTTTTCTATTAGAAAGGTCTACATCAGATATAAATCTGCCGTGTTTGATTGCAATTGGTTAAGCAGAACCGGAGATATGACCAAAAAAGCGGCCAAGTGCGAGTCGGACTCGCCCGTGAAGGGTTCCGTAGCAGCAAGTACCATAATAATGCTTTTTTTTTAATTTTATATTTGAGTTGATTGAATGAAAGGTAAATTGCGCTTTACGATTTATGACGTATTAAAAAAAAACTACTGGCTAGATCTCGTTCAAACCAATTTTCGGTGGAAGTTTACATGGTAATGTACATCATATATTTTTTTTAGTTTTATCATTCTCTTAGTTTAGAAGTTACAGGGACGACGACGACGACGACGACACATTTTACCACTTTGGAAGTGTCTCTCGCGCAAACTATTCAATTTAGAGAAAAATGATATTAGAAACCTCAATATCATTTTTGAAGACCTATCCATAGATACCCTACACGTATGGGTTTGAAGAAAAAATATTTTTTGAGTTTCAGTTGTAAGTATGGGGAGCCCCCAAAATTTATTGTTTATTTTCCTATTTTTGTGTGAAAATCTTAATGCGGTTCACAGAATACATCTACTTACTAAGTTTCAACAGCATAGTTCTTATAGTTTCGGAAATAAGTGGCTGTGACATACGGACGGACAGACAGACAGACAGACATGACGAATCTATAAGGGTTCCGTTTTTTGCCATTTGGCAACGGGACCCTAAAAACGATAACCAATACCCGCGCGGTCGGAGCCGTGGGCATCAGTTAGTTATAAAAATATAATGAGTTAATAATGTGGTAACTATTTGCAATTATTGTATTGCAGCCACGAGCCATGAAGGTTGTTAGGTATTATGTCAAGTGAAACTTCATGCCAGGTCTCCGGAATACGTCATGGATCTCGAGGCTATCCAGATCCTTGACACCACGGATATTTTTTTGTACGGAAATCGCCGGACAGCGGGGGTGATTATGATGGATTCGAACCGACTAAAACCGCACACTGTCTCGGGTCTCCAGAAGCCGGGGTGTAAGGTGGGCCCATAAGGTATTTCCATAAGCAGTTCCAGAAGGAGTGCCATATAACCGTTCATCACTCATTCAACACCCTTTGGAGTGAAATTCCCAAAAATCCTTCTTTAGTGGATTCTTACAGCGTAAAAAGCACCTTCTGTCAAAATTTCAGGTTTCTAGCTCAAACGGCTTAGGCTCTGCGTATATACACTCTAAAATACTGCAGTAACCTTGACCCAGCGCCAGTGTTTTGTATGTCGTCACCAGCCAGAACCCGTCGTCCTCGACCGAGTACTATTTGCAAAAATTACTAATGGATGTAGTGTACTATCTGTTGTTTTTACTATACGTTATACATATCAATCACTTTTGTTGTGTCACTATAGAATCTATATAGGAAGCGTTTTAATTAATAGAACAGTAAGTACTTTGGGGGCGGGTTAATAAATTAGACCTAGACCATAACTTTATCATTAAATTTGTTTTGAGAAGATTACTTGTGTAGTTTTTCGTATTTTTATTGTATATGTATTTTTAATTAATAAAAATTGATTCAATTAAAAAACAAAAACAGTGCCAACAGAAGTGGCAATACAAAAAAATACAATTACAGAGCCATCTATGTTGGGGGATACATACAGGCGTGAAGTTATGTTATGTTCTATGTTGTTCATTATTTATCAGTTCGAAACTTCATCAAGGTCAGATCAAAATAGTTCATCAGCTAAAACAAAGATAGCGTTGTTATAAAAACGTGGAAAGCGTCACGACATAGTGACGATGACGCGAGTTCCATGATTTTTGTTCACCCAAAAAGTGCCCAACGCGCCTGAAGAAGTTTTCACTTCAAAAATTAATAAAAACAAGTTGAATTCCTGAGACGAGCTCAGCCGAATACAAGGGATTTTTTTTTTATCTTGCAATGGTTCACCCCAGCACGAATCTATTACCGAAAACAGCAACTCGATAGCTCATCTCCTTCATACCCAAAACCGTGACAGAAAATTGGCAACGACGACGTCGACGACAACTCGATAGCAATAGGGGTTTTCTAAAGAAAATCCCTAAAAACGAAATGTTGTACTCCGGGAGTGCCGGAAGAAGTGAAAACTTGAATATTAACGTTGTACATTTTTGATATTTTGGAATGGTTAGGGAATAATTTTGCACGAATTGCTTTAATTATTAGTATAAAAGTACTATAATTTATGTGGTAACATACAATATTCATTTATTGCGCTATCGTACACAAACATGACCATTTATATTACATAAAAAATTTAACACTTCAGAACTATTACAATTATTTTACAATAAAAAGTTTATCAAAATAAAAATCAACTTCCATCCATAATTTTAATGATTTTTTCACCATCATTATTACCAGAACCATCATCGCCAATATATTTATAAAGTACTCACTCATTTTCTTTCGCTATTTCTTCGTCATTTTTCTCATTAATAGATGCACTTTGTTTAATTTCCATTTTATATTAATAGATTTATGGCACAAAATAGAATAAATATTACAAAAAGTTATATGATGACAAAAAGTGTTTCTTGGGCCTCGGTCGGAATCGATCCCAATCTTGACGAAGTCAAAGACCACTCATAGGCTATGTAACACAAAAATAATTATTCAGTAGGGACCAGTATTTCCTGAGATTAGTGCGTTCAACCAAACAAACTCTTTAGCTTTATATTTATTTATTTAATTATTGAACTTTATGCACAAGTACATAAGCGGACTTAATGCCACAGGCATTCTCTACCAGTAGCAGGTGCATTATTGAGAGCAACAATTATTGATTAAATACAACTAAGTATTACAAGGTTTGCTGGGAGAAAACTCAATACTAAGTTAAGCTCGCCTTTGTACACTAATTCTATCTGTGATGTTTGTAAAATGTTCACTGTGTGCGTACAATAAAGAATTAAATAACTAGGTCTGCAAGGCAAATTGCTGCTTGCAATGTTGAGCTGAGTGAGACATCGTGAATCAGATTTTGAAAATTTTGAACAGTGATCATTCCTCCGTGGCAAGTCCGATTTTGAAAATTCTTTTCGAAAGTCACAACTCTGGACATGCTTTCTGAGCGTGTAAAGTTTTGTCATAGTGTCTCGTGCGGTTATTATGTAATTCCATCTGGAATTTTTTAACGGTGATCATTCCTCTGTGGTAGCATTAATTTTTAGGGATTTTCTTTAGAAAAGCCCTTCGAGTTGTCGTCGTCGACGTCGTCGTTGCCAATTTTCTGTCACGGTTTTGGGTATGAAGGAGATGAGCTATCGAGTTGCTGTTTTCGGTAATAGATTCGTGCTGGGGTGAACCATTGCAAGATAAAAAAAAAAAAAAAATCTGACACGGTTTTGGGTATGAAGGAGATGAGCTATCGAGTTGCTGTTTTCGGTAATAGATTCGTGCTGGGGTGAACCATTGCAAGATAAAAAAAAAAAAAAAAATCTGTCACGGTTTTGGGTATGAAGGAGATGAGCTATCGAGTTGCTGTTTTCGGTAATAGATTCGTGCTGGGGTGAACCATTGCAAGATAAAAAAAAAGGATTTTCTTTAGAAAAGCCCTTTTGCTATCGAGTTGTCGTCGACGTCGTCGTTGCCAATTTTCTGTCACGGTTACTTCGGGCCACCAACCAAGTGGACACCGAAGTCTTAAAATCACGCAAAAAAAATCAAAATCTTACACCCACTTTTTATCACTTTTCTCGACGTTTCACATGATTCTAAGTCTAATAGAGCAAAAAAAAATTTTGTGTCGGTCTGTCTGTTGGTCTGGATGTCTGGATGTCTGGATGTCTGTTTACGCAATAACTCAAGGACCACTTATCCGATTTAAAAAAATCTTTCGCCAATCATCTTGTTTGGTTAATGGAAAGAACTGATTAGATTTTGGGGTTTGTACGTTCAAGGTTTCGGGTACCTTTTTTTTTTTTTTTCGTGCGGAAATCCCTTCGGATACCGCCCCCGCTGGAGACCCCCCGCTCTCCAGCGGGGGCGGTATCCGAAGGGATTTCCGGCGGTTATGTCGGGCTTGCACCGACTAAAACCGCACGCCGTCTCGGGTCTTAAGGTTAAGGTTACCCATAGAGCATATCCCTCGCACCCCGACTGACCCTGGGCCATCTCCGGTTTCGAGATGGCCCCCTTACTTGCTCTCCACTGTGCCCTCTGCTAATCAGAGGGACACGTGGAAAGCTTCCGAACAGCCCTCAACAGGGCCGTCCTCGCCTCGGTCGGAGTTGGCCGTAGGCGGCAGCGTCTCTCCCACCCTAGGAGAGAGGCGCTGCCGTCTCCGTTGCCTAGGGTGCACCGCGTGGAGGTCCCCAACCAAGCACCCCAGGTTTCGGGTACCTACCATACAAATTGTCCCTAAAAAACTTTTATAAGTGAGTTTCTTTCCAGTTATCAGAGTAACGCGTACTTGACTTTGACATTTGAGTGACAATGACAATACATATATTGTATATTTACATAAAACAACCAGACTCTGAAAGAAACTGAAATATAAAATCATTTTTAGGGTTCCGTTGCCAAATGGCAAAAAACGGAACCCTTATAGATTCGTCATGTCTGTCTGTCTGTCCGGCCGTATGTCACAGTCACTTTTTTCCGAAACTATAAGAACTATGCTATTGAAACTTGGTAAGTAGATGTATTCTGTGAACCGCATTAAGATTTTCACACAAAAATAGAAAAAACAATAAATTTTAAGGGACTCCCCATACTTAGAACTAAAAGTCAATTTATTTTTTTCATCTAACCCATACGTGTGAGGTATCTCTATGGATAGTTCTTCAAAAATGAATTTAAGGTTTCTAATATAATTTTTCTCTAAACTGCGTAGTTTGCGCGAGAGATACTTCCAAAGTGGGGTGTGACTGGTTGGATCACCTCCAAGTTTGGTGCACCCTGGGCAACATGGGCGATGACGCATCATTGATTGCTCCTCTGGAGTAGCTGGCGTCAACGTCTACGGCCAAGAGTCTGACCAACCGGCCCTATTCAGGGCCAGCTGACCCCATTGCACGAGGGGGTCGGGGTATGGCGGGCCTGCAAGGTCCGCGGGGGGGGGGGGGGGTGGTCGCTCCAGGTACCCCGCTGATAAGAGCAGAAACACTGCGAATGGCCCAGGGTCAGTCGGAGTGCGAGGATATGCGAGCTATGGGTAACCTTACACCCCGGCGTCTGTAGACCCGAGATGGCGTGCCGTTTTAGTCGGTTCAAGCCCGACATAACCGCCCCCGCTGGCCGGCGGGGGGTATCCGAAGGGATTTCCGCACAAAAAAAAAAGATACTTCCAAAGTGGTAAAATGTGTCCCCCCCCCTGTAACTTCTAAAATAAGAGAATGATAAAACTAAAAAAAATATATGATGTACTACTATGTAAACTTCCACCGATATTTGGTTTGAACGAGATCTAGCAAGTAGTTTTTTTTTAATACGTCATAAATCGTAAAACGCAATTTACCTTTCATTCAATCAACTCAAATGTAAAATTTTAAAAATGGTGGCAAGCCTATTGCCATTAACCGGGCACTTATAAACCTGCGATAAATACACACATAACTTCGAAAAGCATCGAAAAGTCATTGGTGTGTGCCATGGTAAAACCTGGGATCGAACCCGAGACTTCGTCTCAGCAGTCCATTACCCATACCACTAGGCTACCGCGATCTCATATATACAAATAAACAAAATTGAAGTGTCAGTTTGTAACATTAAAGTAACAGTTTTTCATTGAATGCATGCTTACACGGTATTTACAACAAAAAAACAATTTTTAAACGTTGTCTGTCTGTCTGTTTGAATAAGGTAATCAATGGAACGGTTGGCCGATAGGTACTTTCACTGATACATAGCATTATATTACAAGTCGCAACAGAGGCTACTTTAATTTTAGAAAAATAATTAAGGTTCCGCGCAAAAATATCAAAACCCGTATCTGCGTCCACGCGGGTGAAGTATCGGGCACAGTTAGTAGAATTAATGTAGGAAGCGATTTAATTCAGACTAGCTGATGCCCGCGGCTCCGCTCGCGCGGTGTTCGGATATCGTTTTTTGGCCATATCTCCGGTTCTACTATATAACCTACTAGCTGTTGCCGCTATTGCTCTCTCCCTGTGCCAAATTTCATCCATATCCGTTCAGTCGTTTTTGCGTGAAAGAGCAACAAAGATACATACTCACAAACTTTCGCTTTTATAATGTTAGTAGGATGTTGATATCAGTGATAATGTAACGGTAAAAGAATTGAAACGTTCTAACGGTAAAAGAATTTTTGAATCGGTCCAGTCGTTTTTAAGTTTATTCGTTACATACAAATCTTTCCTATTTATAATATTAGTGTAGAAGAGCAATTTAAATCATCATCATCTTAACGTTGCTCCTGGTTGCAACCTAGGCTTCCACCTGGGCGTCCGGGGCCTCTTTACTTCTACTCCTTTTGAATTTGCTAAGCCGCAAGAAGAGCCTCGTCCGTCGATCAGCAGGTATACCGGCTTGCGGGTGTACCGGCTTGCAGGTGTGCCGGCTTGCAGGTGTGCCGGCTTGCGGATTGGCTCTTCTTCGTTGGTTAACGTAGAAGATAAAACTGTTTTAAAACTACAGTAACTTAAAAAAACCTATTAGTGACGCAGGATGATATTTTGGTATAATATCAAAACAAGAAATGTGTAACAAACTCAACATTTCTGTATACATTTGTTTAGTATAAAGCGAATTCTGCTTCCATAATATTTGGAAATGTACTGGCTCACGCTGGCTTGTATTGTCGTTCGGTTTTACGTGAAGGAAAACATGGCTGCTCGATGTGGGATATTCACACACTAGCTAGAATACGAGATTTCAATAAAATCATATTACATTTTCCATAGAAACTTAAATTGATCCTACCTACTGCCTACTTACTGCCCTAGCCAAACACCTGCAAATTGACAGACGAGGCGCAGGTTTTTCTCTCGGGGTTGGGAAGTCAGATGGCAGTCACCCCCGAAGCAAAAACAAACCAAAAAAGGAGGAGCACAAGTCGCAATTTCGGTTACGAACTGAGCGAAGCTCGACAGAGCTTTGCTCTTTTTTAGACGACTCATGTATTTCGTTAGACCATCTTCTCCTCCCAAACGGCTGAACCGATTCTAATGAAATTTCACACAAGCAAAAATGTTACTGGTGGGAAGGACATGTAATTAAAAATTCATGTTTACCACGGAGGAATAATCACCGAACAAAATTTATAAATTCTGATTTCTCAATGAACAAACAAGCCTCGTTCACTTGGTATTAAATTAAGTAATTAGTTCATATACACAAGACAAAAAAATTAAAACTGAAATCGTACTAGCCATTGAGGAATTATCACCGTTAGAAGTCCTGGTGAAATTGCGACTACGATGTTTAAGCCAGTGTGATGAAAACTACTATGCGCGCGCCGCCTGCCATCAGTGTCCATTTCGCAAAAGAAATTCCAAAATCAGACTAACCACGGAGGAATAGGCACCAAAAGTACCATCTGTAACGGAGTAAACAAATAGGGCACGTGCAAAATAGAATTTTATGAATGGCCCCCTATCGCAAAATAACTGGCTGGTTAAAAAACTAACCATTAATAAACTATTCAAACAAATTACACTGATAATGGTTATCAGACGGTGAGCTTCCTTCAATTTTTGCAACAGCAGAATGTATTGCAGACCTAGAATTCTTTTACTAGCTGTTGCCCGCCCCATAGGCCATAGTCCGCCAGTAACCCAGGGGTTATCCTTTTGAGGGCTTACCCGGCGTCCCCGGCAATGGACACTTGGGAAGGACACCGTGGGGTTTTAGTCGGTCCGATTCCGACACGCCGACATCGTTGCGATGGGCCAAAAAAAAAAGCTGTTGCTCGCGGCTTGGCGAAGGCCGGTTGTCGATTTTTCCTCATATCTCCGGTTTTTCCTAACCAATTGCAATCAAACAAACGGCAGATGTTAAGTCTGACCAAGACCTTTATTATAGAAAAAACCGCTTACAAATCCGTTATGTAGGTTTTGAGTCTATCACGAACAAACAGACAAGAATTCTTTGATGAATTCTTTAATTGTTGTGTTCTGAATCATTTATTTAACCTAACCCAGTATTTTTTCTGAATATCTCCAATGTACAGACACAACTAATGTACAATTCTCTAATATTATTGGTAAGTAACAAAAATACAGTTCCATCTGAACGGAACCAAAATTTAAGCATGTGTACAAATTCCACTTCGCAGGATAAGAGGAATTACTTCTATTTCAGTTTGCGTGATTTTACCTTCACAAACTAAAACAAACATTGCAAGTTAAATAGAAGCTAGTAAAACAAAAAGATTATCGCGAAACGGCCTGGTTTTTATCGGCCATCTTCCAATGTCACACTTATCTATGACAGTAAAGACGAACTTCCACGGTTCGTTTTATCACGCACGGCACACAAACACGGACACCCACGCACCGCGTATTAGGGCCTGTGATGGATGCGTCGAGCTTGCGCACGTGCTCGTGTGCTGTTTCGTACAAATGCAAAGAGCAGTGCTGTGTTAGACGGGTGCATGCATGCGTGTCACGCTAGACGCAGCGCTGACCCTCAATTCTACCGCTACTGATTTGAGAGACTTCCGGAGACGACACTCTTTAAATGGTGCAGCGATGCGGAATGATTAGCGCCCGTTTTTTTTCATTTTTTTTTAAATATAGACCTCATCGATGTGGCTTCGCCTCGACTGATGGCAAGCTAACGGGGAAGTCTCAAAAAGAGGGTCACCATTATATATAGATGTACTCACACCTTTTTCCCTCCGGAGTAGGCAGAGACAACAGCCCGCCATCTGCATCTGTCCTTACACACTTAACGAGCTACCTTTACTGTCATTAAACCTTTTATACAAGCCCCTCTTTCGGTCACAACAGGTGTAGATAGAAATAATGCTACAATGATGGCATTTAGCTTGACGGCCTCATCAGATGCTTTCTCACGCCCCGCCTAAATCACCCGGTATTGTAGGAAGAATTAAACACGTGTGTTGGTAAAGAATTCCAAGTATTTATGGTGCTGCAAAGAATAGAGGTGCCAAACCGCTTGGTCCTGAATGCAATTGTTTGCGCCGTATGAGGGCGAAACCTTGCCTTGCACATGTTGTTCTGTATAGGAAAGGAGAAGATTGGACTTATTGGAAGAGGTCATCGGAACTTTCCCCATGGTAGATGCGGTGAAATACTGCCAAAGAGGCAGTATCTCTACGCAACTGCAAAGGCTCGAAAGTGTGCGTGACCTTAGGACTCCCAATAATGCGGACTTCACGTCGTTGCAACCCGAGAGCATCTAATAAATACTATGCCCAGCCATCCATAGATGAGAATGATATGCGAATTTGTCTTGTACAGATGCTCCATCGTGAAAAACAGTCCCGCTCTATTCAGGGCTCCCGAGTATTTGCGATGCTATTTTGATGTTTCTCTCGATGTAAATATTTGCACGGCAGATAACTGCGCAAAGCGTATCAATTGCTTTCCGCGGTGTATGTCGGTCTATTTAAACAATTAGACTATTTTGAATCCACGGATCCGATGCATCGCTCAGACGACTCTTCGCATGCTCGGTGCGGGCTGATCCACGTCCGTTCGCAGAATCACGCACCGTGGCAAACCACCTTAAGTTTGAACTGTGTCTGAGTGAAAATCACTTTATGTGCCAGGTTATCTGCAATCTAAATATCATTAGCGTTCATGTAGACAGCTACTTGAGGTGTTTGCTGTCTTATCTGTGCGACATATTTTTACAAGCAAGAAATGTGTACAGATTTATTTTATCTTGCTTGGTTTCTAATTCTATGGAGTACTAGATGTTGCCGGCGGCTACGCCCGCGTAAAACCCATGGGAACCTATTCCCGGGATAAAAAGTAGCCCATGCGTTATACCGGACTATAATCTATCCCTGTGCCAAATTTCAGCCAGATCCGTTCAGCCGTTTTTGCGTGAAAGAGTAACAAACATCCATCTATCCTTTCATCCATATTTACAAACTTTCGCGTTTATAATATTAGTAGGACTAACCTTTGTCCGCAACTTCTTTTGCGTGGAGACTGGTTGTTGTTATTGGTTGTACCAAAATCATAAGGACCCAAGGGAAATACTGCACTAGAGCCTCGTCCGTGATTCAGCAGATGTACCAGTTTGGAAGTGAGATTGACTTTGTCGCTGAAGATTCCTGAAAAAAACATCCATGATATATGATTGTTGAAGTCGGTTTTGTCTTTTGCAAAAAGTATTACTTAATTTAAGCTCTTCATTGTCTGCATATCTGCCACTGAGCGTATGAGTGTGTCATATGGCCTGTATCACATGACATATGTCATTGCTACGTACCAGGGTTGTCATTGTTTAATTAATTTAATAATAAGTAAATTGCCGTTCTGTTATCAGTCACCCACTTGTGTCTAGAACAAGACAGATCCAATCCATCAAGCCGAAACAGGGCAGTTAATGATATGTATGACATTATCGGAAGTTTATGCGAATATTACCCATTGAATTGAATGAATGAATTGATTTTATCGCAATTTTACGGAAACAACTGCCGTTTGACCTACCAATTCTGAGAGGAAAGCCTGCGCCGGTGCCTCGTCCGTCAATCAGCAAGTGTACCGGCTTGCAGGTGAGATTAGTTTGACCCTGAAGGTCTTGCTGGGGCATCATACACCCGTGTGACCGTAAATGTTTACACCAATGTAAATCTGCATGCCGGTACCCCTGCTGATTAACGGACGCGGCACTGGTGGAAACTTCCCTCTCGGGATTGGGAGGTCATACGACAGTCGTCCCCATAAAAGCCGCATAAGCCAAATCAAAAGGAGGAGGAGTAAGCGTACCATGGACTCCGAGGTAAAGCCTTGGATGCAACCGGGAACAACGTTAAGATAATGATAAGAACAATGTGTGTACTTACTAACATTAAACATGTAAATCAAATATAAATAAATACTGAAGACAAACAACGTAAGGTTGACAACCCTATTGTCACATGTGTCAAATATTTATTCGTCATTTCGCTGTGTGTGTATATGATAACACGCACACTGGCATACTGGATGATCGATCCCCTGTAAATACTTACAACACAAATAATAAAGTAAATACTTTCGCAATTAGATACAATGGTCTACTACTATTTCGCAATACAACCGACATGAGCAGACTGTATAGATAAGATAGGCGAAATTTTACTTGTAAGTAGTTCTTGATAACATGATAACATTATTGATTGGCAATCAGTATTGTAAACCATGGACTTCTACGCATACTAGACAAGCTGTTTACAACAAAAACAGTGGCACTCCAGGAGTGCCGACAGAAGTGGAAACTTGAACAATTACGTGTGTAGTTTTTGAATCATCATCCATATCCCTCCATTTCTCCCTTCCTCCATCCATCCACCCATTTTTAAAAGGAAAGCGTGACTTGACCTGACGATAACAGTGACGATGAAGCGAGTTTCATGATTTTTGTTCACTCAAAAGGTACTTCAAAAATTGAGTTTCCTGGATGAGGCGAAAATGAATTTTGACACCTAGCTGTATAGTCTTACAGGTGAGGTTGGTTTGAACCCTGAAGATCTTGGTGGGTGGGGCAAACATTAATTTGCACGCTAACGAGGTTTAAGATTCTATTAATATTGGTACGTGCGCAGGGTAAAATTAAATGCCGTTTATACAACGAAGAGGTTTATTCGCTCATCACAAACTAGACTAGGACGGTTATCAACTTCGCAATCAACCCAAACTTAAGCGTAGCGAGATTTGCCTATCCAACAATAGGTCAACGTGACCGGTCGACTTTTTCCATTGATTTTGTGTTTCGGTGATTATTCCTCGATGGTAAGACCGATCTGGACATTCGACCCCTTACGACACTCAGTATTAATGTCTACTTGATCACCGTGGCAAATTTGGTCGAGATCGGTATGATTTGTTTGAAATGCAACTTTGAAACCAAGGACGCTTTTCTCGCCTTCGGCTCGCTACGCTTAATAACTAAATAACAAGCATACACAGTACTCTTCAACAGTTCAAGTCGCTCAGCAGTTCACAGTAGTCCACAGTCGTTGCTTAGGTCGCAGGCATAATCCTCTTGAATCGCTTCCCATAATTAACTGACTGCGTGTTGATATCCGGGCGCCTTTTATAGCTCTTAATTAGGAGAGTAGAATGTTCCAGAATCATCTAGAGATAAGGCACGTTAGGTTCGAGATAGGTACCTACCACAGTAGGGCACGCCGCAATAGCGGCGGTAAGGCCCCTCATGGAGGATTGGCTAGAGAGGCGACACGGAAGCCTCTCGTACCGACTGACGCAGGTGATCTCCGGGAAGGGGTGCTTCGGGGACCACCTGCATCGGATCAGGAAGGAGCCAACGCCTGAGTGTCATCACTGTGACGCGAGCGAGGACTCGGCTGCACACGCTGGCGGACTGCCCGGCGTGGGAGGTGCCGAGGCGTGACCTCGTGGCAGCCATCGGGGTGGGAGTCCTCTCGCTCGGCAGCATGATTGCGGCAATGGTGCGGAGCGCGAGCGCGTGGGCCGCCGCCACCTCCTTCTGCGAGCATGTGATGCTCGCGAAAGAGATGGCGGAGCGCGCCCGGGAGAGGTTCAGAACTCTCCCGGCCCGCCGAGCCCGCAACATGCTCGCCGCGCGTCGCAGGCAACTCAGGCGCCGGAGGTCGCTTAACGACCTCCGTCCTCCATGAGCGCAGGCCTGGGGGTGGCAGGTGAGGCCGCCTGTCACCCCAGCAGAAGCAGGCCGGAACGGTGGGGCGACTAGCGCCCCTCCCCCAAACCGGGGCAAGACGGGGACACCGTGGTTCCCAAACCCGAGGGGGCCATCTCGAAACCGGAGATGGCCCAGGGTCAGTCGGGGTGCGAGGGATATGCTCTATGGGCAACCTTACACCCCGGCGTCTGCAGACCCGAGACGGCGTGCGGTTTTAGTCGGTTCGAGCCCGACATAACTGCCCCCGCTGGCCGGCGGGGGGGTATCCGAGGGGATTTCCGCACGAAAAAAAAAAAGGTACCTACAACAGTAGTAGGTGTAGACGTGCCAACATTCAAGGTGAATAACCTTGTATTCAAGATCGTAGGTAACGTAGGTATAGGTATGCGACTTTGTGTTGGCGATTCTAGAGTTTTCTACATCAATCGGTAGAGTACTTCGATGCGTTTTAATTTCCTGAAGATTCGATCAGTAGTTTTCGAGATATCGACGCTCGTTGTAACAATATTATAACAAGTGGAATTTAAAAAAAAACCAGTCCAGCTCCATCATGAGATCAGCACCATGTTATCAAAATATTGCATCGTCATGCCATTTACACATGTATGCAAAATTTATGCTCAATCGGTAACCGGGAAGTAGATCAAATTTAATTTGATGACTTTTAAGATTTGATGACAAACATCTAAATAAAAGCTTATAAAGAGGAAAGATTTAAATAAATATAATATTTTACGACATTCTACACAGCTCTCTCGAGACCCAAAGTAAGCATAGTTCCACTAGCTTGTGTTATGGGTTCCAGAATGCGAATAAACATGCTTACTTATATACTTTTTTTTGTAAATATATACATATTATAAATACCCAGACGAATGCAAATAGACATATTCATCCATACAAATATTTGCACTGACGGGAATCGAATCCGCGCCCCATGTCGTAGCGGTCGAATGTAATCGATAATCGGTAATCGATAAACTCTGAAACCACTAAACTGACTTCAAAAATTCTTCACCATTATTGTGCTACATCATACCTAAGTAACATAAGCTACTTTTAGGTAGATTTCGATGAAATCGATCTACCTATTGGTTTCTTGACTACTGTCGAATTTTTAAAAAATTTCTTCATAGGAGGTCTAGTTATGACCCCCTGAGTCCGAAATGACCACTGGTCAAAAGTTTATATATATATATATATATATATATATATATGTATATGTATGTATGGTTCCACTTCCCAAAATTTGCGGCACTCTCACGGTCGCATTTTTGCCCCGATCGCTTTCAAACTGCGGTTAAAATTGCTTGGGTGTAAACTTAGTTTAAGTTCGTGAACGGGTGGAATCCGGTCTAAGGGGACGGTAGGGGTCGGTTCAAGCCCGACATAACCGCCCCCGCTGGCACGCGGGGGGTATCCGAAGGGATTTCCGCACGATAAAAAAAAAAAAAAAAATAATCCTTTAACTAAAAGTGGAGGGGGGAAAAACCAAAATTTTTCGGGAAAAAAATCATAACTTCTAACCGGTGAACATTCTTGCCGTCGGAAACATTTTTAATCGATAGGCCATTTTTAAGTCTAAAATAAAAGTCTGAAAAGTTTTTCGCTAAAAGTTACCGTTTTCGAGAAAAAAAAATTAAACTGTTTAAATAAAGTCCGTAGTTCTCTATATAAAATAATAATAATTGCTTCACGAAATCTACCTGTGCGTTCCCCCTGCGGGAACGGATTTTTATCACGATATTCCCCTGGAATCCTCCTGATTTCAGGGGAATATCGTAATTACGGGGGTGAAACTGAGTTACGATGGCGATGCTAGTTTTCTATAAGTTTTAATCCGTGGCTAGAGCAATGAGGTCAACTATGACTTCAAGTTCCAATGACTTCTATTTATACTACTCGAACAGCTGTATGGTATGGTATGGTTTCGCGAGCTGGTATCCGCAACTCCACGACAGGGCGCGGTTTTTGCGTGAGGGTGGGCATTTCACTCGATCCACCCCAACTCATTGAAGAACGCCAGCAGGCTATTCACGCTGCTGGCGATCTCCCGGAGCGTACCTGTATTTCCGAAGTACTTTACCCTGTATGTGGCGGTTACAGGGCAGTGTAGGAGCACGTGTGCCGCCGTTTCTTCCTCTTTCATGCAGGCTCTGCAGAGAGGGCTGTCGGTGATTCCTAAAATATAAAGGTGTTTATTGAAGGAGCCGTGCCCCGTGATGGCAGCTGTGGCCGTGCGCAGTTGCTGTTTGGTCAGTTGTCGAAGACGCCTGGTCAGTCTATTTTCAAGCACGGGGAGTGCTTCCCTCGCCTGTCTGCAAACTTCCAGATTTATCCAATAGCTGTTGTGTTGATCTCTCGTTCGTTTGTTTACCATGGTTCGTAGGTATGCAAAGGGGATCGGTATTATGGGCTCAGGTCCCATTACCACCATGTCAGATCCTCTCCTGGCAAGCTCATCCGCTGCATCATTGCCGCGCGAGCCGCTGTGGCCCTTAATCCACTGCAAGGTCATGTTATTGAAATGGCCTATTTGGTTCAGTTTACGATGGCACTCCAGTATTAGTCCCGAGTTTATAGTGTGGCTGTTTAAAGCTTGCAGCACGGCCATGCTGTCGGAGAGTATGCGTATTGAGTGACCTTCCACTCTCCTGGCCATTACCGCTGAAGCTGCCAGGGTAATCCCCATGCATTCAGCTTGAAATACTGTGTTGTGGGTCCCCAGCGGTGTTGATATGGATATATTAAGGTCTTCCGAGAAAACGCCGGCCCCGGTGCCTGTACCAGTCTTTGATCCATCTGTGAAGATGCGTAGTTCCGTTGGGCATAAAGCCTCACAGCGGTGGTCCTCATGAAGTTGGATCTTGTATTTTTTGTCGAATACGTGTTGTTTGGGCACACGATCATTCATTGCTCCTATCATGGGTATCTCCTTTATGAGATCTGTGAGCAGTGAGGTGTGTCGCGTGTTTCTCTCGCTCCATAGGTTGAGTGCCCTTAGGCGTATAGCCGCAGTTGTTGCTTCTTGGCGGATGAACAGATCCAAGGGTGGGAGTCCGAGCATGGCTTCCATTGCCGCGGTGGGGGTAGATTTCATGCATCCAGTGGTTGCCATGCAGGCTAGTCTTTGGGTCCGTTGTAGTTTAGCCGCTACTGTGCTGTTTTCGGTTCTTGGCCACCAGACGATAGCACCATACGCTATCATAGGGCGGATTACTGTTTCGTAAAGCCATAGGATGATTTTCGGTGATAGCCCCCATTTTTTACTAATCATTCTTCTGCACTGCCAGAAGGTAATCCCAGCCTTTTGTAATTTATTGTCTAGGTGGCTACTCCATTTTAACTTGCTGTCAAGAATAACGCCAAGGTATTTGACCTCTTTCGACAGTTGGAGTTCCGTGTCAAAGAGTTTGGGTAATCGGTATTCGCCTAATACCCTTTTGTTCGTAAACATGACTAACTCGGTTTTGTTCGGATTCACCGATAGTTCGAATTCCCCGCACCATTTTTCTACGATGCGTAAGGCTTGTTGGGTTAGGTTACAGACCGTTCCCGCTACCTTCCCTGAGATGAGGATTGTTAGGTCGTCTGCGTAGCCTATTGTGTAGTCGCGGTTTTTGTTCAGCCTTGTGATTAGGTCATCTATCACTAAATTCCACAGAAGGGGAGAGATAACTCCACCCTGCGGGCAGCCTTTGGCTATCAGAGCCGTCTGATCTTCTTCCCCAAGGCGAACTACTCTTTTGCTGAGCATGTTTGTTATCCAGTCTGATAGTACCGGCTCCGCTCCATGTTTTGACAGGGCGGCCTTAATACTGGTGAAGCTGGTTTTGTCGAAAGCTCCTTCGATGTCAATGAACGTTCCTAGGCAGAAGCCTTTTTGTTCGATCGCTTCCTCTATCCGGCTGACTACCAGATGGAGGGCTGATTCCGTAGACTTACCGGAGCTGTATGCGTGCTGGTTTGCATGTAGGGGTAGCTGTTTTAGTGCACCATCTCTCAGCTCCCTCTCGCATAGGCGTTCCATGGCCTTTAGCATGAAGGAGGTCAGACTGATTGGTCGATGTGCTTTGGGATTCGTGTAATCACCCTTTCCTGGCTTCGGGATGAAAATTACTTCTACTTCCCGCCATCCCTTCGGAACGTATCTGTGTGCCAGACAGGCTTTAAAGATACGCTCCAGTCTGCTTGCGACTAATTTGTCGCCCCACTGTAGCATAGCAGGGATGATTCGGTCGGGGCCAGCTGCCTTATAAGGGTGAAAACTACTGATGGCCCACTGGACTTTTTCCAGTGTGACCACTTTGTTTGCATACTGCCAGTCTCGGGCAGTAGGTGTTATGGTTTCATCATGCCAGTTGATTGTCGTCGTGAAGACGCATCCAGGGAAGTGGGTCTCAATGAGTACGCGTCTAGATTCTTCTGGTGATGTTGTGAGTGTGTTGTCCTGTTTTCTAAGGGCGGTCAGTGCCATCGGTTTTGTCTGTACTAGGACTTTCCTTACCCTGTTTGCTTGTTGGCATGATTCTATGTTCCCACAGAATTTTCGCCATCCTTGTTTGCTTCGGTATCTAATACATTTTTTGTAGCTGGATTTGGCTGAACGGTAGGCGTCCCAGTCTTCATCTGCACAAGTATTCATAGCCCTGTTGAAAGCCCTTCTAACCTTCCTTCGCTTGCGCTCTAGCTCTGGGCCCCACCATGGCTGTTTGCCTGGGGTTTTGGGAGGTAGGGTTTCTGGGCATGCTATGTGGTAGCTGTCTATTAAAGATTTGGTTAGGTGGTTTACCTGTTCCTCAATCTGTATGATGTTGTCGAGGGTCAGTGGGGAGCGCTGTTGAGCAAGTCTATTTGCTAGGTGCTGCTCAAATTTGACCTTGTCGGTTTTTCTCGGGTTGCGTTTTGGCAGAGTTTGTAGTGTCCCCGCCTGTAGATCAAAGCGAATCCACCTGTGGTCTGAGCAGGATGCCTCCTTGGAGACGTGCCAGCCCATGATGGCTTCCGCTGCATTTTCAGTAGCTAGTGTTAAATCAATAATCGTACGGCTCTTTTTGGTGACGAAGGTCGGTTCAGAGCCGGTGTTTAGTAAGGTAAGGTTAGTAGTGAAAAGATATTCAACAAGGGACTTACCTCTGTCGTTTTGAGTGCTCATGCCCCATAGCGGATGATGAGCATTGGTGTCGGCCCCAATTATGACCTCTACCCTTTCCCTTTCGCAGTGGTCCACCAGCCGGGTGAGGTCTTGCGGGGGCAGCTCCTCCTTTTCGGGCATGTAGGCTGAGGCGAGGATGACCACGTTGTCCTCGACGTCCAGCTGTGTATGCAGCCTTATGGCAGTGAGATCTCTGCAACAGAACTCTGTGAGGACCTGTGTTTTTAAGTTTTTTGTGACATATATACACGATCTGGGGAGATCATGTCTCGAACAGCTGTTTAGAACAAATATTGTAGAATGGATCCGGAGGTGAGTCGGGGAAGCGGGAGGGGTACGGTTCACATAGACTAGATAAAGAATTTCGACAACTAGAAAGCTACAACAAGCTAAACCTTGAAAAAGTGTTTTTTATTGTTCCGTTGCCAAATGGCAAAAACGGAACCCTTATAGATTCGTCATGTCTGTCTGTCTGTCCGTCCGTATGTTACAGCCACTTTTTTCCGAAACCATAAGAACTATGCTGTTGAAACTTGGTAAGTAGATATATTCTGTGAACCGCATTAAGATTTTCATACAAAAATAGAAAAGAACAATAAATTTTGGGGGCTCCCCATACTTAGAACACGAAACAGTTTCCTATTACTTATTTTATTTTCAAGTTTTTATTTGGTCAGCCATACTGGATTTGCCTTTTTTCTTATACTGTATTCTACTAGTCAAGCCCTTTCATTTGATAATAACCACATTGAGGGATTTGTAAAAAAAATGTAGTCTCGCATTTTGAAGCGGCGGCCATCTTGGATTTACAATGATACTGAATTAAAAAAACTGTATTGCCATCCGAGCTTAAGATTTGTACCAAATATCAGATCAATTAGTCATCAGGATGGGGGGAGCGATATAAGGAGGGAGGATGGAGGGAGGTAGGGAGAGAGATTAGGTGGGCAAAAATGGATGTTGACGATAAAAAAATACACACGTAATTGTTCAAATTTTCACTTCTGTCGGCACTCCCGGAGTGCCACTTCCCTTTTTGTTCGTAGTATACTAAAAAGTTATCGTCAATTTGAATATAGCATGCGATTACACCAGCTGGTATCATGTCAAGGTGGCATGAGTGCTCCATCACAATCTTGTTTTTAACTTGGATTCGGTTGATCGAATGTCCAGGATGAGAGATACTAATTGCTTCCGACCGTACTAATTAATATGATTCCATTTTGTTTATTATATCGCGGATATTTAATAGTACCTAGTTGTGAACGCGATTTTGTCCGCGTGGATTTCAATCTGGTTTTTTTGGCACCAAAGCTAACACTTTTTTTTTCTAAAATGATAGTAGCCTAAGAAACATCTTATCAGTTATCTGCTAGTAAAAATCTGGTCAAAATTAGCCCAGCCGTTTCAGAGTTCCGCCAAGCCACACAGACCGAAAGAATAACAACATTTTGAAGAGTTGTCTTTTTGTTTCATATATCGTATCTAAACACCTGTACCTACATTATTGAAACGCTGTTATTTTAATATTACAAATTTGTATAGATTGTTATAAAAATGTGTACTTACAGACTGAGACAATTACTGCCCGTAACGAATGCCACAGGTAATCTTCTGGCTACCGGTACGAACGAGGCTGTGTTCTTTATGTATTCTGTGAAGTTTACCTAAATGTAATTTTCCTTTGTTACAGAATAAAGCCAGCCAAGAAACAAGACTGAAGAATTAACTACATATTATGTAGCATTATATACAAACGAAAACATAACTAGTATTAGCTAAAACATTCCGTAATTATGTACTAAAACATTGTACTTTCAAATGAGAAGATAGTCCGCCATTTTGTTGAGAGGTAAAATTCAAAATGGCGACGCCAGTGAAGACGGTTATAGAGGAGACGGAGGGGGATGAGGCGGAGGAGAAGTTGCTAGAACAGAATAGACTGCAGTTGTTACCAAAATGTGCTTCAGTCCAGGATGGTGGAGTCGTTACTGTTAAATCTTCCAAGAAAGGTAAAAATTTATTTTTCTTCACTTGTTTTTAGTTCTTTCTGGTTACTTATGTGTCTGTCAATTATCATCATCTTCATAGCGCTTTTTAATTCCTTTTATACTTGGTTCCTAGGGGGCCATCTCGAAACCGGAGATGGCCCAGGGTCAGTCGGGGTGCGAGGGATATGCTCTATGGGCAACCTTACACCCCGGCGTCTGCAGACCCGAGACGGCGTGCGGTTTTAGTCGGTTCAAGCCCGACATAACCGCCCCCGCTGGCTGGCTCTGGGGTATCCGAGGGGATTTCCGCACGAAAAAAAAAAAAAAAGGTGCATAAACGGCCTGCCCCAAGCAGTGCGAAATGTAGTGACGCCAACTAACATCAAACACAAGTTAAAGTCATTCTACCTTTTTTTTTTTTTTATCGTGCGGAAATCCCTACGGATACCCCCCCGCGTGCCAGCGGGGGCGGTTATGTCGGGCTTGAACCGACTAAAACCGCACGCCGTCTCGGGTCTACAGACGCCGGGGTGTAAGGTTGCCCATAGAGCATATCCCTCGCACCCCGACTGACCCTGGGCCATCTCCGGTTTCGAGATGGCCCCCTAGTTATTACTTAGGAAGTCATTCTACCTAAGTAATAACTGTAATATGTAACTAACTTTATGGTGACCTAGATTTAAGGACTAACTTGCGCCATCCACTATAAACCTTCGAGGTTTAAGGAATGCTCAAATACCTACCATGTAATAATGTAATATTTAATCATGAAATAAAAAAAAAAAAAAAAAATTGCGTCCAGAGTTTGCACCTAGTCCGAGGTCGGCTTGTTGTTTTTGATTGATATATCGGCTTTTCCCGGAGCGACTGCCGTCTGACCTCCCATCCCTGAACCTCGTCCGTCGTTTAGCAGGTGCACCGACTTGCAGCCTGCAGGTGAGGTTGGCCTAGGAACCTGTACACCCAATACGTGTCTACCGATAATTAAATTCTCTTATACGTGGCTAAGCCGTTTGGTCGAGACTGTACTCCTCCGGAACCACAATACCGATCTTGACCAAATTTGCCATGGTGATAGTGTAGACACCGCTGAGTGTTTAGAGGGCTCAACTGTTCAAATGCAATGTACCATTGAGGAATAATCACCGAAAAACAGTTTCACGAGCGCGCGGCCTTAGCTAAGCGCACGACCGTAGTAAGATGTCTTATTTTCAAGTAAGAATCCTGCTCGCTCAACTCAATTTATTTCAGTCGCTCCCTGCACTGAATTCCTAGTAGTACTAGTGTTACTGACGTATTCCCTGGTATATGGGGCCCAGCAAAACTTTTGGAGCTCACCTGCAAGCTGGTACATCTGCAGATTGTAGGACGAGGCTCTAGTGCTGACTTTCCTCTCAGGTTTTGGAGGTCAGACGGCAGTCACTTCCTCAATAGCCAATAACCCCAATCATTTTTCCTGTATACGTTATTCTTTATGTAAATATTAAAAAATCCGTTCCCGCAGGGGGAACGCACAGGTAGATTTCGTGAAGCAATTCATATTATTTTATATAGAGAACTACGGACTTTAAACAGTTTATTTTTTTTTTCTCGAAAACGGTAACTTTTAGCGAAAAACTTTTCAGACATTTATTTTAGACTTAAAAATGGCCTATCGAGTAAAAATGTTTCCGACATCATAACTTTTAGCGAAAAACTTTTCAGACATTTATTTTAGACTTAAAAATGGCCTATCGAGTAAAAATGTTTCCGACATCATAACTTTTAGCGAAAAACTTTTCAGACATTTATTTTAGACTTAAAAATGGCCTATCGAGTAAAAATGTTTCCGACATCAAGAATGTTCACCGGTTAAAAACTTTTCAGACATTTATTTTAGACTTAAAAATGGCCTTTCGAGTAAAAATGTTTCCGACATCAAGAATGTTCACCGGTTAGAAGTTATGATTTTTTTCCCGAAAAATTTTGGTTTTTCCCCCCTCCACTTTTAGTTAAAGTTTTAATCTTATAGGTTTATAATTAAAAGTTGTTGGTATTCATGTATACTATGGGATAAAATTAGAACGGTTCGAATATCTTTCATGGAACGTGAAATTTTGAGGAAAAACTGATTTCACAAAAAGTGAGGCCCTACCGTCCCCTTAGGCCGGATTCCACCCGTTCACGAACTTAAACTAAGTTTACACCCAAGCAATTTTTGACCGCAGTTTGAAAGCGATCGGGGCAAAAATGCGACCGTGAGAGTGCCGCAAATTTTGGGAAGTGGAACCATACATACATATACATTATATATATATATAATATATATATATATATATATATATATATATATAAACTTTTGACCAGTGGTCATTTCGGACTCAGGGGGTCATAACTAGACCTCCTATGAAGAATTTTTTTTTAAATTCGACAGTAGTCAAGAAACCAATAGGTAGATCGATTTCATCGAAATCTACCTAAAAGATGAGGGTACTTTCACAAAGTGTTATTATCAACAACCTTATATTGAAATTTAATCGTTATTGCGTTTCATTGTTTAGTACCGTTTGCAATTAGTGCGTGTCATTATTAAGTGTAGTGTTTATTGTGTGTTAAAATGCCTAAGCGCCGATATAAGAAACTGAAAGGTAGGATTAACAACATTATTCAGATCTAACTATCAAACTTGATGAATTTTTAAATCGTCTCCGGCAATACTGTGACTTATTGTAGCTTTTTTTTGCGGAAATCGCCACGGTTTCTCTCCCGCCGGCCAGCGGGGATAGTTATGTCCGACTCGAACCGACCAATACCTCACGCCGTCTCGGGTGTTTAATACTGGGGTGCAAGGAGACATTCACGAAATAAATTCAGCTGAAAAAATCTTTTGACCCGATTGCAGCGCCATCTACCGTGTTCAAACTATCCTTCGCACAAGTACAAGTTTAGTGTTATCGCAATCGGATGAACAGTGCGGCAGTGAATAAAATGTGAACAAACAAAAACTCTGAGCTTTTCCCAACTCAGTTGAGGTCGACTTTCAGTAACTTCGTAACGGCTGAACTTAAATATTTTCCGTGAAGTGACATCCACAACCAACTGACGACTTTTTTTTTTTATATTTAGGACACGTCAATTTGACTTCACCTCGCCTGATGGTAAGCTGAAGGTAAAGTCTCAGGAAAGAGGGCCACCATTAGACACACGTACCATGTTAACAATGGTGGCACTCAGCTTGACGGCCTCATCAAAAGAGGATTGTCGTCGCAGCACCGCGTGACACCCACCGGTCCCACTAGTGCTGCGACCACAATCCCCCTGTTACGATAGCAAAGTTCTGTAGTTAGACTTTGTTTCGGAACTTTTTAGGGTTCCAACTATCCGTAACGAAACGGTGAGGCACGTTGGAGGGGTACAGGACGCGGAGTCCAGGTAATTGAATTAATTAATTTTGTTCTATCTATATAGCGCCCGTTTTTGATATTTGTATGACATTGAAATAAAACTATATATATATTATATATGTATATATATATTCATCATCGTCATCATCATCATCAACCTATTCTAGTCCACTGCTGGACATAGATCTCCCCTAATGAGCGCCATAGCGCCCTGTCTTCAGCTTGCCGCATCCAGCATCTGCCCGCAGTCTTTCGCAGATCGTCATCCCACCTGGCCGGAGGGCGTCCTACACATATTATATATGTATATATATATTATATATGTATATATATATATTTTTTATTTTACATTGAATCCGACGTTTCACGGGGAAACTTCGCGTCGTGTTCAATGTAAAATATCAAATAACATCAAACAAATCGCGATAGAATCCGCAAAAAAAAAATAGTTTTATTGCAATGTGTGACATTCGCGTAAACTTCCGACAATGACATGACAGCTACAAAAAGTTACACGTCGTTGATGGTCGATTGTTGGACTTTCACGATACCAAATTTTTTGTTCCGTACAGCCAGTTTAGTCCTATAACAAGTCATTGGGGCGAATAAGTCTTAGTATGTTTAAAACTATTTTCTTTTGCCAAATATACTGTTTATAGGACTCGCCCTTCTCCCCTCAAGGCTGACTCGCACAAACTTGACCGATTTGTCAGCATAAATCAGCCGCTTAATGACCTGTATCTCTGAATAATAACAAAAGAGGTTTTCGTCCCAGATATCCGAAACGCTTTACCCAAATTTCTTTTTTTATTCTATGAATAAGTATTTGAAGTTTTTTCATTCCTTTTTGTTGTGGCCACAATTTTCCCATAACTAGCATTTTGTGCTCCGGTTCGAATAACACCTAAAACCTGACTACAGCACCATCAACTGGGTCCAACTGTGAATGTAAACCATAAGAAGCTTTATTGAATTTTATGCTTTATACTTCAAAGGAATAACTTTCCATAACATTTTTTCCCCTAATCCACCCTCAATTCACCCTCGGGGGGGGGGGGGGGATTTGGAAAACGTCGATACATGTGTACATTTAAATATCTTTTGATCTAAGCGGGGTTCCCGGTTGCATTCGAGTCTTTTACCTCGGAGCCTGGGGTTCGCTTACTTCTACTCCTTTTTTTAGCTTAAAAAATACAGCTTTTATGGGAGGTACTGCCGTCTGACCTCCCAACTAGATAATAAAATAACTCGATAATAAAAGCAGACAAATACACAAATTCTCAAAATCACATTTTTGGGATCGGTATCCTTCCCAACACATAGCAATTATTTTTTTGAAAAAATGTTCGTTCAATGTACAGTTTTCACCTCTTTACGATTTTATTATATGTACCTTTTTTTTCGTGCGGAAATCCCTTCGGATACCCCCCCCCCCTCCCCTTTTATTGATTATGTCGGGCTTGAACCGACTAAAACCGCACGCCGTCTCGGGTCTTAATAAGCCGCGCCGGGGTGTAGGGTTGTATGTACCGTTGAACAGATTCAGCTGAAATTTTGCATGAACATTCTTCTATGGTAGTCAGTAGAACTTAGACATGGGCAAAATCCTGACTATAACTCTTAAAGCTATACCTACCTCTTTTTTTTTTTTTTTTTATCGTGCGGAAATCCCTTCGGATGCCCCCCCCCCCCCCCCGCGTACCAGCGGGGGCGGTTATGTCGGGCTTGAACCGACTAAAACCGCTCGCCGTCTCGGGTCTACAGACGCCGGGGTGTCTTAAAGCTATACCTGAAAAGCAATGAGCAGTATAATGTAAAATGTTGAAACACCACAGAGTTACCCTCTTTGTGTCGTCATTGGTTGCGTAACGCGGTATAAAACTGCAAATTTTCCGAAGTAAACAAGCCGACAGAATGACAACTCGATACCATAGGATTATTCTCATATTCACTCTACCGTTTACAAGTTGCTTATTTGCGTTCCATCAACTCATTTATCTACTGTCAGAGTTCCAAACCCATGCTTCATTCCCGCTTTACTCCAGAACCGCGATACAATTTTTAGGGTTTCGTACTTAAAGGGTAAAACGGGCTAAGACTCCGTCCGTCTGCCCGTCTGCCACCAGGCTGTATCTCATGAACCGTGGTAGTTAGACAGTTGAAATTTTCACAAATGATGTATTTCTGTTGCCGCTATAATAACATAATACTAAAAACAGAATTAAATAAATATTTAAGGGGTGCTCCAATACAATAAACGTGTTTTTTGCCGCTGTTTGCTCGATATTAATAACGGCAAGGTAGACGCTTGAAATATTCAAAGAATATTTAGTTGTAATATTCACATTAAAATAAATAATTAAAGTAAAATAAATATTTAAGGGGGGCTCCAAAAAAACAAACGTGATTTTTTTTCCGGTTTTGCCGTATAATGGTACGGAACCCTTCGTGCGCCAGTCCGACTCGCACTTGGCCCGTTATTATTCTTAAGAGCTTGTGTAATGGGAAACATACACAGAAGTAATTTGAAACTTATTGACAACATCTTTCGATAATGTAATTCGTACGATAATTAGATTGGACCCTCGTCCAATACTACATTGGGACCTAAACATAACTGGCGAATCGTGGGTGTGTAATACATCTCTGCCTACCCCTTCGGGGATACAGGCGTGAAGTTATGTTTATGTTTTTATGTGTTTTATGTATACGTTAGACTAGCTGATGCCCGCGGCTTGGCCCGCGCGAAAGTCGCAATAAAACATACGGCAGATTTTAAGTCTGACCGAGATCTTTCTAATAGAAAAATCCTCATCCAAAATCCGTTAAGTAGTTTTTGCGTCTATAGCGAACAAACAGACAAGAATTCAATTTTTTTTTTATTACTTACCCCAAGCATTTTTTTAAATATCTCCAATGTACAGTACCTACACGGCTAATTTACCTACATATAAATATAAACATTTTTTTTTTTAAAGAATATTAGTAACAGAAATTACTAATATCCCCCCTAACCCCTCCAACTAAGCCAAATTGCTTGTGTTAGGAGTGGGTTCACGTCGGTAGTGTAATGGCCAGGATTCGAACCCGGGACCTCTCGATCGTAGGGTCGACTCCTTAACCACTAAGCTACCGTCGCTTCATAACATTAACACTATTAGAGGTACATCAAATGGTGGTACTAAATAATGTGAATATATGGTGGGGCCCATAAGTGTACGGCCCCCTATGGGTTTAGGGGCCACATTAATATATTACAGCTTGACACCCGGGGTCCACTCTTCTATTGCCCTTCTTCATAAATTTGTTCATATAAGCTTTTACGGGAGCGACTTTCTGATAGCTATATTACAATATTAAACTATTTATTTATACGCCTTAAACTCATCGTGGTCATCATGGTCGTGTTTACGAGCTGCCTGTTGATTGTGTGCTATTCAATGATCACGTTATTATTGAAAACAATCTCGGACGCACGTGCCTTGTTAAGCTCTTGGTCGGTCATAACATGATTATACAATTCTCACTTGACCTATAAGTATTGCAACAATTATGTCAAAATCGATCAGCCTATTGCAGTTAATTACTAGATATAATAGGCCTCTTTCAATGTGCACCATAGTACCCGAACTTCTATCTATCTATACGATTATACAATTTAAAATGGTTAGTGTCTGTATATTGGAGTTATTTAAAAAAACCGGCCAAGTGCGACTCGGACTCGCCCACGAAGGGCAGCAAGTAAAATTTTTATATTGGAGTTGATTGAATGAAAGGTAAATTGCGGTTTACGATTTATGATTACTAGATATCGTTCAAACCAATTTTTGAGTTTCAGTTCTAAGTAGGGGAACCCCCAAATGATATTTTTTTCTATTTTTGTGTAAAAATCTTAATGCGGTTCACAGAATACATTTACTTACCAAGGTTCAACAGCATAGTTCTTATAGTTTCGGAAAAAAGTGGCTGTGACATACGGACGGACAGAAAAACATGACGAATATATAAGGGTTCGGTTTTTTGCCATTTGGCAACGGACCCCTAAAATAGATTATGTGAAATGAACAATTCGGAACACAAAAATATTTTTTTGGAATTCTTGTTTGTGTGTCTGTTTGTTCGCGATGGACGGAAAACCTACTGTACGCATTTCGATGCGGTTTTTCTATTATGCCGTATGTTTGAAAACCGTAGATAGAACAAGAAACGATAACGAACCCCCGGGTGGGCGGAGCCGCGGGCACCTGTAAGTATTTTTGTCAATTACACCGGTTTCAAACGAACAAGCCCTTCAGCTTTATTATTAATAGGTTGTAGGCCATTTGGTTAAACTAGGTCTGCAAGGCGAATCGCTGCTTGCAATGTTGAGCTGAGTGAGACATCGTGAATCAGATTTTGAAAATTCAAAATCATTCCTCCGTGGCAAGTCCGATTTTGAAAATTCTTTTTGAAAGTCACAACTCTGGACATGCTTTCTGAGCGTGTAAAGTTTGGTCACAGTGTCTCGAGCGGTTATTATGTAATTCCATCTGGAATTTTTGTAACGGTGATCATTCATCTGTGGTAGCATTAATTTTTTCAAAATATAATCCATAAACCTTCCTCTGATTGACCTCTTTAATCATGCCAAATTTGGTTCTGATTGGATTAGTAGGAGGAGACCTGTGACAAAAAAAATCCTGAAGTCTGGTATGAGGAGCTTTCGCTCGACTTCGTCTCATTCAGCTCAATCAGTCAGTTTATTGAACACCTAGGCCGATAAAACGCCGGCATCCAATCAAACGACGCACGAACAACTAGCCAAGTAACCAGATGGCTTAACGTCATGTACTCATTCAGTTAAATTGAACTGTTTACTTGATTGCTTCTCTACCTTATGACTTACGCTGAGCCAAACAGCCAAACGGCCAAAATGCTCGGAAGCACTATATTTACTGCTTCCGGGCTGTTTGGCCGTGGTCCATAGGAAACTTGTGTTCCAAACGTTTCGTCGATCACTGCGGTCAACATGCTGTCTGTCTAACTACAAGAAGTCACGTTACGACAAGTCTGTCTTAAAACTGTCATTACTCTAAGGCATCTTAAGGCTTTCACGGCCGGTGTTGCATGTTGAATACAACATGCAACGCCGGCCGTGAAAGCCTTAAGATTTATATATAGACAGCTTTGTTTTTTTTTCGAAGTACGCGCACTTTCATATGTTTCTGTAGAGCAATAGTTTGTCTTCTCTGGAAGACTATCGTGTCTCTAATGAGCGCTCAGCCTTAGTGAGCGATGTAGGCGGACCCCCGCGATGCGGAGGTCCTATTTCTTCTCGCATTATCACGAGTAATCTAACACGAAGCACATCTAATCTAATCGATCCGTGTCGGGACGCGCTGTTTTGATGACTACCTACTACGGTCGCAGTGAAAAATCAAAACTAAATTTGAATCACTTGGCTAAGTGTTTGTCAGTCATCTCCAATGGCCATCTTGAACGGGTTGACTTTCAATATGCCAAGTTGTTAAACATTAAGCGATTCTATTTCAATTAACTATCGGCTGCGCCATATATATACGTCTTGTTGGGAGGACTTACTTTAAATATTTGTTACTAACTGTGCTCGCGACTTCGTCCGCGTGGAGCTAGATTTTTAGAGTTTTAGTTCTTTTACGCGGAACTATATTATTTTTCTAAAATTAAAGTAACCTATGTTACGCCTTGTAACATTACCTATCTACCAGTGAAATTCCTTCAATATCGACCCAACTGTTCCAGAGATTACAGACAAAAAAACAGACAAATATTTAAAAGAAATGCTTTTTTGCTATTAAGTGTCTTGTATACATTCTTGTGCAATCAATAAAATCTGTTATTTTAATATTACAAACAGACACTACAATTTTATTTATTTGTAGGTATAGATGTATAGAAGATTGTATAGATATGAAACTTTCTTCACCCAAGTTCAACTCGCACTTGTCCAGTTCCTTCTAAATTAATAACTGGCGCATGCATCGATTGGCCGTGACCTCGGCTAGAGAGATCTGTCAACAATATTATGGTAATTACCATTTTGAGGCCAGCAGAACGAGATATAATAATATCGTTAAGCATAATAAATATTGTTGACAATCACAGTTTAGTTGTTTGAAGTAAACACACATAACGAGATATTCCGGACTGATCCTGTTTTATAAGTAGCGGCAAATATCTCGTAGGTAAATAAATCGGAAAGTTCGCGCAAGTACCCTATAGGGTCCAATCAAAAACCAATAAAAGAACTGATGACGCCTTTGCGCTTGAGCCTTTGAGCCCGTGATTGGTTTAAAGACGGCTTCTGTTGCGTAGCGATAGTGCATTCGACTGCTACGACAGGGGGCGCGGGTTCGATTGCTGGTTTTATTCGCTCAGTGCAAACACGTTAACGCAACGTTACATATGAAATTGCCGTTTTTCATGAAGAAATTGGAGGAAACCCAATTTTCACTACTAACATTTTTGCATTTTTTTAGGAATGACAAATCCAAATTTTATGTTTTTTTTTTGTGTATGAATGAAACAACATTAAGCTAACAAACAGCAACTTTTATTACAGTTTTGAAAAGGTACAACTGTTAAGTAATACGAAATTTATCATCAAAATGGATAGCATTTAGGAAGTACTGTTTTTGAAGATCGAATTAATTTATCAAGCGGCCAATAAAAACAAAATTTAATACAGAGTTGTAAAATCTTGTAATCAACTTTCAAACAAAATATAAATAATGGAAATAGCTATTAAATTACAGGAATAACGAACTCATGAATTTGTAAGAATATTTCGGCAATTTCATAGGTAAAGACCTATTATTTGTATGCATGAATATGTCTAATCCGCATTCTGGAACCCATAACACAAGCTAGTTAAACTATGCTTACTTTGGATCTAGAAAGCGTTATCTATTATTGGTTGATTGGCGCGCCTCAGCCGTCGCGCCCCGCACTACCAAAGAGACCTAAAACACTTTCTGCGTAGGAGTACATGATTGTCAAGATGATATCTGAGCTCAAAGCTCCAAACTTTGGATGCAACCGGAATTGGAGCTCGGATGATATAGTACCAGCTCATCGACTTAGACTCACTTGAGAAAGGACCGATTACTAACGAGGGTGTAGTTTGGATTTGAAAATTTCAAGTTTGTAGGTCCCAGGGGTTAGCCGTTAGTAGGGGGGCAGACTCTGCGTTGATGAATCAGTCTGTCAGTCAGTCGAGTCGGGACAAGTAATGATATATCTATAGATAGATGAGTACAGCCAAATGTTTAAATTTTACGGTGTCACAATACATTCTAAGTAGATATATTTGATGCGCCTACGTTGGCACACCAGCTGTGAGTGTGACACTTACAAATAGGGGGCGTTGACATTATTTACGAGGCTGAAAATTATTTTAAAATATTTTACGTTTTCAAATAACTCATTCAGGCGTATCGCGAGTGTTGAGAATGTTTTTGTGAAATCTTTTTTTTTAAATAAAATACTAGTTACATTTTACTAGTGGGGAATACTAAACTCCTCAAGCTCAGCAAATTTTTTTTTAAAGAATATTCGTAACCGAAATGACTAATATTCCCCCTAACCCCTCCAGCTAAGCTAAATACTTGTGTTAGAAGTGGGTTCACGTCAGTAGTGTAGTGGCCAGGATTCGATCCCGGGACCTCTCGATCGTAGGGTCGACTCCTTAACCACTAAGCTACCGACGCTTGCTTGTGTTAGGTGTATGTTCACGTCGGTAGTGTAATAGCCAGGATTCGAACCCGGGACCTCACGATCGTAGGGCTGACTCCTTAATCATAAGCTACGGACGCTTTTGAAAAAGCTACGTGTATTGTTGTAGCTAAATATTGCGTTGAGTCTAATTAATACTGATTAACCTACTAATATTATAAGCTAGCTGTTGCCCACGGCTCCGCCCGCGCGAAATTCTAATCCTGTTCTAGCGACCCACAGGAACATATTCTACTTTTTATCTCGTCCGTCCATGATCTATTTTTTTTTTTCGTGCGGAAATCCCCTCGGATACCCCCCCGCCAGCTAGCGGGGGCGGTTATGTCGGGCTTGAACCGATTAAAACCGCACGCCGTCTCGGGTCTTGAGACACCGGGGTGTAAGGTTGCCCATAGAGCATATCCCTCGCACCCCGACTGACTATCTCTGTGCCAAATTTCATTCAAACCCGTTCAGCTCTTTTTACGTAAAAGAGTAACTAGACTGAAAGGCTCGTAGGATAAGTTATAGAAACTAACTTATTAGTTTAACTTAAGCAGATATTTCTACCAATTTGATTCAAATTGGAATTTTCTTGGTGATAAAACTACCGTCTATTACGTCATCAGATCTGACCTATAAAGTCGTTAAGCTACGCCTAACAAAGTATGTCAGTGTCATTCATAAATTGAGGGTGATACGGAATATTTTATTATTATATGCCTATTATCATATTTATGACTATTGAGTGCCATAGTAGCAGGTAGGCAATTTTTGAAGTGAAAACTTATTTGGCATGTGTCTAGTAACGCTCACTTCAGTTTTGTACTGGGTCATACTTTTCTTAATTGCTACAGTTTTGGTTGGTCAGTATGGTACACATACGCGAACTTTCCAACTTTTGTTCAAGATGTTTACCGGTGGATGCCAAGGTCCGCCGGTAAACATCCGGCCGGGTTATCCTTTCGAGGGCTTACCCGGGGTGCCATGGACACTTGGGCAGGACACATAACCGCCCCCGCTGGCCGGCGGGGGGGTATCCGAAGGGCATACCAATACATTAATAATTCAGCACGTAAAAAAAATAAAATGTTTACCGGTACCTGTATCTGTACGCGCTTAGGAGGTTTGTAGTTGTCACACTTGGCTTGCGTTTAATAATAATAATATATAAAATAATAATATATAAAAAAAAAAAATAATTTAATAAATAATAATTCTTTAGAAAAAAGTAAGCATACAAAATGCTTAAAAATTTAATTGAACGCTCACTTCAGTTTTGGACTGGGTTATACTTTTCTTAATTGCTATATTTTTATAATTCAAAATGAGTTGATGAGTTCGTTAACTTGCGAGTATGACTAAAACCATCGTCGAGGGCCAAAAACATTTATATTTGAAGTGGTGCTATTTTTAGCATTTCTGCGCGCTTATGATTTATTAGAAGAAACGTCACAGTAAACTCCCATCTCATTAGCGCGTGGTTATTGTGGCTACACAGCTGTCCCTTACGCTAGTAAGCTATGGGCGTGCCGCGTGTCCCAAGACTTTATTGTTGTATTTTTCTTAAATTTTACTTTATTTCCGACTCATTGTATGCCATAGATTTTTAATAATCTGAAAACGGCATCATGCACTCTTTTCGTCATGGGACACATCGCACACTCCTTATTTTCACATTTGCCCCGGCCATTTCTGTTGGAGTTGGTACCAAGCCCGAAACACAACGTAAAAATTCAATGTCATTCGAGGCACCGACTACAACAGGAAAGTCTACACGTAGTCTAGTCTTTATAATTCTGTACTTCAGTTATTTTTCGTTTTTCGGTGCTTGTTTTTAGTGGCTTTTTAGGGATTTTCTTTAGAAAAGCCCTATTGCTATCGAGTTGTCGTCGTCGACGTCGTCGTTGCCAATTTTCTGTCACGGTTTTGGGTATGAAGAGATGAGCTATCGAGTTGCTGTTTTCGGTAATAGATTCGTGCTGGGGTGAACCATTGCAAGATAAAAAAATAAAAAATCTCACGGTTTTGGGTATGAAGGAGATGAGCTATAGAGTTGCTGTTTTCGGTAATAGATTCGTGCTGGGGTGAACCATTGCAAGATAAAAAAAAAAAAGGGATTTTCTTTAGAAAAGCCCTATTGCTATCGAGTTGTTGTCTACGTCGTCGTTGCCAATTTTCTGTCACGGTTTTGGGTGTGAAGGAGATGAGCTATCGAGTTGCTGTTTTCGGTAATAGATTCGTACTGGGGTGAACCATTGCAAGATAAAAAAAAATCGCAAAAAATCGCAAAAAAAAAAAAATCGCTAAATCGAAAATCCCTAGTATTAGGCTGAGCTCGTCTCAGGAATTCAACTTGTTGGTTCTAGAAGTCGGTTTTATTCTTTTTTTTAAAATGTTCCTTATTTTTCATGGATCCAATCAGCAGGTCTCAATGAAATTTATATGAGATCACTCCAGATTGGACAAATTGAAAACATACTTTTTAATATCGGTTAAAACGATAACCCAATCAGACGGAATATTTATCAAATAGAGCGTTGATAGCTGAGTCGTTAAAGAGTCGTGTTTCACAATCGAGAGTTTTGAGAGATCGAGTCCTGTCCAGTACCCTGCCGGCGTGAACCCACTCCTAACACAAGCAATTTAGCTTAGCTGGAGGGGTTAATCTTCAAAAAAATGTATAGGCTACATTATTTAAGTGTATTCAAATTAAATTCTTCCATAACACTGAAACAGTTAATCCAAATTCTTTTCTGTAGTCTGTATCAACATCTTCAGTTCCAAAATTGGAATCCCGCCAAGTGTGAGCAAGATATCTATAAATATTATCTCTAAAGGTGCGTACTGAGCGGTACATGTTAGGCCTAACAGAAAAGGCAAGAGGCATATGGCGACCTTAAGGCGTGACACGAACGCCTGCGCTTCAAAATGAATTGCATAGAAGAGAAGTGACGGAGGCATGCCTCTTGGTCGCCTGTTCGGCTTCGCTAGCAGGTGACACTGGAGCGACGTGCTAGAGGCGCTCTAGAGGTACATAGATTGTTATACAGTATGAGCACTATTCACTACGTCTCCTCGCTTTAGCTGCCAAGCCTTAAGTTCGCCTTATGCCCTCTGCCTTTTCTGTATTGGCGCCTTTTCCACACTATACAATTTTATCGCCCAATCTGATTTGCCAATTTCCATCGACACGTGCATTGTAGATCAAATCTTCCATCCACACGACATGATTAGTTGGTCATAAAATTGTATCGTGTGTAAACCACTTTACATTACGCCGTAGCGGTAGTGCATTCGACTGCTACGACAGGGGGCGCGTGTTCGATTCCCGCTCAGTGCAAATATTTGTATGTATGAATATATCTATTTGCAATGGTCTGGGTGTTTCTAAGTCTAATATGTATGTATTTACAAAAAAAAGTATATAAGTAAGTTTATCCGCATTCTAGAACCCACAACACAAGCTAGTTATACTATGCTAAATTTGGGTCTAGATAGCGCTGTGTAAAAATGTCGTAGTATATTTATTAACGCTGGTCTGTACGCAACTTTATCATTTAACTTTTTCGAAGTGGCGTGCCTCTGGCTAATTATGTTAGAAGAGCCGGTGGGTGGCCTTAAGGAATTGTTGGACTGTGATTATGGCCTAATGGGGCCAGCGAACTGTAGTATAGAGTGTATGAACCTTGAATGTTGACTATGCCACTGATCGTAGATAGAGTATATCTAGCAAAAGAAAAACTGACTTTATTAAACTAAGGCTGGGTTACACTGATGAATATAAAAATGCCAAATTAAATTTAAATGGCGTGAGGATATTTTGATTCAATGACTTTCATTGAGCAAAATGTGAAACTTAGTTGAACGGATTTACATTAGTGAAATCCAGTCTATGTTATTGGTTTTGATACTTAATCTAGCTATCTAAAACTATTAAACGAAAATTTATGGATTCCTATTATTATTATAAACAAGCTGATCCGGCAAACTTTGTTCAACCTTAGAATCAAGTGGTGTTGGTTACCTTAATAGCTGAACCCTAATTATTGAAGTGAAAACTTCTTTAGCGGCGTTGTGCACTTTATTTTGTAATGGGTAAAAAAGGTTAAACTTGCGTCAGTAAATACGTGACCTGATCGTAAGACAACAAATATAGAAGCGCTAATTTCACACTGTACTTAACAACCTTGGTGGCGTGTTCGTCTAATGAGTGGTCGTTGACTTCATCAAGACTGAGATCGATTCCGACCGAGGCCCAAGAAACACTTTTTGTCATCATATAACTTTTTGTAATATTTATTCTATTTAGTGCCATAAATCTATTGATATAAAATGGAAATTAAACAAAGTACATCTATTAATAAAAAAAGTGACGAAGGAATAGCGATAGAAAATGTTAAATATATAATAAAATAAATAAATAAATAAAATAAATAAAAATAAAATAATAAATATATTGGCGATGATGGTTTTGGTAATAATGATGGTGAAAAAGTCGTTGAAATTGTGGACTGAAGTTGATTTTTCTGAGAGATAAACTTTTGAATGTAAAATAATTGTAAAAGTTTTGAAGTGTTAAATTATTAATGTAATATAAATTGTCATGTTTGTGTACGATAGCGCAATAAATGAATAGTGTATGTTACCACATAAATGATAGTACTTTTATACTGATAAATTAAAGCAATTCGTACAAAATCATTCCCTAACCATTCCAAAATATCAAAAATGCACAAAGTTAATATTCAAGTTTTCACTTCTGCCGGCACTCCTGGAGTGCAATCCGTCGTTTTTTTTACCACATACCATAATGTAATATTTGTATTTTATTTTTATCTTAATCTTGGTGTACAATAAAGAAATTTACTACTACTATTTTTCTAAAATTGAAGTAGCTTATGTTACGCCTTAGGATATAACCTAACTGCCAGTGAAAGTCCTGTCAAAATAGTCCCCGATACATCGAGCATATAACCGCCGATATAATATGATTATGATTAAAGTCGCTCAACTAAGTAATATGCAGAATGCTGAAACTGAACATATTCGATTCATGTTAAAACCATTTGTGGGTTCAACATAACTATATTATATAACTAATAAAGGTCTATAGATAATAACTAGGAATTCAGTGCAGGGTGCGACTGAAATAAATTGAGCTGAGCGAGCAGGACTCACTTGAAAATAAGACATCTTACTACGGTCGCGCGCTTAGCTAAGGCCGCGCGCTCGTGAAACTGTTTTTCGGTGATTATTCCACTCCTCAGTGTCCACATTATCACCGTGGTAAATTTGGTCAAGATCGCGCGAGTGGTTACGGAGGAGTTCAGCCCACTAACAAACGGCTATGCCGCGTATAAGAGCTTCGCTCGCTAAGCTCAATAATAATGAGCCATAGCAATATTACAATCTTTGGAGCCAAAATAAGATCTATCACATGCAACAGATTAGGCGGAGTACCAGGTGCTATGGGACACATTTAAAGAGGGCCAAGCCCAGCAATAAACTAGGCTTGAATGTTTAACACGTAACAGAATGTTCTTTCATCCAAATTATACGCGATTCCAATTCTTCAAATTTAAACAGGCGATAAGCTTAGGAAATATATTTTACTTTCTCTGAAACAATTGTCTTTTCTGATTTCTGAAGGCCCATACTCGACTACTGAAGTTTAAGAACCAGACCAATTTCATGAAAAATTCATAACAGCAATTAAAAAATAGACTACGGATACGTGTGTTGGAAATTTAGAAGCAAAACGACAAAAGAAGATGCACCTCGTCTGATTGTAAACTATAATTTAAGTCTAAAGAATGATTACATCATTATACATGCTAACGGTGACCAATGCTAAAACGATTGACTACAGTTTGACTGTAACGATTCTTTACACCTAAGATTGTAGGAAAACTAAACAAACCGTGTGTTGGCAACGAATTCCAAGTCCAGTGTGACGAAAAGAGGTGTCGGAGGAAAAAGGAACCATATAAATATAGACAGAATTATTTGTAACGTATATGCGCGATAAGTCAGCACTACATGTATTGTTCTACATAGGAAAGATTAGAGTAGTTACAATTGGAAGAGCTCGTTGGAACGTTTTATAAAAGAAACGGCTGCTCTAGCGTGGGATTCCGACTCTCCTTGTTCAGAACTCCGAGATCACGTGAGGCTAATTGAATGACCTACGCTATAGATTTAGTTTTTACCATACCTTAGATGTAGTTTATACCGTACTATTTAGCATCTATACCGAGATATTAATATGGTCATGCATGCAGTATTCGTGATTTATCCTAAAGAGTGGGGCACAGTAGATTCCCGAATAAAAAAATCATGGGTCTAAAATATCTTTGTGAACACAATATTTATAATATCTAAACAAATTATAGTTGTTGTTTCAAATTATGATGAAGAGAAATATTGTTTCTCATATAAGTATTGATACAGTTTCATTAAGTGTTTCGTCATGTGTCTTTTATCATTATAAATTATTCAAACCAAAAGTTTGCTTTGGTTTTAAATAAAATCCAGTTTTTAAACTCTAACAAGACCTTCGAGGTCAAACCAACCGAGATGAGGCTCTGGCGCAGGCTTTCCTCCCAAGGTTGGCAGATCAGACTGCAGTCGCTCCCGCAAAAGCCAAGATAAGCCAAATCCAAACTATTATTATTAAGCTGTATCCAAGCCAAATTATTAAGATTACTAATTGATACATAATATTATAATGAGGAAAGATTATGTAAGTATTAGCTCAAAAATTACTGGAGCGATTTCAAAAATTCTTTCACCATTAGAATGCTAATTGATTGATTGACAGAATGCTACATTATCCCTGAGTACTTTTTATCCCAAAATTCCCACGGGATCAAGGCTTACGCGGGTGAAACCGCGTGGCGTTGCTAGTGGATAAATAAAAAAGGACAGAAAAATTGTCACTCTGTTAATTAAGATTACAGAGGAAAGGTTGTCCATTGACTTTCATTAGCCTATTGTTTTGTTTTTTTTTTTCAATATAATATAGCCCAAGTACAATTTCATAACTGGCTAGGTATTACGACTCGGAATAATTTAAGGGCTTCCACGTAAAATTAAGTAGGTACCACTTCAGCTACTTTTTTTTGGAATACTCCGATGTATAACTAAATAAGTGATAAATAATACACTAAATATTTTACTTTTATGATCTGTTTGTTATTTTTTTATAAAATGTATCATATTGCCAACTGTTATAAAAAATTGCATGGCAAGATAGAAGTTTGAAACGGTCTTCTGTGAAATTTCTGATTTGTAATTAGGGGTTTGTACGTAGGAACCGCCTATATATCGTACATACAGTCATATATGCATTTATTTAAAACTAATTACTGTCTTTCTAACATATCTCTTTCTCTTGTCCACAGTGAAGCTACCAGAAGATAGCGTTGGAGTTGGTGGTCGTTTCACCATCGGCCCGGCGCCAGCGCGTGACTGGGAGATGGTTCCACCCGATGGCAAGTGGGGATGGTGCGTTCTCGTAGGTAATCCGCCAGGTGCCGCCGTACTGGTGGTACTTATAGTTATTACGCGGCTGTCTTACCCTCCCGAGTCTTTTCAACTCGGAGTCGGCGTTTAGGCTAACTACAAAACGGAAGTTCTGTTGTTAGACCAGATTGGGACTATACATAGGACTATATAGGAATTTTTAGGGCTCCAAGTACCTGTAACGAATGCTACAGATGATCGTAAGCTACCGGGACCACCTATCACAGTCCACTGCTGAACATAGGTCCCTCTCAATGTCTGTCATAGCATCCTCAACCTTCCGCATCCAATCTGACCAATACATAACTTATTGTAAGAATTGTATTGCCTGGGGGTGCAAGCGAGGCCGCCTGTCACCCCAGCAGATCAGGCCGGGATGGCGGGGTGACTAGCGCCCCCCTCCCCCAAACCGAGGGCAAGACGGGGACACCGTGGTTCCCAAACCCGAGGGGGCCATCTCGAAACCGTAGATGGCCCAGGGCCAGTGGTTCAGTTGGGGTGCGAGGGAAATGCTTTATGGGAAACCTCACACCTCGGGTCTGTAGACCCGAGACGGCGTGCGGTTTTAGTCGGTTTAAGCCCGACATAACCGCCTCCGCTGGCCGGCGGGGGGGGGGGGGTTCTGAGGGGATTCCCGCACGAAAAAAAAAGGTAGCCGCTCATCCCGCGCGGATCATGAGAGAATTAACTTTTTCTATACATCAAAACCGAAAATATTCAACATCCGGGAAGGCCAAAATTGGATTTGAACCTCCTGGTCGCGGTTTTAAGTCCCGTCAAGGATTTTGATATTTTACCATTTAAGTTTATACTTAAAAAATTTGTTAGAATGAAGACACCAATGTCTGCCTTCTGGTTAGTCAGTTTGCTATTATCATGTAATTTCAACAGCAATTGAGTCGGTCTATATTTTGAATGTGTCATATAATTATATCAAATTAAAAATTCTAAATTCACCTTTCAAACAAAAAGACAATCAAAATCGGTTCAATCTTTCGGGAGTTACGATGCCACATACAGACACATACTTCAAACAACACGTCAAACTTATAGCACCCTGTCGTTTTTGCGTCATTTGTTCCGTTTTTTTTCCTTTTAAGGTACGGAATCCTAAAAATTGTATTCGCTACATAAGTACTTCGAAGATAATATTTTATTTTTATTTATTTTGTATGAGTCTAATATAGAACAATAACATTTTGCTTTCCTATCAGGGGAATGGCGTTGATGACGGAACCGCAGTGTACACTTTAGCAGCTATCTTCAACTCGATTTTGTATTTACTTATATTGTTCTTGTTCAATAAAAAATATTATTATTAGCTATGCTTGCGCTATGCATCATTGACCGTCAACACTCTCTAGTTCATTAAACTGGCCTTGAGACAAAACGTAAACAAAGAATCCAATGATACTCAACCTTTTTTTATCGAGAGCTAAAATGACTGGCAAAATCAGACCACAGACTTTTTAATTTGAAGTGTAAACTTCTTTAGGCGCGTTGAGCACTTTCTAAATCTCAACATTCGTCACCGAGACGCCCACGTCACTGAGACGCTTAGCATATTTATTTATTTTTATAATAACGTCATTTTTTATGTAGCTGGATGGATGGATGGAGGGAGGGAGGGAGGGAACTATGAATGATGACGATTCAAAAAATACAAACGTAATTGTTCAACTTTTCACTTCTGTCGGCACTCCCGGGGTACCATTTGTTTTTTTACTCAGTACTTCTAATAATTGTGTCCGTGGTGTATGTAGGTAGGTAGGTCATCTATTTTACTCTTTTGTCTCCTTTTAACTAGAGAGGGAATTGGACTTATTATTTCTAACTAGTATCGCCACGCGGTTTCACCTGCGTAAGTCCTGATCCCGTGGCAACATCGTGATAATAAAAGTTTGTATTATAGTCTATGTTACTCAGAAATAATGAAGCATTGTAATGGTGAAAGAATTTACAAATCGCTTCTCTAGTTTCAGAGTTTATCGTTTACAAACAAACAAATCTTTCCTCTTCTTAATAATATTACAGACTCCTCCAATTTACTTCTGATTAATTCCGATGTGGGTTCCAAGACAGTTTAACTTTCTGTGGACTTGCTTGCTTCAAGTTTCAAGAGGCGTGAGTCACTACTGTAGAACTACTGTACTGGAGTCACAATAGTGGAATTGTGGGTGGGATTAGCCCCATTTAAAAAAAAATACCTTGCCTCTTTTCCCCTTTTTACCCTTTCCACCTTCCCCCTTTTTCACATTTCCCGTTTTTACCCTTGCCACATTTCCTCTTTTTACCCTTTACACAATTCCCATTTTTACCCTTTTATAGTGTGTGTGTGTGCAATTCACACACGGTAGAAGTGAAACTTCTGAAAAGTACCTACCTGATTAAAAAAAAACGACTTATTTTTTCGTTTCATCGAGTTTGAAATCACAACGATTCTAAAGAAGTTTCACTTCAAAAGCTGTAACTTTAGCTGTAGCCGCCGTAGTAGTAATAATGTACTTCCTTTTATAAACGTTCAAATATTTTCTTTACTAAGCGAAACATGTGCAACATTTTCAGGTGCGACTCTGGTGAACATCCTCATCCCTGGTACAATCAAGTCTTTTGGAGTGCTGCTGGTTGAGTTCAATGACGTGTTCCAATCGAGTGCATCCGCCTCATCAGGCATTGTAGCTTTGTGCTACTTTCTTTACAGCAGTCTTGGTAAGTAATTGGCGGATGAGTAGACAAGTAGACGAATGGACTAGCAGACCAGTAGATCTGGGAATACAGAGACAAGAACATAAATTTAAGAGTGTCCATTTGATGGTAAGCTATTAGTGAAGCCTAAAGACTGAAGGCCACCATTGTAGAAACAATTCTAAAATGGGGGTCTTCAGTTATACGGCTACGATGGACTTGTTCACGCCCCACTTAAAGGGGGGATCCTGTAGTAAGACGATAAAATATGTGTTCGTAAAGAATTCCCAAGTCTTTATGGTGTGGCTAAGAAAAGAGATGCTGCACCATCTAGTTTTAGATGAAATACAATCCATCTTATTGGGGTGTCTGGTACCTGTTTTTTTTTTTTTTTTTCGTGCGGAAATCCCTTCGGATACCCCCCCGCCGGCCAGCGGTTATGTCGGGTTTGCACCGACTAAAACCGCACGCCGTCTCGAGTCTTAAGACGCCGGGGTGTAAGGTTACCCATAGAGCATATCCCTCGCACCCCGACTGACCCTGGGCCATCTCACCACTAACAGCATCGCTCATCCTGTCTCCTCTGAAAGCAGAGGAGTACGGAGAGCGATGTGTTCCCGCCACGTTGGGTATTGGCCAACGATCAATGCCAACCCTATGAAGGGGAAGCCATTGACCGCCGCCCAGGGTGTACCGGCCGCTCCGATTCCGTTCCCCCCGGACTACAGCGGGATCGGAATCGGAGCGACACTCGAGGAGGTTACCCAACACACACCCCATGGGGTGTCTGGTACCTCAACTCTACACATGCTCTAAAACTATCATCATCCACTAATGTGATGTCAAGAAACTTAAAAATGTCGAGCGGTAGACAAGACAATAATAGACAATAGCAGAAGACTTATAAGAAGAATCATAGCAGTAGACTAGTAAAAGAATAGGGTAGTAGACTAGCAGAACAAAAAACTAACATATAAGTAGACCAATGTTTCTCAGATTTGTAAACCTAATTTTCATATATTCCAGGTCCATTATCATCGATTCTTTCAGTGAAATGGTCGTATCGGACGGTTACGCTGATCGGCGGTAGCTTTGCAGCTTTCGGCATGATCATTAGCAGTTGTGCCTTCTCCATCACTTACTTATATTTTAGGTGAGTCATCATCATCATGACAGCGATAGTCCTGGTTGCATGCAAAGCTTGCACTTTGGAACCTGGAGTCTGTTCTCTTACTTTTTTAGGATTCCGTTGCCAAATGACAAAAAACGGAACCCTTATAGATTCGTCATGTCTGTCTGTCCGTCCGTCCGTATGTCACAGCCACTTTTTTCCGAAACTATAAGAACTATGCTGTTGAAACTTGGTAAGTAGATGTATTCTGTGAACCGCATTTAGATTTTCACACAAAAATAGAAAAGAAACAATAAATTTTGAGGGTCCCCCATACTTAAAACTGAAACTCAAAAAAAAATTTTTCATCAAACCCATACGTGTGGGGTATTGAGGTTTCCATTATCATTTTTTCTACACTAAATAGTTTACGCGGGAGCCACTTTCAAAGTGGTAAAATGTGTCCTCCCGCCTCCCCCTGTAACTTCTAAAATACTAAAAACTAAAAAATATATATGATCTGCATTACCATGTAAACTTCCAACGAAAATTGGTTTGAACGAGATCTAGTAAGTAGTTTTTTTAAATACGTCATAAATCGCAAACCGCAATTTACCTTTCACTCAGTCAACACAACATAAAATTTTAACTTGCTGCTACGGAACTCTTCATGAGCGAGTCCGACTCGCACTTGGCCGGTTTTCTTTAGATTTGTCTCATCTTGGCTTTCTTGGGAGCGACTGCCGTATGACCCACCAGTTCCAAAACCACGTGTACCGATTTGCAGATGAAGTTTGCTTAGCCCATACCATCCCGGTATAACATTATCTATAAGAATGCCTAATCCTTAACCTGATGAAATCTTTTTTTCTCCACAGAATTTTATTTTTGATTTTTTTTTCTTAAAGTTTCGGCGCGATGGTGGGCACAGGGGCGGGGTTAGCGTTCCCTCCTACGGTGTACATCGTGACGTCATACTTCGTACGGCTGAGAGGGCTCGCCAATGGGATTTGTATGTCGGGAAGTGCTTTTGGCAGTATTATTCTGCCGCCGTTCCTTCGATATCTGCTTGAGACTTATGGATATAAGTAAGTAAAAATATTTTCTTTTCAAGCTTTTAAGTTACAACGTATGTGGCGAAAGTCATCAGTCAGCCTATCGGAAGATGTTATTTTTTTAACAAGCTTTTATTTAACTTGCTCTGTATGTTTGTATGTATGTTAGTACGGGTCACATCTCGCAACTGAATTTTGAGGCAGTTACCCTCAACTGATTGAGATGAAATTTTGATTGTATGTTTAATTTGGATTACAATGCCTTAATATGGTATCATGGAGCTGGTCTGATAATGGAGTAGAAAGGTGGCCATAGCAACTCCTAAACTAAACAAGTGAACCTATCGAGTTTGGGTTCATTTGTTTTGTCTTGACAAACTCTCTGATGTGACATGGTATTCAGGATCTGATGATGGAGTAGAAAGGTGGCCATAGCAACTTCTAAACTAAACAAGATAAACCTATCGAGTTTGGGCTCATTTGTTTTGTCTTGACAAACTCTCTGATGCGACATGGTATTCAGGGTCTGATGATGGAGTAGAAAGGTGGCCACAGCAACTTCTAAACTAAACAAAATAACCTTATCGAGTTTGGGCTCATTTGTTTTGTCTTGACAAACTTTCTGCTGTGACATGGTATTCAGGGTCTGATGATGGAGTAGAAAGGTGACCATAGCAACTCCTAAAGTAAACAAGATAAACCTATCTAGTTTGGGCTCATTTCTTTTGTCTTGAAAAACTCTCTAGTGCCATTGCTAGAAGTTCTTCCGTATTGATTAAGATGAAAGGGTTTGCTGTGAGAAATACAACCTTTTTTGTTCTATGATAAGTGAAAGTTTTTTTCTGTTAATTTCTAGGGGAGCAGTGTTAATCCTAGGCGGTATAATGTTGAACGTATGGGCAGCCGCCCTCCTGTTCCAACCTGTGGAAGAACATATGGTCAGAAAATACAAAGACCTTGAAGAAGATGAGGACGGACCTCAGGTGAGATTAGATAATGATCATATTAGGGGACGGTGGAAAAACATGTTTGATTTGAGATTACACCCTATCTAAATCTTCGTGACCCAAGCCCAACTCACCTGCAAGCCGGTACACCTACTGATTGACGGACGAGGCTCTGGCGCAGGCGCATCTCTCGGGATAACATAACATAACTTCACGCCTGTATCCCCGAAGGGGTAGGCAGAGGTGTATTACACACCCACAATTCGCCAGTTATGTCCCAATGTAATAGGGGGCGAGCCTATTGCCATCTACCGGGCACATTATTAAGCGAGCGATAATTATCATTTATTAATGCACACGTAACTACGAAGTCAGAGGTGTGTGCACGGAGCGACTGGGGATCGAACTCGAGACCTCGTCCCAGCAGTCCGTTACGTACGCCACTGGGCTATCGCCGCTAGCTTAGGGGGTTAAACGGCAGTCGCTTCCATAAAAGCCAAGTAAGCCGAATGAATAAAAAGATAGTGTACACGGCCCTACCAACATCCTTGCTCATCTGCCAGTCTGCGCAGGCTTTACTCTTGGGTTGGAAGGTCAGTCGGCCGTTACTCTCGGAAAAGTCGACATACCAATTAAAAAAATGGGCGGAACCTCGGGCTTCAAAGTGCAAATTTTTTTTTATTGGTAATAGGCTCGCGTTATACCACTATCTCATCTGTTGGTAAGTGATGATGTGGTCGCAGGTGGACCACGCTTGTTTAGAAGTAACCCGTTCACTCTTAACGTCTAAAAGACTGACGCGGTGCCTGGGCACCGCGACTCGTGACATTAGTCAAACGAATCGTACCATTTGTCAAATTGCTTGCTTGACAAGGGACCTTGATAGGTAGGCTTGAAGACTCCCAGGTTTTACCTTTCCGGAAACATAGACTCAGGCAGGGCATTCCACTCTTTAGCAGTACGCATGATGAATGTGTGGCCAAAGCGTTTTGTGCGTACGAGTAGAATATCCACCATGTATCGGTGCCGCGTCGCCATATGTCTAGTCGTTCGGTGGTGGAAGGGGATTGGAGGAATTAGGTTTTGCAACTCCAGTGCACACTCCCCGAAGTGCATCTGATAAAAAACTTGAAGGCTAGCAACTCTATGCTGATGTTCCAAGCTCTGAAGACTAGTTTTGAATTCGTTGGTATCGATTATTATCGATTTTTTAAACTATCGTATCATGCATTCCTAGTTTACTGTACTTGTTTGCCAGCTTACCATCAATATCTTAGCTGGTTGTATCAGAGGCTTACATCTCCGAGTCCAGGGTGCCTTATGCCTCCTCCTTTTGGTTTGTTTTCTACGGCTTTTCTGGGAGCGACTGCCGCCTGACCTCCCAACGTGGAGAGAAAACCTTGCGCCAGAACCTCGTCCGTCAATCAGTAGGTCGAGCCCGCAGGCCTTGGTGGGACACTATACATACACCCAATGTTAAAAGCATCATCATCATCATATCAGCCGTAGGAAGTCCACTGCTGAACATAGGCCTCCCCAATTGACTTCCATTTTGACCGGTCTGTAGCGGCTAGCGGCTAGCGGCCTGCATCCACCGAGTCCCTGCGCTCCGTACCAGGTCGTCTGTCCACCTTGCAGGAGGCCTTGATGTTAAAATTAAAGCAATTAATTTACAATATAAACTTTACATAGTTTGATAAACATGTTTTTCTGTTGTACTTCTTGGTTGTATATTGGAGTTGTTGTGATGTTTGTGTGCATTAAGCTTTTGAAAGAGCGTTGCTTTATTTTCGTGTAATATGAAGTATCGTCTGAATGGATAGAGACTGCGTATCTTAAAAATAATTTTTACTTTTCTTCCATAGCACAGGCTATTTAATAGCCTAGCTAGGTGTGTAGTATGCCACCCACACTCTTTGTAGTCAATTAAAGCGTCGGTAGCTTAGTGGTTAAGGAGTCGACTTACGATCGAGAGGTCCCGGGTTCGAATCCTGGCCATTACACTACCGAAGTGAGCCCACTCCTAACACAAGCAATTTAGCTTTGCTGGGGGGGGGGGGGGTTAGGGGGAATGTTAGTAATTTCGGTTACTAATATTATTAATAAAAAATGTTTTTCCATTTTTTGTAATATGTATATTTTAATTACATATAATATTTGCCAAGTAAGTTATTATTATTATTAGTTTCCTCACCGATTGTAAATAATTTAAAATATTGAGTTATTAGCTAACCCGGCAAACTTGTGATGTATCCAAAAAATCGTATGAAAATCGTAAGTCTCTTTGTCAAAGGCGTAATTTCATTCACAATACGAAAGGATTCAACGCTCTTGCCATATTTTGTTCTAATGAGAACTGTATGGATGGGAAGGTTTTTTGTCAAAAATTACAAAATATTGACAATAAGCAGGTGCTTGAACTTTTTCAGTTTATTTTTGCTTTGTTAATGCTCTGTTATTAAAATACCGTTTCTCAAAATACTTGGGTAGCTAACCCCCCTGATAAATCCCTAGATGTACTACTTAGGCGAAATCGGTGCAATTTGATTTTTATTACTTTTATTGTACTTACCAAAGGCTTTCTTTTTTGATACATTGTATTATAATTTGACATTAATTGCAGTCTTTGGAAATAAAACAAGATATTTGTTACATAATCGATAAATATTTAAATAGTTAATCTTAAAGTTATATATTTTCACGAATACCTTCGCTTTATCAGTCAGTAACGTATTATATAAATTGACTGTAGGTTAAAGCTGAAGCATATTACTCGGTTATTGATGACGTAGTTTCTTGAAAATTTGATTTTAGATATGAGATTTATGTTCCACCAATCAGCGTACACTCAATAAGGTTTAGGAATAATAAAAAAGTTTGGTATATTGAGTAGAATGCTACAACTAGTAATTGAAGGAAGCACGTCATGCAAATCGAGCACATTTCTGTCTCGCAGCGTCTTTGATTTATGGCATACAAATTACAAGATTTCAAAACTTAGTACTTACATCATTATGTAAGTGAAAAACTTATTTCTTTTTTGAAGACCTATTTTTGTTGTGAACCGTTCTAATGTTATTGTTCGTATAGATAGTTTATATTTTATTTCTATACCAATTAACATTAAATGGAATATTTATAAATAAGGGAGCAATTTTTTTTCTACTCAAATGACAACTTACACAAAAATTATGTGCATTGGAGAAATCAATATCAACATGGATTTCATTGTATCATTTAACTACTATACGCTACAAAAAAGATATTTGTAATTCTAAAATCAATTTTTTAAACATATACATATTACATACATATTATACATAGAAATACCCAGATCAATGCAAATAGATATATTCATGCATACAAATATTTGCACTGAGCGGGAATGGAACGCGCCACCCCTGTCGTAGCAGTCGAATGCACTACCGCTGCGACACAGAGGCTGTCGTAACTTCGATTTAAGCTATCGACTAAAGGTTGATGTATTTCATTTATGAACGATAATCGCTTCCACTTATTGAAGCATTTGGATATAAAAATACAGGGAAGTATTCCAGCAAGTATCATCTCTAAATGAATCACTTTCAATTTAACAAATACTTATATTCTTTGTTATCTGCTATTTAAATGAAATTAGCATCCATTACTTTCATGTTTATCATTACTTACAGCTTCTCTTTATATCTTGCTTGCAAAACAGTTAACTTTTTTTGACACATTTAGGTTAATTTACAGTGAGTTGATGAACAGAGTGGTTTAGGGGTCTGAATTAGGGGTAAAGTTGTTTGGACAAATATTCAACTAGTGAGAAATTAATTCAATAGCTTGATCGGAAACAGCACCTGAATGTAATACTGGGGTCCTTAAATTTTAGGATAAGCTCGATTTTTTTATGGTTGCCGATACATCTCACTCTTTTTACTTTATTTTATTTCATGAAAACGGTTATCCGTTTTTTCTACTACTATTATTGTAACATTTTAGATGTTTGTAGCACTGTATTAAGTATTTTTGTGCTTCCATTGGGATTATTTCCAAAAAAAGAATTGCGAAAATTTCTTTAAAAAAAAATTGCCTTTTACCAAATTATTCTGCATCTATATTTACTTTACATACAGCTTGGTTTGTTACATAAATCATTTTTACGCTTTTACGTTTGAAATGGTTTTGCGTGAAGTGTTATTTGAAAATGAAACTCATTTTTAAGAGCATTGTCGGTGACATCAAAACATTAAAGTAAGCAATAATTCATTATTATTATATGTTATATGTATTTATGTGGCCTTAGTTTCCCAAAGGAGCCGGGTTTGTAAAAGCTGTTTTATTTGCTATGCTAAGCTAAAAATGTATATTATAATTTAAGACGTGTTTCTAGATTGCTGTAAATGTCTCAAAAGTACAACAAAGCTTTCCTTTTTATGCATACAACCTGATAATGGAAAATTAATAAACGCATATATATTTTGGTATTATTGAGTGACATCAGCAATCTAGACTCGGCTTATAAGCTTACGACGCTAAAAAGCCACAAATGGAATATATAAACAAGAAAATACTAATATTGAGTTATAAGTGTACAATTATTAACAGTAAAATAGCGCTTGGGGCATGCAGTTTGATTGTACAAGGTGTTGGCTATCGCGTGAGGGCTTTACTGTATTGTAGCTACTTAGGTATTGGTCATTCAAATATTATATCGATGCGATTAATACTCGGATCTAAATCGATTTACTAGATGATATTTATACTATTATCAAATTGTAAATTAGTTGTCTGTACATTGGAGATATAAAAAAAAGTTGAGTTATGTCAAATGAACGATTCTAACATAGAAATATTTTTTGTAATTTTTATCTGTTTGTCTGTTTATTAGCGATGGCTGCAAAAGCTCCTGAATGATTTTTTTTATTAGACAGTTCTTAATCAAACTTCAACTCTGCCATATGCTTGATTTCAATTAGTTAAGTAGAACCAAAGATTTAACCAAAAAACCGGCCAAGTGCGAGTCGGACTCGCCCATGAAGGGTTCCGTAGCAGCAATTAAAATTTTTATATTTGACTTGAATGAATGAAACGTAAATAGCAGTTTACGATTTATGACGTATTAAAAAAAACTACTAACTAGATGTCGTTCAAACCAATTTTGGGTGGAAGTTTACATGGTAATGTACATAATATTTTTTTTAGTTTTATCATTCTCATAATTTAGAAGTTACTCGGGGGACACATTTTACACTTTGGAAGTGTCTCTCGCTCAAACTTTTCAGTTTAGAAAAAAATTATATTAGAAACCTCAATATCATTTTTGAAGACCTATCCATGTATGCATCACTGAACACGTATGGGTTTGATGAAAAATCATTTTTTGAGTTTCAGTTCGAATGGGGATCGTATGGGGAAACCCCCAAAATTTATTGTTTTTTTTTTCTATTTTTGTGTGAAAATCTAAATGCGGTTCACAGAATACATCTAGTTACCAAGTTTCAACAGCACTACTTAAGAACTATCTTATAGTTTCGGAAAAAAAGTGGCTGTGACATACGGCCGGACAGACAGACAGACAGACATGACGAATCTATAAGGGTACCGTTTTTTGGCATTTGGCAACGGAACCCGAAAAACTATAACTGACCTCCGCGCGGGTGGAGCTGCGGGCATCAGCTAGTTAATGAAATAAATCTTAGACGAGGTAATCTTCTTCTCTTATATATAAAAATGAATTGCTGTTCGTTAGTCTCGCTAAAACTCGAGAACGGCTGGACCGATTTGGCTAATTTTGGTCTTGAATTATTTGTGGAGGTCCAGAGAAGGTTTAAAAGGTTTGTCATCGATTGAGGCAGTACGAAGTCTGCCGGGTCAGCTAGTAATATATACCCATAATTATAATAAGAATATAATATCATAATCGTTTATTTGTAGACCTTTAATGATCTATTGTAGACCAATTATGTAATTCAATGCCTACATTATTACAGCAATAGAATAACGTGAAATGCGACCCTCCACTAGGTGTAATCTGTCTCATGGAGTTTATTTATGTTATTTCCAACATAAATGAACCTTACGTACGGCACATCATTAAACTATATACAGTTATTATTCAAGGTTGCCTTAAACAAAAAAAAACAAAAGGGAGACTTGAAGGCCGGTCTTGAGCGCAAGTATTGCACATTGAATGCAATGTAAAAGGTTTCTCAGACTGTAATTTAAATGAAAACTAGGACGGTTACCAGCTTCACAATCAACCCAAACTTAAGCGTAGCCAGATTTGCCTATCTAACAATAGGTCAACGTGACCGGTCGACTTTTTCCATTGATTTGGTTTTTCGGTGATTATTCCTCGATGGTGAGACCGATCTGGACATTCGACCCCTTACGACACTCAGTAATGTCTACTTGATCACCGTGGCAAATTTGGTCGAGATCGCTCAAACGATCTCGGAGGAGTATCATTTGTTTGAAATGCAACTTTGAAACCAAAGACGCTTCGCTCGCCTTCGGCTCGCTACGCTTAATTATAATTGGCAATAGATACCTCATATTTAGGTTTCGTCTTAGTTGTTGATATATAGCAGACAATTGATAATCTTGAGTTACTATCCTCTGCCAAGTGAAATAAAACCATAAAATCCTGGAATGATGTGCATTGAAGCTCAAATAAAATTAAAGTTCTCCAACCAGTCCAGGTTTTAAAGCAAATACCAGTACTCGTACCGGTGTAAGCAATACTCGTTCCTAATAAGATTGTCCAATTAAAATATGATCACTAAGATAGTAATGAATCGTTAAAAAAAAGATTCTGGTTATAAACTAATTAAAAGGCAGTTTAATCAGTAAAAAATGTTTCAGAAAGCTGTCTTTCAGTAAATGAACGATGAAGTGCGTTTATATCTACCTATTGGGGTCAATTAACTACTGGCGGCTACAAAAGTTTGGGAAACTATGACCTTTAATATTGTGTTGTTGTATTTATGTTTGTTAGTATGTAGCGGCGTATTCTTTGTTCTATGGAATATAGTAACACTTCTCTTTTAAATGAAACAAAAAATATAAATACTCGGATAATAAAATATTTGCAAGCAAAAATAACATTTGACCAGGATTCAATATGTCACTGAAATTTCATTGAGTTAATAGTTCTTTGTTTGGGATTTTTACTAAGTGATATAGGTGCAGTACGAATGTCATGGAGTTTTGGATTACCTACTCATCACAGAGAATACAGGATAATCAAAGATTAAGGGTATAGATGTGAATACGTCTTTAAAATTGCTTCCATAGGGAGGCAATTTAATAAAACGATTGATGCTAAGTAAGGACTGTGACACATCGCACGCGGTGCAGAGGAAGCGCCTCCATTTTCAGGGCATTTTGCTGCGTATTACCCGTTACGAGATGTGTTCACGCACAACACACGGCCGTGTCCATGACACCACCAGACTCCATTTTTAAGGATTTTCTTTAGAAAAGCCCTATTGCTATCGAGTTGTCGTCGACGTCGTCGTTGCCAATTTTCTGTCACGGTTTTGGGTATGAAGGAGATGAGCTATCGAGTTGCTGTTTTCGGTAATAGATTCGTGCTGGGGTGAACCATTGCAAGATAAAAAAAAACGCAAGAAATCGCAAAAAAAAAAAACGCAAAATCGAAAATCCCTTGTATTCGGCTGAGCTCGTCTCAGGAATTCAACTTGTTAGGGATTTTCTTTAGAAAAGCCCTATTGCTATCGAGTTGTCGTCGACGTCGTCGTTGCCAATTTTCTGTCACGGTTTTGGGTATGAAGGAGATGAGCTCTCGAGTTGCTGTTTTCGGTAATAGATTCGTGCTGGGGTGAACCATTGCAAGATAAAGAAAAAATCGCAAAATCGAAAATCCCTTGTATTCGGCTGAGCTCGTCTCAGGAATTCAACTTGTTTTTTATTGTGATCTAGCTATGCAGGATAGCTAACGATGATTTTGCTTTGACTTATCGATGTTAAATGTCATTTTTGCTTACATGATAGGGTTTGAGTTCTGAGACGTCACAAGTGTCAAGTTTCAGAATTATGATCTCTTGCTGTCATCCTTTTACCCGTCTGTGTCGAATCCAAATAAGGAGGTTAATGTGTTTCACCTGTAAGTTTGTTCGTGCCTCCTAAATACTAAACGGCTGCACCGATTTTGATTGATGATGGCTGCACCGATTTTGATTGATGATGGCTGCACCGATTTTGATTGATGATATGTCAGTATCATAAAGTAGCACATTCGGATTATTAGGTTTTATAATTTACTAGCTGCGCGCCCTAGCTTCGCCCCCTCATTTATACCGGTGTCCTACCTGTGGACTTAACAAAAAAAAATGTTTCATAGAAACCTTGCCAGGGCAATATCGAACACAAAAAAGTATAATCCGATTTGATGCAGTTGTTCGGAAGCTGTATGCGTACATACATTTCGGCAAATAATTTCTATTGGGCACAATTGCTGGACATTATCACAGAAAATCGACGCCAAGTAACAGTATTTGAACTGTTGCGTTCCGTTTGGTGAGTGAGAGTGCCGGAGCCCAACTCCTTTCCCATCCCCTCCCAAACTCCTTTCCTTTACAGGGTCGGCAGCGCGAGTGTGACGCCACTGGTGTTGCACACGTCCATAGGCCGCGGTAACCGCTTCCCATCAGGTGGGCCGTGTGCCTATCTGCCACCTTATTGGTATAAAAAAAAAACATTACATTATCGTATATGCATAATCTATTACTATTACAAAACAATAACTTAAAATAATTATGTACAACTATTTATAAATTTCTATTTATACAGATTCTCAAAATTGGGTAAAACAAGCATCAATTATACACACTCACAGCTCACTATGTCATTAATTTCTTTCACAAACTATCATTTTCATGTTTTTCAAATAATCACTTTCCTTAACACGCTATCTAGCATTTGTTTCATTTTCAAAAATATACGCTAATATAACCGTTAACGTGCTAATACTATTTAAATAACTAGTTAAAAACGAAAGTGATTATCCGTTAATAACGAAAGTGATTATCGTTAATAACGAAAGTGATTATCGTTAATAACGAAAGTGATTATCGTTAATAACGATTCAAGTGATTGTTGTTAATATGTAATTATAATAAATTGTATATTTTTTAAATAGGTTTTATTTGCTTGAAATTTAGAATAATTGAATAACTAAAATTAATAATATATGGCGTGAACTAAAATGACAGCAATACAAGAGCCAAATTCGATATGGTGTATTTATATGTCAACATAGATTAGTTTACCAAATAAGAACTACACACACCAAAAAAAGTTTGTGAGCACTAGCATAAGCTGATATCATTTTTTAAATTGAACTTTATGAAGAAATATTCTTAATGGTGTGTTTTCTTCAAAATTTGAAATACCCTGTTTAAAATTAAAAAATAAAACTACTTATTATTTAAAAAAAAAAGCGTAATTAATCATAATGTAACAGAAGTTTGATAGAAAGAAAAAGACTGTTTAACCAAACTTAACAATTTATTAATAAAAGATTTATATTCAATATAATATACCTCCTTCCCTGGCTCGAACACATGCGGAGATCCTCCTGGGCATGCTGAGAATCAAGTTATCCAGGATGTCTTGGGGAAACCTGTCCCAGTCTTGAATAGCGGCTTCCCTTAGCTCTAGCACTGTCTAAGGACGTGGCTGACGGTTCCAAACAGTTCGCTTAAGAGCATCCCACGCGTGCTCTATTGAGTTTAAGTTTGACGAGCCGACAGGCCAGTCTAACCTTGTGATGTCGTATTCTCGGAGAGCAGCATTAACTCGTTGAGTTCGATGGGCATTATCATCGACCAGTACAAATTGGTGGCCATGGTTCACTCAGAATGGTCTGACAATTCCATCTGCTTTATACATGTCTGCTGTCATGAAGCCTTAATACGGGATCAATAGCGTTCTAGCTACAATCATAATACCACCCCAAAAGGACACCTATTACCCGCCTTGCTGAACTCTGTTCCAGTGGCAGTTCTTTGCCTTTCACAGTCTCCTGGTCTTCTCCAGACACGGACACGTCGGTTATCTGGATGAGTACTGATTCGCGATTCGTCAACAAAAAGACAGTTTTGCCTAATATTATATACACCTTTTTTATTTTGCCGAAGCCTAGCCCACTGCAATCTCCGATGTTGACGTTGAGGAGCTCGCCAAGACCTCCGTGCTCGTAATCCAGCCTGGTGCAAGCAATTCCGAATGGTCAGAGGCGATCCGAACTTCTGCTTTTATTTTAATGACGTTTATTGTTTGGTCACGAGCTGCCAACAATCTAATATAGCGCTTTTGGGCAGCAGTTACAAAAGTTGGGCGATCACTGCGGGGTCGCTCAGCTAAATTACTCATCTCGTGGTACCTCTGCAACACGGTCATGACACAGGATTGGGATATAACAACTCTGCGTGCTATTTCTCTCGTGGTTTAACCTTTTTCCCCTCAAAGTACTATTCCTGCTCGTTAAACTTCTGATAATCCTCTCGGCATTTTTTCAATCACAACTTTTCGCGAAAAAGGATTTTCAATGGAAAAATGGAAATACAATTGAATTGAATTCTATATTTTTAAATAAATAACCTAAAAAGAAGAAGAAATCATAATATTATCTACCGTAACAAAAAAGATTTTGATTTTTCAAAGCGATTGCAAACTTTTTTATGTGTGTATTGTATTGTACAGTAATATTGCATTACTAATTTTATTAAAATTATTAATGAATAAATGATTATTTATTATTTAATTATTTTTAACAACTAATTGTGCTAATACTAACACCGAAATTAATATTTGCAAATGTGCTTCATACAATTTTTTGTATGAAGTCCTTAGTTGGAACTTTGTAGTAGGAATTATTTATGACTCATAATTATTCCAAGTCTAGTTTGGCTCTTGCATGTAATTTACAAGATGTTTGCGGTTAGCTCACTTCCAAACTAACTGCTCTAGCTGATATTAACGGCTACACTGTACGATTTTCAACTATGTCCTGACACTATTTATATTAGAATTTTTTATTGGGGATATTTTTATCCTTTATGAGGTTAGAAATTTCTTACCTGAAGACCTGATAAATTCAAGACATGTTGTGTCCGTTGTAGTGTTAAATATACACAAAGTTAACAGACGAACTATTTTTAATAGATGAATTAGGCTACTGCATAGTCAATGGATAATGCAGACACACCTTTTCCCTCGTTTTATTTTTTTATTTACGAAAAAGTTAAACAATATAAAATGACGATGTTAATGTTCGATACCGGGAAAAAAACCGGATTGGGTAACGAGCTTAAACGAGCATAATATAGTAACCCACGTTAATAGTAGTCTTAGAAAAACTTGAAGATGAAAATGGAACAACGATGTATGTATTATTGTCATATAGGTGTCCTAGTTGAAAATAACAGTTTATAAATAGCGGCGTTCCTCATTATTTGTGCACTGGAGATTGGAAAAGCATACATGTACATATTGTAGACCAGCAAACTCTAAACTATAAATCTGATGCTAAGATATTACATCGAGTATCTATATTTCAGGATGACATTTTGTTCGAAGAAGAAGAGCCAATTGAGAACTTCCAAACGCCACCACCCACTGTGATGCCAGCAGGGAAAATTGAAAACGGACACACGCCTGACAAGAAGACTTCGCTTACTAATATTCAATCCATGACGTCATCGCAGCAGTTACGTCACAACCCCTCGAAACGAAAGTTATCTTACTCGCGGCCAATGCCAAAAAGCACCTACAGTTCATCGTCAATAAATGACGGTACATTGAAAAAACTAGGTTCGCAAGATGGATTTGGACGAAGACTTAGTACTGCAGGTCCTAAAAGAAATTTTTCAACGTCAAGTTTCGCTCACGTGCACACAACACCATTTCATGGGTCCACGTTGTCAGCCTTCGAGCAACCAAACGAATTCGCTTCACAATTTTCTTTGAAATCTGTCACTGACAGCGTTGCTGAAGTAGCATACTGTTGCTTCTGTTGTAAAAAGAAAAGCACGAAAGAAAAAACTACAGGCAATAAATTTTTTGATCTATCACTTTTGTCGGATCCAACGTACTTAGTAATTTTGATATCAAGTAGTACAGTAGCTATCTCATGCACAAATTTTATTATTCTCCTGCCTTCACACGCACAAAATATTGGCTTCGACAAAGCCAGAGGCGCTTATTTACTCAGTACTGTATCAGCACTCGATCTTGTCGGACGAATCAGCGGCTCTGCCCTTTGTGACTTGAATTTGATACCGAAAACTTTTTACTTCGTTGGTGGTTTGCTATTTTCGGGTATAATGTTAGCAATAATTCCGTTTTTGGATTCTTATATAGCTATTAGTGTTTTTTGCGCGTTATTCGGGCTTGCTTCTGGTGTTAACAATAGCGTGACAACCCTAGTAATGGCTGAAATTTTAGGCGTAGAAAGACTTATGTCTACTTATGGTATTAGTTTGTTTGTTAACGGAATTTTACAGTTAATAGGGCCACCAATATGTGGTATATGGTTTGAGTATGAGAAAAGTTATAAGAGAATGTTTCTGACTTTTGGTGTGATTTTCATATGCGGGGCTGCCCTTTGGCTTTTTATGCCAATAATTAATAAAAGGAAAAGGGTTCATGCCAAAAAACTTACTCGGGAAGTTATGAAAGCCTAAATTATATCGATTCAGTTCGTGAATTTTTGTCTCATACATTTTTATATAAGATTTTTAGGAGCTATCAACTTGTTTTATCTGTTTACAAATAATTATTATATTAAATTTAAAACGGAAAGTCAACCTCCTGGAAGGGATGTGAACCCGGGAGTCTCTAGAGGGGAAAACTCTGCCAACTACCATGACCTGTCCTAGATCGGCAAAATTCAATTCTCATCTGATATATGTGAGTTAGGACGACGCGAGCTATCAAACACAGATCGAGGCATACTAATTGCTACAGTGCAGTCTTACCCGTTATCCAGCCCGGTCCTGTAAGTTTTTGCCACTTTGTCTTTACTTTCGATACACAAATCGACGTGAAACCCACATACAAAATAAAGCTGTGCCTCATAATTTTTATGGTCCTCAAATTTTACAATTATCATAATGGATTGATGTGATTACAATTTTGTATGAAAATGATACAAAACTAAAATTAGCTTTGTGTTACATAGTTACAATTAAATTCCTCTTAAATATGACATAAAATATCGTAATTATAAATTTCTATAGTCGATAAATGCTTCTCAGCAGATTTTACACCAATTCGCAAGATTGTTTAGGTAAAAAAAAATTAAGCTAAAATCGACCCACCCTACGTATAATACCGTAACTGCATTTGATCAACATTACAAACAATTTAGTCTAGCCTAGTCACATTCTTAAGCTATATTTTTCTGCTTAATAGAGCGCCACGTATTGATACCTCCTACTTATAGTGTCATAACTGTATTTGACCAACTTCTTCGTGCAGCTGGTCAAATGTAGTTACGATATTATATGTAGGGAGAGTCGAAATATATGCTTGGTTACTAAATTACTAGTATGACAGACAATTTTCTACTGTAATGAAGAATTCTACGCAGATCCAGCTATTTAAAATTCTTAAAATGTATGTTGGCAGAAGAAAACAATATGGTGCTAATTTTAAAGTGTTATTACAAAAGTGTGACAAATCATTTTATGAAATAAAACTGCTCAGTTATGTTCTGGTTAGACCAAAATATATTAAAACATTTTTATCGTTTAGTGCTTAATGATCGGTGTTGTGGCAGTGGTGTAATGTTTTATGTCATTACAAATATGCAATGCTTATTTATGACTTGCATTATAATACATCTAGGTAGTAGATTTAATTTTTACTTATACTTTGGTATATGCAATAGTCTATCGTATAATTAAAATATTGGGAATTTACCATATTAAAGTTTTAAAAAACATTATAGTTAGCAAAATAACGTTACCTGTTAACATGAGTATAATTTTCGACGTTAAATAATAACGTTGATTTTATTTTCTACTTACATTTTGGTGCATGAGACTGTAAAAACTTAGGATTTTATAAAAACTTAAAATATATTTCAAACATTACAAATTAGTACATTAACGTTACAATCTACTAAATAACATTATGCTAAACAAAATGATATATGCGTTAAAATATCGGTATGAATATTCAACGTTAAATAACGTTATATTTAACAAAATAACGATGTTTTTTAACGCAAAAATAACGATAGCGGCATAATGTTAAACTAATTCAATCACAACGGTTAATAATATACGGCCTAATATTATAAATTAAACATTCATAAAACGAACATAAATGATTATGTGATTTATTTGAATTACTTGAGTATATTTTTTTGAAATTACCTTTCTTAATTTTAAAACAACAATCAGTAATATAATGTACCTTTTTTTTTTTTTTTTTTTTTTTTAATATAATGTACCTAATATTTGAATTTCGTTTTAACTATTAAGGCTCAATTTACACTGCCCCGAAATGGAATGGAAGCGAATGAAATTGTACATAGCATAATGAACTTTATGTCAGTTGTATAACATACAAACTAACGCAAGACAAAAAAGAAAATCCGCCGCAGAATCCTCGCAAATTCGTTTGTACGTTATACAGCTGACATAAAGTTCATTATGCTATGTAACATTTTGTTCGCTTCCATTCCATTCCGCGGGAATGTAAATTGAGTCTAAGTATGACAGAGCGTCGAAATGATAAATGAATAGGTACTTATAAGAATTTCAATTTTACTAAAATACATATCATTATGCTTACCTATTACATTTTGTGCAGGCTATGGTCGATGGCTAACATATAATCCATATTAATATAATGAATGCGTAAGCATCTCTCTGTCTATCGGTCTGTCTGTCTGTTACGCTTTCACACCTAAACTAGTGAACCGATTTTGATGAAATTTGGTACCGGCATGGACTAGAGCTTGGGAAAGGACATAGGCTATGTTTGGTCACGATAACCGACATCCATGCGGGCGGAGCCGCAGGTAACAGCTAATATTAAAGAAAGGGACCGGCATTTTTGGCCCCTACTGTTAATTTATGGAAATTAGTATAAAAAATATTGTTATTTTTTTTAAAGAAAACCACTAATTACGAAAACTAGTTAACACTGAAAATGAATACACTGGTAAGCCACGCAATGTCACAAAAACGAGTGTCAATTTCCTATCAATCGTATGAATCTTACGAACCAGCTGTGCCCCACGGTTTCACCCGCCGTACTTAGTTCTATTCCTCCGCGTCGGGTTTGCTCGGCCGCCGCGCCGTCGTCTTTATTCTTTTTGAAGTGAGAAATTCTTTAGGCGCGTTGAGCATTTTTTGGGTGAACAAAAATCAGGGAACTCGCGTCATCGTGACTGTGATGCTTTCCATATTTTTTTATAACAACGCTATCTTTGTTGTAGCTGATGAACTATTTTATTCTGACCTAGACGAAGTTTCAAACTGATTCATAATGAACAACATAGATGGCTCTGTATAAATATTTACTTCGTGTTTTACGGAAGTGCCGCGGTTTTTTTTTCTTATTGCTCGGCTGTTAGGAGTTATAGCGTGATAATAAATAGCCTATAACGTTCAAGAACTGCACTAAAAGCAAAAAGTTTTTTTTTTAATCGCACAAGCCAATTTAGGTCTTATGGTTTTTGGAGAAAGATAGACTAATAGGGATCTTATACAGGTCTCCTAGTATAGCGATGCAATTCCAGTTGCTTACTAAATTACCAATATACAACATATAAAATCGTGTAAAATGAATTTAATTTACTCTGTGGCTACGAACGCAACATAAGTGGCGCCTAAGTTGTGTACAGCTGTACAGTGGCGTCTAAAAATCTATACCAATTTTTTGTTCTGACTAGCCAGTCTGGTATAAATAGAAGGACACCTATGAATTGCCTGACGTTTCGACCAGATTACGTAAGTTACGCCGTAGTCACAGACTGACTGACAGACTCCTGACCTATGCCCAGATCGCGTTAATTCCCGTTAACATTGTTGTATATCAAGGAACGCGAAAGTTTCAAAGTTAGTATAATGATTTTTAGTTTTTACATTTTTTTAAAGTTACATTCGTGTAAAAAGTTTTTCTGGTTATACCTTAATTTTTATAAATATATACATAGAATAATAATAGTTGATTATGTTTCTGGATGTTTGCTGTCCAGTTTGGAAATAAAGCAATTGATACCTTCCAAAGTGATTTGAGAGGTTGATTTTTAATTTGTTTCGACCGAGACTGTTCACGCTTTTTTATTATTGTGGTACCTACATTTCTCTAATTTGCGAAGAAAAATTTAAATTTAAAAAAAAAACATAAAACTTTAATTCATATAGAAAGGCCACACTCAAATATAAATAGCAGAAAGGTTTTTTTAATTCTTGCATTTTAAATGAGTCCAGCAATTTGAATTTTTTGAATTTGTAATTTGCAAATTTCCTTGTAATTTTGAAATTGCAGTCGTGTTGGAAATTGCTGATGTGTTGGAAATTGCTGATATGTTGGAAATCGTTGATATAATGGAAATTGTTGGTATGTTTTAAAATTACTGGCGTGTTTGACCTAAAGGAGCGATTTGAATTAACGATTTTTTTTAATGAAAAAAAGACAATTTTATTATCAGTATTGTCTCTTTTCCGATCAGAAAAGGTGTTTATTGACCAAAAATATTTATTTAAGGTATGTAATTCTATTGAATATTTTAAAAAAGACGTCATTCCTAAGCTAATTCCCTTATTTGTGTTAAATTTGTTTTGAAGCCAAATTAATTATGATTTCTATTTATTATTTCATTTGTATTAAGTAGCAAATATTAGCTATTAAGTAACTAATTGTATTTTTAAACAATAAATGATGTATTTTTGTATATCATTTTTGTATTATTAGCCTTGCCATCATCATCATAATCCGAGCGGCAAACCCTGTTGCCTGCGTCTTGGACCCTGAGTTTACTATTATTGGTTTATCTTGGCTTTTAGCGACGGTCGTCTGATCCCGCAACCTCGCGAGGCGAGTCTAGTCGCAGATGCGGTTGGGTTGAGCCCTGATACTCTTGGTGGAGCCTTATACACACTTGATGAGGACCAGTAGTTGCGTGAGGTCAAGCGCCATAATGGTGGAGTGATGAGCAATCGATGCTGTATATCCAATGGCTCTACGTAATACGTCTTGGGTTCCTTACCATTATCTACCAGTTGCCGTTATCAATATCAAGCAAAAACGAGCAAAAGAAAAACATCACGTATGTTGTATGGCGCCCATACAACATACGTGATGTTTTTCTTTTGCTCGCTCTTAAATATTTATTTTATTCTGTTTTTTAGTATTTATTGTTATAGCGGCAACATAAATACATCATCTGTGAAAATTTCAACTGTCTAGCTATCGCGGTTCATGAAATACAGCCTGATGACAGACGGATGGGACAGCGGAGCCTTAATAATAGGGTCCCGTTTGACCCTTTGGGTACGGAACCCTAAAAACAAATGAAAACAAAATCTGGGCTACACAATCTGTAGCTCCTACAGTGTTGCAGCTACATATTTATCATCTCCAACCGAAATTCAATTACACCATTAGATAGCTAAAAGATCACAGAATTTATTACGCTAAGGAAGGACTGTGACACCGCCGCCATTTTGAGATCTTACTGCGTATTATACGTTACGAGAGGTATTCACATACTACGCATGGCCGTGTCCATGATACATTCACCTTAACCGTTATGGTTACAGGAAATGTTCCTAGGGGGCCATCGATAACTTTTTTTAAATAATAAGAACTGCATTCATAGATTTCGGAAAAATCTTAGTCAGCAAAAAAAAATACCTTACCAGAACCTTATGCGTTAATCAGCAAGTTGATTGGGGCCTCAAGGATGTTTGTTGGGCCATGTACACCTATGGTAGTAGTTCGAAAAGTCAGAAAAAATCGAGGTTCCCCGACACGATGACGCCAAAATCAAAATATTAGTAGCCGATTCTAAAGATTTCCGATCTAAATCTTTAGAAAAAAAAGGTGTATTAAAGTTAAAAGGCCAACCAACATATTGGATTTTTACTTTTTGGTCGATTTTTGTGTTGGCATATTTTAATGTGTATTTCATACTTTTTAAATTAGGTACAAGTAGACAAGTTACGACTCTAACACCTGTGTAACAACTTCTCATTGACATCACTCTGATAAGCCTTAATACACTATATCTACTGTATGTAGGTCATCAGTTCAAAGTTACCACGTCAAAGAAATATCATTTTTGGGAGCTATGATTCCACAAACAAGTGCACAGTATACTTCGAAATTACCTGAACCTTCGAAAATTCGTTGTAATTATATTTAGTGTGTAACTATTTGTAAATCCCTAATAAATAAATAAAATAAATAAACCTAACATTTCAGAAAAATAATTCCACTTGTAGAGTAGAATACAGAAACTTTATGAAGTCTACAGTTTTAAAATAAGTGGTAAACCTCATTGGCATGGACAGTGGAGGTTGTAAGGCTTCGACTCCCCTTCCCGCTCCGCTCTGAATGAAAACGATCTGGACGATTCGATCTGACACACATATATTATACCTATCTATCGATTTACTTGAAGATAAAATTGCAATGTAATGCACCAAGTTAAAAAAAATCTCTAGAAATACATTTGAATATAATCGAAACTTGTAGCGCAATATGCATCCCTGCCTCGACTACATATACGATGCAACATAATCTTTTAGAACTTCATCTCGACCATATGATTGTAAATATTATCTTTTCCTTTTCTTCCAGCTGGAGGCATTTGCCGAAGAAGACCCGGAAGACTTAGAAGACGCAACTCACCCCAGGCTCACGTTCACCCCCGAAGAGGCCACTCCTTTAGCAGCCAATGGCTCACCGCCAATCTTTAAAAACCATACCAACCTAAGCCTAGAAGAGAGTAACCCACAAGAGTTTGCCAGATCCGCTAGTGCTGTACAGATTACGATGAGGGAGACCGAAAGATACCGAAAAAATACTCCAGTGAGTTCTCGACACGGTCTTCAGCACATCTCTAGTAAAAACCGCTTACCCAGTAATCCTTCATTACTAGAATCGGTACCAGAAGGTAGGAGCGGACGTGTAAACTCCCAAGAAGCCTTTGGTAAAAAATTAGGGGTACCAAAAACGCCTAAACGCAGTCCTTCAACTTCCAGTTTCCAATATATGTCGACACCTTTCCATGGTTCTACGCTTTCAGCTTTTGAGAAACCAAGCGAATTCGCTTCCCAATTCAGCTTAAAATCCATAACGGACAGCTTAGCACCGATTACATATTGTTGCGGATGCAAAAAGCGACCGAAAGAAGATACCAAAAAGGAACCCAGTAAATACTTCGATATACAACTTTTAAAAGATCCTATATATTTGGTTATATTAATATCAAACTCTACTTGTGCGATTTCGTATACAAACTTCATAATTTTAGTTCCATTGTACGCTCAAGAACTTGGTTTAGATAAATCAAAAGGTGCTTATTTACTATCAATAATATCAGCTTTTGATTTAGCTGGTAGACTAGGCGGATCGGCTCTTTCAGATTTCGTACAAACTCCTAAACGTTATTTCTTCATATTCGGACTGGTATTGTCAGGTATAAGTTTAGCTGTTGTACCAATGATGCAAACTTATTCCACTATAAGCATATTTTGTTCGATATTTGGTATAGCGTCTGGTATCAACGTTGGTGTTACGGCACTAGTTATGACGGAAATGTTAGGGACGGAGCGACTTATGTCTTCGTACGGTATAAGTTTATTTGTCAATGGTATTATGCAATTGTTAGGGCCGCCGATTTGTGGTTTATGGTTTGAACATAGCAAATCTTACAAGTCTTTGTTAGTTACTCTTGGTATGGTATTGGTGTTTGGGGCATCGCTGTGGTGTTTTGTACCTTTCATTCATAGAAGGAGAAGGTTGGCTCAGAAATGTGCTGATGAAAAAGCGTAGTGGAAGAAGTTATAATTAGATATAATTATGCCTGGTGGTCCGTTTAAGGCTATCCGTTGCCTTATGTATGTGTTTGTGCAAATAATATTACATACAGCATACCTTTTTATTTAATAATACCCCCCCGCCGGCCAGCGGGGGCGGTTATGTCGGGCTTGCACCGACTAAAACCGCACGCCGTCTCGGGTCTTAAGACGCCGGGGTGTAAGGTTACCCATAGAGCATATCCCTCGCACCCCGACTGACCCTGGGCCATCTCTGGTTTCGAGATGGCCCCCTTACTTGCTCTCCACTGTGCCATCTGCTAATCAGAGGGACACGTGGAAAGCTTCCGAACAGCCCTCAACAGGGCCGTCCTCGCCTCGGTCGGAGTTGGCCGTAGGCGGCAGCGTCTCTCCCACCCTAGGAGAGAGGCGCTGCCGTCTCCGTTGCCCAGGGTGCACCGCGTGGAGGTCCCCAACCAAGCACCCCAACATACAGCATACCTATGTATTTCTGCTTCGTGCAGAAATACATAGGTATGCTGCTCTACGTATTTGTACGAAAGAGTACGCAGTAGGTACGGCCCCCTACATGGGTACACATGCATAATGCAGCGGATGCGGTTATTCTAGAAAAAGTTATATATCGTTAAGATCTGAAAGGATTATGAGAATGGTCTGTTTTATTCGGTTTATTTTGAAGAATTTGGAAACTCGCCCAATGAAATCGTAGAGGTAAAAATGCCTTCACACTGTATATTTAAGTTAAAATCTCAGGAATGAAGGTCGCGATTACAGATACCAATAATGCTAGATAGGTGGCTCTCAGCTTGACGGCCTCGTCAGATGCGTTTTCACGTCTCGCTTAAAGGACTCTTTCCAGACTTCGACTTTGGTTGTGAACAGTGAAGGGTCGGTAGCTTAGTGGTTGAGGAGTCGACGATACCATCGAGATGTCCCGAGTTCGAATCCTGGCCATTACACTACCGAAGTGAACCCACAAGACACTAACACAAGAAATATAGCTTAGCTGGAGGGGTTAATGGGACTAGTAGTAATAGTGGTAATTTCGGTTACTAGTCTAGTCACAAGCAAGGTCTCAATTTTTGACCAATTCAAGACGCAGGCAAAGTCGTGGTTTGAGTTATACATATCTTACAGAAGGCATAAAATGTATACCTCTACGAGAACGATCTATTTTGAAGGTGAATCAAGTGGCGCAATGATTTCAATCGGTCATTTTAAAAACCTCATAAGTCACACAATAGATTTTGCCAGGAATTAATAAAAAACCTGTGTATTTACGGATAAACGATAATAATTACTTAAGTCCTGACTTAAGCTTTTTGTATAATGAACGTGTATCACGCGGGCGCCTGTTTCATGAAGCTATATAATTTACAACACAAAATCGTGCAATAAAAAATCCGTTCGATTTGCACGGCGTGCGGGTACCCGCATGCGTGACACGTACTACGCAACGCAGACCCTTAAGTGGTACAGTAAAAATTGCATGTCTGAAAAAAATGTAGCTTTTGTGGTTTTAGAAATGACCGAATCATTTATGTTCTTAATAAAATTATTGTGATAGCCATTAGGTACAGTCAGCGTCAAAAGTTGATGATTATATCTAGCGTCAAAAGTAGGTGATCCTACAGAGCCTCAAAAGTAAGTATCGCGACAAAGTTTCAGAGTTGACGACTACAAAGTTACTTTGATGTTCAAAATTGCGCGAAAGTACGTACCTAAATATAAGAGTTAACTAACAAGTTCCTTAGGTTAATGAAAACCAACCTTATTCATTAAGGAATATTTAGGTTTCCCGACGGCAAATAGAATAAAATTATGGAATTGAAATACGTCATTTTTGAGTCATTTCCGTTTAGTGAGATGAGCAATAGAATCAACGTCATTGTGGGGATTCAATAGCAAATGAAAGATTTGTTATTTATTTCTAGGTTTTTTTTTCATATATTCACTCAATTTTGCACGTCAAGGTGACTTTGTGCTCATCTTTACCTTTCGAAACTTTGTCGCAATACTTACTTTTGACGCTCTGTAACATCACCTACTTTTGTCATCTGAATATGATCATCAACTTTTAAGGCTGAGTCTGCGATTCGATAGCAATCTATAAAAAATAGGGTCCATATTTAAGCTCTTATATCGCTGTATATAAATATTTTTACATTATTAATAAATTCTAATCATACTAGAATTCTTACGGTTCTAAAAAAAAAGAATTTTCTAGAAATTTATCCAACTTTCATAGGCCTTGTTACTTCCATTTAGATATAGTTTTTTTTTTCTAATCGTAACCAAAAAAGTATGTACTTAAACGAAAAATTTCCAAATAAAATCAAGATAAGATCTGACCAAAAAAAAATAGGCCAATTAAGCAATCAAGGAACGGTTAAAGAAAACTATATTAAAACACTTTGAGGATATTGATCTATTTTAATTTAATATTGGCCTATGGGGGAGGAAGGCCTATGTCCACTGCCGGGCATAGGCCTTCCTACGGACTAACGAGGTAATCAAGCTAAGGACTTACGAGGTAATCAAGCTAAGGACTTATCAGTGCCCACGAATGTAACATTAAGCATGGAGTTTACTTTAGCAAGCAGCAATCTGTTATGGCAGTTCCTCTTTTGTCTCTACAGTTTTTGTACTATAAAATACCACATCTACTTTTAATTTTAAATTGACAACGATTTCATAGATGTCATGTTTGGCAGCTGCCAAAGCTGTTAAATAGACGTTACAGCCTATATTTTTTTCTTGGTCACACACTAATAGGTTTGTCATTTTGCTTTTCTAAAATTTTGGTTATTAAAATTACGGGTATCGTTAATACAATAATGAATAACGTATTTAACGTTTGTATAATAACGGATAATACATAGATCTACGCTATTATAATTTTCACCTTTTTATTAATAAGAAATTAAATCGAATAAAATTAAATTCAATAAAATAAAATTGAACTAAATCGAATAAATTGAAATCTGAAAAAAATATGTACATCAGTAAATTTATATATTTTTTTATTTAAGATTAATATACGCTTGCTAGGCTGAAGGTCTCTGAAATCCAAATTATACTATAATTTACATTGTCAGATTAATGAAATAGATAAAAATATGGGTTTATCTTACATTAAATATGATATAAAGTTATCATCATTTTACGCCCAAGATATTTATCAGTCCATCAGTGCTAATCACTGTCAATTAAATTTAGCAGGGGGGATTAGCAGGTATTAACCGGCTTCATAGCTTCATACACATACTTATAGTAAAAAATATATAGAATCCATAGTTAACCATGAAATATTATTTGTGATATATATTTTTCCAAAATGATCATTTTTGTATTGTATCGTAATACAAATTTATAAAATACGAAAATTAACATATGGTAATTTGGGTAGATTTCAATCGCACCTATCAGAATTCCCAAGCTTGTGTGCTAGAACCTCGTCCGTCAATCAGCACGTGTACCATGTTAAAGGTGAGGTTGGCTTGGCTCCGCAGTTCTTTGGGGGCCACCCATACCCGTAGTGCAATCGGATTATTGGGACCTTTTATACGGTGCAAACAGGGATGGGTCAACTAGTAAAAACAATACGGTCATAGTTGTGATAAAAATAATCGAGGACCTCATATTGTAGAAATGTAGATTTAATCTATATACAAATAATTAAAATTAAAGTGTCTGTTTGTCATATTAAAATAACAGGTTTTAAATAAATGCATATAAATATAACAAACAAAAAAACAATTTTAAAAATTTTTGTCTGTCTTTCTGTATGTTTGAATTATGTAATCTCTTGAACGGCAGGGCCGAATTTTGACGGGACTTTCACTGGCAAATAGGCAATATTAGAAGGCGTAACATAGGCTAGTTTTATTTTAGAAAAAGACTTACGAGTTCCGCACAAAAGAATTCAAACCTTAAAAATCTCAATTAACGCGGAAGACGTCGCAGGCACAGCTAGTTTAAAATATAGTACTCGGGCGAAAGAATGCATCATAATAAATATAGGTACAGTATTTTCATTTGGCACACCAGAAAGAAATGCGAGAGTCCGGTTAAAATCGGTTGTCTTCGATTTTGTGGCGCGTTTTTACTATCGAGAGGTCTCGGGTTCGAATCGTGACCCATACACTACCGACGTAAACTTCTAATACAAGCAATTTAGCTTAACTGGAGGGGTTAACGGACATACTAGTAATTTCAGTTACTGGAGTTATTTTTTTACATAAACGGTTTTGCAAGGAGTACCTTACATAACCGTTTCTGTATAGAAAACTTTAAAAACTAACTTCGGTTGTAAAATATATCAAACTATTGACATGCGCTGTGCGGTAAAAAGAAAAGCTCTACAAATCCGAAGCAAGCCGATCTTAGCCGGACTCTTATATTCACTCGCCGTGCCAAATGAAATAACTGAATATTGGCGAATGTGCGTAACCTTTTAAAGTATCCACTGTATTTACTATTTGACTGAAGTGCATCAAAATTACTTTTTTTTTTGTTGAAGTATTATTTCCTATCATCATCTCAGCGTTGAGTCCCCGGTTGCATCTGAGGTCTTCACTTCGAAGCCCGGGGAACGCTAGCTATCTAATTTGTATTTCCTATTTCAAGAATTACTCAAAACTAGCTGTTGGCTGCGGCTCCGCACACGTGGAGTTTTTATCCCGTGATTTTTATACAAACCTTGTCCTGACAAAAGCAAAACAAATATAAGCATTATCCAATTTGGTGCAGTTGCTCCGAAGTTATGTGCGTACATAAATTTCGGCGATTTATTTTTATTTATATAAATGTTGTATACTGTGTAGTGATAAAGGTGATAACTTTGTATCACATCTCAAATAAAATAACGTAATGTCAAATGTTTGATCATAAAATACGCTCAGGTTTATATTATTGTATTCAATTTTTTTACACGTTCGTAGATATAATTACATATTATTAATTATTATTTTCAGTTTTATTTTATGTATTAATTACTTAATAAATAAATATTCTTAATTATTTACAAAATAGTTACCGAATTATAATAATCTCAATCATGCTTCTCAAATCCCAGTATGATACAAACAATACTAGGGCAACACCTACAAATAATTTATATTTGTGATACTTTTTGTATCGAATACAAATGTGAACATTTTGTAGTATTAACCAGTATTAAGTTTAAAATAAAATGTATGTTGTTTGTATACTATTTTATATTACTATTTTTAATTTTAAAAAAAGATGTGAAAGGTATGTCAAATGTAGTGATGTGTCACAATACAATGAGCGCTAATTTAACAATAGTACAAACTAACGCATTTGGTATCACTATACAAATACAAACACTATCATTGTTTTAAAATAAGAACCAGTTTACAATTTTAAAAATTGTATCAATGCAGCATTGATCACCCATACGTGTTGAAATATAAGAATTAGTGATAAGAATTTTTTACAAGATACATTATACATTCTTCCTTGTATATTTAAAATTTTAGTTTTAGGTAAGTTTTGTATAACAACCGAATCAATTATATGCTTACAGTTATGTCAATTTGATGACAGTGCCATTCAAACGGAATACATCTATGCCTTACTTACATTTTAATGTAGTTATTTCATAAATATAGTATTATTTCTATCCAATTTGTTTTATTTATACCAAACTAGGTGACCCGGTAAACTTTGTTCTACCTTAGAATCAAGTTATGTTAGCTATCTTATCAGCCGAAATTATTTCGTGAATATCTCCTTGCACCCGGGGTGGCACCATTAAAAACCTGAGACGGCGTTAGGTTTTGCTCGGTTCGAGTCCGACATAACTACCCCCGCTGGCCGAAGGGGGTTAACCGTGGCGATATCCGCAAAAAAGTTGTCGCAAAAAGTGTTGTTAGTTTAGTTTTACACATCTAACATTAGAAGTGAAAACTTAACCTGGCTCTGAGTTGAGTAAGCTGTTTCTTTTTACTGATGTTGTTAGCTGTAAGGTTTCCATGCATTAAAGAAATAAATAAATAAAAGTCAAAGTATGTATACCTAGGCAAAGACAAATCTAAAAAAGCGGCCAAGTGCGAGTCGGACTCGCCCATGAAGGGTTCCATAGCAGCAAGTAACATAATAATGTTTTTTTTTAATTTTTATATTTGAGTTGATTGAATGAAAGGTAAATTGCGGTTTACGATTTATGACGTATTAAAAAAAACTACTTACTTGATCTCGTTCAAAACAATTATCGTTGGAAGTTTACATGGTAATGTACATCACATATTTTTTTTAGTTTTATCATTCTCTTATTTTAGAAGTTACAGGGTGGGGGGGGGACACACATTTTACCACTTTAGGAGTGTCTCCCGCGCAAGCTATTCAGTTTAGAAAAAAATGATATTAGAAACCTCAATATCATTTTTGAAGAGCTATCCATAGATACCTCACACATAATGTCTTCGATGAAAAAAAAAAATTTAGAGTTTCAGTTCTAAGTATGAGGACCCCCAAAATTTATTGTTTTTTTTTCTATTTCTGTGTGAAAATCTTAATGCGGTTCACAGAATACATCTACTTACCAAGTTTCAAAAGCATAGTTCTTATAGTTTCGGAGAAAAGTGGCTGTGACATACGGACGGACAGACAGACAGACAGACATGACGAATCTATAAGGGTTTCGTTTTTTTGCCAATTGGCAACGGAACCCTAAAAATCAAAGGTCATGAAAATCGGTCCACCCGTTCATGAGTTTATCCCGGTCATCACTAACTCGACTTTGTTTATATACGAGTGGAAACGTTAAGTGGGTCTGGCCGTTTTTTCAGTCGTTTTAAAAATATTGCAAAACTTAAAACTGATATGAAAATCTTCATCACTTAATCTGTAAAATGAACTAGATTTTCTTTTTAAAAAAAAGTTAAAAATAAATATCGTTCACAATTTGGACTTTTGCAGTTCTCATACATGTAATATGGTACGATTTATTATTAAAGTAGAAACGTTCCCTGGGGTTATCCTTTCGAGGGCTTACCCGGGGTGCCCGGCAATGGACACTTGGGCAGGACACCGTGAGGTTTTAGTCGATGCACGACATAACCGCCCCCGCTGCCCGGCGGGGAGTATCCGAAGGGATTTCGGCACGTAAAAAAAAGTAGAAACGTTAAAAAAAAAATGAAATAAACATTACAAAAAGTTAAAAAAAAACATGTGTTGTATTTTTGCGACTCCTTACCGGTTCTACGAATATAGAATAAACCGTGCCGACTTTTGGTTTGGTTTATATGGTTTTTATGCGAGCGAGCTGCCGTCTAACCTTTAGAACATAAAGTACAAAGCCTGCGCCAGAGCCTCGTCTGTCCATCAGTAGGTGTACCGACTTACAGGTGAGGTTGGATGGGGGCCCATGCACTCAGGGATCGGTACCTACTCATATAATGATAAAAAAGGATCGGGTGGTTTTATGAAACCACGGTAAAAGTGAAACTTTTTTTCACATTATAGACATTTAACTAAATAACAACATTTAAATTAAACACTGACAAACAACATTGACATTAAACACTGACAAAAGCAAACAAAATAGCGTGGAGCAGGTCAGCTGCTGCGAACTATAGGCGCCGCCATATTGGCCTTGGCTGCTATGAATGGCTGCTAAGCGCCTTTCACTTTATCCCTACTCCGCGGCCGACCGTCACGCGACATGCAACACACAGACGAAAAAGTTTGAGATGATGTAATAAAAGTTTCACTTTAAAAAATAAATGTATTGAAATAAAAAAAGTTTGTAGACCTTTTATTTTTTACACTTATAATGGACAGTATCACACTCCCTTAGTTTTTCAGCGGCTAGCTCTGGAGTGAGGTCCCTCTGCGGCTGCGCTAATAGTTCGTATCCAACCATGAACTTCTTCACGGTGGCAGACCGCAGCAGCGGGGGTAGGTAGATACCATGGAGGAGCCAGTGTGGGGAGTCCATGACGGTTCTGGTGGAGCCGGTTGGGGCACCTGCGAGAATCATAATAAATATTCTAGAACATTCTACGCGTGCTATCTAGACCGAAAGTAAGGAGAGCTTAACTAGCTTGTATTATGATTTCTAGAATGCGTATAAAAATACTAAAATACATTTTCTTTTGTAAATACTTGCATATTATACATATAAACACTGAAACCAATTCAAATAAACATTCGATTCGATTCGATTCTCGTTCAGTGGAAATAGTTATATCTATATATTCAGAAATATTCCCTCTGAGCGGGAATCGAACCCGCGACCTTAGACTTAGTAGTCGAACGCTCTACCGTTACGCCGCAGAGGTCGCCTAATTGATGGTTCACATGGCATCAACCCGGAACCTCGCTTCTCACTAGCTGTTGCGGGCGCTCCGCCCACGTGGAATACCGATTCCGTTCCCGGGACCCAAAGGAACTAATGCCCGGGATAAAAAGCCTATGTGTTATTCCAGACTACAATCTACCACTGCGAAAGAATAACTAACATACGTGTACACACTCGCAAACTTTCACATCTGTACTATTACAAAACTGTAAATAAGTTGTTTGTACATTGGCGATATATTAAAAAAAGCGGCCAAGTGCGAGTCAGACCCGCCCATGAAGGGTTCCGTAGCAGCAAGTAACATAATAATGTTTTTTTTTAATATTTGGGTTGATTGAATGAAAGGTAAATTGCTGTTTTCAATTTATGACGTAAAAAAATAACTACTAACTAGATCTCGTTCAACCAAATTTTGGTGGAAGTTTACATGGTAATGTACATCATATATTTTTTTTAGTTTTATCATTCTCTTATTTTAGAAATTACAGGGGGGGGGGACACATGTTACCAATTTGGCAGTGTCTCTCGCGCAAACTATTCAGTTTAGAAAAAAAAAAAAATTAGAAACCTCAATATCATTTTTAAAGACCTATCCATAATCCTATGGGTTTGATGAAAAAAATATTTTTGAGTTTCAGTTCTAAGTATAAAAGTAAAAAGTTTTTTTTATTATTGTGTGAAAATCTTAATGCGGTTCACAGAATACATCTACTTACCAAGTTTCAACAGCATAGTTCTTATAGTTTCGGAGAAAAGTGTATGTGACATACGGACGGACAGACAGACAGACATGACGAACCTATAAGGGTTCCGTTTTTTGCCATTTGGCAACGGAACCCTAAAAAACCGGCCATATGCGAGTCGGACTCGCCCATGAAGGGTTCCGTAGCAGCAAGTAACATAATATAAAAGTTCTTATAGTTCGTTGTAACTTTTGAGTTGATTGAATGAAAGGTAAATTGCGGATTACGTTTTGTGACGTATTAAAAAAAAACCGGCCAAGTGCGAGTCGGACTCGCACACCGAGGGTTCCCCGTACAAACCTGTAGGTATATAAGTAGACTTTAAAATTTTCAAAAATATTTTTTAATAAATGATGTAACTAAAAATTTACGGTTTTCGCAATTTTTCCTTTATCTGTGCTATATGACGTTACTTCGTACCAAATTTCAAGATTCTAAGTTCACGGGAAGTACCCTGTAGGTTTTGATTCCCGTGCGAGTTTCGTAAATTTGCGGAAATTTGCGGCATAAACGGCTGTATCTTTTGATTGCTTTGGCTTAGAAGTTTGATTTTTTCACAGCTCCAAGGGATAGACCTAAGTATTAGATATAAATTTCAGTTTGATACCTCAACGCGATCCTGAGAAAAACGGTCTTGACAGACGGACGGACGGACGTTCCGTTTTTTCCTTTTATGGTACGGAACCCTAAAAACTACTTAGTAGATCTCGTTCAAACCAATTTTCGCTGGAAGTTTACATGGTAATGTACATCATATATTTATTTTAGTTTTATCATTCTCTTATTTTAGAAATTACAGGAGGGGGGGACATACATTTTACCACTTCGGAAGTGTCCTTCGCGCAAACTATTCAGTTTACAAAAAAATTATATTAGAAACCTCAATATCAATGTGAAGCCCTATCCATAGATGGATAGATCTTCACCACACGTATGGGTTTGATGAAAAAAAAAAGTATTTGAGTTTCAGTTCTAAGTATGGGGAACCCCTAAATCGATTGTTTATTTTTTCTATTTTTGTGGGAAAATCTTAATGCGGTTCACAGAATACATCTACTTACCAAGTTTCCACAGCATATAGTTCTTATAGTTTCGGAAAAAAAGTGGCTGTGACATACGGACGGACAGACAGACAGACATGACAATCCATAAGGGCAGAACTCTTATGGATTCGTCATGTCTGTCTGTCTGTTTTTTGCCATTTGGCAACGGAACACTTCACAAAAACTTGGGTTATGTTAAATGAACGATTCTGACTTTTTAGGGATTTTCTTTAGAAAAGCCCTATTGCTATCGAGTTGTCGTCGACGTCGTCGTTGCCAATTTTCTGTCACGGTTTTGGGTATGAAGGAGATGAGCTATCGAGTTGCTGTTTTCGGTAATAGATTCGTGCTGGGGTGAACCATTGCAAGATAAAAAAAAAAAAAAACCCTTGTATTCGGCTGAGCTCGTCTCAGGAATTCAACTTGTTTATTCCATTGCCTTCAAGAGCACGTTAAACCCTCGGTCCCGGTTGCCTTACGAACATCTATGGCAGTAGTTAAGGGTAATTGGAGACCAGAAAAAGTCCGACAACTGTTCTACAGAACTACAGAACTTCGATATCGCCAGCGGGTTGTGGAAGTCAGATGGCAGTCGGTTCACGGAAAATATCGAAGATCGGCCGCTTCATGGTCCGTAGTCACAACTGAGTTAGGAGAAGGCTGCGAGGATGAGTATTAGGATTAAGAAACTCTCACCATGCCATCCCATGCTGTACGGGAAATTGCATTTAAACAAGTTATCATATTTCGTGGTCAGTTCTTTGATGATTTCAGCCAGCGCCCTTTTCTGGTCGTCGGACAAATCTGTCAGCCGTTGAGGCAAGCCGTTGAGCGGAAGTACCATAGTCTCGTAGGGCCACACGGCCCAATAAGGTACTAGAACGACCCATTCGGAGTTTTTCACGACAATACGTTCCTGAATAAGAAAGAATTAAGTCGTTAATGCATGATGTGTACTAAACAAGCTGTTCAAAACCAAAACTGTGTCGGGGTTCCTGGGTGAGGCGAGAATGGATTTTGAATTTGGTATGGGATGCAGGAATTACAAAAATGAGTTATTGTATTTTGACACCTATCTATAGTATACACCTATCTATACACAGGTAAATTACAATTTTAAAATAGTTTAAAATTGTAATTTACCTGTGTACAGACACAACTAATTTACAAATTCATAATTTTAGTATTCGAGAGTTTTTAAAAAAAGCTTCTGAACACATCTTTTTTTTTTGTTCTTGTCTGTTCATTCGTGATGGGCCCAAAAACTACTGAACCGATTTTGATGCTGTTTTTTCTTTGCGGACGGATTGTGACCATTGGTAGAACTAGCAACATACCTTATTCTCCAACTCTTGTCTTAAATAGTCCGCCAGCATCGGTCTTTTGTGCTGCATATAATACTCTTTCTGTGTACTGGAAATGTAACCGTAAAACACATTAGGTAACTACTTAAATAAATATCCTAGGACATTCTTCATGTGCTATCTAGACCTAAAGTAAACATAGCTTAACTAGCTTTGTATTATTGGTTCTAGAAGGCGGATAAACCTACTTAAATACATTTTGTTTTTGTAAATACTTAGGTATATATAATATATATGAACAGCCAGACCAATGTATGCTACCTATATTTTTTTGGCTTCTGTGCATCGCATTTGGCCACAAACAAATAATTTGCATATGAATTCAATATTATGCAACGTTTTCGTCATTTAGTCATAATCAAGTCAAGTAAAGTCCTTCATAGTCATTAGTCAAGTCAAAGTCCTGCCCTATGGTATGGTATCACGGGCTGGTATCCGCAACTCCACGACAAGGCGCGGTTTTTGCGTGAAGTCCTGCCCTAGTAAAGTAGTGGACCTTTACTAGAGGCTTCTCTGGAGTTTTGGAAACAACACGGAAAATCACAATTCACGGCACTTTCCTACATTTGTGCACGATGTCGAAGACGTTATATCTAAGGACGACCTCCGTCCTCCATGAGCGCATGCCTGGGGGTGGCAGGTGCGGCCGCCTTTCACCCGAGCAGAAGCAGGCCGGGATGTCGGGGCGACTAGCACCCTCCCCCAAACCGGGGCAAGACGGGGACACCGTGGTTCCTAAACCCGAGGAAGCCATCGCGAAACCGGAGATGGCCCAGGGTCAGTCGGGGTGCGAGGGATATGCTTTGTGGGCAACCTTGCACCCGTCTGAAGACCCCAGACGGTGTGCGGTTTTAGTCGGTTCAAGCCCGTCATAATCGCCCGCCGCCCGACGAATCCGAGGGGATTTCCGCATGAAAAAAAAGGTACCTACTCACGTTAAAACAGTTAAACATTGTTACCGTTCTTTAATCCTGGGTTCATTAGGCAAGAAGCTCGATGCCCAGACCTGACAATGAGGGTGAGGGTTGGAACAGCCCATGATGGCTCCTTTGTTCTCGAAGATCTGCACCCAGGTATAGCGGCGACCCAGTTCCTTGATTTGATTTACCCATCTGAAATGAGATTACGAGCCTTTACCTCTGACAGGCAGTCAGCAACAAAACTTGATGAACACTAACACAATCTTCGCAAGGAAACACATCAAAATTTATAATTTATGTTTTTTTTTAATCCTTACAGCTAAACATTAATTCCACCAAAAACATTCCTATTAAAAAGGGGGCCAAGTTCCTATCGGTTAATTGTTCGCCTAAAAAGGGTTGTAATCCAATCCAATGCCAAGTTTAGATGCACTTTTAAATCGATCATAATCATCTTCATCAACAGCCTGATCCCCTGGTAAACATTTGCCATTCCCAAGACTCTAATATAGTACTAGTATATGATTACGTAGGTACAATTTTATTTCTGTACTTGCAATAGGCATTGAGCTACAGGGGGTCAAAAGTGGATCGAAACGGTTCGTGTAAATAGTGCACGGCATGCGCGCGGCCTGTTGCTGGAACTTGGCCTGCGCACTACCGTGCGCTTAGATATATAGTATAGTAATAGTATAATTCGTTCCCAACTTGAATACGCAGTGCCTATCTGGAGCCCTTTCTACCAAAAGTACGTTCATAGTATTGAAATGGTACAAACGAAGTTTCTTCGCACTACTCATTACAAGTGCTTTCATAGTATATATATATACAGAACTGCTAAACCATTACACAATTTTGAGCTTGGAGCACAGGCGTATATTGCTAATGGTTATGATGCTGTACGGCATATGTAATAATAAATTCAATTGTATTGAACTTACTAATAAAATATGTTACGTAGTTCCTAGGACTGTTATTCGGCGGGAGGTGTGCGTGCGAGATTGTTTTATACGGAAAACTGTAGGACAAATGCGGGGGAGCGAGCACCTCTGCGTCGATTGTTGGCAACCTACAACTCACATTTTATTGACCTCGCCATTTTTGCGCTTACCGAGAACAAATTTTTACAATTCTATTTTACAAGGTTATGGAGCTAATATGATCTGTTAATTAATATGTGTTAGCCACTTTTGTTGCCGATAAGTACTTATCACAAGTATAATACTTACACAATAATAATACTTACTGTTCAATAACAGCTAAAATTTCGTCCACCGTCATCAGCGCAATCGTCATAGTGGAGTCAGGATGGAAACACATCACCCTGAAACATCAAAACACTGGCTGGTAATAATAATTCCTGTTTTAGCTCGGATAAATGACGACGCAATTTATGTTGATTGGACAAAAATTATGACCTAAATCATAAAAAGCTGCTTTCGGTTTATATATTCCGACCAATTCGAACCATCAGCCATATTCTATTTTATATAAGCTCTTATACATTTTCTTTATTATCTATGCACAGATATAAAAAAAACCTTTATATTTCTTCCCTGAAAATATTTTAACTAGATTATGTAGTCTATTCGTGTTGAAAGTAAATGGCATGAACCTGTCACTGTCATCTCCGGATGTAGAAAATGTGTATGTGATCATAGCACTCACCTGCAGTGGCCTTTAGCTGCCGCTGATCTGAACAGCGGATTCTCAGAGGGCGGAGGCTCGGGCACCCTGTCTAGTAACGCCGGGAAGTCGTTTGGGAAGACATACGTTGTTTTGTAGTTGGGATTTTTCTGTTGACATTTCAATGACTATTAAGGTAAGGTGTACAATTTATTGTACAGGCGTAGGCTTTCAAATTTGGTGCAGGATGCAGACTGGATAAATCACTATCACTACATATTATGAAAAAAAGTCCTCCGCCGCGTCTGTCTTTCTGTCTGTTCGCGATAAACTCAAAAACTACTGCACCTATTTCCATGCTGTTTTCACCAATGGATAGAGTGGTTCTCGAGGAAGGTTTTAGTATAAAATTATATTTGTTGAAGGTATCGGAAAAAATAAACCATCTGGGAGTTTTCAACGAAAACGCTGCCTAAATCCTTTGAGATATAACAAAATGATGCATGGTGGAATTGTGGATATTATATAAGTTGTGGTGGTGCATAGGGTCACATGGGTAGTGGGAACGGGATCAAAATTACACGGGGGCGAAGCCGCGGGCTACAGCTAGTGAGTTAAATAAATGTTGTCACCTGGCTGTATCTATAGGCAAAGCGCACCCTTTTTGTAATATCATCAGTATACCATCATCATGTGGCGATACCACATGTACCCAGGCGACATCTAGCAACATAAAGCTCAACTACTTCGATACCATATGAAATCAGCGCCACCAGAAGTTGAACCAGAACCGTCTACTATGTCACAACTACCACGTGATTCCTACGTCACAATCCTGCTTCGCGAAAATGTAGTTCACGCGCTGATTATCATATATACAGAAATGCTAACTTCAACAGTTAGGGCCTTGGCCCTCCAGGCGCAATCACCTTGCCTGGTCGGAGGATCCTCCCTTTGTGTTGGAGGAGAATCACACCTCGTTCCTCCACAAACATCATTCTTATAGTAATTTCCCAGTTGCATCCAAAGTTTCCCAGTTGCACTTTGGTACCCCGAGGGCCGTTTCCTGTTTTTGATTTATATATCTGCTCTTATCTGGGAGTGACTGCCGTCTGACCTCCCAACATCGAGAAAAAAGTCAGCGCCAGAGACTCGTCCGTTATTTAGCAGGTAAGGTTGGCTTGGACCCCAGGTTGTTGTTGGTTGGGCCCAGTACAGAACACCCAATACTTACAATGTCCTCTGTATAATAGCTACAAAATGCTGTGCATTGTTGGTGCTTGATGAGTAGTCTTTCGTGATACCAATTTTTTTATTTCGTGCAACCAGTCATTGTGTAAAATGTCCTGATTACCTGTCCATTAGGTCTCACAGCGTTGGGTGACAGTGGGTTGGTGGGGTCCGGAGCCTGTTCCTGCTCCTCTTCCTCAGTCTGGCCGCTCCACGGACGCTGGCAGCGATGCGGGGAGATGACAACCCAATCATCTTTGAGAGGATTGTAGCGAATGTGTTGGTGTTCTAGAATGTTATACGTAACGAGATATTAAGTTCAAATTTAGAAATATTATAATTTTAGATATTTTTAACCAAGTACCTACGTATTTTCACAACTATACAATATTTTAAGTTGGGTGTATTGTAAAGTGAATTTAGGCCAGATGGACCGTTGACGTGAATACGGTGGCGGGCAAAGCTGGAGGCGGAAGGCGGAGGACTGGGCGTTGAGGCGAGTCTTGGGAATGGCAAAATGTTTACCAGTGGATTAGTGGGTATTGATGAAGATGATTATGATCGATTTTAAAGTGCATCTAAACTTGGCATTGGATTGGATTTCAACCCTTTTTTAGGCGAACAATTAGCCGATAGGAACTTGGCCCCCTTTTTAACAGGTATGTTTTTGGTGAGATTTCAATACTTTTTTTCAAGAATATTTTACAATATGTTATAGCCCTTCCCCCCTCTCCTCCTCCCCAAATTTAAGAAATCGGTCAAGCGTGAGCTGGCTTACTGGCTTACTGGCGCTGGCTGAGGAGGGGCCTCACCGTATTCTCATTGTATCACTGGTTCATAAATATTTTTATTAAAAATTCGATATTAGATTGAGCCAACTCACGCTTGACCGATTTCTTAAATTTCTTAATTCTTTGTTAATCTACATATAACACACGACCTGTGTGTCAAATTTAATAACGCTATGACAATTGGAAGTGGCCTAAAGGTTTTGATTACCGGTCAGTGAGTCAGTCAGTGCCAAAATTAGCTATAGTCACAGGATCATATTTAATGAAGCTATATCTATGAAATTGGGCATACTTCTTTAGTACTAGTATATGATTACGTAGGTACAATTTTATTTCTGTAATTGCAATAGGCACTGAGCTACAGGGGGGTCAAAAGTGGATCGAAACGGTTCGTGTAAATAGTGCACGGCATGCGCGTGTTAGAATATTGTTATTGTTGCTATATTTTTGATTCAAAATATACACAATTATTATTTGAAGTTAACTTGTTAATTAATATACGTATTTTTAACGTACACTGTCAATTTTAATAAGTTTGATTCGATACTAAAAGTTTACTCAAAATCCGCTATGTTATGATGTTATGAATTTACTTAATATTGTAAACATACTCAATTATTACACATTTAAAATAAATTCGTCATTTTAGACAAAGTCATGTATTTTTAAGCTAAACTATAATTTTAATAGCCATTATTAATAAATCTTCATTTAAATAGTTTATCCGTTTGCAACTATTGGGTAGTGGGTATTCTTGTATAAAAGACGGTGCCTCGGCTGAGCGAACACACTTGTTGGGTATTAATCGTCGAGGACAGACATCACCTTGTACTTAGAGGCTGAATAAACTATAGATAAGTATACTTGTTTGTTATTATGTAGGTTTATGTTGTTTCCTAGATGTAAACTAATTGGGTTATTTTAGATATTAGATATTATCTAAGAATAAACTAAATAATATAACTAAGATTTGTATTATTAACATACCCCATTTAACCTCTTAAATAAACTTAAAGAAGTAACTTTGACTTGATATAAATATAACTCAAGAATATTATACATATATACTAACATCAGAAGTGGGATCAACGTGAACCTTTTACTCAAGAAATATATTTGTTTATTTTTACTTTAGATTATGGAGCCGTCTCAGTTATTGGAAAGTATGGTGCAAGCCATCCGCGATGCCGTAACAGCAAATCAGCGCCATGATGACATCGCACTACCGCTTTTTGATCCGGATAAGAATGACAACGGAGCAGAGAGGTGGTGCAAAAGTATCGAGAAACTTGGTGCTGAATTCAAGTGGAGCAGTATTCAACAAGCCGCTAAGGCCGGTAAGGCCCTACGGGGTTCTGCATTAGCATGGTTCGAAACCTGGGAACCGGAGTTCGAACGCTCTTGGGAAACTCTCCGCAATGATCTGGTAGATTTATACCCAGAAAAAAAGAACCTTTCCGAAAAGTTATCAAAAGCCGTGCTGTATACTTCTGATTCTGCTGACACTTACTGCGAGTTTGCTGGGGAAAAAGTTAGATTATTACGTGGTACGAGAGTAGCATTTACGCAACCACAATTGATTGAGCTTGTATGCGGAGGAATAACGGAAGTTAATGTTAGGATGGCTAGTTTAAATAGTTCTGTTGATACAATTCCCGAATTAATCGCCTTATTTTCTACCTACGAAAAGGTCGCTAAGAAAAGATCCTCGGAGGTAGCTATGGCCTCTAGTCAGACCACTGTTAATAATGCCAAACGATTTAAGTCGAATAACGAGTTAAAACCTAGAGATGAAAAAAAGTGTTACACATGTGGTAAAAGTGGACATTTAATGGCTCGTTGTTTGAAAAATGCAGTTCACTCTACAGATAAGGAATCTGGTAGTCAATTTAAAAATTTGCACACTATTAAAACTATTAAGGATATTTGTTCTTTTTGTAAGAAAGAGGGCCACACATTTGAAAAATGTTTTCATCGCACACCCTGTACAGTTTGTAACAAGATGGGTCATTTATCTGATAGATGCTTCCACCGTTTTCAACATCGTGAACAAGATAAAAATGTTAACATCTCAGAAACCAAATGACTAGCAAATAAGTTCACTAAAATAAATATTAATGGCGTCGAAATTAATTCTCTGTTAGATACCGGTGCAGATTGTAGTATAATAAAAGAATCTGTAGCAAAATGCCTTGGATGTAACTTCGTTCCATGTTCATTATATTTAGATGGCATTGGTAATGGAAAGCTCCACGTTTTTGCTAAAGTATTAGTGTCCGTCCATTTTCGGGACTTATGCAAAGAAATAGAATTATATGTAGCAAAAGACGCAGACTTCCGTTACGATTGTATTATTGGACGTAACGTAGTCAAATATCCTGATGTAGCTATTGTATTAGATTCTGTAGGCACTAAATTAGTAAAAATAAAAAATGATGAACTAATGGTTGCGTCACTCCAGTCTCAAACCGAACCGATTATTGACTTTAAAAACTTCATGGAGTCTCTCAGTCACTTAGATAAATGTTTGCAAAACGATATAATCAACATTTTTAAAAAGTATCCTAACATCATACCAACGGACACATATATAAGCACCGTAAAAACGGGACAACTTAATATACGTTTAAAAACAAATAAAATCATTTATTATCGCCCCTACCGTTTGGCACCGATCGAAAGGGAGAGGGTGAAACAAATAATTGACGATTTGATACAAAAGAAAATCATACAAGAAAGTGAATCTGAATTCGCCAGTCCAGTTCTATTAGTAAAAAAGAAAGATGGCAATGACAGACTCTGTATAGATTATAGAGCATTAAATAAAAATATTGAAAAGGAGCGATATCCTCTCCCTCTGATCGATGACCAGATAGACCGATTAGGGCAAGCAAAATACTACATATCAATTGACATGAAAAACGGTTTTTACCAAATTTCTGTAGCACCTGAATCCATAAAGTATACCGCTTTCGTCACACCCGATGGCCATTTTGAATTTCTAAAAATGCCTTTTGGCTTATGCAATGGACCTTCAGTTTTTCAAAGGGCTATAACAAAGGCGTACAACACCTTAAGTTTATATTAGTGTACATAGATGACCTTTTAATACCGTTTAGCACTATCCCAGAAGGTCTTAATTATTTAGACCAGACACTCGAAGGTTTAAGTGATGCAGGGTTTTCCATTAATTTAAGTAAATGTAGGTTTTTTGAAACTAGCATTGAATACCTAGGCCGTACTATTTCACAGGAAGGTATAAAACCTAGTCAAAAAAAAGTGTCTGCTTTAGTCAATTCCCCAATCCCGGCAAACGTCAGACAAGTTAGACAATTTATGGGACTAGCAAGCTATTTTAGACGATTTATACCAGAATTTTCTACTAGGTCTTCTTGTATCACTAAACTCGTAAAAAAACAACCAAAAATGGGAATGGGGATCAGAGCAAGAGGAAGCTTGTCATTATATTTTGAACTGTCTAACAAAAGAACCTTTATTATCCATTTTCGATCCGAACTTAGAAACAGAATTACACACTGATGCTAGTGCAATAGGATACGGTGCCATACTTTTACAGAGACATAGTGGTCTAAATAAAGTAGTGGCATATTTCAGTAAAAAAACGAGTCCATGTGAGTCCCGATACCATTCCTATGAATTAGAGACCCTTTCTATATTCAATGCATTAAAACATTTTCGCGTCTACCTATTGGGAATACGTTTTAAGGTTATTACTGATTGTAATGCCATAAAATCCACAGTTAATAAAAAGGATCTTTCACCTCGAGTCGCACGTTGGTGGACTTATATGCAAGATTTTTCTTTTGAAGTTGTATATAGAAAGGGGCAGTTCGTTAATCATGTCGATTATCTTAGTCGTAATCCAGAAGTAGACCACGCTTTAAATAATACACCTCATGCCTTGTCTAGTGTACCAGTCCCTCTTAAAGCAGATAATATATTATCTGTTAATCTAATAAATTCACCGCCACCGCGATCTTGGTTAGAAACTGCTCAGGACAGAGATCCGGAAACTCAAATCCTAATTCAAAAAGTTAGAGCTGGAGATTTAGATTTTAACCAGTACACGGTTCGAAATAATTTACTGTATTACAAAATGGATCCAACAGCCGCGCCTAAATTATACATTCCAAAAGGAAATAGACTGAATATTCTTCGTTTGTTTCATGATGAGAATTGCCATGTAGGTTTAGATAAAACTTATCAAAAAATACTTGAATACTTTTGGTTCCCTGGAATATATAAATTCATAAAAAAGTATATTACTCACTGTCTAATTTGTGTAGAAAAGAAATCTCATCATGGACCAAAGCAAGGAATGCTCCATCCCATAGAAAAGATACCTATACCTTTTCATACAGTCCATTTAGACTGTACAGGACCATTTCCACAATCTTCGGATGGTTATAAACATTTGCTTATTATGATACACGGTTTCACAAAATTCTGTATTTTAAAGCCGCTAAAAACAATGGGAGCCCAAGAACTAGTCGATATTTTACGTAATTCTCTCCCTGATTTTGGTACACCATCTTTAATTATTACTGATCGTGGAACAAATTTTTGTTCAAGACAATTACAGGAGCTATTTGATAGCTGGCAGGTTAGACATCACATGATAGCTACCGGTACCCCACGTGGAAACGGCCAAGTAGAACGATACGTGTCCACAATTCTAAATATGATTAGTACCTCTTGTACTGACGTGTCAGACTGGCCGAGCGTTTTATGGAAAGTCCAACTGTCTCTTAATACCACAATTCAAAAATCAACCGGATTCTCACCTATGCGGCTGCTCTTAGGCAGAACTTCTAATATTCCTAGTATACAAGCTCTATTAGACGAAGTAATTGAAAGTAATGAAAACGAAATTATAGATGTAACTTCTGATAGGCAATTGGCACGACAGCACCTTATAAATGTAGCCAACAAATCTAAAGAACGTTTTGATCAAACTCGTAGAGATAATATAGAATATAACATAGGCGACACTGTTTATGTAAATCAGGACCATCGACGACATGAAAAATTAAAGGCAAAATATAAGGGACCCTATGAAATAATCAGCATATTAGAAAATGACAGGTTTTCATTAAGGGGTGTTGGAAATTTGAGAAATATAACGGTTGCCAAAGAAAAACTTCGTCTATGGCCTGGTAATTGGGTTGAACGAAACGGTAATGCAGAAGGTATATAATGTGTAATTTTAATTTTATTTCAAATTGATTATAAATAAGGAGATAACAAATGAAATATCTGTATATTAAGTATAATAATGAATGGATTAAAAAATAATAATTATTATTATTTTTATATATTATATTATTATACATTATAAATGAGAATGAAGGAAGATATTGTGTAATATTATAAAAAAAAATATTATAAATGAGAATGAAGGAAGATATTGTGAAATATTATTAAAAAAATATATTATAAATGAGAATGAAGGAAGATATTGTGAAATATTATTAAAAAAAATATATTATAAATGAGAATGAAGGAAGATATTGTGAAATATTATTAAAAAAAATTATTATAAATGAGAATGAAGGAAGATATTGTGAAATATTATTAATACAATGAATGGATTATTGTACGATGAGCTTTGTCTTGACTGTATTCACTTGCAGTGCGGCGGGTTACAGTAAGATATGATTATGTTTATATGATCATGTAAGGAAAATTGTATAATTAAGTTTTGGTCACACTATTATGTAATGATGATTATCTTGTACTTCGAGAACGAAGTACATGTCAGTATGGCCGTGTTAGAATATTGTTATTGTTGCTATATTTTTGATTCAAAATATACACAATTATTATTTGAAGTTAACTTGTTAATTAATATACGTATTTTTAACGTACACTGTCAATTTTAATAAGTTTGATTCGATACTAAAAGTTTACTCAAAATCCGCTATGTTATGATGTTATGAATTTACTTAATATTGTAAACATACTCAATTATTACACATTTAAAATAAATTCGTCATTTTAGACAAAGTCATGTATTTTTAAGCTAAACTATAATTTTAATAGCCATTATTAATAAATCTTCATTTAAATAGTTTATCCGTTTGCAACTATTGAGTAGTGGGTATTCTTGTATAAAAGACGGTGCCTCGGCTGAGCGAACACACTTGTTGGGTATTAATCGTCGAGGACAGACATCACCTTGTACTTAGAGGCTGAATAAACTATAGATAAGTATACTTGTTTGTTATTATGTTCGTTTATGTTGTTTACTAGATGTAAACTAATTGGGTTATTTTAGATATTAGATATTATCTAAGAATAAACTAAATAATATAACTAAGATTTGTATTCGTAACATACCCCATTTAACCTCTTAAATAAACTTAAAGAAGTAACTTTGACTTGATATAAATATAACTCAAGAATATTATACATATATACTAACACGCGCAGCCTGTTGCTGGAACTTGGCCTGCGCACTACCGTGCGCTTAGTTAGTGTATTAATTTATAGTAAGCTTAAATATTTGGCACTAGCGCCCCAGTAGCGATGACATAAATATTTATAAAAATACATTGAAACAAATTACAGTGACATAAATATTAGATGGCGTTAGATTCGCATTAGGAGTATGGGTGACATTAAAAGCTAAGGAGAAGGATCTCTATTACCAACAGACTTAAGAGATACAGACTGAACACGTAAATTAAAGATTCAATTCAAATGACCAAAATACGCGTAAGACTTTTGTTCTGAAGTCGGTGCCAAGTCCGAAACACGACGTAAAAATTCAATATCATTCGAGACGACTGATTCCGTTTGGGTTGTGTGGCTAGAAACGTCTACCTACGCTTACAATATCATCGCTTGCGCGGGGAAACATGCTTCAGGTAGGTAACTACGCCGAGGGGGCCATCTCGACCGAGGGGGCCATCTCGAAACCGGAGATCAGTCGGGGTGCGAGGGATATGCTCTATGGGCAACCTTACACCCCGGCGTCTGTAGACCCGAGACGGCGTGCGGTTTTAGTCGGTTCAAGCCCGACATAACCGCCCCCGCTGGCACGCGGGGGGGTATCCGAAGGGATTTCCGTGCGATAAAAAGAAAAAAAAAAAAAGGTAGGTAACTACTTGGCTTGGCACCGACTTCAATAGAAAAGGCTTACGCGTATTTTTGTCTTCGAATTAAATCTGTAATTCAGTTATTTTTCTTTTATCAGTGCCTGTTCTTAGTAGTAAGTACTTGAGTCGGTTTAAAAAAAAACTTACTTATTTCTCCCCTTTTTAGTGAACGTAACTTAATTTATATGGCACGACCCGCACCCGAGAGTTAAACCAAACCCGATGCTGAGAGATTTTTTAAATAGGTTTATAAACGATGGATATATATACCGAACATTGATACTAAACTGCACACCTATTTAGGGAATATAAACGTGATGTTATGTTATTTAACAGCATAAAAATTGTCTAAATATGCGACAGCAGCAATCACGGTCGAATTACTGGCATTTATTGAAGAGAGTCCTGGGTGGTAGAAATTTGATGACACAAAGTTGTCACAATAGTCGGCCGGGTGGGTATCTATGGTACCACCGTGCACGATTGCGAAAAACCTTCCATAGTAATCCAATTTCCGTTTGATTGCGTTCAGAGGTCAGCAAGTGCATAGCCGGGCAGGGGGATTGTGGTCGCAGCACTAGTGGGGCCGGTGGGTGTCACGCGGTGCTGCGACGACAATCCTCTTTTGATGAGGCCGTCAAGCTGAGTGCCACCATTGTTAACATGGTATGTGTATGTAATGGTGACCCTCTTTTCAGAGACTTTACCTTCAGCTTACCATCAGGCGAGGTGAAGTCAAATTGACGTGTCCTAAATATTAAAAAAAAAAAGTTCCGTTGTCTGTCTCCGAAACTTATGTAACTGGGAAGTATACCCTTTAAAACAAAAAAACCAATTTTCCAAATCGGTTTAGGCGTCTTCGACTAATCGTATAACATATATATATATATACTCTACTCTATATAACATATAGATATAAAATCCGACGAATTAAGTACCTTCCACTTTATTGGGAGTCGGTTCAGAAGAATAATATACTTAGTTTAAAATAATCGGTTCAGAAGAATAATATACTTAGTTTAAAATAATACTTTATGCTCTCTGTATTCTAGTCTTTGCCTCTTTGCACTTGGCATGGAACTGTCACCTCATGACATAACTGAAATCAATAAATACTTCCCTCTCTTTCTTTCAAACACAAACCTCTATCGTAGGTATGTTTATTGACCTTAGATCAGAACTTTGACCTTGAATTTTATTCCTATTTATCCGTTATCTTATCACAAATAATAAACATAACCTCAAATTTTCATTTAGCTATTATTTAAGATTATATATAAACTTACCGCTTGACTTGAATTCTGCCATATTTTGATAACAAGTCAATTTTTTTTTACACAGACATCTGTCAATTGTAAATACGCGAAAGTTTAATTCTTTATAGAGTAATAACCAAAGAGTACCTAATAACGACACCGCGTTGATTCGTGGTCCCTACTCACAGAACACTAATATCCACTGAACTGAACTACTAGAATAGGTCACTAAGTAAGTGGTGGTTCGTTGTGGTAGTCGTGTAGATTATTGCACAGATAAAACAGTTGTAAACAAGTGACTGATTATTACTACAGGCGCGTTTGTAAGTACCTAAGTACATCATATAAAATGCCCGGCTGACCGACATTGAGAAGAGTTTCTTCTCAATGTTTATTTAGGACTTCGTCCGCGTGAACTTTCTGTCCGACCAGGTATTTCATTTTTGTGCGGAGCCCTAATTGTTTTTCGATATAAATATAATTAACCTAAGTTATGCGTTATAACATCAGCAATCTGACAGTGAAAAGCCCATCAAAATCGGTCCAGCCGTTTGTTATTAGTCAAGTCAAACATACTGAAAGTGAGTCTTTCTGTTTGTTTGACTGACCTGGAAAATGTTTTTGTTTATTGTAATAATTTTACCATCCCACTCACAATATTTTAAACATTCATTGAAAAGTTGTTATTCTAACATTAGAAACAGACACTTCAATTTTATTTATTTTTATTGACTAGCTCACAGAGTACTTTATATATGACTAGCTGATGCCTGCGGCTCCGTCCGTGCGGATGTCAGTTATTGTTATTTGGTCACATCTCCGGTTCAGGACCTTTGTAATAGAAAAAAAAACAGTTAAAATCCGTTCAGTAGTTTTGCGTCCATCGCGAAGAAACAGATAAACAGACAAGAATTCCAAAAGAAAATATTCTTGTGTTCAGAATCGTTCATGCAACATAGCCCAAGTATTTTTAGGGTTCCGTTGCCAAATGGCAAAAAACGGAACCCTTATAGATTCGTCATGTCTGTCTGTCTGTCCGTCCGTATGTCACAGCCACTTTTTTCTGAAACTATAAGAACTATGCTGTTGAAACTTGGTAAGTAGATGTATTCTGTGAACCGCATTAAGATTTTCACACAAAAACAGAAAAACACAATAAATTTTGGGGGTCCCCATAAGTACTTAGAACTGAAACTTAACATTTTTTTTTTCATCAAACCCATACGTGTATGTGGTGGTGGTATCTATGGATAGGTCTTCAAAAATGATATTGAGGTTTCTAATATTTTTTTCTAAACTGAATAGTTTACGCGAGAGACACTTCCAAAGTGGTAAAATGTGCCCCCCCCCCCCCCTGTAACTTCTAAAATAAGAGAATGATAAAACTAAAAAAAATATGTGCATTACCATGTTATCTTCCACCGAAAATTGGTTTCAACGAGATCTAGTTAGTAGTTTTTTTTTAATACGTCATAAATCGTAAATCGCATTTTACTTTTCATTCAATCAACTCAAATATAAAAATTAAAACATTAAACATTATTATGTTACTTACTGCTACGGAACCCTTAATGGGAGAGTCCGACTCGCACTTGGCTGCTTTTTTTTTAATATCTCCAATGTACAGACTGGACTAATTTACATATTTATAATAGTATAGATAGTTTAGGAACCGTCCGTAGAAAAATAATTTTAATTACCTACTTTATGAAATTACCAAAAGCAAAGTCCGATGTTCGATTGATGGAACGCTCTATAATAACCCTCCTGACGCAGTCGGGTAAAAACGAAGCAAGCCGATCTTAGCTGGACCCTATTCTTCCGTGCCAAATCATAATACATGCTGTACTAATATTGAGTTACCTATATCTATACTATAATACCAATATTATAAAAAGGAAAGATTTGCTTGTTTGTTTGTATTGAATAGGCTGCAAAACTACTGAACCGATTTAAAAAAATATTTCACCATTATAATAATAATAATAAATATTCTACGACATTCTACACAGCGCTTTCTAGACCCAAAGTAAGCATAGTTTAACTAGCTTGTGTTATGAGTTCCAGAATGCGGATAAACATACTTATATACTTTTTTTTGTAAATACATACATATTATACATAGAAACACCCAGACGAATGCAAATAGACATATTCATGCATACAAATATTTGCACTGAGCGGGAATCGAACCCGCGCCCCCTGTCGTAGCAGTTGAATGCACTATCGCTACGCCACAGAGGCCGTCATATACTACCATTAGAATGCTACATTATCCCTGAGTAACATAAGTCACTTTTTATCCCGATATTCCCACGGGATCAAGACTTACGCAGGTGAAACCGCGCGGCGATGCTAGTTAAGCGTAGCGAGCCGAAGGCGAACGAAGCGTCTTTGGTTTCAAAGTTGCATTTCAAACAAATGATACTCCTCCGAGACCGTTTGACCGATCTCGACCAAGTAGACATTACTGAGTGTCGTAAGGGGTCGAATGTCCAGATCGGTCTTCATCATCATCATCATCATCAACCTATTCTAGTCCACTGCTGGACATAGATCTCCCCTAATGAGCGCCATAGCGCCCTGTCTTCAGCTTGCCGCATCCAGCATCTGCCCGCAGTCTTTCGCAGATCGTCATCCCACCTGGCCATCGATCGGTCTTACCATCGAGGAATAATCACCGAAAAACCAATTCAATGGAAAAAGTCGACCGGTCACGTTGACCTATTGTTAGATAGGCAAATCTCGCTACGCTTAAGTTTGGGTTGATTGCCAAGCTGGCAACCGTCCTAGTTATTACTAAATAGCTCAATGTGTAGTTTATAGGTACAAACATTTTGTGCGACGGATATGCTCTATGGTCAACCTTACACCCCGGCGTCTGTAGACCCAAGACGGCGTGCGGTTTTACTCGGTTCAAGCCCGACATAACCGCCCCCGCTGGCCGGTGGGGGGGTATCCGAAGGGATTTCCGCACGAAAAAAAAAAAGAGGTACAAACATTTTATCACCAAAATGATGTCTTATCTTTAAAATAATGTTTGGACATTTTAGCATTTCGTTGAATACATAAATCCTTAATACTTTACAATCATTTTACGGTGTTATCCTATCTGTAAGTCTATGAAATTATGTTTTTGCTTGTGTGTTACTAAGAGCACTTGCAAATATGTTACCTACCTTTTTTTTTTTTTTTTTTATCGTGCGGAAATCCCTTCGGATACCCCCCCCGCCGGCCAACGGGGGCGGTTATGTCGGGCTTGCACCGACTAAAACCGCACGCCGTCTCGGGTCTTCAGACGCCGGGGTGTAAGGTTACCCATAGAGCATATCCCTCGCACCCCGGCTGACCCTGGGCCATCTCACCACTAACAGCATCGCTCATCCTGTCTCCTCTGAAAGCAGAGGAGTACGGAGAGCGATGTGTTCCCGCCACGTTGGGTATTGGCCGACGATCAATGCCAACCCTATGAAGGGGTGAAGGGGAAGCCATTGACCGCCGCCCAGGGTGTACCGGCCGCTCCGATTCCGTTCCCCCCGGACTACAGCGGGATCGGAATCGGAGCGACACTCGAGGAGGTTACCCAACACACACCCCAATATGTTACCTACCTACCGTCTTTTTAATCGAACCATACGTAAACGAAATTGCCTGTAGTAATATCGATAGGACTATAGATATTTGATTTGCCTGTGGTCCGATTGATAGAACTACAGGCGAAAATAAATTGCCAGTAGAACTCTGCGATCGGACCACAGGCAGAAAACATTCTTTTCATCCAAGCACCAATCACGGTTGGATCCAAAGACTGTACCTTGGAGCTCTTCAACTGCTTTCCATGATTTTGGTTTATCTTAACTTTCAGCAGAGTGGCTGCCCTCTAAATGCCCAAGTCCTGGCAATGATGGCACTCAGGCATTGACTACCGGTCTATGCGATGCAGGAAGTAACCGAAGTAGTCATGTCCGATGAGCATCTGCATCATTACTTCATAAAAGGAGGAAGTTCTCAGGCGGTTCTTTTTTGTTAGCACAGAACTTCACTTCCCTTGTTTAAGCACTGATTTCGGAAAATTCTTTTATAAAATTTTGAAGTGCAAACTTCTTTAGACTGTAAAAAAGTGCTCATATGGAAAGCGTTCAATGGAGCACTTTTTGGATGAACAAAAATCATGAAACTAACGTTTTTTTTAAATCACACCATTCCGGTCACCGAGACGCCTGCGTCACTGAGATGCTATCCAATTTTTTTTATAACTAGGAGCGCAATGCATTCTGCTGTTGCAATGTTGAGCTGAGAGTGCACTACAAGATTACCTACAATTCACGCGCAATTTTTTTTCAATTGGATACCATTGAATTGTTTTTTCGGTGATTATTCCTCCGTTACTAGACCAATTTTCAATGTTCTTTTTCTGTCTTAAGCCAATAGTTAACATTGTTAACATAGTCTCAACATTGATCATTTTGGAGAAATAAGATTTTGAAATTTTTGAAGGGTGATTATTCCTCCATGGTATGTTCGATTTTCAATTTTATTTTTTCTAAACCTTCCGGGTGTCAAGTCGTATTTACATGCCAAGTTTGGTGAAAATTGATCGATTAGTTTAGGAGGAGTAGCGACACAACCGAAATACACCGAGAGGAGTAGCGTCACAACCGAAATACACCGAGAGGAGTATAGAGAGCTTTTCGCTCGACTTCGTCTCACTGTCAGCTCAACAACGCCACCTTTGTTGTAGATGGATAAATGGATGGATGGATGGATGGATGAAGTGAGCGAGGGATGGTGGGCGTGGGGGAGGGAGGGATGGACGATGACGATTAAAAAATACACACGTATTTGTTCAAGTTTTCACTTCTGTCGGCACTCCCGGAGTGCCACTGCTTTTTTTTATTATGTTGGGCGCGTCAATATGACTTCACTTTGACGGTAAGCTTAAGGGGAAGTCTGAGGGAAGAGGGTCACCCTTACAGATACAAATACTTCCATATTCTATTGCAAACTGCATTTATTCTAAATTCAGTTTTGATGAAATTTACGAGGAAATGAAGTTTTCTTTTTTTTTTTCGTGCGGAAATCCCCTCGGATACCCACCCGCCGGCCAGCGAGGGCGGTTATGTCGGGCTTGAACCGATTAAAACCGCACGCCGTCTCGGGTCTGCAGACGCCCATAGAGTAAGGTTGCCCATAGAGCATATCCCTCGCACCCCGACTGACCCTGGGCCATCTCCGGTTTCGAGATGGCCCCCTCGGGTTACGGAACCACGGTGTCCCCGTCATGCCCCGGTTTGGGGGAGGGGCGCTAGTCGCCCCACCGTCCCGGCCTGCTTCTGCTGGGGTGACAGGCGGCCTCACCTGCCACCCCCAGGCCTGCGCTCATGGAGGACGGAGGTCGTTAAGCGACCTCCGGCGCCTGAGTCGCCTGCGACGCGCGGCGAGCATGTTGCGGGCTCGGCGGGCCGGGAGAGTTCTGAACCTCTCCCGGGCGCGCTCCGCCATCTCCTTCGCGAGCATCACATGCTCGCAGAAGCGTCTGATCCCACTACCTCGAGAGGAAAAGCTGCACCAGAGCCTCGTCTGTCGTTCATCAGACGTACTTTCCATAAGCCAGAGTAGAGACATCAAGATCAGAGTAAATTTTATTAAACATTGTCAATCAATCAATCAAAAATTTCTAAGCTTAATGTTAATACAGCCTTTTTTAAATCGAAATCTAGACATTTTTTGTGTGTCTGTGACAAAAATAAGAAAAGCTACCTTTAACAAATTACCAAGTATTCTTTTATCAATAATAGTAATAATTTATGGCTGGTTTCTGAGTTGAGATATTGAAGTTGAGTCACATCAACACATACTTACGTCTAGTTTCGTACTGCGCACGGTGCGTGAGTAGGCGTTAACGAGACTCAACTTTCATTTCTCAATTCAGAAACCAGCCATATATAGACTAGTGCCTTTTAAATGACTATCACACAATGACCTTATATTAAAAAGTAAATGCGCTTTTAAACAGTTATCAAACCAGGCTAATTAGCCCACCTCGACGATCAGAATGTGCACTAATCAATGAGTGGGAACACGAATAAAGTATGACTTCAGTCATATATTTCGATAGTATTGAAATAAACAATGAATTTTATTAGTAAAGGCGCAACAGGTCGTTGAGTGTGCAAAATTCGAAGACTTGCAACTACGACCGAATTATTATACCTGAGACCACAAATAACTACAAAACAAATCTTACCACCACGTGATCTCACGTGGTCTCTTCTCGCCTTTTTTATTTCAACCTTTTCAGTATATGCGATTGCGCTCTCAGGTATAAGACTCCGGTTATAGTTGCCGGTCCTCGGCTTTTGCATATTCAATAACCTGTAACGCCCGATGTATACGTAAAATACTAGATAAGCTGTTCAGAACAGAAATTGTGTCGCGGCTCGGGGGTGTGATATATACATATTCCTATAGCAATTCCTAATATGTATGTTTATCTTCCAGCTCTATTGTTTCGTGTTCATCCATAATAGATGGCGTTATTGTGGCGTTAGTAACTTTGGCATTTGCAAGTCGTTGTCTGCGCTCTCTCGCTTTCCTCTTCCATAGCTTTCGCGCCTCGCGTCGCTCCCTCGGAGTCATTACGTCAACAGTTTTTATTATTCCGTCCTCTTTTCGTTTCAAATAAGTTTGTCTATGTTTTTGTTTCTGCAATTCGTACTTTTTTGGATCTTTTTTAATTTTTTGGTATCGTAGTCTTTCTGCTTGACGTTTCTTCTCTAATGTTTGCTCGTTTGTTAACTTTTTGTAGCATGCGGCTTTTGCTGGTATTTCCGTAGGCACCTCGGGGGACTGCCTATTAAATAAATAAAACAGAATTTTAAAATTAAATCATTAACAAAGAATTTAATAACGTCTTTTATCTACACCCATGCTTTAAATCCTCTATAAAATATTCTGAAACAGTTAGCTTATTGCCAACATTAATAAATCCAATGTCCTAATAACCATAATATCATCCGAACGGGTGTTATAATGTTGTATGAAATTTCATAATAACACTCCTTTCGCTTTTTCAATCTCTTCCGCGCAAAGGGTTACTCATCAGACAGCCAAATTCTTACCGCTCGATGCGTGGAATCTGTATGAGTTTCAAAAAAAGAACGCGCGTTGCATTGCACTACAACAGCGGCGGCGGCGCGCCGTAAAAAAAAATTAAAGCTTATTCGTTCGAATTCGAATTCCCGCTATTTTTCTTCGCTATTATTTTTGCAAATTGTTTTGTTTACTTACGAAAATGAGCGATTCAAGTTTTGATAACACACCTCCAACATTTCGAATGCAGCAAAGGACATTTCTAACAAATTACTACCGGAAAAATCTAGGAAACAGTATGAAAAGGCGTACCAAGATTTCATGAATTGGAAATAATCAAAGGGCAGTATATTTTATAGAGGACACATCATGGGTGTAGATAAAGTCTTGTATGCAACTGTATAATTAGGTATTAAAATACTCGGGGTGTGTGTTGGGTAACCTCCTCGAGTGTCGCTCCGATTCCGATCCCGCTGCAGTCCGGGGGGAACGGAATCGGAGCGGCTGGTACACCCTGGGCGGCGGTCAATGGCTTCCCCTTCACCCCTTCATAGGGTTGGCATTGATCGTCGGCCAATACCCAACGTGGCGGGAACACATCGCTCTCCGTACTCCTCTGCTTTCAGAGGAGACAGGATGAGCGATGCTGTTAGTGGTGAGATGGCCCAGGGTCAGCCGGGGTGCGAGGGATATGCTCTATGGGTAACCTTACACCCCGGCGTCTGAAGACCCGAGACGGCGTGCGGTTTTAGTCGGTGCAAGCCCGACATAACCGCCCCCGCTGGCCGGCGGGGGGGTATCCGAAGGGATTTCCGCACGATAAAAAAAAAAAAAAAAAGGTATTAATAAAACACTCATGTGATACTATTATCATAAACCCACATTCATGTTTTAATACCCCTCATTATACCACAGTTGCATAAATAACTATAGTCCTGCTCGCTCAGCTCAATTCATTTCAGTCGCACCCTGCACTGAATTCCTAGTATATTGAGAAATACACAAGACAAGAGATACTTTCGCCTTGTTATATTACAATCACTTAACGTATTGTTCAAAGTTCACCAAAATTATATCAATTTATTTATTCACTAGCTGTTACCCCCAGCTTCGCCCGCGTGGAATTCTTATGTCGTTCCCACAACCCTTGCGAACGTATTCCAAGGATAAAGCCCATGTGTTATTCCGGACTATAGTCTATCTCTGTACCTTTCAGCCAGATTCGTTCAGCCGTCTTTGCGTGAAAGAGCACATAGGCTACATTTCATCCCGGGAATAGGTTCCCATGGGTAGCGGGAACGGGATCAGAATTCCACGCGGGCGGAGCCGTAGGCAACAGCTACTTTATCATATTAGTAGGATAGTAGGCAGTAGGAAGTGGGCAGTAGGATAGGATAGTACAGTATTTATTCTACACAATTTACACTCATAGTTCACTCAACATCAGTTTAAATTCTTTTTGACGTTTTGTAAGTGCCGTTTTAATGACCTGTACAGTGAATTTTGACTTTGACGCGTGTAAGCGTAACAGACAGACATATTTACTTTCGCATCTACACTATTATAAAATTAAATAAGTTGTGTCTGCACATTGGAGATATTTAAAAAACAAATGAAAAATTCTGAACACAAAAATATTTTCAGCGTCAGTTTCTAACATTGGCATAGCAATCTAAGATTACAAACAGATACTTTAATTTTATTTATCTGTATAGATTGTAGACCTACCTCGGCAGGCTCCCCTTTTTCTGCTTCTTCTTACTTCTACAAGCCGTCTCCCATCGCCGCTTGATGGCATGTTTGCTGGTGCTCAACTTGTGGCCAATTCTGTAATGTTCAAACGCTTCATCGAATAATACGAAACGTTTCTTGCATTTCTCGCATTCGAGCCTGAAAAGTAGAAGGATGTTAAAAATATAATTATTCTAGAACAAATAGAAACACAGCGCCATATCGACGCAAACTAAGCAAAGCTTGTCATATGGGTGCTAGAATGCGGAAATTCATACTTAGATATATTTTTTTTGGAGTGAAAACATCTTTAGCGGCGTTGTGCACTTTTTTTGTAATGGGTAATAAAGGATAAACTTGCATCAGTAAACACGTGACCTGGTCGTAAGACAACAAATATAGAAGCGCTAATTTCACACTGTACTTAACACGCACTGTACTAAGCACGATTGCGAAAAACCCTCCATAGTAATCCAATTTCGGTTTGATTGCGTTCAGGGGTCAGCAAGTGCATAGCCGGGCAGGGGGATTGTGGTCGCAGCACTAGTGGGTCCGGTGGGTGTCACGCGGTGCTGTGACGACAATCCTCTTTTGATGAGGCCGTCAAGCTGAGTGCCACCATTGTTAACATAGTACGTGTTGTCGGATTTCATTACATAATAATTTATTGCGGACGAATTACGTCTGTATTTTCCTAGTATAAAATTATTTATATTTTCTACACCTACTAGGCACTGCTACTACTAATGGTAGATAGGCCTTTCGTCAAATATGAAAGTATGGGTTACAGTCTAAACTAGATGGTAACCTTTAGCCGAAATAAATTATCAGTAGTTCCGTAGAAGAATAAGATAGGTGCTTTTTAGAGACTGGTGAGATAACTAGGCGAGAAAACAAACTTTGTGTAATGTGAAAAATTAACTTCTTCTAATAATATTATTTGCTAACTTCCCAATTTTATTGCATATCGAAGTCAATTAGCAAAACTGAAGTGACGGTGACACCACCCTTCCACCACAGATTGGTTGATAAGACTATACCTAAGTTTATTAGCATTCTAGAACCCATATCACAAGCTATGCTAACTTTGGGTATAGATGGCGCTGTATAGTTATTCTTAGAATATATATTATTTCATATTCTTACTAACCTGTTATAATGTCTCGAATGGTGTTCCTTGAAGTCAATGACAGGCACCACTTGTTGGCAAGTCTCGCATGTCGCATACTCTTGGGGGGGAAGTTTCTGAAAGAACGAAATAACAAGGTTTAATAGTTCAGCACAAAAAGGGCACTTGTGCCGCGTAAGATCCTGCCTGATCGTTAATAAATGGGATTCGAATTTCGAAAAAGAGAATAGGTAATAGTAATCGAAATTACTAATATTCCACCTTACACCTCCACCTAAGCAAAATTACTTGCTAAACTCTACAATTCCGGCACTGGAATTGGCACTCTGAGAGTGCCGACAAAAGTGAAAACTGGAACAATTACGTGGGTATTTTTTGAATCGTTACGAAATCTACTTACTCTATCAGGAATGTACTTACAAGCGTTAGTATATATTATCAGATAAAAAATACCGTGGCGGAAGATTCATAGAAATCGCCCCTTTCAGCAATATTACAGCAACTTCAAAAAGTCTAACGGATTTAGGTCCAAAACGCTAAGTTAACACGCTGCTGTTGCCACCTACTTCAGACTTAAAAAGTGACGTTGTTCGCTACTACGTGATAAAACGTCAATGGAATGAATGGCGCTGTTATCAAATATTTACACAGCTGTCGGCAACGGTAACAGTGTAGTGAATTTAATAGTTTTCTTTCCCATTTCAAAAATTCCTAAAGAGCCAATAGAAGTGTTCACATCAAAAAAAAAATTACGAATTACAATTCGGCGCCAAAAATCCGCCATATTGATGAAAAAACACCTACTTATCTAAGAAAGCATAGGTTTTTAAAACGAATCTAATGATACCTCAATTGTCCGTCCAGCAATTTGGAAAATAATCGATAATTATGAAATTTACAAACATAGGTGCATAGAAACGGGGGTTTGCCGCGAAACATTCGAAACTTCGGCCCCATACGAAACACGAACAAAATACGTAGCATTTAGCCCTATAGGTATGAAATCACTTCAGATTCCTTCCGGTAGGGTTTAGGCCGAATGAAGTGTTATGTGCCGTCTTTGGGTTCGATTGCGGGTTAAACGTGTTCCATGAAATCGATTAACCGAAATTTCGGTCCGCAACTGCGGATGTATTATGATAGGCCTTCGAGATAATCCTTTTTTGGTAGTCCGGATAGAAACTAAGTGCCGAAAGAAAACTAAAACATATACGTGTGTATTTTTTTAATCATCTGGAAATATTTACAGAGGTGTCAGTAAAAAACTCAAGAACCCACACGAACTCCACAACAGACTCAAAAACCCCCAAGAACCCCACTAAAGACTCAAGAACCCATTTAAAAATATGATTTATAAAAAAAAATGTCGGTAACGGTAACAGTGTCGCCAATTCAATTGTTTTTTTCCCATCTCAAAAATGCCAAACGCGCCTAAATAAGTTTTCACTTCAATGAAATTGTGCCAAATACTCACTGTCTCATGTTTCCTTTTAACATGGTCATCTAAATTCTCTTTATATTGAAAGCCGATAATACAGTGATTACATCGGTAGTTCCACCTCAGGAACTCTGTCGAGTACAGCTTTTCCTCTCGCTCTTTTATCAACTCTTCATCTCCGAGTCTTATGGCGATCAGTCCAGTGAGGGATCGTGTCTCTGGGATTATATCTGCGTCATCTGTGAAAGAAAATTAAATTTATACAAATAAATAAAATGACAGTGTATGTTTGTAATATTAAAATAACTGTTAAGTTAAAAAGTAAGTAAAGGTTATGTTATAATTTACTAGCTGATGCCTGCGGCTCCGCCCGCACGGAGGTCAGTTATCGTTTTTGTACCTCAAAAGGATAAAACGGAACCCTTATAGGATCACTTCGTTGTCCGTCCGTCCGTCCGTCTGTCAAGACCGTTTTTCTCAGGACCGCGTGGAGGTATCAAACTGAAATTTATATCTAATACTCAGGTCCACTGTCCCTTGGAGCTGTGAAAAAATCAAACTTCTAAGCCAAAGCAATCAAAAGATACAGAAGTTTATGCCGCAAATTTTCGAAACTCGCACGGGAATCAAAACCTACAGGGTACTTCCCGTGGGGTGTGTGTTGGGTAACCTCCTCGAGTGTCGCTCCGATTCCGATCCCGCTGCAGTCCGGGGGGGAACGGAATCGGAACGGCCGGTACACCCTGGGCGGCGGTCAATGGCTTCCCCTTCACCCCTTCATAGGGTTGGCATTGATCGTCGGCCAATACCCAACGTGGCGGGAACACATCGCTCTCCGCACTCCTCTGCTTTCAGAGGAGACAGGATGAGCGATGCTGTTAGTGGTGAGATGGCCCAGGGTCAGCCGGGGTGCGAGGGATATGCTCTATGGGTATAACCTTACACCCCGGCGTCTGAAGACCCGAGACGGCGTGCGGTTTTAGTCGGTGCAAGCCCGACATAACCGCCCCCGCAGGCCGGCGGGGGGGTATCCGAAGGGATTTCCGCACGATAAAAAAAAAAAAAAAAAAGCGTACTTCCCGTGAACTTAGATCTTGAAATTTGGTACGAACTAACGTCTTATAGTACAGATAAAGGAAAAATTGCGAAAACCGTAAATTTTTCGTTACCTACATCATATAATAAAAAATATTTTTGAAAATTTTAAAGTTACCTATAGGTTTGTACGGAACCCTCGGTGTGCGAGTCCGAAGCGTACTTGGCCGGTTTTTTTTGGTCATATCTCCGGTTCTAGTTAGCCAATTGCAATCAATCATACGGCAGATTTTAAATCTGACCAATACCTTTCCAATAAAAAAACAGCATCAAAATCTGTACAGTAGTTTTGGGGCCCATCGTGGACAAATAGACAAACAGACAATAATTCCAAAAAAAAAATTGTATTCAGAATTGTCTATTTAACATAATCCAAGTTTTCGTTTTTAAATATCTCCAAGGTGCAGACACAACTCATTTACAAGACTTCAAAAGGAGGTTGACTGTTTGACTATATGTTTGTCCGCTATTTTCGCGAGTTTGGTTGAACCGATTTTGATGCGGTAAGGAGAAATATTTGCTACCTACTGGAGAAGGTTCTAGTATACTTAACCGACATGTCGGTTCTATTTTTTCATAAAAATAATATAATTATAGATGTTGAATAAGATAGCCGCGGTAGCCTAGTGGTATGGGTAATGGACTGCTGAGACGAGGTCTCGGGTTCGCTCCCAGGTTTTACCATGGCACACACCAATGACTTTTCGATGCTTTTCGAAGTTATGTGTGTATTTATCGCAGGTTTATAAGTGCCCGGTTAATGGCAATAGGCTCGCCACCTATTACATTGGGACCTAAACATAAACTGGCGAAATGTGGGTGCTAGCACCTCTGCCTACCCCTTCGGGGATATAGGCGTGAGTTTATGTTATGTATGAATAGGATAGCTAGAGACACAACACAAATGAAACAGATGCTTACGAAATGCACACTAATTTAGTGATTATCATCCTCAAAGCGATTTCCCAGTTGCATCTAAAGTTCGCAATTTGGAGCCCGAGGTCTGGAATGTGTTTGATTGGTATGTCGGCTTTACCGGAAGCGACTGCCGTCTGACTTCCCATGCCCAAGAGGAAAGCCTCCGCTAGAGCGGCGCCCGTTGTTTAGCAGGTGAACCCGGCTTCCAGGTGAGGTTGGTTTGGGTCTCAAGGGTGTTTGTAGAACCCTGTACGCACATACACACTGATTTATTGTACAGCCCGACGCGATGGCGCGACTGGTGAATCAATTACAGTCAACGACAAAAGTCACTTAACAAATTCTAATCTATTGATCACCTTATTTCTTAACCCTTTCATTAAACTAGGAATTCAGTGCAGGGTGCGACTGAAATAAATTGAGCTGAGCGAGCAGGACTCTTACTTGAAAATAATACATCTTACTACGGTCGCGCGCTTAGCTAAGGCCGCGCGCTCGTGAAACTGTTTTTCGGTGATTATTCCTCAATGGTACATCGGACATGAACCATCTCACTTCAAAACACTCCTCAGTGTCCACACTATCACCGTGGTAAATTTAGTCTAGATCGCGCGAGTGCTTACGGAGGAGTTCAGCCACCAACAAACGGCTATGCCGCGTATAAGAGCTTCGCTCGCTCAGTTAAATAATAAACAAAATATGAAATATTTTAACTTTGTCCTCTGAGGATTATGAAACTACTTACACATCCACTATTGGTTCATGTATACCTGTTTAAAAAGGTATTGTAAACTTTTGTCGTTGACTGTACATAATACTGTAATCGGGTTATCTAATTTTCTCGTGCAGAGTCAGAAGAGGTCTCTGGCTGACTAGACAACTCCAAGAACAGATGTACCAGATTGCAGGTGAGGTCACCTTGGGCCCGGAAGAAGAAAATATGGCATCGGCCTAATACACTCTGGTGGTCTCAAAAAGAATATCAAGGAAATAAAACTATGTTTTGTTTTAACAATAAATCCATATAATAATAATAATAAATCAATATACCTATTATAAATGTGTTTCATCATAGTGGTATATACATTCTAGTGATATGCTGGATACCCGTATCCGCGGATATCCGAGGGACAAGACAGATACATTACTTGTTTGGTAAATCTTTTACCTTAATAATTTTCGATGCATTGGAATAAAAAAATTACAAGCCGTATCCGCGGATCTTGACACCAAATATCCGGATCCCTATCCGCGGATATACATTTTTAACGACCCGGCACATCACTCATCACTAGGTTTTTTTTATTGTTTGTTTATTGTTATAATAGGTAACAATACAAAATTAATCTTAAAATAAATATATAGATCTATCATTTATCGCACTCAGCGGTGTACAATATGGTCAACAATACCATTAGGTAACAAGGAATGTGGGGTGTGTGTTGGGTAACCTCCTCGAGTGCCGCTCCGATTCCGATCCCGCTGCAGTCCGGGGGGAACGGAATCGGAGCGGCCGGTACACCCTAGGCGGCGGTCAATGGCTTCCCCTTCACCCCTTCATAGGGTTGGCATTGATCGTCGGCCAATACCCAACGTGGCGGGAACACATCGCTCTCCGTACTCCTCTGCTTTCAGAGGAGACAGGATGAGCGATGCTGTTAGTGGTGAGATGGCCCAGGGTCAGTCGAGGTGCGAGGGATATGCTCTATGGGTAACCTTACACCTCGGCGTCTGAAGACCCGAGACGGCGTGCGGTTTTAGTCGGTGCAAGCCCGACATAACCGCCCCCGCTGGCCGGCGGGGGGGTATCCGAAGGGATTTCCGCACGATAAAAAAAAAAAAAAAGGTAACAAGGAATGTGAATGTAGGTACCCGATTAAAATAAGCCATATCATGACAATTATACAAATAAATAAAATTGAAGTGTCTTTTAATTAATGCATAATGTACACACACACGGCACGGCAATTTGCTGTACAATTGGGTCCCATGCAGAAAATACTCATAATCACCGGAGTGCCAATCCCTTGAATTGCCTTGAAACCCGCACGGTTTTGTCACACTAACAACCCTTCCAAATCCGTGTTCAATTTGAAGGATGCGTCCTCCAAACACGCACGGGTTTGTTACACAATTTTTTCTTCCAAACACCAAAAAAAACAAACATTCAATTGAATACATCCGATTTTCACCATTTCACAGCAAAGCTGGTACAACTAAAGTGTTTTTTTAATCAGAATAGAATCGACGTATGCCTATGGGTACATATGGTACTCAACTCAGAAAAGAGTCAGGAAGAGCTTCACGGTTTGCCTACACAAAAATTCTAAAAATCATATTTTCGGCATCGGTATCGCTACTAGAACACAGCAATTTCTTATTTTTCTGTCTATGTCAAGGAGGAAATCGCGTTTGAGTATAACTCGACAAGGGCGAAAGTTAATCTCTTTCCTTCGAACCTTTTCAGGCTTTCAGTCTAACTAAGAAACGGCCGAACTTCAATATTTTCCGTGGATCGACCGCCAGCTCACCTCCACAACCCTCTGGCGATACCGGAGTTATATATTTAAACCGCACAGAGGGGTCTTAATACGTTAAGAATCAACTTATCCGGTGATGCTGGCGCCGGCGCCCGCCTTTACTTGTCGTGTCCGCTAAGTTTCATCTGTTAATCTGTCATGTGTTAAGTTGTTTATGGCTGTCTATATACCAAAGCCGCCGGCCCGACGGTTTAACCTGCGGGTAAGGCTAGGCTTCATTTTCGAACACGTTTGCTCGTTACCAGTTAGCCACGAGCCCCTCAAATGATACTTAACTAATTTGTGCATCAATACCTTTCATTTAAAAGCAAATTGGAAGAAATCAACGATTAGGTAACCGGCAAGTTTTCCTCTCAAGCTTAAGGGATTAGACCGCAGTCACTCCCGTGAAAGAAAAGCCAAATGTTAAGATGTTGATGGTACGTCTTCCCTGTCTATTACTTCCTGTAACTTTTGTGTTATGCTCGCCATCAAATTCGAACACAGGTTCGAGCCCCGAAAAGAATCCCATGTTTTATTAACCACTTTGTCAAAGTCATATTTCGATCTCACCATCGAAAGATCCCAATCACTCACTATATGACCCCATAGATTTTCAACTGGGTTCAAATCAGCACCTTTAGCTGGCAAATTAATAACTGTCAAATTTTCTTGTGCTTTTATCCAATTTTGCACCACGTGTGCACGATGCACAGCGGAATTACCATGCACGAAATATATATGCTCATGTGGATATGCTACTCGTACGGTTGGTAGCATAACATCTTTTAGTATTTCCAAGTAATCCTGACAGGAATTACCGCCTATTTCAACTAATTCTCCAGGACCCATCGAAGATATCCAGCCCCAGTACTCCAAATCAATATAATCACAAGACCGGTGTGGTAAGACATTTTTTTGACAATACCGCTCACCAGTTTTCCGCCATAAAATTTTGCGTCCATCTTTATCCGACTTAAAACACTTTTCGTGACTAAATATTACAACACTATTACACCAATCGAAATCTAAATATTGTCTTGCAAAAGCTAAACGATTTTGTCGCTGAAGATCTGATATTGACATTGCCTTTGCATGTCTGCGACAACTCATTCCTGCTGCATGTAAATGGTTCCTAATCGTTTGTAGAGTGACGCCATATGTAGTAGCTGTTTTGCGGGTAGATGTAAAAGGGTTTGCTGTATGTGCGGCTATCACATCTTTATGTAAGGAACAAGCATCAGTATAGGTGATAGCCTTAGGCCCAGGCCGACGACGGTCTAAAACTCCTGATTCGGCATAACGGTGGACCCATAACTGCACAGTTCGCCTCTATAATCAAACAATATAGTTAAGAATGATGAACATACATAACAAAGAATTCTATACGTAGGTATAATACAAGACTGAACATCAACAACGCGTAACTATTTGTAGACGTCATACAGACGACACTACAAAAAAAATGGCAAAACAGATAGTCGACAATTTTTTTTTTTTAAGTGAAAACTTATTTAAGTGCATTGAACACTTTCCATATCTCACCAATCGTCACCGAGACGCCTACGTCACTGAGACGCCTACGTCACTGAGACGCCTACGTCACTGAGACGCCTACGTCACTGAGACGCCTAAATCACTGATATTTTTTTCATAACAAAAAGTCATCTTTATTGTAGCTGGATGGATGGAGGGATGAAGGGAGTGTGGGGCGGAGTGAGGGAGAGAGAGAGGCAGGTACGGAGGGCCGGCAGGCAATGGCCGGCGGGGGGGTATCCGAAGGGAATTCCGCACGAAAAAAAAAAGGGAAGGACGGTTGGGAGAGAGGGAGTGAGGGACGGAAGGGACGTTGAGGCTGGATGGATGGATCCTCTATCGGACGAAGGGAGGGTGAGAGGTACGGAAGAAGGAAGGGTTGGAGAGATGGAGAGAGGGATCCCTCCCTCTCCCCAGTGATGGATGATGACGATTAAAAATACACACGTAACTGTTCAAGTTTTCACTTCTGTCGGCACTCCCGGAGAACCTCTGCCTTTTTAGGGTTCCGTTGCCAAATGGCAAAAACGGAACCCTTATAGATTCGTCATATGTCTGTCTGTCTGTCTGTCCGTCCGTATGTCACAGCCACTTTTTTCCGAAACTATAAGAACTAGGCTATTGAAACTTGGTAAGTAGATGTATTCTGTGAACCGCATTAAGATTTTCACACAAAAATAGAAAAAAACATTAAATTTTGAGGGTTCCCCATACTTAGAACTGAAACTCAAAATTGATATTGAGGTTTCTAATATCATTTTTCTCTAAACTGAATAGTTTTCAAGAGAGACACTTCCAAAGTGGTAAAATGCGTGTGTGTGTGTGTGTGTGCGTGTGCGTGTGCGTGTGCGTGTGTGTGTGTGTGTGTGTGTCCATGTAACTTCTAAAATTAGAGAATGATAAAACTAAAAAAAATTATGATGTACATTACCATGTAAACTTCCAACGATAATTGGTTTGAACGAGATCTAGTAAATAGTTATTTTTTTAATACGTCATAAATCGTAAACCGCAATTTATCTCTCATTCAATCAACTCAAATGTAAGAAACAAAACATTATTATGTTACTTGCTGCTACGGAACCCTTCATGGGCGAGTCCGACTCGCACTTGCCGCTTTTTTTTATTTGGAAAGAGTACAATAACCGAAATTACTAGTACGTATTCCCGTTACCCCCTCCAGCAAAACTAAATTGCTTGTGTTAGGAAAGGATTCACGTCGGTAGGGTAATGGCCAGAATTCGAAACCGGGACCTCTCAAACGTAAGGCCTACTCCTTAACCACTAAGCCACCGACTTATTTACTCATTTATCAAGTCTCTGCATACCGTATCCCTCCCCCATTTTCGCCCTACCCCGAACCGGTACAAAATTTTTGTTCTTAAAAGCTTGTCTAGCAAGTATACATAGATGTCATTGAACAGCGCATAACAAATTTCATTAAAAAAATACAAAAAATACTACTGCTTACCGAGATCTTCAGTCTTCTTGCTATTTCACTGATCGAAACTTTTTGCTCGTGCAAAAATATTATTTCTGCTCATATCGAAGTAGTTAGACGATTCATTTCGTAATATAAAACAAATAGAATGAATTAATAATAAAGGAAATTAAATGCCCTAAGTCAACTTCTAAGCAATGCCCTAAAAAGATCGAAACAAATTGGATACCAGACGGGACCCATTTGCAAATCATAAACCGTAAGAAAATGAATGGGTCTCGCCTGCTTTGAAACTTGTTTCAGGCTTTTAGGGAATTGCTTATAAGATGACTTGTTTGCAGCCAGGTTTTTCAATTTCTAAATACTTTTTTGTTATGAAATATACATTTTCAAAATATCCTAAATTCCTTCATTTTGAATATTTTGATGTCCTACTTGGTGAGGTTAAAAAAAATTTAAGACAAACTATTTTCCGCCAAAAATCCGCCATATTGGTTATTTTTTAAATCACCCAGCTAATGACACTTGGGTTTTTAAGACGAATCTAACGATACCTTCACTTAACGTTTGGTAGACACCCCGCAAACATGCATAGAAACATGAGATACGCGTTAAAAACACAACTCTTCCTTGGCTGACTGGGAGAAAACTGTGTGCGTCTCAGTTCCGATGCAAAGCTAGAGTTTAAGTAAAAATGACTGCCAAAGTGGCCTGGTTTCCGGCTTCACCCAGGAATAATTACGTAAAATGTTGTACCTAACCCGATTACAGCGCCATCTACCAGGTCCAAACCAAACTATAAGAAGATAAGATATCGGCCAGTGAGAGTCCCGTCAGAATCGGCCCAGCCATTCCAGAGATTACCTAATTCAAACAGACAGATAAAAGTTTGAAAATTGGTTTTTGTTGTAAGTACCGTGTATACATTCATATGGATTCATTGAAAAGCTGTTATTTTACTGTTACAACCAGACACTTCAATTTTATTTATTTGTATAGATGTGTGTGGAACGTTATTTGTTATGGAATTCAGGGCATTCTGAATTAATAAAATGAATTCACATTATAAATTCAGAGAGACATTCCGGATGTGTGAGGCCTAAGATGAAGATGATGAGATCAGAAAAAATATATTTGGTTATCTTACCATTTACATTTGTGTGATTACTTGAAGTTGCTCCTGTTGATGCATCTGAATGGATACAACTACCGTCAAAGTTCTCTGGCTCACATTTAATTCCATCTGGTAACACTGTACCATAAACACCAACAATATCAACTTCATCAATTTCCTTTTCAATATCTGTTTTTACAGAAATTTCATGATAATTATTTTCAATTTGATTTTCATTGTTTGTGGGTAGAATGTCAAGTGGGTCTATAGTTTCTGGTTCTTTCTTTATATCTATGGGTAACACAGTGGTTCCATTATCAAAATGTTTTGAGATTCTTGCTTCCCTATTGTTAACTAGCTTTCTGAACTTTTCATCTGTATCTGGTAATTTATTGTTTACTAGCAACACAGTATTTACGTCATCTATATTGTCACCTGCCATTCTAAGTTTTTCATGAATAATTTCTATTTCAGGGTCACTTTTTATTTTATTGTATTTAGTTATTGCTCTAGGTGTGTCTAAGCCCATGCTTGTTTCTTTCTTACTACATACTGATAACGCACAAGTTCCATTATCAAACTCTATAAGCTCTTCTGTGTTAAATACATTGTTAGCTGGAATTCTATCTATTGGCAACACATCAGTAGCGTTATCTTCTCTTAGTTCCACTGCTGACATAGCTGTACTATCATGTTTTTCAGTTAATTTGATTATGTTTACTTCTGGTAACACAGTTTCTCTCTTTAATGGCAAATTAAATCCTAAACTTGTAGCTTCAAGTAGAGTTTCTGTTAAACCTATAAAATTATGATAGGAAGTCAGCGTTTTCATTGATTTAGCATTCGAATTTATAATTTCTAAAGCAGTTGATATGTTTTTCAACTTTCTTGAGTTTTCTGGTACACTTTCTATGCTTTTGTTATCAACTTGGTCTATTATTTCTGGTATATTAAATTGCAATGTGTCTGATATCTGTAGATTTGATTTCTTGCTATCAAATTTTTTTGAACTGTTGACCTAGAAATATAAAAAGTATTATACAAGTATTGTACCAGCTAACAGGTTAGTTATGCACCTAACCTGTTAGCTGGCACACATACTGATCAACAGAGAGACTCTGGCCCAGAATAACTGGTAAGAATAAACTAGATACAGTGAGAAGCAGAGCCCAGGCTCAGAGGTGAAAGCCTCAGATGCAATCGGTACCATAGCTTAAATGATGAAGATTGCATTTATCATTAAAATTAGAATGATAAACGGGATATTTACCATGTTTAGTATCTTTTTCGAGAATCCGATATTTCGGCACTGTTACAAGTACCATGATCACGGATCTCATCATCATCGGATTCTCGAAAAAGATACTAAACATGGTAAATATCCCGTTTATCATTCTAATTTTAATGTAAATGACCATGTCAATCTAAAATCATGCATTTATCATGTCAATAATTCTATAGAGAATTTAGTTAGTCAACCTGTAGGCTATCTTATATTAACACATTTATTTGATTTGGAAAATATCTTTCACAGAATCCTACTAATATTTTTTTTTTTTTTAAAAGAATATTAGTAACCGAAATTACTAATATTCCCCCTAACCCCTCCAGCTAAGCTAAATTGCTTGTGTTAGGAGTGGGTTCACGTCGGTAGTGTAATGGCCAGGATTCGAACCCGGGACCTCTCGATCGTAAGGTCGACTCCTTAACCACTAAGCTTGGATGGATGTTTGTTACCCTTTTACGCAAAAATGGCTGAACGGATCCAACTGACTGACTGGTAAAGTGATAGGTTATAGTCTCGAATAACACATAAGCTACTTTTTATTTCTGGTATAGATTCCCATGGGAAGGGTAAATCAGAATTCCATGCAGGTTTCTTTTTTTTTTGATTATGATGTAGTCGTAATTAAACGGTTATTCATTACAATTTAGATTGTAATTCCTTGAAGACCTTGAAGCGAATATGTAATTTAAATTTAACTTAATTTGCTAAAATTCTGCTGCCATGCAGGCAACAGCTAGTATACAATAATGTTAGCACAATCATATCTTGGTATAGGTATACTTTTGAATAGCCTGATGTTTCTACCAGGTTACACAGGTGTGGTCACAGGCTGACTTGCTCATTGGTGTAAGTCCCCTGTACTTCAGCATCCACACATGAGTACCACAAAGTATGAGGCTGATGGATGATTATACAACTATTTATTATTTATGAACAATTATCACTTACCTGTTTTAGTAATATATTGAAACTGTTTCGTACTTGCTCTTTGAAGTTGGTAACAGTTTTTAGAATGTCATGACATTTGGAGCACACTACTATAGGAATGCCAAGGTTGAGCTGAAAATGAAAGAAATTCATAAAAATACTAGCTGTTGCCGGCAGCTCTGACTATGTGGAATGGGTACTGTAATATTTCTTAAGTTTTTAAATTCTTATATTCCATTCCATTCATCATCCTAATAGCAATTTCCTGAGTTTGCACTTTGGACTCCAGGATTTGCTCAATGTTTTTGATTGGTATGTCGGTTTTTCCGAGAGCGATTGCCGTCTGGCTTCTGAACCCCGAGAGAAAAGTCCGCGCGAAAACCTCTCTGCTGTTTAGCTGGTGCATCAACTAGCAGCAGCTTGACAATATGGCTAAATAATTAATAAATGGCATAGAGCCTTTATTGCCCAAAAAAAAATCTCTCCGAGCTATGTGTGGTGCTGCACCATGGCACCCGTGTAGACCTATATTTAAAAAGTTGAATCTGTTAACGCTCCCCAGCATGTACATTTATGAAGTTGAGAAATTTGTTAAGCAATATCCTAGTTTCTTTTCGAAGGCACGTGAGGTTTATCCGAGGAGCACTAGAAACCCGGATAGTATTGTACTACCACGAGTACCAAAAACGACTCTCTACCAAAAAAACTGTTTTGCGATGTGTGGTCGTATTTATAATGCAGTCCCAAACAGCTTAAAGCAATTTCAAACCTGTGTTTCTGAGGAAGTTGAAAGAATGGCTCATCCAGAAATGTTTTTATACGGTAGATGAATTCGAAAAGTGTAATGGTAAATTATAGAAACTATTTTTTAAGAATTAATTTAGTAATGTAATAATCATTTAATAGGTATTATTGACTTTTGTTATTATATTTTGCGTTTTTGAGTGACTTGCATGTGCTTAAAAAATTTGTACACCAGTAATGGTAGAATATGCTGAACCTACCCTTTAATATAAGACCTGTATTGTACCACCATATTCAGACAAATAAAGATTATTATTATTATCTCTTTATGCACTTTAAAATTACTTATAAATTACATTTATAAATACATATTAAAACAAAAAACACGAAAAAACGAAAATATCCTAATACTATAAAAATGTTATATAATAGATTTTTTCAAATTCTGCTTCTTATCAATAAGAGGTAGTAACAATAAGCGCTTCGTCAGAAATATCTAAAAAATATTAATATTTGTAAACTTGTGTAATTATTGTGTTCATCATACATTATGCATTCTGCAATCAACTTACATCAGGTATCGGAAAAGATTCCAAATATTCTTTATGTGCACAGCTTGCAAGTCTGATAAATTTACCGGATTTCTCCATACAACAAATACAAAATAATGGTTTGTTTTTAAAATCTTCATTAACATCGAAATCCATTTGTGTAATAGCTCCTTAGGTGATTTAAGCTGATTACAACCTACAGAGATATTGAAATTCAATCGAAATGAAATTTAACTAACAAAATTAACTGAAAATGTTAAATTGATAAGTCTATCAATGCATGCAGGCCGCCAGTAGGATAAATTACAATAAGCTAACAAGCTGATTCAGCTGATTGTATATTGTCATTATTGTCAATAATTGTCAATGTCAAAATTGTCAATGCATATAAGGCAGCGGATACAAAGGAAAGGAACCATCTCCGTGTTCTGTGGATCAATTTTGGATTGGAGAAGCGCTTTTACTATTTATAATCTCACGGCACGATGTGTGTGCATCAAGAATCTTATGTGTGCATGTATTTAACATACTCTGTGGGACTAACTGACCGATTGATCTTTACGAAAATCAGGTGGAAATCCGATCATAGTATTTATTACTACCATAGATGACGATTAGTACCGACCGATCCACCTCCTTCGCTTATTACTCTCGAATCACATACATTAGCGCATGTCTGGGTGAATGTTTAGGTTGGCCAATAAATAAAAAACAATCAAGTTCGTGTAGAACTCGTGCTGCGAGGGTGCCGTACCTTTTTTTTTGTGTGGGAATCCCTTCGGATACCCCCCCGCTAAAACCGCACGCCGTCTCGGGTCTACAGACGATGGGGTGTAAGGTTACCCATAGAGCATATCCCTCGCACTCCTATGACCCTGGGCCATTCGCAGTGTCCCCTCTGATAAGAGCAGGTACCTGGAGCGACCACCCCCCCCTGCGGGCCTTGGAGGCCCACCATACCCCGACCCCCTCGTGCAATGGGGTCAGCTGACCCTGAAAAGAGCCGGTTGGTCAGAGTCTTGGCCGTTGACGTTGACGCCAGCTACTCCAGAGGAGCAATCCAATACTAAAATCTTATTATAAAAACTATGAAAAAATATTAAAAAAAGTAGTCATAACATCGAAAAAACTTCACTATAAAAATAAAATAATAAAATCTAATAATAAAACTAAAGCAATGTGGAGTATGATAAATGAGCGAACCAACAAAAAAACAAAAAAACAAAATCAGAATATACAATTAAAAATTCACAATAGCCTTACATGTGAGCCCAAACAGATAGCTGAGTACTTTAATTATTTTTTTGCGTCAATTGGGAATACAGCCACCCTTAGATCAGGTAGAGAGTCAAATAGAACATCAGTACTTTACTCCACTGAAAACACTATGTTTCTCAGTCCTGTAGAGCCTTACGAAATCATTACAATTCTGAGAAACTTAAGTAATAAGATGAGCCATGGCTTCGACGAGTTTCCACCCAGCCTCTATAGATTCTGTGCTAAAGAGCTAACATTGCCATTCTACATATTGGTGAACCAGTCGTTTGAAGAGGGCACTGTTCCTGACCAACTAAAACTCGCTGTCATAAAACCGGTTCACAAAAAAGACTCGAAAACCCAGCCTAGCAATTATCGACCGATTGCTCTACTGCCAACTGCCTCGAAGATCTTCGAAAAGGCGATGTGTAATAGGATATATTCCTTCTGTGAGAAATTCCAGATATTCGACGAAAGCCAAAACGGCTTCCGTAAAAATAGATCAACAACCTTAGCTGTCTATAAGTACATACAGGAGGCTCTAAATATTATAAATAACAAAAAATATGCAGTAGGAGTACTACTTGATATGACTAAGGCCTACGACAAAGTACAGTTTAATATTCTACTGGGTAAACTATACGGAATAGGTATAAGGGGACAAGCTCACAAGTGGCTCACATCATATCTAACAGACAGGAAACAACTGGTAGAGATTGAATCCTTTAACGAGAATACTAACCAAATAGAAAAAAATTGTTCCAGCGAACTAGAAGTAAAGGCCTCAATACCGCAGGGTAGCGTGATAGGGTGCTTACTATTCCTCATCTACATCAACGATTTGCCTAAAGCTATTGAGGGACCATGTGTACTGTTTGCGGATGACATTTCTTTGCTTATCACATGTGAAAGTAACTTAAACCTAAAAGAGAAATTAAATGCTATTTTGAAGAAAACATCATCTTGGATGGCTGAGCATAATTTAGAGATTAACTATACAAAGACAAAAATAATAACCTTCCACCCTCACCAAAAGCCACCAATAGATATAAATTTCAATTATGAGAACATAAAATTAGAAGCTGTTAGGGAATTCAACTTGCTTGGTTTAACCATAGATACTCATATAACTTGGAAGCCGCATGTCAAAAAGGTGAGAGCCAAAATAGCAAGGTTTTCTTATGCCCTACGGGAAGTCAAAAAGACAACTGACTTGGCGACTGCTTTGGTTACCTACTATGCCTATGCATACTCTTGGCTGACCTATGGTATCATTTTGTGGGGAAACAGTAAAGATGCGCCTACTATATTTACTCAACAAAAAAAACTCATAAGAATATTAGTAAATATAGAACAAACAGACACTTGCAAACCCCATTTCCAGAAACTAAAAATATTAACATTGCCATGCATTTATATTTTGGAAGTATGTAAATTTGTCCGTAAATACCCAGAACACTACACTACACGCGAAAACATACAAACTAGGTATACACTGAGACACAAAAATAGACTAAACCTACCTACCTCCAAACTCGAAATGCATTCTTCTGGTCCTTTGGTCATGTCAATAAAAATTTATAATAAGTTACCCGAGCCCATAAAAAATGAAGAAAAGTTTTGCAGTTTTGTTAACAAATTAAAAAACTTTCTACTAATTAAAAGCTATTACAGTATACAAGAATACTTTGATGATAAAAGTTGAAATTAATTTACATAAAATTATATAAAATTATTGAATGTTTAATAAGACATCTGAAATAATATCTACACAAAATACACCTAATAAATAAAATGAATAATATAATCAATTCATAATGACATTAAATAACTTACATGGACGCCAATTTATTATTACTAGGACATAGAATTATTAATGATTGATAAACCATTGACATTGGATGGAGACAATTCATGTCTATATACCTACTAAAAACGGAGTATGTAATGGATTAAACGTTCACATCTAATAATGACATTTTAGTGTTTTGTATTTGACATCTAATGTTGAGATTTTTGTTTTCGTATTGACATCTAATATTGACATTTTTGTATTCTGTATCGACATCTATAATAGTATTGACATTTTGTATATTTTTTGTCTTTGTTAAAAATATTAATAAAAAATGGGAACTAAAATGTAATAAAAAACTATGTATTCGTTAATGACTATGTATAACAAATATGTATCTGCATGAATGATATAAATGGACATAGAACAATAATTTGTTATTAATATTTCGTTTATTTGAATACTATTGTCAAATAATATTTTATAAAACACTAAATCATCTACTCACATCATCACATCATACAGGATATAATATATAGGAATAAAATTAAGATTGTTACAATTAATTAATAAAAACAAATAGATAAATAATAATAATATCCAAAATTAAATTATGGATGCGAAACTGTGTACAACAGAAAATTCTCCCTCTCTCCAAACATTGTGCTGTGCCCGACAGGGTCCATAATTGTAACTAATTAATAATAACATGACATCTGTATCACATTATGGAACGCAATAAATGTATTGAGTATTGTATTGAGTAATCAATTATGCGTCATCGCCTACGTTGCCCAGGGTGCATCAAACTTGAAGGTGATCCAACCAGTCGCACCCCAGGGTTCAGTACCTACCGATTATACTGCCGTGATAAAATTGGTATCTAGAATATCACAATAATTTTTATTTTAATACTATTTTAATTTTATATTCTTTCACACAATAGCACAATTTTAATAATTCCCCCAGTTGAGGTTGGTGACAATTATTTAAATTGTGTGAGCGCTCATACAACTCGGAGGCCTACCGTAATTGGCGTTAACTATGTACGTATGGGGACGCCCTTTAATTTTCAACTTTTTTTAGTTTTCAGAATTTTCCCTTTGCTTTTTCTGTAAGACCTTGCTTTTAACCAAAATTGACAATTCTAGGTCAACCGGAAGTACCATATAGGTTTTGGGTCGAAAACTTTGTAACTTTTGACACTTACAAGTTTTCGCCAAAATCTAAATTTGCCCATGTCTGTTTATCGTGTTGCTGAGTCAATCTTGATTTTTATAGAACCAATAGGGACTTCAGTATCTGATAGTAATTTTAACTTCCTAGGTCCAACTATTCCTGAAAAAATGCGGTGTGTTGACACACGTACAGGTGGACAATCGAGTGATCTTATAAGAGTTCCTTTCGGGACACAGTGGTTCCCAAACCCGAGGGGGCCATCTCAAAACCGGAGATGGCCCAGGGTCAGTCGGGGTGCGAGGGAAATGCTTTATGGGCAACCTTACACCCCGGCGTCTGAAGACCCGAGACGGCGTGCGGTTTAAGTCGGTTCAAGCCCGCCATAACCGCCCCCGCTAGCCGGCGGAGGGGTATCCGAGGGGGTTTCCGCACGAAAAAAAAGGTACGTTGCCCTAAAAATTAAATGAAAACCAAATTAGGAGGAGGATTTAGTGAAAGGTTTTGGTGTACTTAAAAATAATTAACAAATAATAATAACAGATAGTTTGGTTGTCGTGGGTGAAGTTGGAAGTTAACGGAGTTAACTTCGCTGAGCTTAAGTTCAATAACTTCTAGAACCCCCTCGCCTGCGCTAAACGTTGGTTAATAAAAATCATGTTTTAAAAAGAACCATTAATGGTTTCCAAACAACTATATGAGTACATTTAGGGGAACCTGTGTTACGTTGGACAGTGTTGTACCTACAACTAACCTAATTTAAAAAGAACTCCCGTGCTTTAAAATAATATTATCAATGGCAGTCGAAGGAAAAGGAAGGGAAAGGTTGTCAACTCTAACGTGAAGCTAGTTGAAATTCACCGTCGCCGCGTGAGTTCAGATAAAAAAGGGAATTTATGATTTCTTGACTGACTTGACTGTACTTATTGCTTATTTATTTAACATGAAATATATTTATAAAAAACCTTTTAATCTCAATTTAATCTCAGTGTACATATTTAAGTAACAGATAGCATTGATGTTCTAAACTTACCTCATCTTTAAGTAGGTTATAAAAGAGGTTTTAAGAAATGATTCTTTTGTTGTACTTTGGCTCCTCCAATTATCTACGCACATTCATCATCGGCCAAGGTACATCACATTGGGGCAATTGAATTGAAAATGTTTCCGTAGACATTATTATATTTATAAACTAAACTGGTGTCTATCTTTATTTCACCCTAGTATGTTCAACAAAACTGGTACCGTCCAAAGACCATCAGGTCTGTTGTACACTGGACAGTTTTTTCTTTTTTTTCTAGCGGCTTTTATGCCCAGTTTATTAATAAAATCCACAAATTTTACTCATGAATTATGTAGTTGAATAACACTGATCTTTCTATTTATGCCTTTTTTCACTATTTATTAAAAAAAATACAAATATAAAAGTGTCCTAAGTTCAACAGGTTCCCTTACATAGTATGTAACGGAATTTTTGTACCTTGTCTTAGTCAAACTGAAAATATGAATTACATAAGAAAAAATATAGTAAAACAGATATCTTTTTATAGTTTGATTTTAGATTTAAAAGAGATACCTAGCCCACACAGTAATAATAATTACTTTTAAGGTGAAAGGTGCAAGCAACTCACGCTTGGTAGCACAACAAAACAAAAACTTTCAAGTGAATGAATGAAACGAAATAAACGTCAAATATTTGATTCGTAATTTTCGTACACAAGTGCATGTCGAATGTCGACATATCGTTAAATTTTTAAAACTATTGTTTACTACAGTCGTTTTGATGAGGCTTGCATAAAATTAAACGATTTACATTAAATATTGCTCAAGTTGTCTTACAAAATATGGTGCTATAGTTGAACAGCGATATTTAAATTAAACTTTAGTGTGTGTGTTGACAATATGCTATAGGCGTTGTGGGATATTAATACTTCAGTTTACGTCAAGCGAAGTAAGTTATTGAATTATAATTGGGTTGAAGGTTGTCTCTGACTATTCTGTGTGTCGAGTACTGGACATTGATGTTCTTATACAATAAAGTATTACAGTTTTCTATAAATTTCCGTTTAGCATCTGCATTCTGTTTTCATTGTTTTTTTTTTGCTAAACATCCGCTGACTTTTGAAAAAAACTCTTATATAGCTAGGAACTTTAGTAATAGAAGTCATGTATAATGTACATAAATCATAATAGTTGATATATTTCTAATATCCAATAATTATGAAGACTAATAATTTTGAAACAAAATATTGTTAAAAAATTCAGAATTCTATTTTTTTTTTATTTACCATATTGCATCTTCTTTTTTACAGTCACCCTCAGAACTTGCTGAATAATAATAAAATTGCAACCAATATTTACATGTGTAAACTAGCAACCGGGCTCCAGCTTAACCCGGGAATAAATTGTAATAACTTCCTGTGACCCAATTACAGCGCCATTTACCGACACAAAAAAAAAAAGATAAAACCAATTTTAAAGTTAAAGTGGATTGTATATCATGTCCAAACTTGAGCTCAATCTATTCAGAAATTTTTGAGTTTTAAAGCATATACAAAATAACTTAACATTGCTATATATACAGATATACACTTATAATAAGTTATCATTATTTTGTAATGAGAACTCTAATAGCAGACAATGATAGGTGAACGGATAAACAAACAAAACTGTGATATCTGTCTGCCATTTTATTGCATTACCCATGTATATCAGTTTATTATATACTGAGTAAAGACTAGAAACACATCTATACTAATATTATATAGAGAGAGGCTGAATTTTGTTAGTTTGTTTATGTCTTGGGTAAGGTTCGGAACCACTGCACTAACATTGAAAAAAAAAATTCACCTTTTGAACGGTTCATTATCCCTGATGGACATAGGCTTTAAATGTGTAACTTACAATAGTTTGAGTTAAGCAATCCATATTAATATTATAAAGAGAGGCTGAATTTTGTTAGTTATGTCCAGACATCTGACAGTAGTTCTGAAGATTACCCCAGGGTAATCTTCAGAACTACTGCACTTATATTGGCAAAATTGTTTCACCATTTGAAAGGACATTATCCCTGATGGACATAAGCTATATATAAAGTGTAAATTACAATAGCTTGAGCTAAAAAAAGCTCCTATAAATGGAAAGGTTTGCCAGTATGAGTATAAGAGAAGATTAACATTTTGCCCTCTTCAAATGGTTCCAGTTAGAGGGAAGCTAGGTTTGAACATAAGTCCGTAGATCCATTGCAACAAGCCCAAGTCAGTAAGGGTTACTAGATGTATACCAAGGTCTATTTGTACAACTGCTAGACTTATATAGCATTGACATCAACATTGCTGAGTATTTTTTACAATTATTGAAGGTCATCTGTTAGCATACAAAAGGATGAATACTATTGCTCAATAGATTATATTATTTGTATAGTCGTTAGCATTGTGTAGGTGTGTGGGACGAAACTGTATTACCAATTCCACATTCACATACTAGCAGCTGTTGTCCACGTATCTACCTGTGTGGGATACTGATCCCATTACCGCGACCCACATGAAACTATTCCTGGGATAAATGGTAGCCTATGTCCTATTCCATACCATAATCTATCTTTGTGCCTAATTACATCCAGATTCATTAAGTAGTTTTTGCGTGAAAGAGTAACAAATATCCACCGTGAAGCCACACACAAACTTCACATTTATTGAGCTGAGAGGGAGACGAAGTCGAGCGAAAGCTCCTTTCACTCCACTCGATGTATTTTGTTTGTACCCCTTTAGCGCCTAGACCCTTCAACCGATTTTACTTATTTTTAGCATAATCATAGATGATAGTGATGTGACAGACATAGGCTATACAAATTTAAATTATGAAGTGCCACGGAGGAATAATCACCGAACAAAAAATTCAGAAGCTGATTTCCCAAACCACAATTAGTAAAATCTAAGTTTTGGCTCCAAAACGTAGCCTATAACCATAAATACCGATTAAAAACAAAAAAATCTAAAGCAGATGTCTCAAAAACTCTCTCCGACGGGAGCAAGTGGCACGCCGCCGCCTCTTTCTGCGAGCAGGTAATGCGTGCGAAAGAGATGGCGGAGAGGGAGCGGGAGAGAACCCTGCCCCCCGAGTTTCGCAGTCTGCGGCGAGGACGCCGCAGACTCATCTACGCCCGGGACTACCGACCTCCATGATCGGGGCCTGAGGACGGCAGTTGGCCGACTCGCCGTCCTTACAGAAGCAGGCCGTGCATGGCAGAGGCGTGTCGTGTGTGCCCTGCACACGCCTGCCAACACACCGAAGCGGGATAAAACCCGACCCCACCAGGCGAGGCAGCCGTGGCGGTGGTCGAGACACGATATAACCACCCCCGCTGGCCGGCGGGGGGGTATCCGAAGGGATTTCCGCATGTAAAAAAAAAAGGATTGGTTGTAAAGTTAGGTTAGACGGTTAAGTCAGTGGCGGTCAGGGCCAAACGCGGGTACCGCACCGTGTCCACGGAAGCGGCCTGCGCATTGGCCGGAACCCCTCCGTTGGATCTGGAGGCGGAAGTGCTCGCCGAAGTATATCGGCAGACGACGCTGCATCGGGCGGATAGTGGCAGTCGGCCTCCGCCCGAAGAGCTCCGCGGGTGGCGAGATGCCGCCCGCCAAGCCATTATGGCTAAATGGTCGTCCCGGCTGGAGACCCCGAGTGCAGTTTATCGCACCGTGGCGCCGCTCCAGCCGGTCATTGCCGAGTGAACGAAGAGACAGAACGGGACCCTTTCCATCCGACTGACTCAGATGCTTTCCGAGCACGGCTGCTTCGGAAAGTATCTGTACTCCGTAGCCAGGAGGGAATCGAGTCCCGCCTGTCATCACTGTCCCTGCCGCGAGGACGCGGCGCAGCACACGCTTCAGGCTTATCCAGCCTGGGCGGTACAGCGCCCTGATCTCGTGGCAACAGTGGGAGTCAACCTCTCGCTGCCGGCCATCCTGCGCTCCATGGCACGCAGCGAGAGGTGTTTCACCGTGGTCGCGTCTTTCTGCGAGGCAGTCTTCTCGCAGAAGGAGGCGGTGGAGAGGATCAGAGAGGCAGACGGCCTCGCGGTTCCGATCCGCCGCTCGCGAACTGGGCGGCGTGAGCGCGCATTCCTCCGCCTAATAATGCCGCCCTAGTGAGGCCGCGGGTGGATGGGACGGGGCTTGCCCTCCACCCGCAGTAGAGCCCCCCGCGAAGGGGGGATATCCCGATGTGTCTGGACATCACCTAAAGACGGGCCCGCACCGCACTTTGCGGGCCGGCGCATGGGTGTTCCGTCGATGAGTGCGTAATATTTCCAACGGTTCACTCACTAAGTCGCGGTGTATGGCACACGGCAGGTTGTTTTAGTGTGGTGAGAGCCCCACATAACCGCGCGGCGTCCCCGCGCCACGCGGTATGCGGATGAGGTAAATTTTTTCTTCAAAAAAAGGCGGTTTGGGCAGGTTAGGCTGTTACGATATTCTATGCTCCTTTCCAAATCACTCAGACACAACAGGCTAATTTAATTATATAAATATTAAATTTAATTATACAATAAATCAAGTGTTACATACAGCACGAAAACCTGCCAAATTCAAATTTAGAAGTATTATAATTTTAGGTATTTTTAACCAAGTACCTACGTATTTTCACAACTTCTGAAAGAAAAAAAAAAAAAAAAAAAAAGGTATACCATATTTTAAGTTGGGTGTATGGTAAAGTGAACTTCGGCCAGATGAACCGTTGACGTGAATACGGTGGCGGGTAGTGGTTGGATTCGGAAGACTGGGTGTGGTGGCGAGTCTTGGGAATGGCAAATGTTTACCAGGGGATCAGACTGTTGATGAAGATGATTATGATCGATTTTAAAGTGCATCTAAACCTGGCATTGGATTGGATTTCAACCCTTTTTTAGGCGAACAATTAACCGATAGGAACTTGGCCCCCTTCTTAACAGGTATGTTTTGGTGGGATGAAATGTACCCAGGCCGCCTCCTCTCTGTGTTTGCTCTGTGGTGAGGCCATAGTCTCGTTTAGATAAATAAATGGTCACGTTATGTAAAGAGTATTGTAATATTATGCTAAAATACAGCTAATTGTGAAATACAGCATAGTAATTAATATTTAAATCATGCTCTGCACATCATTCATAAATTATAAATAATGAAAATTTTGTAAAAAAATGAATTTTTTTTTTTGTTTTCAACTGAATTTATAAAATAAATAAATATTTATTTCCCATGTGGAAACGTCCGGACGGACCTACCTCCTCGCCGAGGTCACGTACGAACCGATTATAATCATACGATCTTCATAATAAATTATATATTTGCTAGGTTTTTGTTTTCGACGTTTTCTAAAAATGATCTAGTTAGATCGATTTATCGCCCCCGATACCCCAATTTCATGAAAATGTAAATTTCATGAAAATCGTTGGAGTCGTTTCCGAGATTTAGATTACAGATTTCCAAGAACAGATACTTTCCGAAGCAGTCGTGCTCGGAAAGCATCTGTGTCAGTCCGAAGGAAAGGATCCCATGCTGTCTCTCCGTCCACTCGACAATGACCGGTTGGAGCTCCGCCACAGTGCGATGACCTTCACTCGGGGCCTCCAGCCGGGAAGACCACTCGGTCATGATGGCTTGTAGGGCGGCATCTCGCCACCCGCGGTCCTACACGGTTGGGAGCCGACTGCCGCTATCCGCCCGATATAGTGTCGTCCGCCGATATCACTTCCGCTTGAGATCCCACGGAGGAGTTTCGGCCAATGCGCAGGCGGCCGCTTCTGTCGACAACTGTCGCTCCCGTAAAAGCCGACTTCAACCAATAAATATAGAGGAGTGGCAACTTTGGATGCAACCGGAATTGGCGCTCCAATGATGATGACTCACGTAACGACTGTTGTTAAAGCTCGTTTTTAAGCCTCACCTCGTCATCCCCCGAGCTTTTTCTCAAGTCAGTTGGGGTCGCTTTTTCAGTCTTACTACGAACTTGATACTTTCCGTGAAGCGACTACCATCTGACCTCCACAACCCCCCCCGGGGTCTACCTAATCGGGGTTAACCAGTTTTCTCCAAGCTGGTCTGAATTGAAGTTCAATCAGATGTACTTCCTATGGGTAGTAAAATCGCAACAGAGGACCGATCACAACAGAGGACCTCCACAACCCAAAGACGATATTCGATTCTGTAGTAAGAACATTTGTCGTACTTTTTATATAGGGCTCCAACTACTCGTGCCGACTGCCATAGATGTTATTATGGCAACCGGGATTATCATTGTTATGCCACAGGTTATGAACGACAACCAGATATAACGAAACGGACAGTGTTTCGTACCGTGCCTTTGAGGGCGGAACATTCAACTTAATAATAATTACACATTTACATTATGATGTACAAATATTTTCATTTATTTGTATATACATATTAATTTAAAAGCACTTTCTAACGAAAGTGTTCATTCTGTATCTTAATATGAAGAAAGTAGAACAGTGTTTTTTTTATATTACGCCAAATATTATCTATTCCTCTGAAATAACAGTAGATAAATGATTGATTTTGGCTACCGCTTTAATCAATTTAGCATATCGACTGACAACTGACCGTCAACCCTGAGAGGATATCATCAGGCACCAGTGCCTCGTCCGTCAATCCGCAGGCGTACCGAGGTTAACTTGGGCCCAGAAGATTTTCATCATTGACCCTCAGGTGAATGTAACGATATCGTGTTATAATATAAACATATTAAATAATATAAAACCCGACTGCAGAAAAGTTAACTTATAAGCAAAAAAGAAGTTTGATAGCAGTCAAGCCGCTACGTCAAAGAGGTTAACAAAATGTATGTAACATATAGATGAAAATACCTTATAATACACCTTACACCTAACCTTACCTTATAATATACCTTACCTACCTTAATATACCTTATAATTTACCTTAACTTATAGTTTGACATCATTTAACTGATCTGATTATGGAGTGAAGGCGTAGATAGTGGTTAGTGGGTAAGTGGTGGTTGCAAGGTTAGACAATACAAGCTAGATGTTACTGTCGAATAAACCGCGGTAGGATCCGTTAAAAATAATTTTATTTCAATACTAGCTAGTCACTCTTAGGATGGATAACCATTCTTAACACATTGAGAGACGTCTCCTTGTCTCGAGAAGCACATTAAGCCGTCGGTCCTGGGTTGCCTTACGAACATCTGTGGCATTCGTTAAGGGTAGTTGGAGCCCTAAAAATCCGACAATTGGTCTAACTACAGAACTTCGGTATCGCCAGTGGGTTGTGAATGTCTGATGGTAGTCGTTTCACCAAAAATATCGCTGCTCTGCCGTTTCATATTTAGACTGAAAGTAGACCCCAACTGAGTTGGGAAAAGCCTCGGAGGGAGGAGAAGGATGTGTATAGTGTGATAGTGTAGAGGAAACTCTTAACAGGTACTAGTAAAAATTTATTCGTGCGGCAGTCCCCACGGATACACCCCCGCCGGCTAGCGGGGGAGGTTATGTCGGGCTTGAACCGACTAAAACCGCACGCCGTCTCGGGTCTACAGACGCCGAGGTGTAATGTTGCCCATAGAGCATATCCCTCGCACCCCCGACATAACCTCCCCCGCTGGCCGGCGGGGGGGTATCCGAAGGGATTTCCGCACGAAAAAAACGGTACTAGTACCTAGGTACCCCTCGAATTGACGAGTCCCATGCAATACATTTTTTTAAAAACGTATTTTATTATGTTCAAACTAGTATGAGTATTATAACACTGGCAGTAGAGTTATTTGAAGGTCAAACTGTCAAACAGCATTCTTTAATATTGTTTAGGTCTTGAACCTTGAAGGTTACTTGCTTGCGGTACGATTTTTTTGTTTTTTTATATATTTGTACTTGTACATCTCCAAGGCAGACGACCTGTGTGACATAGCAGTAGAGCGTTCGACTGCTCGAATCGAAATCGACGGGAATCGAATCCGCGTCCTGTGTCTTGGTCGCAGATTCGATTCCCGGCCAGTGCAAATATTTGTATATATATGAATATACTCATCTATTTTTATTGGTCTGAGTCTTATATGTATGTATTTATAACAGCAAAAACTAATTCTAAGTATGTTTATACGCATTCTACAAGTCTAGATGGTGATATGTAATATACCTAGATTATTTATTATTTTGGATCCACGTAATAAAGAACGAGAACGCGATTACAATATAGTAAATTTTCAAAAAGCATAATTAATAGCAATAAATAGCACTTCCTTTTCCGAAAAAAAAATCTAGTTCAAATCGTGCATTTTTTAAATAATTACAATATTACTTCTTTTTAATTTCAGAAAGTATAGTACAAAAATGGATATGGTACAAAATTCTAAGAAGAATAGAGATGGAATGAATAACGAGGTTTCCTCAACATCGAGCGATGATAACCATGAACCAGTGAAACGCTACGCAAAATATAAGAAGCATTACAACGACACAGCCATGTCAGATACGGAATTCGAACCGAGATCTAGGAACATACAAGCGAGAAATCACTACAAGAGCATGGGGAATTTAAACGAGAACTATCGAGATTTTACAACCATACAAAACAGTATTAGTAATATCGATTTGAGTTTACATTCTGATGATATCAAGAAATTCGAAGCACTCCAAATTCCTATAGTTGGATACGAAATTATGGAGGAAAGAGCAAGATTCACTATATACAAATTGAAAGTTGAAGATGACAATCGAGACCAATCTTGGCTAGTATTCCGAAGGTACACAGACTTCGTTAGACTATACTCTAGGATAAAAGCTGAACAGCCGAACGTGAATCTTCCCTTACCTGGCAAAAGATGGTTCAGGGATAACTTCGAGCCGGCGTTTCTGGAAGACAGAGTAAGGGGGTTGCAGATCTTTGTCAACGCGATTTTGAGTAAGTTGCCTAACCATCCTGTTATCAGGGAGTTTTTCTGTCTAGATGAACCTCCGCAGGTGTTTAGCTATCAGCCTGAAGTCCAAGCAGTGTATGGAGCGTTAGAAGATTCTATAACTACCCTCAAAATGCAACTAAAACAGAAAGATGCGACGATTATGCATTTGCAAAAGAGACTAGCGGAATTAGAAACTCAAGCTAAGAACTGTAATAATTGCAGTACAAATTTTAATCATTCATAGTTTTAGTACAAATTTTTGGAATCTTACTTGTAACGTAGTTTAACTAGGATTATTTGACATCATCAGTTACAATAAGGGCACAGCCCTATTACTGCTCAAACTGGTGCCTTCCTACAAGTGAAGTACAGTCAGCAACAAATCTCATTATAATGAGGTTCGTGAAACACGAGTCCGGTAATAAGTCATTTTGAACTAGGTTCATAATCTGCTTTTCTTTGAACTACATCGAGAACTTAGTTCAAAAATTAGATCAGGACCGTAAAAGATATTTTTTTGTCCCAATACCGCCAAATCGATCGTGGTACTGTTATCATTGAAAAAATTCACAACGGCCAGGATATTCTAATTTTAAATCTCTTTTAGACGAATAGAATCGCTCAATATGTAACTTATGAAATATTTTAAGTATAAAAAAAAAGAATTGAAATGTTCAAAAGAGGATGTCTTTGTGTTTTCTGTAATTCTACTTGTTGCTGACCGTACCTCCACCCTATAGAGGATTACAGCCAAAACAACCGTATTTTCATAGCTTGTGTAAGAGTTGATATACTATCAACGGATAAATTATTGGGTTTTCCATTAAAGCGGGTAGTTGACAAACTTCTCTTAAACCTTTTAGATTACTCCAAGGTTTCCAACGAGTGAGTTATACTATCCCCGTCGTTTTTAACATCCTATACATACGGGTCGCACACCTGTTTGCAATCTCAAATTGTACCTAAAAACAGTACCTGTGGAGATTAACGTCTCTTTCAAAATTCTCGAATTTTTAGTTCATATTATAGTGGTTTTGTTAATTAAAAGATAAAAGGAATACATTACATAGGTCAACACGATTTTTTTCTTCGATGAGAGAATATGAAATTTCTGTAGATTTAACGATAAATTAGAAAAAAAAATATGGCCTAAAAAGTTGGCTTTCGTATCCAGGAGAACGGTCCCTTTTTTATTATTTTTCATGCGGAAATTCCCCCGGATAACCCTCGTCGGCTAGTCGTATTACGCCGTCTGGGGTCTTCAGACGCCGGGGTATAAGGTAAGGGTGGTAAAGGCCCATAAGGCATTTCCCTCGCACCCCGGTTGGAGAATGGTCCCTTTTTTATGAATGATAGGCTCACGTTTGACCTCTATCTCACCTGGTCGTAAGTGACGATGTGGTCTACGATGGATCACGTTTGCCTAGAAGGAATGTGTCGCCGAAACATTTCGTGCGTATGAGTGGAATATCCACCATGTAGCGGTGGCGTGTCGCTGAGCATCTGATCGTTCGTTGGTAGAAAGGGCTTGGAGGTAACAAGTTGTGCAATTCCAGCGCACACTCTCCGAAATGTCTGTCCTTTTGTTGTCTCTCGTCATGTTTTGTTGTATGCCCCTGATAACGGTGTTCGAAATCCATGAAATTTAAAAGCAAACTTCTTAAAGAATATTTGCTATTCGCTATTTTAAAGCATAATGAATAGGAAAATCATAAATCATTATATGTATGTCGAGTGTGATTATTGGTATTATACATACTTCATCTCCGGTTTCGAGATGGCCCCCTCGGGTAATTTTATGGTACCTACTGTTCGAAACACTGAAAATGAAATCAAGGGGAAGTGCTCCACAATTCATCATAAATCGCAACGCGATTGACTACTAACAGACATTTACTTTTATGCTTGTTCTATGTTGAAAATTATTACCAAAACAAATGCAGAGAGGTGTTTTAATTAGATTTCCTGAAGTCTGAAAGGACGCGTGACACTGCACAGATGAGGGTGTGATCTTTATTTTCCATGTCGATTTTACTTAGGTATCGCTAAATGTAACAGTGACGTACTCATGTCGCCATCTGGCATCGAGTAGATATTTGGAGACATTGACGCTAAGAGAACTGTGCACAGGACAAACGCCGACAGTACACGGATTTAGGCCACGCCTACTGCGATTATGTCAGGCTAGGTCCTGACGTCATTGAGAATCATAGTGCACAGTTACTTAGGCTGCCACTTCTGAGTTCGTCTTTATACATCTTATTCATATTTGTAATGTCTAAGTGTTGTGTTAATACATGAAAAAAAGCATCACTTTTTGAAGGAGCACAGCTTTATAACAAGCTACCGTTAAACATCAAAATATAAACTCACTATTAATATCTTTAATAACGATTATCACTACGAGTATACATATCTGAAAACTATTAACTTGTAATCTTAGCGCTAAGTGTTGTACTTAGTCTGTAGGAAATGTTCGACGACAAATAGCATATTTTTTGTTTGTGATGTTTTCATGTAAGTGGAAATGTAGGTAATTGTCTTTTAAAAAAAAATCGGTTGTCTGTAAAGTCGGTTTACTGACGATAGTTGAACGTGACAACGTCATAAGAAAATACTGATGGAATGGTTGCATTTTTCAAAAGAAAATTTTAATTTTATTTGTTTAACCACTAAGATCGGTTATAAGAATTTACTGCACTCCATACTTGACGAAAACATGTAAATGTATTATTGTATAGCAGCTGTCCACGCGGACGCATCGCTCACTCAAGTAGGAGAGAGACAGATGTCGAACGCTGCCGAACGCGGTGGCCGATTGTGCCTCTTGGTCGCTCGTTCCGCGCTCTCGCTTGCACTTCAAGTCTTAAATGGAACGCCTCATTTTTTTGTGCGTGCAGCCGGCTCCATCGAATTATAAGACGATGTCACGTCAAAATAAATATCTTAAAGCCTAAAGAAGCTTTACAGAAGTAATAAAGCGTCCATAATGGAAGGCTTATTAAATAACCTGATAAAGACACATAAACCCACTTGAGATATGTAATATCTCCAATGCTAATTATGTGTATTGCTCACTCAAGATTATGCACTTGTTAATCTAATCGAAAATCTTTGTTTTGATGATAAGTGACATGATGGATAAAAACAAACACCTTGCATTAGGTGATGTAAATGAATCACAAAGACTCACAGAAAATCACTAGTAGATAAGTTAAGAAGTCGGCCTTACGATCGAGAGGTCCCGAGTTTGAATCCTGACCATTACACTACCGACTTAAACCCACTGCTAACGCAAGCAATATAGGTTAGCTGGAGTTAATACAAAAAAATCCGTTCCCGCAGGGGGAACGCACAGGTAGATTTCTTGAAGCAATTAATATTATTTTATATACCTAGAGAACTACGGGCTTTAAAGAATTTTTTTTTTTCTCGAAAACGGTAACTTTTAGCGAAAAACTTTTCAGACATTTATTTTAGACTTAAATATGGCCTATCGATTAAAAATGTTTCCGACAGCAAGAATGTTCACCGGTTAGAAGTTATGATTTTTTTCCCGAAAAATTTTGGTTTTCCCCCCCTCCACTTTTAGTTAAAGTTTTTATCTTACAGGTTATAATTAAAAGTTGTTGGTATTCATGTATACTATGGGATAAAATTAGAACGGTTCGAATATCTTTCATGGAACGTGAAATTTTGAGGAAAAACTGATTTCACAAAAAGTGAGGCCCTACCGTCCCCTTAGGCCGGATTCCACCCGTTCACGAACTTAAACTAAGTTTACACCCAAGCAATTTTTGACCGCAGTTTGAAAGCGATCGGGGCAAAAATGCGACCGTGAGAGTGCCGCAAATTTTGGGAAGTGGAACCATACATACATATATATATATATAAAAACATTTTGACCAGTGGTCATTTCGGACTCAGGGGGTCATAACTAGACCTCCTATGAAGAAATTTTTTTAAAATTCGACAGTAGTCAAGAAACCAATAGGTAGATCGATTTCATCGAAATCTACCTAAAAAAGTTATCAGTGTGCATATAAGTACTGCGACTTATTACGCTCCATCTACTTTAATATGAGTTGCTTGGATAAAGACTTTATCTTTTGATTACCTACTCAATATCATCAAATTGAAAGTTAGGTATATACATTTTGAACATCATTGTTGTAATCTAGAGATATCTGATAACATTGTTTATTAATTTATAACAATAGAACGCTTCTCCATATATTATGACTTTTGTATGTAATAGTTTTATCGCAAATAGTTGATTAAAGTGTGGCCTATTTTGACGTGACAAGGTCTTATAAATCGATGGAGCCGGCTGCACGCACGAAAAAACATGACGTATGCGGCGTTACCACATGACGTACGCGCCGATGCGGCGTTACCACATGACGTATGCGGCGTTACCTCGCGTTCTTATGACGTTGTCACGTTCAACTATCGTCAGTAAACCGACTTTACAGACAACCGATTGTTTTAAATGGAATTAATGAATAAAAAAGAAAAAATTTCGTAGTGTAGCACTCAGATATCAACATTACGACACGTAGATAAAATATAATCTATAAAATGTTCCCACACACTTAAAAGAGAAGCACATGCTATTGATCTACAGAGCAAGCACAGGAGGAGGCGGCTTAAGAAACTGTACACTGGCCTGCTGTGACGTTATTAAAGTAGGCGTGGACTGTTGAAGCTCTCTTTTAGACGACTCATGTATATCGTTAGACCATCTTCCCCTCCCAAACGGCTGAACCGATTCTAATGAAATTTCACAAGCAACGATTTTACTGTTGGGAAGGACATAGGCTATGTAATAAAAAATTCATGTGCTCCACGGAGGAATAATCACCGGAAAAAAAAACTGATTTTCAATGAACAAAAAGCCTCATTTACGCGATTGATATTAAATTAGGTAATTTGTTAATATACACAAGACAAAAAAAGAAAATCAGACTAGCCATAAAGGAATTATCACCGTTAGAAAAAGACCTGGTGAAATTGCTTCGCTCAATTTTTGCAACAGCAGAATGTATTTTTTATTGCAGACCTTTTTTTTTTTTTTTTAACGTGCGGAAATCCCTTCGGATACCCCCCCGCCGGCCAGCGGGGGTGGTTATGTCGTGTCTCGACTAAAACCGCACGGTGTCCTCCCAAGTGTCCGTTGCCGGGCACCCCGGGTAAGCCCTCGAAAGGATAACCTACAGACCTAGTTATACTCGATGCTAGAAGCGATACTTTGTATCTGAGTACTACCCTATTCCATTTAGTCTAGTTTGAAATACTTAGTAATATCGTCATAGAATGAAGTAGTTTTGCTATTGGCCCGGTACATGAAAATATAGAAGTGGGCGTAATCAAACCTCTCCTCGCCAGACTTTCCCCATCGCAGTGTCACGTGTTCTTTATACGGAAATCTAATTACAACACTTCCCTGTAAATGTTCTGTGTCCAAGAAGGTTTTAAACTAAATCTGACATAAGTCTTGATTCATCGGTGAGCTTGTCTGCCTGTGGGGTTATCCTGTCCCATACTGATATGGAGCGTAATGCCCAGCAGATAATATACTTACTACTACTCGTACCTATGTAACAAGTACAGTCATCGACAAGAATAGAAACATATTTCCTTCACATTATTTACGATACACTTGTAGTATGGACAATGTGAACATACAAAAACTTGTAGAAAACATAGAAATCATTTGTCATTTGTCTCAAATTATTTTTATGCTCATTTAATTTTTCCATATATTATTTCTGAATCCATGATGATATTATTTGATCTGTAGTCACCTGTCGCTGACTACCATCTATTATTTATATGTAATTTATTAATGTCAGGTGCAAATGAATTTAGAATTAAAAACCAAAAATGTATTGTTTCATTGTATTAAAATTTAGTTTTTAATTATTTCGTATTCAGCGGTGCTTTTTGTCATGAAATGTAATTTTGCATTTAAACATTATAATAAGGTACAAAATTGTTTAAAATAACATTTTAGAAGGAAAGTATACTATTATGCCATGAAATTTCAGTTACTTTTGCAACCGAGGTAACTTTGCCTTTAGAAAATTTATAAAAATGAATACTTTGCCCCGAGCAATCGATGTGCGTAAAAACTTCTTCACTCTTGAGTAATTGAATATGTGTGTTCTAATATTATCTCCTTGACAGTACTAAAAATTGAGGCATAATTAAAATATGGTAATAATATTTGTATTTTATAATTTGATAGGTATTAAAAGATTAGATTAAAAGTTGTGAGTCACGTTTTCTGAAGATTAAGTTTCATTAGAAGACTTGACTTACAGCTTTGCTTCAAGTGAGAAGAAGACACCTTTATGAGCCAAAAATTACAAAAGATCAATACAAGATTACTGCATTTTTTACGCAATATTTACAAAATAATTTCTAAGGGGCATTGCAATCAGCTATAAAACAAACTTTGTCTGCAGCTAAATATCATATTGAAATCCGTTCATTAGAAGTTAAATACCTAAGTGAAATGTAGTAATATATAAGAAAAAAATATATGTTTGTAATACTAACATAGTACAAATATTATAATACAATAGCTTTATATCAATAAAAAAAAAAAAATAAAGTGTATTCAAGAATATATCGGCGGCTCTTAACAGAGAATAAGTATGTAAGGTTATTTCTGAAGATTTTTGACCAAAGGTCTTATTTCTTTAACGACATGCTGCTCTTCTGTGTTTTGAAACCCTGAAAATATTATGATGATAATAAAGTCAGTCAGATGGTAATCGAAGTCAACTCAATGTTACTATTTAGTACAAATTAACAAGTTGATGACAACATGACATTAAGTGAATCATATTCAAAACTACCTAGCTAGCTACTAATTGTAGGTGCCATTGAAGGCAAAATAGAGTGGCTATAGAGAATTAGAGCTAAAATAAATATCTTGTTACAACAGCGTAGCATAAGGTGTAGAATGTGGAGGATATCTTACTGAATAGTTCCAGTCGCTGTCAGACTGAGGCGCGATTCGTCAATGGTGTTATATAATATTCTTTTAATGATTTACTAATTTGAACCAATAATAACATCTTTAAAAGATATTTTTGAGAACTACGTACCAGCAGTTTTAAATTTTTTGTTCAAGAGCAGCACGCAAGGAATCTAATAAATTAAATTTTGTGGATGTATGAATAGGTCATGGATTTCTGTGATAAAAACTAACACTGTTGTTTATATTAATGTATTAAAACTTTAAGCAATATACTTAGTGCCTTAGTTTTGAACAATGGACCACTTTTGTGTAGACCTAATATTTAAACTATGCAGATTGTGGTTTAAAAATGTATTTTAATGAAACAGTTTAGCTAGCAATGAAGTTGATGACTGCTAATATTTATTAAGTGACAATAAATTTAGATTTTGTATATTTATTTATTATGTATACACGCTATACGCTGGGACCAAAATTAATAGTTAACTCAGCCTGCGTTAGCGCTTTTTGTGACTTCAATGAAAATAATAGATAAGCTGACTCATGGATAAACTGAAAACACTAGAATCCAGAGCAGTATAATATTCTCAATCTTTAGAATTAGCAGCATTGTAAAAAAATAACTTAATTACTGATTACTAGGCTAGGTTAGATAAGTTCTATTTACAGAACCTTCTACCATAGAATAACTTATCAATTTTGTCAAATTGTAACCTTGCAAAGTCCTCTGAACTCTGTACCTACACTGAAACACCTATGAGAATGTAAGCTATCTAATAAAAATGGATTTAAGCCTTAAAAAAAATCTTAGTGCAACATTGCCATATAATGAAGAAAATATAATTATATTTAAACCACAATCTGAAATAAATATGTATTGATATTATTTATGTGTAAATAGTATTGAGCTAGACATAGTATTGTCAACTATGTACCTTGTACCTATGTAACCAGATTGCATGTTAAAACAAATACTTTATTAAAATACTTATTTTGACATTCGGATTTTAATTATATAAGTAAATCCTGTTCGATGCGGCACTTCTAACTTCTTCAAGTCAATGGCTACTCTGGCTAGATTTTTTCGGCCTGATACTTGCCCACAGCTACAGCGTTGTGTGTTAACCGACACAGGTCCTTGATAGTATAAGTGGACAAGAGAGCAAATGCGACATGGACTGGGATGGGCCCTGCAATCGCAGGGCACTTGCGACTGGTCAATATAGTCCCATCTTGACATAGTTTTCTTGCAGCGCTAAAATTTGGGTCTGCAGGCGATTTAGTGACTTCCAAGTTGGAGATGACGTCCAGTGTTTTCTTTTGGTATGATGGGGCTTGCCGGAACTGGGTGTTTATCTACTCACGTTTGCTCTCTTGCATGCCGTGGGAGGCTGCCTGTAGCAGAAGTTGTTCTTGAGAAGCTCTTGCGACTTTTTAAACTGACGTGACGGGAGGAAGACCGCGGAGTCCGGTCACACGATCACCGGAACGTTTACTAAAGACTGTTTTGAAGGGTTGTATATCAGGTCTTTAAATTAAAAATTAGTAAAATAAACAAGAAGTACGTAAAATCAGTGCAATTAAGTGTAAAAACTCATGAAACCTAACCTACAAATGTGTGTACGTAGATAACAATGGTAATACCTGGATATTCCGTGAGTAAAACAGCAAATACATAGCTCTAAAACAGTTGCCTACATTTGAACAACACTCACACATCGACACCAGCTGTTCTCCAGCTGATTCATGTACTTATTTATACACACATAAAAAACAGCCAAAACAATAAACAAGAACAACCGCAGCGAACAACTGGTTAATAAACTAAAATAATATACGAATATACGATAACTATTAATGTAATAAAGAAACCACAATGGATATCGCGTGGAATAAAAATATGCAGTAGGAAAAAAAGACAGCTATTATGGGCGTATAGATTAAAACCAAACCTAGACAATCAAACACGCTATAAAAATTACTCCAGACTATTTAACAAAATAATTACTCTGACTAAGCGAACGCAAAATAACTATAAAATTAACACTTCGCAAAATAAAAGTAAATCAACCTGGCAAATAATAAATCAATCTAGATTTAACATACCGAAAAACTATATAAATAAAATAAAACACGAACAAAATAACATCACGAATCCTACGCGAATAGCAAACGTATTTAACGACTACTTCATTGACAAAATACAGCCAGTAACTAAAACTCTTAATAGGGTGACGGCACTTATAGAGAACAACAAAAAGTCAATGTTTATGGCCCCTTGCTTACCCCAAGACGTATTTACTACAATACAGAATTTAAAAAATACAAGTAGCGTTGGTTATGATGAAATATCTATTAAAGTATTAAAAGCAGTTGCGTCTGAAATAAGTAGTCACCTGTGTTATATTATAAATCAGAGCATTACCACAGGCATATATCCAGACGCACTTAAAGTGGCAGTAGTAAAACCTATATTAAAAAAAGATGACCGAGAGATCTTAAAAAATTATAGACCTATCTCTCTTATTCCAGCAATTTCAAAGGTCATCGAAAAGTATATACACAAAATGCTATATGACTACATAGACAAGAATAATATAATATGTAAGGAACAATACGGATTTTGTAAAAACAAAAACATCAATCTAGCTATATATAATTTTCTCCACGAGATTATGACTAACGTGGATAAAAGAACGCGTGTAGCAGCTATCTTTTGTGATATGACGCAGGCATTTGATTATGTTCGGCATACTACTCTCTTCGAAAAACTTAATGCATATGGCATAAGAGGTAACGTCTCGGATTTAATTAAATCATATTTACACAATAGGAAACAACGGACAGAAATAAATAGAATCAATTTTAATACGAAACGGGAGGCTAACTATAAGTCAGAAGAACGTAGAGTGATTCATGGGATACCTCAAGGAAGCGTTTTGGGACCCCTACTCTTTACTTTATATATAAATGACCTACCCAAATCTACCCCGTATCCTATGACGCTCTTTGCAGACGACAGCACGGTGATAATTCCTTGCGACAGTAATGACATGAAGAAGCATAAAACTGACATATATAATACTTTGAAATCTATTACAAAATGGCTTGAAATGAATAGTTTATTAATTAACTTAGAGAAAACTAAAATCATGCACTTTAGCCAACGTCCAAAGCCGATAAACGGGAATATCATATTTAATGGCGAAAGTATTGAAAATGTCACAACAACCAAATTTCTTGGTCTTGACATAGATCAGAAACTTAACTGGAAAATACATATAGAAAAGCTCTGTAAGAGGGTATCCAAATGTGCATATGCGCTACATTCACTGTCGACCACAGTAAACACAAAAGCTTTGGTGACTGCCTATCACGGATTAGCTGCATCCATTTTACGACATGGCATTATCTTTTGGGGAAATTCGACAGATTTTGATGTAGTTTTTAAGATACAGAAGAGATGTATTCGATCTATGTTTCGATTAAAAATAACTGACAGTTGCAAACCGTATTTTAAAAACAATAATATTTTAACTTTACCAAGTATGTACATCTTTGAAGTTGCAATATTTGTTAAGACTAATCCTGCTTTATTTCCTCGTCTCCAAGACTCGGTTGTACGAAATAGACGCGATAACAGTCGACTTCGACTGCACACAGCAAAAACTACACTTATGCGCAAAATGTTTATGTCCAATTATATTTAATAAGTTACCTAAATACTGGAAGGAACTTAGTATCACGACTTTTAAAAAAGAATTTAGAAGGCTTCTTCTGCAAAAGGCATATTATAGCATAACAGATTTTTTGACAGATAGCATAAATTAGAAAATATTGACCTTATCTCTTGACATTTCTTATTGAGTATATTGACATAATTTCATTACATTACTTTGATTTGTGAATTTTGAATGTCTTGAATTGAAAAAATATAAACTTTATTTATGCAGGAATTTAATTAGACTTGGACACAGCATGTAACTATGTAACTAGCGTCACTGAAATATTTGTACGCCACTATATGAGGCAAAACATGATGGACCTATGTTTTTTTATCATTTAATAACTGCATGCTATTGTATGTAAACACATGTCTTAGACAAATAAAAGTATTATTATTAAACTTCTTTAGGCGCGTTGAGCACTTTTTGGGTGAACAAAAATCATGGAACTCGCGTCATCGTCACTGTGTTTTTTTATAACAATGCTATCTCTGTTGTAGCTGATGAACTATTTTGTTCTGACTTTGGATAAGCTTCGAACATATTCATAATGAACAGCATAGATGTCTCTGTAAATATTTTATTCGTGTACACTTCTGTCGGCACTCCCGGAGTGCCACTGTTTTTTACTGACTTGAAAAAAATATCTAATTAAATTCTTTTTTAAATTCCGTCGGATTATATTAATAGTTCAGATGATATTTCAAAATAATTTATTTTCTAGATGTATGTTAAAAGAACACAATTAGATATCATTAAAATATACTTTTGCTTATATAATATTTACAAATTACTTATATAACACCATGTAAATCTAGCTGTGCCGTCTGATCCACCATCAATGCATTTTAATTTGCATTAGCAAAAATTATTTTTTTGAACCAGAGCAAAGAAGATTGGAACTAAAACAAAAGATAATCATTATAATTATTTAATTTGTAAATAAAATATATCTCATACAATACATTGTCATAGTTGCACTTGTTTCATCATATTATAATAGACTCATAATAGTCATAATTTAAATATGCTTCAATGTAAGTGCACATATATTTTGAGTCCTAGGGCTGCTACATATCAGCGGATTTAATATACCGGGATGATATACCGGGAGGAAACGTTAAGTGTGCCCAGGCGATTATTTCGTCATTTTTAATACGAGCACCAATATATAACATATTTCAAAACTTTAAACTGTATAACGATTGATATTTATTGTTCAAACAACAAAAATACCGGCTAAGTGCGAATTGAACTCGCCCACGAATGGTTCTGTACCATTAGCTATAAGAACGTAAAAATAAACACGTTTTTTGTAGGGTTAGGTTAGGATACTTGGCATCAATGTAGACTACGAGGCATACCTATAGCCTAGGGGTGGTAGGTGAGGCCGCCTGTCACCCCAGCAGAATATGGGATATGCTCTCCGGGCAACCTTACACCCCGGCACGTTGCACTTGTCTGTAGACCCGAGACGGCGTGCGGTTTTCGAAGGGGGTTTCCGCACGAAAAAAAAGGCATACCTTTGCATATACAAAGTAAAAAATCAGAAAACTGAAAATTATTGATAATAACTTTATTTCATTCTTTAAAAATTATAAGTACGACATAAATATACAATGACAGAAACTGACATCGATGACATTCTGACATTGTTTTTTTTAATGAAAAGTAGCATCAAAAGAATCGAACGTATTTTCAAATGAGTATTTATGTCATATATTCATATTTACTTGTAATGGAACGTTTCCAAATATTTTAACATAATGGTAGCGTTCCGTTCCGACTAAGATTACTGATTTATCCAAAATTTCATAAATGTTGCTTTCAAGAAATATAACTTCTTACGTGCGTACATAAATACAAACACACAGTTTTATATATACATGATACATATCTGATATATACCGGTTAAATATTAAGTATTTTGAGTGCTCTATATATTTACACGAAACAGTAGGCAGGAGCGCCTGTCACAAGTCTAAAGCAGCGGACGGCCTAAGTGTGTTTATATGGACCCATATAAACATGGATGGTTAGGTTAATATTCACAATTGGACTATAGGTGCTGCTGCACCGATCGCAGATTGCTGAAAGTCTGGTCACCCTATTAGACATTCACATAATCGCTTATGACTTGAATAAAAAAAGATTATTTAATGTAATCTTAATTTTATGCATCATCTTATATTGAGTGAAATTTGTAAGAATCTAATCTTTATATAATACATTTGCATGCCTTAACGTGGAATGTGGAAGACTAAATTATTTTGTAACATTTGTGGCGGGGCAGTAGAGCGGCAACGTCCGAGGTCGCGGGTTCGATTTCGGCTCCGTGCAAATATTTGTATTCATGAATATGCTTATTTGCATTCGGCTGGGTGTTTTTGTTTAATATGTACGTATGTACAAAAGGATATATACCTAAGTATGTTTATCTGCATTCTAGAACCCATATTACAAGTTGGTTAAGTTATGCTTACTTTGGGTTTAGATAGCGCTGTGTAGAATGTCTACAATATCTATACTATTATAAAATTGTAAATTATTTGTGTCTGTACATTGGAGATATTTAAAAAAAACTTAGGTTATGTTAAATGAATGACTCTGAAAACAAAATTTTTTTTTTGGAATTTTGTCCGTCTGTTTGCGATGGACGCAAAAACTACAGAACGGATTTTGATGCAGTTTTTAGGGTTCCGTACCTCAAAAGGTAAAAAAAGGAACCCTTATTAGATTACTCTCTTGTCCGTCTGTCCGTTTGCCACCACCGATTTTCTCAGAAACGGGTGGACCTAGCGAGTTGAAATTTATACCAGATAGTGGGGTCAATAGAGGTATATAGTCCCTCCCTATTATGTGTAGTGTATTAAAAGCCAGGTCTTGAGTCAACACGTTCAAAAGATATGGGCAAATTTAGTAAGCAGTAGTGGCAAATAGCAAGGTCTTACAGCACAAGTAAAGGAAAATTCCGAATAATGAAAACAGTTTAAAATTAAGGTAAATTTTGGTACTGATAAGTTTTCGCGAAAATCTAAATTTGCCCATAATTTTTGACATGTTGACTGGTTCATAAACCAATAAAATTATACCAATTTTATTATGGAGGTGTAATAAGTAGGTACAGAACCCTCGGCGTACGAGTTCGACTCGCACTTGTTAATTTTCTGTTAGAAAGGTCTTGTTCAGACTTAAAATCTACCGTATGTTTGCTTGAAATTGGTTAAGTAGAACCGGAGATATGTCCGACAAAACGATGACCGACCACCGCGGGCGGAGCCGAGGGCATCAGCTAGTTAATAATACATCTAATTCAAGTGTGGGCTCTCAATATATGTGCACTAAATAACTTATACATATAAATCTTAAGGCTTTCACGGCCGGCGTTTCATGTAGAATATACTGCTTCCGGGCTGTTTGGCCGTGGTCCATCTTAAACTTGAATTCCAGACGTTTCGTCGATCACTGCGGTCGACATCTTCAAACGTCTGGAATTCAAGTTTCCGATGGACCATGGCCAAACAGCCCCGAAGCAGTATATTCTACAAACTTATACAAAGTCGACGCAGCCAAAACCAGCAACAGAGCAGTTTTACAGTTGAAACAATACCTTACTACGGACGCGCGCCGTAGTCTAGTAAATAAATTATGTAACAGGAGACATTATATAAAAAAAAACATTAAAAGCTTATAAAGATACCTTTTTTTTTCTTTTCGTGCGGAAATCCCTTCGGATACCCTCCCGCCGGCCAGCGGGGGCGGTTATGTCGGGCTTGAACAGACTGAAACCGCACGCCGTCTCGGGTCGATAGACGCCAGGGTGTAAGGTTGCCCATAGAGCATATCCCTCGCATCCCGACTGACCCTGGGCCATCTCCGGTTTCGAGATGGCCCCCTCGGGGGCTTATAAAGATACCTTCGTCATACTTTTTAATCATCAACTAATACTAGCTAAAAGATTTGAAAATAGAAAGTGACGTCACACCTATATCCATTCAGCAAAGCTTGGCACAAACTGTGAATAAAATCGAGTGAGTTAACACATTGCAAAGTTAAGCAACATTAGTCAGGTCAGTCCTAGGATGGATGGCCATTCTTAACAGTGAGATTCGTCCGTGCTTCGGAGAGCACATTAAGCCGCCGGACCCGGTTGCCACACAAACATCTGTGGCTTTCGTTATGGGACTACTGGTCTAACTACAGAATTTCGATATCGTCAGTGGGTTGTAGGGGTCAGATGGCAAACACTTCACGGAAAATAATAGGTACCTATGAAGGGCAGGCCTGGGGGTGGCAGGTGAGGCCGCCTGTCACCCCAGCAGAAGCAGGCCGGGACGGTGGGGCGACTAGCGCACCTCCCCCAAACCGGGGCAAGACGGGGACACCGTGGTTCCCAAACCCGAGGTGGCCATCTCGAAACCGGAGATGGCCCAGGGTCAGTCGGGGTGCGAGGGATATGCTCTATGGGCAACCTTACACCCCGGCGTCTGCAGACCCGAGACGGCGTGCGGTTTTCGTCGGTTCAAGCCCGACATAACCGCCCCCGCTGGCCGGCGGGGGGTATCCGAGGGGATTTCCGCACGAAAAAAAAAAAAAAAAGGTACCTACCTATGAAATTGCCGATTTTTTTTTACAATTCACGAGTTCATTATTCCTGTAATTTAATACCTATTTCCATTATTTATATTTTGTTTGAAAGTTGATTTCAACATTTTACAACTCTATTAAATTTTGATTTTATTGGCCGCTTGATAAATTAATTCGATCTTCAAAAACAGTACTTCCTAAATGCTATCCATTTTGATGATAAATTTCGTATTACTTAACAGCTGTACCTGTTCAAAAATGTAATAAAAGTTGCTGTTTGTTAGCTTAATGTTGTCTCATTCATACACAAAAAAAAACATAAAATTTTGATTTGTCGTTCCTAAAAAAATCCAAATATGTTAGTACTGAAAATTGGGTTTCCTCCAATTTCTTCAAGAAAAACGGCAATTTCATATGTAACGACCTACATAGGCCGTTCATAGTTAGACTGAAAACCGAACACAATTGAATGGAAAAAGGCTCGGGGGAGGGATGACTACATGGACCCTTTTTGTCATTTGTTACATTTCGTGCTAAGCTTCGGCGAATAGGGTGTAATTATTTCTATGGAAACTAAAATCTAGAGGGAGTGCCCGTAGATCTCTTTAGTTAAATTAATAATATGAAGTGGCTTGCTTAACGTGGTGGGTTTGATTCCCGCTCAGTGCAAATATTTGTATGCATGAATATGTACATTTGCATTGGTCTGGGTGTTTCTATGTATAATATGTATATTTAATTCTACTAATATTAAATGTGAAAGTTAGTGCTTTGTGAGTTTGGATGTTTGTTACCTACTCAATTATGCTCTAGCGGCTGAACGAATTTGGCTGAAATTTGGTACAGGGCTGGTTTATAGTCTGGAATAACACATTCCCTGGAACATGTTCCCATGGAAAGCGGGAACGGGAACAGTATTCCACGCGAAAAGTTAGTTTACAAATAAAAATTCGCATTCTAGAACCCATAATACAAATTAGTTAAGCTATATTTACTTCGGGTCTAGAAAGCGCTATGTAGTAATTATGTTCTAGAACATGACCAACATAACAGTGATAGGTTACAATTTTCAATATAGAACAAGCCTAAAAGTAGGTAAATGTCAGTTGAAGCCAATGGCTTTGCGGATAATGTTGAACATCTGTACAGCATTGTGATACACAAGCGATAACTACGGAGCACTTCCTCTATATTTCAAATTCGGTAGTATATCATACTATTTTGGTACTAAAAATGTAACACACCTCACCCTTCGGGAATTATCGGTAAACACTCTTGTTCAGAACTTAACCTTTATGTGATGAATGGTGATGAATGGTGATGAATGATGACTTGACAACTTAGAGATTGTGTTATAGTTTAGAGTCCATATACTCCACGAGACGTTTAGCTGGGAAGACCTTATGGACTCTCTTCTTATGTGTATATAAGGATGCTTTTTGCTTGAACGTCTGCGCGCAGATGTCGCAGGCTAAAGGTCTCTCGCCGGAATGGATCACTTCGTGTTGTGTTAGCGCTTTTCTGTCCTGAAATATCAAAATTATTCAGTTTTCTTGTTTTAATCGGCATTTTTTCGACATTATATAGGGTACGTTTTGGCGCCAAAACTTAGATTTTACTAATTGTGGTTTTTGAGAAATTAGCTTTTGAATTTTTGTTCGGTGATTATTCCTCCGTGGTACTTCATAATTTAAATTTGTATAGCCTATGTCCGTCAAATCACTATCATCTATGATTATGCTAAAAATCATTAAAATCGGTCAAAGAGTCTAGGCGCTAGAGGGACACAAACGACATACATCGAGTGGAGCGAAAGGAGCTTTCGCTCGACTTCGTCTCACTCTCAGCTTAAATAGCTGCACAGCTATTTAAGCTGAGTTAAGTTAAGTTAAGTTCACATATTTTTATACTAACTTGGCCCGCGACTTCATCCGCGTGGAGTTAGATCTGGGTTTTATACTTTAGCGAAACACTAATTCTTTTTTTTAAACAACACTGGGAACAATTCCGTCATACACAATTTTTGCGTAACTTTAACCGTTTATGCGACGGAAACTCTCAAAAGTAATATTTTTTTCGTGTGTCTGCCACATTTTTCATCAATGCTTTGTTTCTATTGGTCGTAGCGTGATGTTGTATAGCCTGTAGCCTTCCTCGATAATGGACTATTCAACATAAAGATTCAATAGTTCCAGCGATTAGAGCGACTCCTCAGTTTTATAATATTAGTATTGTTTGCTAGTGGCCCTGGCCAGGTAACTCTTTGGTCGGTTATACATATAATCTATAATATAAAAGTGCATCGCTGAGCTAAGCGAAAATCTCGAGAGCAGCTGAACCGATTTCGCTAATTCTTTTTTTATAATATTCCTTGTAGTACGTGGATGGTTCTTACGGAGAGAATTTTTTTAAAAAACGCCTGAAATAAGAAGTTTACAGGCATGTTTGGGGTAAATAGGTGCCACGGGCCGAAGTATGCCACGGGCGAAGCCGCGGGGGACAGCTAGTAAGACAATATTTGGGAACGTATTTGACACACACAATCACAAATGCTGATGTACTAGTACACAGACACATTCACCCACACACACGTAATATTTTTTTTCTTGCGGATATCCCCCGGATACCCCTTGGCCGTACAGCGGCGGCGGTTGTCGAACTGACTAAAACCGCACGCCGTCTCGGGTCTTCAGACAAGTAAAAACCTCCGCCTCGATATACTCACAGTGAACCCCTTCCTGCACACGTCGCAGACATGATTCCTAGGCTTTTCCTTCTTCTCGCCGTGCACCCGCATCATATGCTTTTCTACGTTCGCTCGCGACGCTATAGGCTGGAACAAGACAATATCTCAACTATAGCCTTATCGCGGGCAGGCAATAATAAACACCGGTGTTTTTTAGAAACATCGGCTCACACAGTAATCATCATTCTCATTCATTCCACGAGACCTAGTGTGGGCGTTGATAGTTCAATTTTACTTACTGACGTTAAAAAGTGAAACGTAAAATGCAAATTTTTTCATGGCAAATAAACAATTCTCATCGTCCGAGCCTACGGACCGATACGACCGAGAGGGTAGTCCGAGCTTTTTTCTAAAGATTTAGATCGGAAAAAGAGAACATCTAGGACGGGACTTGAACCCGCGATCAGTCCCTTACAGGGGGAATGCTCTGACTAACTGAGCCACCTAGACACGTCCCAGATATTCGAAATACTCCGATACATTAATACGTCTTAAGGCGTTTTTCCAATCTAAATCTTTAGAAAAAAGTAAGCATACAAAATGCTTAAAAATTTAATTGATTTTTTTCCCAACTGTTTTTTTTTCGCGTACTACTGTAGTGTTCGGACTCCTTCGAACACTATAGTTAGTTGCCTGGCCATCAGGCGTCAGCGATATAAAAATAAAAATTATATAAATCAATTTGAATTGAGAGCATAGAAAAAACAAAAGGTTGGCGGACAGATCCAGTCAGTAGGTGGTCAGAGATCCGTCCTTGGTCCACCAGAAGAGAATATCAAGAAGTGAAAAGTGTGTTAGGCTCAATCACTGAGCGGATTTCGCGATCCTCTTGTTCGTATCAGTAAATTTAAAGAACCTCGCGTTAATCCCATAAAAACACGTTCAGTAGAAATATAAATTAGGAATAAATATATTAATCATATAAAATCCTTGTCTTATAATATAAATATCCCAAGTTATCGACAAGAAGCTGTGAAGTCAAACCCCAGACTCCACACTACCGTCGGTCTCTGTTGCCATACGAACATACAGATGTTTGAATGCTACAGGGTATTCGTTACGGGTAGTTGGAGTTGTAAAAAGTGCGATAACTGGTCTATATAAAGAACTTTGATATCGCCAGTGGGTTGTGCCGGTCAGATGGCAGTAGGGATGAAAATATTGAAAGCAAAAACATCGATGTATCGATATACACAAAACATCGCCAAAAAAAACATCGATGTATCGATCTTGCAAATAATAAAATCTAGTGGGGCGGAAATCACACAGTGATTGTCAAACTTCGGGCCAAACTTAGATATTTTTGTTGCAGTATTTTTATTCAAAATTACCTTAGGCTTTATGCATATTATTCGACGCGTCTTTATATATTGAGCAATAAATATGAAGAAAATGAAATCAAATCAAACGTCTTCGACGTCAAAAACACAAAAAAAATATTTTTTAGGGACAATTTGTATGGTAGGTACCCGAAACCTCGCTCCGATTCCGATTCCGCTGCAGTCCGGGGGGAACGGAATCGGAGCGGCCGGTACACCCTGGGCGGCGGTCAATGGCTTCCCCTTCACCCCTTCATAGGGTTGGCATTGATCGTCGGCCAATACCCAACGTGGCGGGAACACATCGCTCTCCGTACTCCTCTGCTTTCAGAGGAGACAGGATGAGCGATGCTGTTAGTGGTGAGATGGCCCAGGGTCAGCCGGGGTGCGAGGGATATGCTCTATGGGTAACCTTACACCCCGGCGTCTGAAGACCCGAGACGGCGTGCGGTTTTAGTCGGTGCAAGCCCGACATAACCGCCCCCGCTGGCCGGCGGGGGGGTATCCGAAAAATATATTAATCATATAAAATCCTTGTCTTATAATATAAATATCCCAAGTTATCGACAAGAAGCTGTGAAGTCAAACCCCAGACTCCACACTACCGTCGGTCTCTGTTGCCATACGAACATACAGATGTTTGAATGCTACAGGGTATTCGTTACGGGTAGTTGGAGTTGTAAAAAGTGCGATAACTGGTCTATATAAAGAACTTTGATATCGCCAGTGGGTTGTGCCGGTCAGATGGCAGTAGGGATGAAAATATTGAAAGCAAAAACATCGATGTATCGATATACACAAAACATCGCCAAAAAAAACATCGATGTATCGATCTTGCAAATAATAAAATCTAGTGGGGCGGAAATCACACAGTGATTGTCAAACTTCGGGCCAAACTTAGATATTTTTGTTGCAGTATTTTTATTCAAAATTACCTTAGGCTTTATGCATATTATTCGACGCGTCTTTATATATTGAGCAATAAATATGAAGAAAATGAAATCAAATCAAACGTCTTCGACGTCAAAAACACAAAAAAAATATTTTTTAGGGACAATTTGTATGGTAGGTACCCGAAACCTCGCTCCGATTCCGATTCCGCTGCAGTCCGGGGGGAACGGAATCGGAGCGGCCGGTACACCCTGGGCGGCGGTCAATGGCTTCCCCTTCACCCCTTCATAGGGTTGGCATTGATCGTCGGCCAATACCCAACGTGGCGGGAACACATCGCTCTCCGTACTCCTCTGCTTTCAGAGGAGACAGGATGAGCGATGCTGTTAGTGGTGAGATGGCCCAGGGTCAGCCGGGGTGCGAGGGATATGCTCTATGGGTAACCTTACACCCCGGCGTCTGAAGACCCGAGACGGCGTGCGGTTTTAGTCGGTGCAAGCCCGACATAACCGCCCCCGCTGGCCGGCGGGGGGGTATCCGAAGGGATTTCCGCACGATAAAAAAAAAAAAAAAAAAAGGTACCCGAAACCGTACAAACCGCAAAATCTAATTAGAACTGATTAGATTAACCAAACAAGATGATTGGCGAAAGAATTTTTTAAATCGGATAAGTGGTTCTTGAGTTATTGCGTAAACAGACATCCAGACCAACAGACAGACCGACACAAAAATTTTTTTTGCTTAATTAGACTTAGAATCATGTGAAACGTCGAGAAAAGTGATAAAAAGTGGGTGTAAGATTTTGATTTTTTTGCGTGATTTTAAGACTTCGGTGTCCACCTGGTTGGTGGCCCGAAGTAATTTTGTTTATTATCTATCAAACAAAAAATATTATCCATTGCTATTGAATAGTTGTAAGTCTTTAGAATGAGGAAAGTATAGAGTAGAGAAAATAAAATGACATTTAACAGCAAAGTCAAGCTCACTCAGGCAGGTTCTGCTAAAAGTACCAAACATTTCAACTAGATGGCAGATAAATCATCGATGTACAAACATCGTATAAGATAACATCGATACATTGATGTTTTGCAATAGTGAACATCGATGTTTTGCAATAGTGAACATCGATGTTTTGCAATAGTGAACATCGATGTTTTGCAATAGTGAACATCGATGTTTTGCAATAGTGAACATCGATGTTTTCTTACTGAAACATCGATATGTCGTTTGCATCCCTAGATGGCAGCCGCTTCACGGAAAATATCGAAGTTCAGCCGTTTTGTAGTTAGACTGAAAAACGGATCCCAACTGAGTTGGGTAAGAGCTCGGAGAATGATGTTGAGGAATGAAATATATTACCTTATCACAGACGGGACACTTGTGGGACGTCTTGCCGAGGTGCTGATAGTTGAAGTGGTCTTGCATCGCCTCCTTAGTCGGGTAACCTTTATTGCACATTGGACAAGGAAATCTATAAAAACCAAATTAACATAACGTTTTCTAATGAATCTGCATACATCCTAGGTACTATGAAATAGTAAATTAGCTGTGTCTGTACATTGGAGATACTTATAGAAAACACTTGGGTTACGTTAAATGAACGATTCAGAACACAAAGATATTGAAGTGAAAACTTCTTAAAGCGCGTTGAGCACTTTTTGGGTGAACAAAAATCATGGAACTCGGATCATCACCATCATCACGTCACGCTTTTGCTTTCCTTTCAAAAATGGACGGACGGATAAATGGAGGGAGAAGGATGGCTGATGACGATTAAAAAAATACAAATAATTTATCAAGTTTTACTACTGTCGGCACTGCCGGATTGGCAGATTTTTTTTTTGAAATTTTTGTCTGTTTATTCGCATTGGACGCAAAAACGATTGAACGGATTTTGATATGGGTCTTTGTCAGACTTAAAATCTGCCGTATGTTTGATTGCAATTGGTTAAGTAGAACCGGAGATATGACCAAAAAACTATAACCGACCTTCTAGCGGGCGGATCTGCGGGCATCAACTAGTATTAAATAAGGTAATATGTTCTTTATAGTATACTAGCGACCCGCCCCGGCTTCGCACGGGTGCAATGGACTTTATTCTACATATAAACCTTCCTCTTCAATCACTCTATCTATTAAAAAAACCGCATCATAATCCGTTGCGTAGTTTTAAAGATTTAAGCATACATAGGGATATAGCGACAGAGAAAGCGATTTTGTTTTATACTATGTAGTGATAATTCGATACTGGTAGTTAGACCTACGCTATAGAACACCCTCCCCTGACTTGAAAACAGGTTCAGCAGCAGTAATTTTACCATTTAAAATTACTGGAGCCCTATTAGGGTTCCAAGGAGTTAGGGGTTCCTAGTAAAATCAACTTACTTGAACACTTGGTCGGACGCATGGGCCCTGGAGTACTTCATATGCGCTTGATAAGTGGCCCAATGCGAGAATATCTTGTTGCAGTCGACACATTCGATACGATTTTTATTCTCGTGCCTCTGTATGTGGTACTTTAGTTGGATAATTCGCACCATTTTGTGGCAGATGGGACATTCTTCTCTGGGCAATGGGCCTTCGTGTAGTCTGGAATATGGAATAACATGTTAATTTTGAATTTGTATAATTGCATGTTAATACCAAGTATGTATGTATAATAAACTGCTCATTTTGAGTTTGTTAAGTAGCTTGTAAATATTGATTTTGTATAATAACATAATCATTTTGAGTTTGTATAATATTGTTAAGGACCGTGGTTCATGCCAGACTATGACCTGAAAAGGTTCCAAATAGACTGCCACTACATCGCGGTCGCCTTCAGTGGACTGTATTTTGACGATGTTGAGTCGAAGAATGAAACACTTGGATGGGTGGACTTGATTGACGTCAGTGAGGCATTGGATGTACTTGGCTCAGCACTCGGCTCGCTGGCAGCGGCTCAGCAATGTCCAATATTTTCCTAACAAATGGTCCCTACTTTTATAGTCTTTTGTAGTGCTGGCCCGCGATCCAAATCACCTCACCTCCGCATTTCCATTTATTTACAGAACTCATGTTATACATATTAATCACATAGCATATATGTACATTGGTAGCAATAAGAGTTGCACGACGATAGGTACTTACATCTGTACCGTGCGACGTCGGGCTACTGAATGACGGGCGGATTTACCCCTCAGACTTATATATGGGCCCTGCCTCCCGCGAGCTACTATATAATAAAATGGCACCAGCCGGGGGAGCGCATATTCGCTTCTTACGGCGTGGGAGGCAGTCGCGGGGTGTAATTAAACTTACATACTAGTATACAAAGTCGTATTTCCTATTTATACGAAGTTATGTTAGATTCTGAGTAATGCATTTACGTAATTATATTTGCAATTATGCTTTTCAGGGAATGTACTTTCTTTATTAAATTTGGCTCTAACATACTTAATTACTCAGAAAACTAACTCCTAACAGTAGTAAGCTATTTATCTTAGCTTAATATCAAAGTAATTACATAATTACGTTTTTAATTTACGTAAACCTAACATTTTCACAATTTATTCATTATATTCACGCTTACTAATCTACATGTCACTGGCACATGTGTCTATAGTCTATTTGTGTCGTGCACAAATATCATTACCTAAACAGCTGGCGATTGTGGATGTTTATACAGTAATATACAGTTTCGAGAAAAAATTACATGAAAAAAAATTATATTTACCTGAGATGTGTTGTCAACGTGGTTTTGTTAACAAATCTTTTTTTACAATGGTCACACTGCAAACCCTCCCTATGATACCTGTCGACATGGTTCTTCCGAGCGCGAGAGTTCCTAAAACAATCAAATAAAGTAGTACATCTTTATTCATTTCCATATAATATTTGTAACGGGTGTTAGGAAAACGCTCCCGAAAACGAAAACAGGCAATAGTATTGACGGTAACACAAAAATTTTGAGTGAATTTTTGATTTGTTCTCATTGATCGGGATAATTTTTTTATTTAATAGTTATTTGTACAAGTGAGCAATGTTATTTTTTGCTGCGAGTGCCGGCTTTAAATCAAGAACTACCGAAGTAAGCTAAAACTGAATCACGAGAGTAGCGACCGCGCGCTAAACCCACCGCCTGCTGCCGCGTGCTCCCTCAGTTTTCCTCACGCTAAAAACTCGCAGCCATATGCGATTTTGTTACGACTTTAACGCAGCGAAGGCAGAATGACGACTCTGTGGCTGGTGGTAGTGCGTTCGACTGCTCACCAGAGGTCGCAGGTTCGATTCCCGCTCAGTGCAAAAATGTATATTTGCGCTGGTCTGGGTGTTTCTATGTATAATATGTATTCATTTACAAAAAAAAAAGTATATAAGTATGTTTATCCGCATTCTAGAACCCATATGACAATCTCTGCTTAGTTTGGGTCTAGATGGCGTTGTGTACCTTGTCCTAGAATATTTATTTATTTATTTATAATTATCGCGATTTGAACATCGAAAAAAAATCGCTTAATTTTGTTTTGTCTTCAGTACTATCGCCTGTCTTCGTTCCCTAACACCTAGTATGTAAATTTACTGTCTCAAGACTAAAATTACACGTATATTAGTATACTAGCTGTTGCCCGCGGCTTCGCCCGCGTAGAATTCTGTTCCCGTTCCCGCAACCCATGGGAACCTATTCACGGGATAAAAAGTAGCCTATGTGTTATTCCGGACTAAAATTGATCCCTGTGCCAAATTTCAGCCTGATCCGTTCAACCATTTTTGCGTGTAAGAGTAACAAAGGATGTTTGTTACTCTTTCACGCAAAAACGCTTCCCATGGGTTGCGGGAACGGGAACAGAATTCTACGAGGGAATTCATCCATACTTACAAACTTTCGCGTTTATAATATTAGTAGAATCTAGACATCAGAATAAGGTATATGAAATTTGAGTGCCTCTTATGTCAAATATGATGGACTTTTATATAACCGTTCATCCCTTATATAGGAGGGAAATTTTGAAAAATGCCGTCTGAACATTTAACAATCATTTTTTCCCAGAAGCAAGTATGGTACCCTGCTTTAGATTTGGAACGTCGGAAAGAAGAATGACAGTCCGGCTAAGATTGGTATGCTGCGGTTTTGTAAATCGTTCTGTTTATCCGTAATGTATAAACTCCTATACGGCTGAAAATACAATTTTGTGTGTAAGAAAACTTACTTAAAGAACATATCACACTCTAGACACTGATATCCTTCGATGGTGGTCTTTGAGAGCAGTTTCCTGAGATCCCCAGGCTTCGCAGCTATTGGCTGAGGTACTTTTTCCTTTTTCTTTCTATTCTGAAGAAGAAAGACGTATAGATTAGATATTTGCCTAGAGCTTGTCCGTAAGAAACTTACAGCCGAGGTCTGTAGACCTAGAAACTGTTTATGATATAGCAGAAAGAAGTTAAGAAAGGTTTTATCCATATATGGGGTGGAAAACCTGTATGTAGCCCACCCGCTCCTGATGCATTAGCAGCGCACTTCCTCTCATTCACGCAGCCACTCTTTGCACAGACTCTGTGAGAGTCTGTGCAAAGAGTGGCTGCTTGAGGCTGTACTCCACGTGCACTAGCGGCCAGTGACTCACCTTGTGAGTGGGCCCCACGTCGCCGATGTTGAACACGGCGCTGGGCAGCGCGCGCGCCAGGTGCCGCTTGACGTGCTGCTGCACCAGCTTGAGGCTGTACTCCACGTGCGCGCACAGCTTGCACGAGTAGCGCAGGTAGTGCAAGTCCGTGTGCGCGGATAGCTTGCTCTCGTTCACATAGCAGTAGCACACCTTGCACGCCACCTGGCCCGGCTTCTACAAATTACAAGTTGGAGATGTATTCCACAAGGTTCTTCGATAAAATGTTTACAGTTCAAGTTGTTCGCTTGTGGAATGCGTTTAACGAATACAATAGTGGAAAAGATATAGTGAGAAATATTGGATACTGAAAGTGTGGTGTCACCATATATATATTCAGCGCCATCTAGATCCTGCATCACGTAATGAATGTTCTGACGCTACTTTGTTTAGAAATCTAATCTAATTGTAGTCCCTTTGCATTGTAGGAACATCACAGCCCATTCCTTTACGTAAGTCTGTTTAAACTAGCTAGCGAGATGAACTTTAGCCTAATCCCTCTCAACCCATACCTTTTTTTTTTTCTTTTTTTTTCGTGCGGAAATCCCTTCGGATACCCCCCCCGCCGGTCAGCGGGGGCGGTTATGTCAGGCTTGAACCGACTAAAACCGCACGCCGTCTCGGGTCTACAGACGCGGGGGTGTAAGGTTGCCCATAGAGCATATCCCTCGCACCCCGACTGACCCTGGGCCATCTCCACTTGCGAGATGGCCCCCTCGGATTTGGGAACCACGGTGTCCCCGTCTTGCCCCGGTTTAGGGGAGAGGCGCTAGTCGCCCCACCGTCCCGGCCTGCTTCTGCTGGGGTGACAGGTGGCCTCACCTCTCACCCCCAGGCCTGCGCTCATGGAGGACGGAGGTCGTTAAGCGACCTCCGACGCCTGAGTCACCTGCGACGCGCGGCGAGCATGTTGCGGGCTCGGCGGGCTCGGCGGGCCGGGAGAGTTCTAAATCTCTCCCGGGCGCGCTCCGCCATCTCCTTCGCGAGCATTACATGCTCGCAGAAGGAGGTGACGGCGGCCCACGCACTCGCGTCTCAACCCATACCTTATAGTTTAAAAGAATCAAATACTGGTATTTTCCATGGGCTCGACTATTTCGCGTAATGTCCTCTTCAGAGACCGGACGTAACCACAGACCATATACAGAGAGGTGTTGTTATCAGATTTCCCTATGAAAGAACGCGTGACACTTTGCGGGGGTGAGGGTGTGGTGAAGAGGGGTTACATCCCGCCCACTTCTTTATTATTCATCTACCGGTCAATAGCAGAACTACTCACTTCATTCTATGTCGATATTACTACGTAGTATAACTATCTCACACTAGATGTCACTAAATGTAACAAGGACATACTCAAATATAGAAGTGTCACCATCTAGCATCGAGTAGAATTATACTTGGAGACACTGAGGCTGAGAGCTGTGCACAGGACGAGGCCAGGAAGGCCACGCCTACTGTGATGACGACAGTGTAGGCCTGCCTCTTCTCTGCATTTGCTGTAGTTACGCCCGTGCTCTGAGGGCATAACCCGAAATATTCAAGCCCCTCCGGGCCAAGGAAGACACCAGTATAAACTACTGGGTATAGGTATTATGTATGAAAAGGATTAGGCTAAAGTCTCGCTAGGGATTTTAAACTGACTTGCTCTCTAAGGCACGAGGGGAGTTACTATTAATAGATTCTTTTAGCGTACCGCTCTATGAGCAGCTTCAAAATGGTCTTCCACTTGTTGTTGTGTATAGAATCCAATGACACATAACTCGCATTTGTACGCCGAGCCAGCGTACTGCACTTTGCTTTTAGCCACTTCTCTGAAACAATACGTCAGTGAATATAATTATAGCCACCTATAGATAAAGTCGGCTTGGACCCCAGAAGACCTTAGGCTCAATAGAGGAAATCACTAGAAACCAAAATTTTCCCAGCCTCTATACTCCGCACGCTGAATGATGATCCCTATGACGTTTCAACTGACAGTTGTATTAGTTATGCGAAACAATTTCGATAAAATACTGTTTTTTCAGGCAAATGTCATGTCATTCAGCCAGATCATTCAACATAATAAGCAATATTTATTTATTTTGAAAAAAAGACTACGCGCATTGATGGACATAAAACACTAGATAAAAAAGTAACAGCCTTATTATATTTTATTTTACTATGCTTTAATTTTTATTCAAATTGCATAATTTAAAGAATTTAAAATTCTTTTTGAATTGAATTTTAAAGAATTCATAATTAGCTGGCAATTATGGATTACATGGAAAAGTATTTAAAAGGAGGCCATAGACCTACCGTATTTTTTTAATTCAGTCATGTCATGTCTTGTCAGTCTGTTTTCTCTTCTTGTCACACCGCATCACATCGCGTCATACGAGTGCTCTAACGCCTTGTATGCGCCACGTCTTTCTTTGTTAGCTGAGTTTTGTTTCTGTTTTCGCTGTTTTGTGTTATTTGTTGATTTTCTGTTACCTGTTTGTTGATTTTCGGTTTTGCAAAATGCCGAAAAGACAGCGGAAAACTGTTCTCAACAGTGAAGTTCGCGAGTTTGTAGTTCGTTTGCGAGACTATTTTGCTCGTGAACAACAAAATGGTTCCGGACCCTTGTTACCGCTTGACAATGTTCGCGATCGTGTAGCCGATGCTCTAGGAATCGGAAAGGCTACTGTTTCTCGAATAACAAAGGAAAAATTTGGGGAGTCATCCATGGAGGACAATAAACTATTAACACCAAAGAAGAAAAAGAAAAGGTTATGTCATATAACAGAACCTGATGATTTTGATTTAGATGCTATACGCAATCATATTTATGGTATTACTACCTACGAGGTGAACTACCGACCTGCCAGAAATTATTATCTTCATTAAAAGCTGCAGAACTCTTCAAAGGCGGTGCTACTTCTCTTAGAATTGTTTTGAAAAAATGTGGATTCCGCTATAAAAAATGTGACAAGAGAAAAATATTAATGGAGCGTACTGACATAGCTTTACTACGATGCGATTATCTTCGCAAAATCAAACAAATTGATAACTGGGAGAAGGTAGTATACCTTGATGAGACATGGCTGAACGCCAATCATACTGTAGGTAAGGCATGGACGGATGACACAGCCAAATCCAGCACAAAAACTCCTGAAGGAAAGGGCCAGCGCTTAATCATTTGCCACGCTGGCACAGCTACAGGTTTTGTGCCGAATTGCCTGTGGGCTTTTAAGTCAGTGAAAACAACGGAGTACCACGAGGAAATGAATTTCGAAAACTTTAAGACATGGTTTATAAAACTATTAGAAAATTTGAATGAGCCTCACTATATTTTAATGGACAATGCTTCATATCACTCAGTTCAAATTAACAAACCCCCCAGCAGCAATAACAAAAAAGCTGAAATTATAGAGTGGTTACAACGCAATGGTGTGGAAACTGACAGCCAGATGTTAAAAAAAGAGTTGGTTAGACTGTTGAACTTTCACAAACAACAGACGCACCCATCATATTTTTTGGATGAATTGGCCAAATCAAATGGACACACACGGTAATTCGGTTACCGCCCTATCACTGCCAATATAATGCAATCGAGTTGATATGGGCGCAGATCAAAGGTATCTATATTTTTTATTTATATAATATTATGTATATGCATATATTTCTAAAAATAATTACTAAATGTACAAATATTTTCAGGTCATGCAGCTAGGCATAACACAACTCCGCCATTCACGGCAAATAAAATGATGGTTTTATTGGAAGAAGCTTGCGCTCAAGTGACAGCTGACGATTGGCGAAAAGTGGTCGAAAGAACGAAGAAAATTTGCTTACAAGACTGGGATCGAGATGTACAATACGACAATATCATTGACCAACCGTTAATAATAAACGTCACGGATAGCTGCAGTTCAGACTCAGATTTTGAAGATCCGATTGACCCTGTATCAGATTCAGATTGATATAAATAAAATACAAACTCAAAGCATTTGTTTTATTTTTCCAACAAATTATCGATATTTTGTTTATCGATGTGTCCCTTCTTAGTCGATAACAGCTTGACGACGTAACTTTTGCAGCACGTACCATGTACATTTGCATTGAGTTTTTTTCTATTATTTCCGAACATTACGTAATAATTTCTTAATATGCATTTTTATAATTTACAATTGTACACAATTATGATTTTTTCGACTTTTTAATGGACCTCTAAAGGATTTGATGTGATAGGACGTCAGTACAAGGTTAAGCGCTAACGAACTGTCATAGGGATCATCATTCAGCGTGCGGATTATAACACTTTCTTTTCCTAGCTTAATATGTCATTCGAGTCTCTCGAGATATCTTAAGTACTGCAAGCTATATAGAAGCCGAGAACCGCTCAACGCTAGGTCATGCTGAATCTCAAGCGCAGCAGTAACATACCTTGAAGCCAACATGTCTGCGTCGCTCATGTACTCGGTTACAAAGGTTGCTTTTGGTTCATCTTTATCTTTCTTTTCCTGGCAAATTAGTACGGTTTCCAGTTTCGGAGTTTGGAGAGGCCTTAAAAAGAAACAAAAATAAATTATTGAAATAGAATAAAATGAAAATGCAATGTGCACGAATGAGAATAATGCATATTTCACAGCTATCTGGTTTCATGCGGGAACCTGTTTCGCACGAATAATATGGATCGAATTTCGTGCAGTTAAAATGAAGCGAATTTCGTGCAAACAATTGAAAAAATACATAGGATTTGCACGAAACGCGGGCGCCCGTATGCGAGACACGCATGATGCAGCGGACTGCCTAAATAAACTAGTTAATTGGACGCTTATTCCGTTCCCCTTATCTCCCACGCGATGGAACCAAGACCCCCACGGTGAATCCATGGAAAGTTAAGTCTTCTCTTCATTTAAACTGAACCCCAGCTCGAAACAACATCTATACATACATACATATACTCACGTCTTTCTCCCTCTGCGGTAGAAAGAAGAAAACATGCGCCAGAGTATCGTCCGTAGATGTGTGGCGCGAAGATATTAATAGAATGGTGTTTATGAATAAGATCCACTTACTCTATCGTGAGATGCGGCATATCTGTCGTATTCATTGTTTCAGAGGAAGAGACAAGGGCATCCGCTCCAACCACAATGTGTGACATCACTCCAGTCACAGGGTTTTTTAACACTATTTCGGGCACTGAAATATTTCAATATAACACTGATGTAAAATAGTGTAATTTGATTTACAAAAAGGTTACCTGGAAAAGGAAGGTAGTTCCATACTCCTAGCCTTACCTCAATCTAGTTGGGGTCGGCTTTTAGTGTAACTATGAAACGGCCGAACTTCAATATATCCGTGAAGCGACTGCCATCTGACCTCACCATCAACACACTGGTGATATCGAAATTCTGTATTCAAACCTCGTTGTCGGACTTTTTAAGAACCCTACGCGTAGCGATTGCTCGTATGACATATATAGGGTTCCAACTACGCGTAGCGAATGCTCATATGACATATATATGATAGATATTCGTATGACACCCATGACCGAATAGGATGCACAAGGTTTACTGGTGGTAGAAATTTGATGACACAAATTTGTCACAAAATTCGGCCGGGTAGGTACCACCGTGCACGATTGCGAAAAACCCTCCATAGTAATCCAATTTCGGTTTGATTGCGTTCAGGGGTCAGCAAGTGCATAGCCGGGCAGGGGGATTGTGTTCGCAGCACTAGTGGGACCGATGGGTGTCACGCCGTGCTGCGACGACAATCCTCTTTTGATGAGGCCGTCAAGCTGAGTGCCACCATTGTTAACATGGTACGTTACCTTCAGCTTACCATCAGGTGAGGTGAAGTCAAATTGACGTGTCCTAAATATAAAAATAGGGGTTTCCCAACCCATCCTAAAGCTGACCTGGCTAGTCTTGCTTACTTACGCGGTTACCACTTATGCTTCGACAACTCTTGTTAGCATGCTCTCCGACGCACAGAGAGTCCGATGTCCTATGAACATCGGTGGTATTCATTACGGGTAGTTGGAGCCCTTGAAAAGCCTGATCTGTTCTAACTAAAGAGGTATTAAAGGTCAGATGGTTAGTCACTTCACGGAAAATAACGAAGTTTGGGCATTTCGTAGTTAGGCTGAAACCGAACCCCAACTGAGTTGGGCAACGGCTCAGAGAATGATGATGAGTTCAGTGAAAATAATAAGCGCATATTATAAAAATAAGAAAAAGACTGTCTTGCCTTCCAAGATATTATCATCAATATCTAAACTTATGTTGTCTCGAACAACCTGGGCCACATCGTAATGTTCATTTTTAATGCATTCAGCTGTACTAATAGTTATATACTGCTGTTCTTCTGGAGCACTTGAGAAATCAAAATATATCTTATCGTACTCTGTCTTTGTCTCCATCTCTAGGGCAGAAAGAGACTGTGACATGTATGTGTGGTCCATCGTCTGAAAATGAAAAATAAAAAACTCAAAGTGCTACTTGTGATGACTGGTTGCTGATTTTTGTGGTGTTAAATCTAACTCACATTTATGTTTGAGTGGACTATAAGCAAGTCAGATCAATGGAGGATGGACAATGGACTCCAACAAGACCCTTGTGGTAAAGCCAAACTGAATGATCAAATTGATGAAACGCTTTAATGACAGTAGAGGAAACTTGTGAAGTGAGTACAGACAGAAGTGCAAGGGCTGTTGTTTCTGCCTACCATCGCGGGAAAAATGTGTGGGTATGTTGTTTATAGTCACAGTACATACCTCTTGTGATCTACTGAGAGCCAGTACTCTCAAGTGTTCCTGAGCGCTCTGCACTTGCCACTTAAACTTAAAGAACCGCTTCATCAAAGCCAAGCACTCCCAGCACACAAGGTGCTCCATTTCCTGCATAGTGTCTCCAAACTGAAATGTTTAATCTGTGGTTAGACTTGTCGAAAAGTTTTAAGTAGACTATCACAACATGATCGGTCTCTCAGTGATTGAGCTGCACATGTGGCCCCACAAACTTTTCTGGAATGGCAGTTGCTGTAAAATTTCAAGTTCATTGCACCAACGATTCATGCTCCACATTGTTGTAAAAGTTTACTATTATTTAAATTAAAGTTTACCGGGTACTATTATATGAAAGGTGGAAGTTTGAGAGGATGGGCAGATGTTTCTTACTCTTTCACACAAAACTGCTGAACGAATTTAAATGAAATCTGGCACAGATGTATATTATAGTCTGGAATAGCATATAGGCTAGTTTTTAACCCAGGAATAGGTTCTGGTGGGTGGCGGGAACGGGTTCTGTGGTGATAGCTACATTATGTAAATATATTTTTATTAATTTTTTACAAGTTGTAATCTATACTAATATTATAAAGCTGAGAGTATGTTTGTTTTTATTTTTATATTCATTCCTTTGTTTGGTTGAATGCTAATCTCAGTAACTACTGGATCATAATAGAAAAATTTAATTAGTGTTGTATACCCCATCTATCACGGAAGGCTATAGGCCTATATATCTTCACGCTACTATTCAGGGGAGCGGAGCAGTCATTAAATACGTCAACAAATAAATAATTTTCCATACATTATTGTAAAACTAATAAATTACAGGCATGTATGTAGGTATGGGTTAAAGAGGTGTCATGGGGAATCAAAGTATGTCACGGGCGGAGCCGCGGGGGACAGCTAGCAATTATATGTATTTATACCTACGGTGTATAAAAAATATATTTAAAATATAATACACTGAATTTCTAGCAAGATTATTTTTAGAAATTCCTGAAATATATAATCGTACTTCATTCTTTACTACATAATCTAAATCTCTTGCCACATTTACGTAATTCAACTTTATAAAGTTTCATAGTAAAAGTTGTAAAGTGTATTAAACTCACCCTATCACCCGCGAAATCGTACATCAGTAATTTGAATATTTGATTTACTTGTGTCATACTATTGAGTAGAAATAAGTGCCTATCTGCACTCAAACAAGTACTACACATAGTTCCATATCCAGTGTCAACGTCTTGCTCCATCGTATCAGACACAAAACTATCCAATAAAGCAATAACTTATTCAAAACAAATAAATTGTTATGATTAATTTTCGTATCACAACAAAAAGTAATACTCCCATGTAAAATAGACGAAAATTGATGAAGAACGTTTCACTGCACTGCGACACCACAAAATGGCTTCTTTACCAAGTGTTGCAAACTTAAAATTTATAAATGCAGTATTTTCGGTTAATTTTTTTAAATTAGAATGTAGTACGTAATTACATACATACATATACTCACGCCTTGTACCCTGCGGGGTAGGCAGAGACAACAGCCCGCCATCTGCTTCTGTCCTTACATACTTCACGAGCTTCCTTCACTGTCATTAAACGTTTAATGCAAGCCCGCCGGTTTCGAATGCTTTTGACCTACCCTTTTTTCAATACCTCATACCTCATTAATGTGATCAATGTATGTTCTGCGAGGTCAACCCCAGCTTGCCTGCCCACTTACATCTGCCTTATATACTTGGTGTAACATTCGCTCAGTACTCTTTCGTTCCAATTGCCCAAACCACCTTAGCATAACCTTTTCAATTCTTGTAACAACATTATCTTTCAGGTCACACCATTCTTGTATATTAATGATGTAAAATAATATATTCTGGATTATTTTATAATATACTTGGGTTATTTTTTTTCTAAATTACAAAGTATTTGTGTTGTGTGAGTGTTCAGCAGCGCAGCCAACTGCTCCAGCTCCTAACAGTTCATCTGTTCGTGCCATGTTCGATTCACAGACTACGAGATGGTTCGATTCAACCTCTTTGCATTTGACTTGATGAAAACTTTTTCATACAGAGACTGTTCTCCTTAGTAACACTTCGGGACGTAAGCGTAACATAGACTATATAAAGGGGTATTCACACTATCCAAATTTAAACCGGTATAAATATATAATCGATTATTTACAATCGAATTTAGGAATATATCCGGCACTATCTTACATATGGGGGTGATTTGTTTTGTTTTTTTATTGTGTATACCGATAATTTTAACCATTGCCACAAATTAATTGTATTTATAGCACTAAACTCATAATTTTACACCTATAAAAAAGACCGCAGTTTTAAAATGAATTTAAGGCAGTAGGAACCAAAGTGAACAGCTTTTTCATTGATTGTTTATAAATAAACCCAGGTGAAAGTGTTGAAAATTATGAAAAATTCTCTAAATTAGAATTTATTGAAATTTATGAGATACAGTGCAGTCAACATGGACGTGAAAGAAGAAAACGAATTTAAAGAACTGTTGTGCCATGCATGTTTGTGCGTAGGCAGATGTGTCTATCAGATTACAGATGAAAATCTAATAAAATATTATCTTGATGCATTAGACGAGATCGATGTGAGTGAATAACAAATTGTATTTATCTTTATTTAATGTTTTTATTTTATAATCTAGTAAAATGTTCCGTGCAAATAACACGAAAGCATGCAATCGGTTTGACTCTGGGATCAGGAAGTAGCTAATTATTTTTGCTTAACATTAACAACGGTTTCCTATGTTGTGACACATGATAATTTGCCGTTGTAGTTCACGATGATCGTGCTATAATATCCATTACAATCTAAAATAGCCCAGGAGCCTACCCCAAGAGCCTACACCTGAGCGTTGACCGTCAATCTGCAGTTGTCGACTTCTCGCGCTCTATTTTCTAATCTTAGCTAACTAACAATTATTTTTTAACTTTTATTTGAGTCTTTTATTAAATCATCCTTTTTAGATTTTATTTGGTTTCCCAGCTGGGTGAATCAACACGGTCTCCGAATGTCACAGTCTGTTGGGAATGTAAAGCTGTTCTTCAGAAATCTGTAGCTTTCAGAGAACAAGCTAAAGACTGCTACAGAATACTGTTGGCATATACCAATGAGGTAAGGGTTCAAAATTTAAGAGCAATAAAAATATTTGCACACTTTCTAACTTTCTCCACCCTCTTTGCTACTGCTTGCATATGTACAGTCTTCATCGGTAATTAGCTTAATAAATTCCAGATTACTGACCACCTTATCTCTAAATCTTTATACTTTATATAAATAATAATTCATCAATTATTTAACTCAAAGATGATGATGATTGATCTATTAAATTTATCTATGGAGTCTAAACGGTACAGATTCTAACAATTCCTCGTGGTGTGTCTTCCACCTATTACGTAAAATTATAATTACTTACTAGTCAAATCTCCACAGAACCTCGACGAGTGCCTCCTAACCGACGTCTCCCGTCCACCGCACCTACAGTTCCAGAGGTTGGACTCTGTCAACATTAACCCATCACAAATCGAGATCAATATACCTGTTGGGCCAATAAAGCTTAATGATATAAAAGAGGAGATAGATGATTGTGCATCTATCAAAAATGAGTTAAGTGACGATGGTGTTCATATCGATAATGATGTAACGGACCGTTTGGAGTGTGTTAAAGGTAAATTACTTCAAGTTTCAAGCTTTTATATATATATATTAACGGGAATTCGAATCCTGGGCATTTCACTAACCTAACAGAAACAATTTAGCTTAGCTGGACGGGTTAAGCGGGAATACATTATTCCTGTTACGACATTCCTAAAAAAAATTACTGTGGCTTTCAATTCCGAGCCACCGGCTTTGCTTACTTCTATTGGTGGAATTTATATAACTTTAATGGGACCGTCTGCCATCTGACCTCCCAGCCTCGACAGGAAAACCTGCGCCAAACTCTCCCACCCTCTTTCCTACTGCTTGCATATGTAAAGTCGCCATCAGTATTAGCTTAACACATGCCAAGTTACTGACCACTTACATGAGTCTTAAACTTTACATGAGTCAACAAAAATTGAAAAATTTCCTCTGTAGATTATAAAAATCACATCAATGATTTGTTGATTTTGTTACAACGATCGTCGATATCTCGGAAACTACTGATCGAATCTTCTAGAAATTAAAACGCATTGTTAATGTCGAAGTACTCTATCGATCCGTTTAGAAAAATCCAGAAAAGTCAATACAAAATCACACGCCCTTTTGTCTACCTATACCAACTTTACCTACAAATCGCGATAAAAAGGGCATTCACCTCTATCGTCGGCACGACTGTGTAGGTACTTATTTTCTCGAACGCCCCAGTAAATACCTACTATTCTCGAACGCCCTAGTACCTTCCGGAATATTCTACCCCGCTTATTAAGAGCTATAAAAGGACGCCCGGCTATCGACACGAGGCAGTTAATTTTCGAAAGTGAAAGCGAACACATCTTACCGAAGTGAATCAAGAGAGTTATACCTGCGACTTAAGGAACTACTGTGGACTACTGTGAACTGCTGAGCGACTGGAACTGTTGAAGAGTACTGTGTGTGCTAGTTATTTAGTTGTCTAGTTTGTGGTGAGCGAATAAACCTCTTTGTTGTGTAAACGGCATTTAATTTGTACCCCGCGCACGTAACAACTGGTGTCAGAAGTGGGATGCCGTTATTACCACGTGAAGACGAAGGGCGTACTCCACGGACCAGACGTCAAGTAGAAATGGATGCTGCACGTCAACGGAGCCTTAAAGAGGAAGGGCGTCAGGCCGATCCTGCTATCTCATCGGTAACTACGGGAGCACCAGATGGAACCTCGTCAGATACCAACATGATGACGCTGTTGGCTTCTATGTAGCAGATGATGCAGGCCTCTATGCAAGAAATGCAGGCCAATCAAGAGGCTAGTCGACAGACGATGCAGGCCTCCATGCAAGAGATGATACAGGTCAACCAAGAGGCTAGTCGGCAGATGTTACAGGCCTCCATGCAAGAGATGCAGGTCAACCAAGAGGCTAGTCGAAAGACGATGCAGGCCTCCATACAAGAGATGCAGGCCAAACAAGAGGCTAGTCAACAGATGATGCAGGCCAACCAGGAAGCTGTCATGGGTAAAATCGATGCAGGCATCCATGCACTGGGAGATAAAGTGAAGAACCTTGAAGACAGCCTGCAAATGCTGAGTAAGGAAGTGGCTTTGAAGACAGGAACCATCGACGACCGCTTTCAAGAGCTTGAAAAAGAGATCGTCAGGCTAAAAACCTGTGGACCTGTTTCCGTGACCATTGACGACCGCTTGCAAGAACTGGAAAAAGAGATCGTCAGACTAAAAACCTGCGGACCTGTTGCCGCGACCTCACCCTCATCAGCGAAGTTCGACCTACCACACTTCGATGGAACCTCCTCGTGGACAGCCTTCAAGTACCAATTTGAGATATTGGTAAAAACTAAAGCCTGGAGCAACGAGGAGTCTTTTATGGCCTTGACACTTGCATTACGAGGAGATGCCTTAGTAATACTGGAAAACCTGCCACCTGAAGGAAGGACACTGGAGTCTCTGATGGAAGCGTTAGACACACGCTACGGTGACAAGCACCTGGAAAATGTCTACCGAGCGCAGCTACGCGAGAGAAAACAAAAAGCTGGTGAAAGCCTCCAGGAATGGGCTGTAGAGGTTGAAAGGCTCGTTCGTCGGGCCTACTCATCGACACCCGTGATGATCGAGACCACCCTACTGGGAGGCCTTCCTAAACGGTATACGGGACGCAGAAGTGAAAACTAGTGTACAGTTGCGTCACCACCAGACCTTAAAAGAAGCACTGGCTTATGCCCTTGAGGTGGAAACCGTACGGCAGAATGCCGGGATAAGTAAGGTCAGGGAGATCAAGGAGGTAGTTGAGGAGGAGAGGAAGCCACGGTATGTCCCAACGTGTTATTCCTGTAGAGGAAGGGGCCATATCCAGTCAGAGTGTCCTTCGAGGAAACGGAGGAGGGTCACGGACTCCGGGACCCAGGTCGATCAAGATGTTCCGTTAAACTAAATGTCGCCAGGGCCGCGGGGCGGGCGCTGGCTGGTCGACATGAGGCCCCAACCATCACAATAACTCAAGTTGTCAATGGAAATAGTCTGATCATCGAGGCCATCTTAGACAATCAACCTTGCAGTTTAACAGTGGATACCGGAGCTTCACGTACAGTTGTAAGGCCGGAATTGCTGAAACGCACCATAAGGTGGGAAAAACGATCTCCGAGGTGCCAGCTTCAGACAGCTACTGGCCAGCCAGTGACCGTCCTCGGTGAAACAGATGTGGAGGTAAGAATTGGCGACCAAATATACCACCAGTCAGTTTTAATTGCTAATATTACTGATGATTGCATTTTGGGACTGGATTTCTTGACGAATCACCGATGTGTCTTGGATATACCTAGAGGAGTGCTGAGATTTCCTGATCAGGAAGTTTGTTTACAAGGATCGCACCCGTGTACTCTTTACTGTTTAACGGATACGACGTTAGCTCCTAAATCGGAAACATTAGTCAGAGTGAGGTTTCCTGCGAAGACTGAACAAAGAAGATGTCTTATTGTGGAAGATACCGGCAGTCATGAAAACTTAATAACAGCGAGAACCTTACTGATGCCGAACGGAATCGCTAGGGTGAGAATCCTCAACCTCAGTGACGAAATAGTTCTCCTGAAGAAGAATAGTGTGGTTGGAAAATGTGAAGAAGTAAAGTACCTGAGACGGCTGAACAGCACTACGACTAAACAAGGCGGTACACAAATCTCCGAAGATCGCATCCAGCAACTTCTCGAGAATTCAAAGGAAAACTTATCGGCATCAGAATTCCATCAAGCCAGAGACCTCTTGCTACGATTTAGAGACATCTTTGCAACCGGAAATGACTGTGGAAGGACTGGGCTCGTGAAACGCCGGATTGACACAGGTGACTCCACGCCTATAAAACAAAGACCTCGACGTTTACCATGGGCAAGAGAAGAGGAGGTAGCAGTTATGATTAAAGACATGGCCGATAACAAGGTGATTGAACCTTCAACGAGTCCATGGTCATCACCTGTGGTACTAGTGAAAAAGAAGGATGGCAGTACAAGGTTTTGTGTGGATTACCGAATGTTGAATAATGTCACGAAGAAAGACAGTTATCCTTTGCCTAGGATCGACGATACCCTGGACATGCTTAGTGGTATGAAATGGTTTTCAACCATCGATTTAAAAAGTGGCTATTGGCAGGTGGAGATCAGTCCAGACGATAAAGAGAAGACAGCCTTTAGTACAGGAATTGGAAACGGTTTATGGCATTTTAATGTCATGCCATTTGGTTTATGTAATGCACCAGCCACGTTTGAACACCTCATGGAAAGAGTAATGGTGGGTCTACTTGGAGACGTCTGTCTGGTTTACCTGGACGATGTTATAGTTATGGGACGCAGCTTCAAAGAAAACCTGAAGAACCTGGAAAAAGTTTTTACTCGGATTCGTGAGGCTAACCTTAAACTGAGTCCAAAGAAGTGCGCTCTATTTAAAAAGGAGGTCAGCTATCTTGGACATGTGATCTCAACGGAAGGAGTTAAAACCGACCCCGAGAAGATTAAAGCTGTTCAAGAATGGCCTGTTCCAAAGAACAAAACGGAGGTTCGTGCGTTTCTGGGACTATGCGCGTATTACAGACGCTTCATTAAGCATTTCTCGGATATTGCAAAACCACTACACCGACTGACGGAAGATAAACGAGACTTCGTTTGGGACCTGGATTGCGAGCAAGCTTTTAGTACGCTTAAACAACGATTGTGCGAAGCCCCTATATTGGGTTATCCTACTAGGGAAGGTAGATTCATTGTGGACACGGACGCTAGTAACAGCGGAATAGGTGGAGTGTTGTCACAAGTGCAGGGAGATCGCCATGTTGTAATAGCATACTTCAGTAAATCGCTATCTAAACCGGAAAGGAATTACTGTGTTACTCGTCGTGAACTTCTCGCTGTGGTGAAGTCTTTACAGCATTTTAACAAGTATCTTATAGGACGAGAGTTTACACTAAGGACAGATCATGCTGCGCTACAGTGGTTGCTGCAATTCAAGAACCCAGAAGGCCAAGTAGCAAGATGGATCGAGCAACTACAGGAATTTCCCTTTGTGATAGAACACCGAAGTGGAAAAGGGCACGGCAATGCTGATGCTTTGTCACGAAGGCCGTGTGTCGAAGATTGCAAGCATTGTCAAAGAAACGAAGCCCGAGAAGAGATTAAAGTCATAAGGGTGAATGGACTTGACGACGAATGGACTGGAAGCAGTATGAAGAAGGCGCAAGAGGATGATGATGATCTGAAACCTATACTGCACTGGAAACAGCTTGGCAGCAAACCCCAATGGAGTGACGTATCTGCTTACAGTTCGACGACCAAAAGCTATTGGGCCCAGTGGGACAGCTTAGCACTGGTAGACGATGTCCTGTATAGGAAATGGGAGTCTAACGATGGTAAGGAAGTAACCATGCAAGTAGTGGTACCAAGAAGCAAGGTGGCCCCACTCTTACGGCACATCCACGATGGTGTTTCTGGCGGGCATCTCGGAGTCAAGAAAACCCTGGTTAAAGTGCGACAGCGGTTTTACTGGCTTCGTTGTCGGGAAGATGTCGAGGATTGGTGCCGTAAATGCACTGCATGTGCTTCGGTTAAAGGACCGCAGACAAGAAGCAAAGGAAAATTGAAGCTGTACAACGTTGGGGCACCGTGGGAACGTATCGCCATTGATGTTGCTGGACCTTTTCCAACGACTGATGAGGGTAACAAATACATCATAGTAGTGCAAGACTACTTCACTAAGTGGCCGGAAGTATTTGCGACACCCAACCAGGAAGCAGTCACTGTAGCCAAGAAACTAGTTCAGGAAGTGGTCAGTCGATATGGCGCACCTATGGAGATCCACTCCGACCAAGGACGGAACTTCGAGTCTGCTCTGTTTCAAGAGATGTGCAAACTCCTTGGTATAAACAAGACCCGTACGACTCCAGCGCACCCACAGTCAGACGGAATGGTCGAGAGGTTTAACCAGACGTTGGAAAATCACTTGGCTAAAGTTGTCGACGAACACCAAAAAGATTGGGACCAGTACATCCCACTGTTCCTGATGTCCTATCGATCTGCGGTGCATGACAGTACGGGACACACTCCAGCTAAAGTAAATTTTGGTCGAGAGATAAGGCTACCAGTGGATGCAATAACCGGCACGCCACCCGAAAGTCCTAAGCCCGTAACGGACTACGTGAGTGAACTTCAAAACCGGCTGGACGAGGTGCACAGAATGGTACGGGAAAACAATTTGAAGACAGGTATAAGGATGAAAACCCGGTACGATAGAAATGCAAACACCAACGGTTTTGAAGAAGGAACACTGGTATGGTTTCACAACCCGCTACGCAGAAAATCTCCAAAACTTCAAGCTCGCTGGGAAGGACCCTATACGGTTGTCACAAGAATCAATGACATCACCTACCGCATTAAGAAGGGTCTTAGGGGAAAACCAAAGGTAGTCCATGTGGATAGGTTGACGCGATATCATGGAACAAATGATGCTCGGGACGAGCATGATTAAGAGGGGGGTAATGTTACAACGATCGTCGATATCTCGGAAACTACTGATCGAATCTTCTAGAAATTAAAACGCATTGTTAATGTCGAAGTACTCTATCGATCCGTTTAGAAAAATCCAGAAAAGTCAATACAAAATCACACGCCCTTTTGTCTACCTATACCAACTTTACCTACAAATCGCGATAAAAAGGGCATTCACCTCTATCGTCGGCACGACTGTGTAGGTACTTATTTTCTCGAACGCCCCAGTAAATACCTACTATTCTCGAACGCCCTAGTACCTTCCGGAATATTCTACCCCGCTTATTAAGAGCTATAAAAGGACGCCCGGCTATCGACACGAGGCAGTTAATTTTCGAAAGTGAAAGCGAACACATCTTACCGAAGTGAATCAAGAGAGTTATACCTGCGACTTAAGGAACTACTGTGGACTACTGTGAACTGCTGAGCGACTGGAACTGTTGAAGAGTACTGTGTGTGCTAGTTATTTAGTTGTCTAGTTTGTGGTGAGCGAATAAACCTCTTTGTTGTGTAAACGGCATTTAATTTGTACCCCGCGCACGTAACAATTTATTTTAATGATATTTAAAAATGATCATTTGTAAGTTTATAGGTGAGATTTACTAGACCCTCAATTTACTTTTCGATTCGATGGCCCAACTTAAGTAGCATCTTGTTGATATTTGTAGATAAAACCTCTAAAGATTTAAAAGAAGACTGCCTATCCGACACCTTTGGCAATGACCACTTCTCAGACACACAAGACAATGATGATGAACAAGTGAAAGCAGAACTAGAAACTGTCATATGCTCTACGGAAAGAGATGAGAAGGACATAAGAAAAAAAGTAAAACATAAAGCTAAGATGAGTAAGAAGACTGTCAAGCAGGAGGAGAAAAAAGTATTTTTTTTTATTAGTTTCAACTCACCATCAATCTTAGGGTTGTTTCCTGTTGCATCCCAATCTTTCACATTGGGACACCGGTCTGCTAGTAAGCGGACCTGGAGCTAAGCGGAGCAGAAGGAGTACCTTCTGCTCCTGTTGGCTTGATACGGCTTTTACTACTATCTCCGGGCCCCAAGCAAACTTCAGCTGCAAGTCAGCACATCTGCTGTTTGACAGATAGCAGAGAGATAGAGATAGACAGAGAGCGAGGCTCTGGTGCAAGCTTACCTATTCGGTTTGGGTATAAGTCGAATAAGCCAAATCAAATGAGGAGAAGGAGTAAGCAGACCCAAGGCTCCGAGTTGAAAGCTTCAGATGCAACCGGGAGCAACACTAACATGATGATGACGATGATTTAATTATTACTAGTATTACGTAACAATGGTTTAGAATTTAAAATCTCTATTTCAGATAAAAAGTTCAAAACTGGACAAAAAAGTGTTGACCATAGAGTTATCCTACGATGAGATGTTGGAGGAGAGGACGAAAGAAAAAGAAAGGGAGTCATATTTGAAGGCAGAGTATAAATGTGAGACGTGCATCATCGGGTTTAATTATAAAAAAAGTTATCAAGCTCATTTAAATAACAAACATGCACCGGTAAGATCCTACTAGTGTTATAAACTAGTTCTGCCCACTACTTCATCTGCATGGACTTAGATTAGGGATATAATTTTTGTTGTGTGGAACCCTAATATTTTTCTAAGATACAAACAGCCTAATGAGCTATCTGCGGTAAAAAGCCTGTTGAATTCGGTCCAGCTCTTTTGGAGATTACCCGGAGCAAACAGACAGACAGACAAAATATTTGAAAATTGTTGTTTTTGTAGAATATACTGCTTCCGGGCTGTTTGGCCGTGGTCCATCGGAAACTTGTGTTCCAGACGTTTCGTCGATCACTGCGGTCGACATCTTCAGTGGTACACGTCAGGTCGCCGTCGAGTGCGGAGAACCTTCCTCGGCGGCAAACTCGGTGCGACTGATGTAAAGGCCCGAGTCACTGGCGTATTTATAGGTGCAATGGGAGGGGCTAAACAACGTGATCGCTCCTGATTGGTTGAGAGCGGCGCAACCGATGCGCTCGATACCGATTGGTTGAGGCTAAGCAAGGGGGATACCGGGGATGGTGGCGGCTTCGTCATGTTTGAATTGTGATGACGCGCGGCTCTCAGTGCTGGATACCAATCTTTTTGGAGATGAAAACCTTCATTTTTTCTATTGAAATTATTGGGATGCTTGAATATTTCGATGGCTTCTCGACATAGCCGTGGGAAGCATCGTGAAGTGGTGGCTAGAACCTTCGTGTTCTGAAATTTGATAGTATGATTACCATCCTCCTGGGTGTGTTCCGCAACCGCTGACTTGTCGAAGTGGCCGAGGCGGCAATTTCGTTCATGTTCTGAAAGGCGGGTCTTGACGCTTCTTTGAGTAGTGCCCACGTATACCGAGCCACACGAGCAGGGGATTCGGTAAACTCCAGCCGAAGATAGTGGGTCACGAGGGTCCTTGACTGAACGGTGAAGATTACGTAACTGCGTCGTGGGCTTGAAAATAGGCTTAATGTTGTAAGCTTCTAGCAGTCTCCCGATACGATCCGTTGTACCATAAATGTATGGCAAAAAGGCCTTCCCTAGAGGGGCAGGTTTCTCCTCATCCTGGTTCGTAAGAGAAGATTTCCTCGGATGAAGAGCTCTTCGTATCTCCCGGGCAGAGAATCCATTGGCTTGGAAGGCCGAGTCCAGGTGGCGTAACTCGTTTTTAAGGTGTTGGGGCTCATAGATGCTCTTAGCTCGGTGGACCAGGGTCTTGGTGGACCACTGAAGATGTCGACCGCAGTGATCAACGAAACGTCTGGAACACAAGTTTCCGATGGACCACGGCCAAACAGCCCGGAAGCACTATATTCTACATGCAACGCCGGCCGTGAAAGCCTTAAGATTTATAATTGTTGTTTTGTTTTGAAAATTATCAGTATCATGCATATACTCATATGCATTTGTTAAAAGTTGCTGTTATTTTTAAATTACAAACAGACACTTCAATTTTATTTATTTATTTATCATAACCAGTAAATAAGTTTGTTGCAAGTTGATTTTTGTCTTGTAAAAAATAATGTAAAATTTAAATGAAACTTTGATTTATTTTTAGGAATTAGGAGAATATATCTGTCCAATATGTAAAGTGATAATATCTTCAGTGGACTCTTTCACGTCACATTATAAAAGGCATATGCGAAGGTATGTTACTAAAGATAAATAATACAATGGTACAATAAAAGATTTCGGTGTATGGGGCCAAATTCTTCGGCACCCTTACCAACCCCACACCGGCAAGAAGGTCCACCGGGTGTTTAGACTAGTCCATCTTCATTTCGCTAGTGACGCTTAAAGCGGCACTCCATACGCATAGTGTCGTAACTGCATTTGACCAGCTGCTGCAAAGTTGGTCAAAGCATTTACGATACTATACGTAGAGGAGCTTTCGATACGTAACTAGTGAAATAAAACTAAAAAGAAAATGTCTCCCTAATTCCATGTAGTTTGATAATGGAACTAGTGAAAAAAAATGGTTTTTGATAACGTTTTTAAAGTTGTTCGAATGAAGTTACGACACTGTACGTAGAGAGCGTAGAAATATCCGCTTTTTTATTTTTCAGATATGAATGTTTGATATGTCACAAGCGCACCACCGACTATAAAGTGATGGAACAGCACTATTATGCGACTCACGAAATATCTTTGAAGGAGTATACTTGCGAGATATGTGGGAAAGTGTCCAAGTAAGTCATGAATTATAATAATTAAACTAACATATAAAAATCTCGTGTTTTTTCTATATTTGATAGGTATGGTAATAGGTTTAAACTTTGCTTTAACTAAAGGCCAGTGAGTACAAAAATAAAAAAGTAAAAAAAATGTGAAATATTTTCTTCCTACTTACAGTTCAGTGGACACCCATCGTTATCACAAAGACACGCATAAAGCGAGAGTACAATGCTCCGAATGTGATAAGAGCTTTAGACATAGAGCTGGACTGATGAACCATAGACTGTGAGTACATCATCATTCACCTACACACATATATACACTCTCACACAATCACGAAAACACCATCACACTCGGACACACACACAAACCGGCACTCACTGTGCTACTTTTTTGATTTCAGCGCGGTGCATGAGTTCCACAATGCATTTCCTTGCACGGTTTGTGACAAGGTGTTCAGATGGAAAACTAGCTTGAAAAGACATATACAGACGCACGAAGCCAAGGTATTTAACGAATTCCATACATTCGCAGACTGCAAAAAAGCCATAAATAAAGTTTTGTTTTATCTGCATATACTACATGTCCGTTTCTATGTTCCCTCGTACCTAAATCTGTTAACTGAATCATACATTTTGGCGTCAAATATCTATCATTTTAATATATTCGGTGTCATTTACGTACGTCAGATTCGTCTATATGCACAGTGCCTTTTCTGCTGCCGAGTTTTTTTTATTTTATTTTACCGATCGATGGCTTAACGTGCTCTCAAAGGCACGGAGAGGTCTCAATTTGTTATGAACGGTCACCCAACCCAAGACTGACCCGGTATTGCAATTCCCGACGGCAAAAAAGGCCCGAGCCTCTCAGTGTCAGGTAGATGATGACGATTTATGTATGTTTCAGAACAAGCCAAGCACGCCTGCCGCGCCATTTTGTTCAACTTGCAACATCAGTTTCTCTTCTATATGCTCGTACCAGCGGCATATGAAGAACAGTCTCAAGCATGTGTCACAAGACCAGCTCAAGTCAGTGCTTTCATCTGTACTTAACTAACATAAACATAATGTTTAATAATTAATTTAAAAAAATTATCATTATTATATATTCTGCGGGCAGATGCTGGATGCGGCAAGCTGAAGACAGGGCGTTATGGCGCTCATTAGGGGAGACCTATGTCCAGCAGTGGACTAGAATAGGTTGATGATGATGATGATGATTATATATTCATGAATTAATTTAAAATAGGTAGTGGCTTGAACAATATTGTGTATTTTTTAATCGTCATCATCCCACTCTCCCTCCCCCCACCGCACATATCTGCCCATAGAGCATATCCCTCGCACCCCGACTGACCATACCTTTTGTTTTTTTTTTTTCGTGCGGAAATCCCTTCGGATACCCCCCCGCCGGCTAGCGAGGGTGGTTATGTCGGGCTTGAACCGACTAAAACCGCACGCCGTCTCGGGTCTCAAGACGCCGGGGTGTAAGGTTACCCATAGAGCATATCCCTCGCACCCCGACTGACCCTGGGCCATCTCCGGTTTCGAGATGGCCCCCATACTTGCTCTCCACTGTGCCATCTGCTAATCAGAGGGAGACGTGGAAAGCTTCCGAACAGCCCTCAACAGGGCCGTCCTCGCCTCGGTCGGAGTTGGCCGTAGGCGGCAGCGTCTCTCCCGCCCTAGGAGAGAGGCGCTGCTGTCTCGTTGCCCAGGGTGCACCGCGTGGAGGTCCCCAACCAAGCACCCCCGACTGACCATACCTTTTTTTTTTTTTTTTTTTTTATCGTGCGGAAATCCCTTCGGATACCCCCCCGCCGGCCAGCGGGGGCGGTTATGTCGGGCTTGCACCGACTAAAACCGCACGCCGTCTCGGGTCATCAGACGCCGGGGTGTAAGGTTACCCATAGAGCATATCCCTCGCACCCCGGCTGACCCTGGGCCATCTCACCACTAACAGCATCGCTCATCCTGTCTCCTCTGAAAGCAGAGGAGTACGGAGAGCGATGTGTTCCCGCCACGTTGGGTATTGGCCGACGATCAATGCCAACCCTATGAAGGGGTGAAGGGGAAGCCATTGACCGCCGCCCAGGGTGTACCGGCCGCTCCGATTCCGTTCCCCCCGGACTGCAGCGGGATCGGAATCGGAGCGACACTCGAGGAGGTTACCCAACACACACCCCCGACTGACCATACCTAACCGAAATTACGCTACGCTAAATTGCTTGTGTTAGGTAGGAGTGGGTTCACGTCGGTAGTGTAATGGCCAGGATTCGGACCCGGGACCTATCGATTGTAAAGTCCGATTCCTTAACCACTAAGCTACCGACACTTCAGTTAAATTGACAGACCAAACATGAAAACAAAAATGTTATTCAATATACCCAGGTTCATCTGCGACCACTGCAAGCGTCGCTTCTCGGACAAGACGAAGTTACGCGACCACATCGAAGAGAAGCATCTCAACAGGACGTACCAGTGTCACATATGTTCTAAGGTAAGGGCCGCATTATAAGGAGCAGTGATTACCTACCTAATGGGGCAGACGGACTGCATGTCAACTGCACTCCGACTGCAAGATAGCAGTTCCACCACTTTCCACTTTCCAGTGTAACTGCGAAGCGGCTGAATTGCGATATTTGCTGTGAAGCGCCTGCCATCTGATGACCTCCACAAACCATTCGCGATATCAAGGTTCTGGAGTTAGACCAGAGGGCTAATTGTCGTCATAAAAAGATATTCAAAATTCAATCTCATGTCAATCTCCCAAATGTCAAAATTGGTGTTCTCGTACCAAAATTTTGTTGAAAATATTGAATATTTTGTTACGAGAAAACCTTTTCCTATCACCCATATGAAATTAGAGTGCCTCTTACGTCAAAAATTACGGCTCTTTGTATAGGTAACCGTTCGTCAGGAAGACGACGCGACGTTTCGGAGATCGACTTGAGATTGAGACTGAATTTTAAACACTTCCAGTCCAGAATTGCAAATTCTCAAAATGTCAAGCTGTTTCAAAATGTCATAAAATTTGTACATTATAATTTTGAGTTGACATTGTGGGAACTTGACATTCTGGAAACTTGAAATTTTGAAACAGCTTGACATTTTGGGAATTTGACATTCTGGACTGGAACGTTTTAAACATCTTTTTATTACGAGAATTGGCCCCCTGTTGTCGGACTTCTAGTGTTACATTGAATTCTTTGGACTAACCTAATAAGAATTTATATCTGCTGATACGGATCCGAATACGGATATTTGGTTTCAAGATCCGCGGATACGCATACGGATCTCAATCGGTGTCCGTATGCATGATCTAGAAACGATAGTTGACGCCCCTTAACGCTTCACGTGACAGGACATGTTACGACTTGCATAGCGCGGTTCTTTCTATATTTGATTTTAAATAATTGAAATGGAATTTAATACTATTTCATTGCTACCTAATCCTACTATAGTTATTTATGCAACTGTGGTATAATGAGGGGTATTAAAACATGAATGTGGGTTTATCACACGAAGCGAAGCTGAGTGTGATAATAGTATCACATAAGTGTTTTAATACCTAATTATACAGTTGCATACAAGACTTTATCTACACCCATGATAAACTAATACTACATCTTCAGAGAATGATGTACTGCCCTTTGATATTTTCCAATTCATGAAATCTTGGTACGCCTTTTCATACTGTTTTCTAGATTTTTCCGGTAGTAATTTGTTAGAATTGTCCTTTGCTGCATTCGAAATGTCTGGAGGTGTGTTATCAAAACTTAAATCGCTCATTTTCGTAAGTAAACAAAACAATTTGCAAAAATAATAGCAAAGAAAAATAGCGGGAATTCGAATTCGAACGAATAAGCTTTAATTTTTTTTTACGGCGCGCCGCCGCCGCTATGGTGGTGCAATGCAACGCGCGTGAATGACAGTTCTTTTTTTGAAACTCATACAGATTCCACGCATCGAGCGGTAAGAATTTGGCTGTCTGATGAGTAACCCTTTGCGTGGAAGACATTGAAAAAGCGAAAGGAGTGTTATTATGAAATTTCATACAACATTATAACACCCGTTCGGATGATATTATGGTTATTAGGACATTGGATGTATTAATGTTGGCAATAAGCTAACTGTTTCAGAATCTTTTATAGAGGATTTAAAGCATGGGTGTAGATAAATATTATAAACGCGAAATTTTGTGAGTATGGGAGATCCGATTCTCAGCACTCCATGGATTCACCGTGCGGTCGCCGGGTCCATAGCGTGGTACAGAGAGGAACACCATGACGGCGACTGGGACTTGCGACCCAGATGTAGGTTTAGCGTGGCCACCTTGTGATGCATCAGCGCTCATCTCCACCGTCAGTAGTGTCCCCCCCCCTACCTATCCAAATTTGGTAAGATCCTAACAATGCCGCTTTTGATATACGTTTTAATAAAGAGCTTATTGAAGCTCTTGGCAATCCGAGGTCTTTAAGTAAGTTGTACAGGGATTTAGCTGGAATTCCCCTTGCTCCTACTTCTACGGCATAGAGTTTAACCACGTAGCCGTTTTTGGTTAACTCGTTTGTCAAATCAAAGTATTTGTTTGTCTTTATAGCGTGGTCTTTAGGTATATTAGTTTCCCACGGTACTGTGAGTTCTACAAGCACTGCACGCTTATGCGATCGTGAAAAAAGGAATATGTCGGGTCTGGATGATGAGGCACAGATATCCTCCGGTATCCTATAGTGCTTCTCATACGTGTCTACGAGTATTGTCCAGTCAACGGCAGCTATCAAAATTGAATATGGCTTTTGAGGTGATTTCTTTGAACAGCCTTCCTTTACAAACGCAATGTCATTTCTTTGGTTTGTTTGGTTTGTGGTTTGGTACTCTTTCACGGAAAAACTACTGAATTGATTATAATGAAATTTTACAATAATATAGCTAATACCTACATCAAAATAACACATAGGCTACAATTTATAAAGATATTGTGTGAATTGTCCAAAATATGACGATAAGCGTCAAGTAAGTAGGAAAAAATCTACCATCTGCGAGCTATTCTGGCGTGCGCTGCCAAAATCGCTAGAGTAACACATCTGTAATGTAATGCATGATGGAAATGTTTATCCTATCCTACTAATATTATAAACGCGATAGTTTGTGAGTATGTATGTTTGTTGCTCTTTCACGCAAAAACGGCGAACGGATCTGGCTGAAATTTGGTACAGGGATAGACTATACTCCGGAATAACACATAGGCTACTTTTCATCCCAGGAATAGGTTTCCATGGGTAGCGGGAACGGGATCAGAATTCCACGCGAGCGTAGCAGCGAGCAACTGCTAGTCACCTATATATAGGATTCCACCTATTTATTGAAAATTAATAAGGTAAAAGATCCGTCAAAAAAGTAACGGATCTTTTTTTTTCACTAAACGTCATAAGTGTTAGTATAAACCCCTTTGTATGTGTTCTGTTTGTACCTTGCAGCCGTCTAAAAACCGCGTGGGACTGGACCAACACATTCGCAACGTTCACAAGGGCAGGCCCAAGAACAAAATGTGCCACCACTGTGGCAGGGGATTTCCCGTAAGTCTTTTTTTTTTTTACGTGCGGAAATCCCTTCGGATACCCCCCGCCGGCCAGCGGGGGCGGTTGTGTCGTGCATCGACTAACACCGCACGGTGTCCTGGCCAAGTGTCCATTGCCGGGCACCCTGGGAAGCCCTCGAAAGGATAACCCCAGGGTTACCGGCGGACCTTGGCCGCCAGCGCGGCCTCGCCTGGTGGGGTCGGGTCTTATCCCGCGTCGGTGGGCAGGCGTGTGTAGGACACACACGACACGCCTCCGCCACGGCCTGCTTCTGTAAGGACGGCGAGTCGGCCAACTGCCGTCCTCAGGCTTCGATCATGGAGGTCGGAGTTCCCGTAAGTCTTATTTTTTTTTTTATAATTCTTATGTCACCAAAATCTGTGCTTATATTATAAAGATGAAAGATTTGATTATTTGTTTACATTGAATAGGCTCTGCAACTACTGGACCGATTTCAAAACTTGTTTCACATTTAGAATGCTACATTATCCCTGAGTAACATAGGCTACATTTATACCCGATATTCCCACGGGATCAGGACTTACGAAGGTGAAACCGCGCTGCGATGCTAGTTACTTATATTCCCCTTAAGCTTGGCTAAATTGCTTGCGTGAAGAGTGGGTTCACATCTGTAGTGTAAATATAATAAATAAATATAAATATATTGTTTGTTGTTTGTTAGGACAGAGTACACAACTAACTAAACAGAGCTTGTCAAATGGGTTCTAGAATGCGGATAAACATACTTAAATACTTTCTTTTTGTAAATAAATACACATTACACATGGAAACACCCAAACCAATGCAAATATACATATTTGCACTGAGCGGGAATTGAACCCACGACCTCTGGCTTAGCAGTCGTATGCACTACCGCTATGCCACAGAGGCCGTCAATGTAACGGCCAGGATGCAAAACCGGGATCTTCGATCATAAAGCCGACTACTTTACCACTAAGCGACGACTTGTATGACTTTTATGGGAGCGACTGCTGTCTGACCTCCTAACCCTGAGAGGAGAGACTGCGCCAGAGCCTCGTCCGTCAATCAGCAAGTGCACCGGCTAGCAAGATGGCCCAGGGTCGGTCGGGGTGAGAGGGATATGCTCTATGGGCAACCATACACCCCGGCGTCTGAAGACCCGAGATGGCGTGCGGTTTTAGTCGGTTCAAGCCCGACATAACCGCCCCCGCTGTCTGGCGTCCGAAGGGATTTCCGCACGAAAAAAAAAGAAACAGGATGCCCCGGCTCTAAAGGTTTTCGTGGGGCCCCATATACCGATTTGTCCGATACATGTCAGTAATTCATTAGTTCTTGAATAATGTATGGAACTTTGCCCGATTGGTTCATATTATTGATTCCTGCTCCGCTCTCCTAGATAGTAGCTTGATGATATACAGCCTATAACCTTTCTTGATAAATGGGCTATCCACCAAAAAAGTATTTTTTCAATTTTATATTTTTATTTTTTGAATTTCAATTTTAATCAGTAATTCCTGAGATTAGCGCGTTCAACACGCTACTACCCAGGAGAGCGGAGCAGTAACCTTAAATATCAACAAATCCGGGCAAATTCGCCTACATTATTGTAGAACTAATATTTTACGGACGTTTTTGGGATAAATGGGTGCCGCGGGGGCGAAGTAAGTCACGGGCGAAGCCGCGGGGGATAGCTAGTATTAGTATAGATTTGAAAACGAATTTACGTATAAAGTTGTTGTCTATTGTCCACAGACTAAAATGCAGCTGGAGTCACACATAAGGTCGCACACTGGCGAGAGGCCGTTCATCTGCGAGTTCTGCCCCACCACCTTCTCGCAGCAGAGCAACCTGTACAAACACAACCGGCAGGTCAGTACCCAGGGGCACAGAATGTCTAAAACAGTACAGGGGGCCTGCCCCACCAAGAACTTCGGGAGCCAAGCTTGCCTCACCTGCAAGCCGGTAAACCTGGTGATTAGCGAACGAGGCTCTGAGGTAGGCTTTAGGGGTTTAGAAGGTTAGAAGGCAGTGGCTCCCGTAAAAGTCAAATCGAAAGAAGGGGGTAAGCAGACCAAAGGTTCAGAGGTGGAGTCGCCCCTTTTTTAAGTGGGACCGAAAACATAGTTGGTGAAATGTAGTGTTACTAGGAATTCAGTGCAGGGTGCGACTGAAATAAATTGAGCTGAGCGAGCAGGACTCTTACTTGAAAATAAGACATCTTACTACGGTCGCACGCTTAGCTAAGGCCGCGCGCTCGCGAAACTGTTTTTCGGTGATTATTCCTCAATGGTACATCGGACATGAACCATCTCGCCTCAAAACACTCCTCAGTGTCCACACTATCACCGTGGTAAATTTGGTCAAGATCGCGCGAGTGGTTACGTTACGGAGGAGTTCAACCACCAACAAACGGCTATGCCGCGTATAAGAGCTTCGCTCGTTCAGCTCAACAAAAAAAATATACTACTGCCTAACCCTTTAGGGATATATATATGTGAGTCTCTCTCTTCTGCGTCCGGCTGCCACACCTGGTTGCACTCCAAGCTCACACTTGGAGCCTGCAGTTGAAATAATCTAAGAAGTCCATTTTGACAGTTGTCGTTCAGCGTTAGGTGCCTAATAACCGATTGCAGCAGATTTGCCTCCGCCAAACCCCACCGGCTCTTCTGCATTCTCCTTGGCAGTATTTTACCGCCTGTACCATGGCGAGTGTTCTGATGAGCTCTTCCAATTAGTTCCACCCTTTCCCAGTGGCGTAGCTACCTTGGGTGGCACCCGGTGCGGAAGTTGGCGGTGTCACCCCATCGAAAGTAAAAGCAATAAATTTTCTAATATTTATCACTACTTTTTATTACCTATCACTATAGAATAATACACGTTTAACAATTCACGCCAACCAAACACAACATACTTCACGAAACAAATGAGAAATTTTGCAACTGAGACGTCAAAGATCGCGAGTATGGGACGGGGAATCCCCCACGACAGCGTCAGGCTCTTTTGCGGGAATCCCGAATTATACATAGAGCTGAGCTAGTGCTAGTGGAGGAATCCCCGAAAAAGAAATTTTTGTGCTAGCGATTTTTTTGTTTGTACATTGTTCTTAGAGTTGAGAGACCGGGTGGGTGTCACCCCGAAAAAGGTGACACTCGGTGCGGCCCGCCCCCGCCGCCCCCCTTTGCTACGCCACGGCCCTTTCCTTTCCTATACAGGACAACACGTACAAGGCTGAGGTACCACCCACTCACCGTGCAAACAATCCATCAAGAACCAAGTGGTTCAGCACCTCTTTTCTATGCCGCACCATCAAGACTTGGAATTGTTTACCAGCACACGTGTTTCCTTCTTCCTACAGTCCCGGGTCCTTTAAGCGGGGCGTGAAAAAGCATCTGATGCAGCCGTCAAGCTGAGAGCGACCATCGTAACATTATCGGTGACTGTAGTGGTGACCCTCATTCCTGAGACTCTGCCGTTAGTTTACCATCAGGCGAGGTAAAGTCATATTGAGGTGACCATTTAATAAAAAAAACGACGGGTTGCACTCCGGGAGTGCTGGCAGAAGTGAAAACTTGAATATTAACGTTGTGCAACGAATTGCTTTAATTATCAGTATAAAAGTACTATCATTTATGTAGTAATAGATGCACTTTGTTTAATTTTCATTTTATATCAATAGATTTATGGCACAAAATAGAATAAATATTACAAAAAGTTATATGATGACAAAAAGTGTTTCTTGGGCCTCGGTCGGAATCGATCTCCGTATTGACGAAGTCAACGACCACTCTGTGCACGACACAAATAGACTATAGACACATGTGCCAGTGACACGTAGATTAAGTAAGCGTGAATATAACGAATAAATTATGAAAATGTTAGATTTACGTAAATTAAAACGTAATTATGTAATAACTTTGATATTAAGCTAAGATAAATAGCTTACTACTGTTAGGAGTTAGTTTTCTGAGTAATTGAGTATGTTAGAGCCAAATTTAATAAAGAAAGTACATTCCCCGAAAAGCATAATTGCAAATATAATTACGTAAATGCATTACTCAGAATCTAACATAACTTCGTATAAATAGGAAATACGACTTTGTATATTAGTATGTAAGTTTAATTACACCCCGCGACTGCCTCCCACACCGTAAGAAGCGAATATGCGCTCCCCCGGCTGGTGCCATTTTATTATATAGTAGCTCGCGGGAGGCAGGGCCCATATATAAGTCTGAGGGGTCAATCCGCCCGTCATTCAGTAGCCCGACGTCGCACGGTACAGATGTAAGTACCTATCGTCGTGCAACTCTTATTGCTACCAATGTACATATATGCTATGTGATTAATATGTAAAACATGAGTTCTATAAATAAATGGAAATGCGGAGGTGAGGTAATTTGGATCGCGGGCCAGCACTACAAAAGACTATAAAAGCAGGGACCATTTGTTAGGAAAATATTGGGCATTGGGCAACAAGTAGACAACAAGAGTCTCTCAAGGAACAAGGAAGCTCAACAGGAAGTAGTAGATCAAGAGTAGTGCTGGGCCAAGTACATCCGATGCCTCACTGACGTCAATGAAGTCCACCCATCCAAGTGTTTCATTCTTCGACTCAACATCCATCAAATACAGTCCACTGAAGGCGACCGCGAAGTAGTGGCAGTCTATTTGGAACCTTATCAGGTCATAGTCTGTTACGAACCACGGTCCTTAACACACTCATTAGACGAACGCGCCGCCAAGGTTGTTAAGTACAGTGTAAAATTAGCGCTTGTATATTTGCCTGCAAACGTCTTACGAATTTTCGATCAGGTCACGTGTCCTGACGCGAGTTTAACCTTTTTTACCCATTACAAAAAAAGTGCACAACGCCGCTAAAGAAACTTTCACTTCAAAAAAAGTCGGAAGTTGTGAGTCTCTCTCTTCGGCATTCGGGTACCAATCCTCGTTGCATTCAAAGCTTGCACTTGGAGCCTAGGCTCCGCTCTTACAACTCCACTATTTGGTTTATTTTGACTTTTACGTGAGCGATTGCCTTCTAACCTAACCCAAGATGCGCCAGAGCCTCAATCAGCAGGGTTACCGGCTTGCAGGCGAGGTTGGTTTGGGCACCATAGATCTTGGTACTTCACTACCGTTTCTATATTCAGATATGTAGAATATACTGTTTGGCCGTGGTCCATCGGAAGGTCGGGACGCCGTCGAGTGTCGTCGCCGCTGAGGAAGGTTCTCCTCACTCGACGGTGTCCCGACCTGTGCCACTGAAGATGTCGACCGCAGTGAAACGTCTGGAATACAAGTTTCCGATGGACCACGGCCAAACAGCCCGGAAGCAGTATATTCTACATGCAACGCCGGCCGTGGAAGCCTTAAGATGTATATATTCAGATAACTTTTATATATGCTTTCACAGGTTCATCTAAACATCAAAACGAAGCGCTACCCGATATGCAAGAAGGGGGCAGAAGGTAACCCGGACCAAGTGTCAAAAGTTCCTGTAGACCACAATCAGGCTGCAATCCAGGAGTCCTACAGGCCCATAGTCCTGCAGTATTCTCCTGAGAGAGGATTCGTTATGTAAGCTCCTCGTGGAGCCTAATATCGGATGTTATTAAGAACCGCGATCAAAGCGAACTGAACTACGTCATCACATTTTGACTTTATGAATTTCATTGAGGAAAACGCGAGAACCCGGTTTAGTTGGTTTTAAAATATTATTTACTAGCTTTTGCCCGCGGCTCCGCCCGCGTAGATGTCGGTTATCGCGACAAAACATAGCCTATGTCCTTTCCCAAGGTCTAATCTACCCCTGTACCAAATTTCAGCAAAATCGGTTCAGTGGTTTAGGCGTGAAAGCGTAACAGACAGACAGACAGAGTTACATTCACATTTATAATATTTGTAAGGATTAATTCAATTAAACTTTTAAGCATTTTGTATGCTTACTTTATCTAAAGATTTCGAGAACGTATATAATATATCGGAGAATTTCGAATATCTGGGACGTGTCTAGATAGCTCTGCTAGTCTGAGCATTCCCCCTGTAAGGGACTGGTCGCGGGTTCGAGTCCCGTTCTAGATGCTCTCTTTTTCTGATCTAAATCTTTATATAATTTATTAATTCATTAATTTACATTTGTGTACAATACCAGTGTACCTAGAAGCGCAACGTTAAACACAATGAAGAATGTTAACAAATTTTGATCTTAGCTCTCTATATTCTCTGTCACAAATAAAAAATACAAGTGAAAGAATTACTTGGATACGTCAATTAGTTTCCGATTTATAGAAGTAAACGTGCGACGCGACTCGCACTCGATGCGTGTGATGGTGTGACGTCATCTCAAAACACGCGCTCTCAGCACGGTGTTGTCTTACGTTTCATTAGAAATTTCAGGCCTTACGTACTTTTCCTTAGGCCTAATACTTAGGTAATTATAGGCCTTACGTATTTTATAAACACAAATCAAAATAAAAAATGGTTTAGTACATCTGTTCAACCTACTACATTTACAATAAATCAATGTATGTATTTAGTTAAATTTACTAAGAAGAGGTAGGTACATTCTTTTTTTTTTCGTGCGGAAATCCCGTCGGATACCCCCCGCCGGCCAGCGGGGGCGGTTATGTCGGACTTGAACCGACTAAAACGCACGCCGTCTCGGGTCTACAGACGCCGGGGTGTAAGGTTGCCCATAGAGCATATCCCTCGAACCCCACTCCCACACACATCCTGGAATTGGAAAGGATGAATAGGGAGGCGGGCTTTAGCCCGCGACTGTCCTTGCAGCGGACTCCTCCGGGCCATCTGCTGACCACGACGGATTGCCGGACCAGCAAGTGGCGGCCAAGTGGCCACTTACTTCGCCACAGGAAGTCCAGGAGGCGCTGCGCCGCCGGATCGCGGTGCGGAAGCCAGCCGTACCACCGATGGCCGGTCTAGTGACTAGTGCCGGACCAGAGACGCCGGCACCCGGAACGACAGACCAGGAATCAGCGTCGACTAACTGCTCGATGCTGGAGGCCTCAGTCGTGGAGTTGGCTGGCCTGGCCACGACTGCCACCATGGGAATCACCGAAACGGTGCATAGCAGGTTCTCCAAATTGAACAAGGAGGAGATAGCGGTGATCGGCCATCATGTGGCCATAGCGGGGTCCGTCGTTACCACGTTAATCTCCAGACTGGCGGAGGCGGAGAGGAGGGCGGCCATAGCGGAGGCAAAGATCGAAATTCTGCAGACGGTTGCCCCCGCTACTCCACCAATGCCACAACAGGGGTCGGGTGGAGGCATTTCCTACGCCTAAAAATTGAGGACCCGCAGTCGGGGCCCAGTGGTGGCAGTCTACCCGAAGGTGGGGAGTGCCGCCAAGACATCGGAGGAAACAAAGTCCCTCGTAAAGTCCTCCATAGCCCCCGCCGAACTGGGCATCCAGGTAAGCCGTGTTCGTAGGGTCGGCAACGCCGGCATAGTGGTGCAAACCAGCACCCCCGCGGACCTGGAAAAATTTAAAGCGGCCCTTACTGAGTCGCTAAAGGCCTCGGACCTCAAAGGGAGGTCCCCACTTATTATCATCAGGGATCTAGAGGGTAAGGACCCGGAATGGGACGAGGTTCTTAAAGCGGTCTATGACCAAAATTTCAGGGATGACCCAACATGGACCCTGGAGGCTATGCGAGCACAGAGCCGCCTAGCCTTCAGGAAGAGCAGGCAAGGCTCGGCGTATTCGGCCATTGTTGTGGGTTGCTCGGCACAGCTCAGGAAGGCGCTTGTTAATAAAGGCCGACTGTATGTAGGATGGGAAGCCTGCCGGGTGGAGGACTTCACCACGGCAGTCATCTGCAGGAAGTGCTCACTGTACGGGCACAGCGAGAGGAAGTGCCGTCAGGATAATACCACATGCACTCGGTGCGGCTCGTCAGGGCACCATGCAGGTGACTGCCCAGAAAAACAGGCCAGATGCGCCACCTGCCACAGGTTTGGCCAGAAGGGAGCGGAGGGGCACGCTACTGGAGCGAGGGAGTGCCCGGCTCGAATTTCAGCTGAAAGAAGGATGCTCGAGGCTACTTCTTATTAAAACTGGCTCCACCAATAACAATTACAGTCGGCCAGATAAACTTGGCGGGGGCAAGGCTTGCCACAAACAAGCTACCCATTGCGGTTCAGGACCTGGGTTTGGACGTTGTCCTAGTCCAGGAACAGTATCATGATACAGAGAGCCGCATTTTGTCATGCGGGACCGGTGCAAAAGCTGGGGTGCTCATTGCTCGCGAGTACCTCCCATGCGCCCTCTTACAACACCTGTCCACCACACACTGTACGGTGTGTCATGTACGGAATGACGAAGAGGGAACATATATGGTGTCCGCGTACTTTCAGTACAGCGATGAAATTGATGTCCACTTACAGCACTTGGGCACAGTACTCGACTCCCTAAAAGGGAGGAGAGTTATTGTTGGGGTAGACTCTAACGCTCACTCTCCGATGTGGTACTGCGAACCGCCGCAGTACACTGGACGCGGGCCAGACGTCACGCACCGGCGCGAGTAAATGGAGGCGTTTATCCTGGCCCGGGGTCTTCGGATAGAAAACCAAGAGGGTGAACCGGCGACTTTCCTGACTGCAAATGGGACGTCTAACATCGACCTCACATTAACAACAAGAGGCGAAAGAGGAGATTTGTATACATGCAAGCTTTACTATTACAAACTTTCAACCGATTTGGCATACCTATTAACATTCTTCATTGTTGTTTTGCAAGCATTATAGACCATTAGCTGTTGCCCACGGCTCCGCCCGCGTGAATTTGTGATCCCGTTCCCGCGATCCACAGGAACCAGACCATAATCTATCCCTGTGCCAAATTACATCCAGATCCGTTATCCATTTTTGCGTGAAAGAGTCACAAACATCCATACATCCACACTTCCATGCTTTCGCGTTTATAATATTACTACCTTTTTTTTTTTTTTTTTTTCGTGCGGAAATCCCTTCGGATACCCCCCCGCCGGCCAGCGGGGGCGGTTATGTCGGGCTTGCACCGACTAAAACCGCTCGCCGTCTCGGGTCTTCAGACGCCGGGGTGTAAGGTTACCCATAGAGCATATCCCTCGCACCCCGACTGACCCCGGGCCATCTCACCACTAACAGCATCGCTCATCCTGTCTCCTCTGAAAGCAGAGGAGTACGGAGAGCGATGTGTTCCCGCCACGTTGGGTATTGGCCGACGATCAAAGCCAACCCTATGAAGGGGAAGCCATTGACCGCCGCCCAGGGTGTACCGGCCGCTCCGATTCCGTTCCCCCCGTACTGCAGCGGGATCGGAATCGGAGCGACACTCGAGGAGGTTACCCAACACCCACCCCTATAATATTACTACCTGATGCCTGCGGCTCCGATCGCGCGGATGTAGGTTTCATATCTCCGGTTCTACCTAACCGATTGCAATCAAACATACGGCAGATTTTACTGACTAATAGACCTTTCTAATAGAAAAAACCGCATCAAAACACGTTAAGTTGTTTTTGCGTCCATTGCGAACAAACAGACAAGAATTCCAAACAAAATATTTTAGTGTTCAGAATCGTTCATTTACATAACCCAAGTTATATTTTAAATATCTCCAATGTACAGACACAACTAATTTACAATAGTATAGATTTAGAACGGGAGGCAAAAACTTGATAAATAATTGAATACATAGCGCGCCTTTTTGCAATGTCGTCTGTATGACAGCTACAAAAAGTTAGTGGTCGGTGTGGTCTTTCGCGATACCAATTTATAGGGTTCCGTAGCCAAATGGCAAAAAACGGTACCCCTTATAGATGCGTCATGTCTGTCTGTCTGTCCGTCCGTATGTCACAGCAACTTTTTTCCGAAACTACAAGAACTATGCTGTTGAAATTTGGCAAGTAGATGTATTCTGTGAACCGTATTAAGATTTTCACACATAAATAGAAAAATTTTTTTTGGGGGTTCCCCATACTTAGAACTGAAACTCATAGGTCTTTCTAGGATAGGTCTTTAAAAATGATATTGAGGTTTCTAATTTTTTTTTTTTCTAAACTGTATAGTTTGCGTGAGAGACACTTCCAAAGTGGTAAAATGTGTAACTTCTAACTGTAACTTCTAAAATAAGAGAATGATAAAGCTAAAAAATATATATATGATGTATTTTCGTAGTTCGCAAGAATTACGGTAGATGGCTCCAGCGTCGCCTTAAGACGTATATAATATATCGGAGAATTTCGAATATCTGGGACGTGTCTGTGTGGCTCAGCTGGTCAGAGTGTTCCCCCTTTAAGGGACTGGTCGCGGGTTCAGGTCCCGTCCTAGATGTTCTCTTTTTCCGATCTAAATCTATAGGAAAAGTAAGCATACAAATTGCTTAAAAATTGAATTGAAATATGTATGATGTACATTACGATGTAAATTTCGACTGAAAATTGGTTTGAACAAGATCTAGTAAGTAGTTTTTTTTTAAACGTCATAAATCATAAACCGCAATTTACCTTTCATTCAATCAACTCAAATATAAAAAATTTACTTGCAGCTACGGAACCGTTCATGGGCGAGTCCGACTCGCACTTGACCGGTTTTTTGTTTGTTTCATACAGCCATTATCATTATCAGTCTAGTAGTATAAGTATGAAGCCGTCAAGCCGAGGGCGACCATTGTAGCGTTAACGATATCTGTAATTGGGCTGAGCGAGCCGAAGGCGAGCGAAGCTCTTATACGCGGGATAGCCGCTTACAAACTCGGATACTCCTTTGCAACCACAAATCTGACTGATCAACCAAATTTGGTATGGTCATAACGACAATCTAGGGGCATGTTTTGAGACCATAAAATTAAAAATCGGACATACCATTGAGGAATTATCACCGAAAAACAAATTTACCATTGAAACTAATGGAAAAAGTTCGCGCGGATGCGACCGCGGATGCGGTTGCGCCTATTTCTCGTGAATTAAATGCTCGCTCAGCTCAATTCTCTTGCCATCGGCTAACTGCATCGCATCCCTAGTTATGAGCCTCATTCCTGACACTTTACCTTTAGCTTACCATCAGATGAGGTGAAGTTGTAGTGACGTCACCATTATGGAATATTTAAAATCCACTGCTGTACATACATAGGCGTCTTCCAAAGTTTTCCATAGACAGTGTTGTTGTTATGTAAGTAAGTATAGTTAATGTAATACCTATGTATTGAAGTGTGTGATTTTTTTATATTGTGCAATCAAATTATATAATTGGGATAGAAATATGCTGCTTTTTTATTGTTATAAGTTATTTTGTCCATATTTTCTTGGTTTTTTATTGCGTTTGCGTGAAACTTTCCTTTCCAAAATAACAGTAGCCTAAGTTATGCCTTATGATATCAGCTGTCTTCCAGTGAAAATTCTTTCAGAATCGGCTTAGCCGCTTCAGGGATTAATCGGATCAAACAGACAGAAAAAAAGAGACCAAAATTTTTTAAATTCTTTTTTTTTTGTAAATGTATTCTACATAATAAAATAAATAAATATTATATTCTAGGACATATTAGATCCAAACTAAGCATAGCGTATCATATGGGTTCTAGAATGCGGATAAACATACTTAGATACTTTTTTATGTACATCAATACATATTAGACATAGAAACACCCAGACCAGTGCTAATATACATATTTAAATTTATTATTATCTCATTTTAGATTAATTAAAAAGCTGTTATTTTTATATTACAAATAGACATTTATTTGTATAGATAATATAATAATTTGTATGGAAGCAAAAAGTCAAAAATTCCGACGAATGAATAACCTGAATAAGTTGGTTAAATCCTTAAGAAAATATTATTTAACGACACACCAACACTTACATCAGTTTATTTAAATCACTTAGAACAACCTCTAAGTTACCTGACGACAATATAATATATTATATAATAATATTCTACGGTCTCTTTAGATTCATGTCTCCTTTCCTCCATAAGTCGGTTTTAGTCACATGTTTGTGGTTCATATTTCTTCTCAGCACCGAGTGTTTATGATGCGTATGAACTTCCTCCCCCACACTGCCTGATACGTCTTCAGTGTGTTGAGACCACATAGCAACATCGGCCTCATCGTGTGCCCTAAACGTGCTCTCACCCGTAAAAAAGTCCAATAATAACCTCATATTATTCATTACTTTAACTTTTGAGGTAGCGTTCAACTTGGTATACCGATCAAATATACTAAAATCTAACCATTTCTTTATCAAATGATTCACATTTCTGTTTTTACGTAAATATTTATGTAATTTTCTAGTCAATTTGTAGAATTTTTGAAAATCTTCCTGTGTATAAAAGAAGTTTAACCGTTTAGTCAAACTCCGTAACTCAGGGTTGCCAGATCGTATTAATTTTTTCAACTTCTTTTTTAGTAGTTTTCCATCGGTGTTAGACCAGTGGCGAATAGTTTTTTTAATATATTTTTTTAACATTGGATCTACGAAAATATTATGGAAGGTAGATTTAGGGCTACCCTTGTGTTCATTTACTTGTTTTTCTAATATTCTGGTGACGTTTTGGATACTATTATCTGTTAAATTTAATAGCGTATCACCTAAATCTTTTAAGAAGTGGGATAAAGTGATTATATTATCATTTTCGCCGAAGCTTGGTTGAGGCGGAGGTGGAGTTGGTGGTGGCGGAGGTGGCGTTGAAGGTGGCGGAGGTGGTGTTGTCGGAGGTGTTTCGAGCGAGCGGTAAATCGTATCTATAAATGATTTGATGTTGCTCACGATGCCAGCCCGATTGTCGATGTCCTTAGGTTCGAACTGGAACGAGGTTTCTATAGCTACATTGACTGTGCGGCGGTCTGGGTCTAATTCGGCTGAAACTGTTGAATGATTGATTAGAGAAATACGTAAACCAGCGTAAAATAGAATCATCCACATAGCTATTACCCAGCTGCGCCCAAAGTTGGCACTTTGGAGCCTGAGGCTTTTACGGATGCTACTACCAACTGGCCTCCCAACCATGAGAATCATCTCATGGTTGGGAGGCCAATTGGTATTCGCCGGTGTCAGAGCCTCGTCCGTTGTTTAGCAAGTGCACCGACTTGCAGCTGAGGTTGGTTTAGTCCTCAACGACGTCCATGTGTGCCTGGACGTCGCCCAATCGAGGGTTCCAAAGGCGCTAGGGGGGGTCGCCATAGAAGTATTCTCGCATAGTTTCAGGCCCCCCCGACAAGGCGCAGAGCATGGCGCACCGTGGGGTTTAGTGGGTATGCCCATCCGGCTGGATGGGAGTCCCACACACGGTCTCCGGCTATTGCCCCGTAGCCAGAGGTGCCGTGCGTAACAGCATTCTCCACGTAGATGTTTGTAAGGCCCTGCCAACAATGGAATTTGGGACTCATAATGGATTGTCTCTATTGGGAGGTGGTAAAAAAACAATATTTTTTCACAGGTGGTAAGTAAAAGAGTGATTTGGTAAGTTTTTAATTTTATGAGCTAATAAATTAAGACCATCGTGACTGCGTTGTGTTTGCACTGCAAAAAATCGTCCTAGAGGTTTTAAGAAAAATCGTATACATATAAATGCATAAAATAAAATAATTAGGTACTTACTTATAACAACAGAATACAAAAGCAGGAAAAATTTCATATTTCTTTAAAATCTATAGCGACTCATTCGTGATGATAAATTTTGTACGCACATAAAATATCGTGAAAAATACTTTATTGCATTTTTATATCGCTCTTTGTGAAGTCGGATTTATTGTTTCAATTATGGGAGTAAGTCATAAAATGCGGTACTGCCATGGAATATAAAGTCATGAGGAAGTGCCTTTAAAGGTGCCATTCCAAGACCGACTGCCGACCGCAACCAGGCGGTATAGCCGTCGGTTCCTGCAGTCGACCGTAGCGACACTACTGGTTTATATGTATTTACTAGCTGTTGCCCGCGGCTCCGCCTGCGTAGAATTTTGATCCCGTTCCCGCAACCCATGGGAACCTATTTCCAGGATAAAAAGTAGCCTATGTGTTATTGCGGGTTATAATCTATCCGTGTGCCAAATTTCAGCCAGATCCATTCAGCCGTTTTTGCGTGAAAGAGCAACAGAGATTCATCGGTCTCAGAGTGGCACCTTAAAGCTCGTTAGTATTGAAACTGGTGTTGCTACCCACACACAGTGCAATTATACTGCACCCAGACTTAAGTCACATCAATTGACGCTGCGACAGTCGACCAGGCGACACTGCGTCATCTAGTTCTGCATATAACCACAAAATAACTAACAGCATCTATCTAACTAAGGTGTGTGAGGCTTCGCCCCCTCCACCCGCCCCACTCTCCAGGGGCGAAAAGGGGACACCGTGGTTCCCAAACCGGAGGGCCATCTCGAAATCGGAGATGGCCCTGGGTCAGCTGGGGTGCGAGGGAAATGCCTTATGAGCAACCTTCCAAGCAAGCAAAGCAACACCCCGGCGTCCCATAAGTGCGAATCCGACATCACCACGCCCGCTGGCCGGTGTAGGGGGGGGGGGGAGGTCACTGAGGGAAATCCGCGCAAAAAAAAAGGTTGCCTTGGCCCCTAAGATCTTGATGGATGGTCGCCAGCCTTTAAAATTGCGACTAAAATAAATAATTTGTTCTACTGTAGCTACAACGGGAAAATAAAATATTGAAGTTGTTAGCGCCATCTTCCGTAATAATTTAAAACTACGTACGAACGTTATATTTCAAAAATATCACTAAAGGGTCATTACAGGCGATCAATCATCCCCTCTTCCTATATCCTAACACGCTACTAATCTCCGCTTGACCGCGACCGTGACAAGACGGTGTGTGCGCTGCATTAAGGGTGCAAGGATCGTTTTCTCATCGATTCAAAATAACGTCTCCCTAGGGAGGTCGTGTGAACCGCAATTGACTTTCTACAAAGCTACTGTGATTATTCCGCCCGCGGGTGACGAACTATAGAACAGTGCGATCGTGTGGTCTGTGCCGTGTAACCAGTAGCAGAACACTAGAAGAACGCAGAAGAGAAGGGCGTGAGGAGCCACGTCTACGGGCGGCAGCTGGTACGCGGTTCGTGGTCCCATTTTCCTTTTATTTGAGCGCCTGTTCCTTGACCCGTGTGTAACTTCTCTTCATATATATATTTACCAGCAAACCTCTGAAATACAGTCCACTGAAAAATAATATAAATATAGTTCACAGAGGTAGGAAGTCAAAACCGCATTCCGCTATAACACTTTATGGTCACTTCGAGACGGATTATAATATTCAACTTTATAATTAATCCGTCCATAAAGTACGTACGTAGGTTGTAGTAGGTACATTACATAACTACTACAAATCGCGTTGAAAATCCAGAACGTGGTTCAACAACGCACTAGACTAAATAAATCAAAATATAAAAATTATCGCATTATCTACATGGTGGACCTTCGAATCCTACCCACATATTTAAAATATTAGGATTCGTTGCGTTGTAACTATTCGCCTTATATGAGATTATTATAACGTATTATAATTATTTGGGTACACTACTTGTGGATATTTGTATCTATTCAACTAAATTAATATTGTTTGAATACATTTTTACGATTGCGGACTGCAAGTTGCCTACATAAACGTATTACCTACAGTTATATTTTGTGTGGTTAATTTATTCTATTTATTCTTATAAGTATGGCAGGCGATAAGAAAGAGTGCACTACCTCTTCTAGTCCGCGATTAGTGCTTTTAGAAGCCAAGCGAGCAAATGCTATTTGAACGTATTCAAAATATTTATGATCGAGCAAAAATCGCTCATACTTCCGAATCAATGCGAGAATACTTTCTTAACGCTTGTACAACAGTCGATAACATTCGTACAGGCTTTCATAAGGTATTAGATGATTATAATACAGAGTTATTGACTACTACTCCGGAGGCTACGCCTAACTATCAAGCTTATGCTTCATTTGAAGACTTGTATTGTTTTATTAAGCGCGTAATGTCTCAGTTAACGGAATCCCCGACTGCGCAGTGTAAGGGTAGTGAGTTCGCATACCAAAAGCCTAAGTTACCGCCTATAGAACTAATGTCCTTCGACGGTGACATTCGAAATTGGCCCTTATTTTATGCGAGTTTTAAAACTACTGTACATGACAATAAGTCGCTGACGGACACTGACAGGTTGTACTATTTAATAGGTAAGCTGTCACCCAAGGCACAATCTGCATTCGCCGGGGTTACTCCTAGTGCTGAAAACTACTCTGTCATATTTCAGTCACTCCTCGATAGGTATCAAGATACTCGCGTCCTCGCATCCACTTATTTGGATCAAGCCTTGAATCTTAAATTAAGTGGACCCGCGTCTGTTACGAATTTCCAGCTGTTCGTAGATAAGTTTGTTACCGCTATTAATTCTCTTAAAATTTTAAAACTAGATAATTTATTGGATTTTATTTTATTGCATCTCGCGATAAATAAGTTCGATACAGAAACAATTCGCGCTTTCGAGATGACCCAGCGCGAACATAAAATACCCACATTAGATAGTTTCGTCACATTCATAAAGGATCAGTGTCGAATATTTCGTAATACACAGCCTAGTATGTCTACCAATAGGAGTATTAAAAACTCTAATAGGAGTCAGAGTTCCACTAAAAGTTCTGTTCCTAATCCGCTTTCTTACGTAACTTCGGGTACGGAATCACACAATGAACCTAAAAATAATTGTCACAAGAAGTGTCTATGTGATAATATTTTACATGAACACTTTTATAAATGTCCCGCCTTTAATGATTTAACACCTTCTGATCGTTTTGAGTGTGTTAAAGAAAATAACGCTTGTGTTAACTGTCTTAGTTTGAAACATAAAACAGCAAAGTGTTCATCTAAATTTAAGTGTCGTTCTTGTAATCAAAGTCATCACACTTTACTTCATATGGAGAAAAAACCTCTGGATGTGGTACCTCAGGCCGTCTGTACCAAGGCGACGCCTCCCGCTAACCCTTCCACTAACTCCGAGGTATCGTTGTGTACAACATCCATCGCCGGTGCAGTAGCGCCCGCTCGATGCGTTGCTCGGCGAGATGTAATGGAAAAGCGGCAATGTACGGTTTCAACAACTGTATTACTTGCCACCGCGCAGGTGATAGTATACGATGCTAATAATAGACCGCAGATACTACGTTGTTTACTTGATTCCGCCTCTCAGAGTAATTTCATTACTTTTAATTGTTTTAAGCGTCTTGGACTATGGAGTAACTTTCAAAATTCGAACTTAATAGTTAAAGGAATCGGTGGGACAGAAAAATCTGTTAAGGGTTCAGTAGGTATTAAAATACATTCACGTTTTAACCACGATGTTATTTTTAACTTATCCTCTTTAATTGTGGAGCGTATTACGGAGTCTCTGCCGACCGCTCAGGTAGACATCTCTTTATTTAATCACCTTAAAACGTTACCGCTCGCGGACTCAGCGTTTGCGAAGCCGGGTAACATTGATGTTTTAATAGGTGCCGCAGTCTTTCCGCATTTGCTATTGCCTGGCATAGTGCGTAGCGAACAATATAATATTCCACCCGCTATTGAAACAGTACTCGGATATGTGGTTATGGGTACCGTACCTACAGCACATATCTCGCCCTATACGACTTCTTGTTGTTCTGTTCTTCAAGAAAGTAGTATAGATTCGCTTCTTAAGCGATTCTGGGAACTGGAAGAGGTTTCCACACCGCCCGCACTGGGTCCTAATGACCTCGAGTGCGAGGAACATTTCCGCGCCACCACTGTTCGGGATGACAGTGGTAGATACGTTGTCGCGTTGCCTTTCTCTGGCGATCCCTGGTCGCTCGGTGACTCATACTCAACGGCGCTTAGACGTTACCACTGTTTGGAACGCAAACTCAATGCATCACCAGATATGCGCTGCGCTTATGATGACGTCATACGCGACTATATAAGCAAAGGATATTTGAGCCCGGTTATAAAGGACAATGATACAGCTCGCCCCGCCTATTATATACCTCATCATGGGGTCATTCGCTTAGACAAGACCTCCACTAAAATTAGGGTGGTTTTAGATGCTAGTAGTCGTACTACATCAGGTCAGTCGATTAATGATATTTTCACGCAGGCCCTAATCTACAGGATGATCTATTTAATATTATAATTAACTTTCGTTTATTCAAAATTGCTCTGTCAGCTGACTGTAGGCAGATGTTTTTGAACATAAGCGTTCGCGAATCCGACCGTAGATATCTACGCATCCTTTATAGATTTAATAGGAACGAGCCTGTTAATATCTATCAGTTCAATTCGGTTTGCTTTGGGTTAAAATCCAGCCCCTTCCACGCATTACGTGTTGTCCGCCAACTGATTGCGGACGAAGGTGAGAACTTTCCCGCTGCCGCTTCCGCTGCCTCTTCCGCTTTATACATGGATGACATCGCCTGTAGTGTCATGTCCAAAGCGCAAGCGATTAAGCTTTGTGAAGAGCTTATTCAGCTTTTCAAACGAGGCCAGTTTGATCTTGTCAAGTGGACAAGTAATTCAAAGGAAGTTCTCGCATACATACCTGACTCTCATAAGGCTTCCCCTGACATGGAGTTTGAGAAGTCCATTCCTCATAAAGTCTTGGGCCTCCGTTGGGACATGACTTGTGACAGTTTCCGCTTTGACGTCGCCATACCAAATGACGAGTGTACTAAACGCACTATGCTCTCCACAGTGGCTCGACTATGGGATCTAATGGGATTTGTGGCTCCCACAATCTTGTTTGCCAAGCTGTTAATTAAGGAGCTCTGGCTAAGCGAGTGTGAGTGGGATGATGTACCGCCCCATCATATTGTTTCAGCTTGGAGGCAATATTGTGCTGAGCTCCCCGCACTTAATAAGATAACCATACCACGTCATCTTGGCTTGGTCGATGGATGTAGCGTGACATTAATAGGTTTCGCTGATGCCAGCGAGCGCGCTTATGGTGGAGTTGTGTACATGCAAATTCACAACGACTGTAAAGGTCTCGCCAGTGAAAACCATCTCGGTGGCGAGACTGGAGTTGTGCGCGGCTCTTCTGTTGTCTAAGTTACTCCACAAGGTACAAGACACAGTTTCGCCCCACTACCCCATCCATAAAACGTATGCGTTTAGCGACTCTAAAGTAGTGCTCGCCTGGATAAATTCATCTCCTCACCGTTGGCAGACTTTTGTTGCTAACCGGGTTACTAAAATAACTGAGCTTATTCCCGCTACCTGCTTTCATCGCGTTGCAGGAACTGAGAACCCCGCAGACTGTCTGTCTCGTGGTGTCACACCCGTTCAGCTTGTGCATCATCCTTTGTGGCATTATGGACCCACATGGATATCCCGTGATCCGTCTGAGTGGCCCATTCATACTTATGACCACAGCGCACTGAACGACGACATACCTGAACAGAAAACTGTCGCTCATCCTGCAGTTACGGACACGTCACAGTCCCTGATATATGCGCTCGCCCTCCGTATATCTTTGTGGTCTAAGTTGTTGCGCGTCATTGTCTACATCTGTAGATTTCTTAGACTGCTACCTAAGGCAACTTCAGTGTCAAGCTCAGATCTGAACTTTGCAGAAATTAAATTAATGCAGGTTATACAGGAGGTTCATTTTAGTAACATAACATAACATAACATAACATAAACTCACGCCTATATCCCCGAAGGGGTAGGCAGAGGTGCTGGCACCCACATTTCGCCAGTTTATGTTTAGGTCCCAATGTAATAGGTGGCGAGCCTATTGCCATTAACCGGGCACTTATAAACCTGCGATAAATACACACATAACTTCGAAAAGTATCGAAAAGTCATTGGTGTGTGCCATGGTAAAACCTGGGATCGAACCCGAGACCTCGTCTCAGCAGTCCATTACCCATACCACTAGGCTACCGCGGTTAGTTTAGTAACGATATTAAGAATATAAAAAATAATAAACCATGTTCTCCCGCGCTTTATAAGCTTAAACCGTATCTCGATGAACACGGTATCATTCGCGTCGGTGGTCGTCTGACAAATTCAGATGAACATTACGAATATAAACATCCGTGTATATTACCGCGTCATGATCATGTAATAGATTTACTTGTTGATTTCTATCATAAAAAACATCTCCATGCTGGTCCAGAACAGCTTATGTCCTTACTCAGGCATAAGTACTGGATATTGGCTGCAAGACGAATAATTCGTCATAGGATACACAAGTGCAACACTTGCTTTAAATTCCGCCCACGGCCTGTCTTTCCACTTATGGCAGACTTGCCTAGCCAGCGTGTCAACCAGGTCGAAAAGGCATTCACGCATACAGGTTGTGACTACGCCGGCCCGCTACAGTATACGCCAGTTCGTGGTCGTGGTGTTAAAAGCCGTAAAGCCTGGTTATGCATTTTCACATGCCTGACTACACGCGCCACGCACATTGAGGTGGCTACGGACTTAAGCACAGTGGCTTTCCTAGCAGCACTGAAACGCTTTCTTTCACGACGTGGCCCTATAAAATGTTTACACACCGACAACGGTACTTGTTTCGTTGGCGCTAATTCCTACTTACGTGACTTGTACAAATTTCTCAATAATGAGTATCGCTCACGTCTTGAAGAAGAGCTTTCTGAAAGTCGTATAGATTGGAAATTCGCTCCTCCTGCTACCCCCCACTTCGGAGGTTGTTGGGAAAGTATGGTGAAGATAATTAAGCGACATTTCTTTAAGGCCATTGGCCAACAAATACTCTCTTACGAGGAACTAATAACGGTTCTTACTCAAATAGAGGCTCTTATTAATTCACGACCTCTTACAGCAATGAGTAATGACCCAGCCGAACCGTCGGCTTTAACTCCCGCGCATTTTTTAAATACAACTCCGCTCTTATCCTTACCCGCTCCGCAAGCAGACTCCAACGACTTGCTACAAAGACATGCTCTCCTCGACAGTCTTGTACAATCTTTTTGGAAACGTTGGCGTTCGGAGTATCTGCACCAACTCCAAGCTAGATCCAAATGGAATAGCCCTGCATCCCCTATACATGAGGGTACTGTAGTCATCATTAAGACGGATAACGCTCCCCCTCTTTCATGGCCATTAGGTATAATTGAGAAGCTGCATCGTGGCAAAGATTTAATAACGCGCGTAGTTACCGTGAGGACCTCCCGAGGTACTTATGTCCGTGCGTTGGTTCGTTTATGTCCATTGCCGAATCAGTGAAGCCTAGCTTGATAGTTGGATTTCTTAGATTAAGTATTTTAGTTAAGTTCAATATTTAATTTTAGCCATTTATAACTTGGGTATTATGTAACTTGCAGTCACAATAATTTAAGCTCCGCAAAATTCTTTTATCAGTATCTCTTTCTTTGGGTACTGACCGCATAGTGGTGAACCTACTATTAATTGATTATGATTCCCCTTAAAGGTGACCCTTTAAGGCCGGGGGAATGTTAGCGCCATCTTCCGTAATAATTTAAAACTACGTACGAACGTTATATTTCAAAAATATCACTAAAGGGTCATTACAGGCGATCAATCATCCCCTCTTCCTATATCCTAACACGCAACTAATCTCCGCTTGACCGCGACCGTGACAAGACGGTGTGTGCGCTGCATTAAGGGTGCAAGGATCGTTTTCTCATCGATTCAAAATAACGTCTCCCTAGGGAGGTCGTGTGAACCGCAATTGACTTTCTACAAAGCTACTGTGATTATTCCGCCCGCGGGTGACGAACTATAGAACAGTGCGATCGTGTGGTCTGTGCCGTGTAACCAGTAGCAGAACACTAGAAGAACGCAGAAGAGAAGGGCGTGAGGAGCCACGTCTACGGGCGGCAGCTGGTACGAGGTTCGTGGTCCCATTTTCCTTTTATTTGAGCGCCTGTTCCTTGACCCGTGTGTAACTTCTCTTCATATATATATTTACCAGCAAACCTCTGAAATACAGTCCACTGAAAAATAATATAAATATAGTTCACAGAGGTAGGAAGTCAAAACCGCATTCCGCTATAACAGAAGTATTTTTATGATATTTTATTGCCAGTGTATAAAATGTTACTATCACAATATACAATATTATTAATATCTTATACTTAAATTCTCACTCCAATATTCAGTATAATATAATTCTATTTCTAGCAGCGGTGTCTCGTCTTGAACATGCTGCAACTAACTATGCAACATGTACAGTCGCCCTCAGAAATTGCTGAACACTAACAGAAATATAATTATTTTAACAAAAATTTCATTTACATTTTTGTTATATTCAGAGGACATATTTATCACTTTTCAGTTTTTGTTTATTATTTCTTACGAAGTTTCAGAGCTAAGGTGGTCGGTAACTTGGAATGCATTAAGTAAATACCGACGGCGACTATTGGGTACCTATTTTTAACTTTAATGAAGATGAAATCTAATCTTTATAAAAAATATAACATAAAAACGTCATTTGAAAAAGTGTAGAGTGATATTCGTTACTTATGTATGACATAATCTTTGAAAAAGAATAAACCAACTTCAACACAGACATAAATATTTTCACAATATGAAAGGCGGCAAATATTCTAATATACACAATTAAATGCCAATTCAAAAATAATGAATTATTTGATGCATCAAATTGATTAATTGATGATTTTCTCATAGATTCTTAATATTATCAAATCTCGATAAATTGAATATAAGACCAGCTTGATTGATATTTCATTTACATTCTTTTCGAAAAAATAAAGGATTTAATAAAATTGGATAAAGTGGTTAATATAAAAAAATATATAACTAACAGTAAAGAGACAAAAGTAGATGATGATTGAACAGATTTCAAATTTAAAAATTTCAATGAAATTACGTCCTCCGGATTCCGACCGACCTTGCCCTTGGATTTTCCAACATTTTCTTTCAAATAAACCTTGTCCAGACAAAAACAGATACAACAAAACAAAATATCCCAATCTGTTGAGCCGTTCTCAAGTTTTGCGCTCAGCAACGAATTTAGTAATTCATTTTTAATTATATCTATTTATTTAAATCAAAATTTAAAAATCTTTTCATGCAGACCATTAAATAGCCAATCAGTATTTTCAGTTAGAAATTACTTTACTCAGAAAGAATTTTTTTAATTCTGAAAAATATTTTTTACTTCTGACGCTGATTATACATCTGCTTGAGGTAGTCACACTAGTAATTTAAGATAGCACTGTTATAAGTGATTTACTTAATCCTCTTTGTCGTCAATGAGCCTAGGCAGACATAATTCTGCCACGGGAGGGGGGGTTAGGAGTTGACCCTAACCTTCCTAATTCAAATATTTACAAATCAACACTCTTCATTTTTACATGTTAATAATGTCATTTCATGCATATTTTACAATTCCCCCTCCCCCCTCATCATCTTGAATCCCCGAAAACTAAAATCTGGCTACGTCCATGGGTTAAACGGTTTTAGGGATAAACGTGTACAAACACAGTGACATATGATTTTTATAAGTCGGAGCCCTACTCGGTAGTCTTCCCCCGGTGTGCGTGAACTTTCCTGGCGTGGCGTGACAAACACGAGTGCCAGCTGAAACTAGCACCGCAAGTGCCACACTTGTAGGCGGACGAACCGCTGTGTAGCGCCAAGATGTGGGAGCGGAGCTTGGCGTGATTCTGGAATGGACAGCAAACTTACTAGGATAGCCCAGTGGTGAAAATAAAACCACAATACCTATCTATTAGATGTATGGGACCCTGTCTGACCCCCAACTGCGAAAGGAAAGCCTTTTTTTTACGTGGGGAATGCTGTTACGCACGGCACCGCCGGCCACGGGGTAGTAGCCGGAGATCGTGTGTGGGACTCTCCCATCTGCTAACCGGATGGGCATACCCACTAAACCCCACGGTGTGCCATACTCTGCGCCTTGTCGGGGGGCCTGAAACTATGCAGGAATACTTCTATGGCGACCCCCCTTAGAGCATGCCCACGAACGCGGGCACCACACCTTCAATACTCTCAATTCGTCGACGTCCAGGCACACGTGGACGTCATGGGTGGCTAGATCAGCGGGTGGAGAGCTTACCCCGTCCCTCACACCCGCAGCCACGCTCAGGGCGGCATGAGGCGCAAACATACGAAACATACACAACATTCAACATACGAAAGGAGAGCCTGCGTCAGGACTTCAACCGCCAATTAGATAGGTGTACAGGGTCCTACCAATAACTTTCAGGCCCAAGCAAACCTCACCTGCAAGTCGGTCAACCTATCTTAACAACGAGGTTTTGGCGCCGGCTTTACTCTCGGCATTAGAAAAAGCCGACATACCAATCAAAAACAATAAGCGGACCTCGGGCTGGAAAGGCATGCAACTAGAAAATCGCTACGATGATGAAGCGTTTATTTTTTGAGCTGAGCGAAGCGAAGCTCTTATATGTGGCTAAGCCGTTTAGTCGAGACTGTACTCCTCCGGAACCACAATACCGATATTGACCAAATTTGCCATGGTGATAGTGTAGACACCGCTGAGTGTTTAGAGGGGTCAACTGTCCAAATACAATGTACCATTGAGGAATAATAATCGAAAAACAGTTTCACGAGCGCGCGGCCTTAGCTAAGTGCGCGACCGTAGTAAGATGTCTTATTTTCAAGTAAGAGTCCAGTTCGCTCAGCTCAATTTATTTCAGTCGCACCCTGCACTGAATTCCTAGTTTATTCTTATATAGACGGCATAGCGGTGAATGTGTGGACACTGAGGAGCAGTTTGAAGCGAGATGGTTCATGTCCGATGTACCATTGAGGAATAATCTCCGAAAAACAGATTAACGAGCGCGCGGACTTAGCTAAGCGCGCGACCGTAGTAATATGTCTTATTTTCAAGTAAGAGTTCTGCTCGCTCAGCTCAATTTATTTCAGTCGCACCCTGCACTGAGTTCCCAGTTAGATGTATGAGACCCTGTCTGACGCACCAACCACAAACGGAAAACCTGCGCCAGGGATTGACGGACAAAAGTCCGTCAATCAGTAGGTGAACCGGCTTGATAGGGCTCTGTACAGCCCTTCTATAGAACTATATACCAATCCTCACTTTGTGCCTGAGGAACATTTGATACCCTGTTCTATCTATCCATCATAATGATGTGTCCCGGTTGCATCCAAATCTTGCATTTCGGAGCTCGGAATCTGCTCTCCTATTCTTCATTTCTAATTGGTTTATCTTGGATTTTACCGCAATGTTTGCCATCTGAACCTCAACCTTAAGAGGACGGACGAGGCCCGTCAATCAGTAGGTGTTTGAGCTTGAGCCCCGATATTCTTGTTAGAATCCCATACACCTCTGTCCCAATAGTAATTCTGGTCGATAATAGCAACGCTCGTCAGAAATCGTTATTTCAACTCTCAAGCACGAAAAGGTCGCCTTAGCTGCTTGAATTAGCCACGTATAAGAGCATCGCTTCGCTCAGCTCAATTATATCTGGCCTATTGTGTGTTATGGTAACATCTGATTGGACCGGTATCATAATCATCCCCAATTATGCTGCTCAAAATGCTATTTTAGTGCGAGCGTGAGTAAAAGCGTGTTAGTTTTTACACAGCAAAGGTGCCCTTATCGTGCTCGAGAGGTGAATACATACTTACCGGAAAAGCTTTCCCACAATGATCGCACAAATGTTCAGCGTTGTCTTTCTTGTGCACCACTTGCCTGTGTAGGTACAGCGATGTGTGGCTCTTGAACACCTGCACACAATACAAATGAAATTCAAATAGACCTGCATGACCGCGCAGTTTCACCCGCGTAAGTTCTGATCCCGGGAGTATATCGAGATAAAAATTTGCCTATGTTATTTAGGGATATTGTAGCATTGTAATAGTGAAAGAATTTTTGAAATAGGTTCAGTAGTATTCAGAGTTTATCGATTACAAACCAACAAATCGTTCCTCTTAACTAGGTCTGCAATTCATGATGCTGTTGCAAAAATTGAGCGAAGCAATTTCACCAGGACTTTTTCTAACGGTGATAATTCCTCAATCGCTAGTCCGATTTTCGTTTTTCTTTTTTTTTGTCAACACCAATCGCGTGAATGATGCTTTTTTGTTTATTGAGAAATCAGATTTTGAAAATTCTGTTCGGTGATTATTCCCCTGTGGTACACATGAATTTTTAATTACATAGCCTATGTCCTTCCCATCAGTAACATCTTTGCTTGTGTGAAATTTCATTAGAATCGGTTCAGCCGTTTGGGAGGAGAAGATGGTCTAACGAAATGCATGATTCGTCTAAAAGAGAGCAAAGCTCTGACGAGCTTCGCTCAATAATATTAGTACTAAGTACTACTAAAACACAATCTGTTTAAAACAAAATTTTGTCACGGTTCGTGGGTGGGGCGGGAATGAATTTTGACACCTTTTTGCATAGTTATAGCGCACCTTTTTGTAATATCATCCGTATATGACAGCTACAGAAAGTTAGTGGTCAGATTATGTTCTTGAATCAATACCAAATTTTTGGTTCCGTACAACCAATCTAGTACTATGAATAGACGTCATTCTAAGATGATGATGATGATGATGATAATAATGTCCAAATAATCGCCAAAAATAATGCATGTGAACCTTCTGACAAATGCTGCAAGTATGCACGAAGTTCTTGAGATGCTCCCAGTCGACGTGGTCCTTTAGCCGCGTCTTATTCGCGAATCGTTTACCACACTCGGTGCACATGTACCTGAAATAAATAAAAAAACAGTGATATATGTACATATGTACTTCTCAATGGATTTCATAGAGTAAAATGTGAAAGCTCAGTCACATTAGTTGAACGAATTTTCACTGGCGAAATCACAGAGCAATCGCAAAGAGGAGGTGTTATAATTAGATTACTACGTTCTATTCCTACGAAAGAACGCATGACAATTTGCAGGGGTGAGGGTGTAGTGAAGAGGGGTTAGATTCCACCCACTGCTTTATTTTCCATCTACCGGTCAATAGCAAACCTACTCAGTGCATTCTATGTCGATGTTACTACGTAGTATAACTATCTCACAATAGATGTCACTAAATGTAACAGAGACGTACTCAGATACAAAGTAACGCCACCTGGCATCGAGTAGAATTATATTTGGAGACACTGAGGCTGAGAGCTATGCACAGGACGAACACTGACAGTAGTGTACTGTCATAGTCCAGTCAAAATAGACAAAAATAGTTTAATTTTTAAAACTTTAATTTTGTACGTTTGACCTTGAATAAGTTTTTTTGCAGAAGTAGGCTCGAAGGGGATTTTTGACATTTTATGTATAACTAGCGGCCCGGTACGTGCTTCGCTACGTCAAAATGATCCGCCATGTATTGAATTCAAGGGCTTACCCGGGGTGCGCGGCAACGGACACTTGGGGAGGATCAATCCCTTCGGATACCCCCCACCGGCCAGCGGGGGTGGTTATGTCGTGTATCGACTAAAACCGTACGGTGTGCGCACGAAAAAAAAAATCTGAGAGATTTTCTTAATATTTTTTTCCGTAAGAACCTTGTACAGAGTATTAGAAAACTACAAAAAAAAATCAGCCAAATCGGTCAAGCCGTTTTCATGCTATGTCGTGACAACGGAAAACGGGTTTCATTTTTATATATATAGATGATGATGTATTCAACGTCTCTGCCAATTTTCAACTCTATGCGAATTATTCCTTAGTCAAATGTCTATTTTGACTGGACTATAAGGCCACGCCTACTGTCACGACGTCGGGGTAGGCCCGAGAGTTACAGTGCGCAGTTACTTAGACCGCCTCCTCTTGGTGTTTGCTCTGTGGGCGATATCCAACTTTAGTAACTGGTGAAATCAATACCGCTATTCAAGTACTTACTTGAATTCATTTTCGCTGACGTGCTTTTTGCTTATTTTCATATGTTGCTTGTAGGTCGCTATCGACGAAAACGTTCTGTTACACGGCTTGCAAACCAGCTCGCCATTCGCTCTGCAAAATGATAATACATCTGTAGTGTAGGCCAGGTGGTATGACGATCTGCGAAAGACTGCCGGCAGATGCTGGATGCGGCAAGCTGAAGACAGGGCGCTATGGCGCTCATTAGGGGAGACCTATGTCCAGCAGTGGACTAGTAGAGGTTGATGATGATGATGATGATATTATAAGATAGTAAAAGATTGTAATTTATTTTCTTTCACAAATACTAAAGTAAGTCACACAATCGTTAGTAGTCTAAAATTAAATGCCCGCCCCTGAATGTTCTCGGTGCAAAAGTGCCCATCACACTCGCCGCGTTTCCACGCTGGATTGCGATGGCCAGCCTTTGCACCAGGAACGGTATATACAAAAAGTCAAATTTTCCCGTTACGGTAGGCAGAGACAACATCTTTCCACCTGGCAGCCGTTTGTGGGTTAAATTAATGCCCAAACTAAAATCCAGATGATGTACCTGGCTACATGGCTGTTAACGTGCTGTAGTGGGTGGGCCCCTCCACCGGAACTTATCTCTCTGCGTACAACGGTACTGTAGACGGGCGTTGTTCTGGAACGTGCGGATCCGTTTTATATGTGCCTGGTTCTTCTCGGGGCCTTCTCGAAGACTCTCTGTTAGTGCGGGTAAAAGTTTCTTGGTGGGTGAAAATCCTTCTGATTTTCACCCACCAAGAAACTTTTACCCGGGCATTATACCTGGCTACGGGGCTGTTGAAGTGCCGCAGTAGATTGCTTCCCACTGGAACTTCTTGTCACACTGTTGGCACGGGTACTGGAGGCGCGCGTTATTGACACTGACTGTACCTGGCTACGTGGCTGTTGACGTGCCGTAGCAGGTTGCCCCTCCACTGGAACTTCTTGTCGCACTGCGGGCACGGGTACTGCAGGCGTGCGTTGTTGACGGACGAGCGGATGGCCTCTACGTGTGCCTGGTGCTTTTCAGGGTTCGAGGACTCTTCTGGAAGACTCTCTGTTAATTTCCTGGTGGAGGAATTTACATTATTTAACACGCATATGAAATAGTAATAACTTCATTAAGCGTAGCGAGCCGAAGGCGAGCGAAGCGTCTTTGGTTTCAAAGTTGCATTTCAAACAAATGATACTCCTCCGAGACCGTTTGACCGATCTCGACCAAATTTGCCACGGTGATCAAGTAGACATTACTGAGTGTCGTAAGGGGTCGAATGTCCAGATCGGTCTTACCATCGAGGAATAATCACCGAAAAACCAAATCAATGGAAAAAGTCGACCGGTCACGTTGACCTATTGTTGGATAGGCAAACCTCGCTACGCTTAAGTTTGGGTTGATTGCGAAGCTGGTAAACGTCCTAGTTTAGGTATTCTTACCGACTTTTACATTTGTAACATTAATAGGAAGGAGGATAGTATGAAATAGGATAGTAGAAATTAGGATGGTAGGAAGTAGGATGGTAGTAAGTATAATGGTAGGAAATACGATTACAACGTGCACCAACCTAAGTTTTAACTGGATTTGGTGTTTCGAGCTGGTCTTCACATGCTTCTGAAGATTGGACGTCGTGGTGAACGATAATCTGGAAACAACATGAAAGAATATACCATTGTAGTGGGTATTAGTATTGCTGCTGTAGCTGCTGTAACAGATAATATAAATAGAATTTTAATAATTAAAAAAACATAAACCATCTTCAAGATAAAATTAAATTTAAAAAAAAATGTTTGCCACTCCGTGAGTGCCGACAGACATGAAAACTTGAACAAATACGTGTCTATTTTTTTTATCGGCATCATAATCCATATCTCCCTCCCTCTCATTTTTCCTACGTCTCTCCCTCTCTCCGTCCCTCCCCCCGTGGCACCTACCTGCATGGCTCACAATATGGCTTCCTCTTCTGTCCAGTCTCAATGCGATGCGTTTCTGCGTGTTTTCTCAGCGACGTTTTCCACCTGAAGATTTTATCACAAAACTCGCAAGGAAATGTCGCTGCCGATTGTGTTGCACTGCAAATATTATACAATTTTTATTCATTATCATCATTTACCGTTGTTCCCGGCTTTCACCTCGAAGCCCGAAGTATGAAAGGCACTTTATTCCGTGCATCCTCAGGCTGCGGAATGATCTCCCTGCTGTGGTTTTCCCAAGCGCCTACAATATGTATATATTGTATAACAACAATATGTGTATAACCACTTCCCATTAGGTGGGCCGTGAGCTTGTCTGCCAACTGCGTGGTATAAAAAAAACCGGTTACTCCTTTTCTTCCTTTTGGTTTCGATTATGCGATTTTCGTCTTCTCGTTTGACTTCCAACCTCGAGAGGAACGCCTGCGCAAGAGCTTTGTCCGTTACTCAGGTGTATCGGCTTGCAGGCTTGGGTAGTTAGAACCGAAGTTATAGTAGGTATACTGAGCACCTGCCTCACATGTCAATACTCAATACCTTTATTGCATTCCATAATGTTATACAGTTGTTAAATTAAAATTAGGTTACAATTATGGACCCTGTCGGGCACAGCACAAAGTTTGGAGAGAGGAATAGTTTGTTAAACTTAATTATTTTATCTTAGTATTATTTTATATTATTGCACAACAATTGCAAAACATAAGTGTATTATTTTTGATCTTATTATGCAGTTTCTTTTAATGTTCAATGTATTACACAACTTTTTATTTTATTTCATATATATATTTCGACGGCCTCTGTGGCGTAGCGGTAGTGCATTCGACAACTACGACAGGGGGCGCGGGTTCGATTCCCGCTCAGTGCAAATATTTGTATGCATGAATATGTCTATTTGCATTGGTCTGGGTGTTTCTATATAAAATATGTATGTATTTACAAAAAAAAAAAAGTATATAAGTATGTTTATCCGCGTTCTAGAACCCATAACACAAGCTAGTTAAAGTATGCTTACTTTGGGTCTAGAAACCGCTGTGTAGAATGTCGTAGCATATTTTAATTTTTTTATTGCATTTATGATGTAAGTTAACTTAAATCCTATCTGTTACAGAGTTACATCCAATAATAGAATTTAATTATAGTCAATACAATTTGATCTAATACAATACAATGGACGACGTGATGGATATCATTTGTGAATTCGCTAATGAATAGGAGTTGACGAGTACGACGAGGAGTTTCAGTTTCTGAAGAACTTTTCAAATGCGCGTAAGTCAGCGGCTTATGATCAGTATCAAATTAAGTCCCGCGCATGTGTGTGTGTGTGTGTGCGTGTGTGTGTGTGTATGTAAGGAACTTAACGAATGGAACGCCATCCGGTTGTAAATGTCAATATAAAACTTAATGTCAAAAATCCGTTCCCGCAGGGGGAACGCACAGGTAGATTTCGTGAAGCAATTAATATTATTTTAAATAGAGAACTACGGACTTTAAACAATATTTCGTGAAGTTAACATGTTTAATTTTTTTTTTCTCGAAAACGGTAACTTTTAGCGAAAAACTATTCAGACATTTATTTCAGATATTTAGACTTAAAAATGGCCTATCGATTATAAAAATGTTTCCGACAGCAAGAATGTTCACCGGTTAGAAGTTATGATTATTTTCCCGAAAAAATTTGGTTTTCCCCCTCCTCCACTTTTAGTTAAAGTTTTAATCTTATAGGTTTATAATTAAAAGTTGTTGGTATTCATGTATACTATGGGATAAAATTAGAACGGTTCGAATATCTTTCATGGAACGTGATATTTTGAGGAAAAACTGATTTCACAAAAAGTGAGGCCCTACCGTCCCCTTAGGCCGGATTCCACCCGTTCACGAACTTAAACTAAGTTTACACCCAAGCAATTTTTGACCGCAGTTTGAAAGCGATCGGGGCAAAAATGCGACCGTGAGAGTGCCGCAAATTTTGGGAAGTGGAACCATACATACATATATATATATATATAAACTTTTTGACCAGTGGTCATTTCGGACTCGAGGGGTCATAACTAGACCTCCTATGAAGATTTTTTTTTTAAATTCGACAGTAGTCAAGAAACCAATAGGTAGAATCTACCTATCATGGAGGATTGGCTGGAGAGGCGACACGGAAGCCTCTCCTACCGACTGACGCAGGTGATCTCAGGGAAGGGGTGCTTCGGGGACCACCTGCATCGGATCAGGAAGGAGCCAACGACTGAGTGTCATCACTGCGACGCGAGCGAGGACTCAGGGCTGCACACGCTGGCGGACTGCCCGGCGTGGGAGGCGCCGAGGCGTGACCGTGGCAGCCATCGGGGTGGGAGTTCTCTCGCTCGGCAGCATGATTGCGGCAATGGTGCGGAGCGCGAGCGCGTGGGCCGCCGCCGCCTCCTTCTGCGAGCATGTAATGCTCGCGAAGGAGGTGGCGGAGCGCGCCCGGGAGAGACTTAGAACTCTCCCGGTCCGCCGAGCCCGCAACTTGCTCGCCGCGCGTCGCAGGCAACTCAGGCGCCGGAGGTCGCTTAACGACCTCCGTCCTCCATGAGCGCAGGCCTGGGGGTGGCGGGTGAGGCCACCTGTCACCCCAACAGAAGCAGGCCGGGACGGTGGGGCGACTAGCGCCCCTCCCCCAAACCGGGGCAAGACGGGGACACCGTGGTTCCCAAACCCGAGGGGGCCATCTCGAAACCGGAGATGGCCCAGCGTCAGTCGGGGTGCGAGGGATATGCTCTATGGGCAACCTTACACCCCGGCGTCTGTAGACCCGAGACGGCGTGCGGTTTTAGTCGGTTCAAGCCCAACATAACCGCCCCCACTGGCACGCGGGGGGGTATCCGAAGGGATTTCCGCACGATAAAAAAAAAAAAAAAAGGTAGAATCTACCTAATTTCATACACAATATATATTATCGTCTATAAATCTGCTGATTTATAGATTAGCTTTTAGCGCAGGCTTTCCTGTCTAGGTCAGGGGGCGAGAAGGCAGTCGCACCCGAAGATGCCGAATCAAATCATATTATGGAAATTAGGAGAGCGGACCCGGGCTCCAAAATGCAAGCTTAGATGCAACCGGGAATGGCGGTCGGATTTAGAATAACGCACCTATCGTCCTTTGCCTCTTTAGCAACATTCGTTTTTAGTCCATTCTTGTACGGTGAGTTTTGTATCTCCAATCCTATTGGTGGTCTGTGAACAAATATGGTAGTATTAGAATTTAAATTATATCATCATGAGTCCCAATTATCATCTGTGAGTCACTAACATCTTTGGAGCGCAAGCGAATCTCACCTGGTTTACCAGCAAACCTTTTTTTTCGTGCGGAAATCCCGTCGTATACCCCCCCGCCAGCCAGCGGGGGAGGTTATGTCGGACTTGAACCGACTAAAATCGCACGCTGTCTCAGGTCTTCAGATGCCAGGGTTTAAGGTGGTCCCATAAGGCATTTCCCTCACACCCCGGCTGATCCAGGGCCATCTCCGTTTTGACATAGCCCGCTCGAGTAAGCGGGTACGCCTGCAATTTGACGGACGAGGTTCTAACGCAGGCTATCCTCTCGGGGTTTGGAGGTCAGACGGCAGTTGCTCCCGTAAAAGCCAAGATAAGCCACATCAAGAGGAACCCAGGGTTCCAATGAGCTTTGGATGCAACCGAGACTAACCCAGTGATTATGATGCTAAAACTTATAGTAATCATTTGTGGTGATACCACATATACCTAGCGCCATCTAGCGACAGCAAGCTGAACTACTTCGATACTACTACAGAACTACAGATCCTGCATCGCGAAAGTGAAGTTTACATGCTGGATATCATATTATACAATATCCCAACGTCAAACATTGGGCCGCGGACCGCCGGGTATTATCAGCTTGCCTGGTTGGAGGATCCTGTTCGAGGCATATCACACCCTGTTCCTGCAAACACTCACCCGTGGTAGTGGCTCTGTTCGAAGTGTTTGACAACACCTCTCTTGCTCTTATACCGTTCCCGGCACACGACGCACTGGTACCGTCGCGTGTGTTTGTTCGTGTGGTAGTTATACGACACCTCGTTGCTGAACGAACACTCGCAGATGCCGCATTTGTAGTGAGAGGCGTTCTGCGAACAATAGTTATTTTCAACTATCCAGGACGAAAAGAGCTCTTACGCTACGTAAAATTTCTCGGAGATCGAAGTTGGCCCTAGGAACTCCTAAACTAGGAATTCAGTGCAGGGTGCGACTAAATTAAATTGAGCTGAGCGAGCAGGACTCTTACAAAATAAGGCATCTTACTACGGCCGCGCGCATAGCTAAGGCCGCGCGCTCGTGAAACTGTTTTTCGATGATTATTCCACAATGGTACATTGTATTTGAACAGTTGACCGCTCTAAACACTCAGCAGTGTCTACACCATGGCAAATTTGGTCAAGATCGGTATTGTGGTTCCGGAGGAGTAGTCTCGACCAAACGGCTTAGCCACGTATAAGAGCTTCGCTTCGCTCAGCTCAACAAAATAAGACCATCCAGTTTGGGGTCATTTGTATTGTCTTGACAAACTTTTTGGTGTCACTAAACATAACAGGTAGAAAACGCACAGAGAGGCTAAATTTCTCCTAGCATCGATGAGAATTATATTTGAAGACACTGAGGCCAAAAGAGCTGTGCACATGACGTACACCGACAGTAAACTGACTAAGCCCACACCTATAGTCATGTTGTCAGGACCTAGTTGAGAATCACAGTGCACAGTTACTTGGGCTGCCTCCTTTGACTTATTTATTCTGTAGGTGCATCATACCTCTTTATATTATTTGACTACGGACACATTAAAGAGAAAGAGAAATAAAAAAAGGAAGAAGAGAGATGTCATTACTTACTAGTTCATGCTTAATACTGAAATGATCACTCAAATCTTCCGCATTAGGAAAAGACACAATACACTGCTCACACCGAAACATTGCATTCACATAATCTTCTTTTAACATAGCCACTCTTCTTTCTTCATCTAAATCCTTTCTTCTCAACTCTATTTCCTTATAAATAACTATCTTCTTCTTCTTCTTTTTCTTCTTGATTTTGGCAATTTTTCGGGATATATCTATGAGCTTTTCATCATCAGAATTTGTGTCGGGAAATGTATTGTCATATTCTTCTTTTATACTCGGATCCGGTGATGGTTGTCTGTGGTTAACGGTTTTAATAATTTCAATGGTTGTGGCAGAAGATTCTGTATCTTCTGTGACCTCTATGCTTATATTATACAACTTCTGTGAGCTTAGTTTTGATATTGAATGTATATTTAAAACTGATTTGTGTTTCCTCTGAAATGAGAATAAAAAGACTTTAGTTGATATTTTCTGGTGTTGGCTATTTTAGCATCTGCATGTTTTTTAGACAACATCGGAAAGGAAATCCTGGGAAATAGATGAAGAGAATGTTGGTGTTCCCATTGGAAAATAAAAATGTTTCAGTCACAATTTTGCCAGGTTAATGATAAATGTAACCATGGGCCGCATTTAGCAGTTTTGTAATGGAAAGGGAATATTTACCTCCTTCAGATATTCATTGAAAATAATGTATGAGTTCTTGACTTGCTCCGTGAATTTTGTAAACCTCTGTATCTGAGCACTGCACTCCCAACAAAGCCATATTGGTAACTGATATGACTCCTCCACTTGGGACATCTAGAAGAATAAGATAATAATGATGATAAAACCATTGCCTGTCTCGGAAAGCATAAAAAAAAAGTCGGCGGTCTTCATAGTTTTAGGGAATATTTAATATGCGCTAAAATGACTGAAAGTAAATTGTTACGAGGTGACACAATTATACTAAAACAAGTGTAATTACGTTTTCTCTGGCCTCTGGGCATACTCACGGATATTTCGTTTACAATCTGCATAAAACATTCTTTTATTCGGCGCTCCTTTAATTGTATCATTTTACGCCCGAAACACAGACAACCACAGCATAAATTATTGTCTTCCGTATCCATTTTTGTTACTATAGACTTTTAGATAAGTTATGATTTGAACTTAATTCAGAAAATGTAAATAAACAATAGAAAAAACAATGTTTTGCGCGAAAGGCACGCTAACACCAAACGCCATTAGTATTGAATACAACAATACAACGTCAATGTCAAATGCGTTTTGTTATTTTATTTGACATTAAAATTACTGAATTTTTTATTTTGATTACATTCATTCTTATGTACTTGATGGTACTATTGGTTTTTTTTTTACTTGTGGAAACCCCCACGAGCTTCACCCCATCGGTGCCAACGATGCGATGGGCTAGTTTGAATCGGACCGACTAAAACCGCCCGGTGTCCTCCCCAAGTGTCTATTGCCGGGCACCCCGGGTAAGCCCTCGAAAGGATAATCACAGGGTTACCGACGGACTTTGGCCTCCACCGCGGCACCGCATGGTGGGTTCGAGTTTTATCCCGCGACGGTGAGTTGGCAGGCGTGTGTAAGGACACACACGACACGCCTCCATCTTGGCCTGCTTCTCTGTAAGGAAAGCGAGTCGGCCAACTGCTGTCCTCAGGCACCGATCATGGAGGTCGGTAGTCCCGGGCGTAGACGTGTCTGCGGTGTCCTCGCCGCAGACTGCGGAACTCTGGGGGCAGGGTTCTTTCCGCTCCCTCTCCGCCGCCTCTTTTGCGCGCATTACCTGCTCGCAGAAAGAGGCGGCGGCCTGCCACTTGCTCCCGTTGGAGACCACGACTTTCACCATGGTCTCCAGGATGGTACTATTGGCGGTTTAATTTTAACTGTTAAAGTACCTACTATAATTATGATTATAATAAAGCTATTTTTAACGGATTCCATCCCGAATTATGCCAGCCATTGTCACGGAAAGGCTACAGAAAAGCAGTGTTAGTAATATTAATATTAATTAATAATAAAATAACATCAAAATAAATCGCGATACATTGGCGCTCCGTAGAACTTCAGTATTTCACACATTCAGACACGGGCTATAAACTTGTTGGTGGTTAGTTAAAAATTATTTTAATTTCCTCAGCAAAACTTTTGAAAATTGTACCCCTTAGGAGGAAAATAGTTGAAAATCAGGAACAGGAAATCAGTCATTTTCAAAGTAAGAAACACCGAATTTGATATATGTTCTTGCTTCTGGTTGTAAGTATAATCTGTAGCGCCCCTCCCCAAACCAGGGCAAGACGGGGACACAGTGGTTTCCAAACCCGAGGGGGCCATCTCGAAACCGGAGATGGCTCAGGGTCAGTCGGGGTGCGAGGGATATGCTCTATTGGCAACCTTACACCCCGGCGTCTGTAGACCCGAGATGGCGTGCGGTTTTAGTCGGTTCAAGCCCGATATAACCACCCCCGCTGGCCGGCGGGGGGGTACCCGAAGGGATTTCCGCATAAAAAAAAAAGTATCACGTTTGGTTGAACCGATTTTGATGCGGTTTACAGAAAAGTATTTGTTACATTCTAGAGGTTTTAGTTTACTTAACCGACTTTCCGGAATCGCGCGTTTCGTTGACACAATACATGTGGCTTGACTTCAACAGGAAAGTCTTATGAGCGTTTGTCTTTTTAATTAAATATGCAATTCAGTTATTTTTCACTTTTCAGTCCCTTCTTGGTTTATGAAGTCAGTTCAATTTTTTTATTGTATTAGGGGTAGAAAATCAATATGAAAAGTTCTTTACTTTTGAAGTAAAAAGCGTGAAATTCAATATTAATACTTCTTATGGTTAACATTCGTAACTTACGGCCCGGGACTTGACTTGGCCCGGGATTAAATTCGTAAAAAAATACCTATAACCCGATTGCAGCGCCACCTTAGAAGTGAAATTTCCGAAAATCCTTTCTTACTGTATGCCTACAACATAAAAGGCATCTACTGCCAAAATTTCAAGTTTGTAGGTCTAGCGGTTTAGGCTCTGTGTTGATGAATCAGTAATTCAGTCAAACAGTCTGTCAGTCAGTCGGGACAAGTAATTATATATGTATAGATGAATTTATTCCCGGTCGTCCCCACTGGGTATGAGTGGGAAAAAAATGTTTCGTTCGTCCCCAGCGGTGACGATTGGAACTTTTTATTTCCCACTCGTTCCGCTATAGACGGAGACTCGAAATATATGGGGATTACAAAAAGAGATTTCACGGATTGTTAAAATGCTTTAATTAAGACTTTCTGAGCAAGACTGATCTGAAAATAATTTAAAATAAATTGTTTTCCATCAAATATAATTTAAATTTAGGAATTCCACGATGCATTTTAGGTTTAAGTTTCTTTTAATTATTTATTTTATTTTAGTTTTATTTAGCTTAGTTAGATATAAAATTTGTAACCACTTCTTCCAGTCCAAATAAAAAACTGCCTTTTTAAAAAAAAAAAATTTAAAATAAAGACTGAGGTAATTAGTTCGGATAAATATAGGTTGGTTGTTAGGTCACTTGTGATAATGCACTTTGAAATAGGAAATAAATAATTAATTAATAACTAATATATAAAAGAAGAAAACTATCTACAGGTACCTAACCAATATTTTACTATAATGTTGCGATTATTGCATTTTGACTCCCGTTCTATAGCGGAACGAGTGGAAAGTAAAAAGTTCCAATCGTCACCACTAGGGACGAACGAAACTTTTTTTTCCCACTCGTACCCAGTGGGGACGACCGGGAATATTCCTATAGATTGGATCAGGTGACGCTGCAATCAGGTTATAGGATTCTACGAATATAAGTACTGGGTGAATCTGAGTAAAGTCGTTCTCAAGCTATAGCATGACCAACCTTTAGGGAGGTCAGACAGCAATCGCTCTTATAAATAAATAAATCTAGTGGGACGGAAATCACACAGTGATTGTCAAACTTCGGGCCAAACTTAGATATTTTTGTTGCAGTATTTTTATTCAAAATTACAGACCTTAGGCTTTATGCATAAGTATTATTCGACGCGTTTATATTTCAGTTTCTTTCAGAGTCTGGTTGTTTTATGTAAATATACAATATACGTATTGTCATTGTCACTCAAATGTCAAAGTCAAATACGCGTTACTCTGATAACTCAAAAGAAACTCACTTGTAAAAGATTTTTAGGGACAATTTGTATGGTAGGTACCCGAAACCTTGAACGTACAAACCCCAAAATCTAATCAGTTCTTCCCATTACCCAAACAAGATGATTGGCGAAAGAATTTTTTAAATCGGATAAGTGGTTCTTGAGTTATTGCGTAAACAGACATCCAGACATCCAGACATCCAGACATCCAGACCAACAGACAGACCGACACAAAATTTTTTTTTGCTTAATTAGACTTAGAATCATGTGAAACGTCGAGAAAAGTGATAAAAAGTGTGTGTAAGATTTTGATTTTTTTTGCGTGATTTTAAGACTTCGGTGTCCACCTGGTTGGTGGCCCGAAGTAATAAATAATATATAAGCCAAACCAATAGGATGAGGAGTATGGGGACCCTGGGCTTCGCGTTTGAAGCCTCGGATGCCTTGCCACCGAGAACAACCAGTAGGTAGAATAGGTACGTGAAAAAAAACAACGATAGGTGCCGCATAGAACAAGCTCGAAACGCTTTCTACAAAATGAAGTCGCTGCTCTGTAGTAGGCGCATCACCATCAGTTTGCGCGCCCGACTGGCCCGCTGCTACGTGTTCTCCATTCTTCTGTACGGCGTTGAAACGTGGACACTCCAAGATGCCATGTGTAAGAACGTTGAAGCATTTGAAATGTGGGTGTACAGAAGAATGTTAAGGATATCCTGGAGAGACAAAACGAAGTGGTGCTGGAAAGGATGCGCAAAAAATTGGAAATATTTACAAACAGTAAAAGTTAGGAAGCTGGAATATTTCGGCCATATTATATGGAATATTAAATATCAGTTGCTGCATCTCATTATTCAGGGTAAGATACAGGGAAAACGCAGTGTTGGTAGGAAGAGAATATCCTGGCTGAAGAACCTACGCCAGTGGTATAACAAAAGTACCCGTTCTCTGTTTAGAGCTGCTGTATCAAGAGTCCAAGTTGCCTTGATGATCGCCGACCTTCATCGAGAAGATGGGATGGCACCCCAAGAAGAAGAAGATGGCAATAGGCTCGCCCCCTATTACATTGGAACCTAAACATAACTGGCGAATCGTGGGTGTGTAATTCACCTCTGCCTACCCCTTCGGGGATACAGGCGTGAAGTTATCTTATGTTATAAAAATCCTTAGTAAAAACAGTGTAACCGTTTGGTTTAAGGGCACTTCCTCTTGTATTTTTATTTATAATGGTCACGTTTATGTCTTCACGTCGTTAACCTTGGTAAAGTCCCAGGAATAAAGGTCACCATTACAGATATCAATAATACTACAATGCTACAAGGGAAGGCCTTGACGACCACATCAGATGCGTTTTCACGGCCCGCTTGAAGGACTCGGGGTTGTAGGAAGAAGGTAACACGTGTGGTGGTAAAGAATTCCAAGTTTTTATGGTGGAGTGTGGTTTGGAGGATTAAAAGTTGGTATTATTGAGTATGTTTTTATTTATTAAGCCCAGCGTGTTTAAGCTTCATGTGCGTGTACAATGCGCCGGAGTGGGCGAACGTCGCGCGGCAATGTTGGCACTGCAGCGGTCGTTCACCTGTGTGTGTGCGCAGGTGCGACTGTAAGATGGTCTGGGTCTAAAACAAAACAAAATTTCATACTAATAATAAGTATTGTAAATGTGAAAGTTTTTGTATAGGGGTGTGGGGTTTAAAGGGCATTAGAAGGTTTTTACAGGGACGGCAGCATGAGTGTGAAGCACCTAGTGATTCATAGTTACATAGGCCGCGGTAACCGCTTCTCTAAGGTAGGCCGAGTGCATGTCTGCCACCTAAGTGGTATAAAAAAACCTGACCACTAACTTTTTGTAGTTGTCATAAAGAGGACATTATGGAAAGGCACGCTATGCCTATATACCTATCTGGTGTCAAAAGTACCGTTCCAAATTCGAAATTCAAAATTCATTCCCGCCTCACGCCCGAACAGTGACCCAATTTTTGCTCTAAACAGTTTGTCTTAGAAGTAATTTTCAAAATACGTACAGTGAAACCCCGTCCACAGAAATGGCATATTTTGTTGCGCGGCGGTCGCTGTTTGTTGTGGACAAAGCTGACGTGGCGGCGGAGAGCTGATGCGGACTTGAACACCTGAATTAGAAAAAAACTTCATTTAATACCATCCCGCAGACCGGACCTCAGGCTTCAAAATACTCTGGATTGGGTAGCTCGGATCGTTCCGCAAACATGTCGGAGGACTTTATCTGTTAACGGTTCCCTGGTACGACGACGCTTGAATCAAATATTGTTTAGTTTTAATCTTTGTTTTATTTTGTTTTGATGTTGGTACCGCGTATTGATAGGACCAACACAAATCATATTTTTTCTTTACATACCCGTGTATTCTTGTATGTGAACTATGACGCCTGTGAATGGCGAGTTGAGCGCGGAGTACAGCGAGTCACGCGCCGTGAAAAATTTGTTTGGACATTTTGATATTCGAAGTTTTGGATTTTGATGCGCCAGGGGTTCGCTCGTTGGTATACGACCTCGCGCAGTGTTGTTTTGTGAAGAATTTTGGTTTGGAACTTTAAACGGTTTCATGGGTCTGAAGATTGGACCGCCGTTACCGATTTAAAGGGAAGTGAAATCCTTTATAATTTTTGTAATCTATTGTATAATACATTCTCAACATACATTAGACTAGGATTAGATTTCTGGGCCATTTGTTCCGAATACGGGGCCGTCATGAAAAAGGGTTAGTTAACAACCTACTTATATATATTTCCTTTTCTTGATATTTTATTTATTTGTTTGCTTGTGTAATCGTGGTATTTTGTTTGAAATCGATCGATCTTTTATCTCGATGGAAATACCACGAGGATTTCGGCTGTAATAATTGTAAACGTGGGGACGTCGCGGGAGTCCATTTTGATCACCCGATTTGTAATTAAAATATTTCCTGGTCGATTTCTATCGGGTGTCAATTGCGGCTTAATTTGATTAGTGAATCAAGTACGTGGTAAAAATCTGTTTAACTTTGAATTGTTGTTTATTCATGTTTGAGTGCACCCGCCGGGAGGTCTGAATAAATATTTCTTTGTGTTTGCTTGCTATAAAATTGAAAGTACTGTATGATTTGATTGTTTGTACCCGTGAGGTTTTAGTCCACCATGTAAACTTCCACCGATAATTGGATTGAACGTGATCTAGTCAGCAGTTTTTTAATACGTCATATTCCGCAATTTACCTTACATTCAATCAACTCAAATACCTAGTCTAGCCAAAAGTTTTGTTTTATATGAGAATGCATTTTTTTAATTAAGTTTTAATAATTATTATTATTAAAATTTACAGCGGTATATATATTATTAAAATTTATCCCTACATATTTATTAAAGTCTTAGCAAAAAATAAAAATAGATTTTATTCGAAATGGCCACCTTTGGCTTTTATATAGGCCTTTAATCTGTTTGGCCACGAACCTATGGATTTACGCACTGTTTCCAAGGGGAATTTTGCCGCTGCTTGCTCCAAAGATTTTTTTAGAGACTCAATGTCGACGTGTCGTTTAGAGCAGGCCGTGTCCTCTAAAACTGACCATAATTTGTAGTAAGTAAAGGGTTGAGGTCTGGGCTAGATGAGGGCCAGTCTTCAGCTCTTATAAAGTCCGGAACGTTGGTTTCTAGCCAGGCTTTCGTGACTTGTGACCAGGAGCCTCTGCTTTTCAAAAATATACCGTGGACTTTCCAGCAGGACTCATCCTGCTGGAAAGTCCACGGTATATTTTTGTTAGCGACGCTCATAAAACCTTTTTTGTATATAAACTACATTCTATGTTCTAAACTTCTTTTAAAATTATATACACCGTCTTTTGTTTTTTCCTTTACTTCTCTCTGTATTTTTGCCAATAAATGTGCCTTCTTTACAAACTAGTATTGTGATCATTTTATTTACTCGGCTACATAAGCAACAAGTTGGTCTTCGAGCCGGATTATTATGTTCCACACGCCTCCGCACAAAATGGTTAATACGCGGAGTACGTTGCGTAAGGAACAACAGGATGGCCGCGCGCAAGAAGAGCCGAGTCATACAATGCGTGACGACACAATACGAGTTCCGCCGGTAGAAGAAGCCTGCAGCGCGACGTTGCCGGGCGGTAACATCAAGTCCGAACCACCGCCGCAACCACGTGTTGGAGAAAAAACTGTGAGTATTAAATCTTGCAACCTATCGAGATCTTCAGCGCGTGTGAGGAAAGCGCAAATGGTCTTAAAAGCTGAAAAGCTAAAGGCAAAAATACAAATTGATTTGATCGACAAGCAGCTAGCGGCTGACCTAGCTGTGACCTAGAGTGAAGTCGACGAAGAATACAGTCCACTAATGAGTCCTGATATCAATGTTGAGAAATGGGTGGAAAGCGGTTACCTTGAACCGCACGGTCTGAAACCTTTACAGACGGACCAACCATTCGACCATGAGCGCCCTATGCCTACAGTGGCAAAGGCAACTGCACTCGGTAACATTGACAGCGCACCGTATGTAGCTCAGATTACACACGACAGCGAAGACACGCTGAAAAGTCTGGCAAACGCGCTGAAAGAAGTTGCTATCGCGGCTGTGAATGGTAAGTCTGATACCAAGCTGCTTAGTCGCTTGAGCACGCCTAGAGACTTACCTGAGTATTCCGGTGACCCGTTGGGGTGGCTACATTTTAAGCACGCCTATTACGAATCTACAACACTGTGTAATTTCACACCTGAGGAAAACTTATGGCGTTTACGAAAATGCCTGCGAGGTCCGGCCAAAGAAGCGGTCACTGCCTTGCTCATCAGTGCATCCTCACCTGATACGATAATGTAGCATTAACATATTGTAGCATTCGCAGTGAAAATACAGAACTTTGTTGAAGCTGTACGGGCGGTCGGTTTAGAGGAGTACCTACAAGGTATGGAGATTACTACCATTATCTTATCGAAGCTCCCGACTGTACTACTTTCTAAATGGTCAGATTATAGCTACCCATTGATGACTACAGAACATAAGTCCCGTCTAGTATTATTTTCTGATTTTCTACAAAATGAAGCCATTAAGATGTCCCATACTGCTAGTACGTTTCATTTTACAAATACGCGTGGTGATTTTGTATTACAGCAAGATAGAAACCATGACGGTAATACAAGAGGGAAACAGCGTACAAACGCAATATTGTTGCATACTGAAAATGTAGATCAACCTTCCAAGTGTACATTTTGTCGTACTGGTACTCACAACTTAACCAAATGTAAAGAGTTCAGACGTGCGCTACGGAAAGTGAGATGGCAGCATGTGAAAAACAGAAAGATCTGTTTTAAATGCTTGGTAGCACGTCACGACAAGACGACGTGCCCCTCACCCGCCTGCGACGAGGATGGGTGCGGGCAGCCCCTTCATCGCCTCCTGCATTATCCCGTACGTACGAACAACGGCTCGGAGCGTCATCGTCAGGTGCCAACGCCGCAGTCGCAGCAGGAGGAGGAGGTGCAGTCACCGCCGAACGCGACCTCTTCTAACATGGAATCCGTGACACAAATAAACTCTAATAATAATTCAGTGTTATTAAAAATTGTGCCGATATCTATACGCGGACCGAACGGTATAATAAACACTAGTGCATTGTGTGACGATGGTAGTACCATAAGCTTAATAAGCTCTGCACTAGCCGAGCGCGCTGGTTTGCAAGGACAGCCGCAGACGTTGCGCGTACGTGGAGCATGGGAGAATGGAACTGGTATGTGATGCAACCGTAATTGTTGATCACAACACTACATTGGACCTTATTAGTGCTGACAATAAGGTTCATTCTATTAGACTAAAAAGTGTTCAAAGCTTGAATTTACCCTATAATTATTGTTTACCTACTGTAAATTATGATAAAAATCCCCATTTAATGTCTTTAAAAGATAACTTATGTGTATCAAATTTGAAACCCGAAATTCTTATTGTGCAAGACAATTGCCATTTATTGTTACCTTTAGAAGTAAGAGTAGGGAAATTATATGAGCCGTGTGCTACACTCTCTCCCCTAGGTTGGTGTTTACATGGTAGCGTACGGGTGCCACACGCCGCCTCCAGACGCCAGCGTTATTCATTTCTGGTTCACTCGACCTTGTGTGTATCGTTGAACGAGGGTGAAGGCGAGTCTAGCGTTGCAACCGACCTTAAACTAAGAGATCTGCACGATATGGTAAGGCGTTCATTTTTATTAGATTCCGTAGGGATTTCTAGCAAATCTGGCCAGAACAAGAATGACGTCAGAGCAGTCTCACAGCTGGAACAGTCAGCCAAACTTGTAAATGGTCGCTGGGTTGTAAGACTACCATGGCGAGATGAGAGTCGCAAGATGCCGAACTCCTACTTCAACGCTTTGTAACGAATATCAGGTATAGAAAGGAAAATGAGTAAGGATAAGGGCTTTGCAGAAAGATACAGGGAGCGTATTCAGCATTTATTAGAGAATGACTTCGCTCGGGAGCTGCACGACACAACACCTACAACGAAGACGTGGTACTTACCGCACTTTGGGGTAGACAACCCTAACAAAAAGAAACTCCGTTTGGTGTTCGATGCTGCTGCTGAGGTGGATGGTCTAAGTCTTAATAGTTTCTTATTTACAGGGCCGGATTTGTTGTCATCTCTCTTCAGAGTGTTATTACGTTTCAGGCAGAATAAAATCGGTGTTATGGGTGATATAAAGGATATGTTCCTGAGGGTAAAAATACATGCTGATGATCAGCAAGCACTTCGGTTTCTCTGGAGGGATAGTCCCACGTCACCATTAAGAACCTTTGTTATGACTTCGCTTATCTTCGGCGCTAACTGCTCTCCGTTTGTCGCACAGTTTATTAAAAATAAAAATGCACTTCGCTATGAATCTGCACTGCCGGCCGCCGCCCTGAATGCTATACTACACTCGCATTATATGGATGACTACATCGACAGTCTGCCTGATGATGCGACCGCCATTTTAATGGTAAGTAATGTCATACGAATTCATCGGGATGGTGGATTTGAAATTCGCAATTGGACGAGTAACAGTCTGCAGGTGTTGGACAGAGTACCAAAAGAAAGTCTTGCCCCGGCATCGGTGAAGCTCAAGATAGGACAGCAGTACGAAGGAGAGAGGACACTGGGTCTTATATGGTATCCCCGAGAGGATGTACTCGGTTTTGACTTATCACTTAAGAAAATCCCTCCGAACATTATAGAAAACAAACACCGCCCTACAAAGCGAATGATGTTGCGAATTATTATGTCTATTTTTGATATTCTAGGACTTTTAGCACCATTCACGGTACAGGGGCGCATCATGTTACAAGATGTGTGGCGTTTAAATATCGGATGGGACGACGTCATACCTGATATTATTTACGATAAGTGGTGTGTATGGCTGGATTTATTACAGGACATGTCTCAGGTACGTTTACCTAGATGCTATATGTTTGCATGTTCGAGTGAAGCAGTTGTCACCGAATCAAAAGCCGAGGTCGTACGTAGACAGGGAGACGTGCAGGTAGCTACCCCTTCAATACCCTCCACTTATCCGAAACTCATACAAGGTGAGTATAGGCCGTATTATAATAATTTACAGTTACACTTATTTAGCGATGCGTCATTAAAGGCTATGTTTGCGGTGGCTTATTGGCGCTGGACACATAATGGTAAGTTTAATGTAGCGTGTGTAGCTAGCAAGTGCCGCGTCGTGGGTTTGAAGCCGGTAACCGTGACGCGTTGCGAGCTTCAAGCAGCTCTACTGTCAGCAAGGTTGGCTGACACTATTTATAAAGAGCACCAAATGGAACCACAGCGCAGATTTTTTTGGTGTGACTCTACAGTAGTCTTACAGTGGATTAAAAACACCACACGTACGTATAAAGTCTTTGAAGCTAATCGTTTAGGTGAAATAGATGAATTTACGCGACCAAACGAATGGAGATACGTGCCTACGACGATGAATATAGCAGATCTGACTACGAGAGAGGATTTCGATCGTTCACTTTTTCAAAGTGAGTGGATCACTGGTCCTACATTTTTATATGACAACGAAGAGTCGTGGCCGTCTGATATTTGCCATCAGGCGGTACAATCTGCAACGCCTCCTGTTGATCATGTTTTCGTTACACAAAATTTAGTGGTTAACTTACCCGTGCCTGACCCTCAGCGATTCTCATCGTGGTTGAAGCTGTTGCGCGTCATTACGTTCTGACATTCATTAAGAGATGTCGGAAAATAACTTGTGACATAGACTGTACAACGATGGAAGAGGCCGAACGCTTGCTTCTAAGACAGAGCCAGTACGAGACGTTTCCCGATGAGCTATCGGCGATAAGAAATGGTAAAGCGTTAGCACGTAGTAGTAAGTTACTTAGTTTATCTCCTAGATTCCCTCATAATGGCGATTAGAAGAATGGCTGCTAGACGTGGCTGGCCACGACATCTATATTCTGATAATGGTACCAACCTACGATGCGCTGATAGGGAATTGAATAGATCAACTCAAGAGTTGAAGGCCCTTAAGGTTGAGGGGATGAATAATGGAATGGAGTTTCACTTCATTCCACCGGCAAGTTCACACTGGGGTGGGGCTTGGGAGCGCCTCATCCGCAGTGTAAAAACTTCACTGCGTGTAGTTTTAAACGAGCGCGCCCCTCGAGAGGAGGTATTGTCTACTTTGTTGGCTGAGGTAGAAAATATAGTTAACAGTCGGCCGCTGTCTCATGTCTCGGTAGAAGCTGGTAGCGTGGAAACTTTAACTCCAAATCATTTTCTTTTAGGCACCGCCTCCAGTTTACCCGTTATCGGCGTTTTTGATGACTCTGATCGACACCTGCGAAGCTTTGGCGCAAGGCACAAATTTTAGCAGATATGTTTTGGCAGAGGTGGCTCAAGGAAATATTCCCTGAACTATTACCTCGTCGGAAGTGGACTGCAGATCAGAAGCCTCTTCAGGTTGGCGATCTCGTGCTTATTGTAGATCCTAGCTCCCATAGGAACTCGTGACCTAAGGGGCTGATCGAACAGGTCTTTCCGGGGAAAGATGGGCGTATAAGGTTGGTCGAGGTGAGAACCCAAACTGGCGTTTTGAGGCGTTCAGCGGCGCGTGTGGCTCCTATAGACCTCAGTTATTGAGTGCTGAGACAGCACTAGGGTGGGGAGTGTTAGCGACGCTCATAAAACCTTTTTTGTATTTAAACTACATTCTATGTTCTAAACTTCTTTTAAAATTATATACACCGTCTTTTGTTTTTTCCTTTACTTCTCTCTGTATTTTTGCCAATAAATGTGCCTTCTTTACAAACTAGTATTGTGATCATTTTATTTACTCGGCTACATAAGCAACAATTTTTGAAAAGTGTATTGCTGAGAGGTTTCACAACATGATCCAAGACAGTATCTTGATATACTTTGGATGAAGTTTTCACTCCTTTTTCACAAAAATGTAGCTTTGTGACTCGCTGATAAGACACGCCACACCAAACCATCGCTGACGTAGGATGATGATCACGTTGTACCTTTTTTTTTTTTTTTTTATCGTGCGGAAATCCCTTCGGATACCCTCCCGCCGGCCAGCGGGGGCGGTTATGTCGGGCTTGCACCGACTCAAACCGCACGCCGTCTCGGGTCTTCAGACGCCGGGGTGTAAGGTTACCCATAGAGCATATATATCCCTCGCACCCCGGCTGACCCTGGGCCATCTCACCACTAACAGCATCGCTCATCCTGTCTCCTCTGAAAGCAGAGGAGTACGGAGAGCGATGTGTTCCCGCCACGTTGGGTATTGGCCGACGATCAATGCCAACCCTATGAAGGGGTGAAGGGGAAGCCATTGACCGCCGCCCAGGGTGTACCGGCCGCTCCGATTACGTTCCCCCCGGACTGCAGCGGGATCGGAATCGGAGCGACACTCGAGGAGGTTACCCAACACACACCCCAATCACGTTGTACCTCTCCGACCACTTGAGCAGCTTCCTTAGAACTGTGATCGTACACTTTATCATTTTGCTTATTGTAGTGTTTTCTAATCGTGAAATTTTTTTCATCGGTAAAGAGGATATTTCTGTGCTTTTCACCTGCGTATCGCGACAGAAGGCGCTTTGTTCGATCCACTCTCTTGAATCGTAAAGATTGATTTAGAGCATGTCCTGTATATCGACGATAAGCACCGAGCTTCAGGTCTTGTTTTATAATACGTGACAGAGTCCTAGCGAGAATCTTCATTTCTCGCGATAAGAGATTTTTCTTCCTTATGGGATTTCGACGAATTCTGGCTTTAGCAGCATTAATAGCCTTTGTAGTTCTAACAGCACGCAGCCACCCCGATCTTTTCTGGTCTTCGACAGACGAAGGGTTGTTGTATCTATCGATAGTACGATATACGAACATACGGCTGATACCAAGTTTTTGCCCCACCCACTTTGTGCAAGGCGACCATTGCGATCCTATTTTCTTTAACACCCCATTCCATATTGTAATTCGGTAATGAACAAGAAAAAATATGTGAAATGGCGCGAAATCGAAAGAAGTTTCTAAAACAATATACGTGTTCTAAATTCAAAATAATTAAAAAGTTGAAAAATAAAGAAAAGTTTTGATGTAACAGTATTTATGGCCAGACTAGTTATAAAAATTTTACTTTCTGCTACGGAACCCTTCATGGGCGAGTCCGACTCGCACTTGGCCGGTTTTTTAATGTAATATAAATAACATAACATAACATAACTTCACGCCTGTAACCCCGAAGGAGTCGGCAGAGGTGTATTACACACCCACGATGTAAATGTGTACGATAATTGTGTACGATAGCGCAATAAATGAATATTGTATGTTACCACATAAATGATAGTACTTTTATACTGATAATTAAAGCAATTCGTGCAAAATTATTCCCCTAACCATTCCAAAATATCAAAAATGCACAACGTTAATATTCAAGTTTTCACTTCAGCCGGCACTCCCGGAGTGCAAACCGTCGGTTTTTTTATCAAATCAAATCAAATCATTTATTTTGCGAAATATGGGTTTACATGATGTCATACATTATAATAATAGTATCACCATACTCGACCGCCAAAGCGGCATGCAAATATCATTAATTAAAACATAGTACCTAATAGCAGTTCCATGCAGTATTCTACTGTCCAATATTTTTAACGATATGAAATTTAAATATTATTAATTAGTAAGAGTAACATAATCATACAATAACAATTAGGCACAATATAACAAAATGTCAATAGATTCTATCTTAGTCAATTTATCACGTCAATCAAATTATTCAGTCAATATTCAATGTCAGTACCTAGGTCAATACAATTTTAATATCGATTATAATAGCATAATAATAGCATAAAATAAGTACAATTGCACAAAATAAATATATCGTCTTGGGTTTTTTAATTTTTTTTTGAGAGATTGGTCAAAGTGGTAAAAATATTTCTTACCTTCGTACACTTGGGACATCGATGCGTGTTTATCTTCAGATGTTCCCAATTAATATGTATCTGCAAACTGCACTTCTTCACAAACTTGGCGCCGCACTCATCACAAATGTACCTGCGGTTAATTTAGTCAAGATGAAGACTGAATATTCAAGAAATAAACTTAATATTTTGATAGTTAAGATGAATGATGTTCTGAATACAGATATTTGGCGTCAAGATCCGAGGATACAGAAACAGATCTTAATTTTTTTATTCAATCGGTGGCGGTGCGCGAAATTCACCTCTAAGACCGAAGTGTACTTATATTTCTTCAAGTAGCGGGTGCGGCACGGAGCTAACTACGCTTACCTTTTATCACTGTCGCTGATATGCCTGGAGTGCGTGTTCAGATGTGCCTGCAGCGCGTGGTACGTCATGTAGTGCGTGCGGCAGGGCTCGCAGTAGGCACGTGGCGCGTCGGCGTGGACGGACCGTAAGTGAGCCATCAGCCCCGACTTTGCGCGGTATGTCTTAGCACACGACTCGCATCGGTACACTCGAGACGATTGTTTGTGTACTGTACTGCGGATACAAGCACTTATTAAAGGAACATGAAACTTGAAATTCGACCGACATGACGTAGCGGTAGAGCATTCGACTGCTAACTCAGAGGTCGCGGGTTCTATTCCCTCTCAGTGCAAATATTGGATTGCATGAATATGTATATTTGTATTGGTCTGGGAGTTTCTATGTATAATATGTACGAAATTACAAAAAAAAAACGTATAATATTAAAAAAATACGTTAAATCTGCATTTTAAAGCCCATAACACAAGCTAGCTAAGCTATGCTTATCTAGATAGCGCTGTGTAGAATATTTATTTATTTAATTAATGAAGACCTTTCGTTCGTATCGTTAAAAATTTAAAACACTTAATCGATTACTCTTCGGATTAATGAAACACTTACTACATGTGACTTTTAAGGCTGTTTGCGTTAACAAAAGTATTCCCGCAGATAGTACACTCCTGCTTCTGTTTGTGTTTATCCAGGTGGTAACGATATGTGCGATTTACTCTGCAACCAAAATAAACGTTATTACGTTATTAACTGATATTATTGAATCGTTATTTTCAATAACGCAAACGCAAAGTTGTTAACAACAATGGTTATTTTTCACAGTGATTGAAATATAGACAAAGCTTTTCGTTATTGTTAAAATATTTGATACATTAATATTCTTGGCCTGGGGTGTCAAAAGAAATATTATTGGGTCTTAAGATTAGGGGATTTTCAGTAACACTTCGATGTATGAAAAAAGAGAGTCGATAGATGGCAATACGCTAATGCCTTTTATTACTTGAAACTAAAAACTGCTGATGAAATGTGGATGTTAATATATTTTCAGTAACACTTCGATGTATGAAAAAAGAGAGTCGATAGATGGCAATACGCTAATGCCTTTTATTACTTGAAACTAAAAACTGCTGATGAAATGTGGATGTTAATATATTTTCAGTAACACTTCGATGTATGAAAAAAGAGAGTCGATAGATGGCAATACGCTAATGCCTTTTATTACTTGAAACTAAAAACTGCTGATGAAATGTGGATGTTAATATATTTTCAGTAACACTTCGATGTATGAAAAAAGAGAGTCGATAGATGGCAATACGCTAATGCCTTTTATTACTTGAAACTAAAAACTGCTGATGAAATGTGGATGTTAATATATTTTCAGTAACACTTCGATGTATGAAAAAAGAGAGTCGATAGATGGCAATACGCTAATGCCTTTTATTACTTGAAACTAAAAACTGCTGATGAAATGTGGATGTTAATATATTTTCAGTAACACTTCGATGTATGAAAAAAGAGAGTCGATAGATGGCAATACGCTAATGCCTTTTATTACTTGAAACTAAAAACTGCTGATGAAATGTGGATGTTAATATATTTTCAGTAACACTTCGATGTATGAGAAAAGAGAGTCGATAGATGGCAATACGCTAATGCCTTTTATTACTTGAAACTAAAAACTGCTGATGAAATGTGGATGTTAATATATTTTCAGTAACACTTCGATGTATGAAAAAAGAGAGTCGATAGATGGCAATACGCTAATGCCTTTTATTACTTGAAACTAAAAACTGCTGATGAAATGTGGATGTTAATATATTTTTCCCACTCTTTCAGGGATTTTTTTTACCACTTAGGTGGCAAACAAGCTCACGGGGAACCACCACCTGATGGGAAGCATTTACCGCGGTCTATGGACGTGTGCAACACCAGAGGCGTCACACTCGCGCTGCCGACCCTGTAAAAACTTTTTAATGCCCTTGAAGAACCCCATATTGTAGTCGCTTCGGAAAACCACAGCAGATAGAGAGACATAAATGAGATCATTCCACAGCCTGAGGGTGCGCGGAATAAAGTGCCACTCATACCTCACTGTACGCACTGTTTCCGGTCGTAACGTGTGAGGATGAATTCCCTGTCAGTGGCGAGCAGTGCGATGATAGAATGTGGCCATAGGTATCATATCAAACTATTCTTCTGAACAGCCAGCATTGTACAGGCGGTAGAAAACGCACAGATATACTAGACTAAAATAGGAATATCCTATTTCAGTCTATGATAGACCTGTGTCTCTATCAGTTCCATTCATAGCTAATGGAATACGATATTTACTATACTTAATTGGAACCAGTTCCATGCAAGTAAATTAAAAGCGTCGTACGGAACCACTCATACGGAAACCTAGGTTCTATAAACGGTCGAAGCGGTTTGATCAAGTAAGGGAAACAGCAAATAATTTTAATATGATGTAATTTTATATTCAAGAAATAATAGTGAATATGTATGTTTTATCTATACTAATATTATAAAGAGGTAAAGTTTGTGAATTTCTGAAGTTGTAGGCTGTGATTTCTTGATGTACTCAAGCAATTGTGAAGATTGTTTTACCAATAGAAAGCCTCATTATTTTCGAGTGTCCTATGCTATTTATCATCACGCTACTACTGAAGGGAGCGGAGCAGTAATCATAAATGTCAAAACATCCGGCAGATTACCATACATTATATGAAAACGAATAAATTACGGGGATACATAGGTTAATGGGGTGCAACGGACCCCGTTACACCCCGCCCGGGTGAAACCAAGGAAGGCCATGAATAATATAATAGAATGTTTTATTCGAGCAAATAATGACTCACGTAGTGGTGTACCCACATTCCCGGCACGTGTAACCGCGCTGTAGAGACGAGCCAGCTGGTAAGTGCTTCTCATCGTAGTGCTGGATGGCTGACTGTGTATGGTTATACCGCTTACCACATTCCACACATTCTAGCCTGAAATCATACTGTCATATATTATGTTACGCTCAAAGACCGTAAACGCGTACTAAGCGAAAAATGTCAAAACGTCAAAAAAAATGTCAAAGGCTCATCATCATCGCTTATCACTCATTTATGTCATCGCTTTTTAATAAGATAGAGAAGATGCTTTTTATCAATACAGTATCTTTTCCAGTGGTATACACGGAATACGGTCGTTAGAGTACGGTAAGTAAGAGTACGGTGGCGGAGGCGGTATGGCCAAACATTTGTTATTAATTTTTTTTTATTTTTTTATTTAGGACACGTCAATTTGACTTCACCTCGCCTGATGGTAAGCTCATGTAGCCTGGCGGTCGCCGAATGTGGCAGCACCAGCGAAAGCGACTCTCCTAAAATCTATCCGCAAAGTCACGTCAAGAAGGGTGTTGCAGATGCGAGAGTTCCTCACACCAAGGAAAACTTAACGATTCTTACCTCCTAACATGCCTTTTCGTATGCTCATTGTATGAGCTCTTAGAGTTCAACACAGATTTGCAAATGTTGCATTGAAAACTGTTCTTGTTCTGGAACGAAAGAGCATACTTTATTGAACAAAATATCAAAAACTTTTTTAAGTAGATAAGCAAGGTAGGTTGTCGCTCTAACAGATGCAGGCCCAGGGTGACACGGTGAACACGTCGAGGTCGCCTATGTTTGTGGTCAAGGCCGGTCGAAACTCTTGCGACCTCCTTTTCAGGGCACACCAGATTCTCCAGCCACATAGGCCGGTGTGACGAAACACCGTGCGGTTTTAGTCGGTTTGAGTCCGACATACCCACCTCATCGTTAGCTCTAGTGAGGAAGCCCGAAGGGGCTTATCACAGACAAAGAAAAATAAATAATAATAAATATTCTAGGACATATTACAAAGCGCCATCTAAACTCAAACTAAGCAGAGCTTGTCATATGGGTTCTAGAAAGCGGATAAACATACTTGGATATATTTTTTTGTAAATAAATACATATCATACGTAGAAACACCCAGACCAATGCAAATATACATATTTGCAATGAGCTGGAATCGATTCCGCGACCTCTGACTTAGCAGTCGAATGCTCCACCGCTACGCCATCTACAGAGGCAAAAAGTAATTAGTAAACAAGTAGTACCATTGTATGTCGCTGTTCCATGTGCGTCTTCCAAGTGATTTCGTGATCAAATGCTGTGATACAGTATTCACACTTATACGGCAAGCTCATATACTTCGGCTGGTTAGCCATGGCCTCCCTTTCTTCGTTTAACTCTTCTAATGTAAGCGTCACAACTCTTATCTTCCCTTCATACTTGTTAACATGCTTTACTCTCTTCTTCTTCTTGACTGGAGATACCCGCTCCACTGGTTCGAAGTCAGAGTCATCATGCTCCACTTTAACGTCTGTATTCAAGTCTGTGTCGACGATTTCAATCTCGACAACTTCTGGTTTAAATTCAAACTCTGGTTGCGTGGAGTCTGTATAGTGTAAGAGAGACCTTTGCAAGTTATGTAGCTTGTTAATTGTTGGGATACATGTCTAGAAAAAATAAGATTTGATAAGCATACTTTTCCTATAGATTTCGATCGGAAAAAGAGAACATCTAGGACGGGACTTGAACCCGCGACCAGTCCTTTATAGGGGGAATGCTCTGACCAACTGAGCCACTTGAACTTGGAGGGGCTCGTGGCTGAGTGGTAACCGATTAGGTTAGCACGTTGCAAGTTGCAAGATTATGCAATAGTAGGCAGGTCAGTCTTAGGATGGGTCATCATTCTTAACACATTGACACCTCTTCGTCACTCGGAGAGCATTTTAAGCCGTCAGTCCTAGTTAGTAATAATAATAATATCTTTTTATTGTACACCAAAGACATTAAAAACAAGAATCCGAAATACATTTTGTGGTATTAGTACAATTGGCGGCCTTATCGCTCTGAGGCAATCTCTTACAGGCAACCATTGGATGGATAGTAAAATAGAGGGGAAATAAAAGTTTTGGGTTAGTTGGGTGTACTTTGCAATAGTAAATAAATACACATATACACACATAACTTCACGCCTGTATCCCCGAAGGAGTAGGCAGAGCTGTTTTACACACCCACGATTCGCCAGTTATGTTTAGGTCCCAATGTAATAGGGGGCGAGCCTATTGCCATCAACCGGGCACATTGCTAAGCGAGCGATAATAACATTTTTAATACAAACATAACTACGAAAAGTCAGAGGTGTGTGCCCGGGGCGACTGGGGAACGAACTCGAGACCTCGTCTCGGCAGTCCGTTACGTACGCCACTGGGCTATCGCCGCTTTATACACATATAAACATTATAGATATAGGTAATATATTATCTTCTTTATATATAAAAATGAATTGCTGTTCGTTAGTCTCGCTAAAACCCGAGAACGGCTGGACCGATTTGGCTAATTTTGGTCTTGAATTATTTGTGGAGGTCCAGAGAAGGTTTAAAAGGTGAATTATCGATTGAGGCACTACGAAGTCTGCCGGGTCAGCTAGTATATTATATATAGTTAGGTATATAGTTGCCATACGATCATCTGTGGCATTCGTTACGGGTAGTTGCAGCCCAGAAAAGTCCAAAAACCTGGTCTAACCACAGAACTTCGATATCGCCAGTGCACTAATGGGTTGTGGAGGTCAGATGGCAGACGTTTCACGGCCAAAACCGAAGTGAGGTCACACACAACTGTGCTTGGCGGAAGAAACAGATAAATAATCAACGACTGTCCTATTCATCATCGATTTCGTATCTTGGCCAAACAGCAAATTTAATGAAAGTGTGTTAAAATAGGAACTAAATATTCGCAATTGCAATAGCTAATGCTAAAAATTAAATAGCTTTGAAAACGAACCTTATCAGTAAGCAGTGTGATGGTCTCTATGACTTGTTTTTGGAATGCATCAATTTTCTTAAGCAAGTTGTGACATTGAACGCACACATGTGCATCTTGAAGATCAAACTGAAAAAAATAATGACTAGGGTAGAGCACTTTTTACCAGCCTGTGCCAGAAGGAGGGTTATGGTTTTCGAGACTATGTATCCATGTATGTATAATTGTTTGGTACGCTCTGCGGCTTGAACGACTCGATGAATTTTAGCTTGAGTTTACAGTTTGAGCTTGAGCTACAATTTTATTGTTCTTGTATTTACGAATATTATTTAAAATAATATAATAAATTCATTATTTTCGGTTCAATACAAGAGATTCTTTTTAATAAAAGTGTGTTTGCAAAAAGTTATTTCATTAATTAGTTACTGCTGATAATGCAGAAAGCTGATGCTCGCGGCTCCTCCCGCGCTGAGTTCGGTTATCGTTTTTTCTACGCTCATCATATCAAACATTTTAACGGCAATTTTACGGCAGATTTTAAGTCTGACCAAGACCTTTCTAATAGAAAAAACTGCATCGAAATCCGTTTAATAGTTTTGGCGATCATCGTCAACAAACAGACAAGAATTACAAAAAAACATTGTGTTCAGACTCGTTCATTTAACATAACCCAAGTTTTATTTTTAATATCTCCAATGTAAAGAGACAACTAATTTACAATTATAATAGTACGTATATTTTATATTGAAATAAAACTATTTTTAACGGATTCTATCGTGAATTATTTGATGTTATTTTATATTTTACATTGATCCCGACCATAGAATCCCGACGTTTCGGTGGCTTTTCAGCAGCTAATGCAGTTCAATGTGTGCCATACGCGTAAACTTCCGACGATATTACATTTTATTTTCAAACTTTTTTTTTTAAGAGTGCTAGGCAAGACTAGTCAAAGGAGCTCAACACAATAACAAGTCTATCTTGTTTAGTCCCAGACCACCTACTATCTTCATCTTCAGACCTTGGATATCATTTAGCACCAGAGTGGTTACCAAGACAAAACAAATGAACCCAAATTAGCTAGGTTTATCTTGTTTGGTTTATTCAGTTCATTTGCAAAATACCATGAATATATACCATGATGAATGAATGAATACCATGTTACGTTAAAGAGTTCGCTAAGACAAAACAAATGAGCCGAAACTCGATAGGTTTATCTCATTTAGTTTAGGAGTTCCTGTGGCCACTTTCCTCCTCAATCGTCAGACCAGCTCCATGGTACCTACCATATCAATGCATTGTCATCCAAACTAAACGCGTATGTAAAATATCAGCTAAATTGGTTTTCAAGAAATGGTCGAAAAATTACTTGCGAACTTTGACTGACAACTTACTTGCATACGAACAGTGCAAGATAAATAAAAGATTGTAAAAACAAGCGGCCATATTGCACGATGCCAATTCTAAACGTGACTTCTGTAGCTAAGCCATAGCCAACTAAAATGTAACAAATGTATAGAATATAGTTCTTTATTGACTTAACAGTTCGATAAATGATGTCTTAAAATACAAAAAATAAAAAATTATAGCATATATTTACCGATAATTCATTGATACTCCTCAGGAATTTTGTGTGTTTACATGTGTTAATATTAATCAACAGAGCGTTTTGTGATGAACAACACACGCATATTTTGTCCGCTGTAGTAGTATTTTGATTAAATACATGCTCTGTAGGATTTGAGACTAAGTAATAGGATGCCATTTCTCAAAGTATATTAAGGGACCAATTCTTAGAAGGATGTCAATAGCACTTAGAATAGAAAAACGTCATGTCTCTTGACATGTAGTGACATGTAGCTTCATAGATATATTATAATTTTCTTATACCTATCTATATGTAGCTTCCTTTTGCGTTTAGCAACTGCTGCAAATCAGAAAATGATACGGTTGATTACCAGAAGAAAAAATTAATAAACGATATTTTTATTAGAAGTGTAATTATTTTGTATAAACTAACTACTTAGTACCGTTTTATTACAATAAATAACTAGTTACTCTACTACTAATCAAACTACCTTGAAAAGGTAATTGAAATAAAAAGAAATTGAAGCACGTTATTAACAGTGTTCAATAAAATTTCGTTGATTTAAGTATTTTAAATTTATTTGAAATTTTGTGTAGGTTATTAGTAGCATCTTCCGTCCACAAATCTTCAATCTTTTATCGTTTAATCGTAATTTATATTCAGATCTGCTGGCTGGTCACCACAAAGTACTTTTTAATTGCTGGTCACACACCAAATGTCAAACCAAACAAAATAAAATACTCTATGATATGATATGATACGTCTACGTCGGATAGAGCACGACTTGTAAGAAATGAAATTATTTTTATCACTATAAATAAATTATCACTGAAATGGATATAAAAGTGGAATGTGAGCAGATAAATATGCTATGCCACGGATGTCTAACTGAAGACCGAACAGTGCACCGCGTAAGCGGAGATATAAGTGAAATGTTCTTTGTACTTCGAAATGATACATTCAATAAACAACGTGTAAGTGTTATTTATTTATTTATTTTTATTGATACTTACACCATAGATCAGCGTTTCCATCGGGGCATACAGGGCCTCACTAAGATCTTCGGGGCCCAGGCCAACCTCACCTGCAAGGTCTTACACCTACTGATTGATGGCCCAGGCTCTTGCGCAGACTATCGAGTCCTCGATGAAGTATCTAGGGCTCGTACTCGATGGGCGGTGGGACTTTGGATATCATTTCCGAAGTCTTAAGGGGGTGGTGGTTGCGCTGTCGCGGCTGCTGCCCAATCTGAAGGGGCCCGACGCCTCCTGCAGGAGGCTCTACGCTGGAATCGTGCGGTCCATGGCTCTTTACGGGGCACCAGTATGGGCAGTGAACCTGAGGGCTAGCAACTTCGCAATCCTGCGATCTCCCCCCCGGGGTTGCTGGCCGTCAGGTTTATAAGGGGATACCGCACGGTCTCCTTTGAGGCGGCGAGTCTCCTTGCCGGGAAGCCTCCATGGGACCTGGAAGCGAGGGCCCTTGCGGCACTGTACCAGTGGCGCAAGGAGGCGCTGGAGCGGGATCTAAGGCCTGCTCCACGAGAAATCGAGGGGCAGCGATCCCAACTCCGCCAGGTGCTCGTGGAGGAATGGAAGGAACGACTTGGGCTATCAAGCGCAGGGCACGCCACGATTGTCTTACACCCGTCATGGAGGAATGGCTGGAGAGGCGCCACGGAAGCCTCTCCTACCGGCTGACGCAGGTGCTCACCGGACATGGCTGTTTCGGTGAGTTCCTGCATCGTATACGCCGGGAGCCGACGCCCGAGTGCCACCATTGCCGGGGCTGCTCTGTGGACAGGCCGCTTCACACACTGGCAGAGTGCCCAGAGTGGATGGAGCAGCGCCGAGTCCTTGAAGCAGCCGTCGGAGCGGGAAGCCTCACGCTGCAGACCCTGGTGCTGGCCTTGGTTGGCAGCGAGAGTGTGTGGAACGCCCTCGCCTTCTTTTGCGAGGCAGTGATGCGCGCAAAAGAGGCGGCAGAAAAGGTAAGGAGAGAGCTAGCACTGTCCCGTGCCGTAGAAGGCGCACCGGGCGGCGGAGATCACAGAACGATCTCTGTCCTCCATGAGCGCGGGCCTGGGAGTGACGGTCGGGGCTAGCCGTCACCCTAGCAGAAGCAGGCCCAGGGCGGCGGCGCGTCGTGCTAAAAAAAAGCTCTTGCGAAGGCTTTCCAGGCTGGAGGGGTCAGATGGCAGTCGTTCCTGTAACCAAATAGGTTAGTTAGTCCCCGAATATCTTGGTGGGGCCCCATAAATGTTTTTTACGATAGGGAACAGACTAAATTACAAACTGTTATTAAAGTATTGTTGTTGTCATTTTGCAGCTGTTACTTGCGCTATGTTGGGAGTGTGTGGCGTTTCTGAAAAAATTGAAAATGTTTCAAGCAAGGATTCAAACAGCGCAGTGTTTATTGATGCAGTACCTACAATGTTACTACAAAAACGTAAGCCTATCCTATATAGTAATTTGAAAGGTTTTTATTCCTTTACATCCCTGTGCCAAATTTGATCCCGAATGGTTCAGCCATTCTGGCATGATTGAGTAACAAAAATCCTTGCAACCTTTCACACCTTAATATTATTATAAATGCAAAAGTTTGGCTGCATGTATGGATATTTGTAACTCAATCACTTTAGAATGTTCGAATGGATCTGGGTTTAGTTTTGCACAGAGGCTACTCTTATGGAATTCAGGAAGTACATTGACTACCTTTTATTCTGGAATTGATCCTGAGTTGCAGAATCGGGATCAGTGTCACACGTTGGTGAAGACGCATAGAGAGTAGCCAAGTCATAAGTTAATATTCATTTTTAATCATTTTTATTAAAACTGCACGGTATCCTGCCCAAGTGTCCATTGCCAAGGTGTTAATACACCTCAAAAGATAAAAAAAGGAACCATTATAAGATCACTCTCTTGTCCATCTGTCTGTCTGTGTGTTACCACTGATTTTCTCAGGAACAGGTGGACCTAACAAGTTAAAATTTATACCAGATACTGAGGTCTATAGTACCTCTACCTAAAACCCCTCGGATACCACCCCGCCGGCCAGCGGGGGCGGTTATGTCGGGCTTGAAACGACTAAAACCGCGTGCCGTCTCGGGTCTACAGACGCCGGAGTGTAAGGTTGCCCATAGAGCATATCCCTCGCACCCCAACTGACCCTGGGCCATCCCCGGTTTCGAGATGGCCACCTCGGGTTTGCAAACCACGGTGTCCCAGTCTCGCCCCGGTTCGGGGGAGGGGCGCTAGTCGCCCCACCGTCCCGGCCTGCTTCTGCTGGGGTGACAGGCGGCCTCATCTGCCACCTCCGGCGCCTGAGTCGCATGCGACGCGCGGCGAGCATGTTGCGGGCTCGGTTGGCCGGGAGAGTTCTAAATCTCTCTGCAATCATGCGGCTGAGCAAGAGGACTCCCACCCCGATGGCTGCCACGAGGTCACGCCTCGGCGCCTCCCACGCCGGGCAGTCCGCCAGCGTGTGTAGTCCTGAGCCCTCGCTCGCGTCGCAGTGACGGCTCTCAGACGTTGGCTCCTTCCTGATCCGATGCAGGTGGCCCCCGAAGTTCCCCTTATCGGAGATCACCTGCGTCAGTCGGTATGAGAGGCTTCCTTGTCGCCTCTCAGCTAATCATCCATGATGGGCCTTACCGCCACTATTGCGGCCTGCCCTAGGTCTATAGTACTTATAAGGTGTATAAAAATCAAGGTCCTGAGTCAACACGATAAAGTGATATATGGGCTAATAAATATTTTTGCGAAAACTTGTACTCGTAAGTACCAAAATTTATCTTAATTTTTAACATTTATTATTTTTCGGAATTTTCTCTCTACTTGTGCTGTAAAACCTAGCTTGCAACCAAAATAGACAATTCTAGGTCAATTGTAATTACCTAGTTAGGTCCAAAACCTATATGGTAGTGCTCATTGAAAATCACGAAATTTGGCAAAAAGCAAGGTCGTACAGCACAAATAAAGGAAAAAGTCCAAAAACGGGTCTCTCGATACAAACATAGTTGAAGCCAATTAAGATAGTCCTCTGAGTTGTATTGTATGGGTGCTCATACAATTTATTATTATTCCAAGTGGGGACACCGAAAACTGGATGGACGATCCACACATGAGGTTTGTGGGCCACTTCATCCATCTCATACAATTTAGAGGACTAGCTTACCAACCTCAAATAAGGTAAATAAATAAAATATATAAAACAAGCAATTCTTGTATATATATATATATATATAAATATATCCATCATTATGTATATTTATTGTCACCATGCATCTCTGCCTCCCTCCTACCCTACCTCTGTAATCCCCCTGTCCCTCAAATACAAATAAAAAAACCGGAGGGAGCTCCCTCTGGTTTTTTTATTTGTCTTTGACTAATTGTATTTTTTTAGGATGGCATTCCAAAGCCCCAAAGCTTATCTTCTCTAAACAGATTACATAACAACACATTCAATTATGAATTTTATGAAGAAGAGAAAACTATATGCAATGTGTCTGCAAGCAAATGTAATGCAAGCAAACTTCAAGATCAAAATGAGAAGAAAGCTTTACCAGTTGAATATGATAAGAAGGAATTAATAGAATTAGAACAACGAAAAAAAATTATAGCAGTAGAATTACTTACGGACATAAAAGTAGAATATAACGATAGTATAAAAGAAGAATACAACAGCAGCAACGAAAATGATTCGGATTACTATGATCCTGTACTTAAATTGGAGACTGAAGAGGCCGAAGACAAAACTGCTAAAGCTAAAAAATATTATAAATGTAAGAAGTACGAAATGTTTGCAACGGTGACAAAAAGAAAGGATATTTCAAAGAAATCTTATTTGCACTTTACCGAGTCTGTTTCGTTGGATCAGGAAGAGTATGAGAAAGTGTTGAAAAGAGATAGGATTCGCTACGGGTACCCTAGGATGCCATTTAAGTGTTATGAGTGTAAAGAAGGGTATTTGAAAAAAATGGATTTACAACGGCATAAGAGTTCTTGTCATAGTAATGAGGTAATTATTTTTTATAGACTAATACTAGAAGCTTACCCTGTCTTCGCACGGGAAAGATTTGGAACTAAGGCATGTAACCCAAGTGCTGTTTAGAGGGGCTTGTAGTGAGGTGGAAGTGAAGGTTAGCACATTGCAAGGTGGAGCAATATTAGCTAGGTTCGTCATAGGATAGGTTTAATGAATAGCCTAGGCATCTAATTTACTGACTGATTTAACAAGATGGCTGCAATTTATAAAACAATGCAAAACCAACCATTGTGCTTCAGCCCTTCAGGCATAATCATCTAGCTTAGTTGAAAGATCCTTCCATTCTGTGGGAGGAGCGTCTCACGCCATTTCTCCACATATGTGTAGACGGTCTTTGTCTTTTCAGGGTTCCATACCCAAAAGGTAAGGTAATATGGGACCCTATTACTAAGACTTTGTTGTCCGTCGATCTGTGCGTCTGCCACCAGGCTGTCTCTTATGAACTGTGATAGTTAGACAGTTTAAATTTTCGCAAATGATGTATTTCTGTTGCCGCTATAAAAACAAATACTAAATTAATATAATAATTAATAAAATAAATATACCTATACAACAAATGTGATGTTTTTTTTTGCTTGTTTTTACTTTTTACTTGCTTGAAATATTCACAGAATATTTAGTTACATACTCACTTTAAAAATAAATAAATAAACGATGTCCCACTCGCACTTGGCCAGTTTTTAATTATTACAATTGTTATTTCAGTTACCATTCCCATACAAATGCGCAGCTTGTCCCACGATGATGACGTCACTGGCGCAGCAAGATGAGCACTGGACAGCTGCCCACTCTAAGCTGTACAAGTGCACGATATGCTCTGAGGTGCACCAGTCCACTTTTGAAATTAAAAAACATGTAAAAATGAAACATCGCAAGAATTATGCTTGCAACGAATGTGGCTCACATTGTGGGTATGTATTTTACAAGCTTTTTTAACTGATTCAATGTCCCCTTCATTTTTACAAATAACAATGATCACGAAGATTGTGCAAATGACGCAAATTTACGTCATTGGATTATTTATTTAACAGCTATAGTTCGTGCCAAATCAATTGAGATTCAAGTTAATTGAACTTTCAGCTGGTTTTTCAGGGGTTTGTATTTTCCCATGTGTAACGCGAATGGGAGAAGAGTACAACGCGGGTGGAGCCGCGGGTATCACCTAATTGAGAGTAATGCAGCTAAAAAATTAACAAAAAATATTAACTTAACATAAAAATAACTTAACATAATAAAAAAAATTATCTTAAAGTAAATGGGTTCAGTAACAAGCGGCTAGTACTACAATCACTGAGAAACCGGCAGAAAGGTCAATGAACTTTACTCTGAATCTATTTGGCCCGCTCCTATCAAAGGCGTATAAGCCAAATCGAGAGGAGGAGGTAGGCGGACCCGGGATGAAAGCTTTATATTCAACCGGGAACAACGCTAAGATGATGTTGATAATTCTCTTTTTTAGGGTTCCGTACCTCAAAAGGAAAAAACGGAACCCTTATAGGATCACTTCGTTGTCCGTCCGTCCGTCCGTCTGTCCAGACCGTTTTTCTCAGGAACGCGTGGAGGTATCAAACTGAAATTTATATCTAATACTCAGGTCTACTGTCCTTTGGAGCTGTGAAAAAATCAAACTTCTAAGCTAAAGCAATCAAAAGATACAGCCGTTTATGCCGCAAATTTCCGCAAATTTTCGAAACTCGCACGGGGATCAAAACCTACAGGCTACTTCCCGTGAACTTAGAATCTTGAAATTTGGTACGAAGTCACGTCTTATAGTACAGATAAAGGAAAAATTGCGAAAACCCTATTTTTAGTTACATCATATAATAAAAAATATTTTTGAAAATTTTACGGAAACCTCGGTGTGCGAGTCCGACTCGCACTTGGCCGGTTTTTATTTTTTAATACTTTCCTTTCTCTTTTTGCAGGAGTTTATACGATTTCCGAAGGCACTACAAGACTATGCATGAGAGAGTTATCTGCGATTATTGCAACTCCATGTTCACCAAAAAGAGTAGTTTGATATCTCATATGAAGTGAGTATGACTCAACAGTAGAGATGGCCAAAAATATAATTTGTAATCGACACACCGTATCAGGAATACGTTGATTGATACGTTCGATACGATAAACCATCGTAACGTATTGTAGCGATGCATGTGATAGGTATTTTTTAGGGTTCCGTTGCCAAATGGCAAAAAACGGAACCCTTATAGATTCGTCATATCTGTCTGTCCGTCCGTATGTCACAGCCACTTTTTTCCGAAACTATAAGAACTATGCTGTTGAAACTTGGTAAGTAGATGTATTCTGTGAACCGCATTAAGATTTTCTCACAAAAATAGAAAAAAAGTTCTAAGTTTGGTTTGAACGAGATCTACTAAGTAGTTTTTTTTTAATACGTCATAAATCGTAAAACGCAATTTACCTTTCATTCAATCAACTCAAATATAAAATTTAAAAACAAAAAGGATTGTTATGTTACTTGCTGCTACGGAACCCTTCATGGGCGAGTCTGACTCGCACTTGGCCACTTTTTTTATTTATATAAAACCAAGTAACGGTACGATTTCGTTGACTCTCTCGTTACCATAAACATTTTAATTGTTATCTACCACACATCAAATCAAAGGTTCGGGTTCTCTCGTTTGGTACAAGCTAGTTTAGTTTACATATAAAAAAATTGGTATCGCTTAACAATATTATTATTATTCCCACGGGGATGGTGTGGTTGATCCAGCACTCTAACGGCACAATGTCAAACCTTCTTGTATCATTGATAAATCTGATCATCTGTTCCACCTTCAGATTACTTAAGTCTTGAATTCCTGGGATGAGGCCAAGAGTTCCCATCTGATCAATGAGTACATTTGGCATTCTGCCAGCAGGTGGAAACTTGTTTCTTCGCTGTGCACATACTCTCGGCATTTGGGATAGGTTTTTACTACCTTCACCGTCAGATGTGTTTTTAGTCGACAGTGTCCTGTAACTAATATTATATTTGATTATAAACTAGTCTAATAAATATGTAAAATGTTTTTTTTCCACCATCAGGCACTACCACATCCCAGCATACTGCGGTGTATGTAACCGCATATACGCCAACAACAAGACCTTCAAGTACCACAACCAAGTCACGCACCCTGAGCAGACGGATGGCGAGACTCGCAAGGAGTTGTCGTACTGCGTCGAGTGCGACATACAGTACCCGAGCGTGTTCAAGTACCGGAGGCATCTGCAGCAGTCGGCCAGGCATACGAAGCAGAAGAAAGTCAGGTACATTTGCTTCTTCTTGCACTTCGGATCCCGGGGTCCGCTCTCCCAGTTCAAGTACCACAACCAGGTAACACATCCTGAGCTGATAGATGGTGTGATGACACTCGCAGGGAGTATGTAACCATATAGAGGACAGAAACCGAGAGTGTTCTATTACAGGTGTTCAAGTGCATCTGAAGCAGACGGTCAGGCAAAAGAAGCAGAAGAAAGTCAGTTATTTTATTTTTGCATTCGATTTTATTAGTGTGGCAATAATATATTTCTTTCTGATAGTAATATTCTATACTAGCAACCCGTCGTCACTTCGCTTGGGTTTATATTGTAACCGCGGTTACTTCACCGGCTGACCCACTCGAGAAGGAAGCAGATACTCACAAATCCCTGGGCGCCTTTGACAGAGTAGTCGGGATAAGTTATATAGTGCATTTTAATAAGACACCTTAAATGAAAGAAGTAGTTTCATACATATATTTGACTAATAAAGTAATATTCGACTCTGTTATGTCATTTAGACCTCACTATGATCATATCTGTAGTAGAGCCAACCGAATGTTGTCCTTTATTCTTAGAATTACTAAACCGTTCAGGCAAGCCGACTCCTTGATCATCTTATACAATTCTCTCGTAAGAACCATGGTTGAGTACTGTTTAGCTGTATGGGCCCCGATATCCAAAATTCATACAGATAGATTAGAATCTGTACAAAGACAGTTTCTTAGAGCTTTATGCTCAAAGTATGGTCTTAGGCGCAAAATAAATCAATATGACCAGCGACTTGCCCACTTTCAGATGGTAAGTCTTGAGAGGAGGAGGTGGATGAGCGACCTGTGCACTTTATACAAAATAGCAAATGGTTCACTTGACAGCTATCTTTTGGACAAACTTGACATCAAGATACCGACGCGTTCTGTGCGTATCCCACAACTATTTATAATACCTACAAGCAACAACAATGTGTCCCACAATGGTCCGCTCGCTAGAATGTGCAAGTATTATAATTCTGTGTGCTCTCGTGTGGATATTTTTCATAATAGCTTTTATGAATTTAAAAAGATAATACGCGGTGAAGGCATGCCGCCTGAATAACATATTTTATTTTATTATGGCATTGAATTCTGTATGTGTATGGCTACTACTAGTTGATACTTAAGTTAGTTAATATTTAGTAAACCAGCACCGAAGATGCCACTGAAATGCTGTGTACAGATGTAAGTGGACATCAGATTTACAAAAGTTGTTTAGTTTGTAGTAACATTGTGTGTAACACTTAATCTGTTGTCTGTTTCTGTACCTATCATATAAAATAAAATAAGAAAAATACTACTCCAGTGCTGCAATTTAACTCCAGTGCTGATTCTATTATATTATCACAACACAGTAACTTATTTTCCTGAATTGATCAATATGAGATTTTTTCTAATCAAGCCAATGTCTATGTCAATCTATACTTCTATTTGAAAGAAGTAAAGTTTGTAAGGTTGTAGGGCGTAACCTCTGAATCTACAGACATACTTACAGCAATTTTTATCTCTATCGCTACTTGTGTAAGATTAAATATATATTTTGACTAAGCTATACACCAAGGTTACTTTTTCAGAGTGCCCTGTCCAGAATGCGGGAAGATTTTCACCAGAACAAACTTCATGAAGAATCACTACAGATTTGTACACTTGAAGGTCACCAAGAACTATTGCGACCAATGCGATAAGGTAAATTATACTTGTGTGTATGTATAGTGTGTATGTTTGTGTGTATAGTGTGTATGTGTGTGTTTATAGTGTGTATGTGTGTGTGCATACTGTGTATAGTGTGTATATAGTGTGTATGTGTGTTTTATCGTGTGTATGTGTGTGTTTATAGTGTGTATGTGTGTTTTATCGTGTGTATGTGTGTGTGCATACTGTGTATGTGTGTGTGTGTATACTGCGTATTAGTGTGTACTGTGTATGTGTGTGTGTATACTGTGTATGTGTGTGCGTGTGTGTGTGTGTATATAACCAAAATCTTCGAGGACTAAAGCAACCTTATCTGCTAGTCGCGCACCTGCAGATCGACGGACTAAGCTCTGGTGCAAGCCTTCCTCTTGGGGCTGGGAGGTCAATATGGGTTTACATTGACCATTGGACCCCGAAGGTGGCGCTGCATGTGGGTTATAGGACATGTTTTTTGACGTGACAACGTCTTATAAATCGATGGAGCCGGCTGCACGCACGAAAAAACATGACGTATGCGGCGTTACCACATGACGTATGCGGCGTTACCTCGCGTTCTTATGACGTTGTCACGTTCAACTATCGTCAGTAAACCGACTTTATAGAGAAACATTGTTTTTTTTTACACGAACATATACCCGTGCGAAGCCGGGTCCCGAGCCGCTAGTGTACCATATTAACAGGAAAAGAATCAGATATCTAACGCAGTCCCGTCGTCACAAGACTCAGCGTGCCATTTTTTTACCAGAGTACGAGACTTATGAAGAGGTTTGATGAGGTTACATCTATGTAGAGTATTTACGTATGTGCCACTGTAGCTCCTAAGATACCGAACTGATTGTGATGAATGAGGTGTCAATCGATTCAGTATCATGCTCTGGGTTCAATAGGCTACAATTTATACGAAAAATTTCCAGTTCAAAAATATAAATATAATAATAATATTATGCAATTTACCGAGAAATAAAAATACAATTTTATAGTATACTAGCTGAGCGCATGTACGGGTGTCGTTTTTTCGTCATATCTCTGGTTCTACTTAACCCATTGCAATCAAACATTCGGCAGATTTTATGTCTGACCAAGACATTTGTAATAGAAAAAAAACAGTCAAAATCCGTTCAGTAGTTTTTGCATCCACCGCGAACAAACAGATAAACAGACAAGAATTTTAAAAAATGTTTTCAGAATCATTAATTTAACATAACCCAAGTATTTTTTAAATATGTCCAATGTACAGACACAACTAATATACAATTTCATAACAGTACTAAATGTTGCCGCGTCCCCGTCGCAGGCGACTCAGGCGCCGGAGGTCGCTTAACGACCTCCGTCCTCCATGAGCGCAGGCCTGGGGGTGGCGGGTGAGGCCGCCTGTCACCCCAGCAGAAGCAGGCCGGGACGGTGGGGCGACTAGCGCCCCTCCTCCAAACCGGGGCAAGACGGGGACACCGTGGTTCCCAAACCCGAGGGGGCCAATACGAAACCGGAGATGGCCCAGGGTCAGTCGGGGTGCGAGGGATATGCTCTATGGGCAACCTTACACCCCGGCGTCTGTAGACCCGAGACGGCGTGCGGTTTTAGTCGGTTCAAGCCCGACATAAACGCCCCCGCTGGCCGGCGGGAGGGGATCCGAAAGGATTTCCGCACGAAAAAAAAAAAGGTACGGTTTCGCGTTTATATTAGTAAGCTTGAAATTTCAGCGAATAAAAAAACTCGCGCCATCTATCGTGGAGTGCTGGGATTATATTCAACTATAAAATTAACTATACTATTTTACTAAAAACTCTTCCACGTCTATATTTTAATCTTACCGTAGCTACGGTAAGGTTTTTTTAAACGTTATACTTGTTAATGTATTGCAACACATTAATTACAATACTGTTATGTTTGCAGTACTACACGACGGGTTACGGACTTCGCAAGCACATTGAGAGATTTCACGAAAAGATCGCAGCACCCAAGAACAAACTCTGTGACCTCTGCGGACGAGGCTTTGGAGTAGGTATATCTTAAACTGTGAAAAGACTAAACTGTAGGTCAGTGTATCCCTAATTACGGGTCGAGACCCGTAGGTCAGTGTATCTCTAACTACGGGTCGAGACCCTCTAGTCACTAGTCTAGTGGGTGGTAGAAATTCTTTCTAATTACCGAGTTTAATTTTTTTAAGGATACTTGTAACTGTAATTACTAGTATTAGTAACTTAAATTGCTAGTATTAGTAACTGATATTACTAGTATTAGTAACTGAAATTACGGGTTCGACTCATATTGAATTGGTTGTAAAAGACCTACTTTGCAAAATGTCTAGTTTGCAGAATGACTACATAGCAAAAGGTCCAAGGTGCAAAATGACTACACAGCAAAAGGTCCAAGGTGCAAAATTACTACATAACATAGTATTAGTAACCGAAATTACTAGTATTCCCGTTTACCATTATAAGGAAGCGGCGCCGTTACCTACAGTCAGCTTCAAAAGTAGATGCAGATCATATTCAGATTTTACAAATTCGTTTTAGAGCAAAGCAACGTATAATAAAACTCATATCGAAATACGCGTAGACGATGTCGCGGCCACAGCTAGTTACTAATATTAGTACATTATGTACTTACAGACGAACAAAATACTAGAAAACCACCGTCGCACACACACCGGCGAGCGGCCTTACAAGTGCAAGTACTGTCCCGCGGCCTTCGCGCAGGTGACTGCCATGAAGACTCACCAGAAGTCGCAGCACAAGAACTTGGACCTGCCTAGTTAACCGACCAACCGGTGTATGAGGGCTCTACCAAGATCTTCGGGGCCGGTACACCCTCACATTCTTTCCTAGATAAACCTAATAACTAGGAATTCAGTGCAGGGCGCGACTGAAATAAATTGAGCTGAGCGAGCAGGACTCTTACTTGAAAATAAGACATCTTACTACGGTCGCGCGCATAGCTAATGCCGCGCGTTTGTGAAACTGTTTTTCGGTTATTATTCCGCAATGGTGCATCGGACATGAACCATCTCGCTTCAAAACACTCCTCAGTGTCCACACTATCACCGTGGTAAATTTGGTCAAGATCGCGGGAGTGGTTACGGAGGAGTTCAGCCACCAACAAACGGCTATGCCGGGTATAAGAGCTTCGCTGGCTTTGCTCGACCTCGCCTGATGGTAAGCTGAAGGTAAAGTCTCAGGAAAGAGGGTCACCATTACATATACGTACCATGTTAACAATGGTGGCACTCAGCTTGACGGCCTCATCAGAAGAGGATTGTCGTCGCAGCACCGCGTGACACCCACTGGTCCCACTAGTGCTGCGACGACAGTCCCCCTGCCCAGCTATGCACTTGCTGACCCCTGAACGCAATCAAACCGAAATTGGATTACTATGGAGGGTTTTTCGCAATCGTGCTCGGTGGTACCCACCCGGCCGAATTTTGTGACAAATTTGTGTCATCAAAGTTCTAACACCTGGTGAAACCTCAAGGGACCAAGCCAGCCTCACCTGCAAGCTCTATACACCTTCACCCCGGCGTTCTTACCTAGAGAAATCTAATTACAACACCCCCTCTCTGCATTTGCTTTGTGTATGGGGCCCACCAAGCCCTTTGGGGCCAAGCCAACCTCACCTGCAAGCTCTATACGCCTTCAGCCCAGCATTCTTTCCTTGAGAAATCTAATTACAACACCTCCTCTCTGCATTTGCTCTGTGTATAGGGTCCAAGAGTTTCGGGGCCAAGCCAATCTCATCTGCAAGCCGGTATACCTCCTGATTGACGGACGAGGCTCTAGTGGAAGGTTTCTCCTCGAAGTTGGGAGGTCAGACGGCAGGATTACATGAAAGACACAAAAAGCGAAATCGAAAGGATTGTAAGTGGACCCCGGGTAAAGGCTACTTTTCACTTTGATTAGTGCGAGTGCAGGTGATTAGAAATTGTAAGTGATTACTTCAAACGTGTAGTGTGAGTAGTGTCCAATACTGTTTAGTGGCAGCGCTTAGTTAAAAATGTAATTTTGACATTTTTGCAAGCGAGCGTACAGTTACGCTAAACACTCCCAAACCCGAGGGGGCCATCTCGAAACCGGAGATGGCCCAGGGTCAGTCGGGGCTCGAGGGATATGCTCTATGGGCAACCTTACACCCCGGTTTCTTTAGACCCGAGACGGCGTGCGGTTTTAGTCGGTTCAAGCCGGACACAACCGCTCCTGCTGGCCGGCCGGGGGTATCCGATAGGATTTCGGGCCGAAAAAAAAAAGTTACTCTAAACACTAACTACTAAACAAATATGTCCACACGTGTTTAGTAGCAGGCATGCTGCGAGTGAAGGGGAAGGAAGGGCGCGCGGGACGTGGCTACTCGTAAAAAATAGAACACGCTTCTATCCACTTTACTACGCTGATTACTAATCACTCGCACTAATCAACTGCTGTCCACACGTGTTTTGTACTAATCACTAAGCACCTGCGCTAATTACCTGCACTAATCAAAGTGGAAAGTAGCCTTTACGACGTGGAAGCCTCCCATGCAACGTAAGCTGACAACAACGCTAAGATGATTGTCTAGTTCTAATTAACTGATACTGGGGCTTGATTTAGTAAATTTATTTCTTTAAAACTTGACAGCCTCTGTGGCGTAGGGGTAGTGTATTCGACTACTACACAGGGGTTCGATTCCCGCTCAGTGCAAATATTTGTATGCATGAATATGTCTATTTGCATTGGTCTGAGTGTTTCTATGTATAATATGTATGTTTTTACAAAAAAAAAGTATATAATTATGTTTATCCGCATTCTGGAACCCATAACACAAGCTAGTTAAACTATGCTTACTTTGGATCTAGAAAGCGTTGTGTAGAATGTCGTAGAATACTTATTTATATTTATTTGTTTATTGTGATTTGAAAACTCATAAACCTAATATTTCGAAATCGACTAGGAAACAAATCATCAAACTATGAGTGTTTCTGAAGGTCTAATAACCTCTCAAAAATGTGTGGTTGTGCTTTGACAGATCATACGCATACCGAAGTCTTTCTACGTTTTTCTATCTAATCGTTTGTAAATCACGTGTTTTGAAATCGTGGTATTAATAAAGGGCCCCAGGCAAGGTGATCGCGTCTTGCGGGCCGAGGCTAAACGGTTGACGTTAAGATGTTGTTTATAGTATGTTGCTCAGCGCCAGTACTTTTATTGCACGATGCACGATCAGTATGTTCGAATTAGTACAACATCATTGTGCTAGATGGTGCTAGATACTTGTGGTATCGCCACAGATACATAATGTTACTGGTATGAAATGTGACTATAAATACGTCTTTTATACATAATATCAAATATAGGTATGACAATGTTACCGGTATAATATGTAATGATAGGTTTGATACACAATAATAAATACCGGTATGATACGTAATGTTACCGGTATGATGTTTTGATACATAACGTTAAATACCGGTATGATACATGGTTATCAATATGGGCAATAATAGGTAATGCTTAATATCGCTTTGATAAGCAATAATAAATACCGGTACGATACATAATACTGGTATGATATGTAAGAATTAATATCAGTTTGATAAGCAATAATAATGTGTTTTGTTTAGGTAAGGTTTGTATAAACATGCGTCTTATTTATAATGCCATCTCGGTATCGATGCATACTGCTACTAGTCATACCTTTATTTAAATAAAGAGAGAAGAGATAGATCCGAAGTTTCGCCAGAGTACGTGCGTGAGCGCATCTGTCAACAACGTGTGGATTTGTGTTGTACATATTTCTAAACTAGCTGCTCTATTCCAAAGCAATAAATAATAAATTTGTTACATAACATCTGGAGTTTTATTTCTTAATCTATTAAGGCTGAGCGCACATAAGAGATACGATGCAGATGTTATAGGTACAGTCAACGCCAAAGATATTTAAAATACGCGTCATTGTTCGCGCGATTGGCCCGCACATGCGGGAGCGCTTTTTGTCAAGTTGTTTGGCTTTGACTGTATTAGACAGCTTTATCTATGAAACGAAGTATTTTTGTAAAGCAATAGTCTGTCTTAAGACTGTCGTGTCTAGCAATAGTCTGTCTTAAGACTGTCTGTCTAGCAATAGTCTGTCTTAAGACTATCGTGTTGTTCGGGGTCCAAGCCTGTAGATACACCTGCTGATTAACGTATGAGGCTCTGTCGCTGGCCTTCCTCTCAGGGTTGAGAGGTCAGACGGCAGTCGCTCCCATAAAATCCGTATAAGCCACATCTAGGAGGAGTAAGCGGTTCTAGGCATGAGGTTTTCATTGTGCTAAGTGGTCATCATGGACGTAGGAACTATTCTCATATTATGCATAAATAAGTAGGTACGTGAAGTGTTTATCCAATTACGTACCTACCATATGCTTTTCAAGTGTTTATGGTCAAGAGTGAATCGGAGGGACCACGAGCGAATGCGATTTACTCGTGGTCCCCACAGGGGAACATCACAGGGGGCCCACGAGTCCGGAGGGAAATACTCTGATGCGACTAGAAATCGACGCTCCGATGATGATGATGGCCAAGAACAACGCTAAGATGTGAGTCATTATCATCATCTTAGGTCCCGGGGTCTGCTTTACGGCTTTTCTCCTTCACTTCGCACGGTCTTGGGCATCCATGGTAGTGAGGCTATCGGCACTTGGCACGCATGTCACCTACGATGCTAAGCCAGCACTTCTTGGGCCTTTTACCCCTCGTACCCAGTAGGTGTTGCCCGGCGGATTCGCGCGGCTTATATAGTGTTAGTGAAAATAAATTCGTAAGGAGTAAATTCCAAAATATTGTCAGCAAATCAAGTCACTATCACTATATATATTATAAATTAAGCTCTCCGCTGCGTCTATCTCTGTTTACGATAAACTCAAAAACTACTGCACCGATTTTCATGCTGTTTTCACCAATGAATAGAGTGGTTCTCGAGGAAGATTTTAGTATCACTTTACAACCTGACTAATGTTTTTTTCATATTTGTTATTTTAACACAATATACTTACTGTTAGTGGGCCCAGTGATCTAAGAATAATGAAAACAAAAATCGGGATAGCACAGTTTCCCGGGAATTTCCCTGCACGATCGTGCACCTCAGGTATAATCTGACATATGCATGATCGTGCATCTTCATATGATTTTAACTTTTACATGCAAATAAAACAAATGAGGTGCGAAAATACTGGGGTGTGTGTTGGGTAACCTCCTCGAGTGTCGCTCCGATTCCGATCCCGCTGCAGTCCGGGGGGAACGGAATCGGAGCGGCCGGTACACCCTGGGCGGCGGTCAATGGCTTCCCCTTCACCCCTTCATAGGGTTGGCATTGATCGTCGGCCAATACCCAACGTGGCGGGAACACATCGCTCTCCGTACTCCTCTGCTTTCAGAGGAGACAGGATGAGCGATGCTGTTAGTGGTGAGATGGCCCAGGGTCAGCCGGGGTGCGAGGGACATGCTCTATGGATAACCTTACACCCCGGCGTCTGAAGACCCGAGACGGCGTGCGGTTTTAGTCGGTGCAAGCCCGACATAACCGCCCCCGCTGGCCGGCGGGGGGGTATCCGAAGGGATTTCCGCACGATAAAAAAAAAAAAAAGGTGCGAAAATACTTTAATATGTATTGCATGTTTTAGCCTCATACAAAAATAATCCTTACTTAATATTATAAACGTGAAAGTAACTGTCTGTCTGTCTGTTACGCTTTCACGCTTAAATCACTGAACCGATTTTGCTGAAATTTGGTACAGGGGTAGATTAGACCTTGGGTACTGACATAGGCTATAAAACATATCCCTCGCACTCCGACTGACCCTGGGCCATCTCCGGTTTCGAGATGGCCCCCTCGGGTTGGGAAACCACGGTGTCCCCGTCTTGCCCCGGTTTGGGAGAGGGGCGCTAGTCGCCCCACCGTCCCGGCGTGCTTCTGCTGGGGTGACAGGCGGCCTCACCTGCCACCCTCAGGCCTGCGCTCATGGAGGACGGAGGTCGTTAAGCGACCTCCGGCGCCTGAGTCGCCTGCGACGCGCGGCGAGCATGTTGCGGGCTCGGCGGGCCGGGAGAGTTCTGAACCTCTCGCGGGCGCGCTCCGCCGATCTCCTTCGCGAACATTACATGCTCGCAGAAGGAGGTGGCGGCGCCGGCGGCCCACGCGCTCGCGCTCCGCACCATTGCCGCAATCATGCTGCCGAGCAAGTGGACTCCCACCCCGATGGCTGCCACGATGTCACGCCTCGGCGCCTTCCACGCCGGGCAGTCCGCCATGCGTGTGAAGCCCTGAGTCCTCGCTAGCGTCGCAGTGATGACAGTCACGCGTTGGCTCCTTCCTGATCCGTTGCAGGTGGTCCCCAAAGCAGCCCTTCCCGGAGACCACCTGCGTCATTCGGTACGAGACGCTTCCGTGTCGCCTCTCTAGCCAATCCTCCATGATGGGCCTTACCGCCGCTATTGCGACGTGCCCTCGAATGTGTGTTTGAGATTTGTTTAGTAAATCAATAGGTACTGCCTTAGCCGAGCAAAAAAAGAAATAGTTTTGCTCGCGATTAACCTAAGAATAAATCCCACGGAGCCTACAAGGAAATTTAGGTGTTCGAGTCACTTCCGAAATCAGTCTCAATTCGGGCTAATAATTAATTCCGGATTTGTCACCCTAACAGTACTTAGTAGCCGTTACCGCGGGAGTTTTAATAAGCCGTAATATAGGTTATAGGTCAAATTAGGAAATACCTTTTTTTTTTTTTTTTTTTATCGTGCGGAAATCCCTTCGGATACCCCCCCGCGGGGCAGCGGGGGCGGTTATGTCGGGCTCGCACCGACCATAACCGCACGCCGTCTCGGGTCTTCAGACGCCGGGGTGTAAGGTTACCCATAGAGCACATCCCTCGCACCCCGGCTGACCCTGGGCCATCTCACCACTAATAGCATCGCTCATCCTGTCTCCTCTGAAAGCAGAGGAGTACGGAGAGCGATGTGTTCCCGCCACGTTGGGTATTGGCCGACGATCAATGCCAACCCTATGAAGGGGTGAAGGGGAAGCCATTGACCGCCGCCCAGGGTGTACCGGCCGCTCCGATTCCGTTCCCCCCGGACTGCAGCGGGATCGGAATCGGAGCGACACTCGAGGAGGTTACCCAACACACACCCCAAATTAGGAAATACGTAAATGCAAAAGCGCGTTATAAATTGACACAGATTCAACGCACAACTATGTTAAAATATCACTTAATTATGCTAGCGTCACAAAGCACCCTGGGGTTATCCTTTCGAGGGCTTACCCGGGGTGCCCGGCAACGGACACTTGGGGAGGATACCGTGCGGTTTTAGTCGAGACACGACATAACCACCCCGGCTGGCCGGTGGGGGGGTATCCGAAGGGATTTCCGCACGTTAAAAAAAAAAAAAAAGCGTCACCCAGCAAAAATAATTGTCAGAGCAACTGATACGTCCGCCTCGTTTGATATCAAAATGTAACTGGGGACCCTCTGAGTGCGAGTATCATGCTCCCAAAATTCATCCTTAACCCCCGCTTCTTTAGTTTATTTTAAAATACTCATTCAATTTATACAAGTTTCATTGTGTAAGTAACACAAACCAAGTTTCTTATTTTCATTTATATTGAACGTCCGATGACGTGTTCAGGCTGAGTTTTAGTGCGTAGGTATTATGTAAAATATGAATTTTCTAATTATTAAAACCGCAATATCTCACGAATGGTGAGTCGTAAGGCGACTGGACCATTTTTGTAGAGAATTGTATGATCTACAACTTTGTCCTATTTTCACGATAAAACTTATGTACCGGTTTCGAGAAAAATGAAGAAAACCTTAATTTTGTACGTTTGACCTTAAATAAATTTATTTACAGAAGTAGGATCGAAGGGGATTTTTGACATTTTATTTTTATAATGATGTATTTAACGTCTCTGCCAATTTTCAGCTCTATGCGAATTATTCCTAAGTTATGACTTATTTTTGTCTATTTTGACTGGACTATAAGGCGGAACGAAGTTTGCCGGGTCAGCTAGTAGTAAATCAAAAACTACTGAACCGATTCACTTTTCTAAAATAAAACATTTAAAAAACTTAAACCTTAATTTTATTCAAATAAAAATACATGTTATTTATATATTCAGCCTTATCATAATTATTTTATTTATATGAACATGAAAATAAAATCATCACTATACAATACATGTGTTTATAATAGTACCGCTAAAATACAGCAACCATTAAAAAAAAAACTGTAAACAGAATTCAAAATTGTAATTTATTTCATTACAATCTTTGAATTATTTCATTATATCCTATAATTTTATTGCTTTTTACGGTAAAACTATGTAAGGCTTAAAAACCTGTTTGTGTTTATAGAAAAAAAAACTCATACTGTAGAGTTCTATTCTACAGTATTCAAATTTGAGGTATATTCGAGGCATCGAAGTTATTACCACCTAAAATATAGTTTGTAAATTTATTAGTGTTCAGCAACTTCTGCGGGCGACTGTACATACGATGTCTACGACAGACGTCATGGCAGTCGCTATCGTGAAACGTTGACGCAAAATATCGATGCGCTTCCATTTGTCCCGTCACTAAGTGTTGAGAAATAAGCCCGCGAAATTCGCCTAGCCCATAGGACCCATTAATACCTAGATGGAAATTAGCGTAGTTAGCTGAATAGGTTGTCGAGGGGGTTCACGTCGATCGTGTAATGACCAGAATTAACTCGAGACCTCTCGATTATGGGGCCGACTCCTTAACCACTACGCTACCGAACAAAATATTCCACCAATAGGCTGATGTAAAGATTTCAGTAGCGTTGTCCCCCGCTGGGGATATATCATCACTGAGGGATGTCCGCCAGTGTGGCACAGCGGGAATAAATAACCTATAATAAGCCTTTTTAGTTTAGAGTAGCCAGAGGGTCAGGAGTCTCACCAAGAACTTCGGGCCTGCTGATTGACAGAGGAAGCTCTGGCATAGGCTTTCTTCTGGGCCTGAGAGGTCAGACGACAGTCGCTCCCAAAGAGCCAGAATAGGTCAAATTGTGGGGAAGGGAGGTGTGGTGGTGGTACCCTGAGCTCAAAGTACAAGAATTGGATGTAGTTGGCGCTCCGGTGATGAAGAGTTTAGCATAGCCATCAATACTGATGAGCTAGCAATATATCCAAAGCCTTACGAATGCTAGTCAATATTATAATGCATGTATACATACATATACTCACACCTTTTTCCTTCTGGGGTAGGCAGAGTCATTTGCTGCGGTCCTTACACTCACGAGCTTCCTCTACTGTCATTATAAACCTTTCATATAAATATTAAATAGGTCTTTCTGGATTTATTTTCTCATATACATATTTAACTTTTTTTTTTACAGTCTAACAGTTTCGTGTATGTAATAAAATAATATTGAATTTAAATTATTTTTAACGGGTTCTATAGCGATTTATTTTGTTTTATTCAATTATTTACACTGAACCCGCTGTTTCGGTTGCTTATCAGCAGCCATAATATCGGGGAGACTGAAATGTAACAGAAACGTAGGGTTCAATGTAAATAATAAATTAACACCAAATAAATCGCGATAGAATCCGTTAAATTACTTCAATGTGTGGTTCTCTAATAAATTGTAAAGCAATTGAAATATTATGATCTCTCAAAAGAAGAAATAATTATTTACATATATTGCTTTAAATACCATTCTTAAATATAATCTGCGTCCCGCGCTTTTTTTCAGGTTTAAAAGTAAATACAAAAGGTACACAGGTAATGCCAATTTTCTTCAAACAGAATGTAATAAAATCAAGAGGGGTTGCCCTTAAACCTAGTTAATATGTAAACCAGCCACATCACACAAAACAATAGGGGCTCCTAGCTAAGTGGTAAAAGAGTAGGTTAACACATTGCTAGGCTAAGCAATCCTAGCCAGGTCAGTCTGAGGATACTGGACCATTCTTAACGTATTTAGACCACTGGGTGCTCGGAGAGCACGTGAAGCCGTCGGTCCTGGTTGCCATACTAACAACGATGGCAGTCAGTTTACGGGTAGTTGGAGCCCGAAAAGTAACTAACCTAACTACAGAACTTCGATATCGCCAGTGGGTTGTGGAGGTCAGATGGAAGTCGCTTCACCGCAAATATCGAAGTCTAGCCACTTTGTAGTTACTGAAAGCCTCACTACAACTGAGTTGGGAAAAGGCTCGGAGGATGATGAACAATGACATGATTGGTCTAAATTTTTAACAGAAAACAAGCCCAAAAGTGGCCATTCGTGTTGCTATGCAGAACATCTCCACAAGACACAAGCAATAACTGAGAGACACTTCTCAGTTTTATACTCCATGGTTTAAACGGTACCGGTGCTCAACAAACTTATATAATTATAAATATTATAATATACCTATATATTTATTTATATGTGAGGCCGCAAGCATAACAACAGCCTGACCAACACCTTACAAAAAAGTACAGTTATTATCACACACACACACACACACATTGATTTATCAGTGCAGTTTAAAATCAATGTTGGGCTAGTTTCCTTGTATAGCAAACCATTTATAAATAACTGTTTTATAGTAGGACATACAAACAATTTTTCGTTGTGTTGTTTAGGCAGATGTTACACTCGCAGCCATATATTTATCTATTAGTGTTTTGTTTATGATTTCATGTAATAGTTTGGTACAGTTAAATAAAGTGTAAATAAATATAATAATCAGCAAATATTCATTATCTTACGTTCCAAAACTATGAACAGCTAGGAACCAAAACCTATACACCTATCCTAGTTAACAACAGAAGTACACTTCTTTCCTATTTTAAATATATTTTACAAAGAAATCTGGTTGTAGAGACTTTTTAGTTTTTTCAATGGCTTAATAAAATTAATTGCTGATAAAAGAACAATTCCCATTCCCTCTTTGTCCTTTTTATGATAAATATATAATAATAAATATGAACTTTACTGTTGATGTTCAAAGTTTAAGGCTGGACTCACACATGCGGAATGGCTGTTGAATTCAGCACCTGTATTCATACATTAAATTCAGAACAATCAGAATTCTATTCAAATCCTGTGGGCCCCTCTAAATCAGATTATGAATTTCTCAGATTGTTTTGACAAAATGGTTTTAACGCAGGTTTTGTATAGAATTCAAAGTGTACTAAATTCAGCTGTATTCAGAAAGCCATTCCAGATGTAGGTGTCCAGCCTTAACAAGAATACAACTTAATGTCACCCATTGAACATAATCATCATATCATAATAATAATATGATGATCCAGAAGAGCTCTATAGTCCATAATCACCCCACAAACCAGCTCTAAAGAAATACTAGCACACTCCCAGATGAACATAATGATTCCATACAACCAATTCCTTTAAAACAGAACCCTAACGTCAATATGATACGGGCGGCACATGCGGCATCATATTAGTATACACACACTGATTATTATCTACAATAGGCTTCATCTGTTGCATTTGCGGATGCGGCATTAAATTAGGCATCTGCTGTGGTGGAGGCTGTGGCTGCTCGGGCGGTTTCTTATTCTTCTTTTCACATTTTTTAAACTTAATACCGAGTTTATTTAATAGTATGAGCCTCAGTGATTCCTTACCTCCCCGGTAATTTAGTTCATGTTTTGCAGCAGATAAAATCTTACCGAGAGTCGGGACTTCTTTTCTCGATGAATAGCTGTTGACAATGCCTCTCAGGGCACAGAGTTGGAAGTAATCTAGCTGTACCTTGGTTTTACGGACTCGTTTCTTTTTAGGGCCAGTCATTTTTGTCTGAGTGGCTTCTGCGCGTAAACCATCCCTCTTTATTCGTTTTATCGTGCTTTCTGATAATCCTGTTGCTGCGCATGCTCTTTTAACTACATTCTCTACAGGAAACGCGTAGCCTCTATTCTGTTTTTCACTTTCAAAGAATTTAATTACTTTAAATATAATTTCTCTAGCTTGGCCGTCTATTGCCTCCTTTTTCTTTTTCTCTAGTTTCGGCTTTATTTCGTCTGGGGGAGGCGGTGGTGGTTCCACCGGCGGAGGGTTTAGTGGTGGTGGAATTTGTAATTGTGGTTCCGGGAGCTGCGGTTGAACTGGCTGATGCATAATAACAGCACTTACAATTGGTACTTCATAAACGTTCACATTAATGTTCATCTTAGTAACAGGTAAATATCGAGATTCGAGCAAACTTCACACGTTGGTTTCATATATGAACTGATTATTCTATTACATAGGTTTAATTTAATACAAATTTCTGTTTATTTACGCTAAATGTACAATGGAAACAATACATTGACACAAAACGGTAGCCATAGGCCATTATTCGCTATAGACAATATCTAATATTTCTACTACATTTGCAGCTTCTCTATGCTTTGCTACTAATAAATATAAGTTGAATTATAACTAAAAGTCTTACAAAACTATTATATATATATTATATATATATATATTATATGTGAAGAACATACTTCCTAATGCAATTTTATTCACATATAATAATAATATTTTAAACATTTGTATTTTCGATTTGATTTGATACACATCATATATATACATTACGTAGGTAGTATACTTCTAAGAGGTAAGGAGAACCATCTCTACGGTAATACGGTAAGGTTCTTCGCAAACAAAATTAGGGTCGTCATCATGTCGTTTGACAAGAACTTATAAAAGCGCCCTTTTACTTACTCATTCATTCAGTCATTGGTACATACTCTGTGGTATAGATTAAATATTATTTTATCTGTGGGATCAACAAATTATTTATTTGTAATTTTGTTGATAAACAAACAATATTGATAAATAAACCTTATCGTTCTTTGGAAGACAATGGATGACTGTTCCGAAGTAGTGTTGAAAAAGATATGCTGTACTTGTCTTAGTAAAGACCGCAAGTTATTCCAGCTGTGTAGAATATCTGATGGAGTAAACAACTTATATTCGTTGTTGTCTTACGACTCCGAAGCATACAGGGTAATTACCATCATCATCTTACCGATATTCATTCAGCCCTAAGCCTGCTTACTCCTTCTCCGCCTTTTGATTTGGCTTATATGTTCAAGGCGACGACTGCCTTCAACCACGCGAGGAAAGCGGACGCCCTCTGTGGCGTAGCGGTAGTGCTTTCGACTGCTACGATACGGTGCGCGGGTTCGATTCCCGCTCAGTGCAAATATATGTATACATGAATATGTCTATTGCATTGATCTGGGTATTTCTATGTAATATATGTACGTATTTACAAAAAAAAATATATAAGTATGTTTATCCGCATTTTGGAACCTATAACACAACCTAACATGCTTACTTGTTTCTAGAAAGTGCTGTAGGATTCTAGGATGTCATAGAAATATTATAAAAGAATATTATTAAAGAAAAAGCCTGTGCCACAACCTAGTCCGTCAATCAGCAGGTCTACCAGCTTACAGGCGACGTTGACTAGGCCCTGAAGGGTAATTCAGGGTAGGACAGGGTAATACAGCAGTGAATTTCAATAGGCTAATTCATTCATAGATTCAATTAAATTTTTAAGCATTTTGCATGCTTACTTTTTATAAAGATTTAGATCAGAAAAAGAGAACATCTAGAACGGGACTTGAACCCGCGACCAGCCCCTTACAGGGGGAATGCTCTGACCAGCTGAGCTATCTATACACGTCCCAGATATTGAGATATTATATACGTCTTAAGGCGACGCTGGAGCCATCTACCGTAATTCTTGCGAACTATGGAAACAATGAATAACTTTACAGTCATTTTTAAACTGTTTTTTGATGACTCCGCCTAATTAATTCAATTAAATTTTTAAGCATTTTGCTAACTTTTTCTAAAGATTCGAATATCTGGGACGTGTATAGATAGCTCAGCTGGTCAGAGCATTCCCCCTGTAAGGGACTGGTTGAGGGTTCAAGTCCCGTTCTAGATGTTCTCTTTTTCCGATCTAAATCATTGATAGATTGTTAAACTATGTTTGCAGGAAGGTTTCTTCAAGGATACTGCTAGTTTATTCATATGCTGGGAGTGCAGAGCCGTCATGTGCAGGATCAAGAGATTTAGACAGCAGGCATGCATTGCACAGCGGCAGCTGAGCTGCATAGCAGATGGACAAATTGATGTTAGTAGCAATTCTTGATCTTAGCACTGTTATTGTTTCCAATCAGGACACTGGCAGTTGGACAGATGAACTCAGAGTTCCCTGCATGGTATCATCATCTGGTATCATGATTCTTGGTTGCATCTTAGACCTTGGAGTTGGAGTTTGCTTACCACTTCTCATCCTAGGTTGCACTTATACTGCTTTTACGGGACCAACTACCATCTGACCTGCCAATCCTGAGAGGAAAGTCTTGAAGGGCTAGAGCCTCGTTCATCAATCAGCAGGTGTAAAACGATTGTACCTTCAAAATCTTGGTGGGGACCCAATTATTATTATTATTGACGTTAGTGATCAGGTGGATGAAACTCATCCTAATAAATATTTGAAAATATCATTACGCTATTCCAGATTAATTCTCAACAATGTCTGTCTCAATTATCAAGACACCACACATCTGACAAGTCAGTGGCTTCAGACGCGGATATTGCAGCTGATAATTTTATTGACTGTGGACCGAACACAGATGTCAAGACCGAGAGTGAAGAAGATATACCACTATCAGAACTTCACACCAACTGGGCATCAGATAATGAACTTGAGAGTGTAACTTATAAAATAAAAAAAGAAAGAAGGAAAAAAAGGAAGTTGAAAAGAGAATTATATTACTTGAGTACCAGGATGAGTGAGGATGAGTTAAAAGAGGTTAGGGTAGGTAAGAAAATGTCAGCGGAATTTATTGGGTCGGCGGTGAAATGTGACAGTTGTGTGGAAGTGTTTGTTAGTGAGGTTGAGTTGGAGGAACATAACTCATCTTTTCATTTGGAGGTGAGTTGAAAATAATTAGCTACTTTTTTTTTTTTTTTTTTTTTTTTCTTTATTTAAGGACTTTATACAATAAGTATATGTCGCCCTAATTAGCTACTTATATTTGTAAGGTTTGTATGGTTCCACTGGTATCCAACGGCATCTAGCGGAACGTTGAACTACTTCGAAACTACTGATTCTGCATAGCGCACTTAAAGTTCTGAATCTGACTAAAATAACTACAACATTGCAACATCATCTGTAGGGCCTGGTCTGAGGAATATATAATTGTGTGCTAAACAAATGTGTCTATAATAACCAGCTGAAAAGGTAATAATTCTGCAACTAGTAATTTCACTGATGATGAAGAGAGTATGGAGCCCTAATAACATTTATGGGGCCTAAGCCAGCCTCACCTATAAGCTGATATATCTATCGATCAAGGCAGGGCTCTGCTTTCCTCTTCTATCACTCTTATTCTGTTTATTGTGGCTATTACGGGAACAAATGTTATCTGACCCATCAACCCCGTCACAAAAACCTGAGCCAGACCCTTGTCCATTAATGAGCAGGTGTAGCGCACAGGTGAGGTTGCCTTGGAACCTATAAGATCTTTGTGTATACACACTTCTATGTTTATTATACTAGCTAGTAAAAATACTAATGTGATTATTTTACTCTTTAAGAAACCTAACCATCAGAAGTGCGACATATGCTTTGTTTACACCAAAGAGGCTTCACACCAAGACCATAGAGAAAGTCATTACCATAAACACAGTTGTCTATGCTGTGAGTTTGTGTCATACGAGCAAGTTGTAATGTTGGCACACTTGGAAGATGTGCATGGTGTTAAACTTAATATAGCAGTGAAGAGGAAAAAGGTTGGTTGGTTTACCATATTTGTGGGAAAGAAAACAAAAGTGGGCTATTTGACTCATCCTCCGAGCCTTTCTCAACTTAGTTGGGGTCTGCTGTCAGTCTAATTATGAAGTGGCTGAATTCCAAAACTGTCTGTGAAGCGACTGTCATCTGACCTACACAAGTTAGCATATTATGAGGTTAAGCAACACTAGCCAGGTTGTTTTAGGATGGCCAATGGAATTCGTGTCTTAGCACGTTAGTGTCGAGAGCACGTTAAGCGGTCGGTCCCGTTTACCATACCAATATCTGTGGCATTCGTTATGGGTCGTTGGAGCCCTAAAAATTGTGATAACCTAGTCTAATTACAGAACTTCGAAATCGTTTCACGGAAAATCTCGAAGTTCGGCCGCTTCGTATTTAAAGGGGCTCAGAAAAAGAGAAAAAAACTTTGTTTAATTTTTAATTAACCCCCAACGCAAAAACGACGAGGATCTTCATTTTTACTTGGGGTTCACCCCACCGGTGCCAGTGGGTATGTCGGAATCGAACCGACTAAAACCACACGGTGTCCTTCCCAAGCGACCACTGCCGGGCACTCCAGATACACCCTCGAAGGGAGAAAACGACGGGTATTATTAGTTTGACGTTTCCGTGTGTGTGTCTGTCTGTGGCATCGCAGCTCTGGTGTACCGATTTTGATTCGGATGTTATTGTTCGTATATGATATATGATAGAGATGGTTCTTGGCTATAAATAAATCTGTATCGGGGTTATTTAATTTTTAAATTAATGTTATTCATTTCTATCAGGGGCGACGGAAACTACAGACTCTGAAGTCAAGTTCGAATGCGCATAACAACCTTCCGATGATGGAGAGGAGATTGCCATATGGATACTTATGTAAAGAGTGCAACAAATGTTTTGAGTTAGTATTAATAAAATCTATACAAATAAATAAAATTGAAATGTAATTTCAATGTAAAGATCGCTTGTAAATTTGTTAGTGTTCAGCCACTACTGAGGCCGAATGTACGCTCGTTCGATTCCCGCTCAGATCATGTATGTAAAAATATGTCACATAGTTTTGCATTCAAAGCTTGAATTTTGTAGTACCTTGGCTTTTGAGGGAGCAATCACCGAATGATTCTCAACCCACGGCGAAAGAAATGAGTCAGAACTTAGCTTGGTTCTCGAAGATTTTGGTGGGGTCCTTATACATTCTTTCAAAAAAAGAAGTAGTGGGACTCCGGGAGTGCGCTGACTATTATCATAGTATGTCCTAGAATATTTATAGGTATATTTATTACGATTATAGCAATAAGAATCAAAGATGGAAGCACGTACAACGCCATCACAGAGAGGGGTACAAGTGTGCCACCTGCGACAAGAGATTCGCATTCAAAAACAACTTGGCGAGGCACGAACAGTAAGTTACATTTATACATATTGCGGAATACATATCGGAATATGTTTCCGAAGGCTTAGGTTACTCGAAATTTTCAGTCTCAAATAATTTATATCTTGCTGTCAATCTGTTTTTGAGCTGAGTGAGACGAAGTCGAGCGAAAGCTCCTCATACCAGACTTCAGGATTTTCTTTGTCACAGGTCTCCTCCTAAACTACTAATCCAATCAGAACAAAATTTGGCATGATTAAAGAGGTCAGTCAGAGGAAGGTTTATGGATATATTTTGAAAAAATTAATGCTACCACAGAGGAATGATCACCGTTAAAAAAATTGGAATTACATAATAACCGCTCGAGACACTGTGACCAAACTTTACACGCTCAGAAAGCATGTCCAGAGTTGTGACTTTCAAAAAGAATTTTCAAAATCGGACTTTCACGTAGGAATTATCACTGTTCAAAATTTTCAAAATCTGATTCCGCAATAGCGGTCAAATCTATTGGACAAGTTTTGGCGCCAAAACAGTCGTCCAAAACAACCGAATAACTATCGAAAACAATATTCAAAATCGGACATGCCACGGAGGAATAATATCGCTCTTAATAATTCAAATCATGATGTTTCACTCAGCTCTACATTGCAAGCAGCGATTCGCCTTGCAGACCTAGTAAGGACAGCCCTGCACCTTATATACCTTGACCGACAAACAGAAGTCCAGACGCATACACCCACAAAAAAAACAGGGAAAAAAACAGAGAAAAGGTAGTAGTGCCCTGCGCTCCGCTGTCTCGTCTTGGCGAGATCCAGACTTCCAGAAGTCTAGATATCCAAACGCCCATACATCTTGACTTCCACACCTCCACACGTCTAGAAGACCAGACGCCTAGACGTCCAGACACCTAGACATCCAGACATCTAGTCATTCCGACATTCAAACATCCACAAATTCAGAAATCTGGATGACCAGGCGTCTCGACATCCAAAAACTTCCACATTTATACTCCCACAGACTACACCGCGGCCCTCCCCCACGCACAGAGTGTCCGGAGTGCCATAAGCTGGTCCGCGTCGACCTCCTGAAGGTGCACTCCAGGATACACTCCGCGAGGGAGCAGTACTCGTGCGTGGAGTGCTCCAAGAGCTTCGTGAGTAGAGCTTCCTACGAACATCACCTCAAGTATACCCAAGCTCATGCGGCTACAGATATTCTTAAGTAAGTATTGTGGGCAGGCCGCAGAACATACACTAATCAAATTAGTAGTGTATTGAAAAAAGGGTACTGGGCAGGCCAAAAGTATTGGAAACCCCCCAGTTTCCCATCCTTTTGGCCAGCCCAGTGCATGAAAGGTTTAAGGACAGTAGTGTGTAAGAACAGAAGCAGATGGCCGGTTGTTGACTGTGCCTACACCAGAGTTAGTATCGCGAAACATCACTACTTGACAAGCAACAATGCGCAATCTTTTGTAGCTATCACACAGATCACATTACAAAAAGGTGCGCTATGTCTATACAGATAGGTGACAAAATGCATTAACTCATTTATCTAGTTTCTGCGTCTCGTTCCAAATTCGAAAATCATTCCCACCTCACTCACGAACCGTGACACAATTTTTGTTCTAAACAGCTTGTCTTTATTTTATTTATTATTTATAGCTTTATTTATCTACACAGTAGAACATAATATATAGTAGTTTTTATTTTGTTCGTTTTTGATTATTTATATAGTTTCTGTAACGTACCCCCCTTCGGTAAAAGCCTCTTCCATTCCTTTCCACCTTTCCCAGTCCTTTGCGGACATTCTGCATTCAATGCTTTCCTGCTTTGCTTGTTATGTCATCAATTCATCTTTTCTTTTGCCTTCCCACATTTCTTCTGACTTCTGGGCCTATCCATTTTGTTGGTTTCTGATTCCATCGCTTGTCTTGGTATCGGGCTAGGTATCCTGCCCAGTTCCACTTCTGCTTCAAACTAAACTGGAGAGCATCTGTTAATTTAGTTTTCATACGGATATCTGTTTCTTGTTTTATGTATTCTTCTCAATTTGAATATGCTTCTTTCCATTGCATATTGGGAGGATAAAATTTTGCTCTTTACTTTCAGTATATACCAATTTCAAATAGCTTGTCTAGTTACTGCTCTAAGTACGAAAAGTTAGCAGGTTGGGTACAAACTACATTATGATCAATGACCGTTGTCAGGTACAAGTGCTCGGTGTGCGACAAGGGCTACCGGTCGAGAGGGGAGCTCCGGGACCACGTCAACTATCAGCACATGGGGAAGACGCAACACAAGTGTCCCGTCTGCGGCAAGGTGAGCACTGTCTTACTTACTAGGCCCGCTCCCGCATACCCGCCACATTTAAAAACACTAGGACGGTTACCAGCTTCGCAATCAACCCAAACTTAACCGTAGCGAGATTTGCCTATCCAACAATACGTCAACGTGACTTTTTCCATTGATTTGGTTTTTCGGTGATTATTCCTAGATGGTAAGACCGATCTGAACATTCGACCCCTTACGATACGATACTCAGTAATGTCTACTTGATCACCGTGGCAAATTTGGTCGAGATCGGTCAAACGGTCTCGGAGGAGTATCATTTGTTTGAAATGCAACTTTGAAACCAAAGACGCTTCGCTCGCCTTCGGCTCGCTACGCTTAACTAATTTTTTATTTCTCTTCACACAATAGAGCGGAGCTTATACAATATGTTTTACATGTCTGATAAAAGAGGTACAAACAATTTACAGTGTAATAAAGTAAGAATCACAAGATTACATGGGCTGTTGTCTCCCAACCTAGGCCCTGTATCTTGGGAGACGGTGAAATAATTTATTTAAGTAACAAGGTTTCCAACGTCGGATATTGATATTTTATTTTTATATCTAATACAAGAAGAGCTATAGAGAAATAGGGCAAATGGAGAAAAGCAAAATTAAAATGAAAGTTGCCCATTTTAGAAGGTTCAGTCTACTTAGTTGCGTGGGAGTATTCAATAAAAGATTCCCTACACTTTGAATATTTATTACTGATCACAATATTAATACAAATTCTAAAACAATAATTAATAAAATATCTGAGAAAAAAGTATAAAATGTATGCATATATGTGTGGACGGGCAACCGCGCCTGTAAGGGTCATCATAGGTTTAGGCGAAGCACGGTGCTGCACCTGTTTCTCCGCGCAAGCAATGAAAAATGTGAGCGTGTGTTGAGCGTGTAACGGTTGAATGTTTTTATGAGGGTTTGTAAATGAAGTTACAATAAAGTTAAGGTGTGACTTATGCACTGTAAGATTAATTAAGTGATGGATGTAATTGAGACTACTACCGGCTAGGGCGAGCAGAGTTAAATAAAAGGTTGATTACAATGTATAGTATGAGATTATAATCGTGAATAGAATGTTACATAAATTTATATCTGGTATTTGAGTAAATGAACCTCAGGGGATGGATTCATAATAAATATTCTGCCGTGGCGTTGTTCGGTCCGTTGTGCAAGATGTTAGTATGCACTTAGCTAGTGGACACGTGGCTGGTGGTGATGCCGGCGTGCCAGGGTCTCCGCTGGTGTGCCTCGCTACCGCTAAGATGGTGCGAAGCCCGGTGCGAAGACCCTGGAAATAGGAAAGGTGCGGGTCAGTTTGTCACTAGGTAATTACGTCCAAGTGACCCGCTTAAATAGCAGGTGAAGAGAATCTCCCAGCGGCACTGCAGCGTAGCTAGAAGCTATAATAAAAGAAATATAAATAGGCAGCACAAGCTGGTGCCGCGACCTCTGACCGTAGGGGTCATCGGCCTCGTGGCACTAAATAGGTAGGCTGAAATAGCACACAGTATAAAATAAAATATAATAAGCCATGCATTTTAGCAGGCAATAAGCTGCACCGCTGGAAAGTCTTCACCTGTAGAAAGAAGTAGGAAATGTTGATCTCAAAACTTACCCGGAGCCGACAGCAGTTGGCCACGGGGTCAAAGCGACCTTCCTTGGCGAAGGTTCCAAGGAAAGGGACGATATAAGAGCCGTCAGTTTATAACTGGGCTAGTGCTGTCCAATCTCGCTCGCACAACCATAGATAATTAGTAATATATTATAGAAACATACTAAAATATCGATTAATTTACGGATATTGTTTTAATTAGATTTATAAAGAATCCACAACGTTACAAGCGAGACAATCCAAACGAACAGACACGTCTGGATTGACGTCATTGCTAGATTCTCTATTGATAATTATTACCTATTTGGCTTGGCACCGACTTCAACAGAAGGCGTGCGCACATTTTTGTGTTTTAAGTAAATCAGTAGTTCAGTTATTTTTCAGTGCCTTATTATTGTCAGGACCGTAGTGGAAACGCGTGATCCCTGCCTACTCTAACGCGACGGAGGCGTGAGCGTAAATATGTAGTTTCTAATGTGAAATGGTATTTTTGTTGTCAGGCGCTGGCCACACGTCGCTGCATAACCCGCCACGTACGAAGAGCCCACGACGGAGTCAAAGAGAGTGCAAGGGACAAGATCTGTCAGCAGTGTGGGAAGGCTTTTAGGGTAAGTACCTTTTTGTACTATTAAGGTGGTGTATGATCGCATGCAAAATGTAAGATGCTACTTGTAGACCACAGAACAAATACGTGGAGGAGGCGGCCTAAGTTACTGTGCACTGTAATTCTCGATAACGTCAGGGCCTACTCTGACGTCATCACAGTAGGCGAGGCTTTAGTCAGTGTACTGTCAGCGTTCGTCCTGTACACAGCTCTCTTAGCCTAAGTGTCTCCAATATAATTCTACTCGATGCTAGATGGCGACACTGTATCTGAGTACGTCCTTGCTACATTTAGTGACATCCAGTGTGAGATAATTGTACTACTACGTAACATCGACATGGATTGAAGTGAGCAGTTTTGCTACAAAAGTATAGAAGTGGGCGGGATCTAACTCCTATTCACCACACCAAAGTGTCCCGCGTAGGGAAGTTACTTACAACGCCTTCTCTCTGTGTTTGCTCTGTGTTGTAGACCCAAGAAGTCTTGATCTCGTAAGAGATGACATGCGTGCTAATATCGGGATGCTGAAGACCGAAGTGAAGCGGAAGAATTAGGAAAGCGAACCCCGGGTGCCGAGGTAAAGGCGTCGTAAGCAATTGGGGCAGTAGCTCAGGTGATGATGTCACCTACAGGTGGTAAGGGGCAGATGCGATCATTTTAGCAGGAGTATCTTAACTATTGCTGTTTTCTTTTACAGGACAAGAAAGGTCTCCGAGAACACGAGCTGATCCACACGGGCGAAAGGCCGCTGTCGTGTGAGCTGTGCGGCTGCACGTTCCGCCAGAGCGCCTCGCTGTACACGCACAGGAAACGCGTGCATAAGATATACCCGCCCGCCAAACGGGTGCAGCTGCTTGTGTAGCCGGCTCGAAGGACCAAGGGTGTGCACATGATATACCCGCCGTCCAAGAGGGTACAGCAGCTTGTGTAGCCGGCTGTAAGGATCAATGGTGTGAACAAGATATACCCGCCCGCTAAACGGGTGCAGCTGCTTGTGTAGCCAGCTCGAATAACTAAGGGTGTGCACACGATATACCCGCCGGTCTAGAGGGTACAGCAGCTTGTGTAGCCGGCTGGAAGGATCAAGGGTGTGCACAAGATATACCCGCCCGCCAAGCGGGTGCAACTGCTTGTATAGCCGGCTTGAGACCAATGGTGTGCACAAGATATACCCGCTGGCCAAGTGGGTGCAGCTGCTTGTGTAGCCGGCTTGAAGGACCAATGGTGTGCACAAGATATACCCGCTGGTCAAGCGGGTACAAACCCACCTCCGCCTCATGGTTTGTTCCAACCTACTGGTTATACAAGCCGAATGACGGGAAATGCATACCCTTACTTGCCAGTGGCTCTTTGGGGGTAAACACGTTTATCCCTACAAGTTGTTTTCTTCGTCCTTGTCCCTTATCTCAGCCTCTCCCCCTTCTGGGGCGTGAACAACACACGTACGCCTTGGATGCTTAAGCCCGCCGTGTGCCCACCTTTCAGTGGTACCGCTAGCTCCACCATGTTTCCTGTTATTTTGCCTCTTCTAGGTCTCATACTTCTTCACCTCTCTCCAGCCCACTGCGCTTCTTATGCCACCTTCGCGCGTATTCACGGAAGTACCGGAAATTTTCGTCTGATCCTACCAGATCCGGGTAGTACACTGGACCCACCCGAAGAACCGTAACGCTATCTAAACGGTGCCTACGCTCGGCGTGTACAGTCGTGTACACGTCGCTTGTGCCTCCGCTGTCGCATTCTTGTCGTGCTGTTGTCAGGACGACTTGGCGACCGACACTCGGCGCCTCCTTGTTTCGCACGAGGCCGTTGCCGTAAGCGATCGCGGCCATATCCTAAAGTATTCGCAACCAGTTGAGACAGAAGACTCTGTGTAGCACTAACAGACTTGACGTTGACGTTTGACAGTGACAGTGACAGGTGTGCGATAGTGACGCTTTTCTGCGGTAGTGACGACTGTGGTAGTGATAGTGACAGTGACACATAGTTTTTAGGTGATAGTGTCACTCGGTTGCCCCGGTGCATCCAAGTGCCCCCCCAGGGTTCCCCCCTCCCCCTTCACCTCCTCTGAGGGTCGATGTAAAGGGGAGATTCCCCTCTACAATTTGGCCCTGGCAAAAGGGCAAAAATGTCTCACAGTGAATCCCTGGAGGAGTTATTGAGGGCTGAAATGGAGGCTAAGGTGCGCGAGCTCCTAGAGCTGGAGAAAATGAACAGGGAGGCGGGCTTCAGCCCGCAACTATCGTTGCAGCGGACTCCTCCGGGCCATCTTCTGACCACGTAGGCTCCAACCTTGCCGGAGCAGCAAATTTCATCCAAGCGGCCATTATCTTCGTCGCAGGAGGTACAGGAGACCCTGCGCCGCCGGATCGCGGTGCGGAAACCAACTGCACCACCGATGGCGGGCTTACTGACTAGTGCCGGACCGGAAACGCCGGCGCCTGGAATTGCGGACCAGCAGTAGGACACCTCAGCGTCTAGCGGCTCGATGCTGGAGGCCTCCATCGCGGAGTTAGCTAGTCTAGCCACCTCTGCAACAATGGGGATAACGGAAACGGTCCACAGCAGGTTCTCCAAACTAAACAAGGAGGAGATAGCTGTGATCGGCCATCACGTGGCCATAGCGGGGTCCGTAGTGACCACACTGATTTCTAGACTGGCGGAGGCGGAGAGGAGGGCAGCCATAGCGGAGGCGAAATTGGAAACCATTCAGACCTCGGGGTCTGCCCCCGCTATTCCACCTATGGCACAACAGGGGTCGGGTGTCGGTATGTCTTATGCGGACAAATTAAGAACCTGCAGCCAGGGCCCAGTGGTGGCAGACTACCCGAAGGAGGGGAGTGCCGTAAAAACTTCGGAGTATACAAAGACCCTTATTAAGTACTCCATAGCCCCCGCCGAACTGAGCATACAATTAAGTAAGCCGCGTACGTAGGGTCGGCAATGCCGGTATAGTGGTGCAAACCAGCACCCCTGCGGACTTAGAAAAATTTAAAGCGGCCCTTCCTGATACACTAAAGACCTCGGACCTCAAGGGGAGGTCGCCCCTAGTTAATATTAGGGACCTAGAGGGAAAGGATCCGGAATGGGACGAGATCTTTAAGGCCGTCTATGACCAAAATTTTAGGGACGATCCGACATGGACCCTGGTGTCTATGCGAGCGCAGAGCCGCCTAGCCTTCAGGAAAACCAGGCAAGGCTTAGCGTATTCGGCCATTGTCGTGGGCTGTTCGGCACAGCTAAGGAAGGCACTCGTGAACAAAGGCCAACTGTACATAGGATGGGAAGCCTGCTGGGTGGAGGACTTCATCACGGCAGTCATCTGCAGGAAGTGCTCAATGTACGGGCACAACGAAAGAAAATGCCGTCAGGATAACACTACGTGCATTCGGTGCGGTTCGACAGGGCTGACTGCGCAGAAGCTCAGGCCAGATGTACTACCTGCCACAGATTTGGTTAGAAGGGAGCGGAGGGGCACGCTACTGGTGTGAGGGAGTGCCCGGCTCGAGTTTCAGCCGAAAGAAGGATGCTCGAAGCTACGTCATACTAAAAGAGTTGTCGTTTATTTATTGGCAATATGTGCAATATTCTGTATGCTTACAATATGCTTGCGTGGAATCTTTATCGAACCTACGATAGTTAGTACCGCAACAAATAGTAAATACTTTAATCTATTGAGGTTATTGGGTGATCAAAAATAAATAATAGATAATCGTTTGATGCATTATTATTTTTGTAACAAAATCTATCCCATCCATTCATCATCCGGTCATCCAAGCGTTCATCTTGTATCGGCGAGCGAAGCGAGTCCTTTCACTGTTCCACAATCTATGCATGTATGTATTTAATGGTACACTTTAGTGAGAAACTATCACACTTTCGGGTTTAGGCTTCGACATAGTAATTTTTATTCATATCTAGATGTGTTATAAATCATTAAATAATCCGTGCATTAAAAGATACAGTACCTACAATACTTCGCGCGCACTCCTAAAGCACTGATTTGACGGAGGTGACTAATGTTCCAGCTAGCGGGTGAGGTCGGCTTGGGCCCCGAAGGTGTTGGTATGACCCCAAACATTCCCCAGGTCAAGGTTACTGTGTACTAAAAAAAATAAAAAGCGTCACTTGACGCAACGAGCACACGTGACGCTGGTCGCTGTTTACGTATTTCCCACACATCCGCATGGAGAATACTGCGAGGAGGACTGCACGCCTACCACGTGCGTTACGTGCTCGTCGCGTAACGTGACGCTGGTCGCTGGTGGTGTTTTTTTTTCATTTTTATATATATTTTTTTGTTATTTTACACAAATACAATTTTGTCGATACCAAGTCATCTCATCCAATTCAGAGACCTAATTTTGTGACACCTTATATAGTATAGAAAAATAAATAGGGTTCCGCGTAAAAAAATAAAACCCATATTGTGCACGACACAAATAAACTATAGACACATGTGCCAGTGACACGTAGATTAAGTAAGCGTGAATATAACGAATAAATTATGAAAAAGTTAGGTTTACGTAAATTAAAACGTAATTATGTAATAACTTTGATATTAAGCTAAGATAAATAGCTTACTACTGTTAGGAGTTAGTTTTCTGAGTAATTAAGTATGTTAGAGCCAAATTTAATAAAGAAAGTACATTTCCCGAAAAGCATAATTGCAAATATAATTACGTAAATGCATTACTCAGAATCTAACATAACTTCGTATAAATAGGAAATACGACTTTGTATATTAGTATGTAAGTTTAATTACACCCCGCGACTGCCTCCCACACCGTAAGAAGCGAATATGCGCTCCCCCGGCTGGTGCCATTTTATTATATAGTAGCTCGCGGGAGGCAAGGCCCATATATAAGCCTGAGGGGTCAATCCGCCCGTCATTCAGTAACCCGACGTCGCACGGTACAGATGTAAGTACCTATCGTCGTGCAAGTCTTATCTCTACCTATGTACATATATGCTATGTAATTAATATGTAAAACATAAGTTTTATAAATAAATGGAAATGCGGAGGTGAGGTAATTTGGATCGCGGGCCAGCACTACAAAAGACTATAAAAGCAGGGACCATTTGGTAGGAAATTATTGGGCATTGGGCAACAAGTAGACAACAAGAGTCTCTCAAGGAACAAGGAAGCTCAACAGGAAGTAGTAGATCAAGAGTAGTGCTGGGCCAAGTACATCCGATGCCTCACTGACGTCAATGAAGTCCACCCATCCAAGTGTTTCATTCTTCGACTCACATCCAACAAATACAGTCCACTGAAGGCGACCGCGAAGTAGTGGCAGTCTATTTGGAACCTTATCAGGTCATAGTCTGTTACGAACCACGGTCCTTAACACATATTACCACACGCGGACGAAGTCGCGGCCCCAGTTTATAAATGTATACAACAATAATAAATTAAATTGCCTATTACATATGTGACGTCACTACGGCCGCCTACTCCTGCGCAGGCTCAAGGGCTCAACACTCTGCCCCGCCCCCTCCTCAGTCTCCGCGGGCCCATTTATAAGCGCGCATCACTCTCGCTGTAGCTGCAGCAGGCCAAGGTGATGTGCTCATACCTACTCATCGTGGCAAGCCTCGGATCTTCTCTTAATGTGATACTGCCCGTAATAAACTCACATCGGCTTTTTACCGAACCTATACGTGTTTCAGTTGTCACAGTCAACTAGGTCTATTAAACTATAAGTAGTAGATTAGTAGCCAAGGGCTGTAAGGCATCAATTGCAGCCCGAGATATTTATTATTGCTTTACATCTCGATTGTGAGGTAAGTAGAAAGAAACCGGCATTACAAGAATAAAACATTTTATTTGTTGAAATTTATAGTGAAATGAGAACAATTTTCAAATTTTAAGGTCAGGTGTTTTTTGGGTAGATATGTTAATAGTTTGTGATTGTGATATTTGTTGGTCATGGACAAAATCTGACGGGATGAAGCTTTCTTCAGCAGAAGTTGATGGTTGCGGATCATCTCTTGAAAAAGGTGTTTGATTTTTTGAAAGCTGAATAGTTTTCGTTATTTTGTTGGTAATTTTACTTTTATTTTGTATGGAATCTTCAATTTAACCTTCAACCACCTTGCTGGATTTCCACCCACCGTGCCTTTTTATAGTGGATAAGTTAGCCCCAGAATCGGCTAAAAGTGTAGCCGATGTTCTCCGGAAGCAATGACCTGTGTACAATTCCGGGTCGGCTAACTTTAAATAACTTGCAATTTGCTTCGGCATACTTCTGATGGTATTTTTTCCAATAACTTGTTTGTAGCACTTGCATTGGTGGTACTTCAAAAAAAATCGGTTGGTGTTTACATTTTCAGGACGAAGATTTCTGTATTTTTGTACGAATTCAGAGAATTCTTGAGGAACTACAAATGTTCGGTCAATTTTAGTTTTTGTGTTCGGTAGTTTAATTACTAACAACTGACCCTGTTGTTCTATGTTCTCTATTGTTATAGTTGTTAATTCAATACCTCGGCATGCGCCAGTTATACCGAAGATAAGAAGTACCTAAAACAAGCGAAATATAAAAATAAGTATGTTTTATAGGATTGTAAGAGTATAAAAAATTAATTATGAAGTATTACCATTATATCATCAGGGGCTTCATTTATGAATGTTTTCACGTCTTGCGCTGTAAAAACCTTTAGTAGGTATTATTGATTGATGGGGCACGCGAATGTGACCACGGGTATCATTCTTACAACAGTGGTCTCAGTGGTAGCCGAGTAATAAATCGCAAAGTTAAACAATACTAGACAGGTCAGTCTAAGGATGGGTGACAATTCTTAACACATTGATACCCTTTCATACCTCTGAGAGCACGTTAGGCCGTCGGTCCCGGTTGCCATACAAACATCTATAGCAGTCGTTACGGATAGTTGGAGCCCTAAAAAGTCCGACAACTGGTCTAACTATAGAACTTAGATATTACCAGTGGGTTTTGGATGTCAGATGGCAGACGCTACGCGGAAAGTATCAAAGTTCTGCCGTTTTGTAGGTAGACTGAAAAAGCCGACCCTAATTGAGCAGAGAAAAAGTTCGGAGGACGATGAGTCAGAGTAGGTAGTATTATAAATGAGAAAGTTTGGATGGAAAGACGGCTGAACGGATCTAGGAAAAATTTGGCACCGAGATAAGTTATGAGATTATTTAATAGAGTCAGGAATAGCACATAAACTCCTGTTTAACGGGGGGTTAGGTTAAGTTAGCCGTTAAGGAGTCGGCTTTACGATTGAAAGATCCCGGTTTCGAATCCTTCCCATTACACTACCGACGTGAACCCACTCCTAACAAAAAAAAAACAGTGGCGCTTCGGAAGTGCCGACAGAAGTTAAAACAGAGCCATCTATGTTGTTCATTATGAATCAGTTCGAAACTTCATGGAGGTCAAAACTAAATAGTTCATCAGCCACGACAAAGATGGCGTTATTATAAAAACGACTCCCTCCATCTTACGAATTTTCGATCATGACACGTGTCCTGACGCAAGTTTTACCTTTTTTACCCATAACAAAAAAGTGCACAACGCCGCTAAAGCAGTTTTCACTTCAAAAAAGGAATTTATTTTAGGTGGAGGGGTTAGGAGGATATTAGTATTTTCTGTTAATAAGGAATTAATACAGTCAGACAATGACTTCGTGTTTTTCAAAAGAATACTAGTAACCGAAACTACTAGTATTTATACACTGAGTGCATGACTGATGCGGATATTTTGGCTTCAAGGTGAGTTATTGGTACTCGTTCAGAGTTCACAGCGTTATATTTTAACGTTGAATTACCAAGGGTGTCCCACCAAGATTTTTTGGAGCCCAAGCCAACCTCACCTGCTAGCTGATACACCTGTTGAGGCTCTGACGCACGCGCCCCTCTAAGGGTTGGAAAGTCATCAAAGATAGACCAAATCGAAAGGAGGAAAAGGGTTAAGCGGACCCCGTGTTGCAAAGCCTCGGGAAGCCTCGCGTGCAACCAGGCACCGGGGACCAAGTAGGAACAGCAAGATAAGGGAACGTTGTGGTATGGTAGAAGATGTAGTGATAAAGAAAGAGATGCCTAGATGGTTCCAACACATAGAGAGAATGGACAAAAGAAGATTAACGAAACAGATTTTTGAGACGATGGTACTGAAGTGTTCGGACCTCGTTCGAACACTACGGTTCGTTTACCTGGCCATCATGTGTCAGAGTTTAAATAAAACTATTGTGCCATTTTTAAAAGGTTTGATTTAGGAACGATATAAAACAATCGCGGCATGGACATTTGGGATCTGAACGGGTCGAGTGGAGCCGTTCCGATTGAAGCTGAGAAAAGTATCCTGGGAAGAGCCCCGCTTTAAGCCTTATCCTTGGGCCGAGTCCGCGTTATACGTCCCAGTCCGCTATTTAAAGTTAAAACAACCGCGTAAATCCCTAATAATATAAGTAGGAAGTGCGAGTGGTTAATAAATAAATAATATCTTTTCCCCTTAAAGTCGTATAATTTCGTCACCTCATACACGCGTGGTACCCAATCCCCCGGTACCACAGCTTTGGTGGAGGCGCTGGTTTCCATAGAATTTGGTGGAGGAACGCCGGTTTCCACACGTTCTGGTCATGAGCGCCGACGATGGTTGAAAGTTAGTTTTCGATCAGACTCTTCTTTATGGAGCGAAGTTCTTTCTCTTTAATGTTGATTTAAAAATAATTTAGTAATGTGTAGGCGACATAGAGTGACTGTTTCACATGCATAGTGTGTAAGGATAGATCACTTTATGTCATCTTTAATTTTCAGTTAGGTAGGTCTTAAAAGTACTCTGTTACTTTAGGCCCCTTTCGGGCAAACATTAAAATGTATCGACAAGTGATACCAATAACTTTTCTTTGAAGAGGCCGATTGTGGCCGGGCTTCTTTTAACCTGGGTTTTTGCCTGGCCAAGAATGAAGCAATTTTTCTTTGTTCGTGTTTTTCAGTATTTATTACAGTTTAATTGCTATAATTTGAGATTCTACTATCGTTTACTAATTATTACAAAGATTGCTTCATTATTCCCATTGTAAGGGACAATTCGCTTAAATTTTTTTTTGTGTCCCAGATTTAGTTTAGCTAGGGCTTCGCTGTTACTGTCACATGAGGCCTTGGGCGTAGCTGGATGTAGTGTTCGGACCTCGTTCGAACACTACGGTTCGTTTACCTGGCCATCATGTGTCAGAGTTTAAATAAAACTATTGTGCCATTTTTAAATAATATCTTTTCCCCTTAAAGTCGTATAATTTCGTCACCTCATACACGCGTGGTACCCAATCCCCCGGTACCACAGTACGTATGTCCATCAGATCGAGGAAGTTTTAAACAAGAGATCAAGGTTCAGGTCAAGAATATACGCAACCGGCGAGCATGAATGAAAACAATTATGAAAGTAGAAGAAGCGAAAGGTGAATGAAGCGTGACTGTATGCATGCTATACAGTGTTCTATTGGTGTACAGGGTTAGCAGAGCTCCTTGGGCAAAATCTAAGGTGTCATCCGGGCTGTCGCCATCTGCAGGGACGACTGGGGAGGAAAAGAACGAGAAGGGAGATAAAAGGTGCGTCGTTCACGAACTATGTTTTAAAATAAACCCGTATCCCGCGGCCGCTATCTTGTAAGCGGTTATTGTTAACGTATCCATTCCCATTATCAACCTGCGAGCCGATAGAGATATATTTATGACATGGTGCTGATCTGATGATGAAGCTGGAAGGCGACCATAGGAGCTTCGCAATGAAACGACCCAACCATATCGAGTTTGGGCTTGTTTGAATCGTCTTGATGAGTAGTTTGTCTTTCAATGTTAATCAGTCTGATAATAGAGCTGGAAAGTAGTCATAGGAACTTTGTAATGAAAGGACGCAACCCCATCGAGTTTCGTCTCGTATGATTTAAAATTTATAATTCTTTTTATTAACAAGAATAAAATGGAAGCTTATTTCTAAATAGTTTTTTTAGATTTTTGGAGTTTTATTTAATTAAATAATACTAGTACACAAAAGGAGAGTGTACAAGATGATCACGCCGGCCAATCCAGTGCAGCTGCTTGTAAAGAACGCCGGTTCGACGGACCAACATATTTGAAAGAAAGAAAGAAAAATGCATTTATTCAGACATTAGCCCATTTGAGCCTTCTTCTAAGTGATCGCCCCGGAAAAACCAGTGCAGCTGCTGGTACAACGCTAGCTCGAACAACCAACATATTGAGCAATCTTCTAAGTGGTCACTCCGACATAGCTAGTGTAGCTGCTTATACAGAGCTCTGGCTCAAAGAACCAACATATGTAAGCCATCTTTTAATTGATTGCCCCGGTCTCGAAGGACCAATATATTTGAGCAATCTTCTAAGTAATCACTCCGGCCAAGCCAGTGAAGATGTTTGTACATAGCCCCGGCGCGAAGGACCAACATATTTGAGCCATCAAAATCTGAGGAAGGGTACTGTAGGTATATATCCGAGTTTTAATTTGGGGCGTATCAAAGAAAAGTGACAGCCCGGCAGCCCGGCTAAAATAGCTATAGTGTTATTTTTTGAAAAAATAGGAAGTTATTTACTACGAGAATATCAAAACTTGTGGTTTCATCAAATAGTAGATTATTAACCAAGGGGATAAAACAGTGTCTTCTGTCGCGGGTGACGATTTAAATCGCGAGCGTAACGATGGACTCGAGGTTTACTCCCGAGCGTAGCGAGGGTGTGAAAAAGTTAAATCACGAGCGAAGCGAGGGATTTAAGACGAGTCCTGAGTGTAGCGAGGGATTTAAGTTCACCTAAGACTAAGACAGCTTTATCACCGAGGAAAATACTCTACTTTTCGTACCATTTGCGAAAAAATTAACACAATAATAATATGAGATAAGCATTTATTACCTAACTGCATAATAAATGCGTATTCCTTTTTCAAAACAATATTTATTAACAAACGTTTTCTACACGATATTGTCGGAAGTTTACGCGAATGTTACACATTGAATTAAAACTATTTTTAACGTTGCCTGTTGTGGGATAATAAGTTCTACATACAAATCGATGGCGTTGCAATGGGCTCCCCAGTATCGCCTGTTGTTGCTGACATACTTATATATGAAGGCCTTCGAGGCGCGAGCTATGCAGACGGCTGCCATTACACCTAGATTTTATAAACGGTATGTAGATGACACCTTCACAATACTACCAACAGATAGTATAAATACATATTTATCACACCTTAATTCCATTTATAACAACATACAATTCACTATGGAATTACAGGCAAATAATTCATTAGCTTTCCTAGATGTTCTTGTGTGTGTACTTTGAGCCACACTGTGTATAGGAAAAAGACCCATACTTATAGGTACTTCAACGGTGAATCTCACCACCACCCTAAACAGTTAGCTACCGTGGGAATGTCTTTGTTTCAGAGAGCCCGTGGGATCTGTGACAAGAAACACCTGGACGCTGAGCTACAACATGTCAAACAAGTTCTGTATGACAACAAGCTCAAACAACTGCGCATCAGTCACAGATCCCGAGAAAAGCCAGCCACTGTCGAGCGCCGGCCTGCAGTCCTACCATACATACGAGGGGTCACTGACAAGATTGGCTACATCTTGAAGCGAGCTTCAATTAACACATACTACAAGCCGCCAACGAAGATATGTCAATTTTTACCAACTGTTAAGTGCCAATTGCCTCTACAAGATGCAGGGGTCTATAAAATAGATTGTGACTGTGGGTTCTCTTATATTGGTCAAACCGAGCGAAGCATTGGCACTCGCGTCAAAGAACACATATCTGACATAAAACACCAACGCTCAAAAAAAGTCTGCTATATGTGAACACGTGCAACAGGGGACCAAACATTATTTAAGATTTGATAAACCACAGATACTCGCCAAAGAAAATCGATTCCTACCTAGGATGCTCCGCGAAGCTATTGAAATTAAAAAACATCCTAATTTTAATAGAGAAGATGGTTGGAATGTACCACCAGCTTGTGACCCAGTCATTCACTTAATTAATTCCAAGAAAAAACAAAACACAACAAGACTTCATGACACTGTGAGCTCATTCTGCGTAAATAGTAACACCAACAATTCAACATAGTTCGGGTACTTTGAGATAACTTTCACTTCAACCTTCAAGACAACAACCATCTTTAGTCTCCCCGTGACCATGGCTGCTGAAAAGCAACCGAAACGTCGGGTTCAATGTAAAATATAAAATAACATCAAATAAACCGCGATAGAATCCGTTAAAAATAGTTTTATTTCAAACTTTTTCTATTTTATCACATAAAATACTGGCAGGTCACAAAATAAAGAATTAAAACTTCTCATTTAAATTTCGCGCTCGAAAACCAATCAATCAATGCTTTTTAGGTAGATTTCGATGAAATCGATCTACCTATTGGTTTCTTGACTACTGTCGAATTTAAAAAAAAATTCTTCATAGGAGGTCTAGTTATGACCCCCTGAGTCCCAAATGACCACTGGTCAAAAAGTTTATATATATATAAATATATATATATATCATCATCATCATCATCAACCTATTCTAGTCCACTGCTGGACATAGATCTCCCCTAATGAGCGCCATAGCGCCCTGTCTTCAGCTTGCCGCATCCAGCATCTGCCCGCAGTCTTTCGCAGATCGTCATCCTACCTGGCCGGAGGGCGTCCTACACTACGTTTGCCGAGTCGCGGTCTCCACTCAAGAACACGTTTACCCCAGCGGTTGTCGGTTCTTCGCGAGATATGGCCGGCCCAATATATATATAATATATATATATATATATATATATATGTATGTATGGTTCCACTTCCCAAAATTTGCGGCACTCTCACGGTCGCATTTTTGCCCCGATCGCTTTCAAACTGCGGTCAAAAATTGCTTGGGTGTAAACTTAGTTTAAGTTCGTGAACGGGTGGAATCCGGCCTAAGGGGACGGTAGGGCCTCACTTTTTGTGAAATCAGTTTTTCCTCAAAATTTCACGTTCCATGAAAGATATTCGAACCGTTCTAATTTTATCCCATAGTATACATGAATACCAACAACTTTTAATTACAAACCTATAAGATTAAAACTTTAACTGAAAGTGGAGGGGGGAAAAACCAAAATTTTTCGGGAAAAAAATCATAACTTCTAACCGGTGAACATTCTTGTGGTCGTAAACATTTTTAATCGATAGGCCATTTTTAAGTCTAAAATACATGTCTGAAAAGTTTTTCGCTAAAAGTTACCGTTTTCAAGAAAAAAAAAATTAAACTGTTTAAAGTCCGTAGTTCTCTATATAAAATAATAGTTATTTGTTCAACAAGTGACCAAAGTAATTTTTTGCTGCGAGTGGGATAGATTGAATCCCGAGTAAGCGAGGGATTCTAGGATTGAATCACGAGCGTAGCGAGTGATTCGGTAGAATTCCGGTTGCAGCGAGGGATTCAACAACACTCGCAGTAAAAAAGCTTTGGTCCCGTGTAGCACACATTATTTTTCACTTTCGGAGTGAGAACAAATAAAAGACACATTAAAATGTAGGTAACGCTTTATTTCAGGAATAAAAAAGATACTAAAAGTTAAACGTACAATTATTACAATGCTGTAAATTTAAAGTAATTGTTTTATTAGGCATCTTTATTGTGGTATTCACTTGGCTTAGATTTTCTATTGGTGTATCTGTTTCACTCATCAACTCAGAAGAAACAACAGTGAATGTAGGTGATTCAGTTCGGGTTTCTGTGTAGCCATCCATGCTATTTTTAGAAGTTGATGGTTGTGGTTCTGAAGTCTGTTTCACATTTATAGATTCCACAATCCGATTACAAGTTTTTGATTTATTTTCAATTGAGTCTTCTATATAACCTTCAGCGACTGTATTTGTTTTCCACCCTCCATGACGTTTCAGAGTTGTGAGATCAGCTCCAGAACTAGCCAATAGTGTTGCAGATGTCCTACGTAAACAATGATCAGTATATAGGGCAGGCTCTGCAAGTTTTAAAAAGGTTGCAATTTGTCGCGGTGTAGAGCCAATTTTGTTTATACCCATAGGCTGCTTTGTACATTTACCATTAAAATATTGTATGAAAAATCGACTTGTGTTAATATTATTTGGACGTAATCTCTGATATTTTTCAACAAAAGTAACATATTCTTCACGAATAACAAAAGATCTGTCCACATTGGTTTTAGTATTATTCAACTTAACTAACAATAAAGTTTCTGAATGTTTTTCAATGTCATTTATAGTAAGATTAAGTAATTCTTGGCTGCGACATGCACCATTAATGCCTATTATTAAAATTACTTTTGCAGCAAGATATACATTGTCAGGAGCTTCATTTAAAAACATTTCTATGTTATGAGCTGTTAATAATTTTGACTTTTTCGGTTTATACCCAACGGACTTCTTCTTCAAGTACGCTACAAGTTTTGTATATCTATCGATATGTACGTCATGTTTTATTTTCAGTGTAGATTTAAGTATAGAGTAGGTATATACTCCACAAAGTTGAGGATTGTTTGGACTGTGACATTTCAATGAAATAAGACAGTAAGACTGTCTCTGAATAATTTTTTGCTCCTTTTGAACTTCGCCAATCATTGAAATTATGTAATGCTTGAATGTATTTTTCCCCTGATTTAGAGGGCAGAAAACTAGTTTCTGCGTTTTACACATATTGTTTCAGTTCCTCAGGTGTCAAAATATCTTCGTCACTTGATTCACTCATGTTTAAACTAATAAAAGGCACTTTACAAACTTTTAAAAACAAGCAAGATAAAATCTTGTTAAATTTTTTTAATTGCGCGGGCTGTATATTTTTTTATTTATCTGTGGCGCGGGTAACAAAGGTGCGTTCCGAAATTGGCGCGCGCAGCCGCCGCGAGGCGGGGCGCGGCGCGTTGAAAGCAAATAGCATTTTTTTTCAAGCTGAAATATCTCAGAATATAAGCATTTATCAGTTTTTCTTTAGTAATTTATTGAATTTAATTTAGTTTATTTTTTAATAATTGTCCAAATCTAAAAACTTTGTTAGTTAGAATTATGATTCTTTGATTAGTTCAGAATTCGGAACGAAAAATTATAAAAAAACTTTGGCTCTCTAGGCAGCAAAAAGCTATTTTGCTGCCTGTTTATAAGCAGCAAAATACGCTTGTTTGAGCTACTGAAGTGAAAAATTAATTGCTTCACGAAATCTACCTGTGCGTTCCCCCTGCGGGAACGGATTTTTTTAAACTGTTGGTTTATTAATTAAAATATGAATCGCGCGCGTAATTTTTTTAAAGGCAGCATTCCATTTGCAAACAGCCTTTGTCTGCGAACGCCGCATATGATTCGAAGTGTGCAAATGGTCAAATGTATGTATAATGCTATAAGTACAAACCCAATGGTGTAAACACAGATTATGTAGTTCAGTATAAATTTCGGTAAGTATTCCAAATTTAAATCACATTCTCCCCCTAGAGGATGAATGAAATTCCGTAAGTACAATTTTCTTTCCCTGTTTTTAACAGATTAAAAATGACTATTGTTATGTTCGCTTTTTGTGGCATAGAATGTCACTTTTTTGAGCAAATGGTACGATAATTATTTTTTAAGACCCTTGCTCGTAAAGCTGATGTAATTCCACCGGTTTTAAATATGTAAAGCGGGTCATAACAAACGCGTAGTGTTACCAAAGCAAATAGTTAAGTTATAGTCCATACAAATTCCATAACAGTATTATTTGCCATTTCAAATATGGAACTGATCGCCGCCGCACGACTCCAGCTAGTGAGGAGCGCTGTTGCTATTCAAATTTCGAACTAATCGCCGCGCGGCGCCAGTCAGTAGGCAGCGCTAGCGCGCTGTTAATTTCACTAACTGTTTCAATAATTAAAATGAACAAAATATAAAATGGTTTTTTAATGTTTCCTCGCAAATGTGTTAAAAAACGTCGTACGATATACGTGTGTATTGGTTATAACATGCTCGGCTCAATTACGCCCTCGCCTTCGGCTGGGGCTGAAATTCCGCCTCGCATGTTATAACCATCTTTACGCACTAATATCGTAATATCGTAATGTACTATTATTCTTTCTATAATTATCTTGAAATAAATAAGTACATACTAAAGTTTGAAATATTTTTATTTTTGAAACAAAATTTCTTATAAAATAAATACACTTTTTGTTTGTTCTATATATAAAAATTGTGTCAGTTTTGCTTAAAAAGTAGATTACCCATACGCTGAGTACATACATATGTAAGAACACTCCAAGAAAAAGTATAAATATAAACCCTACATGGCGCGGCTCTGCCCGCGTGGATGTCGGCTATCGCGATTTGTGGTCATATGTCCAGTTCTACTTAACCAATTGACCTTTCTAATAGGAAAAACCGCATCAAAATCCGTTTAGTGCTATTTGGCGTCAATCACGAACAATCGACAAAAAGATAAACAGACAGTAATACAAAAAAAATTGTGTTCAGAATCGTTCATTTAGTATAACCGAAGTATTGATTTTTAAATGTCTCCAATGTACAGACTCAAGTAATATACAATTTTATAATAGTTTAGATTAATATCACTAGTGATTCTAAGCCAAGTACGGATTCAAGGGTCATGGCAGTCATGACCTTTTTAAGTTTCACATCACGTAACATAACTATCATTAAACAATTATTTATAAAATCTTAGTAATATCTTTATTCCTTATACATTACTAAATTCAAATCACCAACAACATATCTGAGAATACGTTCCCGATGAAATATCAGGCTAAGCTCTCTATAAAATTTGTACAAACAGAAAGAGATGTAAATTATTATTTTATGACGTGACATAACTTATGGCATTGACGTATCCTTGTTATCATTTATCATTAATTTATAGCGTTATCATTAGAATGATTATATTATCTCTATCATTATTTTATTGGACAGTAACGTCATAATATGAAGTCGCATTTTTGTCATTAGATTAACATTCTGGTGGGCAATACAATCACAATAGGACATATCATTAGGCCGATATTTTGGGCAGTAACGTTACAATATGGCGTGTCATTACTGTCATTAGGTTGCCATTCTGTTGTTCAGTGAGATCTTATTATGCCATGTCATAACTCTCATTAAAAACCGGTTGTCTGTAAAGTCGGTTTACTGACGATAGTTGAACGTGACAACGTCATAAGAATATATGCAGCATAAGAATATATATATAGCAGCTGTCCACGCGGAAGCATCGCTTGCACTTCAAGCCCAGAGCGAGGTAACGCCGCATACGAGGTAACGGCATACGAGGTAACGCCGCATACGTCAGGTAACGTCATGTTACGTCATGTTTTTTCGTGCGTGCAGCCGGCTCATCGATTTATATAAGACGTTGTCACGTCAAAATGACAATGATCTCAATATGACATGCCATTAATCCTGTTGTTCAGTAAAATCATAAATGACGTGTCATTATTGTCATTAGTTGGACGCCATAATTTGACATGTCTATGTTGAGATTCTATTGGGCAGTAACAACATAATATGACATTTCATAAAGTGAATATCTTGCTGGACAGAAACGTTATAATTGTGCCGTTTCATGACATCGAGATTCTATTGCGTAGTAACGCCATAATGTGACATGTTATTCGGTTGACATTTTGTTGGATAGAAACGTTATCAATATAATGGTGCCCTTACGTTGTGATTGTGTTAGGCAGTAATGTCAGTACACTATTAGTAGGTTGACATTCTATTGGACAGAATCTCATAATATAACATGCCACAAAGTATAATCTGTTGGGCAATAACGTCATTATATGACGAATCAATAGTTTGGGTAGTATTATCCCTTACCCTTCCGTTGGGTAGTATTGTCTTAAGGTGACATTTTAAGGGCAATAACGTCACAATATGACGTCATTCCATTACATCTGTTGTCTAAACATGGCTGTTATTTCCTCAACGGTCTTGTTCTTCGTTTCGGGCACTTTGCAGTAGATGAAGAATATGAATATGAGTTGAAGAACTGCGAATATTATGAACACATTCGCGCCGAGTATTGCCTGTGGACAAAATACAATAATTATTATATTACACTAGCTGTTGCCTGCGGCTCCACCCGCGTGGAATTCTGATCCCGTTCCCGCAACCCATGAGAACCAATTTCCGGAACCTATTAGCTTATGCGTTATTCCGGGCTATAATCTATCCATCTACCAAATTTCAGCCAGATCCGTTCAGCAGTTTTTGCGTGAAAGAGTAACAAACAGCCACATATCCTTTCAAACTTTCACTTTCTAATAGCACATGTAGTTCCAGAGATAAACGCGTTCAAACAAACAAACTATTCAGCTTTATAATAATACTAGCTGTACCCTGCGGCTTCGCCCGTTGCATACTTCACCCCCGTGGCACCCATTTGTCCCATACATGTCCGTAATTTATTAGTTATATTCAAGGATGTATGGAAATTTGCCCGATTTGTTGACATTTATGATTACTGCTCCGCTCTTCTAGGTGGTAGCGTCATGATATATTATATCTTAACCTATAACCCTCCTCGATAAATGGGTTGTCCAACACAAAAATATTTTTTCAATTCAAACAGGGGCCCGATTCAGTAACGCCACGTTTTCAAAACGCGTGATTTAGATTCGATTAGTAAGAAAATCTGAAAAAATATTTTAGTATTCAGTATGATCTGTCAAAACAAAACCTACCTTCACTTTAGTGAGGTTATAAAACACTTAGAACCAGTCATAGTTGATTTCGTTTTCATTTAATTTTCGAGACTTTAATATTCGCTAGTTTTGAAATCATACGTTTAAAAAACGTAATTTTACTGAATCGAGCGCCAGTAGTCACCGAGATTAGCGCGTTTAACCAAACAAAATTTTAACTTTAAAATATCATATAGATTGGTACACCTGCTGATGGACGGACAAGGATCTGACGCAGGCTTTTGTCTCAGGGTTGGTAGGTCCGACGGCAGTCGCTCCCATAAAAGTCGTGGTCATAAAAGAGGAGAAGGACCATGCAGACCCAAGGGTCCTAAGCCTGGGATTCAGCCGGGAACAACGCTAAGATTATGATGGTGATATATTAGGTCGTTACATATGAAAATGCCGTTTTTCTTGAAGAAATTGGGGGAAATCCAATTTTCAGTACTAACATTGCATGCATGCATTTTTTTTAGGAATGACAAATCCAAATATTATGTTTTTTTTGTGTAACAGCAACGTTTATTACATTTTTGAAAAGTGACAGCTGTTCAGTAATAGGTACTAAATTTATCATCAAAATGGATAGCATTTAGGAAGTACTGTATTTGAAGATCGAATTAATTTATCAAGCGGCCAAAAAACAAAATTTAATACAGAGTTGTAAAATCTTGAAATGAACTTTCAAACAAAATATAAATAATGGAAATAACTATTAAATTACAGGAATAACGAACTCATGAATTTGTAAGAAAATTTCGGCAATTTCATAGGTAACGACCTATTATTATTGGTATAGATAGATAGGCAGTAGTATACTCACCGAGAGCGGCAAAAAGCCGAGCCCCACGAAGAAGTTGGCGGTCCAGTTGACGGTGACTGCCACCGACGACGCCGCCGGCCGCGACGTCTGGTTGAACAGCTCTGCGGAATTACCGACTTGCAATCAATTTGGGCTCTAAGTGCCTCCGAAACATGCGGGCACATGCTGCACATCGTGCAAATCGTATGGATTTTATTCGCAAGATTTTGTTCAAATGATCTACACGAAATTAGTTCAGTATTGTTTGCATGAAACACACACGTGCACGGGTGCCGAGTGCGGGTTCCACGATGACGGTCGAATAAAAACAAAATTATGTTGTTGAGTAGAGGCTAGTGGTAAACGAGTAGGTTAACAAATTGCCAAGTGAAACAATACTAGCCAGGTCAGTCTTAGGATGGGTGACCATTCTTAACACATTGAGACCCCTCTGTGCCACGGTGAGCACGTTAAGCAGTCTGTTCTGGTTGCCATACGATAGTCTGGACAGTCGTTACGGGTAGTTGGAGCCCTAAAAAGTCCGACAACTGTTCTAACTACAGAACTTCGATATCGCCAGTTGGTTGTGGAAGTCAGATGACAGTCGCTTCACGCAAAAAAAAACGAAGATCGGCCGTTGAGTAGTTGCAGTGAATTGAGATGAGTGAAAGGCTCGAAGGCTGATATACCTACAAGTTTTACGAAGATGTGTTCGTGTCTTTTAGCTACTCACCAGTGACCAGGAACCAGGGGATGGAGCCGGGCCCCACAGCGAACATCACCACGAACAGGATCACCAGCGCGATGCACACGTACGATACCCACGCTATGTGCGCCTGCCACAGAATAAAAAAGCTTGACAATGTATTCTAGATGCGCAGAACGAGTTTTTGAAGTGAAGTGCACCGCACACAGATTTTTCCGTAGGTAGTAAGTTAGGCTGATCCGTCACGCTTTGAGGTGAAAGGCTCGATCGGGTGATCTCGGGACCACCGAGTGTACCCGAGCGAGAAAGATACAGTCTCTTTGCTGTTGTGTCGCTGTGTTTAGTATAATAATAATAATAATAAATATTCTACACAGCGCTTTCTAGACCCAAAGTAAGCATAGTTTAACTAGCTTGTGTTATGGGTTCTAGAACGCTGATAAACATACTTTTATACGTTTTTTTGTAAAAATATTTATTTATTTATTTATTTATTTATAGTATGGAGGACTAACAGCTAGTATTTTCAAAATAATATTAAAGAAGGTACATCACAGAGAGCCAATTACAAGTCCTCACTTCTAGTGACACAATAAAAAAAAAAAATACAAATTGCGTTTTGAGCTTAGAAAAAAAAAAAAAATACAAATAATATACTAAGTTTAAAATACAAGACTAACATAGGTATAGAGGCATTGAAAACTATTAATTAGTCAGCTGCGAAAAAGTTCTGGCTTAGACACCTCTTCAACATGGGTACACTCACAGTAAAAGGGTCAATATCATACTGTTTACAGACTTCATTAAACTTCCTACTCACTCGCACCATATAACTATTTTGACGATAGTTAGTTGTTGCTCTTGGTATAATGAGAGGGGGATTGATCCGAAGTAATTTATTAGGTACTTTAAATTGGAGTTTTCCTAAAATTTCAGGGCTGTCGATTTTGTTATTTAGTATTTTTACCAAAAATATTAAATCCGCTATCATTCGACGGTCTACAAGTGTACAAGTAAAAATATACAAATTATACATAGAAACACCCAGACCAATGCAAATAGACATATTCATGCATACAAATATTTGCACTGAGCGGGAATCGAACCCGCGCCCCCTGTCGTAGCAGTCGAATGCACTACCGCTACGCCACAGAGGCCTTCATTTCAATTTAAAAAAAAAAATCAATTCATACGTAATAATATTGTCTTTATTAATTCAATAGTTATTATTGGTACGTAACAAAAATTATTTTGACAATTATTTGGTTTACATTGTGAGGGTAGTGTGTGTAGTTAGCGGTTTATCGTGCTAATATTATATAGTGAAACAATGAAGTTTTCACTTCTGCCGAGCGGTCTTAAGCAGACACTCTTTCAATTTTTTAAGGTCTCTTTGGTGGTGAGCGCCGGGCGCGACTGCGGAGGCGCGCCTTTCAACGAATCATAGATATATTAAACTAGTCACGGGCTCAAAGGACTCGCGGCATTGGTTGATCAGTCCTTTTATTGGTTTTTTGGTTGCCCAGTTAGAGTACCTTCATAGTCCAGGTATAAAGTCAGTGAATAAGAAGTAAAGTAGTAAAACATTAAAAAATTAAGTCGTCCCAAGGTACTTGCTGATCAAAATATTGAAACTATTTTGTTTAAATATTTAAAAAAGAGTGGTAACCTAAGATCAAAAACAAAATATCATTTTTAGGGTGCCGCACCTCAAAGAGAAAAAATGGAAACCTCAAGGATCACTTGGTTGTCCGTCTGTCTGCCTGTCAAGACCTTTTTCTCAGATACGCATGTTGCTATTAAGGGGTACATGGAGCCCCCTCAAGACCCTTGGGGCCAGAAGCCAACCTCACCTGCTGTTGCACACGAGGCTCTGGCGCAGGCTGTTCTCCCGGGGTTTGAGGTCAGCCGACAGTCACTCCCATAAAAGTCAAATACACCAAATAGTGGAATTGTAGGAGACACAATATCAGCAAAGTAGCCAACTACAATGTTATACCCAACGTGGGGTTTGTATCTTCAGCAAGTAAACTGACACCCGCTGATTAACGGATGATGCTCAGGCGCAGGCTTTCCTGGCAATGTTCGGAGTTCAGATGGCAGTCGCTGGAATAAAAGCCACATCTGGAAATGACAAGGGGTAGGCGGATACCGGGCTCTAAATACCTTTTAAGATTGTGTTTGAGATACTTACATACATGTACGCGACACACAGCGACACCGTGCACACGAACATCCCACTGAAGCCTGTCAGCAGGAGGCTCTTTCTCCCAGCCGCCTCCACCAGGAACAGACTGATCACCGTCATCACCACGTTCATGGCACCCATGCCTAATGACGACATTATTAATTATTAGCTATCGACCGCGGCTGAATCCTGATCCCGCTCCCACGACGGACAGGAAATTGTTCTTGGAATGAAAAATAAAAAACGCCTTAAAAACTACTAAGAACAGCCACTGAGAAAAGAAAAAAACTGAATTACAGATCAATAGACAAAAATACGCGTAAGAATTTTATTTTGAAATCGGTTCCAAGTCCAAAACACAATGTAAAAATTCAATATCATTCGAGACGTCTGATTCCCGTGTGAGTTGTGTGGCTAGAAACGTAGAGACTCTACCTACGCTTACAACATCATCGCTTGCGCAGGAACACATGCTTCCTAACCTAATTGGCCTGTTTGGCTTGGCAAACGACTTCGATAGAAAAGTCTTAAGCGTATTTTTGTCTTTTGAATTAAATCTGTAATTCAGTTATTTTTCTTCTTCAGTGCCTGTTTTTGTATACCTACTGATTAACGAACGAGGGCCTGGTACAGGCTTCACCTGTCGAGGTTGGGGGATCAGAAGGCAATTACCTAAAACCAAGAAAAGCCGTTAACAAGACGAGAAACTGTAAGAGTGCGTATCCCAGCTATGGGATGATTTACTTCTTCACTTCCCTAGGTCTTGGGTCACACTACCACGGATGCCCAAGACAATGCGCAGTGGAGAAGTTAAAGTCGGAAAGCGGATACCAGGCTCCGAGGCAAGATCCTCGGAAGCGACCAGGACTAAAGCAAAGATGCTGTTGATAACTGCTGGGATGATGAAGGCGGGTGTATGATGATGATGATATTACCTAACGTGGCATACTGCGACTGGCTGGTGCTGAGCTTGACTTTGCGGAAGATGTCCGTCGAGAAGAATATGATGGCGTTGATGCCGGACAGCTGCTGCGCAATCATCACCACCACGGCGATGGTCAGCGGCTGCCGCAGCTGGCGGTTGCCCAGCAGCTCTCTAAGGGTCACCTTCTTGGTCACTTTATTCTTTTCAGCTTCCTGAAAAAGATATATAGGTAAATTTAAGATAAGAAAAAGTCAACATGCATATGTACGTCACATACAACATCCTTGAGGTACAAGACAATCTCACCTGCCATTCGGTACAGACGAGGCTCTCGCGCAGCCTTTGCTCTCATGGTTGGGAGGTAATACGGTAGTCGCACCCGGATAAGCCGACATACCAAGCGGACCTCGGATGAGGATGATTTAAAAGGAAGAAGTCAATATCCAGGACAAGACTTGAATTCGTCACCAGTCATTTTGTCACAGTCACGTTAATAAATATAAGGTTGGGGAAAAAGAAATCCATTATTTTTACGTGAACTTCAAGACTTTATTTAAAACTGTTTTGTGGTCGATCTTTAACTCCTGGGCGATGCTACATGCCGGTCCACTTCGATGATTTCAGTGACTTTGTCGACATTTTCGACGACGGGCCTGCCTGTGCGAGGGGCATCCTTAACGTCAAAAATACCCGAACGGAATCGACGAAACCAAAATTGCGCGTAATTAGCTGTTACAGTATCGGGACCATAAACACTATTCACATTTTCAGCCGCCTGACTTGCATTTTCGCCCTTATCAAAGAAAAACTGTAAAATGTACCGAATTTTCTCTTTGTTGACTTCCATCTTTAACGCCGTGTAACTCAGAACTGAATGGACAAAACAAAAAACTGCAAACGAATTCTTTTAGTGCGAACTGTTACCTTGACAACGAGCATAAATTTGAAATTGTTTGATCGATAATTTACGAGATATCGATCACTACAGCCATCTACCGAAAAAATAATGGATTTCTTTTTCCCCAACCTGTTATAAATATCGTAAGACAAAGTACACAACGCCATCTAGACCCAAACTAAGCAGAGGTTGTCATATGGGTTCTAGAATGCGGATTATACATAGAAACACCCAGACCAATGCAAATATACATATTTGCACTGAGCGGGAATCGAACCCGCGACCTCTGGCTTAGCAGGCGAACGCACTACCGCTACGCCACAGAGGACGTCACATTCTAAGTGGAATACTCGGACTAACTGAGCTACCTGGACCAGTCCTGGGCAAATTTCTAAACCTTATAGACTAGCATAAGTTGATGATGATGATGATGATGATTGTAGAACTATTAAATTATGGGCATTTATGGGATAAATAGGTGCCACGAGGGCGAAGTATACAACGAGCGAAGCCGCGGGGGACAGCTAATAATATTGTGTGTCTGGCCTGCGGCGTTACCCGCGTGGAATTCTGATCTCGTTCCCGCTACCCATGGGACCCTATTACCCTATGTATACAATAACTTGACAAATTATGTACTAAAACCTTCCTCGAGAACCACTATATCCATTGGTGAAGACAGCATGAAAATCGGTGCAGTAGTTTTTGAGTTTATGGTGAACAGATATACACGTTGGAGGACTTTGTTTTATACTCGTAGTCTGTAGTGGTGATTATGTAGTGATAGTATCTATAGGTAGATGGCAATATAGATAGATAGATACCTGATGCATTTCTTCCATTTCTCCATGAACCGCTATGCCCCCTCTCAGCCAGTGAAGAGCTGGAATAACAGAATATATTTTGAACAAAAAATATTTTTTTTCCCGTACCGAACCGGGATAGGGACGCTAGTGTACCTATAGATAGATTGTAATCATCGGACTCACATGAACGATAAAATTATCAGATGGCTATTCGGACTCTTCTATCACTGTTCATCTAGCACTGTACCTTATAAATATTTTAATTAAAAAAAACTGACTACAATAACCAAAAAGGCACTGAAAAGTGTAAAATAACTGAATTACAAATTTAATTCTAAAGTAAGTTGTTGAAGTCGGTACCAAGCCAAATAGGAATTAGGTAAATAAGGAAAACCTGCACCAAAGCCTCGTCCATCAATCAGTAGGAGTACCAGCTAGCTGTGAGGCTGACTTTCTAGCTTAGTGAATTATAAGACGGAGCCCCGCATCGCAGGGCTCCTATTTTATCGTGCTTTGTCACAAGTGATCTAACACGAAGGGTACGAGGGTCAAACTGAAAGTTCTTAGAAAATCAAAAACTGATTACATTAGCCAGTTATTAGTTTTATTATATCTTTTCAAAATATTGTCCATTCACGTCAATACACCGCTGCATGCGATGGAACCACTGGGAAAAGCACTTTGCCCACTCGTCCTTAGGGGTCTCTTCAATGGCATCGCGATACGCAGCCACCGCTTCTTCAGCATTCATAAACCGCTTTCCTTTAAGTTTTTCTTTAATTTTTGGAAATAAATAAAAATCACAAGGCTATACGGCGGGTGAGCCAGTAATTCAACGTTTGATGTCGCCAAATAGTCGATCGTTCGCTTGGCGGTGTGCGACGAGGCGTTGTCGTGGTGAAGGAGGATCCTACTGCGAGGTCGTTTCTCTCGAACTTTTTCCAAGACAAGTGGCAAAAAATTGGTAGTGTACCATTCTGCAGAAACTGTTTTTTGATCCTCTAACACAATTGTTACGAAATGACCTATCCTTCCAAAGAACGAGGCCACTATTTTTTTCCCGCACTTCGATCTCTCTTCACTTTAGTTGGCAACTCCTCCAAAGGAAACACCCACTGAGCAGATTGTCTTTTGGTTTCAGGATCATAACAGTAAATCCAGCTTTCGTCACCTGTTAGTATGTCGAACACAGCATTAGAGTCACCTCCGTTAAATATTTCAATCATTTTACGGCACCAATCCACACGATGGAGTTTTTGAGCCTCAGTCAAATTATGAGGTATCCACCGGGCGCAAAGCTTCCTGACCGCTAAATGTTCGTGGAGGATTTTGTGCACTTGACTCATACCGATGCCTAAGCTTGTCCGAATCTGCTGATAGGTCACTCTTTTGTCAGTCTCTATCATACGCCGCACAACACAGATGTTATTTTCAGTCGTCGCCGTAGAAGGCCGTCCCTCACGTAAATCATCAGTGAGATTAGTGCGACCACGTTTAAACTCATTAAACCAGTTGTAGACAGTCGCACGAGATGGGGCTTCATCGTGAAAGGCCAGTCGTAGTCTATCATAACTTTCTTGTTGACTTAAATGACATCGAAAGTCATAAAAAATCATTGCACGAAAATTTTCTCGTGTTAAATTCATGTTAACGTGACACAGACAATTTTCAATTTGCCGCCAAATCGTAAAACAAATGATAAATGAATTAAATATATACTCAGTAATATTGGCAAAGAGTTCTATATTCAAATTTTAGAATTATTTCTTTATTATATTGTTTATAAGTGGCCAGTTCTAAGAACTTTCAGTTTGACCCTCGTATACACTTCTTACTTAATCTTTCCGTGTTGGGATGCACTGTTTTGGTAACTCCACTCCACTTTCCACTTCACTCTTCTTTCCACTCCACTACATTCCACTTTTCACTCCTCACTCCTTTCCACTCAACTCTCCACTGCACTCTCCAGTCCACTCTCCACGCTTCTCACCACTCCACTTCCCACTCCACTCTCCACTCCACTCCCCTCTCTACTTCAATCTCCACTCCACTCTACACTCCACTCTCCACTCCACTCTCCACTCCACTATTCACTCCACTCACCTCTCCACTCCTCTCACCGCTCCACTCCCCACTCCCCACTCCACTCTCCACTACACTTTCCACTCCACTCTACACTCCACTCTCCACGCCACTCTACTCTCCACTTCACTTCGCTCCGCTCCACTCCGCTTTATTCCACTCCACTCTCCACTCCACTCTCCACTCCACTCTGCACTCCACTCCCTTCTCTACTCCACTCTCCACATCACTCCCCTCTCCACTCCACTCTCCACGTCACTCTACTCTCCACTCGACTTTACTCCACTCCACTCTCCACTATACTCTCCACTCCACTCTCCACTCCACTCCCCTCTCTACTTCACTCTCCACTCCACTCTACACTCAACTCTCCACTCCACTCTCCACTATATTGTCCACTCCACTCTCCACTCCACTCCCCTCTCTACTTCACTCTCCACTCCACTCTACACCCCACTCTCCACTCCACTCCACTCTCCACTATACTATCCACCCCACTCTCCACTCCACTCCACTCTCTACTTCACTCTCCACTCCACTCAACAATCCACTCTCCACGCCACTCTACTCTCCACTCCACTCCACTCTCCACTATACTCTCCACTCCACTCTCCACTCCACTCCCCTCTCTACTCCACTCTCCACACCACTCCCCTCTCCACTTCTCTCACCGCTCCACTCCACTCTCGACTACACTCTCCACTCCACTCTATACTCCACTCTCCACGCCACTCTACTCTCCACTCCACTTCGCTTCACTCCACTCCACTCTCCACTATACTCTCCACTCCACTCTCCACTCCACTCCCCTCTCTACTTCACTCTCCACTCCACTCTACACTCCACTCTCCACTCAACTCTCCACTATACTCTCCACTCCACTATCCACTCCGCTCCGCTCTGCTCTCTACTTCACTCTCCACTCCACTCTCCACTATACTCTCCACTCCACTCTCCACTACACTCTCCACTCCACTCCCCTCTCTCCACTCCACTCAACTGTCCACTCCACTATCCACTCTACTCCCCTCTCTACTTCACTCTCCACTCCACTCTACACTCCACTCTCCACTTCACTCTCTACTATACTCTCCACTCCACTATCCACTCCACTCTCCACTCCACTCCTTTCACCGCTCCACTCCCCACGCCCCACTCCAGTCTCCACTCCAGTCTACACTCCACTCTCCAGGCCACTCTACTCTCCACTCAACTTCGCTCCGCTCCACTCCGCTTTACTCCACTCCACTCTCCACTCCACTTTACTCCACTACACGCTCTCTAAAACTATTTCATTTGAATTTCGAAATTTTGTTCTATGTGCCGTCGAATTAAATCTAGACTTCATTAAAAAAGTAGTCTAGCTTAGAAAGTTTTGCAACAGTAGAATCGGCACCAATAAATACGGTCTTTAAAAATAAGTATTCCTAATTCCAAACAAAAGACATTGGACATTTGACGTCATGTTTGATCATACACTATTTCATATTTTCTGTTTGATTCTGAGGAGTTTCCTGCTGCATCTCGGGTCCAATACTAATAAAATTTATATGGGACTAACTTGAAGTTAAACCGAATCCAATGCAATAAGAATTTTCGAAATCGGTTCATAAGCGACGGAAATAGACCGGCAGTGCCGGCAGAAGTGAAAACTTGAATATTAACGTTGTGCATTTTTGATATTTTGGAATGGTTAGGGAATAATTTTGCACGAATTGCTTTAATTATCAGTATAAAAGTACTATCATTTATGTGGTAACATTCAATATTCATTTATTGCGCTATCGTACACAAACATGACAATTTATATTACATAAAAAATTTCTTAATTAAAAAGTTTATTTCTCAAAAAAACAACTTCCATCCATAATTTCATCGACTTTTTAACCATCATTATACCAGAACCATTATCGCCAATATATTTATAAAGTACTCACTCATTTTCTTTCGCTATTTTTTCGTCACTTTTTTATCATTAAAAGATGCACTTTGTTTAATTTCCATTTTATATCAATAGATTTCTGGCACAAAATAGAATAAATATTACAAAAAGTTATATGATGACAAAAAGTGTTTCTTGGGCCTCGGTCGGAATCGACCTCAGTCTTGACGAAGTCAACGCCCACTCATTAGACGAACGCGCCACCAAGGTTGTTAAGTACAGTGTGTAATTAGCGCTTCTATATTTTTCTGCAAACGTCTTACGAATTTTCGAATCAGGACACGTGACCTGCACGTGTCCTGACGCGAGTTTAACGTTTTTTACCCATTACAAAAAAGTGCACAACGCCGCTAAAGAAGTTTTCACTTCAAAAAATAATCATTGATATTGACGAACATAGAACCTTCTCCTGTTTGAAGTCGGTAATAAAATGAATACAAACCACTCTGCGCATGCAGTTCCTGTCCCTTATTCAGCAGCAGGTATTTGGGCGACTCGGGGCACAGGGGCAGCATGACACACTGCAGGACCGCGGGCACGGCGGTGAGCGCCAGCAGCCAGGGCCAGCCCTCCGCCGTACCCAGGATGGAGTCCAGGCCGAGGACTTGCGACAGCAGTATGGTCATGGTTATCACCAGTTGGTATACTGTGCCTATCTGGAAGAGAAGGTTACTTCTCAAGGATGAAGATTTTTTGGAGAATAGTTTTTATAACAAGTTGGGAGACAAGTCAAGACCTTTGGACGGAACCAATAGCATCTGCGAGATGGTGCAGTCGCTCGAATGGTAGTCGCTACCGTAAAGGCCAAATGGTTTTCACGGCAGCGATTGCGGAAGGGAAAAGTGTGAGGGCAGACCCTACACCAAAAATGGAAAACTCTTACTGCACCGGGAGTCATCCCCCACATGAAAATGTTCTTAAATTATAAATCAGTTCAATATTGAAGACCTACTCACCGACCCCCTCAAGGACACAGGTGATATCTCCGATAGGTAGAGCGGCGCCAGGCCTGCGTTCAACCCGTTGTTTATGCCTATCAGCAACCTGAAACAATGCGTGTCACGTGACACTACTTGTATACAATCGTAACAGACGTCATTGACTTGACAATAATTCGTTTGGTTCAAGATGCCAGGATCGCCAGACATCACTTATTTTCTCAAGAATAAAACGTATGGGACAATGTAGTGTACTTCATACTACTGTGTAATTCCTAACCAGGAATACAACCCGTTGATTTTGGGGGAAAACGTAAGTAGTACCGCTAATAAGGAACGAATTCTGGGAAGTAGTAATGTACGGCAAACTTAAGGAAATATCTCATTTTTAACAAAACACCTACCTTTAGCACCTAACCTACCTTTAGCACCTGATTACTGACAAATGGCTGCCGGGACAACCTAACAGGTATGCATACACTCAAGGTATATTGTACCTATAATACACTGTCCCATACATTCTATTCTTGAGAAAATGAGTGATGTCTGGTGTAGAGGCGTTAAGCGATTTCTGGTGGGGTTTGCGTCACCGATATATTTTTAACAAGATATCCGTAGTCACTAGTATGTTAATACATACTCATACCTACTAACAACGTCGGGGCTCAAACGAATTCACCTGCTATCCGGTTTTGCTCTCAGGGTTGAGTGGTCAGACGGCAGACGCTCTCGTAATGGCCAAATAAAAAAAGACCAATGATGAATAGAATTGAAAATGGATAGGAAAGTAGTCAAGAGGCCTCGGAAGGCGTTAATTATGTCCTGAGGTCAAAGAAACCAATCCTAGCCGTTGCTTTTCATTCAGCTGCGGGTAGCCGGTCCGCCGATGACCACCGGACACCAGTGCCACAGTAATGATTACTGTGCCAGTGCAGTGGTCAGCTTCGAGTTGTGTCTTCAGTATCGGTTGTCGCATCTAATTAAATTATTTTCACTCTTCATGATAATATTGTCCATCCACCATATTATGCTGTTTCACCAGAGTCTGACATATCATTTTAAAGGCATAATTCTAAATAGTAACAGTACGGTTAAATAGCAATGATAACTGTATATACCTATCTATGTCCCTTTTAAATAATCACTCACCTCCCCACTATAAGAAGTTCAGCTGAATTCGCCACTTTAGCGGTCCCCTCGAAAAGGGCCGCAACGAATGCTAGCCCGTTGTTCAGTAGAAGACCACATTTACGACCAAACCTGGGAAAGCAAGAGTACAATTAGGTCAAAAGTTATGTACTTTGAATCCCTTTTGCAAATTATGCGTACAGCCACTACATAAAACGTCGTAGGATTCAAATTCCAACGCGCACTGAATCCGTGCGCGCATAAATCACGTACATCGCGTCGGTACGTGCCCTAGGAAGTGAAACCCTTTGCCTGAACATTAACGCAAACTTCAAAGGGGTGTTTGTTCAGTTCCATATTCTCCACGAGTATGATATCGAGCTCACCTGTCCGCTATGAACCCCGTGATGACGCCTCCGATCATCCCCCCCACACAGTATATCGAAACCGCCACCGACATCACCGTCGTCACCTTGGGGTCGTCTTCGGCGTTGATGATGGACGTGTTGGTGCCCGACAGAGCTTCCTTGTGAAGCCATTCTGATATGATCTGGAAATTAATAAAGGACAATGTACTCTTGCAATGTTGCGCTGAGAGTGACCATGTGATTATTCCTCCATGGTACTTCATAATTTGAATTTGTATAGCCTATGTCCTTCACATCACTATCATGTATGATTATGCTAAAAATCATTAAAATCGGTCAACGACAAACGAAATACATCGGAAAGGAAAGGAGCTTTCGCTCGATTTCGTCTCACTCTCAGCTCAAAAAACTAATTTTAATAGACAACAACACTTGAGTCTCGATTTCAATTGTCATTCGGCTTGAGGACAGTTCTGGAATAATACGAGTAGAATCGATTTACGCTCAAGTAACGATCGAGCGATTTGAGGTCAAAAGATACTTGAGTGTCGTTCTATTCGTATAAATTTCAGAAAAAATACGGGCCTTATAGATAGAGAGTGTATTTGTGAGTTGATAAACTTACAGCTTGCGGAGCGTTCATGACGCCCGTGTTGTATCCATGCTGGAAGGCCGACCAGCACGCCGACGAGACTATAGCAAAGGCGAGCCGCAGGTTCATGCCCTGTACACAATGTGTATCACGTTATTCATAATCGCTTCAGTGCCGCTTACGGAGGAACGGGATGAGATGTTGCGGAAGGATTGACGTTGCGATGTCTAAGCGCACGGCAGTGCGCAGGCCAAGTTCCAGCAACAGGCCGCGCGGATGCCGTGCACTATTTACACGAACCGTTTCGACCCACTTTTGACCCCCCTGACTCACTGACCGGTAATCAAAACCTTTAGGCCACTTCCAATTGTCCTAGCGTTATGAAATTTCGCAGATCGTGTGTTATATGTAGATTAACAAAAAAATTAGAAATTTAAGAAAGCGGTCAAGCGTGAGTTGGCTCAGTCTAATATAGAATTTTTATAAAATGTAACGAATATATTTTATAAATAAATATATTCGTGAACCAGTGATACAATGAGAATACGACGAGGAGGGGGGGAGGAGGACAGGGAGAGGGGTATAAAATATGGCACAAAAAGAAACAAGTTGAATTCCTGAGACGAGCTCAGCCGAATACAAGGGATTTTCGATTTTGCATTATTTTTTTTGCGATTGTTTGCGATTTTTTTTTATCTTGCAATGGTTCACCCCAGCTAGAATCTATTACCGAAAACAGCAACTCGATAGCTCATCTCCTTCATACCCAGAACCGTGACAGAAAATTGGCAACGACGACGTATATCGGTATATATCGGGATGATATATCAGAGAATTTCGAATATCTAGGACGTGTCTAGGTGGCTCAGTTGGTCAGAGCATTCCCCCTGTAAGGGACTGGTCGCGGGTTCAAGTCCCGTCCTAGATGTTTTCTTTTTTCGATCATAATCATCTTCATCAACAGCCTGATCCCCTGGTAAACATTTGCCATTCTCAAGACTCGCCACCACACCCAGTCCTCCGCCTTCCGCATTCAGCCACTACCCGCCACCGTATTCACGTCAACGGTCCATCTGGCCGAAATCCACTTTACCATACCCGACTACGGTATAGTTGTGAAAATACGTAGGCACTTGGTTAAAAATATCTAAAATTATAATAAAGATTTGAACTTGGTAGGGTAATTTAATCGTTATATATAATTAATTTAATTATACAATACATCAAGTGTTATGTACAGCACGAAAACCTAGAAAGACTTAAAAGTTGTCTCAAAAGTCAAATGAAAACTTATGAGTGTGTCGTAAGTTTATATAAGGTCAAAAGTTTATTCCAATTATCTAGGTTTTTATATAAATAATATACACAGTTTGAAAATTTTGCGCAAAGGTAAACTACGTTACTTGAAAATAAGGCATCTTACTACGGTCGCGCGTTTAGCTAAGGCCGCGCGCTTGTAATACTGTTTTTCAGTGATTATTCCTCAATGGTACATCGTACATGAACCATCTCGCTTCAAAACACTCCTCAGTGTCCACACTATCACCGTGGTAAATTTGGTCAAGATCGCGCGAGTGGTTACGGAGGAGTTCAGCCACCAACAAACGACTATGCCGCGTATAAGAGAGAGAGAGTTATAGTCTGGAATAGAACAAATCGTGAATCATATTGGGTAGATATTTGAAGTCAGTTAAAAATTAAAGGAACAAATTAAAGGTTTTGTTAAGAACCTTCATTTAGATTTCAAACCATTCTTAAAACCTGTAGGGACATAATGAAAGTACCTACGCGAGGAGAATGCATGCGAGGCGAGCAATATTGTATGTGAGTGGCCATGAGCGAGACATGTGAACGGACGGCCGGTTATGCCAGGCCCAACTGTCTAAAGCCGTCTACACATCAAAGTTGCGGCCCCAGCAAATTTAATCCACAATAGAATCACCCGGGGACCAACGGCTTTGGTGTGTAGACTGCCTCAAAGTGTGTTTCGATTGAAGCTGATCTACAGAGTAAGATTGCGCAAGCAGTAAGTACAGCGTGTACAATATATGAAGAAACTTGAGATCGGTAAATGAAATCCGCAAGTGTTATTAGAATCCAGGCCTATTTGCACCAAGAAATAATCTTAGGAGAACCTAAGATTATTTCTTTGTTGTAATGATTATTGCCTATCTAGAAAGATAGGCAATAATTATTAAGATACTTATTGATAACAAAGGATTCATATCAGAGTAACGGTTAAATAATAGTGTTGATCGATGTGAAGCATAGAATACTATTCTTATTTTAATGAAAGCAAAGATGAGTGTAGTCATGAAATAGTACACAAGGTGGAATAAACCCCCTACATATTCCCTAAATCCCCGAAAAGACCCCGTTTATTTTTTTCGTGCTGGATACCCCGATACCCCCGGCGGCCAGCGAGGGTGGTTTTGTCTTCAGACAACGGGGTGTAAGGTGGCCCTAAAGCATTTCCCACGCACCGCGGCCAGGAACCAGGTTCATCTCCGGGAACTGACCCCGACATGATTTTAACACATTGTCTGAATATTTGAATTACCGACACTTAGGTGGCTGATGTTAAAAGAGAGGAGTGGCTGGATGCCTTGAAGAATACGACAATGAAAGAGTACAACTCGTATGAAGTGCGCTCATGTGTGTTAGATCGGTTGAATAATATTATGTAATCTGTGGTTTCGGAGTGTTTAAATTTGTTGTAAGATCTCTGTGACGGCCTCTGTGGCGTAGCGGTAGTGCATTCGACTGCTACGACAGGGGGCGCGGGTTCGATTCCCGCTCAGAGCAAATATTTGTATGAATAAATATGTCTATTTGCATTGGTCTGGGTGTACATATGTATAATATGTATGTATTTACAGAAAGATTATATAAGTATGTTTATCCGCATTCTGGAACCCATAAGCTAGTTAAACTATGCTTACTTTGGGTCTAGAAAGCGCTGTGTAGAATGTCATAGAATATTTATTTTATTTATTTATTGTAAACAGCAAGTAAGAAATTGTTTATGTTTCAGTTAATGCGGTTACCCGTCGAATTGATAACGAGGTGCTATGGCCAAATCTAATATAGGTAAGTATTATTTTTATTTTTATTTTATTTTGTTTTATTTGGGGAGCTTACAGCTACATTCACTTAAACACAACATTTAGGTTAGTACACGCCAATTACAAACTTCCACAGTTATATCAACAAGTTATATAAAACAAAATTGTTAACAGCTGAGTGCAATAGGACAGGAATAAGATTGAGCCAATAGAAATATAATAATCTATACACTTTCAACAAAACACTTCGTTAGACAAGATCTGGCAGAATGTTTACCGGTATTAAAGAGACCCAGGTTACTGTCCTCATTCAATTGGTTAAATTCGCTAACAATTCTAGGCAGAAAGCTATTCACCCTAAAATTGGTGCGATACGGAGGCCTGCACAATAAGATATTCTTACGTAATCTTTTAACTGGCACTCTCAGCTTAATCCCAGAGAGAAGCCCAGGACAGTCGATCCCACCCTGAGCAACACTGAGAAGAAGAGTTACATCAGAGATTCTTCTTCTTTCGTGCAACGGTAGGATATGCAGTTTAACACAGCGCTGCTCATAGGTGAGGTCGGCTAGGTGGGACAGTTTGAATTTAAACCCCAAGTACCGTATAAATTTTCTCTGAATCATCTTGATCTCATTAGAATAGCAAGCGTAGCATGGGTTCCAAACCTGTGAAGCATATTCCAGGTGACTTCGTACATATGCGCAATAGAGTACTTTTACGGTTTTCATATTTCTGAAGTCCCTGGAGCAACGGATCAGGAAACCTAAAGCCCAAAAGGCTTTATTAACTAATTGGCTAACGTGCTGATTAAATAAATGCTTGCTATCATGCACCACGCCCAAGTCTATAGAGACGACTGTCTCTAGAGACTTGGGCGTGGTGGCTCCTCTCCAAGTTATGGTTTTTGACTGCGTAGTCGTATTCATAAACTTGACGCTTACGTGTAAAACTCATTGAAAAACATTTAGAGGCGTTTAAATCTAATTTATTTAAATAGCAGTATGAATCAAGACGTTGGAGGTCCTCCTGCATTAAATCGGCATCATCAACATTGTTAACCGTACGGAATATCTTCATATCATCGGCAAAGAGCAAAAAATTTGAATATTTGAAACATAGTAAATGTTATAGGGGCTGGCAAGCTAGCTTACCTTGCATACTATAAATGAATCTTTAGTATAATAGTTTGAACTAGCTGATGCCCGCGGATCCGCCCGCGCGGAGGTCGGTTTTCGTTGTTTGGCCATGGCGCCGGTTCTACTTACGGCAGATTTTAAGTCTGACCAAAACCTTTAGTTTTTGCGAACAAACCTACAGAGATTAATTCCCAAAAAAATGTATGTGTTCAAAATCACTCATTTATGATATTTTTGACGTGACAACGTCTCATAATTCGATGGAGCCGGCTGCACGCATGAAAAAATGAGGCGTTCCATTTAAGGCTTGAAGTGCAAGCGAGAGCGCGGAACGAGCGACAAAGAGACACAATCGGCCTCCGCGTTCGGCAGCGTCTGTCTCTTTCCTACTTGAGTGAGCGATGCGTCCGCGTGGACAGCTGCTATACAATAATACATTTACATGTTTTCGTCAAGTATGAAGTGCAGTGAATTCTTATAAGCGATCTTAGTGGTTAAACAAATAAAATTGAAATTTTCTTTTGAAAAATGCCATTCCATCAGTATTTTCTTATGACGTTGTCACGTTCAACTATCGTCAGTAAACCGACTTTACAGATAACCGATATGTTATCATTTTTTAAATAGAGAGATTCAGCTAATATGCAAGTAAATAATGGCATAGACTAGCTGCTACGTGCGACTTCGTACGTCTAGAACTTATTTTCATGTTCATGGTATAGGTGTTACCTTTGGCCGTTTCGACCAGGTAACACTGGCCGTGGTCACAGGCTGACTGACTGACTCCTAACCTATACTCTGATCGCGTTAATTCCCGTTAACATTATTGTATACTAGCCGTGCCTGCGACTTCATCCGCGTGGATTTCGATTTTTAGGGTTTTAGTTCTTTTGCGCGGAACCCTAATTATTTTTCTAAAGTTAAAGTAATCTATGTTGCGCCTTGTAACATTACCTATCTATCAGTGAAAGTCCCGTCAAAATTGGCCCAGCTGTTCCAGAGTTAAATCAGATTTTATTTACAATTATATGGGTTTTAATTTTTTTGTGCGGATTCCTAGTTGAAATAAAACTATTTTTAACGGATTCTATCGTGATTTATTTTACGTTATTTTATTATTTACATTGAACCCTTGATTTAAATAAATCGAGATAGAATCCGTTAATAATAGTTTTATTTCAATGTGTGACATTCGCGTAAACTTCCAATCCGTCGGAAGTTTACGCGTATAATTATTTTTCTAAAATTAAAGTAGCCTATGTTACGCCTTGTAACATCACCCATCTGCCAGTGAAAGTCCCGTTAAAATGGGCCCAGCCGTTCCAGAGATTACGTCTTTCAAACAGACAGAAAGACAGACACACAGTCAGACAAAAAAATTTAAAAGTTGTATTTTTGTTATAAGTATCGTGTATACATTCCTCATTACAAATAGGCACTTCAATTTCATTTATCTGTATAGATCATGGAACGTTATTACACTCACTTAAATTGACAAAGACGTATTTGGTGAAATAAACCCACTATTTATGAGACTACGGAACCCTACATTGCGCGCGACACGCACTTGGCAGGTTTTGTACTTCGACCAAATTTATGGCCACTCTACTTGTTTTTTTTTTATCGTAGGCACAGATAACATCACATTCCGAGACGACTGAATAGAAAAGTTTTGGTTGTAAATCCTACCGGTTGTTTATAATGAGTCATCAAGTATTTCGGTGGCTGTGTCAACTTTAAGTAGTTAGGAACGCACGCATTAAGGTCAATGCCTACCAAGGGTAAGCGCAGATTAGAGACAAGAGAGTCTCAAGCCCGACTTGTATATCGCTGCCGTGCACATCATGTAGGAGCGGACATATTTCTTTGCATCTCCCCCATTTTGCACCATTCTCTTCTGTTGGCATTTTGTGTGTCGATTGGGTTCAATAATAGCTATCACCATGTAATGATGGTGAAGATAAAAGGAAACAACTTTTCGAACTAATCACCAGTAGTTAGAATGATCTATGAGAGTGCAGAATAGCGTTCATCTTGCACATGTTGCCAAGCTAAAACATTCTAAATACACCCCGGGCTCATCAACTGAAACTTAGTAACTACGTTCAGTAACAGATCCTGATATTGCAGTTTTGTTCGAAGTGTGCGCTCTTTTATAAGTTACTGTACAGTAATAGTTTGTTTTACGGAGCTACCGCGTACTCGCAACCAAAACCATTAACCATTAATTCCAAACCATTAGAATCTTTTTCTTAATTAATATAAGTTAATTATAACATAAACCATTTTAGTGTAAACTACTAGTGAGTGAATATAAATACTTTCCTTAAACTTACTCTTGTTTTACCAATACCTTTTATACCATTACATATCAAACAATCCAAGAGTTGGAGTTGTGTAGAGTCAACCATAATACAAAGCAACCGCAACTATTTTCAGATTGTTTTGTCTCTAATGAGCGCTCAGCCTAAGTATTCCAAACCGGGATACGGGCTTTAAAAAAAGGCATCGTGGGTTGCTTCGCAGATGTTAACATTGTCAACATCGGAACTATATCGTACACAACATTGACATGTACACGTACTACTGAACAAGCTGAGAACATACTTGTGTCACGGTTCCTGAGTGAGGTGGGGAAATGAATTTTGAATTTCGTACGGGACGCAGAAACTTGATAACTGAGTTAATTAATTTATCTCTGCCTAGCCTACACCTTCGAGGATACCAGGCATGTAAGTGGAAATTGAATTGAAAGGAAATTGTTCATACAAGACAAGGCAAGGTCAAGCTAATAAAAACGGGTGAAAACCTGCGTCATTTACTTCACAGTTGAGTAAACAAGTGGAACACATTAATAAAACATAAGCAGGTACAGTGAGCGGCAAAAGTTGCTGACCATTTAGAAATTTAAATTTATTCCCGAGTAAAGCCGGGACTCGGGCCGCTTGTAGAATTACTTGTCCTGACTGATTCATCAATGTAGAACCCGAACCGCTGAGGCTACAAACTTGAAAGTAGATATGCCTATTATGTTATAAGCATCAACTTTAGAAGCATTTTTGGGAATTTCTGAGGAATGAACGATTCTATGGCAGTCTGTAAATTTTGTAAATAGAAGCATTTAATTTCATAAAGGTACTTACCTGCTTGACCGGTCTCGGCCGGCGTGAGATGTCGTGCGGTGTTCCGCAGGGATCGGTCCTGGGGCCGCTCCTGTGGAACATCGGATACGACTGGGTGCTTGGCGGTGAGCTCGCAGACGGTGCCGCCGTCACGTGTTACGCGGACGACACGCTCGTGACGGCGTGCGGAGCGACATACCGCGAAGCGACCCTGAAGGCCACGACCGCGGTTGCCCAAGTCGTGGAGCGGATCCGGCGGCTGGGTCTCGAGGTGGCTCTGCATAAAACCGAGGCCCTGTTCTTTCATGGGCCTCGGAGCAAGCCACCTGAGGGATCCAGTCTCATCGTGGGAGGTAATCGCATCGGCATCAAGCCCCAAATGAAATATTTGGGGCTCGTGCTCGACGGCCGATGGGACTTCGGAGAGCACATCCGAAATCTGGCCCCCAAACTGAAGGGCACAGCTCTCGCTCTGGCGCGGCTGCTGCCCAACATGAAGGGGCCCGATGAGCTCCTGCAGGAGACTCTACGCGGGGATCGTGCGGTCCATGGCCTTGTATGGGTGCCCAATATGGGCGGAGGCCCTGAAGGCCGGAAGTGTGGGTATGCTGCGCGCTCCGCAGCGAGTGATGGCCATCAGGGTCATCCGCGGGTACCGCACGATCTCCTTCGAGGCGGCGAGTCTCCTTGCCGGAACTCCGCCATGGGACCTGGAGGCGAGAGCCCTTTCGCAACTGTACCAGTGGCGAAAGGAGGCGCGGGAGCAGGGACTGAACCCCGAGCATCGAGAAATCGAGGCCATGCAGTCCCAGCTCCGCCAGGCCATCGTGGTGGAGTTTAAGGAACGACTTGGGCGACCAAGCGCAGGGCACGCCGCAATAGCGGCGGTAAGGCCCATCATGGAGGATTGGCGAGAGGCGACACGGAAGCCTCTCGTACCGACTGACGCAGGTGATCTCCGGGAAGGGGTGCTTCGGGGACCACCTGCATCGGATCAGGAAGGAGCCAACGCCTGAGTGTCATCACTGTGACGCGAGCGAGGACTCAGGTCTGCACACGCTGGCGGACTGCCCGGCATGGGAGGTGCCGAGGCGTGACCTCGTGGCAGCCATCGGGGTGGGAGTCCTCTCGCTCGGCAGCATGATTGCGGCAATGGTGCGGAGCGCGAGCGCGTGGGCCGCCGCCACCTCCTTCTGCGTGCATGTGATGCTCGCGAAGGAAATGGCGGAGCGCGCCCGGGAGAGGTTCAGAACCCTCCCGGCCCGCCGAGCCCGCAACATGCTCGCCTCGCGTCGCAGGTGACTCAGGCGCCGGAGGTCGCTTAACGACCTCCGTCCTCCATGAGCGCAGGCCTAGGGGTGGCAGGTGAGGCCGCCTGTCACCCCAGCAGAAGCAGGCCGGGACGGTGGGGCGACTAGTGCCCCTCCCCCAAACCGGGGCAAGACGGGGACACCGTGGTTCCCAAACCCGAGGGGGCCATCTCGAAACCGGAGATGGCCCAGGGTCAGTCGGGGTGCGAGGGATATGCTCTATGGGCAACCTTAAACCCCGGCGTCTGCAGACCCGAGATGGCGTGCGGTTTTAGTCGGTTCAAGCCCGACATAACCGCCCCCGCTGGCCGGCGGGGGGGGGTATCCGAGGGGATTTCGGCACGACAAAAAAAAAAAACAAGGTACTTACCTGCTTCTGATTAGAAATTGATGTACACGTGTATTGGCGTTTTCCAACGTTTCTCTTATAAGAAGGTAAAATAAATAATAAATAAATGTATATATCCGTAATAGTCCGCCATTGTAAAAGAATGAAGTCATTTTAAATTTAAAATGGACTCGGAAGGTAGCGCTGCAATCAGATTATAGAACATTTTCTTACGGATTATATCCGTGCGAAACCAAGTCCCGGGCCGCTGGTCTGTTTTAACATTTGCTAGGCAACGATTTTTGGAAATATCTGCACTAAGGGGTAAATCACGGTGCCTATTAGTATTATTATCAGGTTTAGGAACTAAGGCTATCTGTTATCAAGAACGTGTTAAGCTACTTTAGTTGCTGTCTGTACATGACTTAGTACTCTATAATACTAGGGGCGCAATGCATTCTGCTGTTGCAAAACCATTGAATTGTTTTTCGGTGATTATTCCTCCGTTGCTAGATCGATTTTCAATTTTCTTTTAAGTTGCACATTTTAGGCGCCAAAACGTGGTCAAAATCTCAACAATAATCTCAATGGAAAAAATCTCAACATTGATAATTTTGGAGAAAGCAGATTTAGACATTTTTGAAGGGTGATTACTCCTCCATGGTATGTTCGATTTTCAATTTTATTTTTCTAAACCATCCGGGTATCAAGTTGTATTTACATGCCAAGTCTGGTCAAAATTGGTCGATTAGATTAAGAGGAGTAGCGTCACAACCGAAATACACCGAGTGGAGTAAAGAGAGCTTTTCGCTCGACTTCGCCTCATTCTCAGCTCAATTAATAGCTGTTATGTAGAAAATTTAATTTTAAATAACGTATTATTCACGTTGTTGCCCACGGCTCCGCCCGCGTGAAATTCTGATCCCGTTTCCGCAACCCATGGGAACCTATTCCTGGAATAAAATGCCTGTGTGTTATTTCAGACTATAAGATATTCCTGTACCGATGTATGGATGTTTGTTACTCTTTCACCCAAACACGGCTGAATAGATCTGGCTGAAATTTGGTGCAGGGATAGATCATAGCCTGGAATAACACATAGCCTAATAGCCTTATAGCCTTAAGTAATCATGGTGCTTGTAACAGTGCCGAAATATCGGCAACTTGATGTTACAAAATGAACATGCAGAACATAGTAATAACAAGCCCCGTTGAAATGACGATCGATAATTTTTTATGGAAGGCGTAAACTTTGGAGCCGGAAACGTTATGCGTGGGAGTACGAAACATAACACGTTTCGTTATCTTGTGCATGCTATCTAACACTAAATCGCTTTCCAAAACGAGTCCTAGAGTGGAAAGCGAGAATTGTTAAACGAATACTGTCACGCCCAAAATCAGATGTATGACCAGAAAAACACCGGCCAAGTGCGAGTCCGACTCGCACACCGAGGGTTCCGTACAAACCTGTAGGTATAAAGTAAAAGTTCATCCATCAGGACAATCGAGTCATAGGTAGTTATGGTAGTAGTAACTTTATAATTTTCAAAAAAAAAAATGATGTAACTAAAAATTTACGGTTTTCGCAATTTTTCCTTTATCTGTACTATAAGACGTTACTTCGTACCAAATTTCAAGATTCTAAGTTCACGGGAAGTACCCTGTAGGTTTTGATTTCCGTGCGAGTTTCGGAAATTTGAGGCATAAACGGCGGTATCTCTTAACTGCTTTGGCTTAGAAGTTTGATTTTTTTACAGCTTCAAGGGACAGTAGACCTGAGTATTAGATACAAATTTCAGTTTGATACCTCCACGCGTTCCTGAGAAAAAGGGTCTTGACAGACGGACGGACGGACGGACGGACGGACGGACGGACAACGAAGCGATCCTATAAGGGTTCCGTTTTTTCCTTTTGAGGTAGGGAACCCTAAAAAATTAATGATTTAGACGGAGGATCGGATATGGGTTCTAAATTATGTCTAACTATCGGTTTTTTTATACGTCACGGTCACGTCAAAATGACTTCTCTTCGCCTGATGGTAAGCTAAATGCAAAGTCTCAGGAATGGGGTCACCATTACAGACACCAATAATGCCACAATGCTGGCCCTCAGCTTAACTGCCTCATCAGATGCTTTTTCACGCTCTGTTTAAAGAAGCCGGGAGTGTAGGAAGAAAGCAATACGTGTGCTAGGGTACGTGCGCTATGGGTAGGGTTATAAGGCACGTGTGCTATGGGTAGGGTTCTAAGGCACGTGTGCTATGGGTAGGGTTCTAGGGCACGTGTGGGTTGCGGGACGGAATTGGTATTCCTTACGATCGGAATCCTGGCCATAGACTAGCAGTTTTACACAAAACTAACAACGAGGTAAACCTTATCAAACTCTGATAGGTTCCACACATTGTGTAGTACAATGAACATACATTTTTATTAATCGTTATTGAGTTGAGTGAGCGAAGTTCTTATACCCGGCATAGCCGTTTATTGATGGCCGAACTCCTCTGTAACCACTAGCGCCATCTTGACCAAATTTACCACGGTGATAGTGTGGACACTGAGGACTGTTTTGAAGCGAGACGTTTCATGTCCGATGTACCATTGAGGAATAATCACCGAAAAACTGTTTCAAGAGCGCGCGGCCTTAGCTAAGCGCGCGACCGTTGTAAGATGTCTTATTTTCAAGTAAGAGTCCAGCTCGCTCAGCTCAATTTATTTCAGTCGCACCCTGCACTGAATTCCTAGTTAATTTACGTTACGGAAATCAAATCCATTAATCGACAAATACCGTTCCTCGCTGTATGTATTATTTTAGTCTACATAATTGACAGGAAAATTATTGTGTTTTTATAAACAATAAAGTTCCTTTGTTTCATCAGTTAGGTGGATGATGATTTTACAATTGCAATTTAAATAAAATCATTTTATTTGTCATAACATGTATGTTGAACTAGCGGCCCAGCCGTATTCGCCCAAGAATATACTCGTAAGAAAATACTATAACCCAATTCCACAACCACCTGCCAGGGTTAATTCTAAATTTGAACAAAAAGAAGCTTTAATATTGAATTTCATCTGGGAGCACAGCAGAGCCCTCACCAAGACGAGACAGCGCAGCGCAGAGCCCTACCTACCTACCTTTTCTGTAAGCGTTTCGCCGTATTTTTGTAGCCTTATAGATTCTGTCTGGACAGTGCTAGAAAGTCCAAATTCTCAGGATATATTGTCAATAGAGTACTTATCAAATGTACCAAGTTTGAAATGCATAGCTTTCATACTTTAGAGATTATTAATGTCTAAATTACGCAGATTGCGTCACTCACTCACTCACTGACCAATCATCAAAACCGTTAGGGTACTTCCGAAGTCGTAGAAAGCTGAAATTTGCGTTCTAGGATTAGCACACATCAACAGTCAACGCAATAAATTACTTGGGAATAGTTATCGATAGATTCTGTAGCTGGAAGCCTCAGATAGATAATGTATGCAAAAAAATTAACAGATTCATATTTGCTCTGCGTAAAATTAAAGTCCTAACTAATATTTAGACGGCTCTAATGGTTTATCATAGCCATGTTGTATGCTCTATTTTAAGATACTGTATTATAATATGGCGAAATTCCACTGATTCCTAAAGAGCCTTTATAGTTCAAAAGAAATGCATCAGTGCATCCGACCGCTATTTATAAAATACAAGTTACTAACATTTCTGTGTCTACACATCTATGAGCTGTTTAAATTTGCTAGGAGTATTAGTCGCTTTTTCCAAAAGATGAAATTCATGAGAAAAGTGATACAAAAACCGTTACAAATACCACGGAATAGGCTGATTTTTAGTGATAAAAACTGCTACACGATGGCGATAAAAGTATACAACACATTGAATACGAAACTTCATGTTTGGCTATGTGACAGATGTTTTTATTCAACTGATGATTATTTCAATTTCAAGGAATAGCATAAATTTATTAAAAGAAGACTTTACACATCTTCCTGACCACATATCTTTTATAGTAAAAATACATTTTTCATTTTACTTTTTTACACAGATTAATTTGTGTAAAAAAGTTCTTTTAAGTTTAAGTTTAGTTTAAGTGTTCTTTTAATTGTTCCATAGTTATTTTGATTTATAACTCTTAAGATTGTCAATAATTTACATAATTCCAATGATATAATAAGCACATAATTAATAATAACAACATCTAAAATTTATTGACACATTTTATTTAGCATTATTGACATTGCATGAAAGTATGTATTGTTCGAATTCCATTTGTTTTGCATGAGAATGAATTATGTAAAATTATGTCTGGACTGTCACATACCAGCAATGGTGAGTATGAGGACGCAATTATACTGTTACCTACCAAAGTATAACCGTATTCTTGTGACTCAATAAACTAGGACGGTTACCAGCTTCGCAATCAACCCAAACTTAAGCGTAGCGAGATTTGCCTATCCAACAATAGGTCAACGTGACCGGTCGACTTTTTCCATTGATTTGGTTTTTCCGTGATTATTCCTCGATGGTACGTCGGACATCAACTTTCGACCCATAGAGACACTCAGCAAACTGAGCTTGATAACCGTGCCAAGTTTGGTCAAGATCGGTCGAGCCGTCTAGGAGGAGTATGGTTTCACGCGAAAACCCGATTTGTGGAGAAAGACGCTTCGCTCGCCTTCGGCTCGCTACGCTTAACTAGGTCTGCAGTTAATTCTGCTGTTGCAAAAATTGAACGAAGAAGGACTTTTTTAACGGTGATAATTCCAATAAACCAATCGCCTGAAATAGGCTTTTTAGGTAGATTTCGATGAAATCGATCTACCTATTGGTTTCTTGACTACTGTCGAATTTAAAAAAAATTTCTTCATAGGAGGTCTAGTTATGACCCCCTGAATCCGAAATGACCACTGGTCAAAAAGTTTATATATATATATGTATGTATGGTTCCACTTCCCAAAATTTGCGGCACTCTCACGGTCGCATTTTTGCCCCGATCGCTTTCAAACTGCGGTCAAAAATTGCTTGGGTGTAAACTTAGTTTAAGTTCGTGAACGGGTGGAATCCGGCCTAAGGGAACGGCCTCACATTTGTGAAATCAGTTTTTCTCAAAATCTCACGTTCCATGAAAGATATTCGAACCGTTCTAATTTTATCCCATAGTATACATTAATACCAACAACTTTTAATTATTAACCTATAAGATTTTTTTTCAAAAAAACCAATATTTTTCGGGAAAAAAATCATAACTTCTAACCGGTGAACATTCTTGCTGCCGGAAACATTTTTAATCGATAGGCCATTTTTAAGTCTAAAATAAATGTTTGAAAAGTTTTTCGCTAAAAGTTACCGTTTTCGAGAAAAAAAAATTAAACTGTTTAAAGTCCGTAGTTCTCTATATAAAATAATATTAATTGCTTCACGAAATCTACCTGTGCGTTCCCCCTGCGGGAACGGATTTTTTTTTCATTGAGAAATCAGACTAAATTTTTTTTTCCTGGATATTTTTCCACCGTGGTACGTTGGATTTCAAAATTTCTTTTTTTATCGACTCCACTTTAAAAGTTACGCATTTTGGCGCCAAAACTGTGTGTCTAACCTTGACCATCATTGCGGAATCAGATTTTGAAAATTTTGTTCATTGATTATTCCTCCGTGGTACACATGAATTTTTAATTACATAGCCTATGTCCTTCCCATCAGTAACATCTTTGCTTGTGTGAAATTTCATTAGAATCGGTTCAGCCGTTTGGGAGGAGAAGATGGTCTAACAAAATACATGAGTCGTCTAAAAGAAAGCAAAGCTTAGACGAGCTTCGCTCAATGATTTGATTTGATTTCGTGCTCCTTACTTCGAAAATGACGAACATTTATACAAATGTTCATCCCTTATTTTACCACCTTAGTAGCGAAAGTTTCCAAACTTGCAAGCGGGCTTTTTTTGTACGAAATTTTAAAGAGCGAGGCTGTTGTGGCTAAAAGTTCCCAAGTTAGGTAAACCAACCAATTAAAGGCACTGCCAGGTGGCGACCTAGCCGAGGAACAGATGGGGTGCCCCCCCGTATTCTACTTACCACACCAACCAGAACCATATAAAGGAAAACGTGATAAAAATAAAACTTGGTAGGATAAGAGGAAATAGTTCTAATTCAGCTTGTAACATTTTTCGTAACATGATTCATTCACGAACTTACATTACAAACATTTTAAATAAAATCCTTTAATGTATTAAATAAAATCACCTACCATGGCCTATCATGGCACCGCTGTGCGTCAGTCCGATTCGCACTTGGTCGATATTCAAATTGTAGAATATTTTCAAACTTCGAATTTGGTCACGATTCGAAGTCGGCCATAATCTCAATTACGAAATATTCGAACGTGGATGGTTAGCCCATTTGCATTATTTCGGTCCCGTTACGTCACTTCCTACTACCTGTTTATACAAAACATATGTGGTCGAAGACGTAGCAATCGAGTGTCCAGGTATAATAATACTTGTCCTCATTTTTGAGCAAAAAGAAAAGGCACAGTAGTATTAACTCCGGTGTAGTCAACTTATAAAAAAACTAAAGAACAGAATACTCTTTAGTTCATGTTCTTTAGTTTTTTGGGTCCAATACTGTGTGTCATGACCGTCCGCTGCATTGAACAAACTACTTTTTTTTTGCAAACATATTGAGTGATGTTGCCTTCGGCGGTCACCCCTCACCCGTCATACGATTTATTCGCGATGGAGACCGCCACCGGCCTCCACATCGGGTCCCGCTCAATGGCCTAAAATATTCAGGGACCTACTCAAACACACACGAAATTCCACGGAAAACTTTATTTTATCTAGTTAGGGTGAAATTTGGAATAATGTCAGCGGTCAGCAGACACGGTTTTTTTTTTCATTTTTACAAAGAGTTGCAGTAACTTCTCCAACAGCCATATTGTGCAATGTTAATAGGAGCACTGACCGTCGTCGGTCGGCCGTCGACGATGTGGCGTCGCTAGTGCGTTACAGCCCTTATCATTTAGATGTTTAGGGTCGTTTCTACTCGTAAGTGAATTTCTTTGCAATGTTCTTTATAGTAAAATAAATTACTATGTAATAGTAAAGAGTAATTAGACCGTGTCTAATAACGTGCCTATGAAATTTATAATATAGCAATTTATGAATTAAAGTTTGCTATGCTGTTTGCTGATAGTTTGCAGCGTATAAAAGCAAGTAGGTAATCTCTCTTCAACTGCGGGCCAATTCTCAATCTAGTCTCGATCTCATGATCACCCAAATGTCAAAAAAGCGGCCAAGTGCGAGTCGGACTCGCCCATGAATGGGTTCCGAAGCAGCAAGTAACATAAATATGTTTTTTTTTAATTTTTATATTTGAGTTGATTGAATGAAAGGTAAATTGCGGTTTATGATTTATGTTGTATTAAAAAAAACTACTTACTAGATCTCGTTCAAATCAATTTTCGGTGGAAGTTTACATAAATGTACATCATATATTTTTTTTAGTTTTATCATTCTCTTATTTTAGAAGTTACAGGGGGCACATTTTACCACTTTGGAAATGTCTCTCTTGCAAACTATTCAGTTTAGAAAAAAATGACATTAGAAACCTCAATATCATTTTTCAAGACATATCCATAGATACCACAAACGTATGGGTTTGATGAAAAAAATCTATAAGGGTTCCGTTTTTTACCATTTGGCAACGGAACCCTAGGTGTTTTCCTAATAAACTTTTCAATATTTTCAACAAAATTTTGTTATGAGAACACCTTTCTTGACATATGGGGGATTGATATGAAATCGAGACTAGATTGAGACTGAATTTTGAACATCATTTCATTACGAGAATTGGCCCTCTGAGCGCTAACCCCGGTGGCATCCAAAGCTTGACTTTGGAGCCCTGGGTCCGCTGTCCTACTGCTTCTTTCCATAGTTTACGGGCGCAACAGAAAACTAAAGGCAGGGGCACTCCGGGAGTGCCGACAGAAGTGAAAACTTGAACATTTTACGTGTGTAATTTTTGAATTTGTGACATCAACCGTCCTTGCATCCCTCACTCTCTCCCTCTCTCTCCCTTCCTCCCGGTTGCAGAAAATGTGAAGGAGTGTGGCGATGAATTTATTGTAACTAACTATAACTTGAAATTTATAGTTATTATCGGGTCACGGCAAATAAATAAATAAATATTCTACGACATTCTACACAGCGCTTTCTAGACCCAAAGTAAGCATAGGTTAACTAGCTTGTGTTATGGTTTCTAGAACGCGGATAAACATACTTATATACTTTTTTTACGGCAGTTGTATATTATACAATTTTAAATTTCTTTTACATTAATTCCTAGTGATAATTATTATCATCATCATCATCATTTTCGGTTGCATCCGAGGCTTTCACGCCGGAGCCTGAGATCCACTTATTCCTTCTCCTCCGTTTGGTTTGGTATGACTTTTACGGGTGCGACTGCCGTCTGACCTGCCAACCCCGAGAGAAAAGCCTAGATAAAACCGGAGTGTGAGACCTGTGACCAAACTATCTCAACCCCAAAAGTCTCAAAAACATTAACTAAGTGACGGAACAGAGGAGCGAGGGGATGGGGGTCAAACTCTATCTCACCAAAATCTCATGTGAGGAAGGGAGGGGGTTTTGACAAATATCACGTAATTTTGATTCGTAAAAAAATTGTGTCAAAATGTGAAAAATATAGAAATTTAAAGTAAAAGCAATTTAGACTAAAAATGCCGAAATCTGAGACAATTTGCCATACCGAGTGTTAGAAAAATGCTCCTTAAACGAAGATAGGCGATAGTACTGAAGAAAAAATATTTGGGCGATTTTTTTTAAATATTTTAGTAGCATCATGTTTACTTTACCTGAAACAAGTGGGATTTGCGCACGAAGGGTTCCGTTCCATTATCAATACAATGGGAGCCCCCTTAATTTATTGTATTCTAATTTAATTATTTATTTTTGAAATGAATATACTGTGTTGCCATTATTATTATGAAAAATCCATAAAAACGCATAACGCTATTAATGGACGCCCTATCACCTACTAGGTTGGAGTATTTGCGCTTTTTGAGACTTTTGCCGATTGAACCAAACAGTTCGTAACAAACAGTTTGCCTGCTCAGGACCGCGCCTTATAACCGCTAAAACACAAACGTACAACGGTGATAAAATATACCTACTGCATTAATTACCCATTGTTTACAGTTAGAGGTTATGTTACGTCACTTTACATAGAATCAACTGTATGTAATTGTATGCCTGGCTAAGGCCCTATTCTGTATATATCTACAGAAAAGGGCCTTAGACGGGCATACTTACAAACGTCTTAAACACTCGGTATACGCGATATTGAAAGTTCACTGAGCTCTTAAAACTATTTCTATTTTCTAAGTCTGGTCGAGTCCGGTTCGTGACGACTAGGAGGTCCCATTGGAACCTTCCTTGTATAGAAAGGAATGGCGTCTCATGAGGCAAAATAATTCACATTGTCACAGTTCTGTAACGGAATGTTCCCATTCTACGCTGGGTGCATGGTTGGTACGGCGCCGCCTTTCTTTTGTAACCCTCGACGTAAAACGACTGGTGCGATAAGTTTGACCCGTTTATTTGCGTATTTGTATGTCTGTGTACTAGGGATATTAAAGTTCAAGGGTCAACCGATAGTTATGTTTTATTTGTTACTTTTTGGAGGCTAATTTTTATGTCGGGGATCTTGTTTTTTTCTTTTTGAAATTTAATTTTTATTTTATAAAATAATTCATAAGTAAAAAGCTTTATATACAAAAGCTTTTATAAAAAATCAGTTTAAATAATAATTTTATGCAACGGCTGTGTTGAATTCAAAATCTTGTCTCGCGCTCTGTTGGTTGATATTGGTATTAATTTCAAATTGGTGCCTTCACACGTTCCTGATAAAAAGATCTTGACAGACAGACAGACGAACGGACAACGAAGTGATGCTACAAGAGTTCCGTTTTTCTTTTGAGGTACAGAACCCAAAAAATAAAATAATTCATTCAAATCTGAGATCAAAACAATGAAATTCAAAATGCTGTCTACAAACATTTTTACACCCACACACTAGTACGACTACTTAATAAAACCAATACAGTGCCTATTAAACCTCGTTTCTCGTTAAAATGCGTGGCAGCTTACTAACCACTTACACAGAAATCGAACCCCACACAGGCGATGTTTACCTACAGGCATACTTACAAACGTCTTAAACACTCGGTATACGCGATATTGAAAGTTCACTGAGCTCTTAAAACTATTTCTATTTTCTAAGTCTGGTCGAGTCCGGTTCGTGACGACTAGGAGGTCCCATTGGAACCTTCCTTGTATAGAAAGGAATGGCGTCTCATGAGGCAAAATAATTCACATTGTCACAGTTCTGTAACGGAATGTTCCCATTCTACGCTGGGTGCATGGTTGGTACGGCGCCGCCTTTCTTTTGTAACCCTCGACGTAAAACGACTGGTGCGATAAGTTTGACCCGTTTATTTGCGTATTTGTATGTCTGTGTACTAGGGATATTAAAGTTCAAGGGTCAACCGATAGTTATGTTTTATTTGTTACTTTTTGGAGGCTAATTTTTATGTCGGGGATCTTGTTTTTTTCTTTTTGAAATTTAATTTTTATTTTATAAAATAATTCATAAGTAAAAAGCTTTATATACAAAAGCTTTTATAAAAAATCAGTTTAAATAATAATTTTATGCAACAGCTGTGTTGAATTCAAAATCTTGTCTCGCGCTCTGTTGGTTGATATTGGTATTAATTTCAAATTGGTGCCTTCACACGTTCCTGATAAAAAGATCTTGACAGACAGACAGACGAACGGACAACGAAGTGATGCTACAAGAGTTCCGTTTTTCTTTTGAGGTACAGAACCCAAAAAATAAAATAATTCATTCAAATCTGAGATCAAAACAATGAAATTCAAAATGCTGTCTACAAACATTTTTACACCCACACACTAGTACGACTACTTAATAAAACCAATACAGTGCCTATTAAACCTCGTTTCTCGTTAAAATGCGTGGCAGCTTACTAACCACTTACACAGAAATCGAACCCCACACAGGCGATGTTTACCTACAGGCATACTTACAAACGTCTTAAACACTCGGTATACGCGATATTGAAAGTTCACTGAGCTCTTAAAACTATTTCTATTTTCTAAGTCTGGTCGAGTCCGGTTCGTGACGACTAGGAGGTCCCATTGGAACCTTCCTTGTATAGAAAGGAATGGCGTCTCATGAGGCAAAATAATTCACATTGTCACAGTTCTGTAACGGAATGTTCCCATTCTACGCTGGGTGCATGGTTGGTACGGCGCCGCCTTTCTTTTGTAACCCTCGACGTAAAACGACTGGTGCGATAAGTTTGACCCGTTTATTTGCGTATTTGTATGTCTGTGTACTAGGGATATTAAAGTTCAAGGGTCAACCGATAGTTATGTTTTATTTGTTACTTTTTGGAGGCTAATTTTTATGTCGGGGATCATGTTTTTTTCTTTTTGAAATTTAATTTTTATTTTATAAAATAATTCATAAGTAAAAAGCTTTATATACAAAAGCTTTTATAAAAAATCAGTTTAAATAATAATTTTATGCAACGGCTGTGTTGAATTCAAAATCTTGTCTCGCGCTCTGTTGGTTGATATTGGTATTAATTTCAAATTGGTGCCTTCACACGTTCCTGATAAAAAGATCTTGACAGACAGACAGACGAACGGACAACGAAGTGATGCTACAAGAGTTCCGTTTTTCTTTTGAGGTACAGAACCCAAAAAATAAAATAATTCATTCAAATCTGAGATCAAAACAATGAAATTCAAAATGCTGTCTACAAACATTTTTACACCCACACACTAGTACGACTACTTAATAAAACCAATACAGTGCCTATTAAACCTCGTTTCTCGTTAAAATGCGTGGCAGCTTACTAACCACTTACACAGAAATCGAACCCCACACAGGCGATGTTTACCTACGGCTTATTTATTTTTCACTTTCTGATCCAGGACGGGTCGGCTGACGGCTGACGGGCGGAGCTAATAGCTATCTATAAATCCTACTAATCCTGTTCTACTAACATTATAAATGCGAAAGTTGGTATGGATGGAAAGTATTTTTTTAAAAGAATATTAGTAAACCAAATTACTAATATTCCCCCTAACCCCTCCAGCTAAGCTAAATTGCTTGTGTTAGGAGTGTGTTCACGTTGGTAGTGTAATGGCCGGGAGGAACCCGGGACCTCTCGATCGTAAGGTTGACTCCTTGACCAATAACCATTACGCTACCGACGCTTGATGATGAAGATGTTTGTTACGTTACTCTTTCACGCAGATGTTTACGTTTAAACGTCTTTGGGTGAAAGAGTACCAAATTTCATCCAGATCGTTATCTGGATGAAATTTGGTACAGCTATAGATTATGGTTTGGGATAAAAAGTAGTCCATGTCCAGTATGCTACTTTTTAACCCGGGAATGGTTTCTCATGGGTTGCGGGAATTGTATCAGAATTCCAAGCGGGTAGAACCGCGGGCAACAGCTAGTATATCTATACCTACTATTATAAAATTGTCAATTAGCTGTGTCTGTACATTGGAGATAATTAAAAAAAACGGCCAAGTGCGAGTCGGACTCGCCCTTGAAGGGTTCCGTAGCAGCAAGTAACATAATATTGTTTTTTTAATTTTTATATTTGAATTGATTGAAAAAAGGTAAGTTGCGGTTTACGATTTAAAACTACTACTAGATCTCGTTCAAACGAATTTTCGGTGGAAGTTTACATGGTAATGTACATCATATATTTTTTTAGTTTTATCATTCTCTTATTTTAGAAATTACAGGGGGGGAAGGGGGGGGACAAATTTTACCACTTTGGAAGTATCTCTCGCGCAAACTATTCAGTTTAGAAAAAAATGAAATTAGAAACCTCAATATCATTTTTCAAGACCTAGTATACCCAGTAGTAGACCTGTCCATAGATACCTATCCCACATGTATGGGTTTGATGAAAAAAATGTATGGGTTTCAGTTCTAAGTATGGGAAGCCCCCAACATTTATTGTTTTTCATCTATTTTTGTGTGAAAACCTTAATGTGGTTCACAGAATACATCTACTTACCAAGTTTTAACAGCATAGTTCTTATAGTTTCGGAAAAAGTGGCTGTAACATACGGACGGACAGACAGACAGACATGACGAATCTATAAGGGTTCCGTTTTTTTGCAATTTGGCTACAGAACCCTAAAAATACTTGAGTTATGTAAAACGAAATATTCCGAAAACAATTTTTTTGGATTTTTTGTCTGTTTGTCCGTTTATCTGTTTGTTCGCAATGGACGCAAAAACTTCTGAACGGATTTTGTAGCGGTTTTTTCTATTAGAAAAGTCTTGTTCAAACTTCAAATCTGCCGTATCTTTGATTGCAATTGGTTGGGTAGAATCAGAGATATAACAAAAAATCGATAATCAGACCACCGCGCGGGTGGAGCCGCTGGTGATAAATATTTATTTTAAACCAAAAATTACTGTTTGAAACGTCGAGAGAAAAATTTGTTAAATAGTTTAATGAGTTGCGATAGTCTAATTTTCTTTAGACCCCCGATTTATTATATATTTATATATACTTATATTTATTATATATTTATATTATCTTGTCGCAGTAAGTGACACGCAACCCCAAAGTGCAAACGTAGTTTATGGACGATCCCTTAATCGTTTGCAAGAGGCTTTAAATCAAACAAATTAAACCAGAACGGTAATAAGATAACAACTAGAAACAAGACCGATAGGATTTCAATCACCTAATAAATACATTCCGGACACTCCAATACCGTTATGGGTATTTGACACGGACGCGAACGGTAAAACTATAGATTTACAGTTTGCGATGGATATTTGAATCAAGACTAAGTAATATTATAATGCCGTTTGTGTTAATAAGATAAATACATTAATGGTTTGAGCTAACAGCGGGCGATGGCGCCAATACCGAGCTCCCTGAACTTATCCGAATTGAGCTTGTCGTCTGAGTAAGATAGCGAATTTGTGTATTACTGCATAGAAAAGTGTAGTGTGTATTCAGAGTAGTATTTTTTCTTTTACTAAGTATTGGTTAAGATTTTTTTTATTACTTTGGTCCTCTATTGAAGCGTAGTTTTTAGTTTATTAAAACTAATAATTAATAGTATTAATCATATTTTTTTTACTGAAAAAAATGTACAATTTCTTAAATATATATGGATCTTTGATAAGTGTGCAAATTTCAAATCAAACTGACGTTTTATAGTGCTCTAAAATTGAGTTCAAAGATTCCGACGCGTATACCTACAATTCCTAAAAACATACAAATTTAATAAAACGTGTTAAAAATGGTATATGTCATCTTATCATGCCTAAATTCGATACCGATTGCAACGAAATTAGAAAAAATTACAATTTGGTACGGGAGAATACTTATCAAAGATGTCGAAATCTAGGAATTTGCTCAGAATTAGATAGATTTCTAAGTTTTTTTTAAATGATGCTGCAGCAGCATGATAACGCTATAAAGCTATAATGCTGTGTTTCAATAAATAATTAAATAAATAACATGATTGCAGCTCGTTAAACCATCTGGCATTTGTCAATATTTTAAATATCTAAAATCCAAAACCGGCCAAGTGCGAGTCGGTCTCGCCCATGAAGGGTTCCGTAGCTGCAAGTAAAATTTTTATATTTGAGTTGATTGAATGAAAGGTAAATTGCGGTTTACGATTTATGACGTATTAAAAAAAACTACTTACTAGATCTCGTTCAAACCAATTTTCGGTGGAAGTTTACATAAATGTACATCATATATATTTTTTAGTTTTATCATTCTCTTATTTTAGAAGTTACAGGGGGCACATTTTACCACTTTGGAAATGTCTCTCTTGCAAACTATTCAGTTTAGAAAAAAATGATATTAGAAACCTCAATATCATTTTTCAAGATATATCCATAGATACCACAAACGTATGGGTTTGATGAAAAAAAAATTTTTGAGATTCACTTGGGAGTATGGGGAACCCCAAAATGTATTGATTTTTTCCTATTTTTGTGTGAAAATCTTAATGCGGTTTACAGAATACATCTACTTACCAAGTTTCAACAGCATAGTTCTTATAGTTTCGGAAAAAAGTGGCTGTGACATACGGACGGACAGACAGATTTTTGCCATTTGGCAACGGAACCCTAAAAATGTTACTATATTTCAGCTTTCTATAATATCAATATTAATAGCAATTTTCTCAACAATCTTTTAGATAAATATTTAAATACCTACCTACTGTGGTAGGTATTTGGGAGTGTATAGGCCCCACCTACATATTCAGAGCCCTAGCCAACTCTTCACCTGCTGATTAACTGGCGAGGCTCTGGCCCAGGCTTTCCTCTCAGGGATGAGGAGTCAAACGACAGTCGCTCCCACAAAAGCCATGATAAGCCAAATGAAAAGAAATGGTTCCAAGAACTTTTTCTCTTCATTTGACTTATCGTGGCTTTTGCGGGAGCGGACCCCGGGCTTCAAAGTACGTATAAGTTTTGGATGCAACTGGTAGGAATAACGCTGATGATGATGAGTAGGTAGGTATTCCGAATTCGGTCAGATGTCTTATAGTGGGCCCTCTCTTTTTAGTTATCCCACGTCACAATAATCGTCCACGAGAGGAGGAGTAATTCGTTTACTGTGACAAGTTATAACAGGGGGTGTCAGCCCCCTGGGGTTATCCTTTCGAGGGCTTACCCGGGGTACCCGGCAACGGATAATTGGGGAGGACACCGTGCGGTTTTAGTCGATACACGACATAACCACCCCGGATTTCCGCACGAAAAAAAAAGGGGGTCAGCCTCCCCCGCTGTCTAAGGAATTTTCATGTTTCGTGTCATTTTCACTTCATCAAAACAGAATTTTAAACTTTTCTCTCGGTTCTTTAATATGTATAAAATAGTTATTTAATTCATTATTACAGATATTGATTTATTCAAGTTGCATTATAACAAATGGTCCCTAAATATCGGAATTTTTGTGCCTAATAGATATTAATTGCCATAAAACATATAAGTGTAACTCATTTAAGTAACTCTTTCATTCGTGTCGCGACCCAATATTCATAGGGGGATCGCAGAAAATGTGACTCATCTAGAAAGATAAAAATTTGCATTACGTATTTTATGAATGGCCCCTTATCAAAAAATAACTGGCTGGTTAAAAACATAAACTATTCAAATTTATTTTCTTATTCGTTTTAGAAATAGGTAGTAACTGAAAACAAAAACATAATAAAATGCCGGCACATGTCAGCTTCACTGCTCCTCGTGTTCACTATACAAAGTTAAACTTTAAATTTCTGTTTATCTTAATGTAAGACTATCCCGCAACGACGCAGACGCGAGATTTATTTTAAGAAATAAAAACAATACTTTACCGCCATAGCTGCAATGTTTAAATTCCAATCTCGACACAGATCACAAAATCAATTCAATATATTTTTATTATCACAACACTGCGTGTGAATAAAAAAAAACTTATAATTTGTTCGCGGTAAAATTATTGTACAAGCGTCTTCAATCATGCGCTTCGCGGTGGGTTCCAAATAGCTTCGTATTTCAAATGAAATGACGCGGAATTCGAGAGGAAATGCGGTCCAGTACGAGAGTGACGTCACGCAGAAACCGGTTGTTGCTTTTGTGTGTGCAGCTAAACAACGCTTTATGGCGTCTACTGAATACCATGAATATTGATTAACTGAACAAAACTGTTCAGTTGAACTGGAACTACCTGTGTGGCGAGGCGGTAGTGTAGTACGACTGCTACGTCAGAGGTTTCGAGTTCGATGCCCGCTCAGTGCAAATATTTGTATGCATGAATATATCTATTTGTCTGTTTGTAATATTAAAATAACACCTTTATATGATTTCATATGAATGTTAGGGTAATTATAACAAAAAATACAATTTCTAAAATTTCTGTCTGTCTGTTTGCCTGGGTAATCTCCAAAGTGGCCAAGCCGATTTTGACCTGACTGTTACTGTAGATTTGCGATAGCTAATTTTAAAAGGTTTTCCTTAGGCTATATTTATTTAAAAAAAAAAAAGTGTTCCGCGCAAAAAAGAAAATAAAACCCAGATCGAATTCTACGCGGACGAAGTCGTGGGCACAGCCAGTAATTATTAACTATATTTTATATCATTACCACTAGTAAACTAGGAATTCAGTGCAGGGTGCGACTGAAATAAATTGAGCTGAGCGAGCAGGACTCTTACTTGACAATAAGACATCTTACTACGGTCGCGCGCTTAGCTAAGACCGTGAAACTGTTTTTCGGTGATTATTCCTCAATGGTACATCGGACATAAACCATCTCGCTTCAAAACACTCCTCAGTATTGCTAGTTAACGACGTACCGGTAGGTACACAACTACTGATAAAAAATCATGTTGATTAGAGTTTAAGGAAAATAGAAATGAAGCAGTAGTAGGTACTTGGTGTGTTAAATATATCTACCTAGGTACCAATATTAACGTCTATACTTCTATACTAATATTATAAAGACGAAAGATTTGATTGTTTGTTTGTTTGTATTGAATAGGGTCCGAAACTACTGGACAGATTTCAAAAATTCTTCGACATTAGTATGCTACATTATCCCTGAGTAACATAGGCTACTTTTTACCGCGATATTCCCACGGGATCAGGACTAACGCGGGTGAAAAACTTAAAATGAAGAATTCTTCCATACCATTATCTATACTTGGAAGCCCCCAAGTTTATTTTATTTTTATTTAATTATTTGAGCTGAGAGTGAGACGAAGTCGAGCGAAAAGCTATCTATACTCCACTCGGTGTATTTCGGTTGTGACGCTACTCCTCCTAAACAAATCTACCAATTTTGACCAAACTTGGTATGTAAAATTGAAAATCGAACATGCCATGGAGGAATAATCACCCTTCAAAAATTTCAAAATTTGATTTCTCCAAATTTATCAATGTTGAGACCACGGTTTTGGCGCCAAAATGTGCAACTTAACTATTGGCTTAAGACAGAAAAAGAAAATTGAAAATCAGTCTAGCAACGGAGGAATAATCACCGAAAAACAATTCAATGGTATTCAATTGGAAAAAAATTGCGCGTGAATTGTAGGTAATCATGTAGTGCACTCTCAGCTCAACATTGCAAGAGCAGAATGCATTGCACTATTTGTGAAGTGAATATGCAACTTAAAATTCTGTGAATATTTTAAGCGTCTACCTGTCCATTATTAATATCGAGCGAAAACGGAAAAAAATCACGTTTACGTTATGAAAGTCCCCTTAATATTTATTTTATTTTGTTTTTTAGTATTAGTCGCTATAGCGGTTACAGAAATACAACATCTGTGAAAATTTCAACTGTCTAGCTATCACGGTTCATGAGATACAGCCGGGTGACAGGCGGAGGGACCAACTTATAAATGAAATAAAAAAAAAACTTTTTAAAAATAAGTTTTTAGTATGTTCTTTTTAATAAAAAGAACTAAGAATTTAAAATCAAACGAGCCGAAATTCAATGGGGTTGCGTCGTTTAATTACAGAGTTCCTATAACTACCTTCCATCTCCATCATCAGACCCTAGTTGCCATTGAAAGACAAACTACTCGTCAAGACGATTCCAACAAGCCCAAACTCGATGATGTTGTGTCGTTTCATTGCCAAGTTAGTATCTATGGTCACTTTACACATGTAAGTATGCAAAACTTCAGCTCATACGGTAACCGGGAATTGGATCAAATTGAATTTGCAAGATTTGATGACAAACATCGGGACAATAAAACCTTTTCTTTCCTTTAAATCATTCACTCTTTGTGTCACAAGCTTTTGTTCCTCCACTTTGTACGGTCAGGGCATCCATAGTAGTGAGACCATTGGTACGCATGTCATGTTTCACGATTTCAAGCCAGCATAACCAGACATTTGCTACCCACGTAGCCTGGCGAATCTGGCGATCGCTGCATAATTTTGCAGCTCCAGCGCAACGACTCTCCTGCATTTTATCTGCGATGTTAATAGACAACGCACAAGATTTGTAACCGGGACTAACTCTGTGATTATGATGAGAAATTTTGCTCTGTGACAGAAATAGTCAAAGAAGTTGACACAAACACAGAGCAAAATATTTATAGGTAAATTCTTTAAAAACTTCGCGAAAAATGTAAGAAGCAATACAGCGCTGAAGCAGCTTTACGGTGTATTCTTTGGAGGTGTGTGCGGGGGCTTGTCGGTTGACGTCACCTACTCCGTGAGTGCCGGCATTTTACTACATTTAAAACTTATTATCTTTTTACAATGTTCAGCTAATGACATGTTACACCTACTAGAATTACTAGATAATAACAATTATGTACATTTAGTAGCAGGTAGGTACGTTTACTTTAAGCTTAGGAAATGTTACGAAGGTTAACGATTCTTATTATTCTAAAGATATATCTACGATCGGCAAACAGACGGATTTTTAATGAAAGTAGTTATAAAATACTAGCAACCAACCCTCGCCTCGCTTCGGTTTAGTTTTAGGTAGATTTCGATGAAATCGATCTACCTATTGGTTTCTTGACTACTGTCGAATTTTAAAAAAAATTCTTCATAGGAGGTCTAGTTATGACCCCCTGAGTCCGAAATGACCACTGGTCAAAAAGTTTATACCTATATATGTATATGTATGTATATATATATGTAAATGTATGTATACTTATATGTATATATGTATGTATGGTTCCACTTCCCAAAATTTGCGGCACTCTCACGGTCGCATTTTTGTATAATAAATGTTTTTCGCTAAAAGTTACCGTTTTCGAGAAAAAAAATATTAAACATGTTAAAAAATAATATTAATTGCTTCACGAAATCTACCTGTGCGTTCCCCCTGCGGGAACGGATTTTTTTTTAATTATCACATTTGTTAATTTATACATTTCACACCTAGTAAAGGTACAGCCTATGTGGGGTGTGTGTTGGGTAACCTCCTCGAGTGTCGCTCCGATTCCGATCCCGCTGCAGTCCGGGGGGAACGGAATCGGAGCGGCCGGTACACCCTGGGCGGCGGTCAATGGCTTCCCCTTCACCCCTTCATAGGGTTGGCATTGATCGTCGGCCAATACCCAACGTGGCGGGAACACATCGCTCTCCGTACTCCTCTGCTTTCAGAGGAGACAGGATGAGCGATGCTGTTAGTGGTGAGATGGCCCAGGGTCAGCCGGGGTGCGAGGGATATGCTCTATGGGTAACCTTACACCCCGGCGTCTGAAGACCCGAGACGGCGTGCGGTTTTAGTCGGTGCAAGCCCGACATAACCGCCCCCGCTGGCCGGCGGGGGGTATCCGAAGGGATTTCCGCACGATAACAAAAAAAAAAAGGTACAGCCTATGTCCATCGGACATTTTGTACCTTTCAAATGGTGAAAGAATTTATCCAATGATAAATTGGCTCCGAAATTTACCCCAGACAGATAAACGAACTTCCTAATTCGGTTTGTGCTCTCTCTTTATAATAATAGTAGGTACAAAAGGCTTGTACCTAGGTATAGGGCACGCCGCAATAGCGGCGGTAAGGCCCATCATGGAGGATTGGCTAGAGAGATTTAGAACTCTCCCGGCCCGCGAGCCCGTAACATATTCGCCGCGCGTCGCAGGCGACTCAGGCGCCGGAGGTCGCTTAACGACTTCCGTCCTCCATGAGCGCCTGGGGGCGGCAAGTGAGGCCGCCTGTCACTCCAGCAGAAGCAGGCCGGGACGGTGGGGCGACTAGCGCCCCTCCCCCAAACCGGGGCAAGACGCGGACACCGTGGTTCCAAAACCCGAGGGGCCATCTCGAAACCGGAGAAGGCCCAGGGTCCTTACCTTACACCGGTCTTAAGACCCGAGACGGCGTGCGGTTTTAGTCAGTTCAAGTCCGACATTACCACCCCCGCTGGCTGGCGGGAGGGGTATCCGAAGGGATTTCCGCACGAAAAAAAAAAGGTACCTAGGTTTAGATAGATGCATAAGATACTAGCTGTTGTCCGCGGCTTCGTCCGCGTAGAAGTTGGTTATCGCGAACAAATTCAATTTTTAATCTAGTGGGGCGGAAATCACACAGTGATTGTCAAACTTCGGGCCAAACTTAGATATTTTTGTTGCAGTATTTTTATTCCAAATTACAGACCTTAGGCTTTATGCATATTATTCGACGCGTTTTTATATATTGAGCAATAAATATGAAGAAAATGCAATTAAATCAAACGTCTTCGACGTCAAAACCACAAAAAAAAAAGATTTTATATTTCAGTTTCTTTCAGAGTCTGGTTGTTTTATGTAAATATACAATATACGTATTGTCATTGTCACTCAAATGTCAAAGTCAAATCTAGTGGGGCGGAAATCACACAGTGATTGTCAAACTTCGGGCCAAACTTAGATATTTTTGTTGCAGTATTTTTATTCAAAATTACAGACCTTAGGCTTTATGCATATTATTCGACGCGTCTTTATATATTGAGCAATAAATATGAAGAAAATGAAATAAAATCAAACGTCTTCGACGTCAAAAACACAAAACAAAATTTTTTAGGGACAATTTGTATGGTAGGTACCCGAAACCTTGAACGTACAAACCCCAAAATCTAATCAGTTCTTCCTATTAACCAAACAAGATGATTGGCGAAAGAATTTTTTAAATCGGATAAGTGGTTCTTGAGTTATTGCGTAAACAGATATCCAGACATCCAGACCAACAGAAAGACCGACACAAAAAATATTTTTGCTTAATTAGACTTAGAATCATGCGAAACGTCGAGAAAAGTGATAAAAAGTGGGTGTAAGATTTTTTTTTTTTTTTTGCGTGATTTTAAGACTTCGGTGTCCACCTGGTTGGTGGCTTGAAGTAATTAACACGCTGCTGTTCTTCCACCTATTTCAGAGTTTATAATGTGACATTATTCGCTACTAAGTGATACAAAGTTGACGGGATAGATGCCGCTGTTATCAAATATTTACAGAGCTGTCAGTAAATATTTCGCGAATTCATTAGTTTAAAATATTTTGCAAATTGATTAATGGAATAATTTTATCAAATTAATGTCTTGTCATCGGTCCTCGATAAATCTACAAAGTTTGAAAGATAGCTGGCCGTTTAAAGTGGGTCAAAATCGCGCCTCAAGGAGTCGATTACAAACAAGCATACAAACATACTAACAAACATACAGGTGAAGCTAATAAAAAGCGTGGCTGTTAAAAAGTCCTAGATCTAGCGACAAAGTTATTAAAACGGCAACGGGATTCGTCATGTCTGTCTGTCTGTCCGTTCGTATGTCACAGCCATTTTTTTCCGAAACTATGCTGTTGAAACTTGGTAAGTAGATGTATTCTGTGAACCGCATTACGATTTTCACACAAAAATAGAAAAAAAGATTAAATTTTGGGGGCTGAAACTCAAAAAAAATATTTTTGAGTTTCAGTTCTAGTATGGGAAATCATACTTAGAACTGAAACTCAAAAATGTTTTTTTCATCAAACCCATACGTGTGTGGTGGGGTGGTATCTATGGCTAGTTCTTCAAAAATGATATTGAGGTAAAAAGTGTGTCCCCCCCCCCTGTAACTTCTAAAATAAGAGAATATTAAATATTATTAAATATTAAATATTCTACAACATTCTACACAGCGCTTGCTAGACCCAAAGTAAGCGTAGCTTAACTAGCTTGTGTTATGGATTCCAGAATGCGGATAAACATGCTTATATACTTTTTTTTTGTAAATACATACATATTATACATAGAAACACCCAGACCAATGCAAATAGACATATTCATGCATACAAATATTTGCACTGAGCGGGAATCGAACCCGCGCCCCTGACGTAGCAGTCGAATGCACTACCGCTACGCCATAGAGGCCGTCAAATGATAAAACTAAAAAAAATATATGACGTACATTACCATTACATGTAAACTTCCACCGAAAATTGGTTTGAACGAGATCTAGTAAGTAGTTTTTTTTTACTCGCACTTGGCCGCTTTTTTAAAAGGAGATCTTAAAAAAGCGGCCAAGTCCGAGTCGGACTCGCCCATTAAGGGTTCCGTAGCAGCAAGTAACATGATAATGTTTTTTTTTTAATTTTTATATTTGAGTTGATTGAATGAAAGGTAAATTGTGGTTTATGATTTATGACGCATTAAAAAAAACTACTTACTAGATCTCGCTCAAACCAATTTCCGTTGGCAGTTTACACGGTAATGTACATCATATATTTTAGCTTTATCATTCACTTATTTTAGAAGTTTAGAAGTTACAGGTGGGGGTAGGTCCCCCACACACATTTTACCCCTTTGGAAGTGTCTCTCGCGCAAACTATTCAGTTTAGAAAAAAATGATATTAGAAACCTCAATATAATTTTTGAAGACCTATCCATAGATACCACACACGTATGGGTTAGATGAAAAAAAACTTTTTGAGTTTCAGTTCTAAGTATGGAGACCCCCAAAATTTATTGTTTTTTTTTTTCTATTTTTGTATGAAAATTTTAATGCGGTTCACAGAATACATCTACTTACCAAGTTTCAACAGCATAGTTCTTATAGTTTCGGAAAAAAGTAGCTGTGACATACATACGGACGGACAGACAGACAGACATGACGAATCTATAAGGGTTCCGTTTTTGCCATTTGGCAACGGAACCCTAAAAATAGGAACATGCTGTATATACACGGGCCGCTTCTCAGAAACTGCTGTGCGAAATTAGCCAGACTGAAACGGACAACATATACGGTGTGTGAACAACTTACTACCTGGTTCCCAGATACATAAATAGATTAGGGCTGCAATGCTTCTGCTGTTGTAAAAATTGAGCGAAGCTCCCCGACTGATAACCATCGATTTAGTGGCTTATGCCATTGCCATCCTCAAGTCTCAAGGACTTACTTTGGATAAGGCTGTAGTGTTTGTAATAGCGAATTCGGCCTTGGACTAACTTACCGCAATTTCACCAGGCCTCTGAGCTCTGAAAGAGTGAAGCTCTCTTTTGGACGACTCATGTATTTCGTTAGACCATCTTCTCCTCCCAAACGGCTGAACCTATTCTAATGAAATTACACACAAGCAAAGATGTTACTGATGGAAAGGACATAGGCTAGGAAAATCAAAAATCAAAGCACCACGGAGGAATAATCACCGGAAAAAATAATTAAAATTTGATTTCTCAATGAACAAAAATACCTCATTCACGCGATTGATATCAAATTAAGTAGTTTGTTTATATACACAAGACAAAAAAAGAAAAACGAAAATCGGACTAGCTATTGAGGAATTATAACTGTTAGAAAAAGTCTTGGTGAAATTGCTTCGCTCAATTTTTGCAACAGCAGAATGAATTGCAGACCTAGTTCAAATGTGAAATAATTGAATTAAAACAAATTCCAGTAAATCAATGTTAATTTCTGCTATTGAATATCAACGCAATGTTTATGCTATAACATAAACATAACATCACGCCTAAATGGGTTTGCAGTTCAGTCTATATGTTCAGTACTTTTTTTTTTTTCGTGCGGAAATCCCTTCGGATACCCCCCCGCCGGCCAGCGGGGGTGGGGTGGTGGACTAAAACTGCACGCCGTCTCGGTTCTTCAGACGCCGGGGTGTAAGTTTGCTGATAGAGCGTATCCCTCGCACCCCGACTGACCCTGAGCCGTCTCCGGTTTCGAGATGGGGATGGGGGTTTCGGAACCACGGTGTCCCCGTCTTGCCCCGGTTTGGGGGAGGGGCGCTAGTCGCCCCACCGCGCCGTCCCGGCTTGCTTCTGCTGGGGTAATATGTTCAGTACCTAACATAAATATTATGTCAGTCGTTTATGAACCGATTTTTAAAAACTCTTTTAGCATCGGGTTTGTTTTAGCTCTCGGGCCCGGGTGGTGGCCCTACGAATTAAGTTACGTTCACTAAAAAGGGAAAAACAATTAAAATTTTAATTAAAAAACCGACTTCACGAACCACTAAAAACAAGCACTGAAAAAAGAAAAAGACAAAAATACACATAAGACTTTTCTGTTGGAGTCGGTTCACCGTTAACCGCTATCTTCAGTTCCTCCGTGATCATGGCGCTTGCAACAGTGCCGAAATATCGGACACTCTTAGAAACACATGGTAAATATCCCGTTAACAAATAAATATTTATTGCGTTAGGTACGAATTTTATTGGATATCCAATCATATTAGTTCATTTTCATTTATACCAAATAATAAGTTATCCACATGTGTCAGCAGCGTAAATCACATGGTTAAAAAATATACAAAAGCATTAGATTAGTAAGATAAGGTAGAAAACAGTCCATATGTGTCTAGTGTTTAAAAAATATTTTTTCTGTAAATGAATCTATATTTCTTACTATAATTTTCGATATTTTTGAAATTTTAATTCGTTGATTCAGTATTGAAGTATCAAATCTTGAGTATCGATACAAATAGAGCATGGGGTAGGGCATCCCTACGTGTTGTTGTTGTTCAAAAGTCAAAACAAAACACTGAAAACACTATTGTCGAATTATTTTTATTACAAAAAGAAAAATTATACTGTCCTTTAGCTCTGTTTAATTTTTTAGCAAATTATTTTACATATTTTTATAGTTTTCAACAGTGTCCCTTCGCATATGTACCTGAAGATGTCTAGTGCAGATACTAAATGGTGTCGAATTTGTTTATCGAACTACGAAGACGACAATATTTCCGATGCTTCTTGTTATGCTGAGTTTCTCAATCAACTTACAAGTAACAAAGTAGGTTTGAAACAAGATTTCTTTACTATTCCTCGTAGTTCCCGCCGAATAACAGATAGTGTGGCCTAATTTTATTTGGGGTCAGCAGAACATCTCATTCTCGTCCATAGAATAAATATACCCATTGACTTCAATGTAGGTATATGTAGACAAGCTGTTGCACAAGAATTGTGTCAAGAACTTCGCAATCTGAGAGGAAAGCCTGCACCAGAGCCTCGTTCATTGACCTTCAGGGGTACCGGCTTACAGGCGAGCTAGGCTGTCCCTAGTCTCGGTGTGACCCCTTAAACTCTACTACTGCACATTACTACTAGCTGATGCCCGCGCGGAGGTCGGTTATCGTTTTTTGGTCATATCTCCGGTTCTACTTAACTAATTGCAATCAAACATACGGTGGGTTTTATGTCTGACTAAGACCTTTCTAATAGAAAAAGCCACATCAAAATCCGTTCAGAAGTCTTTGCGTCCCTCGCGAACAAACAGTCAAGAATTCTAAAAAAAAGTATTGTGTTCAGAATTATTCATTTAATATAACCCAAGTATATTTTTTCAAAATATCTTCAATGTGCAGACACAACGAATTTACAATTTTATAATAGTATGGACAAGATGTAAACATTAAAAATCTGTTACTTTATATTTCAGTATAGTAATGAGATCTGGCTCTGTATGTGGTGTAAAACAATATTGCTGAAGACTATCACATTGAAAAGACTTGCCTTAGCATCTGAAAACTTGCTTCAATCACAAAATGAGGTGAGTGGCTGTTCAGCTGAAAGTATTTTCTATTTATTAATATATGAAGGGAAAACTTTACATCAGTTTTTACAAAAATAATGCAGACGGAGGACTGTTAGAAGTGCAGAATGCTAATATTTTTCTAAAATTATTAGCACAAAAAATACATTAAATCAATAAATAGGTAAAACATAACACGCACTACCATGCATTTGGAACACACATGTTTTCCCCGGGTCCAAGTCCTTTTGGGTATGGGATATCTGGCATTTACGGTGTACTATCGAACCTACATGTTAACTTTGATGGGGCGGCAGTCATTACGATAGTCATAAGAGAAAGCAGAAGCTGGGCTCTGAGGTGAAGGTCTTGGATGCATCTAGGAACAATGCTAGATCAAGCGTAATGGAACACTAGTTGTATTTGGAATCACAATTCCAGAGCGGTTTTGAAAGCCGACTAGATATTTCTATTTTTTGAAAAGACTTAGTACCTATTCCAAATTACTAATATTCCCGTTAACCTCTCCTGCTAAGCTAAAATGCTTGTGTGAGGAGGGGGTTCTTGTCGGTAGTGTAATTGCCAGGTTTCGAACCCAGGAACGATTGTCAGGTCGACTCCTTAGCCACCAAGCCACCAACACTAAACTGTCCAGTTACGTAAATCAAAATAAAATTATTCCATAGTTAAATCAACATTCTTTTACAGGGTTCACATTACAGCAAACATCTTAGAAGATTATCACACACAGGTGTTACACACATAAATGTACCCTCAGGTCATAATGATAGTAAAAACAATTATATAATACTTTTAAATGAAGGTGATAATGTAAATGAAGAGAATCTAACATTTAAAAACGTTAAACACAATGCGGTTTGTATAGAAAATGAAGGCATGAATAACTGGAATGAAATCAGTCTACAGAATGAACTAAATTTGAATGAGGTCATCATTGAAGAGTCCAATCATTCAATTGATTTTTTAAATGAAGAAATAGAATATCAAAGTGAGAATGAAACTCCACACAATTTAAAAAACGGGAACCAAAATTCAATAAGTCAATAAAACAAGAAAATGAAATTGAATATCTAGTCCAGCAAAAAGAAAATAAAAATAAAATAAAGAAGCTAAAAATTGAAAGTGTTTCTAAAAAAAGTAGAATAGATTTGAAATTGGAAGAGCTGAAATTTGAAGTTAGATATTTGAATTTAGAAGATCAGATAAAAGAGATGGATAACAAGAGAATTAAATACAAAGACAAAAAGTATCAATGTGAATCTTGTGGGGTTGGCTTTTTAACTAATGATTATTATCAACAACACAAGATTAGACATACCAAGGTAAGCCATCATCATCAGACTGTTAGTCCTGGTTACATCCAAAGCTTGTACTTTGGAGCCATGGCTCCGCTCTTCTACTGCTTCAATGAGTATGTTACTCGGGGATAATGTAGCATTCTAACGGTAAAAGAATTTTTGAAATTGCTCCAGTACTTTTTGAGCCAATTAGTTACACTTTTTTAACATTTGGTTAGTTGTATTATTAGAATAATATTATGTAATCTGTGGTTGTATTATTAGAATAATATTATGTAATCTGTGGTTGTATTTTAGAAAAAGAATTTGTGTTCTGTGCAAAATAACTGAAACCCAGATCTTAGTCCCCACAAATGAAGTCACGGGCACGGCTAGTTCATTAAACAGCTATTATTTGAAAGTCATAAGAGATGGACTAGAGCTTGAGAAAGCACATAGGCTACCTTTTGTTGGCAAAAAATGGCTTGAAAGTTCGTTATGTTTGAAGATATTGCCATGAAACTTTTTATTATTATAGGCACTAAATAAAAATGCTATTGAGCGTTTTTGAAATTTCGGCCTGTGGGGGGTTCACGCACGATAACCAACATCCTCGCGAGCAGAGCCGCGGGCAACAGCTAGTCCACTTCTACACTATAATAATAATAATAAGGGGAAAGATTTGTATATTTGGATTTTTGTATGTAACGAATAAACTTAAAAACTACCTACTGGACCAATTTCCAAAATTATTGTTTTTAAAATTATAATTTTTCGAAGTTTTTTGTAGATATTGATATGTTCTATAATATTAAAGAACATTTTTTTGTTCTATCTAAACTAATATTATAAAGAGGAAAGATTTGTATTTTTGTATCTAACAAATAAACTTCTATTAAAGGAACGATTCTGAACACAAAAATATTTCTTTTGGAATTTTTGTCTATTTGTCTGTTCGCTATGAACGTAAAACCTACTGGACTGATTTTGATCGCTGACATCAACTAGCTAGTGTATAGATAAGTAAGTTAAAAGAATACTTACTTTTTATTTCTCAGGCTGCCGGCCACCACAAATGCAGTATCTGCTTGCTCCACTTTAAAACACCACTAGTATTGTCTCAGCACTTGTTATCCCACAAGCGAATATTTTCGTGCACCACATGTGGGGCACGGTTTAGCAAGTGGTCCAACTGTGTGGTGCACAGACAGAAGTGTGGGGCCGCAGTCTTGTACGTGGAATGTGAGACATGCACTAAAATCTTCAGGTAAGTGCTACATCATGACGACCTATGTGGTGTGGCGGTAGAACCTTCGACAGCTAATTCAGAGGTCGCGGGTTTCATTCCCACTCAGTGCAAATATTTGTATGCATGAATATGTATGCTTCTATGTACCTGAAATTTGTATATATTTAAAAAAAAACAGTGGCACTCCGGGAGTGCCGGCAGAAGTCAAAACTTGAACAATTACGTGGTGTATTTTTAAATTGTCATTATACATCCCTCCCCCTTCCCTCCATATGTCCCTTACTCCCTCCCTCCCTCCAAGATTTGTATGAGAGTGACTGCCGTCTGACCTCTTAACTCTGATAGAAAAGCCTGCGCCAAGCTTCGTCCGTCAATCAGCAGGTGCACACCTGCTTGCAGGTGAGATTGGTATGGCTTCATAGGTCTTGGTTGCACCCCATACAGATAAAGATAATTTTTATGGCTAAAAATACTAGATTACGTATTAAAATCCAAAACTAAACGGTAAGATCCTGTTCATCATATAGTGGACTGTTCCTTTCCAGCGACGCGTACTCCCTGAAGGTGCACTCGAGAGTCCACCGTCTGCAGAAGCAGTTCCCGTGCGAAGAGTGTGGCACAAAGTTTAGTACCAAGCAGAAGTTGGCTGTCCATGTCAGGTATCTGTTTGACTGTTCTGATTGACAAATGAGACTCTGGCGCAGGCTTACTTCTCGGGGTTACAAGGTCAGACGGTAGTCGCTCCAGCAAAAGCCAAAACAAACCAAATCGAGAGAAAGAGTAGTAGAGCGAAGCCCGGGCTTCGACGCTTTGGACGAACGGACTAATGATGATGATGGAGGACACATACAAACATCCCCGAACTTCTAAACTAAACAAACAAGGTAAAGGTATCGAGTTTGGGCTCATTTGTTTTGCAAAATGGATTAGGAAGATGGCTAGAGGAACTCCTAGCTAAACAAGATAAAGGTATCTAGTTTGGGCTCGTTTGCTTTGTCAGGGTCTGAAAATGGATTAGGAAGATGGCCAAAGGAACTGCTCGCTAAACAGGATAAAGGTATCGAGTTTGGGCTCGTTTGTTTTGCCTTGGCGAACTCTTTGTTGGTACATGGTATTCAGGGTCACTCTGGAGCCACATGATATTACTAAAACTAAAAAGTTCAAAATAAAAAATTAAGGCGAGGATATTCGACGACTTTAGGTATTTTTGGCATAGTAAAGTCGCCACTTTACGCCACAGCGAGGCGCTGGAGGCCCGCGTGCAGCATTTCGCGTCAATATACAGAAAAATAAGGAAGGTTAACTTAAGGTGGTGTTGTAGTATCAACACAAATAATGACGCAACTGTTATTCACATATAAGATCTTCTGGTTGCACTTTACACAAAGGGAATAAAGCTTATAATAATTATAATATTGTAATATAGCTATCAGAAAGTTGCTCCCGTAAAAGTTTATATGAACCAATTTATGAAAAAGAGCAATAGAAGAGTGGACCCCGGGTGTCAAGCTGCAAGATCTTGATGGGGCCAAAAGCTTCTAAACGCATGGGGGGGGGGGCATCCACTATTGGGTCCCCGAACACGTATGGGGCCCATACACCCATGCGTCCCATACACCTACGGGGTGCCATACCCATGGGTTCCATATACCCATAGGCACCATTAGGATCCGTAGAGCATCTGAGCCCAAGCAAGATGTGAGACGGCAGTCGTTCCCGTAAAAGTCACAAGGAACCAAGTCATGGAAAGGAGAAGAAGAAGAGCGTACCCAGGGCTCCAAACTGTACGCTTTGGATGCAACCGGGATTTGAGCAAAGTCAAAGTCAAAAACCATTTGTTCTGTATAGACCATTAATACGGAACTTACAAAACGTCAAAAAAAATTAAACTAATATTTGGCAAATGGACCACCGATTCGAAACGCATTCGAGACTCCGGCAAGAAACTCAGCGGGCTGTTTTTCTTGGTGTATTTACAAACATGTTTGCTTAATCTAATTACAATATTTCGTTTGAGTAGCATAGTGAGAGAGAAACAGTGAGCTCGGATTCATAAGGTTAGGCCCCAAAGCAAAAGCTTCGTCAGCAATGAAAACATTATATTATAGATATTCAGAGGCAGGTAGTAGTAGTATTTGGTGGTGTTGAAGGTTGATGTCGGTTTAAATTATGTCGCTGGTAGGTACTGTTCACTGTCTTAAGACCCGAGACGGTGTGCGGTCAGTTCATGCCCGACATAACCGCCGCCGCTGACCAGCGCGCGGCCGGGGGGTATCCGAAGGGATTTCCGCACGAAATAAATAATAAAAAGGTACTGTTCACAATATTTAGTATCACCATTCGATATACGTCTATTAGTACCAATGACAATCATTACAAATTCTTGTATTGAATCGATTATGTCATAAGACATTTAATGCTATTATAATCAAGGATTGAAAACGGTTCCAAAATACCGGTAAAATACCGGTATTTTGGGGTTCCGGTACCTATACCGGAACAGGAACCAGAACCTAAATTGGAACCTTTAAGAACCTTTATTTTACCGGTTCTTTGGCAAAGCGAGTCTAAACTTGTTTTTTGAGGTGCGGTCGGGTGACAGGCGCAATGCAGCGCGCGGCGGAGTGTGAGGAGAGGGGAGTTTGTAGGAAATCACATTCGTATTGGTGTTAGGTGGATCTTCTGTTACCAACGCGCGCGCCAGTCGCTCGTATTCGTATTGATAAAATTATTGTTTTAAAATTCAGGTAATCTATACATATAAATAAAATTGGAGTGTCTGTTTGTAATATTGAAATAAAAGTTGTTGTCTGTCTGTCTGTCTGTTTGTTCCGGCTAATCTCTGAAATAGCTGGACCGATTTTGACGGGACTTTTATTGGCAGGTAGCTGATCTAATAAGGAGTAACTTAGGCTACTTTAATTTTTTTTAAAGAATTAGGGCTCCGCGCGAAATAAATAAAACCCAGATCTAAGTCCACGCGAACGAAGTCGCAGGCAGAGCTAGTTTAATAATAAATACTAATAGACAAGGACAGAGATGGAGCCGGCGCTGTCGTGCGAGCGAAATCGCGTTGGCTGCCGAATGTCGCCGAATGAACGCAACCACAAACATTGTATTATTAAAACACTGTTTAGCTGCACACGTCATTTTGAACTGTATTTATTACAAAAATAAAAAGAATTAACTTTAGACCACACGAATGAAGTAAAACTTTACGTAAAAGCATATACACGTAAGGTAAAGGCACCTAATACCGCCAGTTTAAGCCATGCTCATCTTGACATACAAAAAATAAGCACATGTTCAATAACTAGAATATTTTTTTATTATTTTTCAGGTTCTGAAATGAATGATCTTTTTACTCGATTATAGAAATAAATAGCAAGCCTAAAAGAAAAATAAAATAAAAATAGTTATTTATGAAATGGGCTCAACCACTATCACCGAACCCATGCATGTGTAAAAACCCTAATACCGATTTTATGGCACCTATTACCGACTGCTAAATAAATGAAACAATTCAAGTTAAATAAAATGCTTCTTTATGTATAATTACATTATCATTAGGTATTATTAGAAAAAACAATATTATTTTAATAACCAGTTCTTAAAAAGTTAAATTATGTGTAAACTGAATATGTATTATCTGTCGACTGTAGGCACACAGTCGACAAAAGAGATAAGTACACCTTTTCATATAAATTTGTATGGAAAGGTGTCTACTTGTCTCCTTTGCCGACTGTACCATGATGAGAAAAAAAATAAAAAGAGTAAAAATCTACTATTACGAAACAAATGAACGCTCGTGCTTCGAACTAATTTACTATAGAATCATAGTATCAGGGCCCATGATATCAATCCTAGTTCGATCACATTACTAGATGATATATATATATTATTAGTCGCGTCTTTAGTGGGAGAACACGAAATGGCTATGCTGCCAGGCTAAAAACCTGGTGGTGATACGGAAAATCAATTTTAATAAGCTAAAAATTTCGATGTTTTATATGATGAGATTACCAGAAAAAACCAGGCTCCTGTGCAAGATCATTAAAATTCAGTGTATTTCTAAACACTGGCGAAAGTGATGGCAGCAATAATTATAAGTCGCAAAAAGGGGCCAACGCACTATCGTTCTCAACGATAGATAGACACATTGATGTAACATTATGTTACTGCTGCCATCACTTTCGCCAGTATTTAGAAATGGCAGCAGTGGCAGTTCATACACACAATTTGAAGATCTTTCATAAATGAGCATGGTAATCTTCTCATATAAGACATCGATTTTTTAAATTGATTTTTGGTATCCCCACCAGGTTTTTAGCCTGGCAGCATAGCCATTTCGTGTTCTCCAATTAAGTACGCGTCTAATGATACACATTTCATCCGATAATCTGATTGAACTAGGATTGGTGTCACGAGCTCTTATACATATTTTCCCTATCTAGGTACGTTAAAAACTGCAATATTACATGTGGGTCGGTTTTAGGATTTTTCTACGAAAAATCGTAAAACCTGTTACCGACCCATAATAATTTATATTGACTACGTAATTTTATTACTTTTATGGACATTTATGTGGTTATATCATAACATATTTTAACCGTAAAATACATCAATTGACAACTATACATCCTAGGGAAATCAAAACATTTGCACAAGAATAAAATTGATTTTCACAGCTATCGGTACAACTAAACATATGACGCTAATAGCTCTAATAAAGCTTGACATACTAAGATATTAAATTGGTATAGCTCATAATTTATTAATAGACGCCTTATAACGAAAAAAATGGAAATTAACATACTTTGTAAAAACCCAACAGTGCCATGGGTTGCATTAGGAATAAAATTGTGAATATGGCTCTTATCACCGCCACTTTTTAATATTGAATTTTAGGCAAATTAAAGCTATATGAAATGTGCGGAATCTTCGGAGTCCGACGAGAAACTATTAATTTTGAAAATAAAAATTAATCGCTGGTTTACGCACACAAGCAAGTAATGAATGTGTGCATTACAAATACATCTTTATTTTCTCTAAAGAAAACATTTGTCTTACATACAACAGCTTAAAATGACGATTTTATGAATGGATCGGAGTTTGGTGCCAATTTTAAGGGGTCGGTATTGGGTGCCTTTACCTTACTTACTTTTATTATCCATCTTGGCGACATTCTATGTAATTGTAAAGTTCCAACACACTTGTGATTATGTTAACAAACAAGGTAGACGCAGAAACATGAATGGTGGCAAAATGACAAAACAACTTGCTTTGTCTGGCTCGGCCGCGGCACGAACATCAATAAATTTCGGTTATTCATTCCCGGCTCCGAACACACATCCCCTCTTCCGTAAGGAACCTTTAAAACGGATGACAAGGAACCGGTATAACATCATCCGATTTAAAGGTTCTAGGAACCGGTATTTAGAACCGGTACATCGGAACCCAAACCGGAACCGGAACCGTACCGAAAAGGGGAACCTTTATAAGAACCTAAATGTAGAACCAGAACCGAAATTGGTACCGGTTTTCAATCCCTGATTATAATGCCGATACCTGACTTAATTTTAATATTTGTGCAATGAGTAACTACTTACTTAATTTACACAACTTATACTATACAGAAAACAGTGTGCTTATACTAGCAATGTATTCGCGAAAGTTCTCTATCTATCTACTAATTTCAGGTCCCACACCGGTCAGAAACCGTTCAGCTGTCCATTATGCGCGCGTTGCTTCACCACGAACTCGAACCTGAAGGCTCACGGCGCCGTGCATTCACACGAGAGCCGCCACTACTGCGTGGAGTGCAACACTCACTACAAGACGGCCAAGAGCTTCAAGCGACACTTGAGCGAGTCTGTCAGACACGTTAGAGAGCGGAGTCACGTGTTAGTAGTCATTATCGCCCTCACAGCGATTTCCTAGTTGCGTCCAAAGACCGCACTGTGAGGCCCGAGGTCCGCTTATTGTTTGATAGGTATTCCGGTTTTTCCGGCAGCAACTGCCGTCTGACCTCCCAAGGGAAGAGGCATGCCTGCTCCAGAGCTTCGTTCCTTGTTTAGCAGGGGCACCGACTAACAGGTGAGCTTCGCTTGGGCCCCAAAGATGTTGGTAGATCTCTGTACACACTGTGAGTAGGTACTCGCTTTTACACGCTTAACGACCTCCGTCCTCCATGAGCGCAAGACGGGGACACCGTGGTTCCCAAACCCGAGGGGGCCATCTCGAAAGCGGAGATGGTCCAGGGTCAGTCGGGTTGCGATGGATATGCTCTATGGGCAACCTTACACCCCGAAGTCTGAAGACCCGAGACGGCGTGCGGTTTTAGTCGGTTCAAGCCCGACATAACCAGCCCCGCTGGTGAGCGGGGGGGGCGGTATCCGAAGGACATTACGCACGAAAAAAAAAGGTACTCTCTTTTACACCACTACCCAAAAAAGTAGTATAATGTGTGTACCCATTGTACCCAGCACAATGAAACTTGCCTGTTCTAGCTTTGAATAACTTGCCTCGGTAGCTAGAAGGGGTCGAATTTTTTGAAGTGAAAACTTCTTTAGCGGCGTTGTGCACTTTTTTGTAATGGGTAAAAAAGGTTAAACTCGCGTCAGGACACGTGTCCTGATCAAAAATTCGTAAGACGAAGCGAGAGTAGTTTTTATAACAACGCCATCTTTGTCGTGACTGATGAACTATTTAGTTTTGACCTCCATGAAGTTTCGAACTGATTCATAACGAACAACATAGATGGCTCTGAAATATATCAAAGTCAAAGTCAAAGTCTTTATTTTTCAAAATAGTGCAACGTAATTACATCTTTTTGACGTCAAAATCTGCTTAAAACTAAGTTTACCACCGATTCCTAGGCCCTAGTGGAGAAGAAACGGCGCAACAAACTCCACTGCGGCATTTTCGAGACGTCATATTATAAATAGTGATTTCTTAAGACTAAATATGGACGAATGTACATTTTTGTCTCGTGTCAAGATAAATAAAGGTATATAAAAAAAACAAAAGTTAAAATAAAAATTTAACCTAAGTTAAACGTTAAAATAATTTAAAAAGTTAAAATATGGTAAAAAAAAAGGTTGCCTACTACAATATTATGCTGTAGTTGTAGCATTAAGAGGGGCCTGCACCATGCTCAAGCCAGACATTTTTGTCTTTAAGGTAATATTTTTTTTATTTTCATATATTTTTATAATAGTCTCCCCATGACCATGGCTGCTGAAAAGCAACCGAAACGTCGGGATCAGTGTAAAATATTAAATAACATCAAATAAACCGCGATAGAATCCGTTAAAAATAGTTTTATTTCAATGTGTAACATTCGCGTAAACTTCCGACAATATCATAAAGAAGAATATATTAGGTAGATTTCGATGAAATCGATCTACCTATTGGTTTCTTGACTACTGTCGAATTTAAAAAAATAATCTTCATAGGAGGTCTAGTTATGACCCCCTGAGTCCGAAATGATGACCACTGGTCAAAAAGTTTATATATATATATATGTATGTATGGTTCCACTTCCCAAAATTTGCGGCACTCTCACGGTCGCATTTTTGCCCCGATCGCTTTCAAACTGCGGTCAAAAATTGCTTGGGTGTAAACTTAGTTTAAGTTCGTGAACGGGTGGAATCCGGCCTAAGGGGACGGTAGGGCCTCACTTTTTGTGAAATCAGTTTTTCCTCAAAATTTCACGTTCCATGAAAGATATTCGAACCGTTCTAATTTTATCCCATAGTATACATGAATACCAACAACTTTTAATTATAAACACCTATAAGATTAAAACTTTAACTAAAAGTGGAGGGGGGGAAAACCAAAAATTTTCGGGAAAAAAATATAACTTAACATAACTTCTAACCGGTGAACATTCTTGTGGTCGTAAACATTTTTAATCGATAGGCCATTTTTAAGTCTAAAATAAATGTCTGACAAGTTTTTCGCTAAAAGTTACCGTTTTCGAGAAAAAAAAAATTTACTGTTTAAAGTCCGTAGTTCTCTATATAAAATAATATTAATTGCTTCACTAAATCTACCTGTGCGTTCCCCCTGCGGGAACGGATTTTTATTTTCGTGTTTTCACATCTGTCGGCACTAACGACGCGCCACTGTTTTTTTTGAAGAAAAACATTGCGGCGCGTGACATGAAGGGGGAGAGGAGTTTAAAAATCTCCAAAAATTGCGGTACGTAATACTTGAACGCTCACCTATTTCTAATAGAAGATTAGAAACTTGAAAGTATGTGACATCCAGAGACACAAATTTGATAACATCGAGTTCTAACTAGTGAGAAAAATCAATTCTCACTAGTGAGAACCATCTGATATGATGATAGAATCAGAATGTGAATAGCGGAACTCTTCAAGTATTTGTTGATCAATTGAAACTATTATTACAAGCTTTTATTTAGCCTCACCTGTCCCGATGTTTGTCACCATAACATAACTTCACGCCTGTATCCCCAAAGGGGTAGGCAGAGGTGTATTACACCCACGTTTCGTCAGTTATGTTTAGGTCCCAATATTGCCATTTACCGAGCACATGACTAAGCGAGCGATAATCAACATTTTTAATACACACATAACTTCGAAAAGTCAGAGGTGTGTGCCCGGGGCGACTGGGGATCGAACTCGAGACCTCGTCTCGGCAGTCGATTACGTACACCACTGGGTTATCGCCGCTTTTTATTAACAGGAATATAATAAAAGCTTATTTTTTAACCACTTGTTTTTAGGGTTCCGTTGCCAAATGGCAAAAAACGGAACCCTTATAGATTCGTCATGTCTGTCTGTCTGTCCGTCCGTATGTCACAGCCACTTTTTTCCGAAACTATAAGAACTATGCTGTTGAAACTTAGGGTAGATGTATTCTGTGAACCGCATTAAGATTTTCACACAAAAATAGAAAAAAAAAACAATAAATTTTGGGGGCTCCCTATACTACTGAATTTTTTTTTTCGTCTAACCCATACGTGTGAGGTATCTATGGATAGGTCTCCAAAAATGATATTGAGGTTTATAATATAATTTTTCTCTAAACTGAGTAGTTTGCGCGAGAGATACTTCCAAAGTGGTAAAATGTGTGTCCCCGCTGTTACTTCTAAAATAAGAGAATGATTAAACTAAAAAAAATATATGATGTACATTACCATGTAAACTTCCACCGATAATTGGTTTGAACGAGATCTAGCAAGTAGTTTTTTTTTAATACATAGTCATAAATCGCAAACCGCAATTTACCTTCCATTAAATCAACTCAAATGTAAAATTTCAAAAAAAGCATTATTATGTTACTCCTACGGAACCCTTCATGGGCGAGTCCGACTCGCACTTGGCCGCTTTTCATTTTTTTTATCGTGGGTGTGTAATACACCTCTGCCTACCCCTTCGGGGATACAGGCGTGAAGTTATGTTTTATTTTATTTACAGTTTCAAGTGCAAGGAGTGTGCCAAGGAATTTTCAACAATGAAAAGCCTGCAGTGCCATATGGCCCGACATACCGATGCGACGCAAGAAATTAAGTGTCCACAGTGTGATAAGGTTCGTTTTATACTTCTATACCCTTTTAAAATAAATAGATAATAAATATTCTAGAACATATTACACAGCGCCATCTACACCCAAACTAAGCAGATAGTCTTTTTTATATTAGTTACCGAAATTACTAATATCCCCATAACCCCTCTGGCTAAGGTAACCTGTTTGTTTTAGGAGTGGGTTAACGTCGGTAGTGTAATGGCCAGGATTCAAACCCAGGACCTTTCGATCGTAGGGTCGATTACTTAACTAGCAAGCTACCGACGCTTCAATATTAATATTTGTTATAATTTTGTATTAATAATGGTATTTAATAATAATAAAATTGGTTCTAAAATGCGGATAAATATCCTAAGATACCTTTTGTGAATATCTTGGTTTCTTATTTTGTAAAAAGTATTTAATTATTATTTCAGAGCTTCTCCAGTAAATCGAATCTAACCAAACACTTGAAGTGCATACATAAACTTGTTTTGACGACGACAAACGAGAAATAGATATGAACTGAAGCAGCGCAGTGGCTGTACCGAGCCCCACAAAGTTCTTCGAGCCCAAGCCAAACTCACCTGTAACCAGGACACCTACTGATTGACGGACGAGACTCTGGCAGTCGCTCCCGCTGAAGTCGATAAGCCAAATCAAGACTTGTGTTCCAAACTACAAGCTTTGAATGCTATCGGGACTGACGTTGTGAACATGATGATGTACTAGCATGCCCCGTAAACGCACTTAATTGTAGCATTATCGATGTCTGTAAAGGTGGCCCTCATTCCTTATTCCTTATCATCAGGCGGAGGAACGTGACCGTTATAAAAAAAACTTTCCACGGAGAGGTCACTAAGACTCTTATATTTAAACTAACTGTTACCCGCGGCTTCACCCGCGTGGAGTTGTTATCCCGTTCCCACTACCCATGGGACCCTATTCCACCACCACAACCTATATCAGATACACAATTCCACCAAACATCATTTTATTATATCTCAAAGGGTTTAGGGCAGCGTTTTCTTTGAAAGCTCCCAGACGGCTTTTCGACACCTCCAACAAATATCATTATATTTTAGCCGATGTATTCAAAAACTTGACATATTATATACTAAAACCTTCCTCAAGAACCATTCTATCTATTGGTGAAAATAGTATGAAAGGTGCAGTAGATTTTGATTTTATCGCGACCAGACAGACAGACGCTCCGTAGGACTTTGTTTTATAATATGCAGTGCTTATCACTTAGAATAGAATATAAGCTTGTCGAATTTTTGTATCGAAATAAAATTTTATTTTAAAACTGAGTAGTCTTTTATTTCCTAAGTTAAATAATGACTGTGATATGTATACCACAACCGTTTTTTGTGCGATTGAGGTATATTTTATCCTACTTGTCAGTACTAGCAACATATGGGATTTTTTTTCTCATTCGTCACCAGTGAAAAGGAATCCAATCACCACTGATAATATATGGGATTTTTATTTTATTTTATTTTATTTATTAGGGACAAAAAACAGTTATGCGTTACAGTAAATTCTTAAAAACTAGACATAACACTAAAAACGCACAACCCACACCATTGTCCACGGAATTATAATTTAGTTTAAAAGAAGAGACGGACGCGTAGTTGTACCCAGACGTACAAAGATGCTAAATTAAATTAAAAAACCTAAATTAAAAATAAATAAATAAACCCTAACAGACTGACACCCCAGTTTGTTAGGTCTTATTTATTCATTTTGCCGAGAATTTCGGAAGCCATTTTCTTGAATTTGTTCTCGGTAAGCGCAAAAATGTCGAGGTCAATAAAATGTGAGTTGTAGGTTGCCAACAATCGACGCACAGGTGCTCGCTCCCCCGCATTTGTTCTACAGTTTTCCGTATAAAACAATCTGGGCACGCACACCTCCCGCCGAATAACAGTCCTAGGAACTACGTAACATATTTTATTAGTAAGTTCAATACAATTGAATTTATTATTACATATGCCGTACAGCATCATAACCATTAGCAATATACGCCTGTGCTCCAAGCTCAAAATTGTGTAATGGTTTAGCAGTTCTGTATAAGGAATCCTACTATGAAAGCACTTGTAATGAGTAGTGCGAAGAAACTTCTTTTGTATCATTTCAATACTATGAATGTACTTTTGGTAGAAAGGGCTCCAGATAGGCACTGCGTATTCAAGCTGGGAACGAATTAAAGTTTTATATAAGAAAAGAAATGTAGAAGGTTTTTTGAAATCATTACAAGACCGCATAACGAAACCATACATCCGAAAGGCTTTGTTAACGATGTTATCAACGTGAATGTCGAAATGTAATTTAGAATCTAGCAGGACGCCAAGATCTCGTACGGATTCAGTTTTGTTTAGTGTTGTACCGTTCAAAGTGTATGAAAAATGTGTAATATTTATATTTTTGGTAAATGATATGTAGTGACATTTTGGTAGACTCAAATGAAGTTTATTGACAATACAATATTCGGAGAGCCTGTCTAGGTCCTCTTGTAAAAGTACACAATCCTGGGTGTTCGTACAGGTCTTATAGATTTTTAAGTCATCTGCAAACATTAGAAGTTTAGAGTTAAGAAAGCAAGACTTTATATCGTTTATATAAAAGATAAAGAGTAAAGGACCCAGGACCGATCCCTGAGGCACACCAGACTCAACGACTACATAATCCGACTCATGTCCCTTCACAACAACTTTCTGTGTCCTGCGAATTATATAAGACGCAAACCACCTTAGTAAATTCCCTCTAATGCCATTGAACGCGATTTTGTCCAGAAGTAATTTGTGGTCCACCCTATCAAAAGCCTTTCGGAAATCAGTATACACAGCATCAACCTGAGTACCTCGGTCCATGTTCTCAAATATAAATTGGGTTAAAACTGCCAGGTTAGTGGTAGTAGATCGGGATTTGACAAAGCCGTGCTGTTCAGGTATAATGAGGTGGTTTAAGTGCGGTAATAGATGACTGTGGACTAGAGTCTCAAAAAGCTTAGACAGTGTGGACAGTATGGATATGGGTCGATAATTTGCAATATTGGCCTTATCTCCACTTTTATGAATGGGCGTGATAAAGGCCCTCTTCCATATACTCGGAAATACCCCTTCGCTTAGACACTATAAGATAAGATAAGATAAGATAAATTTTTATTATCAGAATTATACATACAACATACAATACAATTTAATACAATACAATTTAATTTTGGACACAAATGTAAAAATGTTTAAGTAGGATGAAACAGTACAGGAATTGTAAACCCTGTTACCTAAACTAGGCTCAGAGCCTGTATCTTAGGAAACAGTGTTCGTCCTAATAGTGCTTTTAATTATGTACAACAAGTAGACAGAGATAAATCGCACTGGTAGCTCGATTTGTGGTTCGGACATTATTTATGAAGAATAAGGTTGAAAAAAATAAAATAAAATATTTATAAATATATATATAAATATTTTAATAAATGTGTATGAGTGAAAAAGACGGTGAGGTTGTGTGTTGTTAAATAGGAGATGTAACGGAATGTAGATGCTTTGTACCGTGTGTTTAAAAAATCTAGGAGGCAAACCATCCGGACCTGACCCTTTAGTTATATCCAATGACGACAACGCCCTACTTATGGCACTCTTTTCGAGGTAAATCTCGGAAATGCAGGCAGATTTCTCGGCTGTAGTTAGTGGAGGAAGCCAGTTTGTAGCATCGAAAGTAGAAGGCTCGTAGACGGAACCAAAAAAGGTGGAAAATAATAAGCATATTTCACTGGGACAGTTAGAAGATTTGTTTTCGTAGTACATGTTTGCTGGCGGACCGGAATCCCGCCTGCGGTTTGAAATGTATGTCCAAAAGTGCCTGACGTTAATAGGTATGCTATCTTCAACAGTTTCCATATAGTAATTGAAACACTGAACAGACAGTTGTTTAAACTGTTTGCGATAATTCGAGAAATTTTCATAGTCTGATAGGTTACGAAGCTTTTTCCACTTAATCCAAGCGCGTTCTTTGTTTTTAAAAATTTGAATGAGAGAACAACTAAACCAGACGGGAAAACCAGGCGCCTTAGCTCGCGTGAGTGGGACGTGCATCTTAATAAAACCATATAAATATTCATAAAATATATCCACAGCCTGTTCACTTGAAAGATTAAGAAAAAGTTGGTCCCAGTGCAATTTATTTAGTTCCTTATTTATTTCTTGATAGTTGGCTTTGTAATATTTGCGTTTTTTTGTGCATTGTCGCTTCATTGGTGTGTATTGTGTTTCCAGTGAAGTCAACACAGTAAATGGGGGACGCTATATATGATTCCCATTTGTTACCAGTGGGAACGAAGACAGTGGTGAAGACTGGGAATAACGGTTTAACTGCAGTAAAGGTATTTAAATTTTAAGTACACCACATGTTGCCTGTTACTCCAAAATTACCAGTCCATCAGAAGGTTTTCTGTAAGAGATCGCAGTCCGCGATAAGACCGCCCAATGTATTTTATTAGTTATGTTATTATCTACGTATTACTGGTGTACAATAAAGCATATTCTATTCTATTCTAAAGGGTTAAATTTAACGTGTGTATCGTAGCTGCCAAACGAATGTTCAAAATCTTGATCCTAGAAGGTAATTTCAACGAGAAGACTGGTAGGTATGTCATACCATTTCTGAGATTGAAATATTTTCAGTTATACGCAAATATTTCTAAATAAGTATATTCAATGATAAATTTGACCGAACAACCGACCCAAAATTTCACATACATAATGTAATGCAGATGACTTTCAAAACGTTGGTGACATGGAGCTGGTCTACCACGACGCATATTTAACAAGTCAGTTTTGGGCAGCGGCCCAAACTGAGAGAGACGGAGCTATATACGGTGTATAGCTTCATCGCTCTCCCTCTGAAACGCTGAATTGAAGCTTCATGGTAGGCCCGCTGGTGATTTAACTTAAGGTTCAGGAATTCAAAAAATCTTTCCCATTGAGTAAACACAGCAACCTACTCTAATCCTGAAGGATCTACAGGTATGGTGGCATCCTAAGGTAGGGGAAGTGCGGGGCCAAGCAATATTTGGAGGCCAACAAACATTCGGGGCCCAAGCCAACCTCACCGGAGAGCCAGGACACCTGCAGATTGACCGACGAGCTCTGGCGCAGGCTTTTCTTTTGGGGTTGGGAGGGCAGGCAGCAGTCGGTTCCGTAAAAGCCAAGGTAAACCAAACCATAAAGAAAGGAGTAACAAGACGGCATTGTCGGGTATCTACAGTTAAATGTAAAAACGTTGTAATATTGTTATCCATACGTCTCTGGTCTCCGTGACATTCGCCACGTCACGATATAAATAGCACTAAATGTGTTCAACACATTTCGTAGTTAGCTAAGCGAACATCCACATGTGCAACGGTAAGTAGGACGCCCGCTGCCTCGTGCGTGTGTACGCATGCGGGCGCCTGTTACGTGCAAAACAATATGGAGCGAATTTCGTACAAACAATTGGTACAAACGTCGCGCGTCGTGCAAAACATCACACGCATGAGGCAGCTTACGGCCTAAGAAGATCGTCAGACACATCTTTGGTGATTTTACAAGCTTTGATTTAACTTATAATGTAGAACACATTATGTAGGTATCTTCGGGTCTAGTGTATACCAATACCAACTTGGGGGTCCAAACCAACCGCGCCTGCAGATTGGTGGACGAGGGTCTGGCGCAAGCTTCCTCTCGGTGCTGGGTGTTAAGACGGTAGCCGCTCCCGTAACAGCCAAAATAAAGCAAATAAGTGACTACCTAGTGGATTAGGTAATAGAAAAGCGGACCCCCGGCTCCAAAGTGCGAGCTTCGGATGCAATTGCGATCGGCGGAAGATCGAATTGGATGTAGAGAGAATGAAAAAGGAAAGTATAAGCTATTTTTAACCTCCGACACAAAAAAATTGAACCCCTCAGTGTTATAAGTTTGAAGTGTCTGTCTGTCTGTCTGTGGCTCCGTAGCTCGTGAACAGATGACGCGATTGCAATTTAGATGTTGGAGGACCGGTCCAAACCTAACAATTCAATTATACATACATACTTACATACTCTCGAAAAACATAACCCTCCTTCTGGCGCAGTCGGGTAAAAATCGATGTCTTATTATGAGAAGATTACCATATACTGCCAGTGGGAACGCCGTTTGACCAGACGGGTGATCAGCCCTTCTATGTGGGGCCATTTCACCCATTTCCCCTATAACGACTGTCATACATATTCATATGGCAACCGGGACAACTCTTAACGTGCTCTCCGAGGCAGGACCAGACCAATGCAAATACTCATATTCATGCATACAAATATTTGCACTGAGCGGGGATCGAACCCGCGCCTCCTGCGTAGCGGCCGCTTTCAATACCGCCACGCCACGGAGGCTGTCGAGAAGATTACCATGCTGAATGCTCATTTATGAAAGATCCTCAAATCTTGTGTATGAACTGCCACTGCTGCCATTTCTAAATACTGGCGAAAGTGATGGCAGCAGTAACATAATGTTACATCAATGTGCTATCTATCCTTGAGAGAGAACGGTAGTGCGTTGGCACCTTTTTACGACTTATAATTATTGCTGCCATCACTTTCGCCAGTGTTTAGAAATACACTAAATTTTAATGATCTTGCACATCCTGGTATTTTTCTGGTAATCTCATCATATAAAACACCTCTGTAATACACCTCTGACTACCCCTTCGGGGATACAAGCGTCAAGTTATGTTATGTTATGTTATAAAACATCGAATTTTTTAGCTTGTTAAAATTGATTTTCCGTATCACCATCAGCAGTGCTATTCTCTAAGGACACAGCCTTGCGCGCAGCGTTGCGCTCGTCGACGAGCTCGCAAAATGCTGCTTTGGATTTATATTTTATTTTAATTTTGTTTTAATTTATGATTTAGATTTAGATTTAGATTTAGATTTAGATTTAGATTTCATCATCAATCAAAAATCTAAATCTAAATCTAAATCTAAATCTAAATCATAAATTAAAATCAAAATTAAAATAAAATATAAATCAAAAGCAGCATTTTGCGAGCTCGTCGACGAGCTCGTCGACGAGCTACCGTAGAGAATAGCACTGCAGGTTTTTAGCCTGGCAGCATAGCCATTTCGTGTTCTCCCACTAAAGACGCGACTAATAATAAATATATATCATCTAGTAATGTGATCGAATTAGAATTGATATCATGGGCTCTGGATTCTATAGTAAATTAGTTGGAAGCACGAGCGTTCATTTGTTTAGTAATAGTAGATTTTTACTCTTCTTATTTTTTTCTTATCATGGTACAGTCATCCTTTCGAGGGCTTACCCGGGGTGCCCGGCAAAGGACACTTGGGGAGGACACCGTGCGGTTTTAGTCGAGACACGACATAATCACCCCCGCTGGCCGTCGGGGGGGGGTATACGAAGGGATTTCCGCACGTTAAAAAAAAAACATGGTACAGTCGGCAAAGGAGACAAGTAGACACCTTTCCATACAAATTGATATGAAAAGGTGTACTTATCTCTTTTGTCGACTGTAGGCACATACATATTCAGTTTATACATACTTTAACTTTTTAAGAACTGGTTAATTGAAATAGGGTTCGTTTTTCTAATAATACCTAATCATAATGTAATTATACATAAAGAAGCATTTTATTTAACATTAATTGTTTCATTTATTTAGCAGTCGGTAATAGGTGCCACAAAATCGGTATTAGAGTTTTACACATGCATGGGGTCGGTGATAGGGGCTGAGCCCATTTCATAAATAACTATTTTTATTTTATTTTTCTTTTATGCTTGCTAGTTATTTCTATAATCGAGTAAAAAGATCATTCATTTCAGCACCTGAAAAATAATTTAAAAAAGAATCTAGTTATTGAACAGGTGCTTATTTTTTGTATGTCAAGATGAGCGTGGCTTAAACTTTACTTAATAGGTGCCTTTACCTTACGCGTATATGCGTTTACGTAAAGTTTTACTTCATTCGTGTGGTCTAAAGTTAACTATTTTTATTTTTGTAATAAATACAGTTCAAAATGACTTGTGCAGCTAAACAGTGTTTAAATAATACAATGTTTGTGGTTGCGTTCATTCGGCGACATTCAGCAGCCAACGCGATTTCGCTCGCACGACAGCGCCGGCTCCATCTCTGTCCTTGTCTACTAGTATTTATTATTGAACTAGCTGTGCCTGCGACTTCGTTCGCGTGGACTTAGATCTGGGTTTTATTTATTTCGCACGTAGCCCTAATTCCTTAAAAAAAATTAAAGTAGCTTAAGTTACTCCTTATTAGATCAGCTACCTGCCAATAAAAGTCCCGTTAAAATCGGTCCAGCCATTTCAGAGATTAGCCGGAACAAACAGACAGATAAAAATTCTAAAAATGTTATATTGGTGTATGTACCGTATATATATATTCATCATATACATATGTAGTAAAAAACTTATATTTCAATATTACAAACAGACACTCCAATTTTATTTAAGTATATGTATAGGTAGATTACGTGATTTTAAAACAATAATTTTATCAATACGAATACGAGCGACTGGCGCGCGCGTTGGTGACAGAAGATCCACCAAACACCAATACAAATGTGATTTCTTACAAACTCTCCTCTCCTCACACTCCGCCGCGCGCTGCATCGCGCCTGTCACCCGACCGCACCCCAGAAAACAAGTTTAGACTCGCTTTGCCAAAGAACCGGTAAAATAAAGGTTCTTAAAGGTTCCAATTTAGGTTCTGGTTCCTGTTCCGGTATAGGTACCGGAACCCCAAAATACCGGTATTTTGGAACCGTTTTCAATCCCTGCGTAATGACAAGTGTTCAAGACAGCCTATGGGAATCAATAAAATAGGCGGGACACCACAACAAATAGCCACTTTTTAAAATTAGACATAGATATTAGACACAAATGTAAAAATGTTTAAGTAGGATGAAACAGTACAGGAATTGTAAACCCTGTTACCTAAACTAGGCTCAGAGCCTGTATCTTAGGAAACAGTGTTCGTCCTAATAGTGCTTTTAATTATGTACAACAAGTAGACAGAGATAAATCGCACTGGTAGCTCGATTTGTGGTTCGGACATTATTTATGAAGAATAAGGTTGAAAAAAATAAAATAAAATATTTATAAATATATATATAAATATTTTAATAAATGTGTATGAGTGAAAAAGACGGTGAGGTTGTGTGTTGTTAAATAGGAGATGTAACGGAATGTAGATGCTTTGTACCGTGTGTTTAAAAAATCTAGGAGGCAAACCATCCGGACCTGACCCTTTAGTTATATCCAATGACGACAACGCCCTACTTATGGCACTCTTTTCGAGGTAAATCTCGGAAATGCAGGCAGATTTCTCGGCTGTAGTTAGTGGAGGAAGCCAGTTTGTAGCATCGAAAGTAGAAGGCTCGTAGACGGAACCAAAAAAGGTGGAAAATAATAAGCATATTTCACTGGGACAGTTAGAAGATTTGTTTTCGTAGTACATGTTTGCTGGCGGACCGGAATCCCGCCTGCGGTTTGAAATGTATGTCCAAAAGTGCCTGACGTTAATAGGTATGCTATCTTCAACAGTTTCCATATAGTAATTGAAACACTGAACAGACAGTTGTTTAAACTGTTTGCGATAATTCGAGAAATTTTCATAGTCTGATAGGTTACGAAGCTTTTTCCACTTAATCCAAGCGCGTTCTTTGTTTTTAAAAATTTGAATGAGAGAAACACTAAACCAGACGGGAAAACCAGGCGCCTTAGCTCGCGTGAGTGGGACGTGCATCTTAATAAAACCATATAAATATTCATAAAATATATCCACAGCCTGTTCACTTGAAAGATTAAGAAAAAGTTGGTCCCAGTGCAATTTATTTAGTTCCTTATTTATTTCTTGATAGTTGGCTTTGTAATATTTGCGTTTTTTTGTGCATTGTCGCTTCATTGGTGTGTATTGTGTTTCCAGTGAAGTCAACACAGTAAATGGGGGACGCTATATATGATTCCCATTTGTTACCAGTGGGAACGAAGACAGTGGTGAAGACTGGGAATAACGGTTTAACTGCAGTAAAGGTATTTAAATTTTAAGTACACCACATGTTGCCTGTTACTCCAAAATTACCAGTCCATCAGAAGGTTTTCTGTAAGAGATCGCAGTCCGCGATAAGACCGCCCAATGTATTTTATTAGTTATGTTATTATCTACGTATTACTGGTGTACAATAAAGCATATTCTATTCTATTCTAAAGGGTTAAATTTAACGTGTGTATCGTAGCTGCCAAACGAATGTTCAAAATCTTGATCCTAGAAGGTAATTTCAACGAGAAGACTGGTAGGTATGTCATACCATTTCTGAGATTGAAATATTTTCAGTTATACGCAAATATTTCTAAATAAGTATATTCAATGATAAATTTGACCGAACAACCGACCCAAAATTTCACATACATAATGTAATGCAGATGACTTTCAAAACGTTGGTGACATGGAGCTGGTCTACCACGACGCATATTTAACAAGTCAGTTTTGGGCAGCGGCCCAAACTGAGAGAGACGGAGCTATATACGGTGTATAGCTTCATCGCTCTCCCTCTGAAACGCTGAATTGAAGCTTCATGGTAGGCCCGCTGGTGATTTAACTTAAGGTTCAGGAATTCAAAAAATCTTTCCCATTGAGTAAACACAGCAACCTACTCTAATCCTGAAGGATCTACAGGTATGGTGGCATCCTAAGGTAGGGGAAGTGCGGGGCCAAGCAATATTTGGAGGCCAACAAACATTCGGGGCCCAAGCCAACCTCACCGGAGAGCCAGGACACCTGCAGATTGACCGACGAGCTCTGGCGCAGGCTTTTCTTTTGGGGTTGGGAGGGCAGGCAGCAGTCGGTTCCGTAAAAGCCAAGGTAAACCAAACCATAAAGAAAGGAGTAACAAGACGGCATTGTCGGGTATCTACAGTTAAATGTAAAAACGTTGTAATATTGTTATCCATACGTCTCTGGTCTCCGTGACATTCGCCACGTCACGATATAAATAGCACTAAATGTGTTCAACACATTTCGTAGTTAGCTAAGCGAACATCCACATGTGCAACGGTAAGTAGGACGCCCGCTGCCTCGTGCGTGTGTACGCATGCGGGCGCCTGTTACGTGCAAAACAATATGGAGCGAATTTCGTACAAACAATTGGTACAAACGTCGCGCGTCGTGCAAAACATCACACGCATGAGGCAGCTTACGGCCTAAGAAGATCGTCAGACACATCTTTGGTGATTTTACAAGCTTTGATTTAACTTATAATGTAGAACACATTATGTAGGTATCTTCGGGTCTAGTGTATACCAATACCAACTTGGGGGTCCAAACCAACCGCGCCTGCAGATTGGTGGACGAGGGTCTGGCGCAAGCTTCCTCTCGGTGCTGGGTGTTAAGACGGTAGCCGCTCCCGTAACAGCCAAAATAAAGCAAATAAGTGACTACCTAGTGGATTAGGTAATAGAAAAGCGGACCCCCGGCTCCAAAGTGCGAGCTTCGGATGCAATTGCGATCGGCGGAAGATCGAATTGGATGTAGAGAGAATGAAAAAGGAAAGTATAAGCTATTTTTAACCTCCGACACAAAAAAATTGAACCCCTCAGTGTTATAAGTTTGAAGTGTCTGTCTGTCTGTCTGTGGCTCCGTAGCTCGTGAACAGATGACGCGATTGCAATTTAGATGTTGGAGGACCGGTCCAAACCTAACAATTCAATTATACATACATACTTACATACTCTCGAAAAACATAACCCTCCTTCTGGCGCAGTCGGGTAAAAATCGATGTCTTATTATGAGAAGATTACCATATACTGCCAGTGGGAACGCCGTTTGACCAGACGGGTGATCAGCCCTTCTATGTGGGGCCATTTCACCCATTTCCCCTATAACGACTGTCATACATATTCATATGGCAACCGGGACAACTCTTAACGTGCTCTCCGAGGCAGGACCAGACCAATGCAAATACTCATATTCATGCATACAAATATTTGCACTGAGCGGGGATCGAACCCGCGCCTCCTGCGTAGCGGCCGCTTTCAATACCGCCACGCCACGGAGGCTGTCGAGAAGATTACCATGCTGAATGCTCATTTATGAAAGATCCTCAAATCTTGTGTATGAACTGCCACTGCTGCCATTTCTAAATACTGGCGAAAGTGATGGCAGCAGTAACATAATGTTACATCAATGTGCTATCTATCCTTGAGAGAGAACGGTAGTGCGTTGGCACCTTTTTACGACTTATAATTATTGCTGCCATCACTTTCGCCAGTGTTTAGAAATACACTAAATTTTAATGATCTTGCACATCCTGGTATTTTTCTGGTAATCTCATCATATAAAACACCTCTGTAATACACCTCTGACTACCCCTTCGGGGATACAAGCGTCAAGTTATGTTATGTTATGTTATAAAACATCGAATTTTTTAGCTTGTTAAAATTGATTTTCCGTATCACCATCAGCAGTGCTATTCTCTAAGGACACAGCCTTGCGCGCAGCGTTGCGCTCGTCGACGAGCTCGCAAAATGCTGCTTTGGATTTATATTTTATTTTAATTTTGTTTTAATTTATGATTTAGATTTAGATTTAGATTTAGATTTAGATTTAGATTTCATCATCAATCAAAAATCTAAATCTAAATCTAAATCTAAATCTAAATCATAAATTAAAATCAAAATTAAAATAAAATATAAATCAAAAGCAGCATTTTGCGAGCTCGTCGACGAGCTCGTCGACGAGCTACCGTAGAGAATAGCACTGCAGGTTTTTAGCCTGGCAGCATAGCCATTTCGTGTTCTCCCACTAAAGACGCGACTAATAATAAATATATATCATCTAGTAATGTGATCGAATTAGAATTGATATCATGGGCTCTGGATTCTATAGTAAATTAGTTGGAAGCACGAGCGTTCATTTGTTTAGTAATAGTAGATTTTTACTCTTCTTATTTTTTTCTTATCATGGTACAGTCATCCTTTCGAGGGCTTACCCGGGGTGCCCGGCAAAGGACACTTGGGGAGGACACCGTGCGGTTTTAGTCGAGACACGACATAATCACCCCCGCTGGCCGTCGGGGGGGGTATACGAAGGGATTTCCGCACGTTAAAAAAAAAACATGGTACAGTCGGCAAAGGAGACAAGTAGACACCTTTCCATACAAATTGATATGAAAAGGTGTACTTATCTCTTTTGTCGACTGTAGGCACATACATATTCAGTTTATACATACTTTAACTTTTTAAGAACTGGTTAATTGAAATAGGGTTCGTTTTTCTAATAATACCTAATCATAATGTAATTATACATAAAGAAGCATTTTATTTAACATTAATTGTTTCATTTATTTAGCAGTCGGTAATAGGTGCCACAAAATCGGTATTAGAGTTTTACACATGCATGGGGTCGGTGATAGGGGCTGAGCCCATTTCATAAATAACTATTTTTATTTTATTTTTCTTTTATGCTTGCTAGTTATTTCTATAATCGAGTAAAAAGATCATTCATTTCAGCACCTGAAAAATAATTTAAAAAAGAATCTAGTTATTGAACAGGTGCTTATTTTTTGTATGTCAAGATGAGCGTGGCTTAAACTTTACTTAATAGGTGCCTTTACCTTACGCGTATATGCGTTTACGTAAAGTTTTACTTCATTCGTGTGGTCTAAAGTTAACTATTTTTATTTTTGTAATAAATACAGTTCAAAATGACTTGTGCAGCTAAACAGTGTTTAAATAATACAATGTTTGTGGTTGCGTTCATTCGGCGACATTCAGCAGCCAACGCGATTTCGCTCGCACGACAGCGCCGGCTCCATCTCTGTCCTTGTCTACTAGTATTTATTATTGAACTAGCTGTGCCTGCGACTTCGTTCGCGTGGACTTAGATCTGGGTTTTATTTATTTCGCACGTAGCCCTAATTCCTTAAAAAAAATTAAAGTAGCTTAAGTTACTCCTTATTAGATCAGCTACCTGCCAATAAAAGTCCCGTTAAAATCGGTCCAGCCATTTCAGAGATTAGCCGGAACAAACAGACAGATAAAAATTCTAAAAATGTTATATTGGTGTATGTACCGTATATATATATTCATCATATACATATGTAGTAAAAAACTTATATTTCAATATTACAAACAGACACTCCAATTTTATTTAAGTATATGTATAGGTAGATTACGTGATTTTAAAACAATAATTTTATCAATACGAATACGAGCGACTGGCGCGCGCGTTGGTGACAGAAGATCCACCAAACACCAATACAAATGTGATTTCTTACAAACTCTCCTCTCCTCACACTCCGCCGCGCGCTGCATCGCGCCTGTCACCCGACCGCACCCCAGAAAACAAGTTTAGACTCGCTTTGCCAAAGAACCGGTAAAATAAAGGTTCTTAAAGGTTCCAATTTAGGTTCTGGTTCCTGTTCCGGTATAGGTACCGGAACCCCAAAATACCGGTATTTTGGAACCGTTTTCAATCCCTGCGTAATGACAAGTGTTCAAGACAGCCTATGGGAATCAATAAAATAGGCGGGACACCACAACAAATAGCCACTTTTTAAAATTAGACATAGATATTAGACACAAATGTAAAAATGTTTAAGTAGGATGAAACAGTACAGGAATTGTAAACCCTGTTACCTAAACTAGGCTCAGAGCCTGTATCTTAGGAAACAGTGTTCGTCCTAATAGTGCTTTTAATTATGTACAACAAGTAGACAGAGATAAATCGCACTGGTAGCTCGATTTGTGGTTCGGACATTATTTATGAAGAATAAGGTTGAAAAAAATAAAATAAAATATTTATAAATATATATATAAATATTTTAATAAATGTGTATGAGTGAAAAAGACGGTGAGGTTGTGTGTTGTTAAATAGGAGATGTAACGGAATGTAGATGCTTTGTACCGTGTGTTTAAAAAATCTAGGAGGCAAACCATCCGGACCTGACCCTTTAGTTATATCCAATGACGACAACGCCCTACTTATGGCACTCTTTTCGAGGTAAATCTCGGAAATGCAGGCAGATTTCTCGGCTGTAGTTAGTGGAGGAAGCCAGTTTGTAGCATCGAAAGTAGAAGGCTCGTAGACGGAACCAAAAAAGGTGGAAAATAATAAGCATATTTCACTGGGACAGTTAGAAGATTTGTTTTCGTAGTACATGTTTGCTGGCGGACCGGAATCCCGCCTGCGGTTTGAAATGTATGTCCAAAAGTGCCTGACGTTAATAGGTATGCTATCTTCAACAGTTTCCATATAGTAATTGAAACACTGAACAGACAGTTGTTTAAACTGTTTGCGATAATTCGAGAAATTTTCATAGTCTGATAGGTTACGAAGCTTTTTCCACTTAATCCAAGCGCGTTCTTTGTTTTTAAAAATTTGAATGAGAGAAACACTAAACCAGACGGGAAAACCAGGCGCCTTAGCTCGCGTGAGTGGGACGTGCATCTTAATAAAACCATATAAATATTCATAAAATATATCCACAGCCTGTTCACTTGAAAGATTAAGAAAAAGTTGGTCCCAGTGCAATTTATTTAGTTCCTTATTTATTTCTTGATAGTTGGCTTTGTAATATTTGCGTTTTTTTGTGCATTGTCGCTTCATTGGTGTGTATTGTGTTTCCAGTGAAGTCAACACAGTAAATGGGGGACGCTATATATGATTCCCATTTGTTACCAGTGGGAACGAAGACAGTGGTGAAGACTGGGAATAACGGTTTAACTGCAGTAAAGGTATTTAAATTTTAAGTACACCACATGTTGCCTGTTACTCCAAAATTACCAGTCCATCAGAAGGTTTTCTGTAAGAGATCGCAGTCCGCGATAAGACCGCCCAATGTATTTTATTAGTTATGTTATTATCTACGTATTACTGGTGTACAATAAAGCATATTCTATTCTATTCTAAAGGGTTAAATTTAACGTGTGTATCGTAGCTGCCAAACGAATGTTCAAAATCTTGATCCTAGAAGGTAATTTCAACGAGAAGACTGGTAGGTATGTCATACCATTTCTGAGATTGAAATATTTTCAGTTATACGCAAATATTTCTAAATAAGTATATTCAATGATAAATTTGACCGAACAACCGACCCAAAATTTCACATACATAATGTAATGCAGATGACTTTCAAAACGTTGGTGACATGGAGCTGGTCTACCACGACGCATATTTAACAAGTCAGTTTTGGGCAGCGGCCCAAACTGAGAGAGACGGAGCTATATACGGTGTATAGCTTCATCGCTCTCCCTCTGAAACGCTGAATTGAAGCTTCATGGTAGGCCCGCTGGTGATTTAACTTAAGGTTCAGGAATTCAAAAAATCTTTCCCATTGAGTAAACACAGCAACCTACTCTAATCCTGAAGGATCTACAGGTATGGTGGCATCCTAAGGTAGGGGAAGTGCGGGGCCAAGCAATATTTGGAGGCCAACAAACATTCGGGGCCCAAGCCAACCTCACCGGAGAGCCAGGACACCTGCAGATTGACCGACGAGCTCTGGCGCAGGCTTTTCTTTTGGGGTTGGGAGGGCAGGCAGCAGTCGGTTCCGTAAAAGCCAAGGTAAACCAAACCATAAAGAAAGGAGTAACAAGACGGCATTGTCGGGTATCTACAGTTAAATGTAAAAACGTTGTAATATTGTTATCCATACGTCTCTGGTCTCCGTGACATTCGCCACGTCACGATATAAATAGCACTAAATGTGTTCAACACATTTCGTAGTTAGCTAAGCGAACATCCACATGTGCAACGGTAAGTAGGACGCCCGCTGCCTCGTGCGTGTGTACGCATGCGGGCGCCTGTTACGTGCAAAACAATATGGAGCGAATTTCGTACAAACAATTGGTACAAACGTCGCGCGTCGTGCAAAACATCACACGCATGAGGCAGCTTACGGCCTAAGAAGATCGTCAGACACATCTTTGGTGATTTTACAAGCTTTGATTTAACTTATAATGTAGAACACATTATGTAGGTATCTTCGGGTCTAGTGTATACCAATACCAACTTGGGGGTCCAAACCAACCGCGCCTGCAGATTGGTGGACGAGGGTCTGGCGCAAGCTTCCTCTCGGTGCTGGGTGTTAAGACGGTAGCCGCTCCCGTAACAGCCAAAATAAAGCAAATAAGTGACTACCTAGTGGATTAGGTAATAGAAAAGCGGACCCCCGGCTCCAAAGTGCGAGCTTCGGATGCAATTGCGATCGGCGGAAGATCGAATTGGATGTAGAGAGAATGAAAAAGGAAAGTATAAGCTATTTTTAACCTCCGACACAAAAAAATTGAACCCCTCAGTGTTATAAGTTTGAAGTGTCTGTCTGTCTGTCTGTGGCTCCGTAGCTCGTGAACAGATGACGCGATTGCAATTTAGATGTTGGGGGACCGGTCCAAACCTAACAATTCAATTATACATACATACTTACATACTCTCGAAAAACATAACCCTCCTTCTGGCGCAGTCGGGTAAAAATCGATGTCTTATTATGAGAAGATTACCATATACTGCCAGTGGGAACGCCGTTTGACCAGACGGGTGATCAGCCCTTCTATGTGGGGCCATTTCACCCATTTCCCCTATAACGACTGTCATACATATTCATATGGCAACCGGGACAACTCTTAACGTGCTCTCCGAGGCAGGACCAGACCAATGCAAATACTCATATTCATGCATACAAATATTTGCACTGAGCGGGGATCGAACCCGCGCCTCCTGCGTAGCGGCCGCTTTCAATACCGCCACGCCACGGAGGCTGTCGAGAAGATTACCATGCTGAATGCTCATTTATGAAAGATCCTCAAATCTTGTGTATGAACTGCCACTGCTGCCATTTCTAAATACTGGCGAAAGTGATGGCAGCAGTAACATAATGTTACATCAATGTGCTATCTATCCTTGAGAGAGAACGGTAGTGCGTTGGCACCTTTTTACGACTTATAATTATTGCTGCCATCACTTTCGCCAGTGTTTAGAAATACACTAAATTTTAATGATCTTGCACATCCTGGTATTTTTCTGGTAATCTCATCATATAAAACACCTCTGTAATACACCTCTGACTACCCCTTCGGGGATACAAGCGTCAAGTTATGTTATGTTATGTTATAAAACATCGAATTTTTTAGCTTGTTAAAATTGATTTTCCGTATCACCATCAGCAGTGCTATTCTCTAAGGACACAGCCTTGCGCGCAGCGTTGCGCTCGTCGACGAGCTCGCAAAATGCTGCTTTGGATTTATATTTTATTTTAATTTTGTTTTAATTTATGATTTAGATTTAGATTTAGATTTAGATTTAGATTTAGATTTCATCATCAATCAAAAATCTAAATCTAAATCTAAATCTAAATCTAAATCATAAATTAAAATCAAAATTAAAATAAAATATAAATCAAAAGCAGCATTTTGCGAGCTCGTCGACGAGCTCGTCGACGAGCTACCGTAGAGAATAGCACTGCAGGTTTTTAGCCTGGCAGCATAGCCATTTCGTGTTCTCCCACTAAAGACGCGACTAATAATAAATATATATCATCTAGTAATGTGATCGAATTAGAATTGATATCATGGGCTCTGGATTCTATAGTAAATTAGTTGGAAGCACGAGCGTTCATTTGTTTAGTAATAGTAGATTTTTACTCTTCTTATTTTTTTCTTATCATGGTACAGTCATCCTTTCGAGGGCTTACCCGGGGTGCCCGGCAAAGGACACTTGGGGAGGACACCGTGCGGTTTTAGTCGAGACACGACATAATCACCCCCGCTGGCCGTCGGGGGGGGTATACGAAGGGATTTCCGCACGTTAAAAAAAAACATGGTACAGTCGGCAAAGGAGACAAGTAGACACCTTTCCATACAAATTGATATGAAAAGGTGTACTTATCTCTTTTGTCGACTGTAGGCACATACATATTCAGTTTATACATACTTTAACTTTTTAAGAACTGGTTAATTGAAATAGGGTTCGTTTTTCTAATAATACCTAATCATAATGTAATTATACATAAAGAAGCATTTTATTTAACATTAATTGTTTCATTTATTTAGCAGTCGGTAATAGGTGCCACAAAATCGGTATTAGAGTTTTACACATGCATGGGGTCGGTGATAGGGGCTGAGCCCATTTCATAAATAACTATTTTTATTTTATTTTTCTTTTATGCTTGCTAGTTATTTCTATAATCGAGTAAAAAGATCATTCATTTCAGCACCTGAAAAATAATTTAAAAAAGAATCTAGTTATTGAACAGGTGCTTATTTTTTGTATGTCAAGATGAGCGTGGCTTAAACTTTACTTAATAGGTGCCTTTACCTTACGCGTATATGCGTTTACGTAAAGTTTTACTTCATTCGTGTGGTCTAAAGTTAACTATTTTTATTTTTGTAATAAATACAGTTCAAAATGACTTGTGCAGCTAAACAGTGTTTAAATAATACAATGTTTGTGGTTGCGTTCATTCGGCGACATTCAGCAGCCAACGCGATTTCGCTCGCACGACAGCGCCGGCTCCATCTCTGTCCTTGTCTACTAGTATTTATTATTGAACTAGCTGTGCCTGCGACTTCGTTCGCGTGGACTTAGATCTGGGTTTTATTTATTTCGCACGTAGCCCTAATTCCTTAAAAAAAATTAAAGTAGCTTAAGTTACTCCTTATTAGATCAGCTACCTGCCAATAAAAGTCCCGTTAAAATCGGTCCAGCCATTTCAGAGATTAGCCGGAACAAACAGACAGATAAAAATTCTAAAAATGTTATATTGGTGTATGTACCGTATATATATATTCATCATATACATATGTAGTAAAAAACTTATATTTCAATATTACAAACAGACACTCCAATTTTATTTAAGTATATGTATAGGTAGATTACGTGATTTTAAAACAATAATTTTATCAATACGAATACGAGCGACTGGCGCGCGCGTTGGTGACAGAAGATCCACCAAACACCAATACAAATGTGATTTCTTACAAACTCTCCTCTCCTCACACTCCGCCGCGCGCTGCATCGCGCCTGTCACCCGACCGCACCCCAGAAAACAAGTTTAGACTCGCTTTGCCAAAGAACCGGTAAAATAAAGGTTCTTAAAGGTTCCAATTTAGGTTCTGGTTCCTGTTCCGGTATAGGTACCGGAACCCCAAAATACCGGTATTTTGGAACCGTTTTCAATCCCTGCGTAATGACAAGTGTTCAAGACAGCCTATGGGAATCAATAAAATAGGCGGGACACCACAACAAATAGCCACTTTTTAAAATTACAAGAGCCTCACCTTTGCACTGGACATTGCTTTAGGCGAACTTCGGCCACGCTTTTGGCTGATTCAGGAGCCAACCTCACAACATTAAAACGTCATGGCGGCTGGAAGTCAAACACGGTCGCGGAAGGATATATTGAAGATTCGATCGAAAATAAGTCTAAAACCTGTAAACGCATAATACAAAGCATAAACTTTAATCCTGATCCTTATGCAGACCCGCGCCCCTCTACTTTCAAAGACACAAATATCATTGAAAATTCGGTAAGAAGTCGCACCGAGTCGCCAACGTTTACTAATAGTATTGTCTCCTCACAGTCCAATAAAGAAATAGAAACGAACTCGAGTCAAACTCAAATCGCAAACTCCACGGTATCACTTCCTAATAAAACTATAAATTTTCAAAATGTAACTTTTAATAACTGCAATTTTAAATTTTAGTAGATACTTATTGTTTGCAAATATATGTGGTTTCATTTTTATTCATATTGTATTTTTTATCTCTAATAATGTTCTCGCTGCTAAGGTGAAAAGTTGTATGTGTCACGCGAGAGAAAAGTTATTTCCAGGACGTGCCTTTGAACCCCTCGCAACGCTCAGGATTCTAATGTAGAATCACTCGCTAACGCTCGTGATTCAATTATTAGAATCCTTCGCTTACTCGGGATTCAAAATTAGCACTCGCTTCGAAAACCAACTTTCCTCTCTAGTTGAACAAATAACTATTTTTTAACATGTTTAATTTTTTTTTCTCGAAAACGGTAACTTTTAGCGAAAAACTTTTCAGACATTTATTTTAGACTTAAAAATGGCCTATCGATTAAAAATGTTTCCGACGGCAAGAATGTTCACCGGTTAGAAGTTATGATTTTTTTCCCGAAAAATTTTGGTTTTTCCCCCCTCCACTTTTAGTTAAAGTTTTAATCTTATAGGTTTATAATTAAAAGTTGTTGGTATTCATGTATACTATGGGATAAAATTAGAACGGTTCGAATATCTTTCATGGAACGTGACATTTTGAGGAAAAACTGATTTCACAAAAAGTGAGGCGCTACCCCCTTAGGCCGGATTCCACCCGTTCACGAACTTAAACTAAGTTTACACCCAAGCAATTTTTGACCGCAGTTTGAAAGCGATCGGGGCAAAAATGATATATATATATATATATATATATATATATATATATATATATATAAACTTTTTGACCAGTGGTCATTTCGGACTCGTCATAGGAGGTCATAACTAGACCTCCTATGAAGATTTTTTTTTAAATTTCGACAGTAGTCAAGAAACCAATAGGTAGATCGATTTCATCGAAATCTACCTAAAAGTCAGCATACTTTTATGTATTTTTGTAGGTATGCAACGAATAAACTTAAAAACTACTGGACCAATTCCAATTGGTTTTCGGACCTCGAGCCGCGCTCGTGGTCGGTCGTGTTTGTAGTGTCTCCGTAAAAAATAAATATCAAAATTAAATTGTATAAAGTGAATCATCGTACGAGGAGTGAGTCATAGCTGTAGCCGCGCCCCTATTGGTGGTGAGTTGAAGAACACGGTGCAGCGCAGATTACCTTATATGGCTATGATCGAGACCCTACTTGTTATTATTTAAAAGCGTAAACACAAACACAGGACCACTAATTGAACAACATTTTATATGTCACGATAGCTGAACAGAATAAGAAGCCGCTTTGTGTTTTGTTGTCACCCGGATCGATTCCAAGTTTTGTTTATCACTTTTTGTGATTTTTGTTTTGATTTTTATTGTATCTTTTGAAGAACTTATCACCAATTTGCAGTAATTATAATGCCAAAAGTACAACGATCACCTCCTAAGACGTCTGTTGCTGTTAGTCAACGGGTAATATCATCACCCGATGTCTCTAAGGATGTGGATTTGGAAACTACGAGCAGTAAATCAAAACGAAATAAGCGCACTCGGCCAGATTTTTCTCCAGATAATTCAGATGGAGGACTCTTAGAATTAGAGGACAGAATAATGAAAGTGTTGAATACTTGGAAAAATGACCAGAACATCCTTTTGAATAAAATAACTTCAGATATCGCCGATATAAAAAAGCAAAGCAAGGAAATAAAAAAGAGTAATTTCGATATTGAAAAATCTTTGGAGTTCATGAATCAAGCATATGAAAATATGAAATGCACGATTCTGAAATTGGAAAAGGAGCGTCAGGAACAACATACATACATAATTGAACTGGAAAAAAGAGTATCAGACTTACAACAATGCTCACGCAGCTCGAGCTTAGAAATAAGGAACATTCCGTGTAGCGACAAGGAAACCACCGAAGATCTAACCGCCTTGGTGCTGCAAACATGTAACGTACTGCAGGTCTCAGCAAAGTCAACGGATTTACGTGACATTTACCGAGTACCGGGGAAGAAGGGCACAAATAGACCCATAGTTGCAGAGATGGTGACCATTTCCCTAAGAAACGAAGTATTGAAAGCAGCCCGGACATTCAATAAGTTACGTTCACCGGCCGAAAAATTGAATACAAGACTTATAGGTATCAAGGGGAATCTTATGCCTGTGTATGTGTCTGACCATTTGCCCAGTAGGCAGAGACAACTGTTTTACGAGGCCCGTAAATTTGCCAGGGCACAAGACTACAAGTTCTGCTGGTCGCAGAATAATAAGATTTTTCTTCGTAAACGGGAAGGAATGGAGTCAACTTGCGTTACATCCGTACAGTACCTTAATAATCTTACTCGTATTAATCAATAGGTATGATAATTGCATGTTAAGTTTAGGAATGTTTTTTTTTATTTATGATACTACTTTAAACTCATTTCACTTATGTTTTGTAATCAATGTAAACACACACACAACCTTCACTAAACACAACCAAAATGAACCAGTTAACAATTACTGCACATTAAACGAATATTATAAGATGTATATTCAAAACAAACACAAAAACATCATACATTATTTTGCATTTCCATATTACATAATCTGTTTCCAACCATATTTACATCGTACACTATCAAACTTTTTTGTTCACAATAAAACTCAAGCCCATATTGATTACACAAAATTGTATATCACACTCATACACAAACAAACAAAACAATATTTAAGCCTGTTGTGTAATTTTTGTACAGCTCGTATTCAGTTATCCATTCATAGTCCCGTTATGGTGCAAACATGTCTCACTTTCAAATTTCACTTTTTTTATCGCCCCCTGTTACCCGACTGCCGAAGATGGGTAATGTTTTCTGAGATAACAAATAACAAAAATGACTAATATAAATGAGCTAAATTTAGACCTTGACTCCTTCAGTGCCTCATTTTCATATATCTGTCCACCCGATCAATGTGCTCAAATGTTAGACACACAAAATAAACAATCATTAAAGGTTATACATATGAACATTCGCAGCATTTATAAGAATTTTGAAGGTTTTCAAACGTTACTGGCGGGAATAAAAATAAACTATGACGTCATTTTTCTATCCGAGTGCTGGCTGGAGCAAGGCCATGCCCTCCCAAGTCTAGATGGATACACTATATTTTACTCAAAAATAATAAAAAATCAAAATGATGGGCTAGTCCTTTATGTTAGAAATGGCATCAAGTGTTCAGTGAACGAACCCAAATTCGTTGACGGGAGCTGTCTAGTCTGTAAACTAAACTCTAATACAGTGTTTGTAGGCATATACCGGTCACCATCCTATGAAAAATTTGACAATTTCCTAAATAGTCTTGATATGGTTCTGAAATCACTGAACACATACGCAAATATAATTTTAGCGGGGGATATTAATATTGACATCAAGGTCGGCAACAATAATATCCAAAAAGCTAACGAATATCTAACCTTAGTCGCTACGCACTGCCTTTTACCAACGCATTTGTATCCTACTAGGGTAGACAAATGTTATGACCATATCTTGCTCAAAAGCAACATCAAAGCCACAACAATAGTAGTGGAAACGTGTGTAACAGACCATTTTGCCGTGACCCTATATCTAAACCTTGATAAATACCATCATAAACCTAGCGCTTTTACTACATCGGTAAATTACACAGCGATAAATAGTGCTATTGAAAGTGCTGACTTTGGGCAGGTATTATCATCCCAGGACGCAAATCAAGCATGCAATACATTAATCAACATCCTCTCACCAATAATTAAACTTAATACCAGACTTCTTAAAGTTTCTAATAGATGTCGTATATTGAAACCTTGGATTACAGAGGGTTTGCTGCGCTGTATGCGTAACCGAGATCAGATGCACAGCAGACTCCGTAGGGCTCCGGAAAATATCACTCTTAAAACTACATACGTAAGGTATCGAAATTTTTGTAATGGCCTGCTGCGTAGACTTCGGGTAGCGTATGAGCAATCTGAATTCACTAAGGCAAAAAACAATCCCAAGGCAACTTGGGATACTATCCGTAGAATTACAAACACGCAATCTGAAAAAAAAATTGCATCGGAATTGCTTGAAATCGGTAATAGTCCCGCGCAATCAGTCAATTTTGTAAACTCATTCTTCGCCGGGATTGGAGAGAGCTTGGCTACCAAATTAACATCATTTAGACTCACCAACAGTAATCCCGTAGCATTTAAAGAGAACTCACCACCAGCTAACTCGTTAGCCATATTACCTGTTGATGACTCGGAGCTAGACCGTATTATAGTTCATCTACGTGAAAATTGTGCAGCAGGATGGGATGCAATCTCTGCTAAAATATTAAAAGCTTCACGTGCTACTTTGGTGCCATTAATTGCCTATATCTGCAACCTGTCAATAGGTACTGGCGTTTTTCCCTCAGCTCTGAAAAAAGCAGTTGTTACTCCCGTGTACAAGAGTGGAGACAGGGACAGTGTGAACAACTACAGGCCAATTTCGGTACTTTCTACGCTCTCTAAAGTTCTGGAAAGAGTCTTAAATAATAGCTTAGTTAATTTCTTACAACACAATAATATTCTCGCGAACAACCAGTTTGGCTTCCGCTCGGGAGTGTCTACAGATGATGCTATGATAAGTCTAACTAACTCTATTGTTAAAAACATAGACAATAGACGTAAATGTATCGGGATATTCCTAGATTTATCAAAGGCGTTCGACGCTGTCTCTGTGCCTATTCTTGTATCTAAGCTGGAAAAAGTAGGAGTGAGAGGAATTGCTTTAGACATTTTCAGAAACTACTTGACTGGGCGTACACAATGTGTAAAGATAGGTGACTATGTTATTGATGACGAATCGCTCTCATATGGCGTACCACAGGGTAGTATCTTGGGGCCTACACTCTTCCATATATATGTGAATCACCTCTGCCAGTTACAACTACCTAACTGTGATGTGATAGCATATGCCGATGACACTGCGCTTATAATATCTGGTGCCAATTGGTTAGAGACTAAAAACTCCGCTGAAAGTGGGCTAAAAACTGTAATGGAGTGGCTCCACACAAATCTCCTTACAGTCAACCTCGAAAAAACCGAATACATAGCATTTTCAAACTTAGCGTCTCATAGTCCTTCACAGAATTTCTCCTTAAAAGCACACACCTGTCACTTTTTCCCTCTCGGAGATAATTGTTCATGCCTAACTCTCGATAGAACCTCTGAAATTAGGTATCTAGGTGTTTTAATAGATCAACGTTTATCTTGGAAAGCGCACATAATGTCGCTTACTTCTAGAATAAGAAAGCTGATCTACATTTTCAAAAAACTACGTCATACTGCTAATAAAGACACGCTAAAGTTGATTTATTTTGCGCTCTGTCAATCTGTACTCTCATACAGTATTGTGGTGTGGGGAGGAGCATCAAAAACTTCATTTCTAGAACTCGAAAAAGCCCAAAGAGCAGTTTTAAAGGTGATGACTTCGAAACCATTTAGATACCCAACTACTGATCTTTACAATGAGTGCCAAGTTCTTACAGTGAGGCAACTTTATATACTTCGTACAGTTCTAAAAACACATAAGACATATCGACCTGATCTTTCGCAAAATAAACGCAGAAAACGTTCAGTGTGTAATGTAGTAACGCATAATACAACTTCTGCGAGCCGCCAATACTACGTATTAAACGCACGTCTTTACAATAAAGTTCACAAAAGTATAGACATTTACTCATTACATCACAATAACATAAAAATTAGAGTAACGGAGTGGCTGAAAACACTTGATTATACTTGCACCGAAGCCCTTCTAAAAAGCTTGCTTTTATCCCACTAATGGCTCCCCTATATTTATACCACCTTTAGTTTATAATATAAACACATTACATATACACACGCCGCACACCATAACACTCAACACACGTGCTTACACACACACACAGACACACACACACACACACACACACATACACAAACAGACACACGTGCCCCATACACGCACAGTCATTCTAAACCAACAAAATATCACCCTAAGCATTTTAATTAATTAATTTATGTACTTCTGATACATCAGACTATTATGGAAAGGCTTTAAACCTATGCCTCCAACTACTACCAGTGTTATGTACCTCTGAGGGTACACTGACACCCAAAATACAGGTCATTGCCTAGTTTGGGTGGCAGTGGTTCAATTAACTGTGACGATAGTTACACTGCCAATCTGTATATTATGTAAATTTAAGGAAAATGTTTTTGTACCTTGAATTCTGTCTTTCTGTACAATGTCATTTCATTATTACTGGTGTTGAAATAAATTATTATTATTTTTATTTTGTTTTTATTTTTCTCAGCTTTTTGGCTGGTTTTAACTGCATTTACGGGCCTAAACCAAGTAAATGCAGATTGTGGTGTGTATCAAATGGGTGTGTTTTCGTCTAACTGCATGAACTTTCTAACTATTCTACATGTGTTTAATATGGCAGCTTTCTGTAGATTGATGTATAGGGATTCTGGCAAATCTATTAATTTTAGACTATGGAGGAGATGGTTCGGGACAACACCAGTAGTGGAGAGAACTAGAGGAACTACGAAGACATTATCTTGTCTCCATATCCTTATCACTTCTTCTTTTAGCTCTGCATACTTGCTTATTTTTTCAGCTATTGTTTTTTGTAAATTATGCGTGTTGGGAACTGCAATGTCTATTAAATATGTAACTTTTTTAATTTTGTCCTGTAGAATTATATCTGGTCTATTGTAGTGAATAGTCCTATCTGTTAGAATTGCCCGGTCATAATAAATTTTGTGTGTGTTATTTTCTAATATTGTTTGTGGTGTATATTTATAGTAAGGGGTGTTAGTGTCTTGTATGAGTGAATATTTAAGTGCTAGTTTCTGGTGAATGATGTTTGCAACTTGGTTATGTCTATGAGTGTAGTCTGTTTGTGTGAGTGTTGTGCATGCTCCTGTTATGTGTTGTATGGTTTCTGACTGTGTATAACATCTGCGGCATCTGTCGTTTGTAATAGTTGGGTCTTTAATAATACATTTTCTGTAGTTTTTAGTGTTGATGATTTGATCTTGTATAGCTATTATGAATCCTTCAGTTTCCGGGAACAAATTACCTACTTTAAGCCACTTGTTAGATGCAAGTGTGTTAACGTGGGGTTGCTCTAGATCATGAGGGTGTCTTCCGTGGAGTACTTTAGATTTCCAGTCTATTATTTTTTGATTTTGTGGGTCAGAGTTGCTAGTGCTGTGTGGGTTTTCCGGATCAGATAGGTTAAGTGGTGTGTAGTTAAGGTCATTTAATATAATAGCTTTATGTATGTTACTGGTGTTCGATTTTGTATGGAAAAAAGTTCTCAGCCTAGTAATTTGTTTCTGCCACAGGTTTTGAATATCTATTAAACCTCTCCCGCCGTTCTGTCTTTTGATGGTGAGTCTTTCAGTTGCAGATTTTGGATGAAGATTGTTGTGTTTTGTAAGTGTTGTGCGTGTGGTTCTCTCTAAGTTTGTAATGTCTGTTTTAGACCATTTTATTACTCCGAGTGAGTATGTTAGTATTGGTATGACAAAAGTGTTCAGGGCCTTAATTAGGTGTTTTCCAGATAGTTGTGATTTACATACTGCAGAAACTCTCCTCTGGTATTCGGTTTTCAGTGTATTTTTAATCATGGTATGGTCAAGTCCCTTAAGTTGTTGGTATCCTAAATATTTATATAAGTCTGTCGGTTCCATAGCTGCTATTGTATCAGTGTCGTTTACTACATAATTACCCGGTTTTACTTTGCCTTTAATAATATGTACTGTTTTACATTTGTCTAAACCAAATTGCATGTTTATGTCATTACTGAATTCTGTCGTAGTATCTAAAAGCTTTTTCATTTGTTTTTCTGTTTTTGCATATAATTTAATGTCATCCATATATATGAGATGTGATATATAGGTTTCCTCAGTGTTAAGTTTAAAATTGTATCCAGCTTGACATTGATGTAATAAGTGGGACAAAGGGTTTAGGGCGAGACAGAACCACAGAGGACTCAAGGAATCACCTTGATATATACCCTTTCTGATTTGTATCTGTCGCGTTATAAGAGTGCTAATTCCATTGTTTAATTGTAGTGTAGTTTTCCAGCTTGACATTATATTGCGTAAGAAATCTATTATTGTAGGATTAATTTTGTATATTTCTAAAACTTGTATTAACCAAGAGTGTGGTATGCTATCAAATGCTTTTTGGTAATCTATATATGTGCAATGTAAATTTCTATTTTTTGTGGTGGCATGTTTATGAATAGTAGAGTCTATAATTAATTGTTCCTTGCATCCCATGTGACCCCGCCTACACCCCTTCTGTTCCTCGGCTATTATATTATGGGTATCAATGTGTGAGTTAATTTTATTTGTGATTGCTGATGTTAAAATTTTAAATATGGTAGGTAGGCACGTAATTGGTCTATATTGGGAAGGTTGTGATGTGTATTTAGTTTTAGGTAGCATGTATGTTATTCCTGTTGCAATGAATTCGGGTATATTCTGTTTTCCTAATACGATATCTGTCAAATTTTTTGCAATTGATTTATGTAATATAGTTAACTTCTTATACCAAAAATTATGTATTTTATCTATACCAGGTGACTTCCAATTGTGTAATCTAGCTGTTGTATTTCTAATATCTTGTTCTGTAAATTCTATAAACTCCATTTCTTCTATTGATCTCCATTTTGTAGTTTCTTCTTGTATCCAATTTGCCTTATCGTTGTGGTGTGCTTGTTCTTCCCATATGTTTGACCAAAATGTTTCTAAATTTTCTTTTGTGGGTATGTCTGTATGTTTTTGTACTAGTGTGTCGGTTTGTGGCTTTTGTAAATTTCTGTAGAACATTTTTTCATTTGTAGCAAATATTGTATTGTCGTTTTTACGTTGTTGTGCCTTTTTGTACCTCCTAAGCCTGTGAACTTTAAGTGCTAGTTTTTGTTTAAGTGTATCTAAAAACTCTTCTGGTTTTTTGTTACTGTTTTCGTGTCTTGTGTGAGTATTGTGTGTTTTAAATATAGCTTCAACTCTCTTAACTACTTTATTTGATCTATTATTGTTGATATATTGTGTGAGCCGCCCGCAATCGGCTCTTAACTTCTCAATATCGTGTTCTAACCTTTGCTGCCACGGTGGTTTGATGGTGTGTCTCGGTGCCGTGTTTCTTGTGTGTTCGGTTATTTTAAAATTGAGCTCTTCAGATATAACTACCGCTGTGCAATATATGAGTGTGTGTATGTCTGTCAATTGTGTGTCGCTAGATTCGAACTGTTGTAGTATATCTTCATTAAAAAGATTAACTAAGCGGAAGAGATTAGGGCTATATCGTAATTTAGGTAGTTTTGGTCGGGATGATGGGTCCATTCCAGAATAGAGAAGCAGCGTTGAGTTAAACTTATCCTGTATTTTTTGTATGCGTGCTTGTGCTAAGTGATTCTGATTTGTTACAGTTAATGTCTCTATGTCATTTTCTATCATCAAAGTCATTGATTCAGTTAGGGTGGATATATGTGATATTTGTGTGAAGATATGTGATGTTTGTGTATCTATTTGCATTGGGTGGGAGTGACTGTATGATTGCGTTTGTGTATGTAGTAGTAATTGTGTGTCTAAGAGCGGTGATTGTTGTAGATTATTTTCGATTGTATTTTGTGATTGTGTGATAGTGTTAATTGAATGTTCTTGCAGTAATACACGTACTTCTTCTTTTAGCCGGTTCAGTTCGTCTACATTCAATAATTTGTTTTTAACTATTGTTCGCCTCTGGTCAGATACTCGTTGTTCAGTAACTATAATTGTTGGGTATTTTTGTGAAAAAAGTTCGTGCAGCTGTTTCCTATATGTTGTCATATCTGTTTCTAATTTTGTAATGGTGTAGTATGTGCGCATGATGAACGTATTGACATCTTTGCTCCATCTCATGCGCTTCCTTGGTTTCCCAGCCTTAGTGGACGCAGGTAAAAAGGTATTTACCTCCTGCGCAACACTTAAGACGTGATTGGGTGGATCTGTATAAAAAATGTTACTGGGGGGTGATGACGGTACTGACGATGGTATGGATGGTGATGATATTCTAGAGGGTGTGTATGAAATGGTGCTAGGGCTGTATGGTTCTGCTGGAGTGTTTGTTCTATCGGTCAGACTGGCACCATCGTCAGCTGTTTCGGCAGTAGTATCCTTGTCGGTGGGAGCCCGCCTGTTCAACTCCTCACCGCTGACGGTTCGCATGCTGAGACACCCAGCGTCAGCTCCAGGTGTGCCCCGGCGATCGCCCCCGGGCAGCGGTCCTATACGATTCCTTTTCGATCTAGTCTCCATTTTGAATGGGTTTCCAGAGCCATGTTTGCCGCGTCAGTAATTGTAATATCGCGTGTCCGCCCCCCACGTGAGTCTGATGTTCGCCTCGGACGTATGGTTGTGTTAGGGGGCTTATTATTATTATTATTATTATTAATTCTAAAATTCTTCTACCGTCACTAAGTAACTTTTTTTTTTTTTACGTGCGGAAATCCCTTCGGATACCCCCCCGCCGGCCAGCGGGGGTGGTTATATCGTGCATCGACTAAAACCGCACGGTATCCTGCCCAAGTGTCCATTGCCGGGCACCCCGGGTAAGCCAATCAAGCAATCTATAGCCTCGGACCCCGTGACTCGCTGAGGGAACTATTTAAAGAAATTAATATTTTAACTGTTGCTTCCCAATATGTGTACGACAACATCTTATATGTACGGAATAACCTAGATCTGTTCAAAAAAAAATCGGACGAACATAATTTTAATACCAGAAATAAAAATAAGCTTGCAGCGCCAAAACTCAGACTTCATAAAGTTGGTAATTCGTTTGTAGGCAAATGTATAAAAATATTTAATAAAATCCCTCAGGATTTGGTTGACCTGGCACTAAATAAATTTAAAATAGAAGTGAAAAAAGGTTTAATGAAAAAAGGTTATTATAAAGTAGATGAATATCTTAATGATAAAAATGCATGGTCAACCTAATTAACTCTTAACTCTTGCTCTCGCACATATTTATTATAAATAAAACAAAACTATATATTAAAAAATAAATAAAAAAAGAAAGCATAACGATGATCTACCTGAGTTTCTTGCTGGTCTCTTCTCAGTAGATCCAACTACCGAACCAGCGAAAGAATCATTTTCAAATGATTTATTTACATCTTACGCAATTGTAAAACTTTGACATTCATATGTGCTCTTTATGTGCCTAAACTGAATAAACGAAATTGATTCTTTGATTCTTTGATTGAACCCTCGAAACGATAACCCCAGGGTTACCGGCGGACCTTGGCCGCCAGCGCGGCCTCGCCTGGTGGGGTCGGGTTTTATCCCGCGTCGGTGAGTAGGCAGGCGTGTGTAAGACACACACGACACACCTCCGCCACAACCTACTTCTGTAAGGACGGCAAGTCGGCCAACTGCGTCCTCAGGCCCCGATCATGGAGGTCGGTAGTCCCGGGCGTAGCCGAGTCTGCGGCGTCCTCGCCGCAGACTGCGGAATTCGGGGGGCAAGGTTCTCTCCCGCTCCCTCTCCGCCGTCTCTTTCGCGCGCATAACCTGCTCGCAGAAAGAGGCGGTGGCGTGCCACTTGCTCCCATCGGAGACCACGGCCCTCACCATGGTCTCCAACGAGAGAACGTCCACGTCCAGGACCGCAACGAGATCCCGGCGTTGACTCGCCCACGCAGGGCACTCCACCAACGTGTGGAGCGCCGTGTCTTCGCCAGTCACTAAGTAACGTAGACTATATTTGTCACAAGAAAAAATTAGAGATCCCTAGAAATCCCTACTAAAACCAACCCAAGGTGTAAAAAAATTTGTCATAAAATGAAGTCTTTCTTCGCATGCGCTGCGGAAAGTATTGATGAGAGAACAAAAAAATGTTCTATAATAATATAGAACATATCAATATCTACAAAAACCTTCGCGATACCATATATGTCCAACTTGTAGCTATAACTAAGTACTTTGTACATTTTTAAAGTTGATAGAAATGCCGATCAAAATCAGACCATGTTATCCATACCTTCGTATTAATTCTTATCCAAATAAATGAGTTCATATTCAAGATTGTTCCAATACCTGTTGATTACTTTTTGAATTATTGAAATCGGACCTTCCATTCAAAAGACATTACGAAACAAAAATACGAAATCAGAAAACAAGAAACACGCCGACGCGCCTGGTGCAATACATAAAACAAGAAAAAAAAACTTTTTAACTAAAAATTCAACCGCTGAAAAAACTAAAAAGCAAAAATAATAAACGTTTTTAGGGTTCCGTTTCCAAATGACAAAAAACGGAACCCTTATAGATTAGTCATGTCTGTCTGTCTGCCCGTCCGTATGTCACAACTATAGTTGCAAAACTTCTGAAAAATTCGGAATAGGTACTTCTGGGAAAGTTTCTTTAAATCAGAATTATTCAAAATGAATTTAATTAAGATTTTTATTTTTTTTTGCTGAAAAATCGTATTTTGCATCCTTTGATTATTATAATGTCATTTATATAATCAAAGTTCGCATCGATCGTCGATCGCCGCCGCCCGCTGGCCCTCTGTGCGAACGCCAATGTCGCCAATGCAGCCGCGCTGGCGCCGCGCGCGCGCGCCCCCGACTGCCACGCACGCCACGAGTCGTGGTCGTGTGTGCACTGTGCAGGCGATGGCGGGGCGGGGTGCGTAAGAGGGGAGATGCTCCCTGGAGAAGTTTTCCTCGCCCCGCGAGAAAGATTCGTACCCCCGGAATCGAATGTTTCCGCCGAATATTTCCGAATATTTCGCCTGAATAATTCAATGGGAATAAACGTGTTTGTTTGTGGTGTGGTGGGTGAGTTTATTTATTATTATTGTTCAGTGGAGCATACGTAAGTAAAATATAAATGTTTATTTTATTATAAATGGGATTGATTAAGTATAATGTTGATAAGATTTTTATAGATAGATGTTAGCCTGCGATTAACAGGATTTTTATTCTTCTGTTTTTAGTTAGGTACCTACTTATTAGGAAGTCGAATGCTATTTTAATAAGTGTCAGTTGTGGAATAAAAAACCAGGCCTAGCATATTGGATTTGTTTTTTGAAATAAGGGTTACCTATTTCTTTGGTTAGTTTGTAGGTATGTAATTTGTAAATTGTTTTTGCATAAGTTAGAAATAAAAAACCAAAAACTTGATTATTTCAATTTTTCACATAAATTTTGAGGTTATGTGAAAAAAGTGTATTTACAAAAGTTGTAGGTCTCTAGATTACCTACAATTTTGTCATTAATTTTTTTTCCATAGGACTTGTAGTTTTGCCGGAAATCGAGATAAACCGTTTTTACCCTTAAAAACCCACCTCCTTCCACTTCCCGACCTCAGATCGCCCGTAAATTATTTTTCCTTTCATTTTTGTTATGTTCTCGTCCTTTTATAACGGGTTTCATCCTACTATTACTTTTTTTCACTTTTTACCATTTTCAAACGTATCGGCCCCGGTCTATATTGCAGATCTGTGTTTATTCGTAATAAGTATTTAACAAATAATTTTGTAATCACTTTTAGTTTCGTTATTAAAGTTACAATCATTAATTTGTGTATTCATTAATCAGTTCAGTTAAAGGCAGAATCTACTACATCTTAAATAAATTATTTTAATATATTTCAAAACGTAACAAGAAATAGCGAAATAGGTTGTAAGGTCGATTTTAGTCGTTTATTTTTTACATTTGAAATATTCCCAAAGTTTCGGAATACTTCCGAAGTATTCGAAGGGAATGATTCGGAATTTTTCCCGTCAGCATCTATAGTCACAACCACTTTTTTTCCGAAACTATGAGAACTATGCTGTTGAAACTTGGTAAGTAGATGTATTCTGTGAACCGCATTAAGATTTTCACACAATAAAGAAAAACAAAAAACCCGACTGCGTGAAAACTAATTTTAAAAAATACGGGAAAAAATTTCCTTAAATAGAAACTAAAAAGAAAGAAACAAGCCCAGTAGTTTAGAATTCTGTTAAGTAATACTAAATAACTACACAATTGGAATAATTTTATAATCGATACACACATAAAACAAATCATAAATTCTAATGCAGAACAGAACGACTCACAGTCGGGGCCCATTCAAATTTTACCAATCAAATCTTCCCAAGGGGAACTATTTCAATTGTGTAGTTATTTAGTATTACCACAGAATATATAATAGTACAAGTAATTACTTAACAGAGTTCTAAACTAATGGGCTTGCTTCTTTCTTTTTAGTTTTTATTTAAGTTAATTTTTTCACGTATTTTTTAAAATTAGTTTTTACGCAGTCGGGTTTTTTTGTTTTTCTTTAATTTTTTTTATTTTTATTTTATACTTTTTAGTTACGATTCATTGACTTCGTTACACTTGAAATAAAAACTTAAATCAATAAGTAAGAAAATTAGCGAGAATGATTGTTTTGTTATAGTACATTACGATATTAGTGCGTTAAGATGGTTATAACATGCGAGGTGGAATTTCAGCCCGAGCCGGAGGCGAGGGCGTAATTGAGCCGAGCATGTTATAACCAATACGCACGTATATCGTACGACGTTTTTTAACACATTTGCGAGGAAACAGAAAAAGAAGCATTTTATATTTTGTTCATTTTTAATTATTGAAACAGTTAGTGAAATTACAATTATTAAAATGATACGTAGTTGTAGTTTGACTGGCGCCGCGCGGCGATTAGTTCGAAATTTGAATAGCAACAGCGCGCTGCTCACTAGCCGGAGTCGTGCGGCATATTTGAAATGGCAAATAATACTGTTATGGAATTTGTATGGACTATAACTTAACTATTTGCTTTGGTAACACATTCGTTTGTTATGACCCGCTTTACATATTTAAAACCGGTGGAATTACATCAGCTTTACGAGCAAGGGTGTTAAAAAACAACTTTAAATCGTTATATATCCTAAACTATTATTTAAAATGAAAAATGATAAAAGGAACCTAAAGATGATTTTAAAATACCTATTCAACGACACCCCACTTGACATAGTTCATCGACTTAATTTTTTTTTTCATTTTGACAATATGGCGTCTGGTTGTCGCTGTGGTGAATTTTGATTACTGTCATGTCTTTAGTGACACTCGCAAGATTAAGACGAATCGATTGACGTAAGAATTATCAAAATCGGCCTACGCATTTGGTCTCTAGAACGCCACATAGAAACAAACATACATTCATGCATAGACTGATAAACACATTTTTTTTTTATCATTTTATTTTTATTTTTATTTTTTATCATCGTACCCATACGTGTGGGGTTCTATGAATAGGTCTTCAAAAATGATATTGATGTTTCTAATTTCATTTTTTTCTAAACTCAATAGTTTGCGCGAGAGAGCCTTCCAAAGTGGTAAAAAGTGTGTGTGTGTGTCCTGTAACTTCTAAAATAAGAGAATGATAAAACTAAAAAAATATATGAGGTACATTACCATGGGGTGTGTGTTGGGTAACCTCCTCGAGTGTCGCTCCGATTCCGATCCCGCTGCAGTCCGAGGGGAACAGAATCGGAGCGGCCGGTACACCCTGGGCGGCGGTCAATGGCTTCCCCTTCACCCCTTCATAGGGTTGGCATTGATCGTCGGCCAATACCCAACGTGGCGGGAACACATCGCTCTCCGTACTCCTCTGCTTTCAGAGGAGACAGGATGAGCGATGCTGTTAGTGGTGAGATGGCCCAGGGTCAGCCAGGGTGCGAGGGATATGCTCTATGGGTAACCTTACACCCCGGCGTCTGAGGACCCGAGACGGCGTGCGGTTTTAGTCGGTGCAAGCCCGACATAACCGCCCCCGCTGGCCGGCGGGGGGGGGGTATCCGAAGGGATTTCCGCACGATAAAAAAAAAAAAAGGTACATTACCATGTAAACTTCCACCGAAAATTGTTTTGAACGAGATCTAGTAAGTAGTGAGTAGAACACGTGGACAGCTCATTGAATACAAACGGCCGACGTTGAGAGTGGCTACTTCCAGGTACAGGCTTCAGTTCAACCATACGTTCCCGTAATTGGTGAATGAAGCTGTAGACGTCCTCTGTCGTTGTAAGATATTAATAGTATTAGTATTAGTAGTAGTTTGTTGTGCTGTTTGGGCTCAAGAACTCTCCAGGTAGTCTGAGAGGTTCGCCATAGACCAGTTCGGCCGCTGATGCCCGCAGATCCTCTTTTAAAGCTGCTCGCATTCCTAAAAGAACCAGCAATGAAACCACGAAACTCCGTGGCACATGAGTGAAAGAAAGAAAGAAAGAAAGAAAAGTGTTTTATTGCGGATTAGGTACAAATACAAAAGACAAAATAGCAAAATAAAAATAAAAACAGAGCTACTCTGGCGGCGAATGCTCGTACAACCTTGACCAAGAGGCGCTATAAATATATTATTTATCTGTGGTAGCCGCCACCTGAGCATACGTATGACATTTTACGTATGACAAAATTGTCAAGCATGTGCTGCCTTCAATTGGCGGTGCAACCTTTCCACCATGCCATTGGCACATGGGTGGTAGCTAGTTGTGCGATTTCGGGAAATTGAGCAGTGTTTTAAAAGAGCTGCAAATAAGGCAGACTCAAACTGGCGGCCTTGATCTGTGGTGATAGTTGTTGGGACACCGAAACGAGCAATCCATCCATTTGTAAAGGTGTCGGCAACCTCTTCCGCTGTAATTCCAACCATGGGCCAGACTTCAGGCCATCTGGTAAATCGGTCCACAGCAGTAAGACAGTATTGGAAACCTTTACTGAAAGGCATTGGTCCAATGATGTCTAAGTGGACATGGCGGAAACGGTTGGTCGAGGCGGTGAAGCTTCCCAGAGGTGTTTTAGTATGTCTCGTCACCTTGCTGCGTTGGCATGGAAGACATTCGCGAGGGCGGCGCGCGGGTGTTCACGTGCGACGCGGAAGCTGGTTAGACGCGAACTTGTTGACGTCACCGGGAGAGGTCCCGGCGCGTGATTTGTAAGAAAACGAGTGAATCCCCGCGCCTCTCTCATACATGTATGTGTGTGTGCAGTGTATGTGTGAGAGTGGTGGCACGAGTGTCGCCACACTTTCATTCAATCAACTCAATTATAAAAAATTTACTTGCTGCTACGGAACCCTTCATGGGCGAGCCCGATTCGCACTTGGCCGGTTTTTTTTTATTGAAGCTTAATAACTAACTTCTTAAAGTAATGAAACTACCTATATATAAGTACCTGTATATTTTTGTAAATAGTTGAGTTTCGATTAACCTTAATAACTAAGTTCTTAAACTAATGAAAGCGAGTCAATTACATTTGGCGCCAACTCAAAATTACTTAGCTATACTTACATTCGTTTATTAAGGTTAATGAAAAACTCAACTATTTACCAAAAATATGTACTTAGATATAGTTTCATTACTTTAAGAAGTTAGTTATAGGACTACCGACCTCCATGATCGGGGCCTGAGGACGGCAGTTGGCCGACTCGCCGTCCTTACAGAAGCAGGCCGTGGCGGAGGCGTGTCGTATGTGCCCTACACACGCCTGCCAACTCACCGAAGCGGGATAAAACCCGACCCCACCAGGCGAGGCCGCGAAGGCGGCCAAAGTCCGCCGGCAACCCTGGGGTTATCCTTTCGAGGGCTTACCCGGGCTGCCCGGCAACGGACACTTGGGGAGGACACCGTGCGGTTTTAGTCGAGACACGACATAACCACCCCCGCTGGCCAGCGGGGGGGTATCCGAAGGGATTTCCGCACGTAAAAAAAAAAAAAAAAAAAAAAAGAAGTTAGTTATTAAGGTTAAATATAAAAGGTTTATTATTATTTGGTTTTCAGTTTTTTCGGCGGTTTAATTTTTGTTAAAAAGTTTATATTTCATATTTTTTTGTGGCCAGGTCAACTGGAACTGCTCTGCCAGAGGCGAAGGGTGGCTTTCGATGAAGAGTTTAAAGATGGTGTTGTGGTTCGAATATTCCCAACCGTCAAACAGGTTGACGAATACAATAATGTGATGGCAGTGATTAGTCCCGGTGTCCACCACCAATTTGGCCACCACGGGTGGACAGAGAGACAAATTATGAAATTATGTTCCGCTGTCCACCAGTGGTGGATAGAGCAACATATATTGAAAAGTTGTGTTATTGCGAAACGACTTTTTGTCGCCAAACGCTGCTTCGGCTGAACGATTCTTCGAATATTCATCAACGATTAGTCCCGGTGTCCACCACTGGTGGACAGAGAGACAAATTATGAAATTATGTTCCGCTGTCCACCAGTGGTGGACAGAGCAACATATTTTGAAAAGTTGTGTTATCACTGTACACAGAGATCTCTCTTCATAGATAGCACTTCTTACCATAAACTTTCCGGACTAGTGGTTCCGGCGCTTCGCCGGACGCTGCCGCGGCACGCTCGCTACGCTCGCTCGGCTCGCGCTCTGTTGGGGTCACAGTTCTAACCTAACCTAACCCACTTTACTTACTTACAGGGTTACTAATTTAAAAAATAAGTTTATTCCTACTTTGATACAGCGTTGAGTCTTGCAGCCGAAGGCGCTTTCCTTCTTCATTCGCTTTTACAAGCTTTTGTAGCTTTACAAACGGAACAACTTTGTTTAGACAAAAGACCTTTTTAAAAGTTTCCTTTAACAGTTGCCGGTTGCTACAATCAAATAGCCCAGTTTACGGTTTAATTTTAGGCCTAGCAGCGAAACATTGATCAATACTGAACAGGGAAAGTGAGGGAGGGTGTGAATTTGTCCGAAGCGTTACAATTGTCGGTTGGGGAAACCAGCAACTTTGCATGACACGACCTGTACAAATGCGACAGTTGCGATGATTGCAGCGACTAAAAACTAGTCGATCACCGAAACTCGTACATTGATTTGCTACGTGTTCACAGTTGCATTGAGGAATTATGTAAACAGCTAGTTGCTAGTTATACGTTTGTTCACGTCAACTCTTGCTGCTACTGCTTGTTTCGGCTATTACGGGAGCGTCTGCCGTTTGACCTCCCAACCTTGAGAGGTGCGCCTGCAGATGTACGAGCTGGCAGGTGAAGTTGGTTTAGACCCTAAAACATTAATAGGGCCCCATACAACTCATATTGAAAAACAAGAATGAAAACAACATTATACTATTAACAACATTTTATTTATCATTCGCTGACACTATTTACAGTAGGTAAGTAAATTATAAAATACTTAATATTTTCTTATTATTAACATAACCTCTTTAAATCTATTTTATTTTACATTTTTTTACAGCTTAGATTACTAACAAAAAATTAAAAATATTGAAATTGTCGCTGACACTATTTACAGTAAGTAAATAATAAAATAATATTTTCTCATTATTAACATGGTTAACCTCTATAAATCTATTTTTTTACATTTTTTTACAGCTTAGATTACTAACAAAAAATTAAAAATATTAAAATTATCCTTTAAAGATTACAAAACAATTATAGGTAGGTTCACAAATTATTTATTGATTTATTTCAGTGTAAATATCGGTTTCACTTCAGTAGCTCAAACAAGCGTATTTTGCTGCTTATTATAAACAGGCAGCAAAATAGCTTTTTGCTGCCTAGAGAGCCAAAGTTTTTTTATAATTTTTCGTTCCGAATTCTGAACTAATCAAAGAATCATAATTCTAACTAGCAAAGTTTTTAGATTTTGACAATTATTAAAAAATAAACTAAATTAAATTCAATAAATTACTAAAGAAAAACTGATAAATGCTTATATTCTGAGATATTTCAGCTTGAAAAAAAATGCTATTTGCTTTCAACGCGCCGCGCCCCGCCTCGCGGTGGCTGTGCGCGCCAATTTCGGAACGCACCTTTGTTACCCGCGCCACAGATAAATAAAAAAATATACAGCCCGCACAATAAAAAAAATTTAACAAGATTTTATCTTGCTTGTTTTTAAAAGTTTGTAAAGTGCCTTTTATTAGTTTAAACATGAGTGAATCAAGTGACGAAGATATTTTGACACCTGAGGAACTGAAACAATATGTGCAAAACGCAGAAACTAGTTTTCTGCCCTCTAAATCAGGGGAAAAATACATTCAAGCATTACATAATTTCAATGAATGGCGAAGTTCAAAAGGAGCAAAAAATTATTCAGAGACAGTCTTACTGTCTTATTTCATTGAAATGTCACAGTCCAAACAATCCTCAACTTTGTGGAGTATATACTCTATGCTTAAATCTACACTGAAAATAAAACATGACGTACATATCGATAGATATACAAAACTTGTAGCTTACTTGAAGAAGAAGTCCGTTGGGTATAAACCGAAAAAGTCTTAAATGAAGTCAAGTTCAAGTTTTAAATGAAGCTCCTGACAATGTATATCTTGCTGCAAAAGTAATTTTAATAATAGGTATTAATGGTGCATGTCGCAGCCAAGAATTACTTAATCTTACTATAAATGACATTGAAAAACATTCAGAAACTTTATTGTTAGTTAAGTTGAATAATACTAAAACCAATGTGGACAGATCTTTTGTTATTCGTGAAGAATATGTTACTTTTGTTGAAAAATATCAGAGATTACGTCCAAATAATATTAACACAAGTCGATTTTTCATACAATATTTTAATGGTAAATGTACAAAGCAGCCTATGGGTATAAACAAAATTGGCTCTACACCGCGACAAATAGCGACCTTTTTAAAACTTGCAGAGCCTGCCCTATATACTGGTCATTGTTTACGTAGGACATCTGCAACACTATTGGCTAGTTCTGGAGCTGATCTCACAACTCTGAAACGTCATGGAGGGTGGAAAACAAATACAGTCGCTGAAGGTTATATAGAAGACTCAATTGAAAATAAATCAAAAACTTGTAATCGGATTGTGGAATCTATAAATGTGAAACAGACTTCAGAACCACAACCATCAACTTCTAAAAATAGCATGGATGGCTACACAGAAACCCGAACTGAATCACCTACATTCACTGTTGTTTCTTTTGAGTTGATGAGTGAAACAGATACACCAATAGAAAATCTAAGCCAAGTGAATACCACAATAAAGATGCCTAATAAAACAATTACTTTAAATTTACAGCATTGTAATAATTGTACGTTTAACTTTTAGTATCTTTTTTATTCCTGAAATAAAGCGTTACCTACATTTTAATGTGTCTTTTATTTGTTCTCACTCCTAAAGTGAAAAATAATGTGTGCTACACGGGACCAAAGCTTTTTTACTGCGAGTGTTGTTGAATCCCTCGCTGCACTCGGAATTCTACCGAATCACTCGCTACGCTCGTGATTCAATCCTAGAATCCCTCGCTTACTCGGGATTCAATCTATCCCACTCGCAGCAAAAAATTACTTTGGTCACTTGTTGAACAAATAACTATTTCACTTCATTAGCTCAAACATGTAGGTTTTGCTGCCTGAAATCATCGAGCAAAATGCGATTTTGCTCACTGAGTGAGACCAAGTAACTTTATAATTTTTGTTTTCAGAAAGCCGCGAATATCTTATTCAGCCTTGGGTTAATCATTCAATTGGAAACATTCACACTATCTCTTTCCCACCATAAGAAAGAGAGAGAGACAAAGACCAGCCCTTTCAAAGTTCCGATTTTGAATTCGACCTCAAAGACAAACACGTTCGGAATTTCGTACTAACTTAAGAAATTTTGCAAAAAGATAATTATGTCTTTTAATGTAATATTTTGAAATTTTAACTTATTGTTGTATTTAAACGAAAATAAGTAAATAAAACTGATATTTAACCTTTAAATATTTATTATCTCCTAAAGTGTTCTCGCGGCTGAAGTGACAAGTTATGTGTGTTACACGAGAGCAAAGTTTTTTGCATCTCGTGCCTTTGAATCCCTCGAACTCAAAATCAGCACTCGCAGCAAAGAACAACTTTGCTCTCTTGTTGCACAAATAACTATTGTGAATTTGTTAGTCTTCAGTAAATTTTAAGGGGAACTGTACCTACGTGGATAATTTTTAAATCTAAATGGGTGGGTTTAGCACTATGCACTTCCCCGTTGAAACTCGGATTTTAAATCAAAGGCTCTTACGTGTGACTTTGGTACTTACATAGACAGTTGGCACATTATTTAGCTGTATTTTGCCTCAGTGTGATTTATTAATCCCATGACAATTTTTGTATATTTCTCATGTGAAATGTATAATGTTAAAGCTGTTGTTTGGTTGAACGTTTTAGTCAGGAGTGACTGGTTCGAATTTTTTTTTTGTGGACCAAAGAAGTATTACGGTACTAACTAATGCCAGTCCTATCAAAAAAAACTGGCACTCCGGGAGCGCCGACAGAAGTCAATACTTATGTATTTTTTTAATCGTCAGAAAACATTTACAGGGTGTAGAAACCCAAGAACCCTCAAGAACCCGACGAAAAAGTAAAGAACTCTCAAGAACCTCACGAAAAACTCAAGAACTCTCAAGAACCCCACGAAAGACTCAACTCTCAAGAGCCCCCATAAAAAACCAAAGAACCCCTACGAAAACCTAAGAACCCCTTTAAAAAGATGATAAAACCAGGTAAATAAAAAATAATTAATAGCAAGCACGCAAGCAAGCCGAAACTAGATGCGGTTTCGTTGTTTCATAACAGAACCTTCCAGCATCATCATAAGACCCTGATTGCCATGCAAAATACTCGTCAAGACGATTCAAACGAGCTCAAACTCGATGAGGTTGTGTCGATTCATTGCGAAGTTCCTATGGCCTCCTTCCAGCTCCATCATCAGATCAGCACCATGTCATCATTATATTGCATTGTCACGCCATATACACATGTATGCAAAATATCAGCTCAATTGGTAACCGGGAAGTGGGTCAAATTTAATATGTATGATTTGATGACAAACGTCGTCGGTACATGTGAAGCTAAATAAAAGCTTACTAAAAGCTCGTAAAATAACGTAGGAATTCGCGTGTCGCGAATTCAATGGCTTTACCCATCTCAATAATGCCCAACGCGCCTAAAGAAGTTTTAAAGTATGATTGTGACCTTCGCAATTCAGGCGAGGAATGAATTTGGAGATTTCGCGTCGGTTTGTGTCAATATGTACAACCAGTAGGCCTACCATGAAACATTCGAATTTGTAGACCGAAGTTTTTGGCAATCGGTTCCATGGAACACATCTATCCCACAACTGAACCAGAAAATGACGTTGTTGTTGGTCCACCGGCACGCTGGCCAAAATATAATCTTCTTGTGGAAAACTTCAACCATGGGATGCCCGCAGGGCTCGGTGTTGGGACCCTCACTGTTGAACCTCCTTATGGATGACCTGTTTCGCCTGCCGTACCCACACGGAGTTCAACTCGTTGCATACGCTGATGACGTAACGGTACTAATTGAGTCGAACTCTCGGGCCGGCATTGAGGCTTCGGCCTCGTGCGCCATGGCACTAATAACGGAGTGGGGTGCACGTAACAGGCTGGGTTTCTCCCCCGGCAAGTCATTTTCAATGACCTCGAAGGGGAAGCTGCCCGGCCGCCCACCCGTGATTCGGCTTAATGGTATCGCAGTCAAGGGAGTGCGGTCAACCAAAGTGTTGGGTGTGGTTGTCGATGCAGGCCAGGGTTTCGGGGAACACGCCCGATCCATAGGCGAGCGTGCCGCAGCTGCATTCGGGAAAATGTCGCGTGTCTCTGCCTCATCCTGGGGTGTCCGACACAGGGCCCTTAGGGTCCTGTACCAAGGCACCTACGTCGCGACGGTTACGTACGCGGCGGGGTGTTGGTGGAGGCGCACGACCACGTACATGGTGAAGAGCACGCTATTGCGCACCGGCCGGCACTGATACTACTTACTAAGGCCTACCGATCGGCTAGCACCGCAGCCTTGCCGGTGCTGGCAGGGGTGCTGCCCGCCGACCTCGAGGTCGCCCGGGCTGGCAGAATTGATGACATCCGACACCTCAACCGGGACGAGTTCAGGACAGGGAGGAAACAAATTGCGAAGGAGACTGTTGCCTCCTGGCAACAGAGATGGGCAGGTGAGGACAAGGGTAGGGAACTCTTCTGTTTTTTCCCGGACGTGCTGGCTCGACTCAGGGCAACCTGGATTGAGCCGGACTACCAAGTTTCCCAGATTCTGAGTGGCCATGGAAGTTTTAAGAAACGGCTGAGTGAGATGAAGTTGTGCGAGGATGGCCTCTGCTACTGTGGGGAAGAAGACGAATGTAGGGACCACATTCTGTGGCGATGTCCCCTTTACGAGGATCTTAGGGCCAAGATGATGAATGGAATCACCCGGGAGGGAGAGGGGCCTGCATGCTACTGCGATCTCGTCAGTTCGGAGACGAACTTCCGTCGGTTGAGAGACTTCGCGCACGCCTGGCACAGGATTAGAAGCAGGCTCGAACACGAGGAACGGACCAGGGCCAGCGACGAAGCCGTCACGTGTGTCGTTGGCCGCCTCGGCGGCGTAATACTCGATAGTAGAGCCGCCCCAGAAGGGGGAGAGGGCTCGGGGCACTAATAGAATATTTGTAGGGAGTCAAGAGAGTGCGCGCCGAAAAGAGCGCGCATCTCCCGCGATTCGGTCCATATAGCCAAGACGGCTGGAGGGACCATGGGAAGGTGGTGGGAATTGTCCCTATCTACTACTACTACTGCTACTTCGTCGTCGGCGTTTGTCGAGGACGGACGTGCGTGCGGAGCTCTTTGCCATTTACTTCTCAGTTTTCCTTCATTATTTGGTCGGGTTATTTCCAAAGTTCGGTCCCTCCTGCTCTCTCTTGGGCGTCGACCCATAAGAGGCAGCGGCCATCTTGTGTTGGTGCGGGATAGTGAGACAGGGACTCGTGGTGCAGTGTAGTGCAACAATCGGTGCCTCCTGCTTCCTCTTGCACGGTCGTCCATAAGAGGCGGCGGCCATCTTCGGATTTGTACCGCGAAGAGGAGGACGGAATCAGTGACAGTGACACTTTGTGCGAGTTTGACGCTTACCCGACATTTGACAACTGACAGCTATCATCTCGAGGGCCCTGTGACAGTGACACTCTGTGACGTCTTTGTGTTCGTGTTTTTCGCGACAGCTGACGGCGGACGGCGGACAGCTGACAGCTGACAGTGACAGTCGACGGAGCTGGTGACAGGTGACAGTGGCGGGGCTGTTCACGGAGCCCGTGTCATAAAATTTTATTTTCTTTTTGTTCACGAAGCGAGTTTACATTAGCTCAATCTTATCCGACCTCTGTTCGTGCATTGCATATTGTATATGCGCGAGCAGAGATTTATGCGATCGGGAACTGGTGACTGACTGTTTATGAAAAATTTTCTTGAACTTTTTCTTTTCTATTTGTGTTGTGTATAACTGCTGACCCTGTGCGAGCTCCCAACTGCTCCCCCCCCCCCCCAAAAAAAAACTTTTGTTCCCTTTACTCTTTTATTGCTGTGTGTGCCGGAGGCTTCAGCGTATACCCCCTCCCCCTCACCCGGGTATGGATGAAGAGGATGCAGAACGCGGTGGCGGGCCTGGCGACGACGGCGCGGCGGGGCTCGGTGGCAGTTTCGCCCCGCGCCATTCGCTGCTCCGGTCTCCGCCCTCGCGCTACGTGTCGCCCTACGCGTCGCCCCCCTCCCTTCCCCCCCCGGCCCAGTCTACGTCGAAGAGGACGCTATCCTCGCCTGACGAGGAGCAGGAACAGATTAGGCGAAAGCCATCGAGACGACCACTCGCCCCCTTGGACCAGCTCACAGGTACGGATCCCCCCACCGTGACCCAAGCCCTGCCTACTTCGGCCCCTCCATCTACTCCGGTGACGCCGATGACTCCTGGGCTGGAGTTCTCGGCGGCCGGCTACGCCGAACTGGCAGACTACGCGGGCGGGGCTACCATGGTTATCATGGACGCCGTGAGGTCTAAGACCTCAAAACTTAACAAGGAGGAGATTGCGGTCATTGGACAGCATGTGGCCATGGCGGGGTCATGATCACCACCCTCATTGCACGGCTGGCAGCGGCGGAGCAGCGTGCTGCCGTAACAGAGGAGCGGGCACGGGGCGTGAGTAGGGGTGTACCTTCGGGTGTACAAGGACCAGCAGCGATCCAAGCACCGAGTTATGCGAACGCCATTAAGCTGGGCAAGGACGCAGTCCCAGCACAGATAACCAAACGGGGTCCTGTGGTGGCGGTGTACCCAGCCGACGACCAGAGGGAGGTGTTGAATTCGGCAGCAGAGACCAAAAAGGCCCTGCAGAGTGCTGTGAACCCCGCGGGCTTAGGCATTAAGGTGCATGGTGTCAGGAGGATCGGGGGTGCAGGCCTGCTTGTCGAGACGACGACTCAAAAGGACGCAGACAAGCTGAAAGCAGCAATCCCACCCACGTTAAAGACCTCCGAGCCTCGGGTGCGCCTCCCACTAATATCACTTGTGGGAGTCGACGCAGACCTTAAAATTGAAGAGGTGGTAGCCCACCTCCACGAGCAAAATTTCCCAGAGGCGGAAACCCTAGAAGGTATGAGGGCAGAGCTCAAGGCGCTTTTCAATCGTTCGAGGTTCAACAATAAGAAACTCTGGGTTTGCGAATGCTCCGCCCGGCTGCGAAACATCCTAGTGCAGCGGGAAAAAGTGTACATAGGGTGGGATGTGGTTGAGGTGAACGACTTTGTTGACGTCACCTGCTGCAGGAGGTGCCAAATGTTTGGCCATCCGGAAAAATATTGCAGGGCCAAGGGAATGACCTGTGGGAAGTGCGGTGAGGACGGGCACAAGAACGACGAGTGCCAGTCGGCCCAGACATGTTGCGCTACGTGTAAGAAGCTGGGCAGGAAAGGCCAAGCTATTGACCACAAGACCAACAACAGGGACTGCCCAGCGCGCAAGCATGCCGTAGAGCGCAGCATTAACTCCGCCAACTATGGCCCTTAGGGGCGCTGCGAACGCCATAGAGGGGCTTAGGGTGGGGCAACTCAATTTACAAGGCTCGAAGAAAGCTACATGGGAGCTACCAGCTACGGCAGGGGAGATGGGCCTGGATATGGTTCTTGTACAAGAACCATATTCCACGACCCACCCCCTAGCGAGCGCCGCCGGAGGGCCCCACCTTATAACGGCCGGACATCAGGACCCCAAATGCGGAGTGCTTTTATTACGACGGTACCTGCCGCTTACCGTGCTGCACCACTTGTGTACCCGCCACTGTACCGTGTGTCACGTGCACCCGGACATTTACGTGATCAGCGCCTATTTCCAGTACTCGGATGACATCTCGCATCACCTTGAACACCTCAACACGGTACTGGACGCCCTCCGGGGTCACCGAGTGCTGGTGGGCGCTGACACTAATGCGCACTCGCCAATGTGGCACTGCGAGCCCAGAAACTTCGTGGGAAGAGGCCACGAAGTAAACTACCGCAGGCAGCAAATGGAGGACTTTATTAACAGCCGTGGCCTCATCATCCATAACAAGCCCGGGCAACCCTCCACCTTCTGGAGGGATGATGGGGAGAGTAACATCGACCTGACTCTGACCTGCGGTGGGACTAAGATCGAGGACTGGCGAGTGCATGCTAGTAAGAGTGAGAGCGACCACCGTTTCATCACGTACCGGGTGTGCGGCACTCGGGAGCCTGCTCCGATTGCGGAACCGTCGGAGGTGCCTCTGAGGTTCAGGGAACGCGGAGTGGACTGGAAACGGTTCCAGGCCCTGATCCATGAACGAGTGGGAAGTATAAATTGGCGTAAACCAGCGTGCGAGGTAAGTAAGATTTTCACTAATTTGATAGTACGAAAGGCAAGGGAATGTCTAGGTACAGGCAGCGCTAGGAAGAGAGAACTGGGATATGAATGGTGGTCTCCAACACTGGACGTCGTGCGTAAAAGAACGAATAAAGCAAGGAAAGTATGGCAGAGGAGTAAAAGGAGAGGTCGGGGGTACTGTGAGGAGAGTGAGAAAGGCGCGAAAGGAGAATATTATGACTGCCGCAGTAAGTATAAGGCTATGATGGAGGGAGCGCAGTCCGACTTCTTCCGGGAGCTTGCGGAATCTGGTAACCAGGACCCTTGGGGCCTGGCATACCGAGCGGCCAGTGGGCGCGCTAGACCACCGCCCAACGTGCTCAATGGCACAAAGTTCGCGGAAGGATACACCGGGGACGCGCACGCCGCCATGAAATCGCTGATTACAGCCTTGTGCCCAGATGACGATCTGGCACTCGATACCACCTACCACAGGCAGGTTCGGGTTCTGGCGGCCTGCGCGCCAACGGGTCGGGTTGCGCCCCCTCCATCGTATGAGGAAGTGGAGAAAATAGTCCGGGAACTTCCCAACACAGCTCCGGGGTCGGACGGGATTACGGCCCGCATAATCAAACATGTGTGGCTCGCAGCTGGCTCCGAGCTAACGCGGTTATTTGGCATTTGCGTCGAGCAGGGTACCTTTCCTGATACGTGGAAGGACGGGAGGCTAATTGTCCTACCGAAAGGGAACGGCAGACCGCTGACCGATCCCAAAGCGTATCGACCGACCCGTCACGCTCCTCTCGGTCCTGGGTAAAATCCTCGAACGGGTCATGATCAAAAGCGCACCAAACATCTCGCGCAACATATCGCCAAGCCAGCACGGGTTCTCTCGGGGTCGTTCGACACTTACGGCGCTGCGCGCCCTTCAGGACGCAGTCGCCTCAAGCCCGGCAAAGTACGTCCAGGCTGTGTTCCTGGACATCGCGGGAGCGTTCGACAATGCGTGGTGGCCCATGATCTTGCTGAAGGCGAAGAACGGTGGCTGCCCGCCCAACATCTATAGGATGTTGGCGGCATATTTTGTCAATCGCCGAGTCGGTCTCTTCGCCGGCAGTGAGATCGTGTGGAAGCAATCAACCATGGGATGCCCGCAGGGCTCGGGACCCTCTCTGTGGAGCCTCCTCATAGACGACCTGTTTCGGTTACCATACCCAAACGGAGTTCAACTCGTCGCATATGCAGATGACGTAACGATCGTCATCGAGTCTAATTCTAGAGCCGGCATTGAGGCCTCGGCCTCATGTGCCATGGGGTTAATTTCCGAATGGGGTAAGCGGAACCGGCTGGGATTCTCCCCCCACAAGTCATATTCTATGACTCTAAAGGGGAGGCTGCCCGGTCGGCCACCGACAATAAGACTCGATGGCGTCGCAGTCAAGGGAGTGCAGTCGACCAAGGTATTGGGGGTGGTAATCGATACAGGGCAAAGCTTTCGCGAGCACGCCTTGTCCATCGGGGAACGGGCTGCAGCAGCATACGGGAAAATGTCGCGCATCTCCGCCGCATCCTGGGGTGTCCGATACAGGGCACTAAAGCTCCTGTACCGAGGCACTTACGCCGCTATCATCACCTACGCGGCCGGCTGCTGGTGGAGGCGCACGACCGCCTACGTGGTGAGAAGCGCATTGCTCAGAGCGCAACGGCCGGCACTTGCACTGCTGACGAAAGCATACCGCTCAGTCAGCACCGCGGCCCTGCCGGTACTGGCGGGAGTATTACCAGCCGACCTCGAGGTTATGTGTGCTGGCAAGATAGACGATATCCGACACCTGGGACGGGATGAATTCAGGAACGGGAGTAGACAAATTTCGGAGGAGACTGTTGCCTCTTGGCAACTGATATGGGAAGGTGAGGAAAAGGTTAGGGAGCTCTTCCGATTTTTCCCGGACGTGTCGGCTCGACTCAAGGCAGCTTGGGTCGAGCCGGACTACCAGCTCTCCCAAATACTGACTGGCCACGGAAGTTTCAGGAAAAGACTGTCAGATATGAAGCTCTGTGAGGATAGCTTGTGCTACTGCGGCGAGGAGGATGAATGCCGAGACCACATTCTGTGGAGATGCCCCCTGTATAAGGAACTGAGGGATAAGATGATGGATGGGATCACCCGCGAGGCGGAAGGGCCTGTATATTACTGCGAACTCGTGAGCTCAGAGGTGAACTTCCGGCGATTGGGAGACTTCGCGCATGCCTGGAATAAAATCAGGAGCAGGCTTGAACAAGAGGACAGGACCCTGGCTGGCGACGAAGGCGTCACGAGTGCCGTCAGCCGCAAAAGCGGCGCCTCGCTAGATAGCAGAGCCGCCCCAGAAAGGGGAGAGGGCTCGGGACAGAATTAGAATATTTGTAGGGAGTCAAAAAGTGCGCGCCGGAAAGAGCCATCGCAAGTACGGCGCGCATCTCCCGTGATTCGGTCCATATAGCCAAGACGGCTGGGATTTGTCCTTCTTCGTCGCCGGCATTTGTCGAGGACGGACGTGCGCGCGGAGCTCCGTACGATTTTGAGTGCATATTCTGCTATCTTGTTACCTGAGCGATTCGCGGGTTTCGGTCCCTCCTGCTCTCGCATGGGCACTTTCCCGTAAGAGCCGGGCGCCATATTGCAAACTGAGTAAGATAGTGAGATAGTGACTCGTAGTGTAGTGCTGCCTTACATCGGTGCCTCCTGCTCCCTCTTACGCGGTCGCCCGTAAGAGGCGTCGGCCATCTTGCGATTTGTACCGCGAGGAGCGAGAAGGAGTTGTTTGTGACAGTGACACTTGACAGCGGTCGGGTATCTGACAGCTGTCACCATCTACGACAGTGACGTTCAACGCTTGACGTTTGTGATACGCGACAGTGACGTTTCGCAGCTTTAGTGACAAGTGACAGTGACAGTGACACTAGTGCGGGTGACCGCTTAACCAATTTGGCGGGTGCGCGCTGTGTGCTTACAGTTGACAGTTGACAGCTGACAGGAGCCCGTGACGGGTGACAGAGGCGGGACTGTTCACGAAGCCAGTGTCACAACTTGGTTCACGAAGTTAGTTTCTTTGTATTCGCTCAACTTTATCTGACCGCTGTTCGTGCATTACATCTTATGTATGCGCGAGCAGAGGTTTATACTATCGGTGCCTGAGAGTTAAGTGCAAACTTTTTAAACTTTTTATTTCTTTTTACCTGTGTTCCTTTTGTAACTTGTGTGTGTCCTCTCCCCCCCTTGGGTATTCGGTAATACCCCCCCCCCCAAACTTTTGACATTTAATTTTATCACGGTGAACAGTGGAATAGGGTAGTTGGCACCCCTCCAGGTGAACTCCCCCGCTCCGGAATGGAGGGGGACGACCCGGATCGCCGGGAACGGTACGAGGAGGAGTACCACAGTGAAGGCTCTACGCGCACCGGTGCGGCTTTCAGGCCTCGTAATTCGCTACTCAGGTCCCCGCCCTCACAGTATACCTCGCCCTACGGAACCCCCCCCCCCTCCCAACCACCAGCGAATGCCCCTGTGGCCCCCACGGCCTCTACAGCCAAGCGCCCGCTGACATCACCCAAGGACACCCAGGAGCACGCCCGTAGGAAAACGACCCGCAGACCCGCCCCACTCGCAGACCAGCCAACGCTGACTATCCCCCCTGCCTCCACGGCCTTATCAACTTCGGCCCCGCCGTCTACCCCAGTGACGCCAGGGATGGACCTATCGTCGGCTGACTACGTCGAGCTGGCGGACTACGCAGGCATGGCTACGGTCGGGATAATGGACACGGTTCGGTCCAAGACGTCCAAATTGAATATGGACGAGATAGCCGTGATTGGACAGCACGTGGCCATGGCGGGCTCGATAATAACAACCCTCATCAAGCGGCTGGCAGCTGCGGAGCAGCGCGCCATGGGGGCTGAGCAGCGGGCTACAGTGGCGGAGACGCACCTGAGTTCACAGCCGCGGGCGGGTCCGCAAGCGCCGCATGAACCAGCATTCGTAACCAGGAGCTACGCGAATGTCATGAAACTGGGGAAGGATGCCGCTCCTGCCCCAATCCCCAGGCGGATGGGCCCGGTCGTTGCGGTCTACCCAGCGGAGGACCAAAGGGAGATCCTCAAAACCGCGGACGACACCAAAAAGGCCCTGCAAACCGCAGTGAACCCAGCTGGACTCGGCATCAAGGTCCATGGTGTCCGCAAAATAGGTAGTGCTGGTTTGTTAGTAGAGACAACCAGCTCAAAGGATGCCCAGGCTCTGAAGGCCGCCATACCGGCCACGCTGAGAACCGCCGAGCCACGGGAGCGCAAGCCTCTTATTGCTCTGATTGGTGTGGACGCTGACCTAAAGCCGGACGAGGTTCTGTCTCACCTCCGCGAACAGAACCTCACTGAAGGGCCGTAATCCCAAGACCTAAAACTTTTGTTTAGCCGGACCAGGAGGAACAACCGAAGAATGTGGGTAGGCGAGTGCTCGGCGGCGCTCAGGCGTCACCTAATAGAAAAAGGGAAGATTTACATTGGATGGGACGTGGTGGAAGTGAATGACTTCGTGGATGTCACCTGCTGCCTAAAGTGCCAAATGTATGGGCATCCAGTTAAATATTGCAGGGCCAAGGTCATGACCTGCGGCAAATGCGGTGAGGACGGGCAAAAGGGGGAGGAGTGTCAGGCTGCGCTCACCTGCTGCGCAACGTGCAAGAAGCTGGGCAGGAAGGGTCAAGCCACAGACCACAAGACTAACAGCAGGGACTGCCCAGCGCGAAAGCACGCAGAGGAGCGCAGCCTTTCTTCGATAAACTATGGCTGACAAACCAACTACGTTAAAGGTGGGCCAGATTAACCTTCAGGGGAAGGCCGTAGCCACATATGAGCTGCCGGCCATTGCGAGAGAGCTGGGTCTGGATATGGTTCTTGTGCAAGAACCATACTCCCAGGCCCAGTCCGGCGTCACCTCACCACGCGGGGTTCATTTTATCACCCCGTCTGGCACCCCAAAATGTGGCATCCTCACCCTGCGCCCGGATATCCCCACTACGGTCCTCCGCCACCTGTGCACCGATCACTACACCGCGTGCCACGTACACCCGGACCTGTACATCGTCAGCGCCTACTTCCAGTACGCGGATGACATAGCCACGCACCTCACACAACTGGATTCAGTTCTGAACACACTCCGAGGCCACCGCGTGCTGATAGGCGCTGACACCAACGCCCACTCGCCAATGTGGCACTGCCCAGAGCGCAACTACCTCGGAAGGGGCCACGAGGTGACACGGAAACGGCAGCTGATGGAGGACTTCATAGCTGGCCACAACCTCGTTGTCTGGAATCGCCCGGGACAGCCATTCACCTTCTCGACCGACAACGGGGAATCCAACATTGACCTCACCCTGTCCAGGGGTGGGGTCCGCACGGCCAACTGGACCGTCAGGGACCACATTTGCGAGAGTGATCACCGCATGATTACGTTCGGGGTACTTGGTACACGCGGGCCTGCTTCTGAGGCGGAACCGACGGGGGAGCCTCCGAGGTTTCGGGATCGCGGTGTGAACTGGGAACGGTTCCAGGACCTGATCCACGAACGGGTGGGTAGAATAAACTGGCGAAAGTCGGCGCACGAGGTAAGCAAGGCTTTCACTAATCTTATAGTGCGAACTGCGATTGAATGTCTTGGTACGGGCGGCAAAAGGAGAAGAGCATCGGGATATGAATGGTGGTCTCCAGCACTGGATTCCATGCGCAAAAGGACGAACAAAGCGAGGAAGGTCTGGCAGATGAATAAAAAGAAAGGTATGGGACGAATGTAGATAGTGCGAAAGCGGACTATAATGTATGTCGTAGCAGATACAAGGCTATGATGGAGAAGGCGCAGACCGACTTCTTCCGGGAGCTGGCGAATTCCGGGAACCAAGACCCCTGGGGTCTGGCATACCGGGCGGCTAGCGGTAGAGCTAGACCGCCGCCAAACGTCATCAATGGTGTAAAGTTCGCGGAAGGATACGCCGGGGCCCTCAGCGCTTTGATCGGGGCCCTATGCCCCGATGATGACGCTTCGCTCGACTCGGCCTTTCATAGGCGGGTTCAAATCTTGGCGGCGTGCTCGCCCACGGGTCGGGACGCGCCCCCTCCATCCAGAGAGGTACTGGGGAAGATAGTCCGGGACTTACCCAACACTGCTCCGGGGACGGATGGGATTACGGCCCGCATAGTAAAACATGTGTGGCTCGCAGCTGACTCCGAGCTAACGCATTTATTTGGCCTCTGCGTTGAACAGGGTATTTTTCCCGATGCGTGGAAGGACGGGAAGCTTATTGTTATTCCGAAAGGTAATGACAGGCCGCTGACCGATCCTAAAGCGTACCGACCCGTCACGCTACTCTCGGTCCTGGGCAAAGTCTTGGAGCGGGTCATGCTCCAATGCGCTCCCAACATCTCGCGCAACCTATCGTTTTGTCAGCACGGGTTCACCCGAGGTCGCTCCACCTTAACGGCATTGCGAGCCCTTCAGGACGCAGTTGCCATAAGTCCGGCAAAATATGTCCAGGCAGTGTTCCTGGATATATCGGGTGCTTTCGACAATGCGTGGTGGCCCGTGATCCTGCTGAAGGCAAAGAACGGCGGATGTCCACCGAACATATATAGTATGCTGGTGACCTACTTTGCAAACCGGCGGGTAGGGTCCTTTGTCGGCAGTGAGGTCTTGTGGAAAACTTCAACCATGGGATGCCCGCAGGGCTCGGTGTTGGGACCCTCACTGTGGAACCTCCTTATGGATGACCTGTTTCGCCTGCCGTACCCACACGGAGTTCAACTCGTTGCATACGCTGATGACGTAACGGTACTAATTGAGTCGAACTCTCGGGCCGGCATTGAGGCTTCGGCCTCGTGCGCCATGGCACTAATAACGGAGTGGGGTGCACGTAACAGGCTGGGTTTCTCCCCCGGCAAGTCATTTTCAATGACCTCGAAGGGGAAGCTGCCCGGCTGCCCACCCGTGATTCGGCTTAATGGTATCGCAGTCAAGGGAGTGCGGTCAACCAAAGTGTTGGGTGTGGTTGTCGATGCAGGCCAGGGTTTCGGGGAACACGCCCGATCCATAGGCGAGCGTGCCGCAGCTGCATTCGGGAAAATGTCGCGTGTCTCTGCCTCATCCTGGGGTGTCCGACACAGGGCCCTTAGGGTCCTGTACCAAGGTACCTACGTCGCGACGGTTACGTACGCGGCGGGGTGTTGGTGGAGGCGCATGACCACGTACATGGTGAAGAGCACGCTATTGCGAACGCAACGGCCGGCACTGATACTACTTATTAAGGCCTACCGATCGGCTAGCACCGCAGCCTTGCCGGTGCTGGCAGGGGTGCTGCCCGCCGACCTCGAGGTCGCCCGGGCCGGCAGAATTGATGACATCCGACACCTCAACCGGGACGAGTTCAGGACAGGGAGGAAACAAATTGCGAAGGAGACTTGCCTCCTGGCAACAGAGATGGGCAGGTGAGGACAAGGGTAGGGAACTCTTCTGTTTTTTCCCGGACGTGCTGGCTCGACTCAGGGCAACCTGGATTGAGCCGGACTACCAAGTTTCCCAGATTCTTAGTGGCCATGGAAGTTTTAAGAAACGGCTGAGTGAGATGAATTTGTGCGAGGATGGCCTCTGCTACTGTGGGGAAGAAGACGAATGTAGGGACCACATTCTGTGGCGATGTCCCCTTTACGAGGATCTTAGGGCCAAGATGATGAATGGAATCACCCGGGAGGGAGAGGGGCCTGCATACTACTGCGATCTCGTCAGTTCGGAGACGAACTTCCGTCGGTTGAGAGACTTCGCGCACGCCTGGCACAGGATTAGAAGCAGGCTCGAACACGAGGAACGGACCAGGGCCAGCGACGAAGCCGTCACGTGTGTCGTCGGCCGCCTCGGCGGCGTAATGCTCGATAGTAGAGCCGCCCCAGAAGGGGGAGAGGGCTCGGGACACTAATAGAATATTTGTAGGGAGTCAAGAGAGTGCGCGCCGGAAAGAGCCATCGCAAGTACGGCGCGCATCTTCCGCGATTCGGTCCATATAGCCAAGACGGCTGGAGGGACCATGGGAATGTGGTGGGAATTGTCCTTCTTCGTCGCCGGCATCTGTCGAGGACGGACGTGCGTGCGGAGCTCTTTGCCATTTATTTCTCAGTTTTACCTACATTATTTGTTCGGGTTATTTCTAAAGTTCGGTCCCTCCCGCTCTCTCTTGGGTGTCGGCCCATAAGAGGCAGCGGCCATCTTGTGTTGGTGCGGGATAGTGAGACAGTGACTCGTGGTGCAGTGTAGTGCAATAGTCGGTGCCTCCTGCTTCCTCTTGCGCGGTCGTCCATAAGGGGCGGCGGCCATCTTCGGATTTGTACCGCGAAGAGGAGGACGGAATTCAGTAACAGTGACACTTTGTGCGAGTTTGACGCTTACCCGACATTTGATAGCTGACAGCTGTCATCTCGAGGGCCCTGTGACAGTGACACTTTGTGAAGTTTTTGTGTTCGTGTTTTTCGCGACAGCTGACGGCTGACGGCGGACAGCTGACATCTGACAGCTGACAGTGACAGTCGACGGAATCCGGTGACAGGTGACAGCGGCGGGGCTGTTCACGGAGCTGGTGTCGTGACATAGTTCACGAAATTAGTCTCGAATTGCTTTAAAACTTTGGCAGATCTCTGTTCGTGCATTGGCGCACTGCGTATTACTTATACGGTAGCAGAGCTTTATGCCATCGGTGCCTGAGAGCTAAGTGCAAACTTTTTAAATTTTTTTTTTTTCTCTTTACCTGTGTTCTTTTTGTAACCTGTGTGTGACTGAATTTGAGGCCCCCTGACCTCTCCCCCCCCCGTGGTATTCGGTAATACCCCCCCCCCCCCAAACTTTTGAAATTAATTTGTCACGGCGAACAGTGGAATAGGGTAGTTGGCACCCCTCCAGGTGAACCCCCCCGCTCCGGGATGTAGGACGACGACCCGGATCGCCAGGAACGGTACGAGGAGGCGTACCACAGTGAAGCCTCGACGCGCACCGGCGCGGCATTCAGGCCTCGCAATTCGCTGCTCAGGTCCCCGCCCTCACAGTACCTCCCAACCACCATCGAATGCCCCCGTGGCCCCCACGGCCTCTACAGCCAAGCGCCCGCTGACATCACCCGAAGGCACCCAGGAGCACGCCCGTAGGAAAACAACCCGCAGACCCGCCCCACTCACAGACCAGCCGACGCTGGCTATTCCTCCCGCCTCCACGGCCCTATCTACTTCGGCCCCACCGTCTACGCCAGTGACGCCAGGGATGGACCTCAAGTCGGCGGACTATGTCGAGCTGGCGGACTACGCGGGCATGGCTACGGTCGGCATTATGGATACGATTCGGTCCAAGACGTCCAAACTGAATAAGGACGAGATAGCCGTGATCGGGCAGCACGTGGCCATGGCGGGTTCGCTAATAACAGCCCTCATCGCACGGCTGGCAGCTGCGGAGCAGCGCGCCGTGGTGGCTGAGGAGCGCGTGAAAACTCAAAACCAACCAGGACCCCGATAAGGCACCCAGTCTGCGGAACCCGCCACGCACTCGTACGCCAGCATGTTAAAACTCGGCCGGCATGAAGAGCCGAAGGAAATTCCGACGCGGCCGGGTCCGGTCATTGCTGTCTACCCTGCCGAAGACCAACGGGATGCTTTTAAAACTGCAGCCGAAACTAAGGTCGCGCTTAAGCTGGCCGTAAAGCCAGCGGAGATAGGCGTCCGTATACACGGAATGCGGCCGTGCGGTAACAGTGGGGTTCTTATCCAGACGGGGTCGACCTCTGCGGCAGAAGCACTCAAAAAAGCAATCCCTCCCACTCTACGCGTCTAAGAACCGAAGGATCGGCAGCCCCTGATCTCCCTGACTGGGGCAGACGGAGGACTTTGAGTCGCTACGTAAGGAACTGTGGGAGCAGAACCTGCACGACAGTGCATGGACCGAGGAGGCACTTGCGAAGCAGTTACGAGGACTGTACCGCCGTAGCCGACGTAATGGTAGGTGCATGTGGGTATGCCAGGCAAGCTCCGCACTTCGCAAAGCCCTGGTAGAAATGGGACAGAGCCTACATAGGATGGGAGGTGATCGAGATCAATGACTTCGTGGGTGTCACGTGCTGCCGCAAGTGTCAGCAGTACGGGCACCCAGAGAAGTACTGCCGTACCAAGGTGACCACCTGCGGACTCTGCGGCGACGACGGCCACAAGAATGAGGAATGCCAGACGGAGAGGAGGTGCTGTGCCACCTGCAAGAAGTTCGGGCGGAAGGGTGCATCGGACCACGCCACCAATTCCCGAGATTGTCCAGCTAGGAGATACGCCGAAGAACGGGAATTAACGCGAATCAATTATGGCTAGACAACCCAGAGGAATACTCAGGATTGGCCAGCTGAACCTGCAGGGCGCAGCCGACGCCACCGCGGAGCTCCCGCTAATAGCCAGGGAATGGGACCTGGACCTGATCCTGGTGCAGGAGCCGTACGTGTCCGGGGATCCTGCCCGGTGTGTCGCCCAGACTCTACTGCTGCCGGACGGCAAGGACAGTATGGCCGCCATTTACTCACCGCGCCTAGACACTACGGTCTGCATCCTTTCGGACCTGTCAACTAGCCACTGTATCGCGGCGAACATCGGGTTTGGCCACGGACACGGGATCACGGTCGCCAGCGCCTACTTTCAGCACTCGCAGCAGGCAGGCCCTCACCTGGAGCAACTAGGACGGATCCTGGACCGAACGCGCCGGAATAACGTGGTAATCTGTGCCGACCTCAACACGCACTCACCGCTGTGGCACTCCCTGCCACGACACTACTCAGGGAGAGGGCATGAGGTCAACCGCCGACGGGAAGTGGTGGTTGGCTTCATTGCCAGCCGCAACCTCACCATCCACAACCGAGAGGGACAACCCCCCACCTTCTCCACCGTCAATGGGGAATCCTACATCGACGTGACTCTGTCAACTCGTGGTGCTGAAATATCAGACTGGAGAGTCTGCCCGAATGCCAGCTCCTCAGACCACAGGCTGATAGTGGCCACCATCACCACCGCCCACACACACCGCCAGCCTCCACCTCATGCGGCACTGTCGGGAGAACCAAAGAGGTTTCGGGAGCGCGGTGCAAACTGGGAACTCTTCCAAACTCGGGTCCACGAACTGGTGGGTCGGCTTGACTGGACACGGGGTGCAGACAGGGTCTGCTCCGACTTCACTAGCCTAGTGGGGTGTGCGGCGGAGACCGCACTGGCCTCAGTCAGCAGTAGGAAACGAGCCAAGGGCCACGAATGGTGGACCCCGGACAGGGAGGAAACAAATTTCGAAGGAGACTGTTGCCTCCTGGCAACAGAGATGGGCAGGTGAGGACAAGGGTAGGGAACTCTTCTGTTTTTTCCCGGACGTGCTGGCTCGACTCAGGGCAACCTGGATTGAGCCGGACTACCAAGTTTCCCAGATTCTGAGTGGCCATGGAAGTTTTAAGAAACGTCTGAGTGATATGAAGTTGTGCGAGGATGGCCTCTGCTACTGTGGGGAAGAAGACGAATGTAGGGATCACATTCTGTGGCGCCCCTTTACGAGGATCTTAGGGCCAAGATGATGAATGGAATCACCCGGGAGGGAGAGGGGCCTGCATACTACTGCGATCTCGTCAGTTCGGAGACGAACTTCCGTCGGTTGAGAGACTTTGCGCACGCCTGGCACAGGATTAGAAGCAGGCTCGAACACGAGGAACGGACCAGGGCCAGCGACGAAGCCGTCACGTGTGTCGTCGGCGGCGTAATGCATCATAGTAGAGCCGCCCCAGAAGGGGGAGAGGGCTCGGGACACAAATAGAATATTTGTAGGGAGTCAAGAGAGTGCGCGCCGGAAAGAGCCATCGCAAGTACGGTGCGCATCTCCCGCGATTCGGTCCATATAGCCAAGACGGCTGGAGGGACCATGGGAAGGTGGTGGGAATTGTCCTTAATCTATTTCGAGGCTGGAGAAAGCCTGTCAGTCCTCGGTGGGTACCCATTCGAGGGTGACTCCCCCCCCCATTGCCCCCTTTTTCACCCTCTGTGGTAACAATTTCCTTTCTTTTCTTTCTTACTGTTTCGGACCGTAGTAAGTGTCACAGTTGGTGAGAGCCCCCCCCCAGGGGTGCCCTCCATTTTCCCCTCTTTTTACCCCTTTGTGAACCTTTCTCCTCAACATGAGTCAGCAGGAAGAGCTGATGAGGAGAATGCTCGAAGAGCAACTGGCGCGCAAGGAAGCGGGACTGCTGGAGCTGCAGGCAATAACGGGCTTTAACCCCCGCTCGTCACTGCAACGGACGTCGCCATCGTCGTTCGGTACCCCCAAGTGACCGTTGGCTTCCCCGCAGGAGATCCAGCAGGAAGCTATCAGAAGGAGACCCCCCTCCCTTCCCCCCCCGGCCCTAACTACGTCGATGAGGACGGTGTCCACGCCAGACGAGGAGCAAGAATCGATAAGGCGAAAGCCATTGCGACGACCCCTCGCCCCCTTGGACCAACTTTCAAGTACGGATCCCCCCACCGTGACCCAAGCCCTGTCTACCTCGGCCCTTCCATCCACTCCGGTGACATCGATGACTCCTGGGCTGGAGTTCTCGGCGGCCGGCTACGCCGAACTGGCGGACTACGCGGGCGGGGCTACTATGGGTATAATGGACGCTGTGAGGTCTAAGACCTCAAAATTGAACATGGAGGAGATTGCTGTCCAATGACAACGCCTCAATTTTGAGGTCTTGTCATGTGGCCATGGCGGGGTCACTGATCACCACCCTCATTGCACGGCTGGCAGCGGCGGAGCAGCGTGCTGCCGTAGCAGAGGAGCGGGCACGGGGCGTGAGTAGGGGAGTACCTTCGGGTGTACAAAGACCAGCAGCAATCCAGGCACCGAGTTATGCAAACGCCATTAAGCTGGGCAAGGACGCAGTCCCAGCACAGATAACTAAACGGGGTCCTGTGGTGGCGGTGTACCCAGCCGACGACCAGAGGGAGGTGTTTAAATCGGCAGCAGAAAATAAAAAGGCCCTGCAGAGTGCTGTGAACCCCGCGGGCTTAGGCATCAAGGTGCATGGTGTCAGGAGAATCGGGGGTGCAGGCCTGCTTGTCGAGACTACAAATCAAAAGGACGCAGATAAGCTGAAAGCAGCAATCCCACCCACATTAAAGACCACCGAGCCTCGGGTGCGCCTCCCACTAATATCACTTGTGGGAGTCGACGCAGATCTTAAAATTGAAGAGGTGGTAGCCCACCTCCACGAACAAAATTTCCCAGAGGCGGAAACCCTAGAAGGTATGAGGGCAGAGCTCAAGCCACTATTCAACCGGTCTAGGTATAACAATAAAAAACTCTGGGTTTGCGAATGCTCCGCCCGGCTGCGAAGCATTCCAGTGCAGCGGGAAAAAGTCTACATAGGGTGGGATGTGGTCGAGGTGAACGACTTTGTTGACGTCACCTGCTGTAGGAGGTGCCAAATGTTTGGCCATCCTTAAAAATACTGCAGGGCCAAGGGAATGACCTGTGGGAAGTGCGGTGAGGACGGGCACAAGAGCGACGAGTGCCAGTCGGCCCAGACATGTTGCACCACGAGTAAGAAGCTGGGCAGGAAAGGCCAAGCTATCGACCACAAGACGAATAACAGAGACTGCCCAGCGCGCAAGCATGCCGTAGAGCGCAGCATCAACTCCATCAACTATGGCCCTTAGGGGCGCTGCGAATGCCATAGGGGGGCTTAGGTTGGGGCAACTCAATTTACAAGGCTCGAAGAAAGCAACATGGGAGCTACCAGCAACGGCAGTGGAGATGGGCCTGGATATGGTTCTTCTTCAAGAACCATATTCCACGACCCACCCCCTAGCGATTGCCGCCGGAGGGCCCCACGGTATAACGGCCGGACATCGGGACCCCAAATGCGGCGTGCTATTGTTACGACGAGACCTGACGCTCGCCGTACTGCACCACTTGTGTACCCGCCACTGTACCGTGTGTCACGTGCACCCGGACATTTTCGTGATCAGCGCCTATTTCCAGTACTCGGACGACATCTCGCATCACCTAGAACACCTCAACACGGTACTGGACGCCCTCCGGGGTCACCGAGTGCTGGTGGGCGCTGACACTAATGCGCTCTCGCCAATGTGGCACTGCGAGCCCAGAAACTTCGTGGGAAGAGGCCATGAAGTAAACTACCGCAGGCAGCAAATGGAGGACTTCATTAACAGCCGTGACCTCATCATTCACAACAAGCCCGGGCAACCCTCCACCTTCTGGAGGGATGATTGGGAGAGCAACATCGACCTGACTCTGACCTGCGGTGGGGCTAAGATCGAGGACTGGCGAGTGTATAGAGTTATTGAAATGTATTTACGAGGCCTGGGAGGATAAGCAGGATGCATTAGGTGTTTTCTGCGATCTATCCAGAGCCTTCGATTGCGTCCACCATGATACATTGGTCAGGAAATTAGATTATTACGGAATAAGGAACAAGGCTCTCGACCTTTTGACTTCTTATTTAAACAATAGAATTCAGAGGGTCGATGTGAACGGTACACGTTCGGTGGGATCTTTGGTTTCGATGGGTGTTCCACAGGGTTCGATACTTGGACCATTTTTATTTTTAATTTATATAAATGACCTCCCTTACTACGTAAGGGATAAAAATAGTATTGTTTTGTTTGCTGATGATACTTCCTTAATATTTAAAATTAAAAGACAATTAGATAATGATGACGAAGTGAACAACGCCATCTCACGAGTGGTTCATTGGTTTAATATAAATAATCTTTGCCTTAATGAAAAAAAAACCAAATGTATTAAATTCACCTTACCTAATGTTACACAGGTGGAAACCAATGTACAACTTAATGGACAGTTGTTGAACCTTGTGGAATCAACCGTGTTCTTAGGTTTAAGTATCGATGCTAAATTACAGTGGGGATCACATATTGAAAAAATAGCTAGTAGGTTAAGTTCTGCTTCCTACGCTGTGAAAAAGATTAGGACTTTAACAGACATAGATAACGCTAGAATAGTTTATTTCAGTTATTTCCATAGTATTATGAGCTATGGCATTCATTCCTTTGGGGTAATGCCGCAGATTTAAATACAATCTTTGTACGGCAAAAGCGGGCGGTGCGGGCAATTTATAAGTTGGGCCCAAGAGTCTCCCTCCGAGAAAAGTTCAAAGAAATAAACATTCTAACTGTAGTTTCCCAATATATTTTTGAAAATCTTTTGTATGTTAGAAGAAACATTTCCAATTTTTTAAGGCTTTGTGATATACATAACGTAAATACTAGACATAAAAACAATCTTGTGGTTTGTAATAGTCGACTCCACAAGATTAGTAATTCCTTTCAGGGTAACTGTATACGCTTCTACAACAAGCTTCCTAGTGAAATGAAGAATCTACCTCTTCATAAATTTAAAAGCCAAATTAAAAGTAAACTCTGCCAAAAAGGCTACTATAAAATTCAAGACTATTTAGACGACAAACAAGCTTGGATATGAACTGTTTGCTCTCCCTCTATGCTACTCAAATGGAATATTGTACTTAGGTTAAGTAAATATGTTTGTAAATTGACCAAAAAAAAAACAGCCCGCTGAATTTCTTGCCGGAGTCTTCTCAGGACAGGGCCGCGTTTCGAACCGGTGGTCCATTTGCCAAACATTAGATTTTTTTTTATGACGTTTTGTAAGTGCCGTATTAATGGTCTATGCAGAATAAATGGTTTTTGACTTTGACTTTGAGTACATGCTAGTGAGAGTGAGAGCGACCACCGTCTCATCACGCACCGGGTGTGCGGCGCGCGGGAGCCTGCTTCGATTGCGGAACCGCCGGAGGTGCCTCTGAGGTTCAGGGAGCGCGGTGTGGACTGGAAACGGTTCCAGGCCCTGATCCATGAACGAGTGGGAAGTGTAAATTGGCGAAAACCAGTGTGCGAGGTAAGTAAGATTTTTACTAATTTGATAGTGCGAACGGCAAGGGAGTGTCTAGGTACAGGCAGCGCTAGGAAGAGAGAACTAGGATATGAATGGTGGTCTCCAACACTGGACGCCATGCGTAAAAGAACGAATAAAGCAAGGAAAGCATGGTAGAGGAGTAAAAGGAGAGGTCGGGGGTACTGTGAGGAGAGTGAGAAAGGCGCGAAAGGAGAATACTATGTCTGCCGCAGTAAGTATAAGGCTATGATGGAGAGAGCGCAGTCCGACTTCTTCCGGGAGCTGGCGGAATCTGGTAACCAGGACCCTTGGGGCCTGGCATACCGAGCGGCCAGTGGGCGCGCTAGACCCCCGCCCAACGTGCTCAATGGCACCAAGTTCGCGGAAGGATACACCGGGGACGCGAACGCCGCCATGAAATCGCTCATTACAGCCTTGTGCCCGAATGACGATCTGGCACTTGATACCACCTACCACAGGCAGGTTCGGGTTCTGACGGCCTGCGCGCCAACGGGTCGGGATGCGCCCCCTCCAACGTATGAGGAAGTGGAGAGAATAGTCCGGGAACTTCCCAACACAGCTCCGGGGTCGGACGGGATTACGGCTCGCATAATCAAACATGTGTGGCTCGCAGCTGGCTCCGAGCTAACGCGGTTATTTGGTATATGCGTCGAGCAGGGTACCTTTCCCGATACGTGGAAGGACGGGAGGCTAATTGTCCTACCGAAAGGGAACGGCAGACCGCTGACCGATCCCAAAGCGTATCGACCCGTCAAGCTCCTCTCGGTCCTGGGTAAATTCCTCGAACGGGTCATGATAAAAAGCGCACCAAACATCTCGCGCAATATATCGCCAAGCCAGCACGGGTTCTCTCGGGGTCGTTCGACACTTACGGCACTGCGCGCCCTTCAGGACGCAGTCGCCTCAAGCCTGGCAAAGTACGTCCAGGCTGTGTTCCTGGACATCGCGGGAGCGTTCGACAATGCGTGGTGGCCCATGATCTTGCTGAAGGCGAGGAACGATGGCTGCCCGCCCAACATCTATAGGATGTTGGCGGCATATTTTGTCAATCGCCGAGTCGGTCTCTTCGCCGGCAGTGAGATCGTGTGGAAGCAATCAACCATGGGATGCCCGCAGAGCTCGGGACTGGGACCCTCTCTGTGGAACCTCCTCATAGACGACCTGTTTCGGTTACCATACCCAAACGGAGACCATACTCAACTCATCGCATATGCAGATGACGTAACGATCGTCATCGAGTCTAACTCTAGAGCCGGCATTGAGGCCTCGGCCTCATGCGCCATGGGGTTAATTTCCGAATGGGGTAAACGGAACCGGCTGGGATTCTCCCCCCACAAGTCATATTCTATGACTCTAAAGGGGAGGCTGCCCGGTCGGCCACCGACAATAAGACTCGATGGCATCGCAGTCAAGGGAGTGCAGTCGACCAAGGTATTGGGGGTGGTAATCAATGCAGGGCAAAGCTTTCGTGAGCACGCCTTGTCCATCGGGGAACGGGCTGCAGCAGCATACGGGAAAATGTCGCGCATCTCCGCCGCATCCTGGGGTGACCGATACAGGGCACTAAAGCTCCTGTACCGAGGCACTTACGCCGCTATCATCACCTACGCGGCCGGCTGCTGGTGGAGGCGCATGACCGCTTACGTGGTGAGAAGCGCATTGCTCAGAACGCCACGGCCGGCACTTGCACTGCTGACGAAAGCATACCGCTCAGTCAGCACCGTGGCCCTGCCGGTACTGGCGGGAGTATTACCAGCCGTCCTCCAGGTTATGCGTGCTGGCAAGATAGACGATATTCGACACCTGGGACGGGATGAATTCAGGAACGGGAGCAGACAAATTTCGGAGGAGACTGTTGCCACTTGGCAACTGATATGGGAAGGTGAGGAAAAGGGTAGGGAGCTCTTCCGATTTTTCCCGGACGTGTCGGCTCGCCTCAAGGCAGCTTGGGTCGAGCCGGACTACCAGCTCTCCCAAATACTGACTGGCCACGGAAGTTTCAAGAAAAGACTCTCAGATATGAAGCTCTGTGAGGATAGCTTGTGCTACTGCGGCGAGGAGGATGAATGCCGAGACCACATTCTGTGGAGATGCCCCCTGTATGAGGAACTAAGGGATAAGATGATGGATGGGATCACCGGCGAGGCGGAAGGGCCTGTATATTACTGTGAACTTGTGAGCTCAGAGGTGAACTTCCGGCGATTGAGAGACTTCGCGCATGCCTGGAATAAAATCAGGAGCAGGCTGGAACAAGAGGACAGGACCCTGACTGGCGACGAAGGCGTCACGAGTGCCGTCAGCCGCAAAAGCGGCGCCTCGCTAGATGGCAGAGCCGCCCCAGAAAGGGGAAAGGGCTCGGGACAGAATTAGAATATTTGTAGGGAGTTAAAAAGTGCGCGCCGGAAAGAGCCATCGCAAGTACGGCGCGCATCTCCCGTGATTCGGTCCATATAGCCAGGATGGCTGGAGGGACCATGGGAGGAAGGTGGGATTTGTCCCCCCACTTTCCCACTTGGGTGCCGACGCTCGGCGTGTACAGGCGTGTCCACGTCGCTCGTGCCTCCGTTGTCGCATCCTTGTCGCGCTTTTGTCGGGACGTGTTGGTGACCGAAACTCGGTACCTCCTTGTCTCGCAAGGGGCCGTTGCCATAAACGGTCGCGGCCATTTGCAAAAGTGTTGGTAACTAGGTGAGATAGAAGACTTTTGATTTACCTGACGTTTACGTAGTGACATTGACACTTACAGGTGCGCGATAGTGACGTTTCCAGTGTTTAGTTATAGTGACAGTGACAGTGACACAAGGTTTGGTAGTGACAGTGACCCTCGGCTGCCCCGGTGCACCCCAGTGCCCCCCCCCGGGGGAACCCCCCTCCCTCAACCCCTCTGAGGGTCGATCTGACCCCCCCCGCACTCCGGTCCAGGATTCCTCACCCCCCTTGCCCTAACTCTGTTGTGTTTAGGCGTAGGAGAGCGTGCGAGGGCTCATTGTAAAGGGGAGATTCCCCTCTACAATTTGGCCCCGGCGCATTGTCGCGTCGGGAGTCATTGGAGGAAATTTTGAAGCTTGAGATGGAGGCTAAGGAGCGCGAGCTCCTGGAATTGGAAAGAATGAACAGGGAGGCGGGCTTCAGCCCGCGACTGTCCTTGCAGCGGACTCCTCCGGGCCATCTGCTGACCACGACGGCTCCAACCTTGCCGGACCAGCAAGTGACGGCCAAGCGGCCACTTACTTCGCCACAGGAAGTCCAGGAGGCGCTGCGCCGCCGGATCGCGGTGCGGAAACCAGCAGTACCACCGATGGCGGGTCTAGTGACTAGTGCCGGACCAGAGACGCCGGCACCCGGAACGACAGACCAGGAATCAGCGTCGTCTAACTGCTCGATGCTGGAGGCCTCAGTCGTGGAGTTCGCTGGCCTGGCCACGACTGCCACCATGGGAATCACCGAAACGGTGCATAGCAGGTTTTCCAAATTAAACAAGGAGGAGAAAGCGGTGATCGGCCATCATGTGGCCATAGCGGGGTCCGTCGTTACCACATTAATTTCCAGACTGGCGGAGGCGGAGAGGAGGGCGGCCATAGCGGAGGCAAAGATTGAAATTCTGCAGACGTTTGCCCCCGCTACTCCACCAATGCCACAACAAGGGTCGGGTGGAGGCATGTCCTACGCGGAAAAATTGAGGACCCGCAGTCGGGGCCCAGTGGTCGCAGTCAGGAGGGGAGTGCCGCCAAGACATCGGAGGAAACAAAGTCACTCGTAAAGTCCTCCATAGCCCCCGCCGAACTGGGCATCCAGGTAAGCCGTGTTCGTAGGGTCGGGGGAGAGGGCTCGGGACATAAATAGAATATTTGTAGGGAGTCAAGAGAGTGCGCGCCGGAAAGAACCATCGCAAGTACGGCGCGCATCTCCCGCGATTCGGTCCATATAGCCAAGATGGCTGGAGGGACCATGGGAAGGTGGTTTGAATTGTCCCCCCCCCCCGAAAAGCTCCTGTACCGAGGCACTTACGCCGCTATCATCACCTACGCGGCGGGCTGCTGGTGGAGGCGCACGACCGCTTACGTGGTGAGAAGCGCATTGCTTAGAGCGCACCGGCCGGTACTTGCACTGCTGACGAAAGCATACCGCTCAGTCAGCACCGAGGCTCTGCCGGTACTGGCGGGAATATTACCAGCCGACCTCGAGGTTATGCGTGCTGGCAAGATAGACGATATTCGACACCTGGGACGGGATGAATTCAGGAACGGGAGCAGACAAATTTCGGAGGAGACTGTTGCCACTTGGCAACTGATATGGGAAGGTGAGGAAAAGGGTAGGGAGCTCTTCCGATTTTTCCCGGACGTGTCGGCTCGCCTCAAGGCAGCTTGGGTCGAGCCGGACTACCAGCTCTCCCAAATACTGACTGGCCACGGAAGTTTCAAGAAAAGACTCTCAGATATGAAGCTCTGTGAGGATAGCTTGTGCTACTGCGGCGAGGAGGATGAATGCCGAGACCACATTCTGTGGAGATGCCCCCTGTATGAGGAACTGAGGGATAAGATGATGGATGGGATCACCGGCGAGGCGGAAGGGCCTGTATATTACTGTGAACTCGTGAGCTCAGAGGTGAACTTCCGGCGATTGAGAGACTTCGCGCATGCCTGGAATAAAATCAGGAGCAGGCTGGAACGAGAGGACAGGACCCTGACTGGCGACGAAGGCGTCGAGTGCCGTCAGCCGCAATAGCGGCGCCTCGCTAGATGGCAGAGCCGCCCCAGAAAGGGGAGAGGGCTCGGGACACAATTAGAATATTTGTAGGGAGTCAAAAAGTGCGCGCCGGAAAGAGCCATCGCAAGTACGGCGCGCATCTCCCGTGATTCGGGACCATGGGAGGAAGGTGGGATTTGTCCCCCCCCGACTGCGCGTTCGACTGTGCTAGCGGACGGACGTGCTTAGTTGCGCTCTGTAATTTTTATTCCGTTTATTGTGATTTTGGTGGTATTTTTCCGGGATATCGAGAATTTAATTCACGAACCGGCGGGAGCTCTGCTCACCAATCATCCCTTAGGTATTTTCTGGAAAATTTGTATAATTTATAGTGTATTTTCTTGTGTATATGTGCTTATGGACACGGGGTGCCATAAATAGTGTTTAAGTGCGATCATCCGGGTTATATACCGCGGATAAGGACTCGCACTAATTGCGTAAGTGTATTTTAGTTAGTAGCTAAGATATTATAAGTGATCACCTGAAATTCAGGTTGCTTTAGTGAGCACATGGTTAACCTCACTTTGAGGTTAACCACGCGGCCATATTTTTTCTCTGCATGCTTTTTACCCGTTCGACGTTTGACGTTTGACGGGTGACAGCTGAAGTTTGACAGGTGGCACTGACGTACGACACTTGTGTCGCAATTAGTAGCTGCCGTGTGGAAACAGGGGCGTTTTGAGGGGATGCTATCGCTTTGGACGTGAAGGAAGAGGAAAATTATTTTTTTTGTTTTCTTTCTTTATTTGTTTTGTTTTTTTTTTATATAATGTTGCTAGCCACATAGCTCGGGACAAAACTTTAGGAGATTTACTTTGGCTGTCTCTGGCGGGTGACAGCTGTCAGTTGTCATTTCGTCTGGCGTTTGCTGACGGCTGACGTTTGACAGCTGACAGGTGGCGGCTGTCGGGTGGCGTTAGCGTCTGACGTTAGCGTTGCGTTTGGTCGCCAAGGTTATCGTGACAGGTGTTGGCTGTCGGGAGGCGTTGGCGTCTGACGTAGGCGTTGCGTTTAGTCGCCAGGTTTACGTGACAAAGTTGTGAGTGCAAGTCACGTTTATTGCTCTCGTAAATTTTATATTATTTTTGAACTTCTTTTTTTGTTTTTTTTTGTTTTATTACATCGTAAGTAGTGTTAGGTATCGCCTATGGACGAAGACGAGGATCTTCGTCGGCAGCAGGCGTTGCTGGCTGAAGAGCTGGCGCGCAGACGCATTGAGATCGACTCCCTTGAGAAGCTAATGGGTGAGGTACCCTCTGGGTCACCATTCGCTGCGCGAAGTTCTTTGACTCGGACTCCATGCCCCCCCATGGGCGGTATCCTTACTTCCGCGCAGGCGCCCCCTCGCTCGCAGGCAGTGACTTCTTCAACCGGCAGCCCCCCTTCTACTCTGCCACAGAGTAAGGAGGCCATCATCGAGGCCGTTCATCAGGCCGTAAAGGGCATCTCAGCGGTGGCGAACGCCTCAAATAAATTAAATATTGGGGACAAGGGTACAATTGCGAGCCATGGGCAGGATATACTTGCCTTGGTCGCCCAGCTGACTCTCCGGCTCGCAGAGGTGGAGCACGAGGTCAGCGCCACTAAGTTAAGGGCACTGGAGATGGCGAGTGCTGGAGCGGCGCCTGCCGCCCAGGTATCTGGTGCAGTAGCCGCTCCATCATACGCCAGTGCCCTTAAGAGACCCTCGGGCAATCCACCCCTCCAGGTGCAACATCAGGGGCCAGCGGTGATCTTCTACCCTGACAGGGAGGATATCAAAACAAGTGACGATACCAAAAGGGTGTTGCAAGGGGCCGTTAACCCAGGGGATGCGGGCATAAAAATCACCCAGGTGCGCAGAGTCGGAAACTCCGGGGTGGTGGTGAGAACCGCCACCCAGGAAGCAGCCACTCTCCTGAAAAAGGCTGTACCGCCGGGTCTGAGGGTCGCGGAGCCGAGAGCGCGCTTGCCAAAGGTGGCCCTGCGCTACCTTCGCGCTGACCCGGTCGGGGACGACTTATTGGACGAACTGCACCGGATCAACATTGCTGACGATGCAAGGTGGCCACTGGCTCGGTTCCGGGAGGAGTACAAATTTGCCGTCAAAAAACAGCTGGGCCCCAAATACTTAGTGGTCCTGGAATGCACAAGTGCCGCCCGCGATAAACTAGTTGAACTAGGCCGCGTGTACGTGGGCTGGGACGAGGCCGAAGTGACCGATCACATTAGGTCAACATGTTGCACGAAATGTTAGCAGTACGGGCATCCCGAAAAGTACTGTCGTGCTAAGGAAATGACATGTGGAAAGTGCGGCGAAAACGGTCACAACAGCAAGGAGTGTCAGTCGAGCAACCAATACTGCGCCACGTGCAAACGCTTTAAGCGCAAAGACGCTCACAGCCACTCTACTGCCTCGCCAAACTGCCCGGCCCGCCAGCACGCTGAGGCACAGGCCGCTAATATGGTCCAGTATGGATAAGTCCCCCCTTATCAAAGTTGGTCACCTGAACCTCCAGGTTTCAGAGGCGTCCACCACGGAGTTACTAGCTACGGTTGGTCCATCTCATAAACTTTGATTTTGGTCCAGGAACGGTACCAGAACCGTGCTGGGATCCTGCAGTGTGGACGTAGCCCTAAGGCAGGATTCGTTGTTTTCAACCGCTCCATTGCGGTAACGCTGCTCGAACATCTGAGTAACGAACACTGCTGCGTGATTCATCTCGCACACGGGAATGTTGGCATGCACTTAGTCTCGGTATACTTCCAGTACAAAGACGATATCAGTCTACACATAGCGCACTTGGAATTCGTCTTACAGCGACACCCACGGGGTGCTGTTCTTATTGGAGTGTACAGTAATGCCCACTCACCTATGTGGTACTGTGAATGGCGTCAGTACACTGGAACTCCTCCTACTCCTGTGCTCAACATCTGGGCGGGGCCCAGATGTTGAGCACAGGAGTAGGAGGAGTTCCAGTTGAGCACAGGAGGAACCAAATGGAGGGATTTATTCTCTCTAGAGACTTACTGTTGCATAACGCCCCAGGGCAGCATCCTACATTCAACGGTCTGACGGGAATGTCTAACATTGATCTAACTCTCTCAACTAGAGGAGTTAACGTGTGCGAGTGGACTGTACATGAGGGTGAAAGTATGGCAGATCATCAGCTGATTACTTATATCATTACTGGGGATGGTGCGGGGGAGGCGTGTAGCATGTCAGAGACAACCCCTGACCAGTTCAGAGTGCGGGGAGTCAATTGGCCCTCCTTCTGCTCTGCTTTACACGCTAGAATGGGCAAGCTACATCCTGGTCTTTCGGCCTCTGAATATAGCGTGCGCTACTCAGACACCCTCCTCTGCACCGCTAGGGAATACCTGGGGAAACGCGCTAAGAACACCAATGGGAAATACGAATGGTGGTCCCCAACACTGCAGTGACTATCGCCGCGGGGTATGCCGGGCCCGAAGGATATGGCAGCGTTCCAAGCGGGATGAAAGCCCTCCCCAAGACTCACACCACGATACCCTACTCTATCTCTCCCGGGTCTGGCATACAGGGAGGCTAGTGGCCGCGCGAAGCCCCCGCAAAATATTCTCTATGGCACGCGCCTGGCTGAGGGGTATACTTCGTCAACGGGGGCCACTATGGATAAGCTTTCTACGCAGCTTCTTCCCGAATGTTGTCGTGAGGCTAAAATACAGGTGGGTCGAACCCGATTATGTTACCTCGCAGATCCTCACGGGACACGGATGCTTTAGGCAGCGACTTCATAGGCTTGGATTAAAGAAAGAAAGAAAGAAAGAAAGAAAAAAGTTTTATTTGAGTTATCTGCACAAATCATCGCGCAGACCCAAATAGGGCCCCATCTCAGCATGAATGCTGCGTACATCATCAGTATACGCAGCGCTGGTTTTCAGATGGAGCCGCTAGATAGCACTGTCGCCCCGCCTGCACATGATCATCACTACGAGTCACAATCACAGATCACAGATGCTCGCTCACTACAGTGATCCATAGAGTAATTAGATAAATTAATTAAAGTTAGTAAGTTAAAGTAATTAGATAGTCTGTGGCATAAAATTCATCTATGGTCCACATAGTTAGTCTGTGTCACATAGTATTACATATGCGGGAGCAGAGCTTTATACCTTCGGTGCCTTGAGAGCTAAGTGTAAACTTTTTAAACTTTTTATTTCTTTTTACTGGTTTTTTTGTAACTTCGTGTGTGACTTAATTTGAGGCCCCCTGACCGCTCCCCCCCCCCCTGGCTATTCGGTAATACCCCAACCCCCAAACTTTTGACATTTAGTTTTTCATTGTGAATAGTGGAAATAGGGTAGTTGGCACCCCTCCAGGTGAAACCCCCCGCTCCGGGATGGAGGAAGACGACCCGGATCGCCAGGAACGGAACGAGGAGGCGTACCATAGCGAAGGCTCGACGCGCACTGGTGCGGCATTCAGGCCACGTAACTCGCTGCTCAGGTTCCCGCCCTCACTGTATACCTCGCCGTATGGAACCTCCCCCCCCTCCCAACCACCACCTAATGCCCCCGCGGCCCCTACGGCCTCTAGAGCCAAGCGCCCGCTGACGTCACCCGAAGATACCCAGGAGCACGCCCGTAAGAAGACGACCCGCAGACCCGTCCCACTCGCAGACCAGCCTACGCTGGCTATCCCCCCCGCCTCCACGGTCCTATCAACTTCGGCCCCGCCGTCTACTCCAGTGACGCCAGGGATGGACCTCTCGTCGGCGGACTACGTTGAGCTGGCGGACTACGCAGGCATGGCTACGGTTGGCATAATGGACACGGTTCGGTCCAAGACGTCGAAACCCAACAAGGACGAGATAGCCGTCATTGGGCAGCACGTGGCCATGGCGGGGTCGCTGATAACAACCCTCATCGCACGGCTGGCAGCTGCGAAGCAGCGGGCTGCACTAGCAGAGACGCACCTGAAAGCACAGCCGCGGGCAGGTCCGCAAACGCCAAATGAACCAGCATCCGTAACCAGGAGCTACGCGAACGCTATGAAACTGGGGAAGGGTGCCGCTCCTACCCCAATCCTCAGGCGGATGGGCACGGTCGTTGCGGTCTACCCGGCGGACGACCAAAGGGAGATCCTCAAAACGGCGGACGACACTAAAGAGGTGCGCACGCGGCCATATTTATATTTCCTAGTCGATTTCGATCGGGTGTCAATTGCGGCTTAATTTGAGTATTGAAACAAGTACGTGCTAAAAATCTATTTAACTCTGAATTGTTGTTTATTCATTTTGATTGGACCCGCCGGGAGGTCGGAATAAATATTTATTTGTGTTTACTTGCTATAAAATTGAAAGTACCGTATGATTTGAGTTGTTTGTACCCGTGAGGTTTTAGTCGGTTCCATTAACCGGTTATTCTAAAATTGCGGTATTTTGCAGTTTGACCGTTGTATATTCGTGCCGAGTGTGGACGTAGCCCTAAGGCAGTGTTCGTTGTTTACGGCAAGTAAACGGTAAAATCTAGTGGGGCGGAAATCACACAGTGATTGTCAAACTTCGGGCCAAACTCAGATATTTTTGTTGCAGTATTTTTATTCAAACTTACAGACCTTAGGCTTTATGCATATTATTCAACGCGTCTTTATATATTGAGCAATAAATATGAAGAAAATTAAATCAAATCAAACGTCTTCGACGTCAAAAACACAAAAAAAATATTTTTTAAGTACAATTTGTATGGTACGTACAAACCCCAAAATCTAATCAGTTCTTCCCATTAACCAAACAAGATGATTGGCGAACGAATTTTTTAAATCGGATAAGTGGTTCTTGAGTTATTGCGTAAACAGATATCCAGACCAACAGACAGACCGACACAAAAAATTTTTGGTTAATTAGACTTAGAATCATCGTAGTCGAGAAAGCGCGCGACCGTAGTAAGATGTCTTATTTTCAAGTAAGATTCCTGCTCGCTTAGCTCAATTCATTTCAGTCGCACCCTGCACTGAATTTCTAGTTATATATACATACAGACAACTAATTTACAATTTTATAATATTTTTTTTGACACCCTTGCTCGTAAAGTTAATGTAATTCCACCGGTTTTAAATATGTAAAGCGGGTCATAAAAAACGCGTGTGTTACCAAAGCAAATAGTTAAGTTATAGTCCATACAAATTCCATAACAGTATTATTTGCCATTTCAAATATGGAACAGATCGCCGCCGCACGACTCCAGCTAGTGAGCAGCGCGCACGCTAATTTGTAACTAATCGCCGCGCGGCGCCAGTCAGTAGGCAGCGCTAGCGCGCTGGTAAAATGGCGGGAAAGCAACAGTGTGCATTCACAGATTGAGTTTATTTAAAAAAAAAATATAAAAAAAACTGTTTCCTCGTAAATGTGTTAAAAAACGTCGTACGATATACGTGCGTATTGGTTATAACATGCTCGGCTCAATTACGCCCTCGCCTGCGGCTCGGGCTGACATTCCTTCTCGCATGTTATAACCATCTTAACGCACTAATATCGTAATGTACTATAAAAAGACTTATCTAACGACACCATACAACACCATGGGGCAGACATGTAAAAAAATTTATTCAAGATTTTATTCTGCCACTTTGTTGGCCAAATAATAGCTTTCTAGAACTAAGAGCACATGAAAACATATGCATTCTGTGCTAAGGGTCTCAGAGCTAAGCTGCGCCTGCGGACAGTCAACAGAACTAAAAGGGTTCTGGGTTGAGTACGGAACCCTGATAAAAACGTTCACGTCTACACTAATATTATAAAGAGGAAAGATATGTGTTTTTGTATGTAACGATTAAACTTAAAATTATATATTCTGTGCTATTGGACCGATTTCAAAGCTACCTTATCACTGAGTTACATAGGCTATATTTATTACTGTCGGGGTGCGAGGGATATGCTCTATGGGCAACCTTACACCCCGGCGTCTGTAGACCCGAGACGGCGTGCGGTTTTAGTCGGTTCAAGCCCGACATAACCGCCCCCGCTGGCACGCGGGGGGGTATCCGAAGGGATTTCCGCACGATAAAAAAAAAAAAAAAGCCTATATTTATTACTAGAAAAAAATAGATATCCTTAGAAATCCATACTGAATCCAACCCAAGGTGTAAATTTTTTTGTCATAAAATGTCTTTCATCGCATGCGCAGCGGAAAGTATTGATGATTGGATAAAAATGTTCTATTATATTTTAGAACATATCAATATCTGCAAAAAACTTCGCGAGACTATATGTCCAACTATTGTAGTTATTTCGCTATAACTACTTTTATACATTTTTAAAGTTGATAGAAATGACGATCAAAATGTGACCATGTTATTCATACCTTCGTAATATTTATTCTTATCCAAATAAATGATTTCGTATTTAAGACTGTTACGATACCTGTTGATTACTTTTGAATTATTTCTATCGGATTCCATACAAAAGATATTACGAAATTAAAAATACGAAATTAGGAAACAAGAAACACGCCGACGCGCCGGTGTAGCTCCACGTAGCGCAGCGAGCAACGCGGCGGGAGAGGTGGCACCAAAGTGCGGGACAGTGAGTGCGCATCTATGGAATAAGTAGCCGCGTAAAAAAAATACACCCCATCAAATAAAGCAAATAAAACAACAATAGAAAAAGAAAAAATATGTAAATAAAAAAGAGGTTTATTTGAAATTTCGACCTGTGTGAGTATGAAATAGGGGTGATAGTTCGTTGGTAGCGATAACCGACATCTAGGCGGGCGGACCCGCGGGTAACAGTTAGTATATTATATTATAGGTAAATCACCTACCTTGCCGACGAGCGCGGTACTGCACAGCACTCCGAGCAACAAGAACGTGTTTTTTCGGGGATGCAGACGTGTGCAGCACAGCAAGCTTGTTGTAGTTCATGGGAACTGGAAAAGGCGATTTGTACTTACATTAATAATTTAGAACTTGTGACATACGATATCACTTCACATCGACAAAAAAACTGGATTTCGGATCTAATATCCATCATATTCTTCGATGGCAATAAATTGTGGAATGTGAACTTAGGAAGGATTTGAAATCCACCAATCTCATGCTTTAACATAATTCAAAGTGTAAGGAGTTTTTTTTTATATATAGGACACGTCAATTTGACTTCACCTCGCCTGATGGTAAGCTGAAGGTAAAGTCTCAGGAAAGAGGGTCACCATTACATACATGTACCATGTTAACAATGGTGGCACTCAGCTTGACGGCCTCATCAAAAGAGGATTGTCGTCGCAGCACCGCGTGACACCCACCGGTCCCACTAGTGCTGGCGACCACAATCCCCCTGCCCGGCTATGCACTTGCTGACCCCTGAACGCAATCAAACCGAAATTGGATTACTATGGAGGATTTTTCGCAATCGTGCACGGCGGTACCCACTCGGCCGAATTTTGTGACAAATTTGTGTAATAAAATTTCTACCACCAGTATATCAGGTCATCAGTTTTTAAGTAATTTAGGAGAACTGTCTCACCTTATCAAAATAAACCAGCGCCGTTCGCGATGATCGTCGAGCGACGAGGCTTCAAGCCATCTCAGAGACACGTGCGAGGCCGAATCTTGTAATGCAGGTCTTGCATCCATGGACCGGCCTGCGGCATCATGCTTTGAACGCGTTGACCTGTCGGCCCGTACATCCTCCGCGTCTCGAGCCGCTTGTTTACCTACATAAACATAAAGTGGGATCAATATCTTTGGGTTAAGATCGGAAAAAAAAAACATCTAGGACGGGACTTGAACCCGCGACCAGTCCCTTACAGGGGGAATGCTCTGACCAACTGAGCCACCTAGACACGTTCCAGATATTCGAAATTCTCCGATATATGATATACGTCTTAAGGCGACATTGGAGCCATCTACCGTAATTCTTGCGAACTACGGAAACAATGAATAACTTTACAGTCATTTTTAAACATTGTTTTTTGATGACTACGCCTAATTAATTCAATTAAATTTTTAAGCATTTTATACGCTTACTTTTTTCTAAAGATTAAGATCGGAAAAAGAGAACATCTAGGACGGGACTTGAACCCGCGACCAGTCCCTTACAGGGGGAACCTGTAAGTCCCTGTAAGGGACTGGTCGCGGGTTCAAGTCCCGTCCTAGATGTTCTCTTTTTCCGATCTTAATCTTTAGAAAAAAGTAAGCGTATAAAATGCTTAAAAATTTAATTGAAATATCTTCGGGTTCCAAGCCAACCGCAGCTGCATGTGGGTGCACCTGCAAAACAACGGATGAGGCTCTGGTGAAAGCCTTCCTCTCGGGGTTGAGAAGTCAGGCGGCAGTCGCGCCCCTAAAAGCCGTATAAATCCAACTAATAGGAGAAGGGGTAAAGGTTGGTAGGTCAGACGGCCGTCGCTCTCGAGAGCGCAGAGTGTGTAAAGTTAACGATAAAAGTTGATCAAAACTAAAATATTTACAAAGCTATTTTAGGGTTCCGTAGCCAAATGGCTTAAAACGGAACCCTTATAGATTCGTCATGCCTGTCTGTCTGTCTGTCCGTCTGTATGTCACAGGCACTTTTTTCCGAAACTATAAGGACCATGCTGTTGAAACTTGGTAAGTAGATGTATTCTGTGAACCACATAAAGATTTTCACACAAAAATAGAAAAAAACAATAAATTTTGGGGGTTTCCCATACTTAGAACTGAAACCCATAATTTTTTTTTCATCAAACCCATTCGTGTGGGATAGGTATCTATGGATACCAGATCTACTACTAGGTATACTAGGTCTTCAAAACTGATATTGAGGTTTCTAATTTCATTTTTTTCTAAACTGAATAGTTTGCCCCCCTGTAACTAAAAACCTAAAATAAGAGAATGATAAAACTAAAAAAATATATGATGTACGTAAATCTTAAACCGCAATTCACCTTTTTTCAATCAATTCAAATATAAAAATAAAAAAACAATATTATGTTACTTGCTGCTACGGAACCCTTCATGGGCGAGTCCGACTCGCACTTGGCCGTTTTTTTTTAATTATCTCCAATGTACAGACAGCTAATTGACAATTTTATAATAGTATACTAGCTGTTGCCCGTGGTTCTACCCGCGTGGAATTCTGATACCATTCCTGCAAACCATGAGAACCCATTCACGGGTTAAAAAGTAGCATACTGGACATGGACTACTTTTTATCCCAGACCATAATCTATAGCTGTATCAAAATTTCATCCACACAGAATACATCTACTTACCAAGTTTTAACAGCATAGTTCTTAGTTTCGGAAAAAAGTGGCTGTGACATACGGACGGACAGACAGACAGACATGACGAATCTATAAGGGTTCCGTTTTTCGCCATTTGGCAACGGAACCCTAAAAATGTATTTAATTTTTAAAAAGCGACCAAGTGCGAGTCTGTCTCGCCCATGAAGGGTTCCGTAGCAGTAAGTAACAATGTTTATTTTTTTAAATTTTATATTTGAATTGATTGAATGAAAGGTAAATTGCGTTTTACGATTTATGACGTATTAAAAAAATCCAAATAATAGCTTTCTAGAACTAAGAGCACATGAAAACATATGCATTCTGTGCTAAGGGTCTCAGAGCTAAGCTGCGCCTGCGGACAGTCAACAGAACTAAAAGGGTTCTGGGTTGAGTACGGAACCCTGATAAAAACGTTCACGTCTACACTAATATTATAAAGAGGAAAGATATGTGTTTTTGTATGTAGCGATTAAACTTAAAAGCTATTGGACCGATTTCAAAGCTACCTTATCACTGACTTACATAGGCTATATTTATTACTAGAAAAAAATAGATATCCTTAGAAATCCATACTGAATCCAACCCAAGGTGTAATTTTTTTTGTCATAAAATGTCTTTCATCGCATGCGCAGCGGAAAGTATTGATGATTGGATAAAAATGTTCTATTATATTTTAGAACATATCAATATCTACAAAAAACTTCGCGAGACTATATGTCCAACTATTGTAGTTATTTCGCTATAACTACTTTTATACATTTTTAAAGTTGATAGAAATGACGATCAAAATGTGACCATGTTATTCATACCTTCGTAATATTTATTCTTATCCAAATAAATGATTTCGTATTTAAGACTGTTACGATACCTGTTGATTACTTTTGAATTATTTCTATCGGATTCCATACAAAAGATATTACGAAATTAAAAATACGAAATTAGGAAACAAGAAACACGCCGACGCGCCGGTGTAGCTCCACGTAGCGCAGCGAGCAACGCGGCGGGAGAGGTGGCACCAAAGTGCGGGACAGTGAGTGCGCATCTATGGAATAAGTAGCCGCGTAAAAAAATACACCTCATCGAATAATGCAAATAAAAGAACAAAAGAAAAAGAAAAAATATGTATATAAAAAAGAGGTTTATTTGAAATTTCGACCTGTGTGAGTATGAAATAGGGGTGATAGTTCGTTGGTCGCGATAACTGATATCTAGGCAGGCGGAGCCGCGGGCAACAGCTAGTACATTATATTATAGGTAAATCACCAACCTTGCCGACGAGCGCGGTACTGCACAGCACTCCGAGCAACAAGAACGTATTTCTTCGGGGATGCAGACGTGTGCAGTACAGCAAGCTTGTAGTAGTTCGACGGAACTGAAAAAAGCGATTTGAACTTACCTCAATAATTCAGAAATTGTGACATTCGATTTCACTTCCCATCGACAAAAAAACTGGATTTCGGATCTAATATCCATCATATTCTTCGATGGCAATAAATTGTCAAAAGTGAACTTAGGAAGGACTTGAAATCCATCAATCTCATGCTCTAACATACCTAATTCAAAGCGTAAGGATTTTTTTTTAGGACACGTCAATTTGACTTCACCTCGCCTGATGGTAAGCTGATGGTAAAGCCTCAGGAAAAAGGGTCACCATTACATACACGTACCATGTTAACAATGGTGGCACTCAGCTTGACGGCCTCATCAGAAGAGGATTGTCGTCACAGCACCGCGTGACACCCACCGGTCCCACTAGTGCTGCGACCACAACCCCCCTGCCCGGCTATGCACTTGCTGAACCCTGAACGCAATCAAACCGAAATTGGATTACTATGGAGGGTTTTTCGCAATCGTGCACGGTGGTACCCACCCGGCCGAATTTTGTGACAAATTTGTGTCATCAAATTCCTACCACCAGTATCATCATCAGTATTTAAGTTATTTAGGAGAACTGTCTCACCTTATCAAAATAAACCAGCGTTCGCGTTCTAGCTATCTCAGAGACACGTGCGAGGCCTAATCTTGTAATGCAGGTCTTCCATCCATGGACCGGCCGGCGCGGCGGTTTGAACGCGTTGACCTGTCGACCCGTACATCCGCCGCGTCTGGAACCGCTTGTTTACCTACATAAACATAAGTAGGTACAGTATAAAGTGGGATCAATATCTTCGAGTTCCAAGACAACCTCAGCTGCATGTGGGTGCACCTGCTAAACAACGGGTGAGGCTCTGGTGCAAGCCTTCCTCTCGGGGTTGAGAAATCAGGCGGCAGTCGCGCCCATAAAAGCCGTATAAATCCAACTAAAAGGAGAAGGGGTAAAGGTTGGTAGGTCAGACGGCCGTCGCTCTCGAGGAAATACCAATCAAAACCAATAAGCGGACCCCTGGCTCTAACTGGGAAATTGCGGATGACGATTAAGGTTGTGAGTGAAGAGTGAGATAGGAGATATTGGAGGAAGTTTTACTGACAAACGTGTGTAAAGTTAACGATAAAAGTTGATCAAAACTAAATATTTACAAACCTTTTTTAGGGTTTCGTAGCCAAATGGCTAAAAACGGAACCCTTATAGATTCGTCATGTCTGTCTGTCTGTCCGTCCATATGTCACAGGCACTTTTTTCCGAAACTATAAGGACTATGCTGTTGAAACTTGGTAAGTAGATGTATTCTGTGAACCACATTAAGATTTTCACACAAAAATATAAGAAAAACAATAAGTTTTGGGGGCTTCCCATACTTAGAACTGAAACCCATAATTTTTTTTCATCAAACCCATACGTGTGGGATAGGTATCTATGGATACCAGGTCTACTACTAGGTATACTAGGTCTTCAAAAATGATATTGAGGTTTCTAATTTAATTTTTTTCTAAATTGAATAGTTTAAAGTGGTAAAATGTGCCCCTGTAACTTCTAAAATAAGAGAATGATAAAACTAAAAAAATATATGATGTGCATTACCATGTAAACTTCCACCGAAAATTGGTTTGAATGAGATCTAGTAAGTAGTTTTAAATCTTAAACCGCAATTGACCTTTTTTCAATCAATTCAAATATAAAAATAAAAAAACAATATTATATTACTTGCTGCTACGGAACCCTTCATGGGCGACTCCGACTCGCATTTGGCCGTTTTTTTTTCATTATCTCCAATGTACAGGCACAGCTAATTGACAATTTTATAATAGTAGGTATAGATATACTAGCTGTTGCCCGCGGTTCTACCCGCGTGGAATTCTGATACCATTCCCGCAACCCATGAGAACCCATTCCCGGGTTAAAACGTAGCATACTGGACATGGACTACTTTTTATCCCAGACCATAATATAGCTGTACCAAATTTCATCCACACAGAATACATCTACTTACCAAGTTTTAACAGCATAGCACATACGGACGGACAGACAGACAGACATGACGAATCTATAAGGGTTCCGTTTTTCGCCATTTGGCAACGGAACCCTAAAAATGTATTTCATTTTAAAAAAGCGAACAAGTGCGAGTCTGACTCGCCCATGAAGGGTTCCGTAGCAGTAAGTAACATAATAATGTTTTCCCTCCTCTTGCTCAAAAAGACCGTCATTGTGGCGTACCAGAGCGAAGAAAAAATAGCAATTCTTCCCCTAGGAGAAAAAGTTTTATTTTTTTATTTTTGTGTGTCAAATGACAATGAGCCTACAAAAACGAAAAAGTCTTTAGTCATAAGTAGAATAATCATGAATAAAGAATCTACTTATTACTGTTTCATAAAAAAAGAACTTCATTTTAATTTTGAAAATGAAACTAAAATCGGCGATCTCTGGTAGAATGCATGCAATGTGTTGCGGCTACAGAAGGAACAAAAAAGGACATTGGCGCGAAATCTTTATAATTTTTCTCTAATTGAAAATTGAATTGGTAGTAACCGTAATTAATTTTACAATAGTGAATTATTGTTTTATTTTCTCGCAATCGTAGTGAAAAGTATAGTGTAACACACGGCGCTAAAACCCATTAAAACTCGGTTTCTATTTACTCCCTCGCTAAAGCTCGGGAGTAAAACTATCTCGTATATAATGGGTCATTTTAGCTCCTTGTATAACAATCTACTATTTTTTTTATATTTGAGTTGATTGAATGAAAGGTAAATTGCGTTTTACGATTTATGACGTATTAAAAAAACTACTTGCTAGATCTTGTTCAAACCAATTTTCGGTGTAAGTTTACATGGTAATGTGCATCGTATATTTTTTTTAGTTTTATCATTATCTTATTTTCGAAGTTACAGGGGGGGGGGGCACATTTTACCACTTTGGAAGTATCTCTCGCGCAAACTATTCAGTTTAGAGACAAATTATATAAGAAACCTTAATATCATTTTTGAAGACCTATCCATACATACCTCACACGTATGGGTTACATGGAAAAAAAATCTGAGTATCAGTTCTAAGTATGGGGAGCCCCAAAATTTATTGTTTTTTTTTTCTATTTTTGTGTGGAAATCATAATGCGGTTCACAGAATACATTTACTTACGAAGTTTCAACAGCATAGTTCTTATAGTTTGGGAAAAAAGTGGCTGTGACATACGGACGGACAGTCATGACGAATCTATAAGGGTTCCGTTTTTTGCCATTTGGCAACGGAACCCTAAAAATGCACAACGTTAATATTCAAGTTTTCACTTCTGTCCGCACTCCCGGAGTGCAACCCGTCGTTTTATTTTCATCATACCCCTACGTGTAATTGAAATTGAATTGTAATTGAAATTAAAATTGGGTGTTTGGGGCATACTGATTGACAGGATTTAGGGTTGGGTTGTCAGACAGCAGTTGCTCCCATAAAAGCCGTCTAAGCCAAACCTAATGGAAGAGGAGTTAGCGGACCCCAGGCTCCAAGGTGATCGGATGCCACCGCGAACTGGGCACGATGATGATTGTCATCATCATCATGTTAGCGTTGTCGCCGGTTGCGTCCAAGGCCTTCACCTCGCAGCCCGGGGTCCGCTTACTCTTGCTCCTTCACTTGGTTTGGCTTATACGGCTTTTATGGTAAAGGTGAGGTTGGTTTGATCCCGAAGGTCTTGGTGCTACACCCCATGCGCTTAGATGATGACTAATCTATACTAATATTATAAAGAAGAAAGATTTTTATGCAAGTATGTTTGTAACGAATTGGCTCAAAAAGTACTGAAGTGATTTCAAAAATTCTTTCACCATTAGAATGCTACATTATTCCTGAGTAACATAGGCTACTTTTTATCGCGATATTTCCACGGGATCAAGACTTACGCGGGTAAAACCGCGTGGCGATGCTAGTATTAAATGTTTTAAATACATTTGATGGGTCGCGTGGGAATAGTTTGGCTTAAGTTTAGAAATGTGGAACGTAAACAGGTACCTTTTGTTTTGAAAGTAACACTGTCTGTTACGCTTTCACACCTAAACCACGCGCAATCCACACGGGCGGAGCCGCGGGTAACAGCTAGTTAATAATAGAATTAGGATGGAAGTAGTGTTTGTATGTACGTAAGTGACGTCACTAGAGTGGCGCTGCCATTTCAAAACCAGCTCTGCCCATACCTACCTAACGCCATGTACTGAGTTGGCAGCCTCATTTAGGTTCGCAGTTCGCAGAATAATCTAGAAAGAAAGAAAGAAACTTTTATTTGGTGTAAGTAGGTCACATTAAATGCTTATTACTAGTACAAATTAATTCAATATATAATAATGTGTGCCTAACGGTTGCATCAAATGTGTATCTCAAGTGTAGGTACTAGGTTGGGATATAAAACTGAGTTATAAGTTAGGTACTGTTTGGGGTGGGAGTGGCAGGTGAGGCCGCCTGTCACCCTCCCTGGCGGGGCGACAAGCACCTCCCCCACATTTCCGGGGCAAGATGGGGACAACGTGGTTCCCAAACGGGGTCGGGGTGCGAGGGAAATGCCTTATGGGCCCTTACACTCCGGCACCTGAAAACCCGAGACGGCGTGCGGTTTTAGTCGGTTCAAGCTCGACATAACCTCCCGCGCTGGCCGGCGGCGGGAGGGGGGATGTATCTGATGGGATTTCCGCACGAAAAAAAAAGGTACTGCCTGACAAACACGGTCCTAATACTAGTATTCCCCCTAACCCTGCCAGTTAAGCTAAATTGCTTGTGTTAGGAGTGGGTTCAACTCGATAGTGTAATGGCCAGTAATGTGTGTAATTCGAACTCGGGACCTTTCGATCGTTAGGCCGACTCCTTAAGTAGCTTAGTACTTAGTATCTAAGTACTAATACCGGCGCTAATTAAATCAGGTTAATGTTATCGGAAATATCACATATGTACATTAGGAAATGATATTTAGAAAAGGAGGTAGGTACTTGACCGACGCAGCGAAAAAGTATTACGTCCCGGCGTCTGAAGACCCGAGACGGCGTGCGGTTTTAGTCGGTGCAAGCCCGACATAACCGCCCCCGCTGGCCGGCGGGGGGGTATCCGAAGGGATTTCCGCACGATAAAAAAAAAAAAAAAAAAAAAAAGGTAGTTCTGTTTAGTTAGTAACCTTACACCCTGGCGTCTGTAGACCCGAGAAGGCGTGCGGTTTTAGTCGGTTGAAGCCCGACATAACCGCCCCCGCTGGCCGGCGGGGGGGTATTCGAAGGGATTTCCGCACGAAAAAAAAAAAAAAGGTACCTACTCCACACTGTTACAACGTAGAATAAGGGCAATTTCGTACTCACCTTAACCATTTCCTGGCATCAGAAGTCCGCTGCAGTGACTTCAATCTACTCCAACACGATGTTTCATCTAACAGACAGAAGTATTGTAATCTTTTAGGTCCGTGGCACATGGCTACCACCAAAATATATCCAAATAATAAAGTTAGTTTTGCGAAGACAGAACTGCTTTCACAAAACTCTTGCATTGAACAATCTAGTTTATATATATTATATGTGAAAGTTATAAAGAGAATATTTCCAGACTCAAGGCGGAGTTAACGAACACCAACGAAGCTATCTACAAAGTGCAATGCAAGGTCAAAATAAAAAATCATCGTTTTCCATAGCAGTGTTGCCAGTTCGCTATTTGAATTTACCTTCCGGTCTTACATAAAATTTTCCCTAAAAATTATCATTTGAATTATACCATACTGATACCCGTGGTTCCGCCTGCGCTTGGTTGGTTATCGTTTTTAGTCATATCTCCGGGTCTTCTTAAGCAATTGCAATTAAACATACGGCAGATTTTAAGTCCTTTCTAATAGGAAATTTTCTAAAAAAACCGCATAAAACCATTTCATTAGTTTTTGCGTCCATAGTGAACGAACAGAGAAACAGACAAGAATTCAAAAAAAATGTTTTTATTTTTAGAATCGTTCATTTAATAATAATAATAACGATATAGCTCGATCTATAATAATAACTAGGTCTGCAAGGCGAATCGCTGCTTGCAATGTTGAGCTGAGTGAGACATCGTGAATCAGATTTTGAAAATTTTGAACAGTGATCATTCCTCCGTGGCAAGTCCGATTTTAAAATTCTTTTTGAAAGTCACAACTCTGGACATGCTTTCTGAGCGTGTAAAGTTTGGTCACAGTGTCTCGAGCGGTTATTATGTAATTCCATCTGGATTTTTTTTAACGGTGATCATTCCTCTGTGGTAGCATAATTTTTTTTTAAAATATGTCCATAAACCTTACTCTGATTGACCTCTTTAATCATGCCAAATTTGGTTCTGAATGGATTAGTAGTTTAGGAGGAGACCTGTGACAAAGAAAATCCTGAAGTCTGGTATGAGGAGCTTTCGCTTGACTTCGTCTCACTCAGCTCAATAATAACATTTCTTTATTGAACACCAAGGACATAAAAACACGAATCCGAAATACAATTTGTGGTACATACATTTGGCGGCCTTATCGTTCTGAGGCAGTCTCTTACAGGCAACCATAGGATGGACAGTATTATAGACGGAAAAATTAAGTTTTGGGGTAGTTTGGTGTACTTTGAAACTCACTTTGAAACTTTGCAACTCTGCTTCTTTTTTTTTATTGAAAAGGAGGTATCCCAAGGGTAATACCATAAGAAACCAGGATCTGATGATGACATTCCAGAGAAATCAAGGGCAAGCTTCGAAATGAAAATTCTAGGGGTGACTCGTACGTTTGTTTTTTGTCTATTAAGTATTTTAAAGCACTACTATTTAATGAAGGTCTGGAGTTGATCTTACGATGAAGCCGAAAGACAGTTGAGGGAACTTCTCAACGATTTACAGCAATTACCTGGTGTTTGGGCTGGATTAAATTCTATTGATGAGAACTTTACATCTAGTGGGGTTGTGCAAGTAAAATACTCATATTTGAGTTGAATGTATGAAAGGTAAATAGGGGTTTACGATTTACGACGTATTAAAAAAAACTACTTACTAGATCTCGTTCAAACCAATTCTCAGTGGAAGTTCACATGGTAATGTACATCATATATTTTATTAGTTTTATTTTAGAAGTTACAGGGGGCGGGGGGGGGGGTGGACATATTAAACCACTTTGGAAGTGTCTCTCGCGCAAACTATTCAGTTTAGCAAAAAGTGATATTAGAAACCTCAATATCATTTTTGAAGACCTATCCATAGATACCCCACATGTATGGGTATGATGAAAAAAATATATTTGAGTTTCAGTTCTAACTATGGGGACCCCAAAATTTATTGTTTTTTTTTATTTTTGTGTGAAAATCTTAATGCGGTTCACAGAAGACGTCTACTTACCCAAGTTTCAACAGCATAGTTCTTATAGTTTCGGAAAAAAGTGGCTGTGACATACACTACGGAGATAACACCCTTACAAGCCAGCGAGTAATTCTTGCTTGTCCGTAAGTCTGTGCGCCTTTTAAGACCTTTTTCTCAGGAATTCGTATTAATATAAATGCGGTATTAAGTTGAAATTTATATCAAAAAATCAAGTCGGCGACTTTTTGCAGCTGTCAAAGGGATTAAATTAACACAAAACAATATTAAACTTTACGTATTAACCTTTCCGGGTGTACAGGGCCCTATCAACAGCCTCAGGGACCAAGCCAACCTCGTCTGCAAGTCGGTGCACCTGCTGAACAGCGGACGAGCCTCCGGCGCCTGCGCAGGCTTTCTCCTCAAGGTTGGGATAGACTGCAGTCACAGCTCCAAAGTGTAAACTTTGGACACAAATTAACCTTTTTCTTGAATTACCCCACATATTAATGAAAACTGCATCAAAATCCGTTCGGTGATTTAGAAGATGAAAGAGTGCAGACCGGGGAACGGCGTTGTTTTATACCATGTCTGTAATAAAATAAAAGAATAATAATAAAGAAGAAGTAGGGGGAAGTGGGGTCAATTTCCCCTACTGGTAGTGCGGTGGGTCATCAGGAGTCAGGAGTGAAATTTATGCTCAATTTCCCTCTATACTATTAAAACTGCTCAACTTTGGGGAGATTCCTGCAATCTGTCAACAATGTTCCACAGACTATTATGAGATTCTACGCATGTGTTTTTTAAACGAAGGTGTAGGTGAACCAACTCATACCCTCAATGTAATTTACAGTACGTATGGTGTACGTACTATTTTATTTCTATGTTTATGTTTATTTCTATACACAATTTAAAGTACAGAAAAATAATAATTATTGTTACAAGTAGAATAATAAGATTTAATCTGATGTCTTAGGGCTTATAAACTGAGGTTTAGCACTGCTAGCGCCATCTTCATTCCATTCAGTACTTCGAATCCTTTTAAAAGCTTTTTTATGTATGGCGAAGGTCGTCCTAACCATTTACCGTCCTTGCACGAATTTAAATTCTAAACTACCCACTCTCTATAGTTTATTGCATGAACATACACTGAACCAACAACTAAAAAATTAATTTCATTTTTATTTATTTATTAATATAAATACATGTTTTTATCTTATAATATAAAACAATGTCGCACAAAACCGTACAAACGGTTTGACGGTGGGATCAGGAAGTAGCTAATTATTTACACTTACATTATCAATATTATGATATTAGGCGAGTGATTAGTGTTATGGCAAGGAGTTTAGGATATTTTTTTAATAATGCGAAACATAAGATATGAACTTTTGGGAAACGATTTTCTGAAGGTTATGTTTTTACCATATATTTATTTAAAACGAACGGTGTTATAAGTTTGACCTGTTTCTGTATTAGGTAGATTTCAATGAGGGGTGTGTGTTGGGTAACCTCCTCGAGTGTCGCTCCGATTCCGATCCCGCTGCAGTCTGGGGGGAACGGAATCGGAGCGGCCGGTACACCCTGGGCGGCGGTCAATGGCTTCCCCTTCACCCCTTCATAGGGTTGGCATTGATCGTCGGCCAATACCCAACGTGGCGGGAAAACATCGCTCTCCGTACTCCTCTGCTTTCAGAGGAGACAGGATGAGCGATGCTGTTAGTGGTGAGATGGCCCAGGGTCAGCCGGGGTGCGAGGGATATGCTCTATGGGTAACCGGGGTGTACCCGGCGTCTGAAGACCCGAGACGGCGTGCGGTTTTAGTCGGTGCAAGCCCGACATAACCGCCCCCGCTGGCCGGCGGGGGGGTATCCGAAGGGATTTCCGCACGATAAAAAAAAAAAAAAAAAAAGGTAGATTTCGATGAAATCGATCTACCTATTGGTATCTTGACTACTGTCGAATTTTAAAAAAAATTCTTCATAGGAGGTCTAGTTATGACCCCCTGAGTCCGAAATGACCACTGGTCAAAAAGTTTATTAAGCGTAGCGAGCCGAAGGCGAGCGAAGCGTCTTTCTCCACAAATCGGGTTTTCGCGTGAAACCATACTCCTCCTAGACGGCTCGACCGATCTTGACCAAACTTGGCACGGTTATCAAGCTCAGTTTGCTGAGTGTCTCTATGGGTCGAAAGTTGATGTCCGACGTACCATCGAGGAATAATCACCGAAAAACCTAATCAATGGAAAAAGTCGACCGGTCACGTTGACCTATTGTTGGATAGGCAAATCTCGCTACGCTTAAGTTTGGGTTGATTGCGAAGCTGGTAACCGTCTTAGTATATATATACTAGCTGACCCGGCAGACTTCGTACTGCCTCAATCGATAGCACCTTTTAAACCTTCTCTGGACCTCCACAAATAATTCAAGACCAAAATTAGCCTAATCGGTCCAGCCGTTCTCGAGTTTTAGCGAGACTAACGAACAGCAATTCATTTTTATATATAAGAAGAAGAAGAAGATATAAGATGAAGAAGAAGATATATGTATGTATGGTTCCACTTCCCAAAATTTGCGGCACTCTCACAGTCGCATTTTTGCCCCGATCGCTTTCAAACTGCGGTCAAAAATTGCTTGGGTGTAAACTTAGTTTAAGTTCGTGAACGGGTGGAATCCGGCCTAAGGGGACGGTAGGGCCTCACTTTTGGGGTGTGTGTTGGGTAACCTCCTCGAGTGTCGTTCCGATTCCGATCCCGCTGCAGTCCGGGGGGAACGGAATCGGAGCGGCCGGTACACCCTGGGCGGCGGTCAATGGCTTCCCCTTCATGGGGTTGGCATTGACCGTCGGCCAATACCCAACGTGGCGGGAACACATCGCTCTCCGTACTCCTCTGCTTTCAGAGGAGACAGGATGAGCGATGCTGTTAGTGGTGGAGGCCACCGTAGGGTCCTGGGGGATCCAGGGGCGGGTTGGCCCACTGCTCACGCAGGGGCCGACGGGCACTTGTGCCGCCGCCGGTGAGAGAGGACTAGCCATCCTCTCGCGTTCCGTAATCGGCAGGTGATCAGCAACGACCTGACTGGTGGCCCCAGAAGGGTACGCTGTGAACTTGCCGACCGGAGGGCTTGCCTTTATTGGCTGGCCCACGACAAGGAAAAGTCTATAACACCCGACAGCGAAGTCGTCAAAACCTATGGATACCAGCCGACCTCCATAGTATATAGGCTTATCCAGGTGCAGGGGGCTCCGCCTGGATGGACCATCTTTCCCCCATACTCGTGGGATATATTATGAATAACATAAATCCAAATAAAAACAAACAGGACGGATCTACTAATAACGACCAAGGCGCAAACACTGGTACTCGAGAGGATGGAGTGGAGGTAGTTGGGGGTGAAGAGGAGGTGAGGCGACGGCCTCACTCACGGTCAGCTAAGGCGGTCTTCACCAGACCCGCTACCCCGTTACCACTAGGAGGGGAAACGGACGCAGACGTTGCGTCTGCGGCGTCGACGGTGGGTACTGACAACGAGTCAGTATCCAGCCGAATGGAGACCGAGGAGGGTCTCCGACGTAAGCGGCCTCGCTCGGGTGGACCGTCCCTTGACCGTAGCAGAAGCTCCGGGCAACGGACGATCTCCTCAAGCGAGGACGATCGGCCGGCCAAAATATTGGCCACCGCGGCGGCTAGAACGCCGAAGCAGCCGGTGCACGTCCCTCCGCTACCCAGCGGCAGGGACCAAGGCGTCCCCGCGGCGAGGGAGCTCCTCACAGCGCTTGCCCGCATTACCGACTCCATAAAAGGGTCAAAAAATGTGTCGGGAAAGAAGAAGACGGTGGCTGAAAACGTCGCCGTCGCCAGGACGGCGCTGGAGGAGCTCCTCGGTAGGAGCGTCTCCGAGGAGGAGGCGAAGCTCAGGGCCCGGGTCACAAGCCTGGAAACTGAGCTGGCCAACTCCTTGGAGCAACAGCGGGTCCTCCGGGAGGAGGTCAGGCAACTGACCCAGATGGTGAGGGGATCCCCGGAGGCCCAGAAGGCCCCAAGAGCCCAGGAGGTGGCGGACCACCCGAGAGCTCTCGTGCCGCAGGGGGGGACGCCTACGTCGTCGTCGGCGCCAAATACGGCACCAAAGCCGGCGCCAAAGTCGGCACAAAAGGTGGCGCCGAAAACAGTGCCTAGGCCGGTGCCCAATCCGGCACCCGAGATGGCGCCTGAGCCTGCACCGAGTGTGGTGCAGCTCCTGGCGGCCATCGAGAGGCGGCTTGGCGTGTTAGAGGACCGGGCTTACCGTCCCCCACTGGCACGGCCCACGTCTTTCGCCGGGGCTGCTGCCAGTGGTAAACCCGGCCTCACAGGCCAAAAGTCCGCCGCTCCAGTGGCCCCAACGCCACAAGGGAAGGGGAAGAAGCGCGGCACCCCCGCCCCCGCCATAACCGCCGCTCCCGCTGCACCCGAGCGTTCCTCCAGAGGGGAGGAATGGGTGGTAGCGGGAGCCGCCAAAAAGGCGAAAAAAGCCGCCAAGAAGGCGGCTAAGAAGGCGGCAAAAGCCGCTGCGGCGAAGGCGCCGAAGAGGCTCCGCGCCCCACGATCCACTGCCGTCGTCCTGACGGTGACGACGGAGGGTGTGGAGAAGGGCGTGGGGTACGCCCAGGTCCTGAGGCAGGTTAAAGCCTCAGTGGACCTCAAGGCCCTCGAGATTGAGGGGGGGCTCCGGTGCAAAACTACTCGCACCGGAGCTCGCCTCCTCGAGGTCTCCGGCGCCACCAGCGGCCCCAAAGCCGACGCCCTAGCGGCCAAGCTGAGGGAGTCGCTGGATACCGAAGCCGTCCGCGTCACCAGACCCAACAAATGCGCAGGTTTGCGCATTTCGGGTCTGGATGACGCGGCCACGACGGAGGAAGTCATCTCCGCCGTCGTGGAGGCGGGCGGCTGCCCCCGTGATCAGGTGAGAGCTGGAGAAATCCGCTTCAGCTCCACCGGTCACGGCACAGCAGTCGTCAACTGCCCCGTCGCAGCGGCGCAGAAAATTGCGGACGAACGGAGCCTCCTCGTTGGGGGCTTCCTAAAGGCGCGGGTGCAACTCCTGCAGCCCCACGAGACCAGGTGCTTCAGGTGCCTGGCCGTGGGGCATGTGGGAGTGCAGTGCACAGCGGGAGACACCGTGGGGGATCGGTGCTTCCGCTGCAGTCAGCCCGGGCACAAGGCCAGTGCTTGTGATGCTCCGCCGCGCTGCTACAAATGCGTAGCGGAGGGCAAAGCGGCGGAGCACCGGGCGGACAGCAGAACCTGCGCCGCCTCGAGGCCAAAGCCCCGTTCGTCCGCAACGGGTAGCGGGGGTGCCGCTCAAGAACGGCCACAAGCGCGGCGGGATGCGGAGATGGACGTCCATTAATGGACACACCAATCCGCATCCTGCAGGCGAACATAAACCACTGCATCGGTGCTCAGGATCTTCTGTACCAGAGCATCGTGGAGTGGTCTATCAATGTGGTCGTGGTCGCTGAGCCGTACTGGGTCCACCCCGGAAGCCCGGTGGACCTGGACGGCGTAGCGACCGTCTTCGGGGGTTCCGCCGCGGACACCTCGCGCCTTGCACTCATTGCAAGGTGTAGAGGCTGCGTCGCGGCGGACTATGAGGGCTTGGCTGTCGTGGCCGTCTACTTCTCGCCAAGCCTTGACCAGTACGAGCTTGAGCTAAGGCTCGCTGAACTGGACATTGTTCTCGCTGCGTGCCGTCCTCGTCCTGTCTTCGTCCTGGGAGACTTCAACTCCTGGTCTCAGGCCTGGGGCTCCCGGGAAACCAATGACAAGGGGCGAGTACTGGAGGACTGGGCCAACACCCGTGGTCTAGAAGTCCTCAACCGGGGGAGTGTCGCCACCTGGGAGCGGCGGGGGCTCAGTTCGGTCGTGGATGTCGCATTCGCGACCCCTGCTCTCGCCCGCCGCGTCCAGGGTTGGCGCGTGGTGGAGGAGGAGGAGACGGATTCCGACCATAAGTATATTCGGTTCAACGTCTCCCCTCCAACTAACCTGCCGCCGACAATCGCGAATCCCCCGGATCCACGTTGGGCGCTCAGACGCCTGGATCGGGAGGCTCTCCTGGAGGCATCAATAGTGCAGGCCTGGATTCCGTCACTGGCCAGGCCTGCCGATGTCGACGCAGAGGCGGAATGGTTCAGGAGAGCCATGTCGCATATCTGTGATGCGGCGATGCCTAGGGTTAAGCCCGGCCCGGCAAAGAAACAGGTGTACTGGTGGTCAGCGGAGCTCGCACAGCTGCGAGCAGCGTGCGTGACCGCTCGCCGCCAGTACACCAGGTTTCGCCGGAGGCGTCGCCGCCCAGACGATGCGGCAGCCCGAGAGGCGGAGCTGTATGAGGCGTACAAGGGGGCCAAGAGGACCCTCCAGGAAGCCATAAAGCAGGCCAAACGGCGGGCCCGCGAAGAGCTGCTGGAGTCTCTGGAGCAGAACCCATGGGGGCGTCCTTACCTTGCGGTCAGGGGCAAAATCCGCCCAAGGGCGCCACTGCTGACCCAGAGCCTCCAGCCGGAGCGGCTGGAGGGGATACTGGGCTCCTTGTTCCCAGCGAGAGCGGAGGAGCATGTCCCTCCGCGTATGGCTCCGCCTCAGGCGCCTGACGCTGATAATAGCGAGAGCGATGTGCCCGAAGTCAGGGAGAGTGAACTGGGGGTAGCAGTGCTCCGGCTTAAAGCCCGGAAATGCACTGCCCCCGGACCCGACGGCATTCCAGGCCGAGCATGGGTCCTGGCCCTGGAGGAACTAGGGCCTCGACTGGTGGCGCTCTTTAGCGCATGCCTCGAAAGGGGCCAGTTTCCAAAGGCTTGGAAGACGGGGAAACTGGTCCTTATCCGTAAGGCGGGGCGGCCGGCGGACCAGCCATTCGGTTACCGGCCGATCGTGTTGCTCGACGAGGTGTGCAAGCTCTTTGAGCGGATTATTGCAGAACGCCTCGTCGAGCATCTCACGAATGTGGGGCCAGATCTGGCGGACAACCAGTTCGGTTTCCGCCGGGGGCGCTCCACCGTGGAAGCGATCATGCGCGTTAGGCGCCTGGCGGAGGAAGTAGTCTCGCGGGGTGGGGTGGTGGTGGCGGTGTCTCTTGACATCGCCAACGCCTTCAACACCCTACCCTGGAGCTGCGTTAGGGAGGCGCTCGCGTATCACGGAGTGCCTCCTTACCTCCGCCGCATTGTCGAGGCATACCTATCCGAGAGGGCCATAGTTTACCCGAGCTGGCTAGGGCCAGGGCGACGAGAAGTGTCGTGCGGTGTTCCGCAGGGGTCGGTCCTAGGGCCACTCCTGTGGAACATCGGATACGACTGGGTGCTGCGCGGTTCGTTGCTCGAGGGTGTCAGCATAACGTGTTATGCTGACGACACCCTCGTTATGGCGCGGGGAGCAACGCACCGAAGCGCGGCACTAAAGGCCACGGCAGGGGTTGCTCAAGTCGTGGGTCGAATACGGCGGCTGGGGCTCGAGGTGGCTCTCCACAAATCCGAGGCTATGTGTTTCCACGGGCCTCGGAGGGGGCCACCTGCGGGAACCAGCATAACCGTAGGGGGCGTAAGCATCGGCATCGAGCCCACGATGAAGTACCTTGGGCTCGTACTCGATAGCCGATGGGACTTCGGACCTCATCTCCGAAGTCTGGTCCCGAAACTGAGGGGGGCTGCGGCCGCGCTATCGCGGCTGATGCCCAACGTCAAGGGACCCAACGCCCCCACTAGGAGACTGTACCTGGGGATCGTGCGAAGCATGGCCCTGTACGGGGCCCCAGTATGGGCGGAGACTCTGGCGGCCCGCAACGTGGCTGTATTAAACAGCCCGTTAAAATCGATGGCCGTCAGAGTCATCAGGGGGTATCGCACGATCTCCGTCGAGGCGGCATGTCTCCTAGCCGGGACCCCTCCATGGGACCTGGAAGCGAGAGCCCTTGCGCTGCTGTACCAGTGGCGCAAGGAGGCGCTGGAGCGGGGCCATAGGCCAGAGCCCCGAGAAATCAGGGCTCAGCGGTCCCTGCTCCGACAGGAACTCATGGAGACATGGAGGGTGCGACTTGAGCACCCAAGGTGGGGGGAATCCACCATTGCGGCGGTGAGACCGATCATGAAGGAGTGGTTGGAGAGGGACCATGGGGACCTCTCCTACCGGATGTGCCAGATGGTTACCGGACACGGGTGTTTCGGTAAGTATCTGTGGCGCATCCACCGGGAGACAACGCCGCAGTGCCAGCACTGCGAGGATCCTGGCGAAGACACGGCGCTCCACACGTTGGTGGAGTGCCCTGCGTGGGCGAGTCAACGCCGGGATCTCGTTGCGGTCCTGGGCGTGGACGTTCTCTCGTTGGAGACCATGGTGAGGGCCGTGGTCTCCGACGGGAGCAAGTGGCACGCCGCCGCCTCTTTCTGCGAGCAGGTAATGCGCGCGAAAGAGACGGCGGAGAGGGAGCGGGAGAGAACCCTGCCCCCCGAGTTTCGCAGTCTGCGGCGAGGACGCCGCAGACTCATCTACGCTCGGGACTACCGACCTCCATGATCGGGGCCTGAGGACGGCAGTTGGCCGACTCGCCGTCCTTACAGAAGCAGGCCGTGGCGGAGGCGTGTCGTGTGTGCCCTACATACGCCTGCCAACTCACCGAAGCGGGATAAAACCCGACCCCACCAGGCGAGGCCGCGGTGGCGGCCAAAGTCCGCCGGCAACCCTGGGGTTATCCTTTCGAGGGCTTACCCGGGGTGCCCGGCAACGGACACTTGGGGAGGACACCGTGCGGTTTTAGTCGAGACACGACATAACCACCCCCGCTGGCCGGCGGGGGGGTATCCGAAGGGATTTCCGCACGTTAAAAAAAAAAAAAAAAAAAAAGGGCCTCACTTTTTGTGAAATCAGTTTTTCCTCAAAATTTCACGTTCCATGAAAGATATTCGAACCGTTCTAATTTTATCCCATAGTATACATGAATACCAACAACTTTTAATTATAAACCTATAAGATTAAAACTTTAATTAAAAGTGGGGGGGGGGGGGGGAACCAACATTTTTGGGGAAAAAAATCATAACTTCTAACCGGTGAACATTCTTGATGTCGGAAATATTTTTAATTGATAGGCCATTTTTAAGTCTAAAATAAATGTCTGAAGAGTTTTTCGCTAAAAGTTATGTACCGTTTTCGAGAAAAAAAAATTAAACTGTTTAAAGTCCGTAGTTCTCTATATAAAATAATATTAATTGCTTCACGAAATCTACCTGTGCGTTCCCCCTGCGGGAACGGATTTTTTGTCTATGGCATCATAGCTTCCAAAAGGATATACCGATTTTAATGCAGTATACTTTGTTTGAAAGCTAACGTGATCGAGATGGTTCTTAGCTACGAAATATGAAGATCAGTTTGGGCGTTTGTGAATCATCTGCTCTTTACTAGTTGACGAAGGATTCCCTTTTACTTCCACAAGTCCGATTGATTTGAAATTTGGTGTACAATTACATTGGTACTATTTCTATGACATGGTAACCTTGACCTAATGCTGCAACATCAAGTGGTCCCTATTCCTCACCAGCTTAGAGCACATATAGCGTGATTGGGCTCATCAGAATGGTCTCAATAGAAGCAATAATCTTGACGTTCACAAGTGTTACATTGGGGATAAATGAAGAAAAAAAAAAACATTTTTATGTCATTTAGAAACATAAGATTCAATTATTTATTTTTTAAGCAATACATTATAGTATATTTACACATTGCATTTCAATACATGAATTAAATAAGTTCAAAACTTGCTGCTAAATCATCTTCCATTCGTCGCATCACATTTCTATGCCTCTTATTATAAGTTCTGTGGTTAAGCGGAAACCATAGCCAATGCGTGCTTCTTTCAGTAAAACCACCTTCTTATCTTCATCCGAGCGTGAGCGGGACTCACCTCTCCTCCTCCTCTATAGCTGGCTTTTACGGTTGTGACTGTCGTCTAAACCCCGAAAGAACGGCCTGCGCCAATCCAAGTCAATCAGCAATCAGCAGTTGTACCGGCTCATAGGGTGATGGTGGCTTGGGTCCGAAGGTCTGGGTAGGGCCCCCTTACACCCTGGGAACACCATCTTCGAGTGTCTATATGCACAGTCTTGAGCACATGTATGTATTTCTTGTACTGGTGTACGTTACGTGTAGATCTTAGTAAACAGTAGTCCCACAGTTGCCCAACAGTGGCGCGACTACTTGCGCCGCCCGTCCCCGTGTACTAGCTTAGCGTGCGTATAGAGCGCGGGCCGTTGCTTGAAGGTGTCGCCGCAGTCCTCACACATGTAGCTCCGCTGTTCTGAGTGAGTCAGCTTATGGTTGCGTAGTATTGAAATCGTCTGGAACAAACGTCAATTAATCACTAAACCTTGATAGAAAAAAGATGTGGTGATACCATAATTATGTAATAGCACCATCTAGCGACAGATACTGAACTATACTATTTTGGAGACTCAAATTCCGGAGAAATTATTAATATTATCAACGACATAATGGACTTTCTGTTATTTTTCACATACACAATAATGTTTTGTTTTCTGAATCCTCCCTCCGAATTTTAAACCCCTGAAACTATAACACTATCTAACTATAACCTTTCCGTTCCGTCTTCAGTTGAAATAGTTGTTGTTCTACCTACTATATTTTTCACGTAGCATGGGTACGGTGACATTTGACTAATTCCATTTCATGCATGATTCATTTCGAAACAATTTACCTAACGCGGAATACAGGAAACAACACTTAATACGAAGATAAAAAGAAAACTGTTTTATTTTGCATTTTTAACTTAAAACTATTTTTATTTCTCCGTAATTATTTAAACTTTAAATATAAACATTCCAAATACATAATTCTTGATGCGTGAATCGGAACAGGTTGCGTTAGAGATTGACATAGTAAAATCGTTATAATCGATAAATTGTCGAATAAAGTATCATAAATCGTTAGTTGTATTTTTAACTAAAATACGATTATAAAATATAATTATGTAATAATAAACTTTAAACAAAGCATTTTTGTCTTTGTGGAGCTTTATTATAATATAGCAACACTGCTTAAGCATGAGCTGGCAGCCATCTTGTTATATCCACTCAGTACGTGCGTCTGCCTTGTATGCGGTCTGTTTTCTTTGTTTTGAGCTTGCGTGGTGTTTTTGTTACTTGTTTTTGTTATTGACTATCGTTGTGCTTTGTTGTTTTCGTTACCGTTTTTTGTTATTGACTTTTGTTTTGTTGTTTTTTTTTGGCAAAATGCCAAAAAGAACGAAAAAGACTGTGCTTGGTAGTCAAGCCCGTGAATTTGTAGTTCGATTGCGGGATTACTTTGAGCGGGAACGTGAGAATGGCGGAACGCTATTGCCTGTGTCCAACGTTTTGAATCGAGTGGCAGATGCGTTAGACATTGGGCGGAACACGGTTTCTCGAATCACTCGAAAAAAATATGGTGCTCACGATACAGAAGAAAATAAGTTGTCCACCCCTAATAAAAACCGAACCAAAAAGGCATCTGTAACAGATGTAGACAGTTTTGCGGCCGATGCTATACGGAGCCACATTTATAACTATTACCAGAATAAAGAATTACCGACGCTTCTAAAGCTGGTCAAGTCTTTAAAAGATGCTGATTTGTTTACTGGAAGTCCTACATCCTTGTGGCGCGTATTGAAGGACATTGTTTCCAATTCAAAAAAGTAAACAAAAGAAAAATTGTCATGGAGAGGGGCGATATAGCACTTGCGCGGGTTACCTTTTTGAAAAAGGCTAAAGCGATTACCGATTGGAGCAATGTCGTCTTCCTGGATGAAACTTGGCTGAATGCCAATCATACGGTCGGTAAAATGTGGACTGACGATACACCTCATGCCTCGACCAAAGTGCCAGAAGGAAAAGGGGAGAGATTGATTATTTGTCACGCAGGCACATCGAAAGGATTTGTAGAAAATGGGCTACTTGCTTTTAAATCGAAAAAGACGGGAGAATATCACGAAGATATGAATGCGGAAGTATTCACGGAGTGGTTTCAAAATATGCTTAGCAATTTAGAAGAACCCAGCACAATTATTATGGACAATGCCCCATATCACTCCGTGCAATTGAACAAACCGCCGACTTCTTCCAATAAGAAGAGCGAGTTGATCGAGTGGCTCCAAGCCAATAATGTGGAAGCCGATGAGACGAAATTAAAGGTGGAGCTAGTGAAGCTCGTAAAAATGCACAAGCCCCAAACGACATACAAATTAGATATGATGGCAAACGAATATGGTCACGAAGTCCTGAGGCTTCCACCGTACCACTGTCAGTACAATGCCATTGAATTAATTTGGGCCCAAATCAAAGGTAACTTGTTTAACCATAGTCTATTTACATACTGACAAAAATATGATTATGTTTATTACTTGAATTCTATGACTCAATTTGTTTTTTATCTTGTTTCAGGATACGCTGCACGAAAAAATACAGCTCCGCCTTTTACAGCCACAAAAATGATGGGGTTATTGAAAGAGGGATGCAAAAATGTCACTGGCGATGACTGGGAGAAAGTAGTGGAGAAAACCAAAAATCTAATCTTACATGACTGGGAGCGAGACATTAGAATAGACTGCATAATTGATTCCCAAATAATTATTCACGTCGACGAGTCAGATGACGATGATGATGATGATGATGATGATGAAGATGATGAACATGTTTGATTTTTAATAAATAATTAAACAGGTTATCAATTTTGTTTTACTTTTTTTCTTCAAAATTATTAGTTAATAGAATCGATTTCTTCTTCATTAATAAATGATCTCGATAAGATATATAATCGATTTTATTTCATGCGATTTTATCTTGACTACATCTCTAGTAACTTCAAATCCCAAACGTCACCGTACCCATGCTACGTGAAAAATATTGTAATTACATAATTTTATTGCTTGTTACTTCTATGGATTCTACTAGACTTGCTGTACGGAAAAATTGGTACCGATTTAAGACCACTACTTGACCAGCAACAATACGCCACTTTTTGCAGTTGTCATATATATGCCAATACAAAAAGGCGCGCTATATCTATACAGATAGGTGCCAAAATTCATTAGTTCATGTCTCTAGTTCCGGCGTTTGGTTACACATTCAAAATACAAAATTTATACCCGCCTCAACTAGGAACCGTGACACATTCTTTGTTCTGAACAGCTTGTCTAGTTGTAGGTATACATAGAAATCATTGGCTTGTTACAATACCATAATTCTCTGTTGTCTGTCAGTTCCTACAGGCATTTGGTATAGATCACAATAGGCACGTCCACTACTACGTGGGATCAAGAAAATAGTCAGTGCAGTAAGTCGGTTTACAACTCTGCCAATCCCTTGATACACACAGCCGTAAGTATATAAACAAAGCAACTAACAAAGAACTTCTTCCCACATATGTTGCACGGGTGGTCCCTGGGCCGAGATAGTCCGTGGTGTTTCTGGCGATGGTTCTTGAGACGCCAGTCCGATATGAATAGCTGGAAAGTTGAATAAACGTTAAAATAAATTATTTCTAGAGGTTTTTTTTGAAGTGAAAACTTCTTTAGCGGCTTTGTGCACTTTTTTGTAATGGGTAAAAAAGGTTAAACTCGCGTCAGTAAACACGTGACCTGATCGTAAGTAAACAAATATAGAAGCCCTAACTTCACACTGTACTTAACAACCTTGGTGGCGCGTTTGTCTAATGAGTGGTCGTTGACTTCGTCAAGACTGAGATCGATTCCGACCGAGGCGCAAGAAACAGTTTTTGTCATCATATAACTTTTTGTAATATTTATTCTATTTGTGCCATAAATCTATTGATATAAAATGGAAATTAAACAAAGTGCATCTATTAATGAAAAAAGTAACGAAGAAATAGCGAAGGAAAATGAGTGAGTACTTTGTCATGTTTGTGTATGAATATTGTATGTTACCACATAAATGATAGTACTTTCATACTGATAATTAAAGCAATTCATGCAAAATTGTTCTCTAACCATTCCAAAATATCGAAAATGCACAACTAAGTTAATATTCAAGTTTTCACTTCTGCCGGCACTCTCGGAGTGCAATCCGTTGGTTTTTTTTACCGTGTGGAAACCCTACGCGCTTCACCCCATCGGTGCCAACGATGGGGTGGGCGTGTCGGAATCGGACCGACTAATCCTACACTGTGTCCTCCCCAAGTGTCTATTGCCGGGCACCCCAGGTAAGCCCTGACTTGACTCGCCCACGCTGGGCACTCCACTTTTTCATGTGGGTGACATAACCTGACACTATATTCGACAACCTATGTGGCGTGGCCACAGAGCATATACATATACAGGTGTTGTAATTAGATTTCACTTTGAAAGAGCGCGTGACACTTTACGAGCTGATTTATTTTATTTTCCATCGGTAGATGCCAATAGCAAAACTTGGAGACACTGAGGTACTGACACTGACTAAGGCCACGCCTACTGCGATGACTGCAGGGTAGGCACGACAGTCACAGTGCAGTTCCTTAGGCAGTCTTCTCTCTGTGTTTTTTTGAGATTGACAGTTTCTTTTTAATTTTGTTATGTACGTCAGCTGTGAACATTATACAACTAGGGGCGAAATGCGTCCTGCTGTTGCAATGTTGAGGTGAGAGCACTACATGATTACCTACAATTCACGTGCATTTTTTTTTCAATTGAATTGTTTTTTCGGTGATTATTCCTACGTTGCTAGACCGCTTTTCATTTATCTTTTTCTGTCTTAAGCCAATAGTTAAGTTGCACATTTTGGCACCAAAATCGTGGTTTCAACATTGATCATTTTGGAGAAATCAGATTTTGAAATTTTTGAAGGGCGGTTTCTTCCATGGTATGTTCGATTTTCAATTTTATTTTTGCTAAACCTTCCGGGTATCAAGTTGTATTTACATGCCAAGTTTGGTCAAAATTTGTCCATTAGTTTAGGAGTAGTAGCGTCACAACCGAAATACACCGAGTGGAGTATAGAGAGCTTTATGCTCGACTTCGTCTCACTCTCAGGTCAACCATCTCATAACTTGCTGTCGCCCGCGGGTCCGCCCGCGTAGAATTCTGATCCCATGGGAACCTATTCCCGTTATTCCGGACTATAATATATCCCTGTGCCAGCCAGATACGTTCAGCCGTTTTTAGTTATTAGTAACATGGGTGTGTGTTCCAAGTGCACGGTCGTGTGTAAAATATGTTATTATTGATTTAATATATTTTTTATGCATAATTTAAACAAAATATTAGCATTCTACACTTCCCCTCCATATAAGCTATAACTATGCCAAATCTTATACTCTTCCGTCCGCGCAATGTTCGTGAAAAGGGATGTAAAGTTTTCCCTTCACGTGTTAATATAAAGATATTTCGACGGAAGGAAGTGTAAAACCTCGTTAGTAAGGTGGCGTACTTTACACAACACGTACACAAACTTTATCAAACCTTGTACAGACTAAGCGTTCCAATATAAGTACGCGTAGCAGGCTACGCGTAAACAGGAGCGATGGTCACTACCGTACTGTACGCGTATAAAATTTGTGTACGCGAGTAGACAGTCAGCACTAGTCTTGCGAGTACGCGCTCATAATAAAAATATATAGAGGTTACGCGTACATTGGAACGCTTAGTCTGTACAAGCATTTAGGATATTCTGACCTTGTTACATATCTCACAGTTATATTGTGACTTTTGTAAATGATAGAAGTTGTAATATTTCGTCCAGTATACCTTCGAAGCGAACTTCTTGTCGCAATCCGGGCACGAGAAACTGTAACAAAACCACACAGCGTTTACTATCATATAAACTGCGCCATCTTGCGATGATGTGCCGAACCACGTCACTACTACTGTGCCTGCATAGCGCTATGAAGGTTCTCTTTTCCTTACTGTTTAGGCTTCCGTACCTTTTTTTTTTTCGTGCGGAAATCCCTTCGGATACCCCCCCGCCGGTCAGCGGGGGCGGTTATGTCGGGCTTGAACCGACTAAAACCGCACGCCGTCTCGGGTCTACAGACGCCGGGGTGTAAGGTTGCCTGCCCATAGAGCATATCCCTCGCACCCCGACATCTCCAGTTGCGAGATGGCCATCTCGGATTTGGGCCTGCTTCTGCTGGGGTGACAGGTGGACACCTCTCACCCCCAGGCCTGCGCTCATGGAGGACGGAGGTCGTTAAGCGACCTGAGCGCCTGAGTCGCCTGCGACGCGCGGCGAGCATGTTGCGGGCTCGGCGGAGGCTTCCGTACCTGTACCGTACTATGACTCCGCTGTCTGTCCATCTATCAGCAGGTTGTATCTCATTTCTTTTTTTTTTCGATTATGATGTACTCGTAATTAAACGGTTATTCATAACAATTACAATCTAGAACTTGAGGCTAATAAGCAATTTAAATTTAACCTAGCTTCCTAAAATGACTAAAATCTTACAAAGTTAAGAATGTGTCCATTGGCACTTTTCTTATTGTCTCTATTATGATTGAAAGATCTTGTGTTCTTTAAAAGTCGCACTCACTGCACTACGTAACACTAATTTCACTAGAAAAGTCTTACGCGTATTTTACCCTACCTAGTAAGCATAGCTTAACTAGCTTGTGTTATGGGTTCTAGAATGCGGATAAACATATTTAATTACATTTCTTTTTGTAAAGACATACATATTTAGATTTTTAGATTTAGATACTCTTTATTGCACACCAAACATAGAATATATACGATGGATACATACATGTTAGAAAGTTGTACAATGGGCGGTCTTATCGCGGTCTGCGATCTCTTCCAGACAACCATATTATACCTACATATTAACACGCAGTAGACCAATGCAAATAGTCACGTTCAAGCATACAAATATTTGCACTGAGCGAGAATCAAACACGCGACGACCGCCGACGTGGCAGTCGAACACTCTACCGCCACGCCCCGAAGGTTCTCCAATTTACGTCGTGGGTTTAACGTTGTAATGATGATGATGATGATGATGAAAATACTTACTTCACTACAGTGTCGCACTGTGCACAATGTATGCAGTCCAGGCGATCCCTTTCATGTTTGATCTTACAATGGTTCAGCGCCGACCACAACTCCGTGGTGGTGTACTTGCACAGCCTACATCTATAGCACGAGTAATGCTTCCACCGGTGGCCGACCACAGAAAGAAAGAAAGAAAAGAAAGAAAATATTTTTATTCAACCCAGCTTACATAAACAAAAATATACACATATATACAACAATTGTGCATACATAACAATGTTATATGCATCCATATGGCTAGGTAGAATAAAGGCCGCCTCTCAGCTTAATGCTGTCCGCGTTGTAGTGCAAGCGGATAGCGCTGGTTTTCAGAGACGGCCGGAGAGTGAGTTTGACTAATATACTTTTTTTTTCCATTACGATACAGTTGCAGATAGATTAAACACAAAAAAAAAATGGCAAACAAAAAATCATTACAAAAAATGAAAACAAAATAAATTTAAAAAGTAAGAGAACTGGCAACAATTTGACACTGCAGGACGCCTCCCGCGCTTTCGCCGGCGAAATGTCATTAATGTCAAAACTCCGGCGCAAGCCAGTGTGGTTATGTCACGTAATCCACGCATGTCCTAGTCCCAATATAGGTACTCTTTGGTCGGCCATATTACTGACACTGGACACATCATATCCGTATTCCAAAAGAAAAAAAGAGACAATTCAAATTAAAACGTATTACGGTACCATGTGCCAGCGCAAGTACTGAATAACTCATTTATTCACCTTCGGCGCGCTATGTCCAGATACCCATCATGCAATGCAGTAAGTATAATGCCGATTGTACATTGCGATTTGTGAGCGTTATTATAAGAACAAGTGACAGTGAACAAATATACAAATGGGCGTACATACGAAACCCACAACAAGATCCGTCCTATAGGTCAGCACACCGATGCGATGCCGCTGTGAACCAATAATACACTCACACCACATGGACGGGTCTAACAATAGTAAGCAAATTCCTAATAAGAAGTCAGCTCGATGTGTGTAACTATAAATAAATAAAACTACATTAACCTTTTTTTTTTTTTTTATCGTGCGGAAATCCCTTCGGATACCCCCCCCGCCGGCCAGCGGGGGCGGTTATGTCGGGCTTGCACCGACTAAAACCGCACGCCGTCTCGGGTCTTCAGACGCCGGAGTGTAAGGTTACACATAGAGCATATCCCTCGCACCCCGGCTGACCCTGGGCCATCTCACCACTAACAGCATCGCTCATCCTGTCTCCTCTGAAAGCAGAGGAGTACGGAGAGCGATGTGTTCCCGCCACGTTGGGTATTGGCCGACGATCAATGCCAACCCTATGAAGGGGTGAAGGGGAAGCCATTGACCGCCGCCCAGGGTGTACCGGCCGCTCCGATTCCGTTCCCCCCGGACTGCAGCGGGATCGGAATCGGAGCGACACTCGAGGAGGTTACCCAACACACACCCCAAACTACATTAACCTTTCAACCTTTCAACAGCTGATTTGGTCGCGAACCGGATGTCACAGACATTGCAAGAATGTGGGCCTATGCTCTAAAAAGAATATTTATGAACTAATAAATCTCCGACAGAATTATTTTATAGCTAAGGGCCTGTCCACGTCACCACGGCACGACGTCGTCGCCGTGGAACGGTGCGGTGCCGTGGCGCGGCGCGTTGCCGTTGGAAATTTACGTTGCCGTACCGTAAAAAGTTACCGTGCCTTGTAAATTTTCGGTACATTCTTCACTAGACTGGTATTTACCAGATAAATAGCAGTCTCGTTGTAGATATTGACAGCACAAAACGTATTCTACTTCTGTTGTTATTAAAAAGACAGAGAGAGAAGTTGGAGAAAAAAAATGTAAAAAGGCAGTACTGGGTACACCCATATCTTTCAATTATGAATAGTGATGGAAATCATCTCAATAGAAAATATGCATACATACATAACTTCCCGCCTGTATCCCCGAAGGGGTAGGCAGAGGTGTATTACACACCCACGATTCGCCAGTTATGTTTAGGTCCCAATGTAATAGGGGGCGAGCCTATTGCCATCTACCGGGCACATTACTAAGCGAGCGATAAAAGAAAATATGAGGCGTAGAAAACCTGTGACCACAAATTTTACAGTTATTTTATCTGTATCTGTATCACGTTTTGAAGAAGTTTCGCCGGCTTACGACACCGTCCGATGCACCGTTCCACGGCGACGGTGCCGTACCGTGCTAGTGCACGGCACGACACCGCGCCGCGCCGCGACACCGCACCGTTCCACGGCGACGACGTCGTGCCGTGGTGATGTGGACAGGCACTAAAGAAGCATCTCTGTTATATCGGCTTTCGAACGGGATCCGCATCAACATCGTTTCATCCGTTCGGGAGTTACGATGCCACAGACAGACAGACACACACACACACACGCACTGATACGTTAAACTTATAACACCTTCGTTGTTTTTGCGTCGGGGTGTAGGAATAAAACCGGCCAAGTGAGAGTCGGACTCGCGCACGAAGGGTTCCGTACACTTCTACACCTAAACTAATATTATAAAGAGGAAAGATTGTATTTCTAGATTTTTGTATGTAACGAATAAACTTAATAAATAGAACCGACTTCAAAAACCAAGAAGGGACTGAAAAGTGAAAAATAACTGAATTGCATATTTAATACAAAAGATAATAAAAAAACGGCCAAGTGCGAGTCGGACTCGACCATTAAGGGTTCCGTAGCAGCAAGTACATAACATTCCGTAGCAATAATAATGTTCCTTTTTAAATTTTTATATTTGAGTTGATTGAATGAAAGGTAATAGGTTTATGATTTATGACGTGTTAAAAAAAACTACTTACTAGACCTCGTCCAAACCAATTTTCAGTGGAAGCTTACATGGTAATAACGATTCTTCGAATATTTATCAACGATTAGTCCCGGTGTCCACCACTGGTGGACAGAGAGACAAATTATGAAATTATCTTCCGCTGTCCACCAGTGGTGGACAGAGCAACATATTTTGAAAAGTTGTGTTATCACTGTACACAGAGATCTCTCTTCATAGATAGCACTTCTTACCATAAACTTTCCGGACTAGTGGTTCCGGCGCTTCGCCGGACGCTGCCGCGGCACGCTCGCTACGCTCGCTCGGCTCGCGCTCTGTTGGGGTCACAGTTCTAACCTAACCTAACCCACTTTACTTACTTACAGGGTTACTAATTTAAAAAATAAGTTTATTCCTACTTTGATACAGCGTTGAGTCTTGCAGCCGAAGGCGCTTTCCTTCTTCATTCGCTTTTACAAGCTTTTGTAGCTTTACAAACGGAACAACTGTTTAGACAAAAGACCTTTTTAAAAGTTTCCTTTAACAGTTGCCGGTTGCTACAATCAAATAGTCCGGTTTACGGTTTAATTTTAGGCCTCGCAGCGAAACATTGATCAATACTGAACAGGGAAAGTCAGAGAGGGTGTGAATTTGTCCGAAGCGTTACAATTGTCGGTTGGGGAAACCAGCAACTTTGCATGACACGACTTGTACAAATTCGACAGTTGCGATGATTGCAGCAACTAAAAACTAGTCGATCACCGAAACTCGTACATTGATTTGCTACGTGTTCACAGTTGCATTGAGGAATTATGTAAACAGCTAGTTGCTAGTTGCTGCAATAAGTAGTTGCTCCGTGTGCAAAGCGCCTTATTTAACTTGCAATGTAATGTATGTATGTTCACGTCAAATTTTGCTGCTACTGCTTGTTTCGGCTATTACGGGAGCGTCTGCCGTTTGACCTCCCAACCCTGAGAGGTGCGCCTGCAGATGTACGAGCTGGCAGGTGAAGTTGGTTTTGACCCTAAAACATTAATAGGGCCCCATACAACTCATATTGAATGAACATTATACTATTAACAACATTTTATTTACCATTCGCTGACACTATTTACAGTAAGTAAATTATAAAATACTTAATATTTTCTTATTATTAACATAACCTCTTTAAATCTATTTTATTTTACATTTTTTTACAGCTTAGATTACTAACAAAAAATTAAAAATATTGAAATTGTCGCTGACATTATTTACAGTAAGTAAATAATAAAATAACATTTTCTAATTATTAACATGGTTAACCTCTTTAAATCTATTTTCTTTACATTTTTTTACAGCTTAGATTACTAACAAAAAATTAAAAATATTAAAATTGTCCTTTAAAGATTACAAAACAATTATAGGTAGGTTCACAAATTATTTATTTATTTATTTCAGTGTAAATATCGTTTTCACTTCATTAGCTCAAACATGTAGGTTTTGCTGCCTGAAATCATCGAGCAAAATGCGATTTTGCTCACTGAGTGAGACCAAGTAACTTTATAATTTTTGTTTTCAGAAAGCCGCGAATATCTTATTCAGCCTTGGGTTAATCATTCAATTGGAAACATTCACACTATCTCTATCCCACCATAAGAAAGAGAGAGAGACAAAGACCAGCCCTTTCGAAGTTCCGATTTTGAATTCGACCTCAAAGACAAACACGTTCGGAATTTTGTACTAACTAAAGAAATTTTGCAAAAAGATAATTATGTCTTTTAATGTAATATTTTGAAATTTTAACTTATTGTTGTATTTAAACGAAAATAAGTAAATAAAACTGATATTTAACCTTTAAATATTTATTATCTCCTAAAGTGTTCTCGCGGCTGAAGTGACAAGTTATGTGTGTTACACGAGAGCAAAGTTTTTTGCATCTCGTGCCTTTGAATCCCTCGAACTCAAAATCAGCACTCGCAGCAAAGAACAACTTTGCTCTCTTGTTGCACAAATAACTATTGTGAATTTGTTAGTCTTCAGTAAATTTTAAGGGGAACTGTACCTACATGGATAATTTTTAAATCTAAATGGGTGGGTTTAGCACTATGCACTTCCCCGTTGAAACTCGGATTTTAAATCAAAGGCTCTTACGTGTGACTTTGGTACTTACATAGACAGTTGGCACATTATTTAGCTGTATTTTGCCTCAGTGTGATTTATTATCCCATGACAATTTTTGTATATTTCTCATGTGAAATGTATAATGTTAAAGCTGTTGTTTGGTTGAACGTTTTAGTCAGGAGTGATTGGTTCGAATTATTTTTTTTTGTGGACCAAAGAAGTATTACGGTACTAACTAATGCCAGTCCTATCAAAAAAAACTGTGGCACTCCGGGAGCGCCGACAGAAGTCAATACTTATGTATTTTTTAATCGTCAGAAAACATTTACAGGGTGTCGAAACCCAAGAACCCTCAAGAACCCGACGAAAAAGTAAAGAACTCTCAAGAACCTCACGAAAAACTCAAGAACTCTCAAGAACCCCACGAAAGACTCAACTCTCAAGAGCCCCCATAAAAAACCAAAGAACCCCTACGAAAACCTAAGATCCCCTTTAAAAAGATGATAAAACCAGGTAAATAAAAAATAATTAATAGCAAGCACGCAAGCAAGCCGAAACTAGATGCGGTTTCGTTGTTTCATAACAGAACCTTCCAGCATCATCATAAGACCCTGATTGCCATGCAAAATACTCGTCAAGACGATTCAAACGAGCTCAAACTAGATGAGGTTGTATCGATTCATTGCGAAGTTCCTATGGCCTCCTTAAAGCTCCATCATCAGATCAGCACCATGTCATCATTATATTGCATTGTCACGCCATTATACACATGTATGCAAAATATCAGCTCAATTGGTAACCGGGAAGTGGGTCAAATTTAATATATATGATTTGATTACAAACGTCGTCGGTACATGTGAAGCTAAATAAAAGCTTACTAAAAGCTCGTAAAATAACGTAGGAATTCGCGTGTCGCGAATTCAATGGCTTTTCCCATCTCAATAATGCCCAACGCGCCTAAAGAAGTTTTAAAGTATGATTGTGACCTTCGCAATTCAGGCGAGGAATGAATTTGGAGATTTCGCGTCGGTTCGTGTCAATATGTACAACCAGAAGGCCTACCATGAAACATTCGAATTTGTAGACCGAAGTTTTTGGCAATCGGTTCCATGGAACACATCTATTCCGCAACTGAACCAGAAAATGACGTTGTTGTTGGTCCACCGGCACGCGCGCTGGCCAAAATTTAAGGTGTCACCAAATTAGGTCTCTGAATTAGGTGAGATGACTTGGTATCGACAAACTATGTATTTGAACCAAAAAACAAAAATCGGATAAAATAAAAAAATATATATAAAAAATATAAAAATAAAAAACATAAAAATGACAAAAAGAAACACCACCAGCGACCAGCGTCACGTGACGCGACGAGCCCGAGACGCACGTGGTAGGCGTGCAGTCCTTCTCCTCGCAGTATTCTCTAAGCGGATGTGTGGGAAATACTTTTTTTTTTTTCGTGCGGAAATCCAAATACCTAAATCGCGACCAGCGTCACGTGTGCTCGTCGCGTCACGTGACGATGGTCGCTTGTGGTGTTTTTTTTTATGTTACCCGATTTTTTTTTTTGTTTCGACTACATATTTTGTCGATACCAAGTCATCTCACCAAATTCAGAGACCTAATTTTGTGACACCTTATATAACGGTAAGCCTCCACTGATCCGCAGGCATAACCCACGATCACGCTCTAGTTGTGCTCGGCGAAATCCTAGAACGCGCACTATTGCATTACTCTCCTACTATCAGCAGCCTACTCTCAAAAATAGAGCACGGTGCTGGAAACGATATTGCGTACTGCAAAGCACAGCCTTTAAAAATTTATGTCCAGGTCCATTTTCCTGGACATAGCCGGTGCCTTCGACAAAACATGGTGGTCAATGATACTTAAAAATGAAATAAAACTGAAATGTTGTCGTGAGGTTAAAATACAGGTGGTTCGACCCCGAAAGCGCAGTACCGTTACTGTGATTGTCAGCCCCATTAGGAGGGTAATTTTTTTTTTGTAGAAAGCCAGCCTGTCGGCGTAGAATTCGGCTGGGGACGGATTAAGAACTTGTAGGGAGTGAAGAAAAGCACCCGCGGAGACAGCTATAAGCAGACCGCAACGGGCGCTCTCCCGTGAATCAGTCAGTAAGCCGTGAGGCAGGAATTACCATGGGAAGGTTGGTGGGAATGTCCCTATTTACTATCTAGCGAAACCACAGCCAAGGGAACGGGCTTGGGAGAATCAGCGGGGAAAGAAGACCCTGTTGAGCTTGACTTTAGTCTGGCATTGTAAGGAGACATGAATAGAGTAGCATAATTTGAACAAAGCATTGCGATGGCCCTCGTTGACGCAATGTGATTTCTGCCCAGTGCTCTGAATGTCCACGTGAAGAAATTCAAGCAATCAAATCCTTCGTCGCTCGCAACTGTCGAGGACAAATCCTGGGAATGGGAATCTCGTTAATCCATTCATGCGCGTCACTAATTAGATGACGAGGCATTTGGCTACCTTAAGAGAGTCATAGTTACTCCCGCCGTTTACCCGCGCTTGCTTGAATTTCTTCACGTGGACATTCAGAGCACTGGGCAGAAATCACATTGCGTCAACGAGGGCCATCGCAATGCTTTGTTCAAATTATGCTACTCTATTCATGTCTCCTTACAATGCCAGACTAAAGTCAAGCTCAACAGGGTCTTCTTTCCCCGCTGATTCTCCCAAGCCCGTTCCCTTGGCTGTGGTTTCGCTAGATAGTAAATAGGGACATTCCCACCAACCTTCCCATGGTAATTCCTGCCTCACGGCTTACTGACTGATTCACGGGAGAGCGCCCGTTGCGGTCTGCTTATAGCTGTCTCCGCGGGTGCTTTTCTTCACTCCCTACAAGTTCTTAATCCGTCCCCAGCCGAATTCTACGCCGACAGGCTGGCTTTCTACAAAAAAAAAATTACCCTCCTAATGGGGCTGACAATCACAGTAACGGTACTGCGCTTTCGGGGTCGAACTCGTAAACGGCGGGAGTAACTATGACTCTCTTAAGGTAGCCAAATGCCTCGTCATCTAATTAGTGACGCGCATGAATGGATTAACGAGATTCCCATTCCCAGGATTTGTCCTTCGTCGCTCGCAACTGTCGAGGACGGACGTGCGCGCGGAGCTCCGTACGATTTTGAGTGCATATTCTGTATCTTGTTATCTGAGCGATTCGCGAGTTTCGGTCCCTCCTGCTCTCGCATGGGCACTTTCCCGTAAGAGCCGGGCGCCATATTGCAATATGAGTGAGATAGTGAGATAGTGAGATAGTGACTTTTAGTGTAGTGCGGCCTTACATCGGTGCCTCCTGCTCCCTCTTACGCGGTCGCCCGTAAGAGGCGTCGGCCATCTTGCGATTTGTACCGCGAGGAGCGAGAAGGAGTTGTTTGTGACAGTGACACTTGACAGCTGTCGGGAATCTGACAGCTGTCACCATCTACGACAGTGACGTTTAACGCTTGACGTTTGTGATACGCGACAGTGACGTTTCGCAGCTTTAGTGATAAGTGACAGTTACAGTGACACTAGTGCGGGTGACCGCTTAACCAATTTGGCGGGTGCGCGCTGTGTGCCTGTGGGGCGGTTAGCCCGCGGCGCGACTACGCTATAAGACTGGTGAGAATATTGACTTAGACTTTTTCTGTGCTCCGTGCTCAGTCACTCATAAGCTAGTTCGTGTATTTTAAGTATACGCGAACGCAAGGTTTATCCCATCGGTAGTAGGAAAGAAATCACAAAAATTTCTTGTTTCTTTTTTCGGGTCAGAGGGGCTCTCCTGGTCTCAGCGAACCCCCTCGGGGGTGTCCTCCCCCCATTGCCCCCCTTTTTCACCCTCTGGGAAAATATTTCCTAATTTATTCCGAGGCTGGAGAAAGCCTGTCAGTCCTCGTGGGTACCCATTCGAGGGTGACCCCCCCCCCATTGCCCCCTTTTTCACCTTTCTGCTCAATATGAGTCAGCAGGAAGAGCTGATGAGGAGAATGCTCGAAGAGCAACTGGCGCGGAAGGAAGCGGAACTGCTGGAGCTGCAGGCAATCGCGGGCTTTAACCCCCGCTCGTCGCTGCAACGGACGCCGCCATCGTCGTTCGGAACCCCCATAACCAGCCCCCCGCCCCCCCCCGGACCAGCTGCCGCCGTCCGCGGCTGCGAAGCGACCGTTGGCTTCCCCGCAGGAGATCCAGCAGGAAGCCATCAGAAGGAGACTCCTGACAGGCACCAGGCCGGCTTGCACTCCTCCATTGGGAGGGATTTTTACTACTAAATCCAAGGAACCCGCGGTGGCTCCACCGGCTGCGCAAATTGACTCCCCATCAGAGGCGGGAGACCTGGAGAGCCTAGCGACGCTGGACATGGATCCAACCATGACGGCTACCCCAACCGAGCTGCAGGCGGTGGCAGCGGCGCACACTCGCAATATTATGGACGCGGTCAGGTCGAAAACCAGTAAGCTTAATAAGGAGGAGCTGATGACTAAAGGGGCAAGCACGGAACGGTTAGCCTCCATTGTTGCCCAGCTGTCGCTGCGTCTGGCGGCTGCTGAGGCCAAAGCGGCCCTTATGGAACGAGAGTTGGTCCACAAAACGGGCGCACGAGTCGGCGACGCGGGACTCGTGGACGCTATGCAGTGCGCTGCAGCCCCCACCAGGTCCTTCGCCAGCGTACTGAAGTTGGGCAGGTACAGCGACGAGGTCAAGAGGATCCCAGCGAGACCGGGCCCAGCAGTGGCAATCTACCCAGCGGAAGATCAGCGCGACATTATCAAAACGGCCCAAGAAACAAAAGACATTTTGAAGGAATCCGTCAAGCCGGCGGACATCGGGGTCCGGATACACGGGATCAGAACGTGCGGGAACGGTGGGGTTGTCGTTCAGACAGCCTCTCCCAACGCGGTGGAAGCCATTAGGAGAGCCTTGCCCCCGACGTTGCGCGTGGCCGAGCCCATGGATTGAAGGCCAATGATCTCCCTGGTCGGGGCTGACTGAAGTCAAACATTTGAAGAGCTCCTGGTAGACCTATACGAGCAGAACCTGAAGGACAACGCGGACTGGCCCCGGGAAAAGGTATCTGCAGAGATCCGGGCGCTGTACCGCAGAAACCGGCACGGAAACCGTTGTATGTGGGTGTGCCAGGCCTCCCCCGCCGTTCGCCAGATGCTCGTGGATAGGGGCAGGGTCTACGTGGGCTGGGAAGTCATAGAAATTAATGACTTCATAGGCGTTACATGCTGCCGCAGGTGCCAACAATTTGGACACCCCGAAAAGTACTGCCGGGCGAAATCTATGACCTGCGGGCTGTGTGGAGGAGACGGCCACAAGAATTCCGAGTGCCAGTCGGACGTGAGGCGATGCGCGACATGCCATAAGTTTGGCAGAAAGGGAGCGGCCGACCACGCGACTAACGCGCGAGAATGCCCGGCCCGACGCCATGCCGAGGAGCAGGAGCTCAAACGGATCAACTATGGATAACTCCACCAACGCCTTGAAGATCGGGCAGCTGAACGTGCAGGGAGCTGCCGACGCCACCGCGGCTGTACCCCCCATGGCCAGGGAATTCGGTCTGGACCTGGTTCTCCTACAGGAACCGTACATTGGGGGAGAATTAAACACCCACCCACAACTCCTCGTCCCACCTGGAGGGACAGGAAAGGTCGCCATCTTTATGTCCCGCACCGACATCCCCTGCACAGTTCTGCCACACCTGTCAAACTCCCACTGTATGGTGGCCGCCTTGGATGTTGGAAGGCAGGGGGGGCTCACCGTGGCAACATCATATTTCCAGTGGTCGGATTCTGCCGGCCCGTACCTGGCCCACCTGGATCGCGTTCTGAACGCAACGCAAGGAAGCGCCGTCCTGATTGCTGCTGACGTCAACACCCATTCCCCGCTGTGGGGCTCGGAGCCGCGACACTACACGGGCAAGGGGGCGGAGGTGACCAGACGACGGGAGGAGGTGGAAAATTTCATTGCCGGCAGGGGCCTGAATCTCCTCAATGTTAAAGGCCATATTCCCACATTCTCCACAACAAACGGCGAATCCTACATCGATGTTACGCTTGCGAGGGGGGGAGTTCCGGTAGCGAAGTGGGAGATACACCCGGATGCCAACGTGTGTGACCACAGGCTGATTGTCACCACTATTAACTTCACCCGAACATCTGGAGAGAGCAGCCATAGTCAGCCGTCGGAAGAGCCAAGGAGGTTTCGGGAGCGTGGTGCGGACTGGGAGCTCTACCGAGCGGGGATCAGCGAGTCCATCGGACAACTGGACTGGACGAGGGACGCCGGACATCTGTGCCGCTCCCTCACCCACCTCATGGGGCAGGCTGCGGAAAGGGCACTCGGTTCTGTATCTGGTGGCGAACGCGCGAGGGGGCACGAATGGTGGACGCCAGCCCTCGACGAGGCACGACGCGCTCACAATAAGGCTCGCAGAGCCTATCAAAAGTCCAAGTGTAAAAATCTGTCCGATGCCATTCGTGACTCGCTCAAGCGGACACTCAGCGAGTGCAGGCGCCGGTACAGACTCATGATGGAGCGGGCGCAGCTTGACTTTTTCCGGGAACTCGCAAACTCCGGCAACCGCGATCCTTGGGGCCCTGCGTATCGAATGGCCAACGGACGACATCGCCCACCGTCCAACGTACTATACGCGGTTGAGTACAAGGGGGCCCATCCCGGGGATGTGGGGTCTGCCATGAGCAACCTGGTAAATTCACTGTGCCCCGACGACACCCCCGATAACGACAGCCCATACCACAGGTCGGTTCGGCTCATGGCGGGGGCGTGCAGGGCCGGGGGCCGGGACGCGCTCCATCCATCATGGGGGGAAATACGGGATATAGTCAAGGATCTTCCTAACACAGCTCCGGGAATCGACGGGATTACGGCCCGCATGGTTAAACATGCGTGGCCCGTGGCTGGCTCCGAGCTGACGCGTGTTCTCGGCAAATGCGTAGAGGAGGGCACATTTCCTGATGCGTGGAAGGACGGAAGACTGGTCGTGCTCCCGAAGGGAAACGGCAAGCCTCTATCCGATCCTAAAGCGTATCGCCCCATCACGCTACTCTCGGTTCTGGGCAAAATCCTGGAGCGGGTTATGCTTAGGTGCGCCCCTAACATTCTGCGCAATACCTCCACCTGCCAGCACGGCTTCACCCCAGGTCGTTCGACCCTATCAGCATTAGAGTCCCTTCAGGACACGGTTTCGGCAAGTAGGGCCAAATACGTCCAGGCTATTTTTCTGGACATTTTGGGCGCATTCGACAATGCGTGGTGGCCCATGATACTACTGAAGGCAAAAAACGGAGGGTGTCCCCCCAATGTATACAGGATGCTGGGCTCATACTTCACGCGCCGTCGCGTGGGGCTCTTTTCGGGAAGCAGGTCCTTGTGGAAAACATCCACGATGGGGTGTCCGCAGGGTTCTGTGCTGGGCCCGGCTCTGTGGAACCTGCTTATGGACGATTTGTTTCGGCTGCCATACCCAGACGGAGTGCATCTGGCCGCGTATGCTGATGATGTTACGATCCTCGTCGAGTCCAACTCTCGCGCCGGCATTGAGGACACTGCCTCGCGGGCCTTAAACCTGGTGACTGACTGGGGTAAAAGGAACAGACTGGGTTTTTCCCCTTCGAAGTCATCTTCGATGACCTTGAAGGGTAAGCTGCCTGGCTGGCCTCCGACTATAAGACTCGACGGAATCTCAGTTGTCGGCGTACGATCGACCAAGGTCCTGGGGGTGGTATAAACACAACGTTCTGCTTCAGGGAGCACGCGGTGTACATTGGGGAAAAGGCCACAGCTGCCTTTGGTAAGATTGTAACGTTGTGGATTCTTTATAAATCTAATTAAAACAATATCCATAAATTAATCGATATTTTAGTATGTTTCTATAATATATTATTAATTATCTATGGTTGTGCAAGCGAGATTGGACAGCACTAGCCCAGTCATCAACTGACGGCTCTTATATCGTTCCTTTCCTTGGTAACCTTCGCCGGGGAAAGTCACTTTGACCCCGTGGCCAACTGCTGTCGGCTCCGGGTAAGTTTTGAGATCAACATTTCCTACTTCTTCTACAGGTGAAGACTTTCCAGCGGTGCAGCTTATTGCCTGCTAAAATGCATGGCTTACTATATTTTGTTTTATTATGTGTGCTATTTCAGCCTACCTAATTAGTGCCACGAGGCCGATGACCCCTAAGGTCAGAGGTCGCGGCACCAGCTTGTGCTGCCTATTTATATTCTTTTTCTTATAGCTTCTAGCTACGCTGCATTGCCGCTGGGAGATTCTCTTCACCTGCTATTTTAGCGGGTCACTTGGACGTAATTACCTAGTGACAAACTGACCCGCACTTTTTCTATTTCCAGGGTCTTCGCACCGGGCTTCGCACCATCATAGCGGTAGCGAGGCACACCAGCGGAGACCCTGGCACGCCGGCATCACCACCACCCACGTGTCCACTAGCTAAGTGCATACTAACATCTTGCACAACGGACCGAACAACGCCACGGCAGAATATTTATTATGAATCCATCCCCTGAGGTTCATTTACTCAAATACCAGATATAAATTTATGTAACATTCTATTCACGATTATAATCTCATACTATACATTGTAATCAACCTTTTATTTAACTCTGCTCGCCCTAGCCGGTAGTAGTCTCAATTACATCCATCACTTAATTAATTTTCACAGTGCATAAGTACCCTTTAACTTTATGTAATCTTCATATAAAAACCCCCATAAAAAATTAATCGTTACATTGGCGCCTTACAAGGTATTATTCTGCCGTAGGTATTGTGTGTTTGGTCCGTAAGTACTTTATTTCTTCTTATTTTCCTCTTTATTTTACCAGTGTGGTGATTTTTTTCACCAATTTTATTGTTATTTTTCATTTTTAACTAAATGAAGGTAGTTGAAAATAATTATTAATTTCAATTTTTTTATAATTAACTGAATAATGCATACATTTCCATTATTTTAGTGAAATTACTCATTCATTTAACTAATCACCTGTGTTAAACATAACAACAAGGTTAATTAACATTACTTATTCAATTATTTTGCATTTAACATCTAGACTGGTTTAATACCTTTTATGGTCATTTTAACTGTATACTGTTATACCACTGGTAAAATAAGGATCTATTCACTTTTGTTTCTTGGACTTGTTGATCTCAACCGTTATCTACTTACTTTTTAATTCCATTTTTGTATACCTATTACCCAGTCAGTGAAGTTATCATACTTTTTATACTTGCTTACCTTTTATATGCATTATAATAACATTATATTAAGTTATTATATCAACCTATTGCCGGTTGAAATTTATCTTTATTTTGATATATTAATACTATTTTGATGTATTATACACAAATAGATTATTACTCACTGACAGGTTACATATATACTTCTTGATTTTACTAGTACCTTCTATTGAAGTAAATTACTTACTAAATTTTTATGTCAATCTCGCTCATCGCACCATAGCTTTTATATTTACTTAACTTTGGGTTAATTTACCTTTTAAATTTAATACTTACTCAACTGTTTTGTAGTCAGTGTTGCTTGTTATCGGATTTCTGTATCCAAATTAGCTTATGTATTTGAAAAAAAAATGAAAACAATTCTTTGAAAAAAAAATACAAAGAATAAAAGATCTCCATACAACTAATAAAATCTTTGAAAAGAACAACAAAGATAATAAATACTTAAATTTGTAGACTTCGTCTTGTTCTGCATATGGGATTGTTTTGTCTGGTATAGTTTAGTCATTAAAATCATTACCGCTTATATAAATTGACCGTTCAAAGTCAGCAATGCATTAGCCATTTCCCCCGAGTCCTTTTAAAATGACTTGTGTAATAATGGAGCTTTTCATAACTTAATATAGGTAAAATAATCAATATATTTCATATAAAACATTTTTAATCAAACATAATACAATACAAGAACCTAACCTAACCTAATAAATTTATTAATTAAATAGCAACCTAACTTCTTAACTATGAACAACACTTGTTTTGTTCTAATAATCACTATTGTTGTAAATATATGTAAATATTCAATAAACTTTGCTTTGCACTTAAACAATATTATACACTATTGTGGCAAACAAGTATATACCTACACATACTTGTAACTAAAACTTGTATTTTATAATAACATTCCTTATTGTATTGCACTGTGGTAATACACTACCTTTATCTCGATACTACAATGGTCGTAATGATATTTGTACCTAAAAAAGGGTCACCAATAAAATTTTAATTTCATGTACCTACCAACTTTTTCACTTGGTACGAAAACTTTTTATAATATAAATAACTCATGTATCCTGTTGGTAGACACGGTCTACAAGTCAATTATGTCTTCTTACTAAATAATGTAATACTTTTCAATTGTTATTACATCTTTGGTTCGTACATTTGAACATTTTATTTCTATCAAAAGTTGTTTTGAAATTGTTTGAAATATTGAATCCAACTTAGTTGTCAAACTTCATATGGTTTTGACAATCAAAAAGGTTGCCAGTATAGTATCATATAAAATTACTACTAATTATTGTTTAAAAATTTGTCTTGTTTTTTTTAAAAACAAAATAAAATTATTCTTTGATGAATACCAACTTTATGACTTTTTTACTGAATATTAAATATTAAAATCTTTTAACCTATTGGTTAATGTTCTATCATGTTGTAATACTTTTCTTAGGATGACTGTTTCCTTTTATGTTTCTGTTTTTTTGAACAAAACATTAAATTCACTGGTGAATAAAGAATAATATTTATTTTGGACTTGCCCCAAAATAATTTATTATATATATATTTCAACTTATTAGTTTTCAACTTCGTAATTATTTTGCATTGTTGCAATTTTTTGTATGATCCGTTGGATCAACGCTAAAATGCCTTCATGGTCATTTTGAACTTGAAAAATAATTTTTTTTTTACTTTTTGCCACAAAATATAAATATAAACATAAACGACTACAAAACTTTAGAGAAACTACCTACCTTGTTGAATCGTGGGTTCTTAATTTTTTGAAATTTTGAAAAAATTTTTTTTTGAACACTAGTTCCAATTGCAACGGATGTTTGCATACATACTCACTGATGTGGGTCAAATAATAAACTATTTTACTTTAAATAATAACACTTTAATAATAAATTGACTTGGTCATAACTTTAAAAGTTGTTAATTATATTTTTTTGACAAATTAATTGTCTTTATTGTTTGAAATCATATTACCCTACCACTACTATATATTTTCTTCTTCTTTTCTCCTCTCTTTGAGATGGAACTTTGAACTTCATGTTCGTTTTCTTTTATTATTAGGCTTTGCCTAGTAAAGGTTGTTGTGGGTCGGTTGGCGTTTTAAACCAACTGATGTTGTTTTTGGGTCCGTTGGCGTTTTAAACCAACGGATACCTTACCTTGGTGCTGGTATATTCAACCAGTCACCAGGAGTTTTTATGGTTTTATACCATTTGTGGGTCCGTTGGCGTTTTAAACCAACGGATACCTTTTCTTGGAGCTGGGATAACCAGTATCTGGGTATTGTTTTTTTTATGGTTTTATACCACTATTATGCTGAGCGGTCGTGCAAACTCAGTTCCAAAAACAAGCCTTATTGCATATCTTTGTTATGTCTTCTTCCGAGCGGTTTGCAAACTCGTGAAATAAGCCTTATTGCAGATGCGGTAATGTATACATCTAAAAGAAGCCCTATACTAAAAACATAACACTATCTTTTATAGTCGAAAATATATAGTGGTATTTATTGCTCTTTTTCTTTCCATTGGAATTGTTGTCTGTGACATTTCAATATTTAACATCTTGTTAGATTTACGTCTGAGTCTCCAGCGCCTATTATCCTGGAAACTCTCTTCGAAAGGAAGCGTGTGCTACATTATTTAAGTGGTAACCGCAAAGTATGGATGAAAATGATAGAGGAGGTATGTAAGAAAGTATGTATGTGTAAGCGTAAGTCAAGCATTGTATTGAGCAGACCAGTATCGGGTTTTTGGGTAACAAAAACCCTGAACTAATTGAGGGGGTATTGTAACGTTGTGGATTCTTTATAAATCTAATTAAAACAATATCCATAAATTAATCGATATTTTAGTATGTTTCTATAATATATTATTAATTATCTATGGTTGTGCAAGCGAGATTGGACAGCACTAGCCCAGTCATCAACTGACGGCTCTTATATCGTTCCTTTCCTTGGTAACCTTCGCCGGGGAAAGTCACTTTGACCCCGTGGCCAACTGCTGTCGGCTCCGGGTAAGTTTTGAGATCAACATTTCCTACTTCTTCTACAGGTGAAGACTTTCCAGCGGTGCAGCTTATTGCCTGCTAAAATGCATGGCTTACTATATTTTGTTTTATTATGTGTGCTATTTCAGCCTACCTAATTAGTGCCACGAGGCCGATGACCCCTAAGGTCAGAGGTCGCGGCACCAGCTTGTGCTGCCTATTTATATTCTTTTTCTTATAGCTTCTAGCTACGCTGCATTGCCGCTGGGAGATTCTCTTCACCTGCTATTTTAGCGGGTCACTTGGACGTAATTACCTAGTGACAAACTGACCCGCACTTTTTCTATTTCCAGGGTCTTCGCACCGGGCTTCGCACCATCATAGCGGTAGCGAGGCACACCAGCGGAGACCCTGGCACGCCGGCATCACCACCACCCACGTGTCCACTAGCTAAGTCCATACTAACATCTTGCACAACGGACCGAACAACGCCACGGCAGAATATTTATTATGAATCCATCCCCTGAGGTTCATTTACTCAAATACCAGATATAAATTTATGTAACATTCTATTCACGATTATAATCTCATACTATACATTGTAATCAACCTTTTATTTAACTCTGCTCGCCCTAGCCGGTAGTAGTCTCAATTACATCCATCACTTAATTAATTTTCACAGTGCATAAGTCACCTTAACTTTATTGCAACTTCATTTACAAACTTCGACAAAAATATTAATCGTTACAAGATGTCGCGCGTATCCGCTGCATCCTGGGGAATACGGTATAGGGCCCTTAAGACCCTGTACCACGGCACCTTTGCCGCCATTATCACTTACGCGGCGGGGTGTTGGTGGAGACGGGCGGCATTTCACGTGGTCCGCTCCGCATTGCTGAGGACGCAGAGAGCGGCTCTGGTCCTTCTGACCAAAGCCTACCGCTCGGTCAGCACTCCGGCGCTGCCGGTTCTGGCGGGGGTGTTACCCGCCGACTTGGAGGTGACTCGTGCGGGCAGACTGGACAACGTCCGACACCTTAACCGGGGCGAGTTCAGAACCGAGAGGAAGAAAATTTCGGAGGAGACTGTTGCCTCCTGGCAGCAGAGATGGGAGGTTGAGGACAAGGGTAGGGACCTGTTTCGATTCTTTCCGGAAGTGTTGGCTCGCCTCAGGGCGACCTGGGTCGAGCCAGACTATAAAGTTTCGCAAATTCTAACCGGCCACGGGTGTTTCCGTAAGAGGTTGTTCGACATGACTCTTGCATCAACTCCCCATTGCTATGTGGTGATGGGGAGGAAACAGTGGAACACATACTGTGGTATTGCCCGCTGTATGGCGCTGCCCGGGACACGATGCTCGACGGGATCTTGAGTGAGGGGGAGGGCCCAGTCTACTACTGCGACCTCGTCTCCTCGGAGGCCAACTTTCTGTTGCTGCGGGACTTCGCGCACAGGTGGCATGCGCAGCGGTCGCTGCTGGAGATCGCTTGACGGGCAGCTCAGGAACCGAGCGAGCGGCGAAGCCGTCACTGTGTTGTCAGCCGCAATCGCGGCCTTCGCTTGTAGCCGCCCCTGAATGGGGAGAGGGCCGGGACAGAATTTGTGGGAGTCAAGAAAGTGCACGCCTGAAAGAGCAGTCGCAAGTAAGGTGTGCATCTTCCGTGATTCGGTCTTAATAGCCAAGAGGCTGGGAAGACCATGGGAAGGAGGAGGGTGTCCTTCGTCGCAAGCCCCCGCAAAATATTCTCTATGGCACGCGTTTGGCTGAGGGGTATACTTCGTCAACGGGGGCCACCATGGATAAGCTTTTGTTGTCACTCTACCCGGATGACATACCCGGTGCGGATACATCCTACCATCGCGAGGTGCGTATAGCAGCTGCACTCGCACCCTCCGGCAAGGACATGCCTGCCCCCGATAGGGATACAGTTGAACGCATAGTGCGCTCCCTTCCTAGGACGGCACCGGGTATGGATGGCCTTACATCAGTCATCATCAAGTGGGCCTGGAAAGCCACATGGTCGGAGATGTTATTAATGTACGGTAAGTGTATTGAGGAGGGCGTCTTTCCTGATCACTGGAAGGTGGGACGGCTCATCGTCCTGCCAAAGGGAAATGGTAAGCCTCTCAGCGACCCGAAAGCGTACAGACCCATAACGTTACTACCCATTTTGGGTAAGATTCTTGAACGTACCATAGTTGCTTGCGCGCCCTGTCTGTACAAAAATATCTCGGAGTCACAACATGGATTCAGTCGCGGTTGCTCCACGGTTACGGCACTAAGCCAATTGAACTCGATTGTCGATAATTCAACTGCTCCATATGTAGCTCATCTTTCTGGACATCTCTGGTGCTTTTGACAACGCATGGTGGCCCATGATTCTACTTAAACTCAAACAGGGTGGATCTCCACCGAACCTGTATAGAATCATAGTTAGCTATTTTACCAATCGTCGTGTTGGCTTCATCACAGGCACCAAATCTTCTTGGAAATCCAACACCATGGGGTGTCCACAAGGATCTGTTCTAGGCCAGACACTTTGGAACCTCCTCCTTAATAACCTCCTTCTGCTGCCATTGCCCGAAGGAGTGCATCTGATTGCGTACGCCGACGATGTGACTGTCGTTATCGAGGCGACTTCCCGAGCTGAGATTGAGCGGCACGCTGACGTCACGCTGAGGGTTATATCCGGGTGGGGCGCCCGAAACCGTCTGGGTTTCTCACCCGGTAAGTCTTTAGCGTTGACTTACAAAGGTAACTTTAAAAGGCCGCCAACCATTCGGATGGACGGCGCCTCGATCGCGCCAGGCTAGGGTGCTCGGTGTTACTCTGGACGGGGCTAGGTCCTATGGTCCGCATGCTATTTTTATTAGTGAAAAAGCCGCAAATTGCTTCGGCAAGGTATCGCGTGTCTCAGCCACTAGATGGGGGATCAAGTTTCCGGCACTTAGAGTCCTGTATGCAGGGACCTATGTTGCTACAGTTACCTATGCTGCGGCCGTATGGTACCGACGCTCGTCCAACTTCGTGGTCAAACGAAATCTGCTTAGATCACAGCGGCCTGCATTAATTTTACTAACAAAGGCCTACAGATCGTGTAGTACCGCAGCGCTGCCAGTGCTTGCGGGAGTTCTACCTGCCGACCTGGAGGTCTTTCGTGCTGGACGAATTGCGGAGGAGGGACACCAGCTGGCCATCAGGGAGCGTAAGCAGCTCAAGGAATCGGTGACGCGTGACGCTGTCTCCCTTTGGCAGGAACGGTGGGAGACCTGCCTCGATGGGCAGGAACTACGCAGCTTCTTCCCGAATGTTGTCGTGAGGCTAAAATACAGGTGGGTCGAACCCGACTATGTTACCTCGCAGATCCTCACGGGACACGGATGCTTTAGGCAGCGACTTCATAGGCTTGGCCTAAATGAAACTGCGACGAGCCCGTGTGGTGAAGCCGTTGAGGAGAGCCGAGACCACGCACTTTGGGACTGTGGGCTGTATGCCACCGATAGGTGCAGAATGTTGAACTCAATACACTGCCTAGGCCGTGAGGTAGAGGGCCCAGTATTTCACGAGGAATTGGTGAGCAGTAGAGATGCCTTCCTGGCACTACGCACGTTTGCGCATTCTTGGCACGCCATCCGGCGTGAACTCGAAAACAGGCCGTAAGTGTACCGACGGCTCGCAGGACGCGCAGTACCGTTACTGTGTTTGTCAGCCCCATTAGGGGGTTAACGCTTCTTTTCAAGAGTAGAAAGAAAGCCCCGTTGGGGGAGAATTCGGCTGGGGACGGATAAAGAATTTGTAGGGAGTCAAGACAGCACCCGCGGAGAAGGCTATAAGCAGACCGCAACGGGCGCTCTCCTGTGATTCGGTCAGTACGCCGTGAGGCAGGAATTACCATGGGAAGGTTGGAGGGAATGTCCTTCGTCGCTCGGCGTGTACGGTCGTGTCCACGTCGCTCGTGCCTCCGTTGTCGCATCCGTGTCGCGTTGTTGTCGGGACGTGTTGGTGACCGAAACTCGGTACCTCCTTGTCTCGCAAGGGGCCGTTGCCGTAAACGGTCGCGGCCATTTGCAAAAGTGCTAGTAACCAGGTGAGATAGAAGACTCTTTTTGATTACCTGACGTTTACGTAGTGACATTGACACTGACAGGTGCGCGATAGTGACGTTTATAGTGTTTAGTTATAGTTATAGTGACAGTGACAGTGACACAAGGTTTGGTAGTGACAGTGACACTCGGCTGCCCCGGTGCATCCCGGTGCCCCCCCCGGGGGAACCCCCCTCCCTCACCCCCTCTGAGGGTCGATCTGACCCCACCCCCGCACCCCGGTCTAGACTTCCTCACCCCCCCTTGCCCTAACTCTGGTGTTTTTGGGCGTAGGAGAGCGTGCGAGGGCTCATTGTAAAGGGGAGATTCCCCTCTACAATTTGGCCCCGTCACAATGTCGAGTAGGGAATCACTGGAGGAAATCTTGAGGCTGGAGATGGAGGCCAAGGAGCGTGAGCTCCTGGAACTGGAACGTATGAACAGGGAGGCGGGCTTCAGCCCGCGACTGTCCTTGCAGCGGACTCCTCCAGGCCATCTGCTGACCACGACGGCTCCAACCATGCCGGACCAGCAAGTGACGGCCAAGCGGCCACTTACTTCGCCACAGGAAGTCCAGGAGGCGCTGCGCCGCCGGATTGCGGTGCGGAAGCCAGCCGTACCACCGATGGCGGGTCTAGTGACCAGTGCCGGACCAGAGACGCCGGCACCCGGGACGACAGACCAGGAATCAGCGTCGACTAACTGTTCGATGCTGGAGGCTTCAGTCGTGGAGTTGGCAGGCCTGGCCACGACTGCCACCATGGGGATCACCGAAACGGTGCACAGCAGGTTCTCCAAACTGAACAAGGAGGAGATAGCGGTGATCGGCCATCATGTGGCCATAGCGGGGTCCGTCGTTACGACGTTAATCTCCAGACTGGCGGAGGCGGAGAGGAGGGCGGCCATAGCGGAGGCAAAGATGGAAATTCTGCAGACGGTTGCCCCCGCTACTCCACCAATGCCACAACATGGGTCGGGTGGAAGCGTGTCCTACGCGGACAAATTGAGGACTCGCAGTCAGGGCCCAGTGGTGGCAGTCTACCCGAAGGAGGGGAGTGCCGCCAAGACATCAGAGGAAACAAAGTCCCTCATAAAGTCCATAGCCCCCGCCGAGCATCCAAGTAAGCCGTGTTCGTAGGGTCGGCAACGCCGGCATAGTGGTGCAAACCAGCACCCCCGCGGATCTGGAAAAATTTAAAGCGGCCCTTCCTGAGTCGCTAAAGGCCTCGGACCTCAAAGGGAGGTCCCCACTTAGGGATTTCTACCATCATCATCAGGGATTTAGAGGGTAAGGACCCGGAATGGGACGAGGTACTCAAAGCGGTCTACGACGAAAATTTCAGAGAGGACCCAACATGGACCCTGGAGGCTATGCGAGCACAGAGCCGCCTAGCCTTCAGGAAGAGCAAGCAAGGCTCGGTGTATTCGGCCATTGTTGTGGGTTGCTCGGCACAGCTCAGGAAGGCGCTTGTTAATAAAAGCCGACTGTATATAGGATGGGAAGCCTGCCGGGTGGAGGACTTCACCACGGTAGTCATCTGCAGGAAGTGCTCACTGTACGGGCACAGCGAGAGGAAGTGCCGACAGGAAAATACCACATGTACTCGGTGCGGCTCGTCGGGGCACCCTGTAGGTGACTGCCCAGAAAAACAGGCCAGATGCGCCACCTGCCACAGGTTTGGCCAGAAGGGAGCGGAGGGGCACGCTACTGGTGCGAGGGAGTGCCCGGCTCGAATCTCAGCTGAGAGAAGGATGCTCGAGGCTACTTCTTATTAAAAATGGCTCCACCAATAACAATTACAGTCGGCCAGATAAACTTGGCGGGGGCAAGGCTTGCCACAAACGAGCTACCCATTGCGGTTCAGGACCTGGGTTTGGACGTTGTCCTAGTCCAGGAACAGTATTACGATACGGGGAGCCGCATTGTGTCATGCGGGACCGGTGCAAAAGCTGGGGTGCTCATTGCTCGCGAGGACCTCCCATGCGCCCTCTTACAACACCTGTCCACCACACACTGTACGGTGTGTCATGTACGGAATGACGAAGAGGGAACATATATGGTGTCCGCGTACTTTCAGTACAGCGATGAAATCGATGTCCACTTACAGCACTTGGGCACAGTACTCGACTCCCTAAAAGGGAGGAGAGTTATTGGTGGGGTAGACTCGAATGCTCACTCTCCGATGTGGTACTGCGAACCGCCGCAGTACACTGGACGCGGGCCAGACGTCACGCACCGGCGCGAGTCAATGGAGGCGTTTATCCTGGCCCGGGGTCTTCGGATAGAAAACCAAGAGGGTGAACGGGCGACTTTCCTGACTGCAAATGGGACGTCTAACATCGACCTCACATTAACAAAAAGAGGCACTCTGGTGACAGGGTGGAGAGTGATAGCTAATGCAATAGAAAGTGACCACCGAATGATAGTGTTTATTGTGGCAAGCAAGCCCACTGCAGGCGCTGTTACAGAGTCCCTACCTGCCAGACTTCGGGATCGTGGCGTTGACTGGAGCCCATTTGAGGACCGCCTTAGGGTAGTAATTGGGGGGATTAAATGGAGTCGTCCCGCCCCTGAGATCTGTGCCCAATTCACCAAAATGGTAGGGGGCACCGCAAAGCAGACTTTAGGGGTTACTAGGGCAGGACAGAGAGGCCACCCGTGGTGGTCACCGGAATTAAATCGGATGCGACAGACTAACAACTCCCTCCGGAGGGCTTGGCAGTCTGCTCGACGGGCCGGCGGGCCCGTGGAGGAACACGCGAAGGGGCGATTTCATGAGCATAGGCGTAGGTATAGGAAAGCTATGGAGGAGACGCAACTTTCTCATTTTAGGAAGATCGCTGACTCTGGGAACATGGACCCCTGGGGGCATGCCTACAGAGCGGCGAGCGGGAGACATAGACCTCCCAGTAACGTAATTAATGGCATCATATACGCCCAAGGACATGCTGAGAGTGTCGATGAGGCCATGCACAGCCTCATGTGCTCCCTGTGCCCGGACGACGATGTCTCTGTGGACACGGAGTACCACAGGTTGGTGCGAGTGATGAGCTCTGCGATGCCCTCAGGAGAAGATGCCTCTCCTCCCACTAAGGAGATAGTTAAAAGGATAGTCGGGGACCTCAAAAAACACGGCTCCGGGTATCGACGGGTTGAGCGCTCGCATCGTCCAGCATAGTTATGCAGCCGCGCCGGTCGAGTCAACTGAAGTGTATAGGCGATGTGTCCAGGAGGGGGTTTTTCCGGAAGTATGGAGGGACGGCAGACTGATTGTCCTCCCGAAAGGGAACGGCAGGCAGCTTGACGACCCTAAGGCTTACCGACCCGTCACTCTGTTGCCGATTCTTGGAACGCGTCATTTTGAAATGTGCCCCGCAAATAACGAGAAGTTTATCGGATCGCCAGCACGGATTCACTCGGGGACGGTCAACAGTCTCGGCACTGAACTCAATGTTCGGTGTCACGCGGAGGAGCGCGTCGAAGTACGTGCAGGCAGTGTTTTTGGATATCTCTGGAGCCTTCGACAACGCCTGGTGGCCCATGATCATGCTCAAGGTGAAGCATGGAGGATGTCCGCGAAACATCTATAAGATGCTAGCGGACTACTTCACGGGTCGCCGGACGGGGATGTTCGTGGGGGGCCGGGTGCTGTGGAAGACAGCAACAATGGGTTGCCCGCAGGGATCGGTGTTGGGACCCACGCTCTGGAACGTGCTATTGGACGACTTGCTTCGGCTTCCATATCCGGGGGGTGTGAGTGTCGTGGCTTACGCCGACGATGTGACTATCCTGATAGAGTCCGAAACTCGGGCAAGCATAGAGGCCACGGCTTGGAGTTTGGAGCTTGTCAGTGAGTGGGGGGCCCGAAACAGGCTGGAGTTCTCTCCTGCGAAGTCTGCAACTATGACAATCAGGGGAAAACTCCAGCGGCCACCTGTCATCAGGTTCGGGGGGAAATCTGTCAGGAGCGTCACATCGACCACGGTGCTGGGTGTGGTGGTCGATGCTAGTCTATCGTTCGTGCGGCATGCGGTATCGATCGGGGACAGGGCGGCAAATTGCTTCGGCAAGATGTCAAGAGTATCGGCGTGCTCGTGGGGTGTCAGATACAGGGCCCTTAAGGTCCTGTATCAGGGAACTTTTGTAGCGACGGTAACGTATGCCACGGCATGTTGGTATGAGCGCGCGTCCCTTCACGTTGTGCGGAGTGCGCTATTGCGCACCCAGAGACCCACCCTGGTCCTTCTGACCAAGGCGTACCGCTCGACGAGCACCGATGCGCTGGCGGTGTTAGCCGGAGTCCTACCGGCTGACCTCGAGGTAATTCGGGCGGGCGAACTAGGTGTGGCACGTGAGTCCGCGAATACCAGGAAAGAGCTTCGGAGTGCCAAACTCAGCGGGACTGAGTCCGCTATTGCCCAATGGCAAAAGCGTTGGGACACATCGGGTAAGGGGAGGGAACTCTATCGGTATTTCCCGGACGTGAAGGTTCGACTTGAGGCAACTTGGGTTGAACCGGACTATGAAGCCTCGCAACTGCTCACAGGTCATGGCTGCTTTAGGGACCGACTTCACCGCATGAAGCTAGTAGACACGGGGTCGTGCTACTGCGAAGAGAGTGAGGTGGAGGACGTTCACCACGCACTGTGGGAATGTAATCTCTACGGGGACGAGCGTAGGCACCTTTTGGATAACGTTACGGTTCTTCAGGTGGGTCTAGTGTACTACCCGGATCTGGTAGGATCAGAGGAAAATTTCCGGTATTTCCGTGAATACGCGCGAAGGTGGCATCAGAAGCGCAGTGGGCTGGAGAGAGGTGAAGAAGTAGGAGACCTAGAAGAGGCGAATTAATTAACAGGAAAATGGTGGAGCTAGCGGTACCACTGAAAGGTGGGCACACGGCGGGCTTAAGCATCCAAGGCGTACGTGTGTTGTTCACGCCCCAGAAGGGGGAGAGGCTGACATAAGGGACAAGGACGAAGAGAACAATTTGTAGGGAGAAATGTGCGTACCCCCAAAGGGCCACTGGCAAGTAAGGGTATGCATCTCCCGTGATTCGGCTTGTATAACCAGTAGGTTGGAACAAGCTATGAGGCGGAGGTGGGTTTGTCCTTCGTCGCTAATTCGGCTGGGGACGGATAAAGAATTTGTAGGGAGTCAAGACAGCACCCGCGGAGAAGGCTATAAGCAGACCGCAACGGGCGCTCTCCCGTGATTCGGTCAGTACGCCGTAAGGCAGGAATGACCATGGGAAGGTTGGAGGGAATGTCCTTCGTCGCTACGCGTTCGACTGTGCTAGCGGACGGACGTGCTTAGTTGCGCTCTGTAGTTTTTATTCGTTTTTATTGTGATTTTGTGGTATTTTTCCGGGATTTCGGGAATTTTAATTCACGAACCTGGGGGAGTACTGCTCACCAATCATCCCTTACCTTTTTTTTCTGGACAATTTGTTATTTATAGTGTATTTTATTGTGAATATGTGCTTATGGACACGAGGTGCCATAAATAGTGCTTAAGTGCTATCATCCGGGTTGTATACCGCGGAAAAGGACTCGCACTAATTGCGTAAGTGTTTTTCTTAGTCAATAGCTTAGATATTATAGTGATCACCTGAAATTCAGGTTGTTTTAGTGAGCACATGGTTAACCTCACTTTGAGGTTAACCACGCGGCCATATATTTCTCTGCGTGCTATTTACCCGTTCGACGTCTGACGTTTGACCGCTGTGGACGAGAAAAATATTCCTTTTGTTTTCTTTCCTTATTTAATTGTTTGTTTTTTTTTTTTATTATTTTATATAATGTTGCCAGCCATATAGCTCGAGACCAAACTTTACGAGATTGACTTTGGCTGTCTCTGGCGGGTGACAGCTGTCAGTTGTCATTTCGTCTGGCGTTTGCTGACGGCTGACGTTTGACAGCTGACGGGTGGCGGCTGTCGGGAGGCGTTAGCGTCTGACGTTAGCGTTGCGTTTGGTCGCCAAGGTTTTCGTGACAGGCGTTGGCTGTCGGGAGGCGTTGGCGTCTGACGTAGGCGTTGCGTTTAGTCGCCAGGTTTACGTGACAAAGTTGTGAGTGCGGGTCACGTTTGCTGCTCTCGTAAACTTTATATTATTTTTGAACTTTTTTTTTTAATTGTTTTTTTTTACCGTAAGTAGTGTTTCGCCTATGGACGAAGACGAGGATCTTCGTCGGCAGCAGGCGTTGCTGGCTGAGGAGTTGGCGCGCAGACGCATGGAGATTGACTCCCTAGAGGAGCTAATGGGCGAGGTACCCTCCGAGTCGCCATTCGCCGCGCGAAGTTCTTTAGCTAGGACTCCACCGAAGAACGTGCTGTCGAGTGTTTGCCGCGAACCCCTCTCCGTCTCCCCCATTGATACGCCAAGGGATGCCCCTGTTCCTTCGGGACCTATCCCGGAGACTCAGTCCGGCGGTAAGCGCTTATTGAGCTCTCCGGAGGATGTCCAGGAGGCAATTAGACGCAGGGTGACGCTTAAGAATTCGACTGCCCCCATTGGCGGTATCCTTACCTTCGCGCAGGCGCCCCCTCGCTCGCAGGCGGTGACCCCTGCATCCGGCGGCCCCCTTCTACTCTGCCACAGAGTAAGGAGGCCATCATCGAGGCCGTTCATCAGGCCGTTAAGGGCATTTCAGCGGTGGCGAACGCCTCACATTAGTTAAATCTTGTGGACAAGAGTGCGATAACGGGTCATGGGCAGGACATACTTGCCTTGGTTGCCCAGCTGACTCTCCGGCTCGCAGAGGTGGAGTACGAGGTCAGCGCCACTAAGTTAAGGGCACTGGAGATGGCGAGTGCTGGAGCGGCGCCTGCCGCTCAGGTGTCTGGTGCAGTAGCCGCTCCATCATACGCCAGTGCCCTTAAGAGACCCTCGGGCAATCCACCCCTCCAGGTGCATCATCAGGGGCCAGCGGTGATATTCTACCCTGACAGGGAGGATATCAAAACAAGTGACGATACCAAAAGGGTGTTGCAAGGGGCCGTCAAGCCAGGGGTGCGGGCATAAAAATCACCCAGGTGCGCAGAGTGGGAAACTCCGGGGTGGTGGTGAGAACCGCCACCCAGGAGGCAGCCACTCTCCTGAAAAAGGCTGTACCGCCGGGTCTGAGGGTCGCGGAGCCGAGAGCGCGCTTGCCAAAGGTGGCCCTGCGCTACCTTCGCGCTGACCCGGTCGAGGACGACTTATTGAACGAACTGCACCGGATCAACATTGCTGACGATGCAAGGTGGCCACTGGCTCGTTTCCGTGAGGAGTGCAAATTTGCCGTCAAGAAACAGCTGGGCCCCAAATTCTTAGTGGTCCTGGAATGCACGAGTGCCGCCCGCGATAAACTGGTCGAACTAGGCCGCGTGTACGTGGGCTGGGACGAGGCCGAAGTGACCGATCACATCAGGTCAACATGTTGCACGAAATGTCAGCAGTACGGGCACCCCGAAAAGTACTGTCGCGCAAAGGAAATGACTTGCGGAAAGTGCGGCGACAACGGTCACAACAGCAAGGAGTGTCAGTCGAGCAACCAATGCTGCGCCACGTGTAAACGCTTTAAGCGCAAGGACGCTCACACCCACTCTACTGCCTCGCCAAACTGCCCGGCCCGCCAGCACGCTGAGGCACAGGCCGCTAATATGGTCCAGTATGGATAAGTCCCCCCTTATCAAAGTTGGTCAGCTGAACCTCCAGGGCTCAGAGACGTCCACCACGGAGTTACTAGCTACGGTTGGTCCATCTCATAAACTGGACCTGATTTTGGTCCAGGAACAGTACCAGAACCGTGCTGGGATCCTGCAGTGTGGACGTAGCCCTAAGGCAGGATTCGTTGTTTTCAACCGCTCCATTGCGGTAACGCTGCTCGAACATCTGAGTAACGAACACTGCTGCGTGATCCATCTCGCACACGGGAATGTTGGCATGCACTTAGTATCGTCATACTTCCAGTACAAAGACGATATCAGTCTACACATAGCGCACTTGGAATCCGTCTTACAGCGACTCCCACGGGGTCCTGTTCTCATTGGAGTGGACAGTAATGCCCACTCACCTATGTGGTTCTGTGAAAGGCGTCAGTACACTGAAGGGGACCAGATATTGAGCACAGGAGGAACAAATGGAGGGATTTATTCTCTCCAGAGGCTTACTGTTGCATAACGCCCCAGGGCAGCATCCTACATTCAACGGTCCGACGGGAATGTCTAACATTGATCTAACTCTCTCAACTAGAGGAGTTAATGTGTGCGAGTGGACTATACATGAGGGTGAAAGTATGGCAGATCATCAGCTGATAACTTATGTCATTGGATGGGGGTGGTGCGGGGGAGGCGTGTAGCATGTCAGTGACAACCCCTGACCAGTTCAGAGTGCGAGGAGTCAATTGGCCCTCCTTCTGCTCCGCTCTACACGCTAGAATGGGCAAGCTACATCCTGGTCTTGCGGCCTCTGAATATAGCGTGCGCTACTCAGACACCCTCCTCTGCACCGCTAGGGAATACCTGGGGAAACGCGCTAAGAACACCAATGGGAAATACGAATGGTGGTCCCCAACACTGGACGATTATCGCCGCAGGGTATGCCGGGCCCGAAGGATATGGCAGCGTTGGTATGGCGCGCAGGTCGACAGTATCAGCGATAAACGCTATTCTTGATCGGGCGACCTCCTCGGCTCACACCTATGTTGAAATTGTCCTATTAGACATCTCAGGGGTCTTCGACAACGCCTGGTGGCCCATGACCCTTCTCAAAGTAAAGAACTGGGGTTGCCCGCCAAACATCTATCGCATTATCAGCAGCTACTTTTCGGAGCGTCAAGTTGGGCTAATCGTGGGCCAGCAGGCGGTGTGGAAGATATCCACAATGGGATGCCCACAGGGATCGGTGCTGGGGCCCGCCCTCTGGAACCTCCTCCTCGACGACCTCCTGCGGCTGCCGATGCCGGAGGGCGTCAGTATGGTAGCATATGCTGACGACGTGACGGTCGTGGTGGAGGCATCGTCCAGGGCTGCGATTGAGTCGAGCGCCTTAGCTGCGCTACGGGTGATTTCCGACTGGGGACTGAGAAATCGACTCAGTTTCTCAGCCGGTAAATCAAAAGCCCTAACAATTAAAGGTAAACTGAAGCGGTCGCCAATCATACGCATGGACGGTGCGTCCATCGCGCACCTGACGTCGGCTCGAATCCTGGGAGTCATCATTGATGAAAATATATCATACCTGGAGCACGCTAACGCTATAGGCACGAGGGCCTCGAACTGTTTCGGAAAAGTGTCAAGGATTTCCTCCTCCTCATGGTGGGTGAAATACAAGGCACTTAGAGTCCTATACTTTGGGACGTACACGGCAACAGTCACCTATGGCGCCGCGGTATGGTGGAGGCGTGCCTCAGCGTTCACCGTAAGGAGGGCCCTACTGCGCACCCAGAGACCAGCACTTACACTCCTTACGAAGGCTTACAGGTCGGTCAGCACTTCAGCTCTCCTTGTGCTAGCAGGCGTGCTGCCAGCCGACCTGGAGGTCATACGGGCGGGACGAATCGCGCAGGAGCGCCCGGTGGGTGCCCTGGGTGGGGAGCGCAGAGCTGTTGAGTTGCGCATCATGGGGGAGATCGTTGCTCGTTGGCAGAACGAGTGGTCGGCTGTGGATAAGGGTAGGGACCTATTTAAGTTTTTTCCGGAGGTCGGTCTCCGGCTGTCATTTGGATGGGTCGAACCGGACTATGCGGTGTCCCAGATCCTGACCGGGCATGGATGTTTTAACGGCCGCCTGCACCACATGAAGCTTGTGGAGTCAGGGTTCTGCAGCTGCGGAAGTGGCGACGAGGAGACGAGGGACCACGTGCTGTGGGAGTGCCCAATGTACGTCGACATAAGGGACGAAATGCTGCAGGACTGGGAGCGAAAAATCCAAGGACCAGTTCACCACAGTGAACTGGTGAACAGTGAAGAGGGTTTTAGGTGGCTCAAGGTCTTCGCTCATCACTGGCAGCACAGAAGAGCTACCCTATCAGATTAATCCCAGGAAGAGCCCAGGCGAAAGGTCGCCGTATTTGTGTTCGTGACGCCCCAAAAAGGGGAGAGGTTGCAAGTGGAACAGGGACGCGTCAAGAAATTTGTAGGAAGCCTCAAGAAGCGCAGCCGGGAAAGAGCAAACGCAAGTGCCGGCTGTGTCTCTCGTGATTCGGTCCGTTATGCCGCAAGGCGGGACCATGGGAAGGTTGGAGGGTATGTCCCCCCCCCCGGCTTCGTCGCCGGCATGGATGTTTTAACGGCCGCCTGCACCACATGAAGCTTGTGGAGTCAGGGTTCTGCAGCTGCGGAAGTGGCGACGAGGAGACGAGGGACCACGTGCTGTGGGAGTGCCCAATGTACGTCGACATAAGGGACGAAATGCTGCAGGACTGGGAGCGAAAAATCCAAGGACCAGTTCACCACAGTGAACTGGTGAACAGTGAAGAGGGTTTTAGGTGGCTCAAGGTCTTCGCTCATCACTGGCAGCACAGAAGAGCTACCCTATCAGATTAATCCCAGGAAGAGCCCAGGCGAAAGGTCGCCGTATTTGTGTTCGTGACGCCCCAAAAAGGGGAGAGGTTGCAAGTGGAACAGGGACGCGTCAAGAAATTTGTAGGAAGCCTCAAGAAGCGCAGCCGGGAAAGAGCAAACGCAAGTGCCGGCTGTGTCTCTCGTGATTCGGTCCGTTATGCCGCAAGGCGGGACCATGGGAAGGTTGGAGGGTATGTCCCCCCCCCCGGCTTCGTCGCCGGCATTTGTCGAGGACGGACGTGCGTGCGGAGCTCCTTGCCCAATATTTTTCTATTTTTACCACATTATTCGGTCGGATTATCTTAAAATCTCGGTCCCTCCTGCTCTCTCTTGGGTGTCGGCCCATAAGAAGCAGTGGCCATCTTGTGTTGGTGCGGGATAGTGAGACAGTGACTCGTGGTGCAGTGAAGTGCAATAATCGTTGCCTCCTGCTTCCTCTTGCGCGGTCGTCCATAAGGGGCGGCGGCCATCTTCGGATTTGTACCGCGAAGAGGAGGACGGAATCAGTGACAGTGACACTGTGCGAGTTTGACGTTTACCCGACACTTGACAGCATACAGCTGTCATCTCGAGGGCTCCTGGGACAGTGACACTCTGACGTTTTTGTATTCATGTTTTTCGCGACGGCTGACGGCTGACAGCTGACAGTGACAGTGACAGTCGACAGGAGCTGGTGACAGGTGACAGAGGCGGGGCTGTTCACGGAGCTGGTGTCGTGACTTAGTTCACGAACTTAGTTTTCGAATTGCTCAACTTTGGCAGACCTCTGTTCGTGCATTGGTGCACTGCGTATTATATATGCGGGAGCAGAGCTTTATACCTTCGGTGCCTTGAGAGGTAAGTGTAAACTTTTTAAACTTTTTATTTCTTTTTACTGGTTTTTTTGTAACTTCGTGACCCCTCCCCCCCCCCTGGGTTGACATTTAGTTTTTCATTGTGAATAGTGGAAATAGGGTAGTTGGCACCCCTCCAGGTGAATCTCCCCGCTCCGGGATGCAGGAAGACGACCCGGATCGCCAGGAACGGAACGAGGAGGCGTACCATAGTGAAAGCTCGACGCGCACTGGTGCGGCATTCAGGCCACGTAACTCGCTGCTCAGGTTCCCGGCCTCACTGTATACCTCGCCGTATGGAACCCCCCCCCCCCCTCCCAACCACCACCTAATGCCCCCGTGGCCCCCACGGCCTCTACAGCCAAGCGCCCGCTGACGTCACCCGAAGATACCTAGGAGCACGCCCATAGGAAGACGACCCGCAGACCCGTCCCACTCGCAGACCAGCCTACGCTGGCTATCCCCCCGCCTCCACGGTCCTATCAACTTCGGCCCCGCCGTCTACTCCAGTGACGCCAGGGATGGACCTCTCGTCGGCGGACTACGTTGAGCTGGCGGACTACGCAGGCATGGCTACGGTTGGCATAATGGACACGGTTCGGTCCAAGACGTCGAAACTCAATAAGGACGAGATAGCCGTCATTGGGCAGCACGTGGCCATGGCGGGGTCGCTGATAACAACCCTCATCGCACGGCTGGCAGCTGCGAAGCAGCGGGCTGCAGTAGCAGAGACGCACCTGAAAGCACAGCCGCGGGCAGGTCCGCAAACGCCACATGAACCAGCATCCGTAACCAGGAGCTACGCGAACGCTATGAAACTGGGGAAGGGTGCCGCTCCTGCCCCAAACCGCAGGCGGATGGGCCCGGTCGTTGCGGTCTACCCGGCGGACGACCAAAGGGAGATCCTCAACCGGCGGACGACACTAAAAACTACCTGCAAACCGCAGTGAACCCAGCTGGACTCGGCATCAAAGTTCATGGTGTCCGCAAAATAGGCAGTGCTGGTCTATTAGTGGAGACAACCAGCTCGAAGGATGCCCAGGCACTGAACGCCACCATACCGGCCACACTGAGAACCGCCGAGCCACGGGAGCGCAAGCCCGATCGAAAGTTTATTTTCGTTCAGTAGCTTATTACTATTATAAAAGTGATCACATGAAATTCAGGTTACTTTAGTGAGCACATGGTTAACCTCACTTTGAGGTGCGCACGCGGCCATATTTATATTTCCTAGTCGATTTCGATCGGGTGTCAATTGCGGCTTAATTTGAGTATTGAAACAAGTACGTGCTAAAAATCTATTTAACTTTGAATTGTTGTTTATTCATTTTGATTGGACCCGCCGGGAGGTCGGAATAAATATTTATTTGTTTACTTTTTTTTTTTTTAACGTGCGGATATCCCTTCGGATACCCCCCCGCCGGCCAGCGGGGGTGGTTATGTCGTGTCTCGACTAAAACCGCACGGTGTCCTCCCCAAGTGTCCGTTGCCGGGCACCCCGGGTAAGCCCTCGAAAGGATAACCCCAGGGTTGCCGGCGGACTTTGGCCGCCACCGCGGCCTCGCCTGGTGGGGTCGGGTTTTATCCCGCTTCGGTGAGTTGGCAGGCGTGTGTAGGGCACACACGACACGCCTCCGCCACGGCCTATTTGTGTTTACTTGCTATAAAATTGAAAGTACCGTATGATTTGAGTTGTTGTACCCGTGAGGTTTTAGTCGGTTCCATTAACCGGTTATTCTAAAATTGCGGTATTTTGCAGTTTGACCGTTGTATATTCGTGCCGAGTGTGAACGTAGCCCTAAGGCAGTGTTCGTTGTTTACGACAAGTAAACGGTAAAATCTAGTGGGGCGGAAATCACACAGTGATTGTCAAACTTCGGGCCAAACTTAGATATTTTTGTTGCAGTATTTTTATTCAAACTTACAGACTTTAGGCTTTATGCATATTATTCAACGCGTCTTTATATATTGAGCAATAAATACTTCTGAAGAAAATTAAATCAAATCAAACGTCTTCGACGTCAAAAACACAAAAAAAAATATTTTTAGGTACAATTTGTATGGTAGGTACCCGAAACCTTGAACGTACAAACCCCAAAATCTAATCAGTTCTTCCCATTAACCAAACAAGATGATTGGCGAACGAATTTTTTAAATCGGATAAGTGGTTCTTGAGTTATTGCGTAAACAGATATCCAGACCAACAGACAGACCGACACAAAAATTTTTTTTCTTATTTAGACTTAGAATCATGTGAAACGTCGAGAAAGCGCGCGACCGTAGTAAGATGTCTTATTTTCAAGTAAGAGTCCTGCTCGCTTAGCTCAATTCATTTCAGTCGCACCCTGCACTGAATTTCTAGTTATATATACATACAGACAACTAATTTACAATTTTATAATATTTTTTTTTACACCCTTGCTCGTAAAGTTGATGTAATTCCACCGGTTTTAAATATGTAAAGCGGGTCATAAAAAACGCGTGTGTTACACACCAAAGCAAATAGTTAAGTTATAGTCCATACAAATTCCATAACAGTATTATTTGCCATTTCAAACATGGAACAGATCGCCGCCGCACGACTCCAGCTAGTGAGCAGCGCGCACGCTAATTTGTAACTAATCGCCGCGCGGCGCCGGTCAGTAGGCAGCGCTAGCGCGCTGGTAAAATGGCGGGAAAGCAACAGTGTGCATTCACAGATTGAGTTTATTTAAAAAAAAAAAAACAACTGTTTCCTCGCAAATGTGTTAAAAAACGTCGTACGATATACGTGCGTATTAGTTATAACATGCTCGGCTCAATTACGTCCTCGCCTGCGGCTCGGGCTGACATTCCTTCTCGCATGTTATAACCATCTTAACGCACTAATATCGTAATGTACTATAAAAGACTTATCTAACGACACCATACAACACCATGGGGCAGACATGTAAAAAAATTATTTCAAGATTTTTTCTGCCACTTTGTTGGCCAAATAATAGCTTTCTAGAACTAAGAGCACATGAAAACATATGCATTCTGTGCTAAGGGTCTCAGAGCTAAGCTGCGCCTGCGGACAGTCAACAGAACTAAAAGGGTTCTGGGTTGAGTACGGAACCCTGATAAAAACGTTCACGTCTACACTAATATTATAAAGAGGAAAGATATGTGTTTTTGTATGTAAGGATTAAACTTAAAAGCTACTTGTACTATTATATATTCTGTGCTATTGGACCGATTTCAAAGCTACCTTATCACTGAGTTACATAGGCTATATTTATTACTAGAAAAAAATAGATAGCCTTAGAAATCCATACTGAATCCAACCCAAAGTGTAATTTTTTTTGTCATAAAATGTCTTTCATCGCATGCGCAGCGGAAAGTATTAACAATAAAAATGTTCTATAATATTTTAGAACATATCAATATCTACAAAAAACTTCGCGAGACTATATGTCCAACTAATGTAGTTATTTCGCTATAACTACTTTTATACATTTTTAAAGTTGATAGAAATAACGATCAAAATGTGACCATGTTATTCATACCTTCGTAATATTTATTCTTATCCAAATAAATGATTTCGCATTTAAGACTGTTTCGATACCTGTTGATTACTTTTGAATTATTTCTATCGGATTCCATACAAAGATATTACGAAATTAAAAATACGAAATTAGAAATCAAGAAACACGCCGACGCGCCGGTGTAGCTCCACGTAGCGCAGCGAGCAACGCGGCGGGAGAGGTGGCACCAAAGTGCGGGACAGTGAGAGTGAGTGCGCATCTATGGAATAAGTAGCCGCGTAAAAAAAATACACCCCATCAAATAAAGCAAATAAAACAACAATAGAAAAAGAAAAAATATGTATATAAAAAAGAGGTTTATTTGAAATTTCGACCTGTGTGAGTATGAAATAGGGGTGATAGTTCGTTGGTAGCGATAACCGACATCTAGGCGGGCGGACCCGCGGGCAACAGTTAGTACATTATATTATAGGTAAATCACCTACCTTGCCGACGAGCGCGGTACTGCACAGCACTCCGAGCAACAAGAACGTGTTTTTTCGGGGATGCAGACGTGTGCAGCACAGCAAGCTTGTTGTAGTTCATGGGAACTGGAAAAGGCGATTTGTACTTACATTAATAATTTAGAACTTGTGACATACGATATCACTTCACATCGACAAAAAAACTGGATTTCGGATCTAATATCCATCATATTCTTCGATGGCAATAAATTGTCGAATGTGAACTTAGGAAGGATTTGAAATCCACCAATCTCATGCTTTAACATAATTCAAAGCGTAAGGAGTTTTTTTTTTATATTTAGGACACGTCAATTTGACTTCACCTCGCCTGATGGTAAGCTGAAGGTAAAGTCTCAGGAAAGAGGGTCACCATTACATACATGTACCATGTTAACAATGGTGGCACTCAGCTTGACGGCCTCATCAAAAGAGGATTGTCATCGCAGCACCGCATGACACCCACCGGTCCCACTAGTGCTGGCGACCACAATCCCCCTGCCCGGCTATGCACTTGCTGACCCCTGAACGCAATCAAACCGAAATTGGATTACTATGGAGGATTTTTCGCAATCGTGCACGGCGGTACCCACTCGGCCGAATTTTGTGACAAATTTGTGTAATAAAATTTCTACCACCAGTATATCAGGTCATCAGTTTTTAAGTAATTTAGGAGAATTGTCTCACCTTATCAAAATAAACCAGCGCCGTTCGCGATGATCGTCGAGCGACGAGGCTTCAAGCCATCTCAGAGACACGTGCGAGGCCGAATCTTGTAATGCAGGTCTTGCATCCATGGACCGGCCTGCGGCATCATGCTTTGAACGCGTTGACCTGTCGGCCCGTACATCCTCCGCGTCTCGAGCCGCTTGTTTACCTACATAAACATAAAGTGGGATTAATATCTTCGGGTTCCAAGCCAACCGCAGCTGCATGTGGGTGCACCTGCAAAACAACGGATGAGGCTCTGGTGCAAGCCTTCCTCTCGGTGTTGAGAAGTCAGGATTAGGACTGTTGGTTCCATTGGAAAGTTCCATTGATGGGTCCAACAGGATTTTCGAGTCCTTTTGTCTTCACAGTTTAGGGTGAGTGGGTCCAACAGGATTTTGACGGTACTCATGTCTCCATGTGGGTCCAACAGGATTTTGACGGTACTCATGTTTCCATTATTGGAAATAGGTGCAGCTATTAGGATTTACTTAGTATTGTTGTTTCCACTGCTAAGATACTGTCCATGTACAAAGCGTAACAACAACAATTGACATTGATTGACATTGATCTAATAGATTACTGTAATTCATTTGTAAGTAATACAATATTCACACTATTCTAAAAACATCAATATATGCTAAAAGAAAACAAGAATTTGAAGTTAAAAAATTGGTCTACAATAATATCCAGGAAGTAGAAATCCCGGCAAAATTTAAACCATTTTTAAAAGCAGATTATTACTGTGATGGACGGAGAGTTATGGTTTTTTATACAGAATATTTTAAGCGGCTATTGGAAAATATTGACGAATATTATGGGGATGGTACTTTTCGAAGCACACCTGTTCCATTACACAGTAACTTTAAAAGTACGTCAGAAACAACAAATATAGTACCGCTGATATATTGCCTTATGAGCGATAAAACAGAACAGTCTTACATTGTACTTTTTGAATTATTAAATACACAATGCCCAGACTGGAATCCAAAAGTTTTCCATTGCGATTTTGAGACAGCAGTAACAAATGCATTAAGAAAGGTGTTTCCGACTATCAAAATTGTACGGTGCTATTATCATTAGGTACATCAATTTCCTGTGGCGTAAAGCAAAATATCTAGGTTTGAAAGCAAAAATGTATCGTCGCATAGTAGGTTTGTGTACAGTACTTCCATTATTACCTGTGGATTGTTGTATGGGGGATGGAATTATATCCAGTCAGAATGCAATGAGATGCAAAAGTTAAAACAATTTATGGATTATATGAATACATATTGGTTTAAAAATGAACAATTCATCAAAGAATGGTGCGTATATAATCAACTTCACCGTACAAATAACTTTGCGGAAGGATGCTCGAATAAACCGTGAGATAAATAAAAATTATGTGACGATCGCTAAGTTGCTTTCTGTTCTAGAAAAGGCTGTGTCTATTATTAAAATGAAAATTTGTAATGCTACAAGTGACCATTCTCAAAGTAACAGGAGCATTCTACAAAAAGACAGAGATGCATTTATTTTAAATGCTCAGATGAAATTGATCCACAAACAAATAACAGTTGGACATTTTTAGAGCAAGTGCGATAAACATTCATTTTTATATCAGTTTTAATATGTAGTTAGATAATTACTGTTTTGTTTTTGTAATCTTCACTTATTTTCATGATGTTATTTTATTTCTTCATACCGCACGTTAGAATAAAGTTTAATTTGACACCTTTTAATTAAAAGTTGTAAGTTTTGAAAATGGAACGACGAGACCGGATGTAAGCCTGTTAAAATTTCGATTTATTGACTCCACCATCTAAATGGAACTATCGGAATTTGTAAATCCTGTTCGACCCATCAATGGAGCCATGAAAACTCGAAAATCCTGTTGGACCCATTAATGGAACTTTCCCATGGAACCAACAGTCCTAATCCAGAAGTCAGGCGGCAGTCGCGCCCATAAAAGCCCTATAAACTCAACTAAAAGGAGAAGGGGTAGGCGTCGCTCTCGAAGAAATACCAATCAAAACCAATAAGCGGACCCCTGGCTCTAACTGGGAAATTGCGGATGACGATTAAGGTTGTGAGTGAAGAGTGAGATAGGAGATATTGGAGGAAGTTTTACTGACAAACGTGTGTAAAGTTAACGATAAAAGTTGATCAAAACTAAAATATTTACAAAGCTGTTTTAGGGTTCCGTAGCCAAATGGCTAAAAACGGAACCCTTATAGATTCGTCATGTCTGTCTGTCTGTCCGTCTGTATGTCACAGGCACTTTTTTCCGAAACTATAAGGACCATGCTGTTGAAACTTGGTAAGTAGATGTATTCTGTGAACCACATTAAGATTTTCACACAAAAATAGAAGAAAAACAATAAATTTTGGGGGTTTCCCATACTTAGAACTGAAACCCATAATTTTATTTTCATCAAACCCATACGTGTGGGATAGGTATCTATGGATACCAGGTCTACTACTAGGTATACTAGGTCTTCAAAACTGATATTGAGGTTTCTAATTTCATTTTTTTCTAAACTGAATAGTTTGCCCCCCTGTAACTAAAAACCTAAAATAAGAGAATGATAAAACTAAAAAAATATATGATGTACGTAAATCTTAAACCGCAATTCACCTTTTTTCAATCAATTCAAATGTAAAAATAAAAAAACAATATTATGTTACTTGCTGCTACGGAACCCTTCATGGGCGAGTCCGACTCGCACTTGGCCGTTTTTTTTTTAATTATCTCCAATGTACAGACAGCTAATTGACAATTTTATAATAGTAGGTATAGATATACTAGCTGTTGCCCGCGGTTCTACCCGCGTGGAATTCTGATACCATTCCTGCAACCCATGAGAACCCATTCCCGGGTTAAAAAGTAGCATACTGGACATGGACTACTTTTTATCCCAGACCATAATCTATGGCTGTACCAAATTTCATCCACACAGAATACATCTCCTTACCTACCAAGTTTTAACAGCATAGTTCTTAGTTTCGGAAAAAAGTGGCTGTGACATACGGACGGACAGACAGACAGACATGACGAATCTATAAGGGTTCCGTTTTTCGCCATTTGGCAACGGAACCCTAAAAATGTATTTAATTTAAAAAAGCGACCAAGTGCGAGTCTGTCTCGCCCATGAAGGGTTCCGTAGCAGTAAGTAACATAATGTTTTTTTTTTAAATTTTATATTTGAGTTGATTGAATGAAAGGTAAATTGCGTTTTACGATTTATGACGTATTAAAAAAATCCTCGCAAATGTGTTAAAAAACGTACGATATACGTGCGTATTGGTTATAACATGCTCGGCTCAATTACGTCCTCGCCTGCGGCTCGGGCTGACATTCCTTCTCGCATGTTATAACCATCTTAACGCACTAATATCGTAATGTACTATAAAAGACTTATCTAACGACACCATACAACACCATGGGGCAGACATGTAAAAAAATTATTTCAAGATTTTATTCTGCCACTTTGTTGGCCAAATAATAGCTTTCTAGAACTAAGAGCACATGAAAACATATGCATTCTGTGCTATGGGTCTCAGAGCTAAGCTGCGGCTGCGGACAGTCAACAGAACTAAAAGGGTTCTGGGTTGAGTACGGAACCCTGATAAAAACGTTCACGTCTACACTAATATTATAAAGAGGAAAGATATGTGTTTTTGTATGTAGCGATTAAACTTAAAAGCTATTGGACCGATTTCAAAGCTACCTTATCACTGTTACAGTTACTAGTTACTAGTTACATAGGCTATATTTATTACTGTCGGGATGCGAGGGATATGCTCTATGGGCAACCTTGCACCCCGGCGTCTGTAGACCCGAGACGGCGTGCGGTTTTAGTCGGTTCAAGTCCGACATAACCGCCCCCGCTGGCACGCGGGGGGGGGTATCCGAAGGGATTTCCGCACGATAAAAAAAAAAAAGCCTATATTTATTACTAGAAAAAAATAGATATCCTTAGAAATCCATACTGAATCCAACCCAAGGTGTAATTTTTTTGTCATAAAATGCCTTTCATCGCATGCGCAGCGGAAAGTATTGATGATTGGATAAAAATGTTCTATTATATTTTAGAACATATCAATATCTACAAAAAACTTCGCGAGACTATATGTCCAACTATTGTAGTTATTTCGCTATAACTACTTTTATACATTTTTAAAGTTGATAGAAATGACGATCAAAATGTGACCATGTTATTCATACCTTCGTAATATTTATTCTTATCCAAATAAATGATTTCGTATTTAAGACTGTTACGATACCTGTTGATTACTTTTGAATTATTTCTACCGGATTCCATACAAAAGATATTACGAAATTAAAAATACGAAATTAGGAAACAAGAAACACGACGACGCGCCGGTGTAGCTCCACGTAGCGCAGTGAGCAACGCGGCGGGAGAGGTGGCACCAAAGTGCGGGACAGTGAGTGCGCATCTATGGAATAAGTAGCCGCGTAAAAAAATACACCCCATCAAATAAAGCAAATAAAACAACAATAGAAAAAGAAAAAATATGTATATAAAAAAGAGGTTTATTTGAAATTTCGACCTGTGTGAGTATGAAATAGCAGTCATGGGTCGTGGTCCACCTGCTTAGTCCACCTGGGTGGACCACGGGCACTTTTTCTTGCCCGTGGTCCACCTCAGTTCACCTAGGTGGACCACGGGCACTATTTTTTGCCGGTGGTCCACCTATAAAAAATAATATGCAATCTCTTTCCTATTAAACTTTGTTAAGTTATTAATAGATGAATAATTATCCTCCGTGGTAAGATGACATTGCTTACTTCGATTGAGCTTTGACTTTATCGTCCATTTGTTATTACTTATTTACATAATTTAAAGGATTTAAACAGAATGTTTCAAAATTGTGATAAAGATTTAGATCCTGAAATATGGTTTATAAATCGAAAAGGTGGCACGGTCCTACTGTATGGGGCATTCCAGTTTTATAAAGTAAAAACTTTTAAGAACAGGATGGTGCTATGGCGTTGTTCTCAATACAAAAAAAAAATGCAGCGGAAATATTATCATGCAGGTAAAATATACTTATTCGTTACAAAGTTTAGATCATCTATTTTAATAACAAAAAAATATTACTGCTATATGGTTTTATGTAGTTTAAACTTTCAGTCGTGTTCAGCAAGAAAAAGCTGCAAAACTGCAGGCAGTCCTACCTGCCAGCCTTCCTTCCTTTTTTACCATTAAATTGTAACTTATCGGACTTCTATATTTCATGTTTAACCAGCTCCTATCATCAGATGATGTTTTGTATGTTAATATTGATGTGCCTCTGGAAAGCATACAGTATCGATTGAAGAAGCTGTCTATACTTAGCCATAAATGCGGTCTCTATTCGTCGTTAGGTCGTTTCACCTGACGTTTGATAGATGTCAGCACTGTCAAACCAGCAAGGCGGGAATCGCTGTCGCTTAGATTGTCATAGGCTTCACCAGGAAGATCTTCCTGCGATACTGTATTCTTTCAACAAAAGGAAAACCAAATACATAAATGATGATGACGACATTATAGAAATACAATTAGAATTGTTAAACAAAGAAATTTCTGTAGGATTCGCTTTGGAAAAGTTACGTTGATTTCTCTATACTTAAATATTATTTTTGTTTTACTTATGTTACTTATGATTATTTCAGTAAAGTTTTTTTCGGCATTAATTTGTTTTTCCAGTTTAATTTGTTATTTCGTATTCATTTTTCAATAGTAGTAAAATGACAGGATCACACGGAATTACTTTTAGGTGGACCACGACCCAGTCATTTTTGATTTGCATATTACTCAACATTTAGGTGGACTACCGGCAAGAAAATGTGCCCGTGGTCCACCCAGGTGGACTAAGCAGGTGGACCACGACCCATGACTGTGAAATCAGTAGGGGTGATAGTTCGTTGGTAGCGATAACCGACATCTAGGCGGGCGGACCCGCGGGCAACAGTTAGTACATTATATTATAGGTAAATCACCAACCTTGCCGACGAGCGCGGTACTGCACAGCACTCCGAGCAACAAGAACGTATTTCTTCGGGGATGCAGACGTGTGCAGTACAGCAAGCTTGTAGTAGTTCGACGGAACTGAAAAAAGCGATTTGAACTTACATTAATAATTCAGAAATTGTGACATTCGATTTCACTTCACATCGACAAAAAAACTGGATTTCGGATCTAATATTCATCATATTCTTCGATGGCAATAAATTGTCAAAATTGAACTTAGGAAGGACTTGAAATCCATCAATCTCATGCTCTAACATAATTCAAAGCGTAAGGATTTTTTTTTTAGGACACGTCAATTTGACTTCACCTCGCCTGATGGTAAGCTGATGGTAAAGTCTCAGGAAAAAGGGTCACCATCACATACACGTACCATGTTAACAATGGTGGCACTCAGCTTGACGGCCTCATCAGAAGAGGATTGTCGTCACAGCACCGCGTGACACCCACCGGTCCCACTAGTGCTGCGACCACAACCCCGCTGCCCGGCTATGCACTTGCTGAACCCTGAACGCAATCAAACCGAAATTGGATTACTATGGAGGGTTTTTCGCAATCATGCACGGTGATACCCACCCGGCCGAAATTTGTGTCATCAAATTTCTACCACCAGTATCATCATCAGTTTTTAAGTTATTTAGGAGAACTGTCTCACCTTATCAAAATAAACTAGCGTTCGCGATGATCGTCGAGCGACGAGGCTTCTAGCTATCTCAGAGACACGTGCGAGGCCTAATCTTGTAATGCAGGTCTTCCATCCATGGACCGGCCGGCGCGGCGGTTTGAACGCGTTGACCTGTCGAGCCGTACATCCTCCGCGTCTGGAACCGCTTGTTTACCTACATAAACATAAGTAGGTACAGTATAAAGTGGGATCAATATCTTCGAGTTCCAAGACAACCTCAGCTGCATGTGGGTGCACCTGCTAAACAACGGGTGAGGCTCTGGTGCAAGCCTTCCTCTCGGGGTTGAGAAGTCAGGCGGCAGTCGCGCCCATAAAAGCCGTATAAATCCAACTAAAAGGAGAAGGGGTAAAGGTTGGTAGGTCAGACGGCCGTCGCTCTCGAAGAAATACCAATCAAAACCAATAAGCGGACCCCTGGCTCTAACTGGGAAATTGCGGATGACGATTAAGGTTGTGAGTGAAGAGTGAGATAGGAGATATTGGAGGAAGTTTTACTGACAAACGTGTGTAAAGTTAACGATAAAAGTTGATCAAAACTAAATATTTACAAACCTTTTTTAGGGTTTCGTAGCCAAATGGCTAAAAACGGAACCCTTATAGATTCGTCATGTCTGTCTGTCTGTCCGTCCATATGTCACAGGCACTTTTTTCCGAAACTATAAGGACTATGCTGTTGAAACTTGGTAAGTAGATGTATTCTGTGAACCACATTAAGATTTTCACACAAAAATATAAGAAAAACAATAAGTTTTGGGGGCTTCCCATACTTAGAACTGAAACCCATAATTTTTTTTCATCAAACCCATACGTGTGGGATAGGTATCTATGGATACCAGGTCTACTACTAGGTATACTAGGTCTTCAAAAATGATATTGAGGTTTCTAATTTAATTTTTTTCTAAATTGAATAGTTTAAAGTGGTAAAATGTGCCCCTGTAACTTCTAAAATAAGAGAATGATAAAACTAAAAAAATATATGATGTGCATTACCATGTAAACTTCCACCGAAAATTAGTTTGAACGAGATCTAGTAAGTAGTTTTAAATCTTAAACCGCAATTGACCTTTTTTTCAATCAATTCAAATATAAAAATAAAAAAACAATATTATATTACTTGCTGCTACGGAACCCTTCATGGGCGACTCCGACTCGCATTTGGCCGTTTTTTTTTCATTATCTCCAATGTACAGACACAGCTAATTGACAATTTTATAATAGTAGGTATAGATATACTAGCTGTTGCCCGCGGTTCTACCCGCGTGGAATTCTGATACCATTCCCGCAACCCATGAGAACCCATTCCCGGGTTAAAAAGTAGCATACTGGACATGGACTACTTTTTATCCCAGACCATAATCTATAGCTGTACCAAATTTCATCCACACAGAATACATCTACTTACCAAGTTTTAACAGCATAGCACATACGGACGGACAGACAAACAGACATGACGAATCTATAATGGTTCCGTTTTTCGCCATTTGGCAACGGAACCCTAAAAATGTATTTCATTTTAAAAAAGCGACCAAGTGCGAGTCTGACTCGCCCATGAAGGGTTCCGTAGCAGTAAGTAACATAATAATGTTTTCCCTCCTCTTGCTCAAAAAGACCGTCATTGTGGCGTACCAGAGCGAAGAAAAAATAGCAATTCTTCCCCTAGGAGAAAAAGTTTTATTTTTTTATTTTTGTGTGTCAAATGACAATGAGCCTACAAAAACGAAAAAGTCTTTAGTCATAAGTAGAATAATCATGAATAAAGAATCTACTTATTACTGTTTCATAAAAAAAGAACTTCATTTTAATTTTGAAAATGAAACTAAAATCGGCGATCTCTGGTAGAATGCATGCAATGTGTTGCGGCTACAGAAGGAACAAAAAAAGACATTGGCGCGAAATCTTTATAATTTTTCTCTAATTGAAAATTGAATTGGTAGTAACCGTAATTAATTTTACAATAGTGAATTATTGTTTTATTTTCTCGCAATCGTAGTGAAAAGTATAGTGTAACACACGGCGCTAAAACCCATTAAAACTCGGTTTCTATTTACTCCCTCGCTAAAGCTCGGGAGTAAAACTATCTCGTATATAATGGGTCATTTTAGCTCCTTGTATAACAATCTACTATTTTTTTTATATTTGAGTTGATTGAATGAAAGGTAAATTGCGTTTTACGATTTATGACGTATTAAAAAAACTACTTGCTAGATCTTGTTCAAACCAATTTTCGGTGTAAGTTTACATGGTAATGTGCATCGTATATTTTTTTTAGTTTTATCATTATCTTATTTTCGAAGTTACAGGGGGGGGGGGCACATTTTACCACTTTGGAAGTATCTCTCGCGCAAACTATTCAGTTTAGAGACAAATTATATAAGAAACCTTAATATCATTTTTGAAGACCTATCCATACATACCTCACACGTATGGGTTACATGGAAAAAAAATCTGAGTATCAGTTCTAAGTATGGGGAGCCCCAAAATTTATTGTTTTTTTTTTCTATTTTTGTGTGGAAATCATAATGCGGTTCACAGAATACATTTACTTACGAAGTTTCAACAGCATAGTTCTTATAGTTTCGGAAAAAAGTGGCTGTGACATACGGACGGACAGTCATGACGAATCTATAAGGGTTCCGTTTTTTGCCATTTGGCAACGGAACCCTAAAAATGCACAACGTTAATATTCAAGTTTTCACTTCTGTCCGCACTCCCGGAGTGCAACCCGTCGTTTTATTTTCATCATACCCCTACGTGTAATTGAAATTGAATTGTAATTGAAATTAAAATTGGGTGTTTGGGGCATGCTGATTGACAGGATTTAGGGTTGGGTTGTCAGACAGCAGTTGCTCCCATAAAAGCCGTCTAAGCCAAACCTAATGGAAGAGGAGTAAACGGACCCCAGGCTCCAAGGTGATCGAATGCCACCGCGAACTGGGCACGATGATGATTGTCATCATCATCATGTTAGCGTTGTTGCTGGTTGCGTCCAAGGCCTTCACCTCGCAGCCCGGGGTCCGCTTACTCTTGCTCCTTCACTTGGTTTGGCTTATACGGCTTTTATGGGGGTGACTGCCGTCTGACAACCCAATTCAGAGAGTAAAGGTGAGGTTGGTTTGATCCCGAAGGTCTTGGTGCTACACCCCATGCGCTTAGATGATGACTAATCTATACTAATATTATAAAGAAGAAAGATTTTTATGCAAGTATGTTTGTAACGAATTGGCTCAAAAAGTACTGAAGTGATTTCAAAAATTCTTTCACCATTAGAATGCTACATTATTCCTGAGTAACATAGGCTACTTTTTATCGCGATATTTCCACGGGATCAAGACTTACGCGGGTAAAACCGCGTGGCGATGCTAGTATTGAATGTTTTAAATACATTTGATGGGTCGCGTGGGAATAGTTTGGCTTAAGTTTAGAAATGTGGAACGTAAACAGGTACCTTTTGTTTTGAAAGTAACACTGTCTGTTACGCTTTCACACCTAAACCACGCGCAATCCACACGGGCGGAGCCGCGAGTAACAGCTAGTTAATAATAGAATTAGGATGGAAGTAGTGTTTGTATGTACGTGAGTGACGTCACTAGAGTGGCGCTGCCATTTCAAAACCAGCTCTGCCCATACCTACCTAACGCCATGTACTGAGTTGGCAGCCTCATTTAGGTTCGCAGTTCGCAGAATAATCTAGAAAGAAAGAAAGAAACTTTTATTTGGTGCAAGTAGGTCACATTAAATGCTTATAACTAGTACAAATTAATTCAATATATAATAATGTGTGCCTAACGGTTGCATCAAATGTGTATCTCAAGTGTAGGTACTAGGTTGGGATATAAAACTGAGTTATAAGTTAGGTACTGTTTGGGGTGGGGGTGGCAGGTGAGGCCGCCTGTCACCCCCCCTGGCGGGGCGACAAGCACTTCCCCCACATTTCCGGGGCAAGATGGGGACAACGTGGTTCCCAAACGGGGTCGGGGTGCGAGGGAAATGCCTTATGGGCCCTTACACCCCGGCACCTGAAAACCCGAGACGGCGTGCGGTTTTAGTCGGTTCAAGCTCGACATAACCTCCCGCGCTGGCCGGCGGGGGGAGGGGGGATGATCTGATGGGATTTCCGCACGAAAAAAAAAGGTACTGCCTGATAAACACGGTCCTAATACTAGTATTCCCCCTAACCCTGCCAGTTAAGCTAAATTGCTTGTGTTAGGAGTGGGTTCAACTCGATAGTGTAATGGCCAGTAATGTGTGTAATTCGAACTCGGGACCTTTCGATCGTTAGGCCGACTCCTTAAGTAGCTTAGTACTTAGTATCTAAGTACTAATACCGGCGCTAATTAAATCAGGTTAATGTTATCGGAAATATCACATATGTACATTAGGAAATGATAATATATAGAAAAGGAGGTAGGTACTTGACCGATGCAGCGAAAAAGTATTACGTAGGTAGTTCTGTGTAGTTAGTAACCTTACACCCTGGCGTCTGTAGACCCGAGAAGGCGTGCGGTTTTAGTCGGTTGAAGCCCGACATAACCGCCCCCGCTGGCCGGCGGGGGGGTATCCGAAGGGATTTCCGCACGAAAAAAAAAAAAGGTAAAAAAAGGGCAATTTCGTACTCACCTTAACCATTTCCTGGTATCAGAAGTCCGCTGCAGTGACTTCAATCTACTCCAACACGATGTTTCATCTAACAGACAGAAGTATTGTAATCTTTTAGGTCCGTGGCACATGGCTACCACCAAAATATATCCAAATAATAAAGTTAGTTTTGGGAAGACAGAACTGCTTTCACAAAACTCTTGCATTGAACAATCTAGTTTATATATATTATATGTGAAAGTTATAAAGAGAATATTTCCAGACTCAAGGCGGAGTTAACGAACACCAACGAAGCTATCTACAAAGTGCAATGCAAGGTCAAAATAAAAAATCATCGTTTTCCATAGCAGTGTTGCCAGTTCGCTATTTGAATTTACCTTCCGGTCTTACATAAAATTTTCCCTAAAAAATTATCATTTGAATTATACCATACTGATACCCGTGGTTCCGCCTGCGCTTGGTTGGTTATCGTTTTTAGTCATATCCCCGGGTCTTCTTAAGCAATTGCAATTAAACATACGGCAGATTTTAAGTCCTTTCTAATAGGAAATTTTCTAAAAAAACCGCATAAAACCCTTTCATTAGTTTTTGCGTCCATAGTGAACGAACAGAGAAACAGACAAGAATTCCAAAAAAATGTTTTTATTTTTAGAATCGTTCATTTAATAATAATAATAACGATATAGCTCGATCTATAATAATAACTAGGTCTGCAAGGCGAATCGCTGCTTGCAATGTTGAGCTGAGTGAGACATCGTGAATCAGATTTTGAAAATTTTGAACAGTGATCATTCCTCCGTGGCAAGTCCGATTTTAAAATTCTTTTTGAAAGTCACAACTCTGGACATGCTTTCTGAGCGTGTAAAGTTTGGTCACAGTGTCTAGAGCGGTTATTATGTAATTCCATCTGGATTTTTTTTAACGGTGATCATTCCTCTGTGGTAGCATAATTTTTTTTTTAAATATATCCATAAACCTTACTCTGATTGACCTCTTTAATCATGCCAAATTTGGTTCTGAATGGATTAGTAGTTTAGGAGGAGACCTGTGACAAAGAAAATCCTGAAGTCTGGTATGAGGAGCTTTCGCTTGACTTCGTCTCACTCAGCTCAATAATAACATTTCTTTATTGAACACCAAGGACATAAAAACACGAATCCGAAATACAATTTGTGGTACATACATTTGGCGGCCTTATCGTTCTGAGGCAGTCTCTTACAGGCAACCATAGGATGGACAGTATTATAGACGGAAAAATTAAGTTTTGGGGTAGTTTGGTGTACTTTGAAACTCACTTTGAAACTTTGCAACTCTGCTTCTTTTTTTTTATTGAAAAGGAGGTATCCCAAGGGTAATACCATAAGAAACCAGGATCTGATGATGACATTCCAGAGAAATCAAGGGCAAGCTTCGAAATGAAAATTCTAGGGGTGACTCGTACGTTTGTTTTTTGTCTATTAAGTATTTTAAAGCACTACTATTTAATGAAGGTCTGGAGTTGATCTTACGATGAAGCCGAAAGACAGTTGAGGGAACTTCTCAACGATTTACAGCAATTACCTGGTGTTTGGGCTGGATTAAATTCTATTGATGAGAACTTTACATCTAGTGGGGTTGTGCAAGTAAAATACTCATATTTGAGTTGAATGTATGAAAGGTAAATAGGGGTTTACGATTTACGACGTATTAAAAAAAACTACTTACTAGATCTCGTTCAAACCAATTCTCAGTGGAAGTTCACATGGTAATGTACATCATATATTTTATTAGTTTTATTTTAGAAGTTACAGGGGGCGGGGGGGGGGGGTGGACATATTAAACCACTTTGGAAGTGTCTCTCGCGCAAACTATTCAGTTTAGCAAAAAGTGATATTAGAAACCTCAATATCATTTTTGAAGACCTATCCATAGATACCCGAGTTTCAGTTCTAACTATGGGGACCCCAAAATTTATTGTTTTTTTTTATTTTTGTGTGAAAATCTTAATGCGGTTCACAGAAGACGTCTACTTACCAAGTTTCAACAACATAGTTCTTATAGTTTCGGAAAAAAGTGGCTGTGACATACACTACGGAGATAACACCCTTACAAGCCAGCGAGTAATTCTTGCTTGTCCGTAAGTCTGTGCGCCTTTTAAGACCTTTTTCTCAGGAATTCGTATTAATATAAATGCGGTATTAAGTTGAAATTTATATCAAAAAATCAAGTCGGCGACTTTTTGCAGCTGTCAAAGGGATTAAATTAACACAAAACAATATTAAACTTTACGTATTAACCTTTCCGGGTGTACAGGGCCCTATCAACAGCCTCAGGGACCAAGCCAACCTCGTCTGCAAGTCGGTGCACCTGCTGAACAGCGGACGAGCCTCCGGCGCCTGCGCAGGCTTTCTCCTCAAGGTTGGGATAGACTGCAGTCACAGCTCCAAAGTGTAAACTTTGGACACAAATTAACCTTTTTCTTGAATTACCCCACATATTAATGAAAACTGCATCAAAATCCGTTCGGTGATTTAGAAGATGAAAGAGTGCAGACCGGGGAACGGCGTTGTTTTATATCATGTCTGTAATAAAATAAAAGAATAATAATAAAGAAGAAGTAGGGGGAAGTGGGGTCAATTTCCCCTACTGGTAGTGCGGTGGGTCATCAGGAGTCAGGAGTGAAATTTATGCTCAATTTCCCTCTATACTATTAAAACTGCTCAACTTTGGGGAGATTCCTGCAATCTGTCAACAATGTTCCACAGACTATTATGAGATTCTACGCATGTGTTTTTTAAACGAAGGTGTAGGTGAACCAACTCATACCCTCAATGTAATTTACAGTACGTATGGTGTACGTACTATTTTATTTCTATGTTTATGTTTATTTCTATACACAATTTAAAGTACAGAAAAATAATAATTATTGTTACAAGTAGAATAATAAGATTTAATCTGATGTCTTAGGGCTTATAAACTGAGGTTTAGCACTGCTAGCGCCATCTTCATTCCATTCAGTACTTCGAATCCTTTTAAAAGCTTTTTTATGTATGGCGAAGGTCGTCCTAACCATTTACCGTCCTTGCACGAATTTAAATTCTAAACTACCCACTCTCTATAGTTTATTGCATGAACATACACTGAACCAACAACTAAAAAATTTATTTCATTTTTATTTATTTATTAATATAAATACATGTTTTTATCTTATAATATAAAACAATGTCGCACAAAACCGTACAAACGGTTTGACGGTGGGATCAGGAAGTAGCTAATTATTTACACTTACATTATCAATATTATGATATTAGGCGAGTGATTAGTGTTATGGCAAGGAGTTTAGGATATTTTTTTAATAATGCGAAACATAAGATATGAACTTTTGGGAAACGATTTTCTGAAGGTTATGTTTTTACCATATATTTATTTAAAACGAACGGTGTTATAAGTTTGACCTGTTTCTGTATTAGGTAGATTTCGATGAAATCGATCTACCTATTGGTTTCTTGACTACTGTCGAATTAAAAAAAAAATTCTTCATAGGAGGTCTAGTTATGACCCCCTGAGTCCAAAATGACCACTGGTCAAAAAGTTTATATATAGGTATATACTAGCTGACCCGGCAGACTTCGTACTGCCTCAATCGATAGCACCTTTTAAACCTTCTCTGGACCTCCACAAATAATTCAAGCCTAATCGGTCCAGCCGTTCTCGAGTTTTAGCGAGACTAACGAACAGCAATTCATTTTTATATATAAGAGAAGAAGAAGATATATGTACTATGTATGGTTCTTGCTTCCCAAAGTTTGCGGCACTCTCACGGTCGCATTTTTGCCCCTATCGCTTTCAAACTGCGGTCAAAAATTGTTTGGGTGTAAACTTAGTTTAAGTTCGTGAACGGGTGGAATCCGGCCTAAGGGGACGGTAGGGCCTCACTTTTTGTGAAATCAGTTTTTCCTCAAAATTTCACGTTCCATGAAAGATATTCGAACCGTTCTAATTTTATCCCATAGTATACATGAATACCAACAACTTTTAATTATAAACCTATAAGATTAAAACTTTAATTAAAAGTGGGGGGGGGGGAACCAAAATTTTTGGGGAAAAAAATCATAACTTCTAACCGGTGAACATTCTTGACGTCGGAAATATTTTTAATTGATAGGCCATTTTTAAGTCTAAAATAAATGTCTGAAGAGTTTTTCGCTAAAAGTTACCGTTTTCGAGAAAAAAAAATTTAACTGTTTAAAGTCCGTAGTTCTTTATATAAAATAATATGAATTGCTTCACGAAATCTACCTGTGCGTTCCCCCTGCGGGAACGGATTTTTTGTCTATGGCATCATAGCTTCCAAAAGGATAAACCAATTTTAATGCAGTATACTTTGTTTGAAAGCTAACGTGATCGAGATGGTTCTTAGCTACGAAATATGAAGATCAGTTTGGGCGTTTGTGAATCATCCGCTCTTTACTAGTTGACGAAGGATTCTCTTTTACTTCCACAAGTCCGATTGATTTGAAATTTGGTGTACAATTACATTGGTACTATTTCTATGACATGGTAACCTTGACCTAATGCTGCAACATCAAGTGGTCCCTATTCCTCACCAGCTTAGAGCACATATAGCGTGATTGGGCTCATCAGAATGGTCTCAATAGAAGCAATAATCTTGACGTTCACAAGTGTTACATTGGGGATAAATGAAGAAAAAAAAAACATTTTTATGTCATTTAGAAACATAAGATTCAATTATTTATTTTTTAAGCAATACATTATAGTATATTTACACATTGCATTTCAATACATGAATTAAATAAGTTCAAAACTTGCTGCTAAATCATCTTCCATTCGTTGCATCACATTTCTATACCTCTTATTATAAGTTCTGTGGTTAAGCGGAAACCATAGCCAATGCGTGCTTCTTTCAGTAAAACCACCTTCTTATTTTCATCCGAGCGTGAGCGGGACTCACCTCTCCTACTCCTCTATAGCTGGCTTTTACGGTTGTGACTGTCGTCTAAACCCCGAAAGAACGGCCTGCGCCAATCCGTCAATCAGCAATCAGCAGTTGTACCGGCTCATAGGGTGAAGGTGGCTTGGGTCCGAAGGTCTGGGTCCGGCTCATAGGGTGAAGGTGGCTTGGGTCCGAAGGTCTGGGTAGGGCCCCCTTACACCCTGGGAACACCATCTTCGAGTGTCTATATGCACAGTCTTGAGCACATGTATGTATTTCTTGTACTGGTGTACGTTACGTGTAGATCTTAGTAAACAGTAGTCCCACAGTTGCCCAACAGTGGCGCGACTACTTGCGCCGCCCGTCCCCGTGTACTAGCTTAGCGTGCGTATAGAGCGCGGGCCGTTGCTTGAAGGTGTCGCCGCAGTCCTCACACATGTAGCTCCGCTGTTCTGAGTGAGTCAGCTTATGGTTGCGTAGTATTGAAATCGTCTGGAACAAACGTCAATTAATCACTAAACCTTGATAGAAAAAAGATGTGGTGATACCATATTTATGTAATAGCACCATCTAGCGACAGATACTGAACTATACTATTTTGGAGACTCAAATTCCGGAGAAATTATTAATATTATCAACGACATAATGGACTTTCTGTTATTTTTCACATACACAATAATGTTTTGTTTTCTGAATCCTCCCTCCGAATTTTAAACCCCTGAAACAACACTATCTAACTATAACCTTTCCGTTCCGTCTTCAGTTAAAATAGTTGTTGTTCTACCTAATTACATAATTTTATTGCTTGTTACTTCTATGGATTCTACTAGACTTGCTGTACGGAAAAATTGGTACCGATTTAAGACCACTACTTGACCAGCAACAATACGCCACTTTTTGCAGTTGTCATATATATGCCAATACAAAAAGGCGCGCTATATCTATACAGATAGGTGCCAAAATTCATTAGTTCATGTCTCTAGTTCCGGCGTTTGGTTACACATTCAAAATACAAAATTTATACCCGCCTCAACTAGGAATCGTGACACATTCTTTGTTCTGAACAGCTTGTCTAGTTGTAGGTATACATAGAAATCATTGGCTTGTTACAATACCATAATTCTCTGTTGTCTGTCAGTTCCTACAGGCATTTGGTATAGATCACAATAGGCACGTCCACTACTACGTGGGATCAAGAAAATAGTCAGTGCAGTAAGTCGGTTTACAACTCTGCCAATCCCTTGATACACACAGCCGTAAGTATATAAACAAAGCAACTAACAAAGAACTTCTTCCCACATATGTTGCACGGGTGGTCCCTGGGCCGAGATAGTCCGTGGTGTTTCTGGCGATGGTTCTTGAGACGCCAGTCCGATATGAATAGCTGGAAAGTTGAATAAACGTTAAAATAAATTATTTCTAGAGGTTTTTTTTGAAGTGAAAACTTCTTTAGCGGCTTTGTGCACTTTTTTTGTAATGGGTAAAAAATGGGTAAAAAAAACTCGCGTCAGTAAACACGTGACCTGATCGTAAGTAAACAAATATAGAAGCCCTAATTTCACACTGTACTTAACAACCTTGGTGGCGCGTTTGTCTAATGAGTGGTCGTTGACTTCGTCAAGACTGAGATCGATTCCGACCGAGGCGCAAGAAACAGTTTTTGTCATCATATAACTTTTTGTAATATTTATTCTATTTGTGCCATAAATCTATTGATATAAAATGGAAATTAAACAAAGTGCATCTATTAATGAAAAAAGTAACGAAGAAATAGCGAAGGAAAATGAGTGAGTACTTTGTCATGTTTGTGTATGAATATTGTATGTTACCACATAAATGATAGTACTTTCATACTGATAATTAAAGCAATTCATGCAAAATTGTTCTCTAACCATTCCAAAATATCGAAAATGCACAACGTTAATATTCAAGTTTTCACTTCTGCCGGCACTCTCGGAGTGCAATCCGTTGGTTTTTTTTACCGTGTGGAAACCCTACGCGCTTCACCCCATCGGTGCCAACGATGGGGTGGGCGTGTCGGAATCGGACCGACTAATCCTACACTGTGTCCTCCCCAAGTGTCTATTGCCGGGCACCCCAGGTAAGCCCTGACTTGACTCGCCCACGCTGGGCACTCCACTTTTTCATGTGGGTGACATAACCTGACACTATATTCGACAACCTATGTGGCGTGGCCACAGAGCATATACAGAGAGGTGTTGTAATTAGATTTCACTTTGAAAGAGCGCGTGACACTTTACGGGCTGATTTATTTTATTTTCCATCGGTAGATGCCAATAGCAAAACTTGGAGACACTGAGGTACTGACACTGACTAAGGCCACGCCTACTGCGATGACTGCAGGGTAGGCACGACAGTCACAGTGCAGTTCCTTAGGCAGTCTTCTCTTTGTGTTTTTTTGAGATTGACAGTTTCTTTTTAATTTTGTTATGTACGTCAGCTGTGAACATTATACAACTAGGGGCGAAAAGCATCCTGCTGTTGCAATGTTGAGGTGAGAGCACTACATGATTACCTACAATTCACGTGCATTTTTTTTTCAATTGAATTGTTTTTTCGGTGATTATTCCTACGTTGCTAGACCGATTTTCATTTATCTTTTTCTGTCTTAAGCCAATAGTTAAGTTGCACATTTTGGCGCCAAAATCGTGGTTTCAACATTGATCATTTTGGAGAAATCAGATTTTGAAATTTTTGAAGGGCGGTTTCTTCCATGGTATGTTCGATTTTCAATTTTATTTTTGCTAAACCTTCCGGGTATCAAGTTGTATTTACATGCCAAGTTTGGTCAAAATTTGTCCATTAGTTTAGGAGTAGTAGCGTCACAACCGAAATACACCGAGTGGAGTATAGAGAGCTTTATGCTCGACTTCGTCTCACTCTCAGGTCAACCATCTCATAACTTGCTGTCGCCCGCGGGTCCGCCCGCGTAGAATTCTGATCCCATGGGAACCTATTCCCGTTATTCCGGACTATAATATATCCCTGTGCCAGCCAGATACGTTCAGCCGTTTTTAGTTATTAGTAACAAGGGTGTGTGTTCCAAGTGCACGGTAGTGTGTAAAATATGTTATTATTGATTTAATATATTTTTTATGCATAATTTAAACAAAATATTAGCATTCTACACTTCCCCTCCATATAAGCTATAACTATGCCAAATCTTATACTCTTCCGTCCGCGCAATGTTCGTGAAAAGGGATGTAAAGTTTTCCCTTCACGTGTTAATATAAAGATATTTCGACGGAAGGAAGTGTAAAACCTCGTTAGTAAGGTGGCGTAGCAATCGGCAATATTTTTTCTCCGAATTTTGCCGTATACATCCGCCGCCACAAACTTTATCAAACCTTGTACAGACTAAGCGTTCCAATATACGCGTAGCCGGCAACGCGTACACAGGAGCGATGGTCACTACCGTACTGTACGCGTATAAAATTTGTGTACGCGAGTAGACAGTCAGCACTAGTCTTGCGAGTACGCGCTCATAATAAAAATATATAGAGGTTACGCGTACATTGGAACGCTTAGTCTGTACAAGCATTTAGGATATTCTGACCTTGTTACATATCTCACAGTTATATTGTGACTTTTGTAAATGATAGAAGTTGTAATGTTTCGTCCAGTATACCTTCGAAGCGAACTTCTTGTTGCAATCCGGGCACGAGAAACTGTAACAAAACCACACAGCGTTTACTATCATATAAACTGCGCCATCTTGCGATGATGTGCCGAACCACGTCACTACTACTGTGCCTGCATAGCGCTATGAAGGTTCTCTTTTCCTTACTTTTTAGGCTTCCGTACCTTTTTTTTTTCGTGCGGAAATCCCTTCGGATACCCCCCCGCCGGTCAGCGGGGGCGGTTATGTCGGGCTTGAACCGACTAAAACCGCACGCCGTCTCGGGTCTACAGACGCCGGGGTGTAAGGTTGCCCATAGAGCATATCCCTCGCACCCCGACATCTCCAGTTGCGAGATGGCCATCTCGGATTTGGGCCTGCTTCTGCTGGGGTGACAGGTGGCTTCACCTCTCACCCCCAGGCCTGCGCTCATGGAGGACGGAGGTCGTTAAGCGACCTCCGACGCCTGAGTCGCCTGCGACGCGCGGCGAGCATGTTGCGGGCTCGGCGGAGGCTTCCGTACCTGTACCGTACTATGACTCCGCTGTCTGTCCATCTGTCAGCAGGTTGTATCTCATTTCTTTTTTTTTTTCGATTATGATGTACTCGTAATTAAACGGTTATTCATAACAATTACAATCTAGAACTTGAGGCTAATAAGCAATTTAAATTTAACCTAGCTTCCTAAAATGACTAAAATCTTACAAAGTTAAGAATGTGTCCATTGGCACTTTTCTTATTGTCTCTATTATGATTGAAAGATTTTGTGTTCTTTAAGAGTCGCACTCACTGCACTACGTAACACTAATTTCACTAAATTAACTCAGAGCTTAGTTCTTTTAAGTCTTCTAACTATGTCCGTGGTGTCAAGGAGCTGGATAGCCTCGACATTCACATGTTGACGCAGCTTTTGTTCATGTGCTTCGGTGTGTTTTTAGGGTTCCGTAACCAAATGTAGGTCTACAAGGCGAATCGCTGCTTGCAATGTTGAGTTGAGTGAGACATCGTGATTTGAATTATTAAGAGCGATATTATTCCTCCGTGGCATGTCCGATTATGAATATTGTTTTTGATAGTTATTCGGTTGTTTTGGACGACTGTTTTGGCGCCAAAACTTGTCCAATAGATTTGACCGCTATTGCGGAATCAGATTTTGAAAATTTTGAACAGTGATTATTCCTCCGTGGCAAGTCCGATTTTGAAAATTCTTTTTGAAAGTCACAACTCTGGACATGCTTTCTGAGCGTGTAAACTTTGGTCACAGTGTCTCGAGCGGTTATTATGTAATTCCATCTGGAATTTTAACGGTGATCATTCCTCTGTGGTAGCTTTAATTTTTTCAAAATATATCCATAAACCTTCCTCTGATTGACCTCTTTAATCATGCCAAATTTGGTTCTGATTGGATTAGTAGTTTAGGAGGAGACCTGTGACAAAGAAAATCCTGAAGTCTGGTATGAGGAGCTTTCGCTCGACTTCGTCTCACTCAGTTAGTCTGTCTGTCCGTCCGTATGTCACAGTCACTTTTTTCCGAAACTATAAGAATTATGCTGTTGAAACTTGGTGAACCGCATTAAGATTCTCACACAAAAATATAAAAAAAGAACTCATACTTATAAAAAACAAGTTGAATTCCTGAGACGAGCTCAGCCGAATACAAGGGATTTTCGATTTTGCGAATTTTTGTTTATCTTGCAATGGTTCACCCCAGCACGAATATATTACCGAAAACAGCAACTCGATAGCTCATCTCCTTCTTACCCAAAACCGTGACAGAAAATTGGCAACGACGACAACTCGATAGCAATAGGGCTTTTCTAAAGAAAATCCCTAAAAATTACGCTGGTTAACAAAATTTCAACTTTTTTTTGTCACATGAAAACTTATATCTAATTTTAAATGTACTAGGGCCACCAAACAATAATATGATAATGAAAAAAAAATGACACATCAGGTTTCTTACATGATCCTTTGGTTCGGTCCAAATCATTGGTGTGGCAAATGGCATATGTCTGGGTTCTTGTTTGGCTCAACCTAATAGCAGTCTCACACACGTTACACAACATTTATGTGGAACCCAGGATTTATCTTGATTCCTCACAGGAAATCCATAATAGTTCAAATAGCACTGTTATTAATGATGTGAAATTTCGACGCTGAGATGTAAAAGTTAATTGTAAACACGCATAACAAAAACTGTCAGGGTTGTAAGAATACTTTCGTGGCATGTTCAGGATGTAACAAACATATATAAAATGTAAGTTAGTTGATAATATAGATATGCAGTCGTCTAAATGAAGTTATTCAAAAAAAGACACGTATATGAGGTCAGAAATGAATATGTAGCTGTCACAAAAAGCTGGACGTGATTGAAACAAAATTATTATATATTGTTGATCAGGGTATACCAACATGAACAAAAATCATCAAAAAGTTCGTGTGACAAAAACAGTGTTGACCAGTGTTATCAATCCCATACGTGTATCTATACTACGTATGTTCAAAAATGATGTTGAGGTTTCTAATATCATTTTTTTCTAAACTGAATAGTTTGCGCGAGAGACACTTCTAAAGTGGTAGTTGCCCCCCCCCCCCTGTAATTTATTAAATAAGAGAATGATAAAACTAAAAACAACACACAACAACATTCGAAACAGAATTAAAGCTCCATCGACTCGTGCAATTCAAAATTGGATACAGAAGTTCGAAGAGACGGGTTCAACGTTTAATCAACCACGATCCGGCAGACTTAAGACGTCGCGAGAACCCGTACACATGGAGCGCGGACGAGCATCTGTTAGAGAACAACCTGGTCTCTCTACTCGCAAGCGGTCTAGTGTTTTAAATGTGCCCAGAACTTCTCTAAATCGTATTCTACACAAGGACTTACATTTACACCCGTATAAAATAAAATTCAAATTGTACAGCAATTAAGGCCAAATGACTACGCACAGAGACTGCAGTTTGCTAACGAAATGCTTCACAGGTTTGCGAGCTTCAATAACATCTTTTTCTCAGATGAGGCAAACTGGGCACGTCAATAGGCAAAATTACAGATACTGGAGTGATGCTAACCCGCAATTGAAGCACCAAAAACCCTTACACTCACAAAAATTTACTGTATGAGCATCAGGTACAGCATGAGGTCCATATTATTATGAAGATTAAAGAAATCGTCCCGTTACCGTCAACGCAGATACATTGCCATGCTACAGAACTTTTTGGCTCCTGCACTACAGGACTACTCTGGTTTTAATCAACGGTTATGGTTGCAACAAGATGGGGCAACATGTCACACCTCCAACGACTCCATAGCAGCAGTTGGTGAAATTTTTGGGCAAAAAGTCATATCCAAAAGTAGTGACATTAACTGGCCACCCCGCAGCCAGAATTTGTCACCAATGGACTTTTTCCTTTGGGGATACCTTAAAAGCAAAGTTTTTAATAACAACCCACAGTCTTTTGAAGAATTAAAAGAAAATATACGCGAGGAAATTCAAAACATTTCTCTAAACACTTGTCGGGACACGTTGACGGGACGTCGGGACTTGTTACAGGAGTACCAAATTAATCAAGGATCACATTTAAATGACGTTATTTAAAAAAAAAACCCAATTCTTGTACTTTGATAGTAAATAAACAATTATTATCTCACGTCTACTTCTGTATTTTAATAACCATTTGAAATGTTACCGTACTAATGGTCCACCCTTTACTTTATTACCATGTAAACTTCCACCATTTCATTCCATGTAAATTGGTTTGAACGAGATCTCGTAAATCAAATCAAACGTCGAAGACGTTTGATTTGATTTCATTTTCTTCATATTTATTGCTCAATATATAAAGACGCGTCGAATAATATGCATAAAGCCTAAGGTCTGTAATTTTGAATAAAAATACTGCAACAAAAATATCTAAGTTTGGCCCGAAGTTTGAAAATCACTGTGTGATTTCCGCCCCACTAGATTTATATTTCAGTTTCTTTCAGAGTCTGGTTGTTTGTAAATATACAATATACGTATTGTCATTGTCACTCAAATGTCAAAGTCAAATACGCGTTACTCTGGTTAAGTGGTTCTTGAGTTATTGCGTAAACAGACATCCAGACATCCAGACCAACAGACAGACCGACACAAACATTTTTTTTCCTTAATTAGACTTAGAATCATGTGAAACGTCGAGAAAAGTGATAAAAAGTGGGTGTAAGATTTTGTTTTTTTTTTGCGTGATTTTAAGACTTCGGTGTCCACCTGGTTGGTGGCCCGAAGTAAATATCTAAGTTTGGCCCGAAGTTTGACAATCACTATGTAATTTCCGCCCCACTAGATTTATATTTGAGTTCATAGAATGAAAGGAAAATATCAGTTTACGATTTATGACGTATTAAAACAAGTTGAATTCCTGAGACTAGCTCAGCCGAATACAAGGGATTTTCGATTTTACGATTTTTTTTTTTTGCGATTTTTTCTTTATCTTGCAATGGTTCACCCCAGCACGAATCTATTACCGAAAACAGCAACTCGATAGTTCATCTCCTTCTTACCCAAAACCGTGACAGAAAATTGGCAACGACGACGACAACTCGATAGCAATAGGGCTTTTCTAAAGAAAATCCCTAAAAAACTAATTACTAGATCTCGTTCAAACCAATTTTCGGTGGAAGTTTACGTGGTAATGTATATCATATATTTTTTTAGTTTTATCATTCTCTTATTTTAGAAGTTGCAGGGCCCTCCCCTGGGGGACACATTCTACCTTTGGAAGTGTCTCCCCCACTCATAGATACCCCAGACAGAAGACAGGGTTTGATGAAAAATATAAAATTTTGGGGCTCCCCATACTGGGGAGCCCTCGGGTACCTTTTTTTTTTTTTTCGTGCGGAAATCCCTTCGGATGCCCTCGGGTACCTACCATACAAATTGTCCCTAAATATATCTAAGTTTGGCCCGAAGTTTGACTATCACTGTGATTTTCGCCCCACTAGTTTTTTTTATTTTTTTGGGATTTTCTTTAGAAAAGCCCTATTGCTATCGAGTTGCCGTCGACGTCGTCGTTGCCAATTTTCTGTCACGGTTTTGGGTATGAAGGAGATAAGCTATCGAGTTGCTGTTTTCGGTAATAGATTCGTGATTGCAACATAAAGAAAAAATCACAAAAAGTCGCAAAATCGAAAATCCCTTGTATTCGGCTGAGCTCGTCTCAGGAATTCAACTTATTATTAACTACTGACTATTTCTGATGATTAAATATGAAAATGTAAGGTGGCATTAGCCTACATGAAAAATTTCAGAGCTTTAGGGTGATCAGAAGTGGTCGAAAATTAAGTGTAAATTTTTGGCTTCAGAGGGAAAGAAACACAGACACGAAGTGAAACTAAGAAAAACGTGGTAAAATCAAGGTCCTGAGTCAACACGATAAAAAGAGATATGGTCAAATAAAGATTTTTGCGAAAACTTGTTAGTACTAAAATTTTCCTTAATTTTTAGGCCTTTTTTTTGTGCCAGGGGTTCTTTAAATTTTTAATTACTTTATTATGTTTAGGCCCTCATTTAACTGCACTTCACCTGTTGTACTCGTTTGTTGTTTAGCAGGTGGACCGACTAACAGGTGAGGTTGGCCAAATGTGCCTGTAGGGCTCTGTACACGCGCGGGTAGCTACTAACATATACATACGCTCTCTCCGAGTGGTTCGCACTGTTCTTCAAATGGTTCCTATACACGTAAATGTTCTTGTACTGCACATTGCACTCTAAGCAGTACGACAGCTTCTTGGCGATGGCCACGTTGTGGCTCGCCATGTGCGACTCCAGGCGAGTCTTGGTCGAGAACGTCTTAGAGCATATGTCACAGATGTACTCCCTTTTGACGGCGTGGATTCGGCTGCAAGGGCAATTATAGCTTGGTTATTTTGATTGAGCTGAGCGAAGCGAAGCTCTTATACGTGATTAAACCGTTTGGTCGAGACTGTACTACTCCGAAACCACAATACCTATCTTGACCAAATTTGCCATGGTGATAGTGTAGACACCGCTGAGTGTTTAGAGGGGTCAACTGTTCAAATACAATGTACCATTGAGGAATAATCATCGAAAAACAGTTTGACGAGCGCGCGGCCTTAGTTACGCGCGCGACCGTAGTAAGATGTATAATTTTCAAGTAAGAGTCCTGCTCGCTCAGCTCAATTTATTTCAGTCGCACCCTGCACTGAATTCCTAGTTATCTTCCTCTGAGCCTCTTCCCAACTCAGTTGGGGTCAGCTTTTCGATCTAACTACGAAGTGATTGCAATTTGACCTTCACTACCCACTGGCGATATCGCAGTTCTGTAGTTAGACCTGTTGTCGGGCTTTGTAGGGCTCCTACTACCCGTAACAACTACCCTAGATGTTCGTATGGCAACCGGGACCGAAGGCTTAACATTGGAAGCTTGGCACCATAGTCAAAATGTAGGGCTTGGCAGTTTCGTTACTCAACGTACTATTGGCGAAATTAACGTCTAGCTGGTGAATCTTCAGTTCATAAACCCATAGGAATATCTACGTCACTCTTACGAAACGGCAAGGCCACACATTTTGACTAAATGTAGGATTTGTAGAGAACTTAATACTAGGATTCACGCAGAACGCTGTACGCTATGATGGGATTTAGAGCGTTAGGTTAGGGCGTGTAGAGTTGAACCTTGTCTCTCCATAAAATCTGAAAACTTTTGTATATTGCAAGCAATATGGACTCGTCTTGGCGTTATTTTACATGAAAATGTTTATACTTACGCCTTATGCCGCCTTAAAGTGTGAGTCCCTTTGAACTTGACGCCACATTCTTTACAATACAGGCTGTGTTCCGTTTGTATGTGGTCTTCCAACTCCTGTGCTGTACTGGAATCATAGTTGCACTTGTATAGCTTCGATCAAAGGGTTTAAAAGTCAGGACAACAAAACATTTCGAGTATGGGAAGCTCGTGAAATGTGTAAGGACAGAAGCAGATGGGGACTTGTTGTCTCTGCCTACCCCAGAGGGAAAAATGCGTGCGCATATATGTATTATCTAGGAGATTCCTTTCTCCTACAATCCTGTAAGCGGGGTGTGAATGAGCATCTGACGACGCTGTCAACTTGAAGGCCACTTTAATATTCGTGGTAGCTTAAATGGTGACCCTCATTCCTGAGATTTCACTTTTATCTTACCAGCAGGGTGAATAGGGGGTTCTACCAAGATCTTCAGCGCACCTGCTGATTGACGAACGAGGCTCTGGTACATGCTTTCCTCCCAGGGTTGGTGGGCCAGACGGCAGTCGCTCCCAACAAAGCTAAGAAAATAAAATCAAGAAAAGAGGAGATAAGCGGGCTAAGGCTTCAAAGTGCAGGCTTTTCTACCAATCGGGATTTTATTACAAGCTGTTCATTAACTTGCACTGTTCGTATGTAATGTTTTCCCTCAAAATTTGCAAACCATTTTTCGACCATTTGTTTTTACAAGCTTTTTAGGGTTCAAAACGGGATCCTATTACTAAGGCACCGCTGTCTATCTGTCTGTAACCAAGCTGCATCTCATGAACCGTGATAGCTAGATAGTTTGAATTTTTCACTGATGATGTATTTCTGTGGCCGCTATGACAACAAATACTATAAACAAAATAAAATGAGTATTTAAGGGATGCTCCCTTAAATATTCATTTTATTTAGTACACTATCTGTGAAGATGTCAAATGTCTAGTTTCATAGATCGGTTCATGAGATACAGCCTGGTGACAGGACGGACGGTCAGCGGAGTCTTAGTAATAGGGTCCGGTTTTAGCCTTTGGGTACTGAACCCTAAAAAAGTTTCTAAAAAAAAGCCATTATAAAAAAAAAACGACTTCAAATACCACGAAAAACAGGCACATAAAACAGAAAAATAACTGAATTACAGATTTAATTCAAAAGGCAAAAATACGCGTAAGACTTTTCTTCTGAAGTCGGTGCCAAGCCCGAAACACAATGTAAATATTCAATATCATTCGAGACGTCTGATTCCCGTTTGGGTTGTGTGGCTAGAAAAGTGGAAACTCTACCTACGCTTACCATATCATCGCTTGCGCGGGGAGACTTGCTTCCTAATAGGTTCTACCTACTAGACTTCACTAGAAAAGTCTTACGCGTATTTTACCCTACCTAGTAAGCATAGCTTAACTAGCTTGTGTTATGGGTTCTAGAATGCGGATAAACATATTTAATTACATTTCTTTTTGTAAAGACATACATATTATACCTACATATTAACACGCAGTAGACCAGTGCAAATAGTCACGTTCAAGCATACAAATATTTGCACTGAGCGAGAATCAAACACGCGACGACCGCCGACGTGGCAGTCGAACACTCTACCGCCACGCCCCGAAGGTTCTCCAATTTACGTCGTGGGTTTAACGTTGTAATGATGATGATGATGATGAAAATACTTACTTCACTACAGTGTCGCACTGTGCACAATGTATGCAGTCCAGGCGATCCCTTTCATGTTTGATCTTACAATGGTTCAGCGCCGACCACAACTCCGTGGTGGTGTACTTGCACAGCCTACATCTATAGCACGAGTAATGCTTCCACCGGTGGCCGACCACAGCTGATTTGGTCGCGAACCGGATGTCACAGACATTGCAAGAATGTGGGCCTATGCTCTAAAAAGAATATTTATGAACTAATAAATCTCCGACATTATACTGATAATTAAAGCAATTCGTGCAAAATTATTCCCTAACCATTCCAAAATATCAAAAATGCACAACGTTAATATTCAAGTTTTCACTTCTGCCGGCACTCCCGGAGTGCAGCCCGTCGTTTTTTTAATACGTCATAAATCGTTAACCCTAATTTACCTTCCATTCAATTAACTCAAATATAAAAAATTTACTTGCTGCTACGGAACCCTTCATGGGCGAGTCCGACTCGCACTTCACCAGTTTTTTTTATTTCGTAGGCGACTCAGATGCCTGAGGTCGCTCAACGACCTCCGTCCTCCATGAGCGCACACCTGGGGGTGGCAGGTGAGGCCAACAAGCCCCCCCCCCCCCCTCTTTTCGCAGCGAGATGGGGACACCGTGGTTCCCAAACCCGACGGTGCCATCTCGAAACCGGAGATGGCCCTGGGTCAGTGGCGGTGCGAGGGAAATGTCTTATGGGGCCACCTTACACCCCAGTGTCTGAAGACTCGAGACGGCGAGCGGTTTTATTGTTCAAGCAAACCCATACGTGTGGGTTATCTATGAATAGGTCTTCAAAAATTATATTGAGGTTTCTAATATCATTTTTTAGGGTTCCGTTGCCAAATGGCAAAAAACGGAACTCTTATAGATTCGTCATGTCTGTCTGTCTGTCCGTCCGTATGTCACAGCCACTTTTTTCCGAAACTATAAGAACTATGCTGTTGAAACTTGGTAAGTAGATGTATTCTGTGAACCGCATTACGATTTTCACACAAAAATCGAAAAAAAAACAATAAATTTTGGGGGTTTTACTTAGAACTGAAACTAAAAAATATTTTTTTCCTCAAACATAAAAATCTTAATGCGGTTCACAGAATACATCTACTTACCAAGTTTCAATAGCATAGTTCTTATAGTTTCGGAAAAAAGTGGCTGTGACATACGGACGGACAGACAGACATGACGAATCTATAAGGGTTCCGTTTTTTGCCATTTGGCTTCGTAATCCTAAAAACGACAAAAAAATCACGTTTCTTGTATGGGATGGGAGCCCCCTTAAATATTTAATTTATTCTGTTTCTAGTATTTGTCGTTATAGCAGCAGCAGAAATACATCTGAAAATTTCTAGCTATCATGGTTCATGAGATACAGTCTGGTGACAGACAGACCGAAGGACAGCGGAGCCCTAGTAATTGGATCCTATTTTACCCATTGGGTAGGAAATCCTAATAAAAGCCATCAGTGAATCAGTCTTCTTTTTTGAAAGTCAGGTCCGTTCTTCTATAACTCCATTATTTGGGTTGTTATGAAGGAGCAACTACTTTTAGGAGGTTCCTATCGCTAAGCTAAGCTAAGCTCACCTACAAGCCAGTAGACCTGTTGATGGATGGGGCTCTGCTGTAGGCTGGGTTAAGAGGTCATATGGCAATCGGTCCCGTAAAGTCCAAGTCAGATCATATAAAATAATTGTGTCATTAATGCCATTAACCTTGTGATGATGATGATTGTAATGATGACAATGTATGATGCAGGCAAGATTTACAAAATACCCTAAAGATGTATCTATAACACTGTATAAAACATAAATAGATACCTTGTCATGTTTCTTTTTCATATGTTTATTGTACGTCTCCTTTCTAGTAAACCCAAGCACACATGAGTCACACTTAAACGGTATCTTCTTAAAATTATAATGATTTCTCTTATTTTCTCTATTTCGAATCATTTCTTCTTCAGTGAACACTACTTTTGTAAACTTTTCTTCTAATTCTTCTTCATCAATCTTAGATCCTTTGCCTGCTTTCCTTTTCTTCAATTTACTAATAGTGTCTACATAGACATTTTTAATTTTATACGTTCCTTCTGTAACCTTCTCTTCTGTCTCTGATATGTGGTCACATTCGTTGTTCGTATTATCATCAGATTCCTCTTTAACAATATTAATTTCTAACTTTGGTGCCATATCACAGTTGATTAAAGGGTCTGAGTTGTAGGAATATTGGTAGTTATAAAAGAGATTCATTTGCAACACCAAGCTGCTTAAAGACTTTAAGTTTTCAAGCTGAAATATTGGTAAAATAATTAATACACACAAATAAATAAAACTGAAGTGTTTGTTTGTAATTTAAAAATATTTTTTAAATTTGTCTCTCTTTCCGTCTATTTGCTCCAGGTATCTTCAAATTGGCTGGGCCAACTTTGATGGGATTCTTACTGCAGATAGCTGATGTTATAAGGTATAACTAAGGCTACTTTTATTACAGAAAAAGTAATTAGGTAAGTAAGTTCTGCTCAAAAAAATTAAAGCCTAGATTTAAAGCCATGATTAGAGTTGAGGGCACAACTAATACTTTAATAAATCTATACTAATATAAAATTGTAAATTAGTTGTGTTTGTACATTGGAGATATTTAAAAAAAACTTGGGTTATGTTAAATGAACAATTCTGAAGACATAAAATTTATTTATCAGAATACTTGGTTGTTAGTCTGTTTGTTCGCAATGGACAATGTTTTTTCTATTAGAATGGTCTTGGTCAGACTTGAAAACTGTCATATGTTTGATTAGAATTGGTCAAGTAGAATTGGACATATTATGACCAAAAAATGACAACCAATCTCAGGGCGGGCGGAGTCACAGGCATCATGGCTAGTAAATAAATACTCTAGGATAGTTAAAATCCTCAACTAGCTTGCATTATATTCTACGACATTCTACACAGCGCTTTCTAGACCCAAAGTAAGCATAGTTTAACTAGCTTGTGTTATGGGTTCCAGAATGCGGATAAACATACTTATATACTTTTTTTTTTTGTAAATACATACATATTATACATAGAAACACCCAGACCAATGCAAATAAACATATTCGTGCATACAAATATTTGCACTGAGCGGGAATCGAACCCGCGCCCCTTGTCATAGCAGTCGAATGCACTACCGCTACGCCACAGAGGTCGTCTAAAATACTGATACACATTATCAAGATATATTTTGTTTTGTAAATATTACTAATGTTATAAACACGAAAGTTTGTGAGGATGTATGAATGTTTGTTACTCTTTCATGAAAAACGGCTGAACGGAGCTGGCTGAAATTTGAATAGATTATAGTCCAAAATAACGCATAGGCAACTTTTTATACCGGGAATAGGTTCCCATGGGTTGCGGAACGGGATTAAAATTCCACGCTGGTAGAGCCGCGGACAACAGCTAGTACATACATATTTATTATACCTATGTAGGTATAACGCCGTGCGACATTATTATGTAGCCAATACCTTCATATTTTGAGAGAATGCTGACTGTGCTTGCAAAGCTTTTACTTTAAATCTGTGAAATTTTGATATGTTGCTTTTGCACTCCCAACAAATACCACCATGGGATGTCACTTTTAGCTAAAAATACACGATAATGATGTTAGTAGAAATCTTTCTCTATTGTGTACTTATATTAAGTTGAATTGATTAAGCTACCTCCGTAAATCGAATTTCTTGAATTATATTTCGTAATTCATGTAAAGGAACAAGAGGGCGATCATTACTCAAACAAGTTGCGCAAATATTTACTAGACTTTCCATTTTGATTTCAGTAAATGATACTAACAAGTTTGGTGATCGTCAAAACAAACATTGTAAATAAAGAGCTATTGTCATGAGCTAAAGAGGTACACTGTAATATTTGACAATTCAATTTTTTAATCCGGGCTGACAATGTTAAAATTATATGCCACAAGAACTTTTGAGATGAAAGTCAGGTTTACGGTCGGTTTTTTAAACAGCCTTGCAGTGAATCGTTAAGTGCGTGAACTTGAATTATTTCAAAATTATTCGAATTTATATACGAAATTATGTTCGGTGAGTTTGCATGTAAACCTTAGGGCGAAGCCACAACAGTGCGCTGCGACATCGCATCGCAAAAATCTACCGTTGCTACGATACGGCTCGCATTTGCGATGCGTTGTCGCAACGAAATATTATAGGTTTTCCCTAATTAGCTTCAGCACAATATTAACAAAGTGGTATCATTTGTGTTATGGCAATACCACATATGCCCAGCGCCATCTAGCAACAGCAAAGCTGATCTACTTCGATACCACATGCACCCAGCGCCATTTATTGACAGTAAGCTGAACTAGTACCGTCTAATATGTCACCACGAACCGAAATAACGCTAGTATGTAAGAGTATGCACGCCCTTCGTCGAACGAGCGGTTAGACGATTTGCAATAATTTATAGAATTTTTATTACATCTAACGTTATAAAATTACTTAAACCAACTGCTACAACCAATTGAACATTATTGAAACCATATGAAATAAGAAAAAGATAACATTATCACAAAACACGGACTATTTATAATAATACACGAACCCGACTGCCACGACATTTAATTCACGAACCGAAGTGTCGCTCATAGACTAGATACTATTTCAATTAGCCAATATAGGACTTGGGGTGCGCATGAGTGCGTGCGTGCGTGCGCGTGTGTACTTGTGTGTCTCCATCACCCCCACACACCACCGACCAACACCAACCCCAACCACACACAATACACATACACACACACACACACGAATGCACACACACAGGCGACTAGGGCGCGCGCCGTCTGCATGATAATATTGACACGAAACGATATGTATTAATTACATTAAGTAACATAACATTTGGGAAACAAACACTTGGGAGAGTATCGTTTCTCTTCATTTTATCGAGTTTTGACAATAGAAACGTATAATTTTTATTGTATACTCGTTGTTGCCCGCGACTCCGCAGGCGTGAATACTGTTTATCACGGCCTATGCCCTTGCCCAGGGTACCTAGAATCTATCCGTTTATTCGTAAAAAGTAACAAACATACATTCATTCATTTATTTGCTCAAATGCGGTTATACAGATGTTACAATATTTTTTTGTACAGCACATTTACCATTTTTATGGCATGCAAACATTAAATTACACATACAATCAATATAATTAGGCATTACACAGCAACATATATTTAATTAAATTTACACGCAAGTCAATTCGTTCTATTTAATCGCAGAATAACTTTATTACTAGGTCTGCAAGGCGAATCGCTGCTTTCAATGTTGAGCTGAGTGAGAAACCAGATTTTGAAAATTTTGAACAGTGATCATTCCTCCGTGGCAAGTCCGATTTTGAAAATTCTTTTTGAAAGTTTGGTCACAGTGTCTCGAGCGGTTATTATGTAATTCCATCTGGAATTTTCTTAACGATGATCATTCCTCTATGGTAGCATTAATTTTTTCAAAATATATCCATAAACCTTCCTCTGATTGACCTCTTTAATCATGCCAAATTTGGTTCTGATTGGATTAGTAGTTTAGGAGGAGACCTGGTCCTTACAGAAGCAGGCCGTGGCGGAGGCGACGCCTGCCAACTCACCGAAGCGGGATAAAACCCGACTCCACCAGGCGAGGCAGCGGTGGCGGCCAAAGTCCGCCGGCAACCCTGGGGTTATCCTTTCGAGGGCTTACCCGGGGTGCCCGGCAACGGACACTTGGGGAGGACACCGTGCGGTTTTAGTAGAGACACGACATAACCACCCCCGCTGGCCAGCGGGGGGGTATCCGAAGGAAGACCTGTGACAAAGAAAATCCTGAAGTCTGGTATGAGGAGCTTTCGCTCGACTTCGTCTCACTCAGCTCAACAAATAAATAGATATACTTATGCATTTATAATAATAATACAAAACTGGTAATCTTGTGGTAATCCCTAATGGTGGCACTGTGAAGAGCAGGGAAGGTGTGGAAACCACCACTGGGGACTTTCCAAAACAGTCCTTGTGAGGTGATCTCTCAAGTTGGCACTGTGAAGGGCAGGGAAGGTGTGGAGACCACCGCTGGCGTTCGAGTTCCATTTGTAAAATAATAATGAAAAACTTGAGAGGGGTCAAGGGACACCTGAACGGAACGAAGTTCCTTACATACACGCACACACATATATATATATGCACTCTGTCTATTCTTTCGTACACGTCATAAATGCGCGGGACTTAATTTAACTAATAATTTTTACTGATCATAAGCCGCTGACTTACGCGCTTTTGAAAAGTTCTTCAGAAACTGAAACTCCTCGTCGTACTCGTCAACTCCTATTCCTTAGCGAATTCATAAATGATATCCATCACTTCAGGGTCACCACTTTTACGCCTCAAGGAAACACATTATAAATATTAAATCAAATCGTAGTTTATTTTTACATAACAGAAAATATTAACAATGACACCATACGTTTCCATAGTAGGTACCGTGACAACAATGCGCGGATCGGTGCGCACAAGTTACAAAAGCAAAAAGTGTCGTTACAACATTTGGTCTTAATTTTTTCCGTCTAGCCCCCTTTCGTAACGCGCGATAAGGAACTTCGTTCCAAAAATTTGGCTGAAACTGGGTAGATACCGATACGATACGTTATGAGTTTCTGTGATCGCCTACGGAATCTATCATACGATCAGCGCAATGGTAACTACTCATCACTAGAGATTATACCACTGGAGGTAGAAATTAGATGACACAAATTTGTCACAAAATTCGGCCGGGTCAAAACCACCGTGCACGATTGCGAAAAACCCTCCATAGTAATCCAATTTCGGTTTGATTGCGTTCAGGGGTCAGCAAGTGCATAGCCGGGTAGGGGGATTGTGGTCGCAGCAGTAAAGGGACCGGTGGGTGTCACGCGGTGCTGCGACGACAATCCTCTTTTGATGAGGCCGTCAAGCTGAGTGCCACCATTGTTAACATGGTACGTGTATGTAATGGTGACCCTCTTTCCTGAGACTTTACCTTCAGCTTACCATCAGGCGAGGTGAAGTCAAATTGACGTGTCCTAAATAGAAACAAATGCTGAAAGAGAATTAAGAGTAAAAAGTCGCAGAAAAGATTTAAATAGTGTTATTTTACCTAGGCTTAATGTTATACAGCATTCTTCAGGGGTACAGGCTATCAAGGTTTTTAACAGACTCCCCACTGAATTAAAAACTATTTATAATGTCAACATTTTTAAGAAAAAACTTAAGGCATATTTGTTATGTACAGAAATGCTATTACGATATAGATGAATTTTTTAGTTTGAATGAAAGTATTTAAGTTGTAATATCTTGATCATGGGTTATTTTAATTTTAATGTATTAATTAGTTTAATTGACTCCGACGTATTTGAATTTGACATAACCTATGACATTCCTTGTTTTTCACTACTTTTGTATACTTTTATGCTATTATTGACATTTTCATTGATTTGCATGTATTTATTGTAATTTAAATTTCAACACAAATTATGTTTGTTCAGAAATAAATTGAATTGAATTGAATTAAAAAAAAATTGCATTACCAAGTTACAAACAATGTTAGTATAATGTGTTTTGTATTAAATCTATACAAATAAATAAAATTGAAGTGTCTGTGTGTAACATTAAAATAGCAGGTTTACTTATATGAGTGTATGCGCGTGTTAGATTTTAGAACTTTCAAGCTAAAAATAAGGTCAGGAATGTACCTAAGATATATATATTTAATCTTATATATATAAAAGAAAGTCGTGTTAGTTACACTATTTATAACTCAAGAACGGGTGAACCGATTTAGCTGAAAATTGGTGGGGAGGTAGCTTAGAACCAGGAGAAGGACATAGGATACTTTATATATATATATATATATATATATAAAACTGTACATTGTCCGGGAAGCAGCAATTGAACAATTTCTATCCATTTTGGATTACAGGTAAAAGTACGTACATATGTCATTACATCTTGCGCATATTCATGCATATGTCGTGGACTACCTTTGTACGTCGCAGCAGCGACATTGTTAGAAGGATGCCGTACGGCTCATTCAGCATTAAAATTGGGTAAAACCAAACTACTGAAGAACCAACATGTAATATTGCAAAACACTCCGCAATGGCCAAAGTTTTATTAGCATCGAAAATCGTCATCTGGGACGAATGCACAATGGCGCTGATCTGCGCAATAACTTGAGATGTTTTGGAGGCGCAATGATTTTACTGTCTGGAGGTTTCCGCCAAACACTACCAGTAACTCCAACATCAACTGCTGCAGACGAAATAAATGCTTGCCTCAAATCATCGAATCTATGGCGCTATTTAAAGAAACTTCAGCTGACAACAAACATGAGAGTTGCATTACTGACTATCGGTAATGGTCGAGTACCTGTCGACCAATCGAGCGGATTGATTTCATTTCCTCAGAATTTCTGTAACTTTGTCTCATCAAAAGACGAACTCATCAACAAAGTATTCCCAAACATCATTACTAACCGCAAAAATAATGACTGGTTGAGTGAGCGAGCAATTTTGGCCGCTAAGAATAAAGATGTAAATGACTTAAAATTCATAATTCAGAATGAGATAATTGGTATACTGCATTCTTTCAAATCAATTGACTGTGTAACAAATGAAAATGAGGCCACCAACTATCCAATTGAATTTTTAAACTCCTTGGATGTACCGGGCTTACCACCCCACAATTTACGGTTAAAGGTGGCTCCGTAGTAATCATGCTTCGAAACATAAACCAACCAAAACTGTGCAACGGAACGCGTTTGGTGGTAAGGAAATTGATGAACAATATGATTTACGCGACGATACTCCAAGGAAAATTCGAAGGTGAGGAAGTTCTCATCCAAGGATCCCGATGATCCCAACCGACATGCCGTTTGAGTTTAAACGACTTCAATTTCCGATCCGTCTTGCATTCGCCATGACCATCAACAAATCACAAGGCCAATCCTTAAAAGTTTGTGGCCTGAATCTAGAAAATCCATGTTATTCCCATGGTCAATTATATGTGGTATGTTCACGGGTCGGAAGACCATCTGTGTTATTTGTTCTTGCACCTGATAATAAAACGAAAAATGTCGTGTATCACAAGGTGCTTCACTAAAGAGTGGAACCCATGCACTAAAATACATGGCCAATAAAAAGTCATTAAAATACTTCCTTTTTTAATTTACATTAATTATCCAAACAAAAAATTGACCTTGATAAAGTCAAAAGTCTGCTCATTTATTGCCTCTAAGGCGGAACAAAGTTCGCTGGGTCAGCTAGTATATATATATATTAAAAATAAGTAAGTAACTACACTTTATGAGCTATACATTAGGAGATAATTATTGACACTGCACTGTGAAGTAATGTAACTGAATGTAAAACAATGAAGAAGTTATTTCTATAGTACCTAGGTAATAAGGAATATATTTAAATAAGACACATGACCAATGGTTACAGATAAATCATGTTTAACAAACACCTTGACAATACAAAATATATACTACATACACTGGTTATATTACTGGCACAATTATAATCTCAGACTTATTGAAGAACAATATAAAAGAAATACTCTTACACACTGTTGTTCAGTATCGTAGCTGCTGAGCAAAAAGAGACCAAGCTCCGTATGGGAGCTGCTTTTATAGACTACTTTGTTCGTTATTCAAATAACTACCCACTATTATTTATTATCTTAAATTATTTCTAGAATATCAAAATGGCCTCCAAATGTTGCCAATACTAATAAATAACAAACACATATACTGGTCTTTGTAATTGTTTAAGAGAACAAGAACAATCATATTTATATATTATTATTTATTACATTACATAGTTATCACGCGCATATAACAAAACAGACAATTTGGAAAATGTTGTATGTTTGTCTTTCTATTTGTCTGATTAGGACTCTCTGGAACGGCTGGGCCGCTTTTGACGGGATTTTCACTGGCAGATAAGAAATATTATAAGGCGTAACATATATTTCTTTTTTAAATAATCAACACTTTTTCATGTATTTTTTGAGGTTTAAAAGCTTTATCTTTATTCAATTATTCATTTTCGGCATCTCAAATCAGTCTTATCTGTCCACATGCACATTATGTTCATAACTCGTAAAAAGGTAGAAGCTGCGAAAACATGACGCACAGCCTCCCCGTGACCTCTCATGGTGGCACTGGCAAGGGCAGGAGAGATGTGGAAACCACCGCTGGCGTTTGAGTTCTTTAGGTGAAACTGGTTATTTTTTGAACTTTTTGAATTTTAGTGATTGCCTACAGAATCTATTAAAGATCAACGCAATAATAACTACTCATCAGTTGTGGCTATAAAGCATTGCTTGGTTATAAATAATAATGTTAGTTGTAATAATGCGTGTTGCGTTAAATAACAAATAAAGTTGTGAACAAAATAATCAACACTTTTTCATGTTTTCATGCTTTTTCTTACTTCAATTATACTGTTACAACGATCGTCGATATCTCGGAAACTACTGATCGAATCTTCTAGAAATTAAAACGTATTGTTAATGTCGAAGTACTCTATCGATCCGTTTAGAAAAATCCAGAAAAGTCAATAAGAAATCACAAGCCCTTTTTAATGCCTATACCTACTTTACCTACAAATCGCGATAACAAGGGCATTCACCTCTATCGTCGGCACGACTGTGTAGGTACTTGTTTTCTCGAACGCCCCAGTAAATACCTACTGTTCTCGAACGCTCTAGTGCCTTACCTCTAGATGATTCCGGAATATTCTACCCCGCTATAAAAGGACGCCCGGCTATCGACACGAGTCAGTTAATTTTCGAAAGCGAAAGTGAACACATCTTACCGAAGTGAACCAAGAGAGTTATACCTGCGACTTAAGGAACTACTGTGGACTACTGTGAACTGCTGAGCGACTGGAACTGTTGAAGAGTACTGTGTGTGCTAGTTATTTAGTTGTCTAGTTTGTGGTGAGCGAATAAACCTCTTTGTTGTGTAAACGGCATTTAATTTGTACCCCGCGCACGTAACAACTGGTGTCAGAAGTGCGATGCCGTTATTACCACGTGAAGACGAAGGGCGTACTCCACGGACCAGACGTCAAGTGGAAATGGATGCTGCACGTCAACGGAGCCTTGAAGAGGAAGGGCATCAGGCCGATTCTGCTATCTCAGCGGGAACTACGGCAGCACAAGATGGAACCTCGTCAGATACCAACATGATGACGCTGCTGGCTTCTATGCAGCAGATGATGCAGGCCTCCTTGCAAGAAATACAGGCCAAACAAGAGGCCAGTGAACAGATGATACAGGCCAACCAAGAGGCTAGTCGACAGACGATGCAAGCCTCCTTGCAAGAAATGCAGGCCAACCAAGAGGCTAGTCGACAGACGATGCAAGCCTCCATAGAGGCTAGTCAACAGACGATGCAGGCCTCCATGCAAGAGATGATACAGGCCAACCAGGAAGCTGTCATGGGTAAAATCGATGCAGGCATCCATGCACTGGGAGATAAAGTGAAGAACCTCGAAGACGACTTGCAAAGGCTGAGTAAGGAAGTGGCTTTGAAGACTAGGGCCATGGAAGACCGCTTGCAAGAGCTTGAGAAAGAGATTGTCAGGCTAAAAACCTGCGGACCTGTTGCCGTGACCTCACCATTAGTAGCGAAGTTCGACCTACCACACTTCGATGGAACTTCCTCGTGGGCAGCCTTCAAGTACCAATTTGAGATATTGGCAAAAACTAAAGCCTGGAGCAACGAGGAGTCCTTTATGGCCTTGACACTTGGATTACGAGGAGATGCCTTAGTAATACTGGAAACCCTGCCGCCTGAAAGTAGGACACTGGAGTCTCTGATGGAAGCATTAGACACACGCTATGGTGACAGGCACCTGGAGAAGGTCTACCGAGCGCAGGTACGCGAGAGGAAACAAAAAGCTGGTGAAAGCCTCCAGGAATGGGCTGTAGAGGTTGAAAGACTCGTTCGTCGGGCCTACTCATCGACACCCGTGATGATCTAGCCCACTCTACTGGAGGCCTTCCTAAACGGTATACGGGACGCAGAAGTGAGAACTAGTGTGCAGTTGTGTCACCACCAGACCTTAATAGAAGCACTGGCTTATGCCCTTGAGGTGGAAACCGTACGGCAGAACGCCGGGATAAGTAAGGTCAAGGAAGTCAAGGAGGTAGTTGCAGAGGCGAGGAAGCCGCGGTATGTCCCAACTTGTTAGTTCTGTAGAAGAAGGGGCCATATCCAGTTAGAGTGCCCTTCGAGGAAATGGAGGAGAGTCACGGACTCATGGACCCAAGTGGAACATGGAGTCAGGGAGGTCAAGGAAGTAGTTGCAGAGGAGAGGAAACCGTGGTATGCCCCAACGTGTCATTTCTGTGGAGGAAGGGGCCATATCCAGTTAGAGTGTCCATCTAGGAAACGGAGAAGGGTCACGGACTCCTGGACCCAAGTGGATCAAGGTGTTCCGTTAAAACTAAATGTCGCCAGGGCCGCAGGGCGTGCGCTGGCTGGTCGATATTTTATTTATTTATTTTATTTTTATTTTAAGGAAAACTTACAGCTAGTATAGTAAAATACACAGATGTCAATAATATGAGAAGGCCACTTAAAAGTTTTCACAAGTAAATACATAAGACAATAAGCATTAGATATTAGTAGACAGCAACGGGAAATAAATACATAATATAGCGAGACACATAGAATACATAATATAATAAATTGAAGCGAAACAAAAAGATACATTAATACGAATGTCCCAATACAAACTACCACCTCAAATTTTACACTGAAACATCTCCAAAGAAGTGATTGCAGGAGATTTTTTTAAGTTTAGACACACTGGTATTAAAAATATCGATGTCAACACACCGGCACGCTTCGTTGAACGTGCGACCAGCTCTGATTACATAAGAATTTTGGCGATATGTAGTCCTTGCTATGGGAGTATGAAGCAGGTTAGACCTACGCAAATATGCAGATGGAACCCCAAGGCCAAATTTGCTCACCAACTCCGGGGTATCAGCCGATCCGTTCATGATTTTGAATAAAAATGCCAAATCCGCAATTCTTCTACGCTCATAAAGTGGAAGGATATGAAATTTTTTGCAGCGACTTAAATAATTAGGTAGATAGCATTGTGATTTGAACTGTATGTACCTTAAAAACCTTCTCTGTATGCCTTCAATCCTATCTATGTATGTATCGTAGATAGGATTCCAGACTTGAGAACCGTACTCCAGGTGGCTGCGGACCAGTGAACAGTATAACATTTTTATGGTTTTGATGTTCTTAAAATCTACGGACGTTCTGATAATGAAACCTAACGCTTTAGAGGCCCTAGTAACAATGTTGTCTATATGTGCGTCAAAAAGTAGCTGTGAGTCAAACGTTACACCAAGATCTTTCATTACATTGACTCTGGTTAGACGTCTATCCAGCAGCCGATAGTCGTAGCTAATGGGATTAGGCTTGCGAGTGAAGGTACACACGTAACACTTAGTGACGTTCAAGTCGAGCTTCCGTTCAAGTCGAGCTTATTACGGTCACAATAGTCCTGAAACCTGTCCAGGTCTTCCTGCAGGAGCTCAGCGTCTGTAGTCGTTGGTATCTTTTTCATTATCTTCATGTCGTCTGCATATAATAATATTTTAGAATGTACGAAACACCGGTTGATATCGTTAATGAAGATATTAAACAGGAGTGGGCCTAACAATGATCCCTGTGGAACGCCTGATGGGGGGTATATCGCACTTGACGAGTAGCCATTCAAGACGACAGTTTGACACCTGTTTTCAACATATGACGTGAACCATCTGTAGAGATTACCCCTTATGCCCATGGATAGAAGCTTCTGCAGTAGGATTGCATGATGTATCCGATCAAAACATTTACTGTAATCGGTATATATAACATCTACCTGGGATGGTTGCGCCATTGATTCCGCTAAAAAGTCACTACAAGTTACTAAATTTGATGAGGTGGACCGACCTTTTAAGAAGCCATGTTGTTGTTCTATAAAGTTTTGCTTGAGAGCTGAGTATAGTTGCCTATGTATGATTTTTTCAAAGACTTTAGAAAACACACACAACTTCGAAATCGGTCTATAATTTTCTACAGAATCTTTTGGCCCCTTTTTGTGGATTGGTGTTATATATGCCGACTTCCAAACAGATGGTACTTGACCGGACTCGAGGGAACGCCTGAACAAAATTGAGAGGGGTGCAGTGAGACTCCCAGCGCAGTTGGTGATAAAGACTGGTGGAACGTGATCTGGTCCAGCCAACTTGTTCAGATCCACTTGCTTGAGTAGCCTGAAGACTTCGTCCTCACATATTTGTATGGAATGAATATCTGCCGTGGGATGCTCCACTTGCTCGGAAAGTGTTTGAGCCTGCAAACAACGAGCAAAAGAGCCAATGTCCACATTCGTATCAATTAAGAAGTTAGAAGAGAAGTAATCACTGAAAATGTTGGCAATTTCCTCGCCATTGCTAGAGGACTGGAGTCCAAACTTAAGCACTGAGGGATAAGAGCTAGTTTGTCTTCGCGATTTAACATAACTCCAGAATGCTTTTGGGTTAGTACAAATGTCAGCTTCTATCTTGGCTATATAATCATGAAATAATTGTTTTTCTAACTCTTTAGCCCTACCTCTCAAAGTGACAAAAGACTGGTGATCAGAAAGATTGTTGTACTTTTTGAATTTTGCATGAAATTTAGCTTTTTCTCTCAAAATTTTAACCAACGGGCTTTTATACCAAGGTGGGTAGTGGGCGTGGGTCACTACTGTTTTCGTTGGTATGAATGTGTTACGCAATCTGTCGATGGTACTGTAAAAATATGCAACCGCATCTTCCAATGGCCTATGATTCAACTCACACCGCCAGTCAACCCCAGCCATCTCGTTGTTTATTGCTTCAAAATTGCCCGAAGAGTATAGAAACTTGACATAGGGACGTGACGGCAGGCTATGCAGTTGAACAAACTCACCTGTGATAGTTAAGGCTTTGTGGTGTGGATCCTCTTTGACCAGCGGGGTCGTGCTATGAGCTACCGAGACATAGTCATTCGATAGCACCAGGTCCAATAACCTATCATTCTCATTAATGTGATAATTATATTGATGCAAGTTACAAAGAAAGAGATTATCGAGAAAATCCTTTTGTATATCACCCTGCGCATTACTAGGAGAGAGGGTGCCATCCCCACCGCCAGGATGCCAGATTAAGTAGGGTTGATTGAAATCACCAACAACAATGAACTTGTCCGCAGGATTTCCAAGCACAATGTCCGTTAAGTTACTAGAGAAACGACTAAGCTGGGCCGACAACGTATTCCCACCCCTTTGATCGCAAATGTAAACAACACAAATGTGTATGTTATACGTCACTCTCGGAGTGTTGTGATGCAACTTCAATGTGACCCAAAGGTCCTGAGCGGACGAACACCACTCATAGCGGACGTCCGCCGCGAGTTCCCGTCTGACAGCTATTAAGACACCACCACCCTTCTTTTGACCAGTAGCAACATAATCTCGATCTCGCCTCCACACCAGATATCTATTGTCAAACAATTCACTGTCGGAAATGCCGTCAATAAGCCACGATTCACATATACAAATAACATCATAACTGTCTAAGCTGATATTTCTAGAAAAAACACCTGTTTTAGTTCGCAGTCCACATACGTTCTGATAATAAATGCTAATAGGAGGCATAATAAATCATTGAGACAACGTTAGCACTCAAATAGAAACACAATATTAATAAAAGGCACATACAAATCGGAGCAAAAAATATTAATTTTAAAACAGGGTACATTATTGCAGTTAGAGTAGATAAGCAAAATAAGACTTTAACTGCATAAAGATTAGGTACATAGATGTGAGAGCAAAAAAAGCAAAGGCAATAGAAATTTATTCTAATATGTTTTACATATCTAAAAGCAGATAAGCGACTCATATCCATATGTCGTTCAAAATAGTGTTCAAAATCGTAACAATCTACGGAAGCAGAGCGGCCGACACCGAGAGATAAGAGAACAAAAGGCCGGTGAGCATTAATTGAATGCAAAAAAATAGTACCTGCGATTCTCAAAGTTGTTAGGTCGCAGTAACCAGACAACATTCCGGTGCGTTGAATCGATATAATTACGATAAAAACTTTTTGATGTCTTGTTCCGTTTTTATGTGATGTATCGGAGAGGTCGAGTTTTTTCTGAGCAATATTCGGCATCCCTTAACCCAAACGTGTTCGTAACCACGTTCCTTGGCTCGTACTTTGGTCCTGTTCAGGAGCATCTTGCTCTCCAACGTTAGGTGGTCGTTGATATATATCCGGCCCTCTCCCGTCAGTCCCAAGTCAGAAGATTTGATGATTTTATGTTTCTTCGCAGCTGCCACAAAATCACTCTTGATATAACTATTATGTACCGAACAGATTATATTTTTTGTGCTCCTGTCGCCGCGCATTGGTATCCTTGCTATATAATTGATCTGGTCCTTCGGGATAGTGCAATTTATTGTAGATCCAATTTTAGCCATAATAGTGAACAGATTTTCTGAGTTGGACATTGGCACCCCCTTAATTTCTATGTTATTCATACGGGCCCTCTGCTCACTCTCCCGTTGCAGGTTCTCCAGCTGTTCAACACGAGCACTTATACGTGATACCTCTTCTTTGGATCGCTTCACAACGTCGATCTCATTTTCCAATGAAGCTATTTTATTAGTCAAATTAGCCACAGAATCATGTACGAATTCTATGGACGATTTTAACTCCGAGAATTCCGTTCTGATAGCCTTGAGTTCCGCAAGTTCCACTTGAATAGCTCTGACGCTGTCCACCAACCCTGGTATTCATATTTCATATTCATATTCATTTATTTATTCACAGAATGCAGGTACAACAAGTGTGGTCTTATAATTAAAATAATGTTTCCTTGTACATTCTACCACTTTTGTGTGGTATGTAAACTAGCACTAGGTAGCACCTCCATCTGGGTTGAGACCCTTTTGAGCTCGGCCAAAATAGTCTCCGAATCCGTTGACGACACCTTGAGGGTTCCGGTACGTGGACTAGCTGCTGCTGAAGATTTGCAGCTACCGCACTTCCAGGTGGACCTACGGTCCCCGAGCTTTCTCCAGCCAGCCTCGGTTATGCCTGCACAGGGGAAGTCATACTGCCCCATACACAGGGACTCCATCTCGGGCTTCGGTTTTACAATGCTTGCAGGTAAACATTTTGTAAACAAAGTTTGAGATACACTGACAATTGTCGGTTAACGAGTGGCAATCAGTGTATGTGCGCGAACGGTTTGCTGTCTACCGTCGAACTGAGGCCCCAACCATCACTATAACTCAAGTTGGCAATGCTGATGCTTTGTCACGAAGGCCGTGTGTCGAAGATCGCAAGCATTGTCGGAAGAACGAAGCCCGAGAAGAGATTAAAGTCATAAAGGTGAATGGACTTGACGACGAATGGAGTGGACGCAGTATGAAGAAGGCGCAAGAAGATGATGATGATCTACAACCTATACTGCACTGGAAACAGCTTGACAGCAAACCCCAATGGAGTGACGTATCTGCTTACAGTTCGACGACCAAAAGCTATTGGGCCCAGTGGGACAGCTTAGCTCTGGTAGACGATATCCTGTATAGGAAATGGGAGTCTAACGACGGTAAGGAAGTAACCATGCAAGTAGTGGTACCACGAAGCAAGGTGGCCCCACTCTTACGGCACATCCACGATGGTGTTTCTGGCGGGCATCTCGGAGTCAAGAAAACCCTGGTTAAAGTGCGACAGCGGTTTTACTGGCTTCGTTGTCGGGAAGATGTCGAGGATTGGTGCCGTAAATGCACTGTATGTGCTTCGGTTAAAGGACCGCCGACAAGAAGCAAAGGAAAATTGAAGCTGTACAACGTTGGAGCACCGTGGGAACGTATCGCCATTGATGTTGCTGAACCTTTTCCAACGACTGATGAGGGTAACAAATACATCATAGTAGTGCAAGACTACTTCACTAAGTGGCCGGAAGTATTTGCGACACCCAACCAGGAAGCAGTCACTGTAGCCAAGAAACTGGTTCAGGAAGTGGTCAGTCGATACGGCGCACCTATGGAGATCCACTCCGACCAAGGACGAAACTTCGAGTCTGCTCTGTTTCAAGAAATGTGCAAACTCCTCGGTATAAACAAGACCCGTACGACTCCAGCGCACCCGCAGTCAGACGGAATGGTCGAGAGGTTTAACCAGATGTTGGAAAATCACTTGGCTAAAGTTGTCGACGAACACCAAAAAGATTGGGACCAGTACATCCCACTGTTCCTGATTTCCTACCGATCTGCGGTGCATGACAGTACGGGACACACTCCAGCTAAAGTCAATTTTGGTCGAGAGATAAGGCTACCAGTGGATGCAATAACCGGCACGCCACCCGATAGTTCTAAGCCCGTGACAGACTACGTGAGTGAACTTCAAAACCGGCTGGACGAGGTGTACAGAATGGTACGGGAAAACAATTTGAAGACAGGTATAAGGATGAAAACCCGGTACGATAGAAACGCAAACACCAACGGTTTTGAAGAAGGAACCCTGGTATGGTTTCACAATCCGCTACGCAGAAAGGGAAAATCTCCGAAACTTCAAGCTCGCTGGGAAGGACCCTATACGGTTGTTACAAGAATCAATGACATCACCTACCGCATTAAGAAGGGGCTTAGGGGAAAACCAAAGGTAGTTCATGTGGATAGGTTGACGCGATATCATGGAACAAATGATGCTCGGGACGAGCATGATTAAGAGGGGGTAATGTTACAACGATCGTCGATATCTCGGAAACTACTGATCGAATCTTCTAGAAATTAAAACGTATTGTTAATGTCGAAGTACTCTATCGATCCGTTTAGAAAAATCCAGAAAAGTCAATAAGAAATCACAAGCCCGTTTTAATGCCTATACCTACTTTACCTACAAATCGCGATAACAAGGGCATTCACCTCTATCGTCGGCACGACTGTGTAGGTACTTGTTTTCTCGAACGCCCCAGTAAATACCTACTGTTCTCGAACGCTCTAGTGCCTTACCTCTAGATGATTCCGGAATATTCTACCCCGCTATAAAAGGACGCCCGGCTATCGACACGAGTCAGTTAATTTTCGAAAGCGAAAGTGAACACATCTTACCGAAGTGAACCAAGAGAGTTATACCTGCGACTTAAGCAACGATTGTGGACTACTGTGAACTGCTGAGCGACCTGAACTGTTGAACAGTACTGTGTGTGCTAGTTATTTAGTTGTCTAGTTTGTGGTGAGCGAATAAACCTCTTTGTTGTGTAAACGGCATTTAATTTGTACCCCGCGCACGTAACAATACATTTTCGGCATCTTATAGCAGTGTCTTATCTGTCCACATGCACATTATATTCATAACTCGTGAAGAGGGAGACTCTGTGAAACATGACGTACAGGTTCCCGTGACATCTCAAGGTGGCACTGTGAAGGGCCGGGACGGTGTGCAGACTACCGCTGGCGGCAAGTGTGCGGTGCCCGGTGCAGGCGCCAAGACAATAACGGCGCTGCGCGCCGCCATCGAAATTATTTTCGTTAGACACACAACGTGATAAAAATACAATTAAAATAAGTAAATATTTTACGGCTCTACCATCCACTTCCAAAGAATTATTAGAGACAGAAACCAGTCATTTTATCGATGAAGGTGTTATAAAATCTGATTCAAAAGCGGCCAAGTGCGAGTCGGACTCGCCCATGAAGGGTTCCGTAGTAGCAAGTAACATAATAATGTTTTTTTATTTTTTTTATATTTGAATTGATTGAATGAAAGGTAAATTGCGGTTTACGATTTATGACGTATTAAAAAATAGTAGATTATTAACCAAGGGGATAAAGCAGTGTCTTCTGTCGCGGGTGACGATTTAAATCGCGAGCGTAACGAAGGACTCGAGGTTTACTCCCGAGCGTAGCTAGGGTGTTAAAAACTTAAATCACGAGCGAAGCGAGGGATTTAAGACGAGTCCTGAGTGTAGCGAGGGATTTAAGTTCACCCAAGACTAAGACAGCTTTATCACCGAGGAAAATACTCTACCATTTGCGAAAAAAATAATGCGTATTCCTTTTTCAAAACAATATTTATTATCAAACTTTTTCTATTTTATCACATAAAATACTGGCAGGTCACAAATAAAGAATTAAAACTTCTAATTTAAATTTCGCGCTCGAAAACCAATCAATCAATGTTTTTTTTTAAACTGTTGGTTTATTAATTAAAATACGAATCGCGCGCGTAATTTTTTAAAGGCAGCATTCCATTTGCAAACAGCCTTTGCCCGCGAACGCCGCATATGATTCGAAGCGTGCAAATGGTCAAATGTATGTATAATTAAGAATCAAACGAACTTACCTAGTGAAGTTTGATATCTGATTATACGAGTCTCTCGACCGAAGATGATTACAGTTTACATGCACGCCAGTTCATGCTGTCCAATCACACTTTCAAAGTTATAAAAATAGCAGCGTTTTACCTGAAATAAAACGCATATTAAAATACTTACCTCACTGGAAGCTTTTTATTGAGAGAGCTATCGTATTTCGTCTATTTCCGCCTTAAATATTGACCTCATTTCCGGTAACAGTGGCGCCACCTGGCGTATGTGCGCGTATTTGCTCCTAAAATTGACACGCCATTTTTATTTCATTGGCATTTTTATTATTTCACCAGGCAGAAATTAAGTCAAAGCTTCTAGTGAGGTAAGTATTTTAATATGCGTTTTATTTCAGGTAAAACGCTGCTATTAAACTACTTGACCGTCACTGGAAGCTTTTTATTAAGATCTGTCTGTTTTCGCCTGGTGACGCCACTGAGTTATCCCAAAGCCAGTGTGATAGAATTAAATTATTATGTTGTATACCTATTGTATATTATACACACAGAAAAGATACTGGTATCATAAGCAAGTAAATGTTTAGGATAACACTATACCTACCTATTTTCTAGAGTTTTTGACCATACCTTAGAAGTGGCGTATTAGATAGATAAATAAACAGGTTTGCACAACAGTGGTTTATTACCTACAAGTCATGGTATTACACACATATTTACGTATCATTGAATGAATTCAAATTATTCTATAAATTTTAATAACTAGAAAATCAAGTAAGATTTATTAGGTATAAACAATCTGGGGTGTGTGTTGGGTAACCTCCTCGCGTGTCGTTCCGGTTCCGATCCCGCTGCAGTCCGGGGGGAACGGAATCGGAGCGGCCGGTACACCCTGGACGGCGGTTAATGGCTTCCCCTTCATGGGGTTGGCATTGATCGTCGGCTAATACCCAACGTGGCGGGAACACATCGCTCTCCGTACTCCTCTGCTTTCAGAGGAGACAGGATGAGCGATGGTGTTTGTGGCTGAGGCCACCATAGGGTCCTGAGGGATCCAGGGGCGGGTTGGCCCACTGCTAACGCAGGGGCCGACGGGCACTTGTGCCGCCGCCGGTGAGAGAGGACTAGCCATCCTCTCGCGTAAAATTTATAACAACAACAAGGCAACGAAAATGGACAACGGAAATGACGAAGTCTGCGCGGAGCTCGCGCAGCAGGCAAGTGTGGAGGTGACGCCAAATACCTCGGCGGTGTCGGAGAGTTTCGACACCGCCAACGAGCGTAGCAGGGCGAGCAGCCCGGCGGGTCTGGGCGTGCCACGGACCCGCAAGCGCAGGAGGCGCGCAAAGGCTCGGGCGGGGGAGGACGTTTCGGACGAGGATTTTACCCTCACCGGGACGACCTCCTCCTCCAGTAGTGACGAGGCCTCGAAGCCGGCATCCAAGGTGGCTGCTGGCCGCCGAGGGGCGCGGGGTGGCGTGAGGGCTGGACAATCCACCCGAGCTCCCTCGGCTCTTGGAAGGGCCGTGGGAAACTCACCGCCGAGGCCTTCCACCTCGGCGGTGTCGATGTCGGAGCCGTGCGGGAAGACGCGGTCACTCCTGGAGAGACTCCAGAAGGTGGCTGCGTCGTCCCAGGGGTCCCCGGACCCTCAGCAGGAGGAGATGCTGAACAATGTGGTCGGCATCGCCTCCGAAAACGAGGCTCTCGCGGCACAGCTGGCCGAGTCCCGTCGAGAGACGGCTCGGCTAGCTGCAGCTCTGGAGGACCTGAAGAGGTTGGTGGCGAGCTCCGCCCAGCCGGCACAGCCAGCGCAATTGGCGCAACCGGAGCCGCCGGCGCGGGTGACGCGATCGACGCGGTCGATGCAGCCGGTGCCGGCGAAGTTATCGCAGGCGGAGCAGCCGACGCAGTTGGTGCGGCGGCCGGCCCAATCACCACCGGAGGAGCCCTGGGTAGCTGCTACTCGAGCGCTGGAGGAGAGGATGATGAGTCGGTTGGAGGCCTTAGTGTACTCCATCCGCCGTCCGCCTCTAGCGCCACCGGTGGCCGGCTTCGCGGCTGCAGTCCGGAAGGGCCCCACCCGCCCGGCTGCGAGTGTGCCCTTGCCGGAACCGGCTCCTCGGCCCCCTCCCACTGAGGGTAAGGGGAAGGGCAAGGGGAAGACGTCCCCAGCCCTGGCCCCAGCCCCAGCCCCAGCCGTGGTTCCGGCTACCTCCACCCCATTGTAAGGGGGCTGGGAGGTGGCTGGAGCCAGTAAGAAGAGGCGGAAGGCCGCCAAGAAGGCCGCCAAAAAGGCCTGGAAGGCCGTGGCCGCCACGAAGGCAGCACCGGGGAGGCTCCGTGCCCCTCGAACAACGGCCGTCGTCGTCACTATGACGGCGGAGGCAGCGTCGAGAGGCATGGGGTATGCCGAGGTGTTGGCCAGGGTAAAGGCCAACGTGGACCTCAAGGCCCTCGAGATCCCGGGCGTCCGGTGCAAGAGCACACGGACGGGAGCCCGGCTTCTTGAGGTCCCCGGCGCCGCCAGTGGCCCCAAAGCCGACGCCCTAGCGGCTCGGCTTAGGGAGTCATTGGATGCAGCCGACGTCCGGGTGTCCAGGCCCATTAAATGCGCAGAAGTGCGCATTACGGGCCTGGACGACTCCGTCACGGCAGAAGAGCTCAGGCTCGCCGTGGCGGAGGCCGGGGACTGCTCCCCGGACACAGTCAAGGCCGGAGCTATACGCTTCGGCCGCGGTGGACAGGGGCAGCAGTTGTCGGCTGCCCTATCGCGGCGGCCCAAAAGGTCGCTGACGGGCGGAGCCTCCTGGTGGGAGGCTTCCTGGGGGCGCAGGCACGGCTCCTGCAGGCCCGACCGGCCAGGTGCTTCAGGTGCCTGTCGGTGGGCCATGTGGGGGTGCACTGCACGGCGGAAGTGACGGCGGGTGACCGTTGCTTCCGCTGTGGCCAGCCCGGTCACAAAGCCGGCACGTGTGGCGCCCCGCTGCACTGTTTTAGGTGTGCAGCGGGAGGCAAGCCGGCTGACCACAGGGTTGGCAGCAAGGCCTGCGCCGGAGGGGAGCCGAAGCCGGGAGGCCGGCCTTCCGCCTCCAGTTCGCAGCGGGATGCGGAGATGGGGGTTCCATAATGGATCCTCAACTCCGCATCCTGCAGGTGAACGTTGGCCACGGTGCCCATGCTCAGGACCTTCTGCGCCAGAGCATGGCACAGTGGGCCATAAATGTCGCCGCTGTCGCCGACCCATACACCCACCGGTTCCTCTGGCCTACCTGGGAAACCGCGCTGGATGGGTCGGCGGCATTGGTGCACAACCCTGCCGCCGGCAGCCCCCCTCTTGCCGTCGTTGCAAGGGGACCCGGCTGCGTGGCGGCAGCGGTTGGCGACATAGCGGTCGTGGCCGCTTATATCAAGCCGAACCGAGACCAAGCTGCATATGAGCAATGGCTCCGTCAGCTGGCCGTCGTCGTCAATGCCTGCCAGCCCCGTCCGGTCCTTGTGCTCGGGGACTTCAACGCCTGGTCGTATGCCTGGGGTTCCCGACACGAAAGGGGCGCGACGGGGCATAGAGGCAGGGCACTGGTGGACTGGGCCGCACGACTCGGCCTAGTCCTCCTAAATCGGGGAGCCGTGGACACGTTCGTGACCTCGAGGGGTAGCTCCATCGTGGACCTATCGTTCGGGAGCCACGTTGGGCGCTTAAGCGACTTGATCGGGAGCTCCTCCTGGAAGCCGCCATCGTACAGGCCTGGGCCCCTGCGCCGGACAGGCCTGTCAGCGTAGACAATGAGGCGGAGTGGTTCCGGGAGGCCATGACCCGTGTCTGTGACGCGGTGATGCCTAGATAATCCGAGGGGTCAGGTCTACTGGTGGTCGTCGGAGATCGCGCAGCTCAGACGGGCCTGCGTGATCACGCACCGCCGGTGGGCCCGATTCCGTAGGAGGCGTCGCCGCCCCGCAGATGCGGAGGCCCGAGAGGCGGAGTTGTACGAGGGATACAGGGAGGCCAGACGAGCCCTCCGAGCGGAGATAAGGCGTTCCAAACGGGACGCCTTCCGTGAGCTGCTGGAGACGCTGGAGCGGGACCCTTGGGGGCGGCCCTACCGGATGGTGAGGGGCAAGCTGCGCCCCAAGGCCCCGCCGTTAACCCGGTGTCTCCAGCCAGATCTGCTCGGAGGAGTTGTTAGCTCCCTGTTCCCAGCGCGGGCGGCCAAACAGACCGCCCCGGGACCCGACGGCATTCCAGGCCGAGCGTGGGTCCTAGCTCTAGTCGACGACGCTCTCGAGCCCCGACTGAGAGGGCTTCTCAGCGCATGTTTGGAGCGGGGCCAGTTTCCGAAATTGTGGAAGACGGGGAAACTGGTCCTCATCCGAAAGGAGGGGCGCCCGGCGGACTCGCCGTCCGCCTACCGGCCCATAGTGTTGCTCGACGAGGTGTGCAAGCTCTTTGAAAGAGTAATTGCGAAGCGCCTCGTCGAGCACCTCTCAAGAGTGGGGCCGGACCTGGCGGAAGGCCAATATGGCTTCCGCCAGAGGCGCTCCACCGTGGATGCCATCATGCGCGTTAGGGCTCTGGCGGAGGATGCAGTAGGCCGGGGTGACGTGATGTTGGCGGTGTCCCTGGACATCGCCAACGCGTTCAACACCTTGCCCTGGAGTTGCATTAGGGAGGCGCTCGTGTATCACGAAGTGCCTTTCTACCTCCGCCGCATAGTCGGGGCGTATTTGACGGAGAGAGCCGTCATCTACCCAACCGTGACCGGTCTCGGTCGGCGTGAAATGTCGTGCGGTGTTCCACAGGGATCGGTCCTGGGGCCGCTCCTGTGGAACATCGGATACGACTGGGTGCTTCGCGGTGAGCTCGTAGGCGGTGCCGCCGTCACGTGCTACGCGGACGACACGCTCGTGACGGCGTGCGGGGCGACGTACCGCGAAGCGACCCGAAAGGCCACGACCGCGGTTGCCCAAGTCGTTAGGCGGATCCGGCGGCTGGGTCTCGAGGTGGCCCTGCATAAAACCGAGGCCCTGTTCTTCCATGGGCCTCGGAGCAAGTCACCCGAGGGATCCAGTCTCATCGTGGGAGGAAATCGCATCGGTATCAAGCCCCAAATGAAATATTTGGGGCTCGTGCTTGACGGCCGATGGGACTTCGGAGAGCACATCCGAAGTCTGGCCCCCAAATTGAAGGGCACAGCTCTTGCTCTGGCTCGGCTGTTGCCCAACATGAGGGGGCCCGATGACTCCTGCAGGAGACTCTACGCGGGGATCGTGCGGTCCATGGCCCTGTATGGGTGCCCAATATGGGCGGAGGCCCTGAGGACCAGAACTGTGCAGATGCTGCGCGCTCCGCAGCGAGTTCTGGCCATCAGGGTCATCCGAGGGTACCGCACGATCTCCTTTGAGGCGGCGAGTCTCCTTGCCGGAACTCCGCCATGGGACCTGGAAGCGAGAGCCCTTTCGCAACTGTACCAGTGGCGAGAGGAGGCGCGGGAGCAGGGATGGAACCCCGAGCCTCGAGAAATCGAGGCCGTGCAGTCCCAGCTCCGCCAGGCCATCGTGGTGGAGTGGAAGGAACGACTTGGGCGACCAAGCGCAGGGCACGCCGCAATAGCGGCGGTAAGGCCCATCATGGAGGATTGGCTGGAGAGGCGACACGGAAGCCTCTCGTACCGACTGACGCAGGTGATCTCCGGGAAGGGGTGCTTCGGGGACCACCTGCATCGGATCAGGAAGGAGCCAACGCCTGTGTTGCGTTCCTAAACGAAGTAAAAAAAAAAAAAAAACATAATTTGCGTTGACAGATCTACGACTGTCACTTGTTGTCAACTTGTTGAAAGAATTGTCTTGAGAAAACGTTTGTTGAAATAAGTTTTGTTCGAATAAATATAATCCGTGAATATCAGATTTGGCCAGTGTTGGATTAGTTATATTTTGGACTAATTAACGTAATCGGTTGGGAGTTGTTCGACCGAGTCATATATTTACTTGAGGAAGGGCTCCATTTGTACCACGCGCACTGCTGATCTGTCCACACAAACCTTCATACACCCCTACACTTCATAAACACGTAAATACAGACAAAGACAGGTAAAAGCGTTGTGTTTCGGGCGCCTTCTAAGTTGGTAAGTGAAACCTATTTTATAAACCATTTGCTCTGTGAACCGCAGACTGCTCACTTCCCCATTGTTGTTAGGAGGGCCAACTTCCACTGCGCAATCTACCTCCTGGCCCGGAATTGAACATTTTGGTAGCAAGAGCGTGGTTGTGTCGGATTCGAACCGACTAAAACCGCAGTCTCGGGTCTCATAACCTTAAAATAAATATTAGTATCTACGGTCAGTGTAAGATATAAGAACATAGTTGTTCAAACACTTAATATCAGTTTGGTGTGCTAATTTGAAGTCATTGCTAGGGAACTATTATGACTGATTAATTGGCAATCTTTTTAAGGGATTTGATTTAATTTGCATTTGATTTAATCAGTTGATTGTTGCATGTCAGGCTTATACACACATAACATTCTATAATTGAATGTTTATTTGTAAACTATATTGAATTATATTTGTATTGGGGTTGGGATCATTGTTGCATAAAATAAACTTAAACTGAAGTTTTATTTTTTGGCCCATTTAAGTGAACCAACATTGTTTAAATAATTTCTTTGTTTGGTTAATCTCTTTATCTGATTTGTTGAAGTTTGGTCATTGGAATGTCTCATTTAAGTGCAGCGAAGGAGGCCATAGCCGGTATAACCACACAATTGAAGTGGTTCACTTCGGCGGCGGCCACTACTACTCGACCAGAGCTGGCAGAGACCACTCTTACCAGGTTCGGCGGTATGGAGAACAGGCTTGGGGCTGTAGATGCCCTGTTCACCCGCTTTAGCCACCTGGCTGAGGACCTCGGGTTGGATCAGCTGAGTCAGGCAGCGCGGGACAAGGTTGTTGGTGACTACGACCAGATCCTGGCGTTGGCAGACACGATTTCCCTACGTGCTAGGGAAATATTGAAGAGCCGGGAGTCTGTCCAGGTCAAGCCGGAGACCTCTGTCGCTGGCCCGGGACTTTTGAGCAAGCTGCCCACACTTGAACTGCCACATTTTGATGGTCGGATGGACCACTGGCTGGGCTTTCAAAATTTATTTGTGAGTCTGGTCGACTCGCGCTCGGACCTTGGACCCGCCCAAAAGTTGGCCTACTTGATGTCCGTCCTCAAGGGAGAGGCCCGAGCCTTGGTGCAGCACTTACCGGTAACGGATGCGGCTTACCCTACTGCTCTGGAGCTGCTCTCCCGGCGGTACCACAATAAACGGTGTTTGGCTGACGCTCACATTAGCCATATTTTGGGGTTGCCCTTCATTACCAGAGTGTCAGCCTTGCGTACTGACCTTTTGAACCCGTTGTTGGCAGCGACCAATGCTTTGAGGCGACTGGAGTTGCCAGTCGACCATTGGTCGTACATCTTGGTGCATATAGTGCTGCAACGGCTGCCCGTGGACTTGAAGTCCCGTTTTGAGCAAAAATATGGTGGGGATAGTGCCACCCATCTCCCCCTTTTTGAGGACCTCGTCAAGTTCCTGGAGGACGAATGCCGGTTTCTAGACAACTCCAGTATTGCCATGGGGTCTCGCCCACCGTCTCCTCGGCCCAGAGGCCAGGGACTGCCTAGGGTTCGTGGGCCTGTTGAGAGTCGCCCCGCCCCCCGTTTCGCCGGCACCCAGATTCGTCCTGACTGCTCTTATTGTAAGGCTACGGGGCATGGCATAGCAACTTGCGCGGCCTTTTTGGGAGAGCACGTGAGTGCCCGCCGCCGCATTGCCAGTGCACGCCGACTGTGCTACTCATGTTTGGGGGCACATTTCCAACGGGAATGCCCCAACCCCCGTCCTTGCAGAGTTTGTGGGGGACCACATCTGGACATTTTATGCGTGAACGCGAACCGCGTTGGCAGTCCAGCCTCTGTGGGGGGTTCGCGTACGGGGGGGTACGATGGAGACGGTCACGGGGTCCGCTCGCCAGTGCAGAACCGAGGCGAGATCCGCAGGTTCGAACGCCGCTCGCCACCCCCCGTGTCACGAGAGCCGCATGAGCGCCGTAGGGCTCCCTCACATGGAGACGAGTACGCAACGGCCGCTTGCCGGCAGTGGCCGGACCAGCACCGACTGCCCTCCCCTCCGTTGGCGGAGCGTCCCCGATTGGAGTCGCGCCCCCCGCCATTCAAGCATCCGGTGGGATACGCCCCTCCAGCGATGGCACGCGGCTCGGGACATCGCGCGGACGAGGGGTTTGAACCCTATCCTCATCGCGAACGACTACAGTCTGGGTGCGGCGATCGGTCACCGCCCAGACATTAGGAAGTCGGCGCCTGCCCCACTACTGCAGCCCCCCAGATTGACACGGTTTTGTTGCCTACGGCATCGGTCAGGGTCTGGGGACCAGCGGGGGCCTCTGTTGTGGTCCGTGCCCTTTTTGGACACGGGTTCCCAGGGCTGCATTTTGTCGTCTTGGTTAGTGGGACAGGTAGGCCTTGATGTACGTGGCTATTCAGACACGATTAGAGGAGTGGGCAACGCAGCTGTCACCACTGTTGAGGGACAGGCTCGGTTTGGGCTCACTCCTTTGCATTCGTTGGGCCCTAAAATTGGTACCTCGGCCATTGTTATGAAGAACATTCTGGGAAGACATCCCCGGACACAGTTGTCTTCAGATATTGTTCGGTTGACGTTGGGTATGAAGTTGGCTGACCCCCGGTTTGATTCTCCTAGTACAGCGCATTTGTTGTTGGGTGCCGATGTACTAGGGAGAATATTTTTGGGTGGTATAAGGGTCTTGCAGCCAACCGGGTTGGTGGCTGTCTCGACCATCTTTGGCTTTGCATTGATGGGACCGGTATTTAAGGAACCCCCTCCACCTGAGCTTGATTGTGCATTGGTGTCCGGCTCCGCTCTCTCTGACGCCGTTCAGAGGTTTTGGGAGGTTGAGGAGCCCCCTCAGGTGGCCCGTTTGAACCCGGAACACCAGGATTGCGAATTGTTCTATCAGAACAACACGGGTCGACTCCGTTCCGGTCGGATTGTTACCAGGTTGCCCTTTGTCGCAGTGCGACCACCTCTCGGTGAATCTAGACCTACGGCCGAGAAGAGATTGTTGGCAATGGAGCGCCGCATGGGCAGGGACCCTGTGTTGAGGCAGAAGTACTTGGATTTCATGCAGGAGTACGCGGATTTGGGACACATGTCGGTGTCAAGGTTGGATTGGCGCTCAGTTGAACATTACTTCCTGCCCCATCATGCGGTCCTCAAGCCGTCCACTGGCAAGCTGCGCACGGTGTTTGATGGGTCTGCGCGAACTTCTTCGGGTGTCTCATTGAATGATTGCTTACATTCAGGCCCCAAATTGTTAAAGGACCTTTGTGACATCATCACGTCTTTCCGTCGACATCAGGTTGTCTTTGTGGCCGACATCAAGATGATGTTCCGACAAACGGTCATTCACCAGGATGACAGACGTTATCAGTTAATCCTGTGGCGCAAGAACCCCCAGGACCCCATGATTGTGTACGAGCTCAATACGAATACATACGGCCTTCGTTCTAGCCCCTTTGTTGCCATTCGTTCGCTTTGGGAGCTCGCGGACCGAGAGCGTTTGAAGTTCCCTCGGGCGTCCGCCATCTTGAAAACGGACCTGTACGTCGATGACGTCTGTACTGGGGCTTCCACGGTTGGGGAAGCCATTTTATTGCGTGACGAGTTGATTGGGATCCTGGCTTCCGCTGGATACGAGTTGCGTAAATGGGTGTCCAACTCTCCAGCTCTATTGGAAGGTTTGCCGGAGGATCATAGACAGGACCCGCATTTGTTTGAAGACGTTGACAACCCCGCCATGATGGCCGTCCTCGGTGTTCAGTACAGACCTGTCCAAGACATCTTTACATACGATGTCGACCTAGAGTCGCCCCACACTTGGACTAAACGACTTGTGTTGTCTACTGTCGCAAGGACTTTTGATCCTAATGGTTGGATTTGTCCGGTACTGTTTTGGGCGAAATGCTTTCTCCAGCGCCTCTGGACCGCGGGACTTGGTTGGGACGAGCCGCTTCGGGAAACCCTGTTGAAGGATTGGATCCACTTTGTGTCCACACTCCCTGCGGTCAATGAGGTCGTGTTGCCCCGCGCCATCCTCCCCCCTGGGAGTTACACTGCTACCCTCCACGGGTTTTGTGACGCGTCGTCGCACGGTTACGCAGCCGTTGTTTATCTGCGCACTGTCAGCGCGACAGGCCAGGGGAAGCTCTCGCTGGTCATGGCCAAGAGCAAGGTAGCCCCTCTTCGAACAGCATTGACCATTCCCAAATTGGAGTTGTCAGGGGCGGCTCTTCTTGTGCGTCTATTGAATCACGTTGTTAATACCTTGGGTGAAACTGTGGACATTCGATCCTCTTACGCCTGGACGGACAGTCAAATTGTTTTGTGTTGGTTGAAGACGTCCGTCCACACTTTGGAGGTCTTTGTGGCGAACCGAGTGTCACAGATACAAAATTCTGCAACACCTTTAACTTGGAGGCATGTCCCTGGGGACCTGAACCCCGGCGACGTGGCCTCACGTGGGTGCACGGCCCCTCACTTGATTGATCACCCCCTCTGGTGGGGGCCAGAATGGCTGAGTCGGTCCGAGGATGCTTGGCCTCGAATGCCAGTCTTGATGACGGATCCTTTGCCCGGGCTAAGGGTGCTCGCTGTTGAGACGAAGGACCCGCCGTTTGATCCCGACCTTTTGTTGAATCGGTACAGCTCCCTCGATAAACTGTTGAATGTCACATCTTGGATCAGGCGCTTTCGTCACAATTGTAGGAACCGTGGGGACAAACGCCTGTCGCCGGTCCTTTCTCCTCAAGAGCTCCAGGAGTCTCTCCTCCTTTGGGTCCGCTCTGTGCAGGCTGCACACTTTGAGAAGGAGATTGAAATCTTGAAGTCCGGTATGGCTAAGTTGTCGGGAGCTATCAGTAAGCTGAGCCCCTTTTTGGATGATGCGGGTTTCTTGCGTGTTGGAGGACGTTTGAGGCACTCTAGCCTCCCCTACGGAGCTCGTCACCCCCTTTTGTTGCCCAAGGAAGGCCATTTGGTCAAGTTGTTGGTGACTGATCGTCACATTAAGAACTCGCATGCCGGTTGTAATGCGCTGTTGGCCATTCTGCAGCGAGACTTTTGGATTTTGTCGGCCCGTCGTACTATCCGCAGCATTGTCTTTCGTTGCATGCCATGCTACCGGACTAAGGCCCCCACTATGCAGCCCATGATGGGAGACTTGCCGGCTGATCGTGTCAATGAGGCAAGGCCTTTTGCAGGCGTCGGAACGGACTTTGCCGGTCCCTTTTTGGTGAAGACGTCTACTCTTCGTAACAGTAAAATCCTTAAGGCTTATTTGTGTGTGTTTGTCTGCCTGTCAACGAAGGCAGTGCACTTGGAGCTAGTAACCTCGCTCTCGACGGAGGCCTTTGTGGCAACTTTGGATAGATTCGTGTCTCGCCGTGGGTTGCCTTCTTTAATTAGATCTGATTGCGGTACCAATTACAGAGGTACAAGTAACTATTTGAAGGAAGTTTACGCCTTCCTTGCGGAGAACCAGGTTGACATAGGCAACAAATTAGCCCGCAAGGGGGTCACTTGGCTGTTTGACCCGCCAGCCTGCCCCCATTGGGGGGGTATTTTTGAAGCCGCGGTGAAGGCGGCCAAGGGACTCTGGCGGAGATTATTGGGAGACACAGTTCTCACCTTTGAGGAATTAGCTACGGTATTTTGCCGCATTGAGGCCGTACTAAACTCGCGTCCATTGTGCCCGCTCTCTTCGGACCCTAATGATTTGGAGGCCCTAACCCCGGGCCATTTTTTGATTGGACAACCACTTGTCGCCCTGCCGGAGCACCCCCTTGTCGATGTGAGCCGAAATCGGCTATCGCGGTTCCAGTTAGTGCAACAGCTCGCTCAGAGCTTTTGGAAGCGTTGGAGCTTGGAGTACTTGCACATCCTCCAGCAGCGCGTCAAGTGGACGGATAAAACTCATCCTCCCAAGGTCGGAGACCTCGTCCTGATTAAGGATGCCAACCTAATGCCGTTGTATTGGCGCCGGGGGCGCATTCTCAATCTAGTGGCTGGCACCGATGGGGTTCCTCGATTTGCTGAGGTTTTGGTTGACGGATCGGTGATGAGGAGAGCGGTCGCAACCTTATCAAGATTGCCAATTGATTAGCGGACGGGAAGGCCCGTCCGGAGGGGGTAGATGTTGCGTTCCTAAACGAAGTAAAAAAAAAAAAAACCATAATTTGCGTTGACAGATCTACGACTGTCACTTGTTGTCAACTTGTTGAAAGAATTGTCTTGAGAAAACGTTTGTTGAAATAAGTTTTGTTCGAATAAATATAATCCGTGAATATCAGATTTGGCCAGTGTTGGATTAGTTATATTTTGGACTAATTAACGTAATCGGTTGGGAGTTGTTCGACCGAGTCATATATTTACTTGAGGAAGGGCTCCATTTGTACCACGCGCACTGCTGATCTGTCCACACAAACCTTCATACACCCCTACACTTCATAAACACGTAAATACAGACAAAGACAGGTAAAAGCGTTGTGTTTCGGGCGCCTTCTAAGTTGGTAAGTGAAACCTATTTTATAAACCATTTGCTCTGTGAACCGCAGACTGCTCACTTCCCCATTGTTGTTAGGAGGGCCAACTTCCACTGCGCAATCTACCTCCTGGCCCGGAATTGAACAGCCTGAGTGTCATCACTGCGACGCGAGCGAGGACTCAGGGCTGCACACGCTAGCGGACTGCCCGGCGTGGGAGGCGCCGAGGCGTGACCTCGTGGCAGCCATCGGGGTGGGAGTCCTCTCGCTCGGCAGCATGATTGCGGCAATGGTGCGGAGCGCGAGCGCGTGGGCCGCCGCCGCCTCCTTCTGCGAGCATGTAATGCTCGCGAAGGAGGTGGCGGAGCGCGCCCGGGAGAGACTTAGAACTCTCCCGGTCCGCCGAGCCCGCAACTTGCTCGCCGCGCGTCGCAGGCAACTCAGGCGCCGGAGGTCGCTTAACGACCTCCGTCCTCCATGAGCGCAGGCCTGGGGGTGGCGGGTGAGGCCACCTGTCACCCCAGCAGAAGCAGGCCGGGACGGTGGGGTGACTAGCGCCCCTCCCCCGAACCGGGGCAAGACGGGGACACCGTGGTTCCCAAACCCGAGGGGGCCATCTCGAAACCGGAGATGGCCCAGGGTCAGTCGGGGTGCGAGGGATATGCTCTATGGGCAACCTTACACCCCGGCGTCTGTACACCCGAGACGGCGTGCGGTTTTAGTCGGTTCAAGCCCGACATAACCACCCCCGCTGGCACGCGGGGGGTATCCGAAGGGATTTCCGCACGATAAAAAAAAAAAAAAAAAAGGTATAAACAATCTAGCCAAAGTACCTATTAGTATGTAGGTAACAATCTTATTCCAATCAGAAAAGTTAATTAATGTAAGTAGGTATATTTAATTAACAGGATGAAATAACCGTGTAACATTAACTGTATTAGAAGGCGTGGTTACTTCCCGTCTATAGAATCGGCGAAATGTCTCTGCCGATCTCCAGTTCCCTCGGGCTAAGATATCCTCAATGGAGTTATTCTCTAGCCAGCTGTGTGAAGCGACTGCAGATCGTACTGTGCCAGGGGGTTCCGTTATCCCTGCGTCCTTGAAAAGGGTCTTTATCCAACTGGCTATGACTGCACGGGTAGCCGGTTTGGCTACACCTCTGTAAGAATATAGTTCTTTCAATCCAGAAAATAGGGTTCAAATTATTGTTATCTGGATTTATTAACAACTTAAAACCCGATTGTCTAACATTACTATTATCAGTTTTGGACCCGTATTGAGGCCAAAATAAAATATACTCACTAGACCTTATGCAATGTTCTGAATCAACAGCAAGCAAAGTCAGGTCATGAATGCGTCTACCTGAGCAGAGTAAAAGCAATATTGCGGTGTGTCTTGAAGTTTGAAAGAGGTTATTTATATCAACTGTATAGTTAGATAAAAATTCGATAAACTCAGATACATTCCAAACCGGTGGTTTGGTTGTTTTTGGATTTTTGATTGAAATCGATTTTAAAATGTGCTTAACTAGAACATGTGAGCCTAATCGACCTGATGAATCACTATTGCACAAGGTAGAAACTACTGATTTATGTAAAAGTACAGTGGTAAAGGATAATTTATAAATTAAGTGCAAGTCTGATAAAAATTGAGCTAACTGCGAACCTGTAGGATTAATGGGATCTACATCTTTAGGTTCACACCAGGAAATCCAGCGTTTCCAAGCGACTCCGTACGTCTTCAAGGTAGATTTTCTCCATGAATTCCTGAGTAGTAACTTTTGTTCAAGATTCCAGCCTGCTATTTCCTTCGTCCACCCCCACATTTCCAGGCTTCTAGGGTTAAGTCTTCGAACTTCGGAGGTGGAAACCCTGTCGATGTGTCGATCAGGTGATTCTCTAGATCCTTGATGGTTATTGGCGCTGTGAGCGCTCGAGCTTTCAGATCTGCCCGCCAATATACGTTCTCCCAGCGGGGTACTATTAGAAAGTTTATTCTCGTTGACTGATTTAGGTGAGCCATGACTTTGGGGATCAGGAACGGTGGTGGGAACGCCCACGCTAGAGGGTAGTTCCACTGGACGCTGAATGCATCGTGGAACAGGGCTTGATGGTCTCGGAGGTCCCGAGACACGTAATTGTCGAATACATGAGCCGTTTGTGAGGCAAATATGTCGATTACTGGGGTGTCCCACTTGGAGAAAATCTTTTCTACGCATGCTGGTAATAGGTGCCATTCCGGAGGTGGACAGTGACGCGACAAGTGGTCGGCGTGGTTGTTGTATTGGCCTGGTATGTATTGTATGTTTTAATAAATTTGATACTGGTCTAGTAGTGAAAGAATTCGATACGTGAGGTTCAATAGGAACATAGATTTCGTTCCAACCTCGTTTCTTACAGTATACCGATGGTTTGGTTGACCTCGAGGTACTACAGAATTGGCAAAATTTAAGTGTCCCACTATTCTCTGAGTACATTTTCGAGTTAGGTGCTGATTTTGCAGAGCGAGTTGCAACCTGTTCGTTATCTGTATGGCCTTTTCGTCTGTTAACGACTTTTGATTTGCCCATGGTTGCTAATGAATGCCCAAAAATACCTAACTTTTTTGAGGGGATAGGATAGACTTTTGAATGATTATGGACATTTCTTTTGACACAGGTGTTTGATAAGGGCTGTTTATTAAATTTGGACAAATAAGAGGTGGTTTCTGGCAAAAAGGTATGCGATACCCCTGAATTATTTTTAGAATAATTTTGGGAGCTCCCATTTCCTCCCATTTCGAACGGTAGTGTACTAACTGACCCGCTCGAGAGGATTTCGAGTCATTGTTTTGACTCCGACTGATTACGTTTAGCTCCTCGGGAGGTATTTGTACCTCCTCTATTCGATCCACGATCTGTTCGTGACCCGCGTCTATGAAATGTACCTCTTACATATTGAATGTTATTTGGTAGAGGTTTATAATTGTTACCCCTAGGAGGGTAATTCGTAGGATGCTGGTAACCAGAATAGCCACCCCGCGAGGGTGGGTAATTATAGGCCATCAGTTCCACGCGATGGAACTACATATTTTTATGTGCCTTGCCCCCGCGAGAGGCGGCGATTAGAACTAATAGGTTTTTGACTATTATCATCATCCTTTTGAGGCCAAAATGCTTTAAGTACCCCACCGGCTTTTTCCAATGTGGAAGTAAGTATACCAGAATCAAACAGGTGACTAACAGAAGGAGGTATTCTGTTTAGGGCTGCTTTCACGAGCGGGTCCCTCACCTTGCTAGTTATAGTTTCTCTTCGCATTTCTATTATCTCGGCCCTGTGGCCACAGACTAATTGCAAAAGATCCGACGAAATTTTATGAAACTCACCTTTTTGGAACAATTCGTCTAGTTTGATATTAAGTTTTTCACAATTCAAAGGTACCAGGTACCTTGGCCCAGGATAAAAGATTTCTAATAGCATTTTGCAAAGCTTCTTTCTGCTTAAGAATACAAAAAGTTATAGATGCGTACGATTTATCAATGTTGGATTGATACCGTACCGGGGGTATAATTATAAAGTTTTTGCGTTTCCGCATATCTTACATCTGACCAATTCACATTACCAAAGCGCTGTATTTCTTTTAAACGATTTAAAAAATAGTCAGGTGTTGCAGGAACAGAGGGTTCCTTTGTTTTGGTTCCAATATCAAACGTAAATTGACGATCTTCGTCGCCTTGATCATATAATTCACCACTAATTGCTGATGAAACCGACACATTATCACCAAAAGGGGGCACATTTTGTGGCCCCAGAATATGCTGACGTAGCTCAGCTATTTCATTAAATAATTGTTGCAACACATATTCTTTGTCATTAGTAGGTATTGAACGCTTACTTTTCTTATGATAGCGGCGATCGCGGCGCGAGCGTCGCGACCGCTTACCTCGTTTACAGTCCGAGGACGACGAGCTCGATGAACTGCTACTTGAGGAGCTACTACTGCGCGATCTTTTGCGCGGTAGGCCGCTCGGTCCCGCAACAACCTCATCATTTTGCTTTCCGGAAGACATTCTACTGTAAAATAAAATATTTTAGTGTTCACCAAGATAAACTTTCTGGAATACTCTATTATTTTAATTCACACTTATATTAATTCGAAATTTAAGACTCTTGAGAAATATGAAGCTAAAAATATTAATATGTAATATTTAGTCGCAGGAAGAATTGCTGCCGACTTGTTGCTTCGACGAAATACAAAAAGCCAATGAAATAAAAATGGCGTGTCAATTTTAGGAGCAAATACACGCACATACGCCAGGTGGCGCCACTGTTACCGGAAATGAGGTCAATATTTAAGGCGGAAATAGACGAAATACGATAGCTCTCTCAATAAAAAGCTTCCAGTGACGGTCAAGTAGTTTAATAGAAATATTTAGTTCTATTTTCAAAAATAAAAGTTGTTTTATTTGATTTATTTGACGTTTGATTTGATTTCATTTTCTTCATATTTATTGCTCAATATATAAAGACGCGTCGAATAATATGCATAATGCCTAAGGTCTGTAATTTTGAATAAAAATACTGCAACAAAAATATCTAAGTTTGGCCCGAAGTTTGACAATCACTGTGTGATTTCCGACCCACTAGATTTTCATTAAGGAATGTTGATAGATAATTTAGGACTACATTAGGATTTCATGTAGAATTATACTTTGGTAGTCTTATACGGTATATACCTTTGAAAAATGTTTTATGTAATCATTACAAGTAACCTCTTGCCCTAGTAATATTGACAAGGCGGAGCGGTGACTGTTGAGTGTACTATAGCTAGCACCGGAATTAAACTTTGTCAGGTATTCGATTAATTGTGTAGTGTTTGAATCGCAATAGTCTAGCCCGTTGTCTTTACAGAATAGCCACCATGAGTTTAAAGAAGTGTTATACTGATTTAGTGTATTTTGAGAAAATGAGGCCATCATTATATCAAGAGATGGGCTGGGTATCCCCCGTTACTTCGAAGTATAATACTTCTGAATTAAATAAATTTAACCAGACAGGGTACCAGGACTGTGTGGGCCAGTATGGTGCCACTACTATTCCGTCTGCCTTGTCATGTTTGATCTTATGTAAGACTTTTGCAATGATACTAAACGGTGGAAAGGCATAGAATTTTAGATGTTCCCAATTGATAGTGAAGGCATCAACGGTTTCAGGGTTGGGATCTAGTTTCCATGAGGCATATCTATGGCATTTGTGGTTTTGAATACTTGCAAATAAGTCAAATTCTGGGGTACCAAAATATTGTGTTAAATATAAAGCCTAGAAATAAACATTTCCTTTTTGGGCACGTTTCACATTTATCATCATTTAATAAGAAACCTAGCTCTGGTTGTATCGACGTTATTCTTGCAATTGTTGAATGAATTACCAATACACAGAAAATCATCTATATAATTGACTGATAAGTGGCAATAAGCGTAAATGTTGTAGCACAGGTTTTAGTAATTTTGTAAATACATAAGGTGCCGTACAAAGGATAAATGGGAGAACATTGAATTGAAATAATTTCGAATTCCATGTAAAGCGAAGGTATTTTCTGTCACTTTCTGCGATTAAGACTAAAAAATACGCGTCCTTGATATCTACTGTCGCCATTTAGGTGTTTTGATAAATCAGCTTTACAGCTGTTCGATAATCTTCCATTTTGAAATGTTGAACGTAAATGAATTTATTGAATTTTTTTAGGTTGAGGATAAAACGATGTTTTCCATTTGGTTTTTGGTGATTTTACACCATTCATCAAAGTAGGTAATACTTGAGTCTGCCGGCATTAGCTTATATATTAGCTTTTAGGTAGATTTCGAAGAAATCGATCGACCTATTGGTTTCTTGACTACTGTCGAATTTAAAAAAAAATTCTTCATAGGAGGTCTAATTATGACCCTCTGAGTTCGAAATGACCACTGGTCAAAAAGTTTAAATATATATATATGTATGTATGGTTCCACTTCCCAAATTTTGCGGCACTCTCACGGTCGCATTTTTGCCCCGATCGCTTTCAAACTGCGGTCTAAAATTGCTTGGGTGTAAACTTAGTTTAAGTTCGTGAACAGGTGGAATCCGGCCTAAGGGGACGGTAGGGCCTCACTTTTTGTGAAATCAGTTTTTCCTCAAAATTTCACGTTCCATGAAAGATATTCAAACCGTTCTAATTTTATCCCATAGTATACATGAATACTCATTTTCATTTCATCATCAAAGTCTTTATTTCATTTTTTACATAACACAAAAATATATAGTACAAAAGTATTCTTACGTTAAACATAAAAGTTAGATTACTTTACCAGGTGTAACACCTACAAAAGTATATTAACAGGATTAGTTTTATTTACTTCACTACATAATTAATTGATACGTAACTTAAACATTCACTATAATTATGTGAACACGAATTAGTGGTCCACTCATTACATGAAACTACCTACATTGGAACAAATAAATATTACGAATAATATCTAGTGAACATAATATGTAACCAGTCACTCGATCAGCGGCGTGCGCTACTCCGTCCCCCGCACGTCCACCGCGGTGGGCGAACTAGGGGAAGCAAAGCCCCCACCCGAGGGTCAACGCGATGGCTAATGCGGCCGGTATTGTCCGAGCGCTGGGCATCCAATGACTCGTCGTCACAAAACAAAAGTGATGGGGAAGGCGATACGTACCGTATCTATCGACATAAGGCAGATCGCAGATACGAGATTGACATATATTACGAATTAAGATATTAGGATTTGTTTTGAGTTTATAATAAAAACATTTTGTTAATTTAACAATGAATTCGTATAAGGTTGGGAACTTGATTTCGGCATGGAGATTTTTTAAATTTGTTCGAAATGAGGTATTGAATGCAATTTTTAGGGCTTTATTTTGAGCATTTCAATCATCAATCAGAGCATTCCCCCTGTAAGGGACTGGTCGCGGGTTCAAGTCCCGTCCTAGATGTTCTCTTTTTCCGATCTAAATCTTTAGAAAAAAGTAAGCATACAAAATGCTTAAAAATTTAATTGAATTACTTGTAGTGTTTTAATATTGGAATTGCTGGTATTATTCCATACAGGGCCAGCGAAAGTTAGAATGGGACGTACAAGTGTGGTGTATATTTTAAGTTTAATAGCAGGGCTTAGATTTGACTTCCTATTTAGAATCGGGCTTAAAGCACGTAAAGCTTGAGCACTCTTGACACGCACATTACCTACATGTCTGGTCCAGTTTACTTTATTGTCCAAAGTCACACCTAGATAGCGAACTGCCTTGCTCCAGGGGATATTATGACCTGAAATATTGACATAACGCGTTGGTAACCTACGGTGACGAGTAAACATTATTGCCTCGGTTTTGGCTTCATTTATTTTTAATTTCCATGTAGTAAAAAAATCATGCAACTTTTCAATTGACAACTGTAATCGACTAATGATTAGGTTGGTATCTGTATCTGACGTGTATATTGCTGTATCATCTGCAAAGCAAGCCAAATTGGTTGACTTTTGAATCGGCATGTCATTAACATATAAAAGAAATAAATAGGGACCCAGTACCGATCCCTGGGGAACACCGGCGGGAACAGGGAAAAGATCAGATTTAATGCATTCGATGTGTACTGCAAAGTGGCGTTCATAGAGATATGACTGCAAGAGTTTTATATAGGACAACGGAATACCTGCTTTCACGAGCTTATAAAGGAGGCTATCATGCCAAACCGAGTCGAAAGCTTTCTCGACGTCGAGCAATACCATTCCTGTAGATTTATTGAGGTTCAGATTATGAGCAATATGTTCCGTGACCCGGGTAAGCTGGTGGGTAGTAGAGTGTGACGAACGGAAGCCAAATTGCTCATTTATAAGGACATTGTCAGTTATTTTTACGAGTCTCGCACAGATAATTGTTTCAAATAGCTTGGCCAAGGCAGGAAGCAAGCTTATAGGGCGATAATTTGAAGGTACTGTGTCATCTTTACCGGCTTTCCTAAGAGCTATGACTTTTGCTACTTTCCAGGTTTTTGGAAAGTAGCCAAGATGTAAACAGCCATTAAGAATCTTAGTTAGGTAAACAACACTTTTCAATGATAGATTTTTTAGCAGTATATTTTGCAAACCATCGGGGCCTGGTGCCTTACGATTTTTTAATTTTGCAATGGAATTACGAACCTCGGCAGGGCGTATGTATTTTGGGATCATTATAATTATTTATTATGTCGATAGATTTGCTGACCTCAGCTTTTACAGTTGGACTATCCCAATCTACAGTAAGGTTCATATTTCCCAAAAACGCTTTAGCCAGGGCCGTACACTGCTCTAATTTATTATCCGTAAGCGTGCCGTCGTCATTATGCATTGGAGGAAATTTGTTTGTTTTAGGTTTCAAAGAATTTACCACTCTCCATATATCAGAACGAGGATTATCTACTTTATTTAATTTAGCCTCCCAAATATGGTCAAGGTAATTTTTTATGTCCACTTTTATTTTACTTTGGAGTTGGTTAATTTTTGTTCTGAACTGCCTTTTTAATGGACCATTAGCAAGTTTCTGTTCAGCACGTCGTAGCTGATTTTTTAATTTAATATGTTTTCTAATTGACCAGGGTAAGGCTTGTGGTTTTTTGTTATTTATGTAGGTCGGCACATGTTCGTCTCTAGCTGCTACAATGCAACTTTGGAGATAGTCAATGCTACGGTCAACTTCGGCAACTGATACAAATGTACGAGTAGAAAGGAATATATGATCATCCAAGGTCTTACGATAGCTCTTCCAATCGGCTTTACTGTAGTTTGGAAAAGTAGTTTTGGGTTTAGACGAAACTGACCCATATACAGTAAAGAAGATGGGGAAGTGATTGGATGATAACGCCGGAATTGCCTTCACATTATCGATAGTAGTTATATTTGAAGCCAACACAATATCCGGATTTGTGGCTGCTAACGACATCATTATCAAGTAAGTATTTAAAAAGTGTTCTGCCACGGGCATTAATATAACTGCTGTACCAGTGCTTATGGTTGGCATTCAAGTCACCCATAATAATTACTTGGCGTCCTAGCTGAAAGAGAATGTCTAAGTCAGACGTTATAAGAGGCAGATTTGGGGATTGATACGCGGCAATAAGGATGTGGTCAGCGTTTGAAATTTTTAGAGTGACGGCTATCGCTTCAATATTTTTAGTCATAGGAATGTTAAGAGATGAGTGCATTAAATTATCACTGATCAGTATGGCTACACCCTGTCCTCGACCCGAAGGATGTTTATCCTGTCTGTATATAGTATAACCGGGAGCAGATAAGTGAATATTAGGAGTCAATCTCGTCTCGTTGACCGCGATGATATCGACGGAATGGGCACTTACCGTAAAATCTAAAAGTTCTGTTAGTTTAGTCCGCAGCCCATCAGCATTCCACAGCAGTATGTTTAATAAAATACATGAATACTAACAACTTTTAAATATAAACCTATAAGATTAAAACTTTAACTAAAAGTGGAGGGGGGAAAAACCAAAATTTTTCGGGAAGAAAATCATAACTTCTAACCGGTGAACATTCTTGCCGTCAGAAACATTTTTAATCGATAGGCCATTTTTAAGTCTAAAATAAATGTCTGAAAAGTTTTTCGCTAAAAGTTACCGTTTTCGACAAAAAAAATTAAACTGTTTAAAGTCCGTAGTTCTCTATATAAAATAATATTAATTGCTTCACGAAATCTACCTGTGCGTTCCCCCTGCGAGAACGGATTTTTTATGCTTTGTTATTTAGCTGAAGAAAGGTTTAGACACTTTCTATATGCATGTACCAATTGGCATATACTAGATATCCACACACGTTATACGTCGGGATAATTATTGACATTGCCTTATATACGCACTTAGGCATAAAAACGTGCTGTCCACGTCGGTGCGGTATACGTCGGGATGTTTAAGCAGTTTCCTTGACACGATTTATGTACGTGTAGGCCAATATGTATCCACACACGATATACGTCGGGATATTGGCGCCCGGCGTGAGTTGCGCGGCGCGGCGGCCGCGGCGGCGGCGGCGGCGGCGGCGGCGGCGGCAGCGGTGGTGCGCGCCGAGCTTGTCTGGGGTAGACTCGCGGTTCGGCGACTGTTGCCCGCGGTGCCCCCCGTGCGTTTAAAGCCCCGGTGTGTCGAGTCGTCATATCGCAATATACCTTACTATACAGGGCGTCCCACGGCAATGCCACATGGAGGGAAAGTACCTTAATTATTGAAGATGGGACATTTTACTGAAAGAAGACTTTATTTTAATTTTAAAAACCATTTGAACTGCATTCATACATTTTTAATAATTGACTCGTTGAACCGGGAATCGAACCCGGTCCGGAAAAAAATAATCGGTCTGTAGTTTTATGATACCGATCGGAAGGCATCATCGTAAGGGTTATTTTTTGCTAAATAAATTAGTATCAGAAATAAAGGGAAGCACATGAATTGTAAAAATTTTAATAGAGGCGTTTTACTTGAAAATAAAACGCTTATTAATTTACTTACCTTATTCGAAGCTTATTTAATTGAGAGACAGCTACTTGATTTCCCGCCTTCCGGTTCAACTAATTTCTGTACCTACTTCCCTTTCGCCACGTCTACGTCACTTCCTCCTGGCAGGTGGGGGAACTTTGCTTTGAGTTCCACCATTTTAAAAGTTCATTGAGTCTTATGAAGCACCAGGCAGGGATTACTCATAAGCTTCGAATAAGGTAAGTAAATTAATAAGCGTTTTATTTTCAGGTAAAACGCCTCTATTAATTTGACTTGACCGTTATTCGAAGCTTATTTAATTGAGACGTGTTTGTTATCGCCTGGTGGAAGTGACGCGGACGCCAATGTGATAAGTACCTATAATAGTATCCAGAATCAGATTAAAGGATGTAATGATAGAGTTAATTTATTGAAATTCACTCACAAAATAGTAAAATTATTGCAGGTAAGGAATATAAGAAAAATACATACTATGATGTAGATAAACAAAAGGTTTAGGTATATTTTCAGAATAAATCAACAAATATTATTGATTAGGTACATTACCACAATATCAGCTTACATTACATACAATCAAAATATTATGTAACAAAATACTCTTCCGTAATAAGTATTAATTACATTATGTAATCAGCATATTATTATTTCAATCGACTGGATTAAAGAGCGTAGTTACTGATGACGTATTGCATGCAGGCTTGACTTCGCGTTTATAAAATTTACTAAAAGTATTCTGTGAACGCCAGTTTCCCTTAGCAAGAATCTCTTCTATGGGATAATTGTCTAACCAATTTTTTGAAGCCACAGCAGATCTTATGCTTCCAGGAGACGCCTTAACACCGGCACATAATAATAATGACTTAACCCACCCTGCTATGAGTGTTCGTGACGCAGGTTTAGGCGTACCTCTAACATTAATTAATAAATTATTAGTGTTGGCTGCAGCTCTACGCTCTCTCAAGAGCGAGATAGTGTGTTTAGCCCAGAAAACAGGGTCTAATCTCTCCTTATCTAAATTCACATACAATTTCCAACCTGATTGTCTATAACTAGCGGAATCTGTTTTTGATCCGAATGAAGGCCAAAAAATTAATGAGTTTGCTTGAATAAAACAATTATTAGAATCTACGGTGAGTAATGTTAAATCATGAATCCTTCTGCCAGAGCATAGAAGTAGTAAAAAAGCTGTGTGACGTTGTACTTGAAAAATGTTGTTCTTATCGATAGGATAATTTTCTAAGTGAAGAGCTAAATCATCTATATTCCACACTGGAGATTTAGTATGGCAAACTGGCTTACGTAATGATATTGACTTGAGGATATGTTTAACGAATACATGTGAACTTAATTGGCCGGACAATTCCGGATTACACAAAGTTGATACCACCGATTTATGTAACAATATCGAGTTGTACGAGAGATTATGTTTTAAAAATAGATCGGATAAAAATCTAGCTAGGTCACATCCCTTTGGAATTGTAGGATTAATCTTGTGATCCTTACACCAGCCGATCCATCTGTGCCATGCGCTGCTATAAACTTTACGTGTCGATGGCCGCCAGGACTCCTCTAAAAGTTTTAGTTGCCTACTATCCCATGTGGTTAGCAGCCCAGCCCACCCCCACATTTCCACACTTCCAGAGTCATTTCTAAGGCTTTCGGAGGTGGTAGTTCCGTCGTGGTGTCGATTAGGACTCTGTCTAGGTGACGTAGAGTGAATGGTGGGGCTAGGGCACGAGATTTGATGTCTGGACGCCAAAACACTCGTTCCCATCGTGGGACTACCAACAGGTAAGTTCCTCGAGCTTGATTTAGGTGGCTCAGGACCCTGGGGATCAGATAGGGTGGAGGAAAGACCCAGGCCAGGCTGTAATTCCACATCTGGGAAAAGGTGTCGTTGAATAGAGCGCAATCGTCTGTCTGATCCAGAGATACATAATAGATTACAACGTGGGCTCGTCTGGAAGCGAACAAGTCGATCGCTGGAGTTCCCCACTTCGAGAAAACCTTGTTGGTGCATTCCGGAGAGAGATGCCATTCCGGAACCGTGCGTAGTCTCGAAAGGTGATCGGCATGACCGTTGTAAATTCCCGGAATGTGATAGACGTTGATGTGAATTTGAAATTTGTCTAGAATCTGAAAAACCTTGTAAGTTAAATTCATCAATGGAGTCGATTTGGTTCCTCCTTCGTGTCGTAAATATGCTATCACAGTTTTGTTGTCGCTCTGAATCAATACGGTACTGTGCCTCAGAAGCTGACAATGACCTTGAAACACTTTTAGGATTGCCAACATCTCTTTTTGATTGCAATGCAAATCCTTCTCGGCTTCTGACCACAGGCCTGTTAATGATAGATTGTTTAATCGAGCACCCCATGCAATATCCGATGCATCGGTCGTGAGAAAGTGAGATGGAGGTTGCCTGTGTATAGGAGTTGGGCATCTGCAATTTTGAAGCCACCAAACCAGGTTCTGTATTGCTGCGTGAGGTAATACATGCATCTTTTTTGAATGTGAATTCGGAGTCTGGTTTAGAAGGTGCAAAAGAGCTCTGTAGTTGAGCCTGCCTTTTGGTACTGCAAAACTGGCAAAGTTTAAGAGGCCTACGAGACTCTGTAGATCTCTGACCGTTGTGCACCCTTTTGACAACATTTGATTTATTTTGCTTATCAGAGCAGGAACTTTTTCTTCGGGCAGACTCTTGTGGTTTGACCAAGGGTCCCACTGTATCCCCAAAAATGCTAAGTCTTTCGCCGGAGTAAGTAGAGATTTTTTGTAGTTTATTAGCCATCCTAACTTTTCTAATGTACTGATGACAATACTGACATGGGTGCGTAATATATTTTCTTCCTGATGAACTATCAAGAAATCGTCTAGATAAACTATTATTCGGATACCTCTCTGTCTGAACAGCTGGGCTATCCAGTTCGTGAGGGTAGCAAATGTTTTTGGACTTGTGCTCAGGCCAAATGGTAAACAAGTGATTTCCAGTAGTTCCTTGCGATATATTACGCGTAGGAACCTCCTGTGGCTGCGAGCCACTGGTCGATGAAAATACGCTTGCGAAAGATCGATCTTGCTTAACCAATCTCTCGGTTGTAAAAAGTTTGGTATGCGATGTACGTTTATCAGCTTGAAATGATCTGTGATGACATACTGGTTCAGTGCCTTCAGGTTGAAAATTGGACGTACAGAACCGTTGCTCTTGGGGACAAGGAACATTCTTGAACAAAAACTTGGCGAAGGTACAGCTCTCTCTAGAACACCTTGATCCTTCAATTTGTATATGACTGCTGTCATTTGAGCGGACTCTGGCACATGCAAGTTCGTTCCGATCGCATCGGGATGCATTAGCGGTGGTTTCTTGCGGAAGGGTATGCGATAGCCTGTTAAAATCTTCAGAATGTATGTAGGTGCCCCCATTTGTTCCCACTGAGTCTGATATTGAGCGAGACGGCCGGCACTGAACGGCATTGAGTCAATTTTTACGGCGCTTATTGTCCTTGTTCTGACGAGTCGGGGACGACGCACGTTTCCTTCCATAGTTCGACTGATTTTGGTATCTGGTATTCGAACGGGACGAGTTTCCTCGAAAGGTATTTTGATACCTATTATTATTCGGTGCGACCGAACTATGTTGGCACATATGGCCACAGCCACCTTGCGGAGGCGGAACGTAAGCGTGATGAGCTTGCGTGTAATTGCGATTGCTCGCATTATGAGACCCCTGTGAGGATTTCAAGTTGGATGCTGACCGTGTAGGGCCTTGAGACTTTTTAGGATGCTCTTGCGAGGCAAAGTTATTGTTACCCTTGTGTACTGGCCAAAAACATTTTCGTACACCACCTGCTTTTTCAATAGCCGCTGTAAACTTCTCGGCATCAAAAAGATTCGTTGATGACGGCGGAATCTTTTTTGATTGCTTTTGACCAGAGGGTCCTTTGCGTGCTTTGTAACGCAGTCCCTTCGCATTTGGATTACTTCAGCACGATGGCCGCAGATAATCTGCAATAAGTCTGAGGAAGTCTTATGAAAATCACCTGAAAAGAGCTCATTAAGTTTTTGATGAAAACTTTCATAACTGAAGACGCCACCTTCTCCATTGCGAACCCATTCCATGAGATCCTTTAAAGTTTTTTGTAAGGCCTCGTTTTGTTTGAGGACGCACATAGTCAGTGCTGCATATGCTCTGTCAGAGGAGACGAGGTGACGAGCAGAGTCGTATGCTTTAACTTCTTCATTCATTTCCAAATCTGTAAATCCTGGTGTATGATTGTAAATCTTTTGAGCAAATCTGACTTCATTCCAATCGCTTTTACCCAAGTGCTGAAGTTCGCATAGTAGCTTCAAGTAGTGTTCAGAAGTCTTCTGCATTGCAGGCTCCTTCAATTTCGTTTCGATATCAAAAGAAAAGTCTCTATCCTGTTGTAATGATTTGTTGGATGTATCAGCAGGGGTATCATGTACATTTACAGGGATATCATCGTCACTGTGACCAGACATTAATGATATAGCATCATGATCAAAACGGGCACTCACCTGAGAAGCGTTATTATTAGAACAAGCGATTTGTTCGCGCAGAGTGCGAATTTCTTTTTTCAATTTCCTGTTCTTACTTGATCGGTAATGTTTTCTTCTGCCCCCCCTTCTTTTATGTCCATGATGTCTTCGCCTTGGGGATGTCGAACTTGCAGAAGAACTGCTGCTAGATGAGCTATCGCTTGAACTCGAGCTTTCCGAACGCGCACGTGGTCTCGGGGAGTTCTTCTTTGGTCCAAATTCTAGATTTACAGCTGTTTTAGCGCTACTTGTATTGGGTTCATCCATTCTAGAATTAAATAATGGTTATAATAACACGAACCGTTAAAAACATTGAACAACAACACTGTCTTGTAGGTAGGTAGACAGAAATAAATTTGCAAATAAAGCTTATAAAAATCAACATATAACACGAATAGTCAAAAACCATTGAACGGCAACACTTGTAGGTAGGTAGACAGAAATAAAATCACAAATAAAATATTTTAAAATATTAAAAGAAAAATTTTTCAAAAAATATTCTTTAATTTAAACGATTAGTCGTAAAATGTTTAAATAATAATATTCAAAATAATTCAACGAAGAGAATTATTTAACTTTTACCGACCGTAATTACAGTAAAAATATTTCATCCATACGAACGGAAAAAACCGTTAAATCAAATAAGTAATTACGATAAATACCATGCTGTATTTAACCATTTTGTGATTTTTAGGAATTATAATTTCGTATTGAAAGAAAAGTGGATTTACTTACTCGGTATAGTCACTTTCTAACCTGTACTTTGTACACTTTTCTTCTTCGAAATATACACTGCACCTTTTAAACACTATTATTAATTAAATGTAATTAAAAACACTTTTTAAAACTCCTGTAATGTCTTGTTGTTAGTCGTGTGTAGATAGGTCCGAACACTGCGGGAAACAAGACGCCAATGAACTTTTAAAATGGTGGAACTCAAAGCAAAGTTCCCCCACCTGCCAGGAGGAAGTGACGTAGACGTGGCGAAAGGGAAGTAGGTACAGAAATTAGTTGAACCGGAAGGCGGGAAATCAAGTAGCTGTCTCTCAATTAAATAAGCTTCGAATAACGGTCAAGTCAAATTAATACAAAATTAATCAATGTATCAAATTCTCGAAATGAGCCCCATCCTGTTATTACAAAGTCGCACTCTTTGGATTATTTCTCTCCCTGTCGATTTTTTTTTCTTGTTGTGGTGGATATTTAGAATAATACGTCTAATTTCTCTTTGTACCTCGTTGACACTTTCATGCTAGTTCTTGTAAACTAAATTTTTTACATAACCCCATAAAAAAATCTAACGGGGTTAAATCTGGGGATCTCAGCGGCCATCTTATTTGTCCATTTGTCCCGATCCAGGGACGAAAGTGTTCATTGGGATAATCCCTTGTTCTGTGACTGTTATGAGCCGGAGCCCCATCTTGCTGAAAAGTAAGGTTTTGCCGTTCTGCGACCGGAAGATTAATTATCTCATTTCTTAATATCTCAAGTATTTCTAAATATCTTTCCGTATTCAAATGCCCTTCATAAAAATGTACTAAGAGGACCTGGTTATTACTCAAGTGCGTACTTCTCAAGTGGGTAGGTAAATTTATAGGGATTTTCGCACGATAAAAAAAAGGTACTTACGATCAATGTCAGTTGTACGTCCTTTCGGCATGTCAGCTTTTCATTTTTCTGAACAAAATTTCACATCAAATGTTAAAATTCATTTATTTCTGATACTAATTTATTTAGCAAAAAATAACGCTTACGATGATGCCTTCCGATCGGTATCATAAAACTACAGACCAATTCAACGAGGCAATTATTAAAAATGTATGAATGCAGTTCAAATAGTTCTTAAAATTAAAATAAAGTCTTCTTTCAGTAAAATATCCCATCTGCAATAATTAAGGTACTTTCCCTCCATGTGGCATTGCCGTGGGACGCCCTGTATAGTGTAGGTATGTGGTTATGGGAGATTTTGCAATCACACGACGAAACGTTGGGTATTCTGTGTTTCACCCACAATGTACTTCGGAGGTTACACTTATGGGTTGTTATGGTAGGTACCCACACACGATAAACGCCGAGGACCATAATGAATTTCGTAAGAATATTAATTTCATCCTTACATAGGGAAATCGAAGTCGGTACATTTTTTAGTGTATGTCGAGATTGCATTTTTGGTTGTCATAGTACCCACACGCGATAAGCCGGGGTAACCCAATGAATATTAGATCATTTAATGACAATTTTAATCATACACTGATAGTGATATCGTAATCAAATGCATTGTTAATTTAGCTTGAGCTATTGAAACACGATGTATGTAGGTACATAGGGATTACATTTTTGATGGTAACATATCGGAATATTGCAACCATAATTTTTTTGTGACGGCGTTTGTGAAAAAATCTGAACTAACTTTTTACGAAAGAATAGGATTTTAAAATATATACCTTGAAATTCTAGATCACTTGTTAAGTTTTGTTGTGAGTGTACATGGGACACATCTGCCTCCGATGATGATGGAGAAATATTTCTCCGTTTCCTAGCGAGTCTTCTTACTTTCTTGAGAAGTTTTTCGACGTTATCACTATCGTCCCTGCTGGGACATTTCCTTTTGCCCATGATGGCGCGTGGTTACACTTATTTTAACTAGAAGCTGATTTTGTTGTGACTTGGACGACGCAAAATCGCGTAATGACGAATGCAAGCACCATCCAAGATGGCGTTGGCGGGGCGTGCTGTGCCTATCACAGCGAAGAAGTCGATAAAACAACTTTAATTTTTGAAAATAGAACTAAAGATTTCTATTTTTATAACTTTAAAAGTGTGATTGGACAGCATGAACTGGCGTACTGCTGCATGTAAACTGTAATCATCTTCGGGAGAGATACGAAGTATAATGCTTTATATACAAACTCAATGGTGTAAACACAGATGTAGTTCAGTATACATTTCGGTAGGTATTCCAAATTTAAATCACATTCTCCCCCTAGAGGATGAATGAAATTCAGTACAATTTTCTTTCCCTGTTTTTAACAGATTAAAAATGACTATTGTTATGTTCGCTTTTTGTGGCATAGAATGTCTTTTTTTTGAGCAAATGGTACGAAAAACTACTTACTAGAATCAAAAATCAAATCAATTTTCGGTGGAAGTTTACATGGTAATGTACATCATATATTTTTTTTAGTTCTATCATTCTCTTATTTTAGAAGTTACAGGGAGGGGGACACACATTTTACCACTTTGGAAGTGTCTCTCTTGCAAAATATTCAGTTTGGAAAAAAATAATATTAAAACTTCAATATCATTTTTGAGGACCTATCCATAGATACCACACACGTATGGGTCTGATGAAAAAAAAATTTTTGAGTTTAAGTTCTAAGTATGGGGAACCCCCCAAAATTTAATGTTTTTTTCTAATTGTGAAAATCTTAATGCGGTTCATAGAATACATCTACTTACCAAGTTTCAACAGCATAGTTCTTATAGTTTCGGAAAAAAGTGACTGTGACATACGGACGGACAGACAGACAGACAGACAGACATGACGAATCTATAAGGGTTCCGATTTTGCCATTTGGCAACGGAACCCTAAAAAACGCTTCATGTAGAGGTAAGTATGTGCTTTTTATGTAACTTTCTTTACAAATTAATATAACTTCAGTCTGTTACGTCAAAAAGAAAAAAATTAAAATTCTTTTTTAATTTCTGTCTGTCTTTTTCTTAAACTTCGAAACGCCTGCACCGATTTTGATGTGGCGGATAGATGACGTGACTGTTTTGTTTTATACAAGTAATCGTTGCTGGAGGTCATGGGATCGATTCCCACAAGGTGCATGTAATATGTATTTATTTGCAAAAAAAATATTTGTAGTATAAGAAATTCAAATTTAATATGCCATAGGTACATCACTTTTGCACGTCAGTTGTCTAGTTACCATAATACAAGTCCTGCTTAGTTTGGGACTAGACGGCTGAGTTTGATTGTCGAGAAATATTCATTTATTTATTTATTTTATTTATATTTATCAGACAAAATTATTCATAGATAGATAAATCAGTTGTTCAAGCGCCTACCCACTTTTCAGATTGTATTAATATAACGGTTTTACATAAAAATAAAACCGATATTATGTGCCGAGAAGGAAAGAATACAGTATCGTATTGAAGAAGCTGCCTATACTTAGCCATAAATGCAGTCTCTATGTTTACGTTTCACCTGACGTTTGATAGATGTCAGCACTGTCAAACCAGCAAGGAGGGAATCGCTGTCGCTTAGATTGTCAAGGGCTTCACCAGGAAGATCTTCCTGGTGCGATCCTGTATGTTTTACTTCTCGGCACATAATATCGGTTGTATTTTTATGTAAAACCGTTATATTGATGTGCCTCTGGAAAGCATACAGTATGATATTGAACACGTGTTTGTTATCTGCTAGTGAGATATAGAAAACACAACGCTATGATGATTATTATGGATTGAACCGTAATCGGAAAAGGAAATTAGTTTTTACAGTTATCATTACTGCAACTGTTACTGTCTTTATTATAGACTATCTATAAAACTTTCAGTACTTCGTGATCGTTATTTATTATACATAATTATTCTATCTATTAGTCAGTTACTATCTATTTCCTTGTGCATATTTTAATTAATAAGTTAAGAATCAGAAATATTGACTATCATTTTGAGTACCTAACTGTCTATGACAGTTCAAATTTTTTTAAAGAATTAAGAAAGGAATTATGATTTTCCTTTGCAAGCTCTATTTCACGACAATATTGATTAGAGAATATATTAGAAGACTCAAGTAACCTCGAGATAATATCTCGTCATCGTAATGAGTCACCTGCTACTAGCAGGAGATGCCGAAATTCCACCATCACGAAGGACAATTTGAAACCAGTTTTTAATTAAAGTACGTGAGGTAGGTTATATTTTATTGTCAACTGCGATGAAGGGACTATTCAAACCCCTAACTGCAGTTTGCTTAGAACTATATTTCTCGATTAAAAGTCAAACTAAAGTAACCGGCATATGTCATAATCATGGTGTCTAGATAATCAGTTGTGGTCCGACTGCGGGTGGTTGTATTTGTAGGAACATTGTATTTTAACCGTTATCATAGAAGTTATCACTTTAAATGTAAAGTAAAGTAAGACCGTGAATAAAAAATTCTGATGCTAATAATGTACTATTATTTTATCTATATTGCCATTCAGTACGCTATGACAAAAAGAGCGTCTTTAAGAGAGCTAGATGTAACCCCTCCAATTCGGGGGAACTATTCCATGTAAATCAGGGATTCCATGTTAATGATGATTGTACTACTTCTGGCTTAGCGACTATTATTACTTTAATGTTATATTTTAATTTTGCTGTTTTACGTGATACAGTTAGAAATTGCCCACATTCCTTCACAAAACTTTCGGCCTTTTAACATGGTCCTCCAACGGAACCTGAATCAGTGGACCGAAGATTGTTTCAGTTAAAATCAAAACTTCAATAAAAAGTTATAAAAGTGCTCAAAGTGAATTTCCGTCAACGGCGTAGTACACGGAAGAATCCGTCGTCAGAGTGCTCGCAAGGTGTACACTTATTGGAAGCAAGCAAGTACAAAATTCGTGTGTGCAATTTTAGCATCCACCAAAAAGGATTCCTGTATTTTTCCTGCGTTTTCGCTTCTCCGCATTTCGACAATTACACTAATTTTTACGACGACGCCATCGCCATCTTGTAATTACCCACACGCAAGCAAGGCATCAGCAGCGCGGCATCAATTTTTCTGCGATTGGCACTACGGCGGCAGCTAGCTTCTCTTCTCCAAATTTAAATTTGGCGGACAAAAGTGGCGGCGCATCATCTCGCCGGGTTGGCAGGCCTGCAGATTCCTCATAGGACAAGGTCTCATGACAACTGCGGGGAAACCACGATTTTATACTGGCAACTTTTTTGGGGCTTCCTCATTGGTCGAAAAAGTGCGCGGGCGCCATTCCTTGTGCTTTTAGTAAAATTTCGCCATCTTGTTTTACCTTTATACAAACTTTACAGGAACTGTTTACGTCTTTTTATTAATTATAAGTTTTATACGTAATTCCGTTATTAAAAAGTACGTAAAACAACAAAAAACGATTTGTAAGTGGTTTATAAGTGAAAATCTGTATAATAAAATTTAATTCATTGTAATTTTAGTACCTATTCTGCTAGGCCGTCGTCACCAGGAAAGTACGATGGAGAAACTAATTGCAAAGCGCGGGCACATTAAAGGGGGCCTTACTCGCATAAGGGCCAGCCTGAGTGACGAGTTCCTTACACAGGCATCTCTCCAACTTCTAATAGTTAAAGAAGAAAAAGTTATCGAATTATATGGTGAGTATGAAAAATTACTCATTGAAATTAATGACAATGAGGACCCCTCGAAGGTCGAGACTTGCTACTTCGAGTGCATGGACCTTATAAAGACACAAATAACGCTCAAAAAGAGTTCAGGAACCCATTCCACATCCAAAATAAAACTACCAAATATCGTAATGAAACCATTTACAGGTGACTATTTAGACTTTAATTCATTTCAGGAAATGTTCACTGCACTCATTCATAAAGATCAGGGCATAGATGACATACAAAAGTTCTTCTATTTACGTAGCTTCTTAAAAGACGAGGCTTATGATCTCATAAAAAATTTACCTATACTAGGTGCAAGCTATAGTGAAGCATGGGACATTCTGAAAGATAGGTACGATAATAGACTTAGGATTGTATTTGAACACGTTACAAAACTCCTAGAGATTCCCCCCATGAGCACACAGGATGTTGCAGCACTCCGGGCCTTAATTGCAGAAGCCAGACAGCAAGTTGCAGCTCTAAAAAACTTAAGTCAACCGGTCGACAAGTGGGACTCAATCTTAATATGCATAATGCTAAGAAAACTGGATTCAGCCACCAGAGAGTCATACCACCTTGATAAAGAGCAACGGCAGTCGGCTACGTTTGCCAACTTCATCAAATTCCTTGAAGGTCGTGCAACGGCAAAGGAGGACGGGGCAAAAGGAGAAATAAAACCAGGTATGTTTAAACCACAAATAAGTCAACCAACTCAGTCAAAAAAGGTAGTCAATATTGTAACCAAGCAAAGTCTATGTCAATTTTGTGGCAAGCAGGACCATAAGATATTTTCATGTCCAAGGTTTGCTTTAAGCCCTGTACAACAAAGAATTCAGTATGCAAAAGACAACAAACTCTGTAAAATTTGTCTTAACATGCATAAAGGTCCCTGCAAATTCTTTTTCAAATGCCAAAAATGTAAAAAGAGGCACAGCACCCTTTTACATGAAGATGAGAGTCCCACGACTACTGTAGGTGCCGTATCATTGCTGTCAGGATTACCAACCAACAAACAGGTACTATTACCCACCGCGCAGGTCAAAATTGTAGGTAAGAATGGTCAACACATTACAGCCAAGGCCCTTCTTGATTCAGGCAGTCAGTCATCCTTCATCACAGAGAACCTTGCCAACAAATTGGGTAAGCAATTTATGCCAAATTCTACAGGAATAATAGGTATCTCCAATACTGAAAAGACCATCAAATATTCTATGCCAATAGAAGTCCTTTCATTAAATTACCCATACAAGGCTCTCACTAATTGTCTGATCGTAGATAAGATAACAACAAAACTGCCTCAAAATGAGTTCGATCTCTCTAGAATTAATATTCCAAAGAATATTAAGCTAGCTGATAAAACTTTCAATGTACGTAGTGAAATAGATATTTTACTTGATTCTGATATCTTTTTCCAGGCGCTGCTGCCACAGCCTGAAGCCCTGCCCACTAGTGATGCCGCACAACCACGCTTCATACACACCCAATTCGGTTACATAGTTGCTGGTAATATACCCATTAAGTGTTGGGCGTCCCCTGTGTCTCTGGTATGTCAGGAATGTAATACTAACATAGGGCACACTATAAATAAATTTTGGCAGACTGAATTCGTCCCAGAAATATTTTCTGAACATACGTCTGAGCAGCAGTATTGTGAGCAATTTTTCCTAGATACAGTAAAGCTAGAAAACAACTAATTTGAAGTGTCTATACCATTGAAAGTACCTATTTTTGATGTCAATGAAAAATTAGGAGATTCATTGAGCCTAGCCTTGAAAAGATTCATTAACCTTGAAAAAAGATTCAAAAAGGATCAAGCTCTATTTAATGACTATAAAGATTTCATTCAGGAATACTTGAAATTGGGTCATGCAAGTATAATTGATATTTCGGAATACTACCTATCACGTGATCCAGTATATTTTTTGCCGCATCACCCTGTGGTTCGCGAAGATGCTGTTAGCACTAAACTAAGAGTCGTATTTGACGGCTCCATGAAAACATCAAATAAAATATCATTAAATGATCTAATGCTAAATGGCCCCGTAGTACAGCGAGAGCTTTTTGATACACTGCTCGCCTTTAGGATCTATAAATATTTTTTTACATGTGACATAAGACGTATGTTCAGAAATGTTTACATTAATAAAGAACAAAGATCCTTACAAAATATACTATGGAGAGATTCACCGGAAGAATCTATTAAATGCCTACAATTGAATACTGTAACATACGGTTTAAAAAATTCTTCATATTTAGCGACCAGATGCCTCACTGAGTTAGCATCAAGATATCAAAATGAGTTCCCATTGGCAGCCTCTGTGTTACAGTGTTCAACTTACGTCGATGACATATTACATAGTTTCCATGATTTAAAAACAATAAAGGAAACTAAAAACCAGTTAATTGATCTGTTGAGTCGTGGCGGCTTCAGTCTCCATAAATGGTCAGCAAACAATAAACAAATATTAGACGATCTTCCATCAGAGCAGCAACGATCAGGGATAGTAGAGTTTCAAAAGGACGTAAAAACCTTAGGGTTAAATTTTGACATAGTGCAGGACTCTTTCAAAATCTCCTCTCCTATCCCCGAAAAGATGCCTACAACAAAAAGAGAAATACTTAGCTTCATAAGTCAATTTTACGATCCTCTTTCGCTCGCTGGACCGATCATTGTGCAGGCCAAGAGTATTATGCAAAAATTGTGGCAATCTAATGTAGACTGGGACTCAACTCCCTCCCCTCTCTTGCAAAGAGAATAGAAGAAGAAAGAACGAAGTAACAATGTCACTGCTTTGCTCTAAATCGCGCATAGCGCCAAAAGATAAAAAACTCTCTGTACCTAGACTAGAGCTTAACTCTATGCTACTCCTGGCAAAATTAATGTCCAGAATACAAAGCACATTAAGCACAAAAATTAATGCAGATACTGTGCATTTATTCTCTGACTCGCAAGTAGTCTTGGCCTGGATAAAGACCGAGCCAGCTAAACTAAACGCGTATGTAGCCAACAGGGTTAAGTTAATCTCTCAGTATACTAAAGGTCATACCTTCTCCTACATAAACACAGACCAGAACCCAGCTGACTGCCTGAGTAGGGGTGTGGATCCATGCGACTTACAAGAACACTCATTGTGGTGGTCCGGGCCTCAGTGCTTGCTCGACTCAAGTTACAATTTTCAGAATTGTAATTATGATGTTATTAAAAACTTGCCTGAGACCAAGGCTTCTAAATCGGATAGAGTGGTTTGTGCGGCATCAATAGAGAGTAAGGTACAATCGCTAGATTTTCTTAATAAGTACTCTGACATAAACAAGGCTCAAAGAATACTCGCCTATATCTTAAGATTTTGTAATAATGTCAAGCCCAATTCTCAAAAAATTAAATGTAATTTTATTTCTTATGCAGAATCTCAACAGGCTTTGAACATGATTATTAAAAAAGAACAACATAAGTATTTTAGTGACGATTTAAATGCCTTGAATAAAGGGAAAAAACTGTCTTCAGGTTTGAGAGGCTTAAATCCTTTCACAGATGTCAATGGCATACTAAGAGTAGGTGGTAGGATAGAAAACTCTGGCTTGCCCTATGCTCAAAGGCATCCAATTATATTGCCAAAAGAAAGTTTAGTCACACACCAAATCATTGAAAAAGAACATTTAAGACTTCTTCATGCTGGTCAGAAATTAGTACTCAGTAGTCTAAACCAAAAATATTGGGTGGTAAATGGTTTGCGTTTGGTAAAGAAAATAATTTATAAATGCATAATGTGTTTCAGATTCAAGGCTGTAACTGCGCAACAGTTAATGGGATCTTTGCCTGCAGACAGAATCAATGCCAGCCGACCCTTTGAAAAGGTCGGGATAGACTTCGCTGGGCCCATTTCGGTAAAACAATCTCGCGTAAGAAGCGTAATTATCAGCAAAGGATACATAGCTGTATATGTATGCTTTGTCACCAAAGCGATTCACGTCGAATTGGTGTCAGACTTGAAGACCGACACATTTTTAGCGAGCCTTAAACGTTTTATCGCGAGACGTAATGTGCCCACCGAAATATATTGCGACAATGCTGGTACCTTTAAGGCGGCAAAGAGCCAATTAACTGAACTATACAATCTCAATAATAGCAAAGCGCATATAGATCAGGTACAAGGTGTAGCCTCTGATTTAGGGATTAAATTTCATTTCATTCCCAGCTATTCCCCAGTCTTCGGGGGACTGTGGGAGGCTGCAGTGAAGAGTGTAAAGCATCACTTAAAAAGAGTGCTAGGTAACCAAATATTTACGTATGAGCAATTGTATACAATACTGGTTCAGATAGAAGGAATTCTCAATTCAAGACCAATAACTGCAATGTCCTCCGACATCAATGACTTGTCATTCTTGACCCCTGGTCATTTTCTGACAGGGGCGCCTTTGAATTGTATCCCTGACCAAGATGTATCAGATACTCCTGAAAATAGATTAAAGTTCTGGGAATTGTGTACAACTATAAAACAGAAATTCTGGAAATACTGGTCTAGAAACTATTTGAACACCTTGCAAAATAGACCCAAATGGAAAGATAACTTACCTAATATTAAGGTGGGATCCCTAGTACTTTTAAAAGAGTTAGATGTCGCTCTTATGTCTTGGCCTATGGCAAGAGTAACCAAAGTCTTTCCTGGTGACGATGGCAAAGTCCGCGCTTTAGAAGTTAAGAAGGCAAACAGTAGATGTCATAAAACTTCTATTACTAAAGTTTGTATTCTACCTATAGAATAAAAAAGTAATGCTAATTAACTTTATATATTTATAAGTAATGCTAATTATCTTATAATTAATTATAAGAATTCTCAGGTTTCATACCTAGCTAAAATGCTATGTTTTCCTTTGTGTTGGAATGTGATACCTAACCATATGTAAACGATAAATAAGTAAACTAAAATAAGTCAAATTAAGTTACACATTTGTGTACATTTAATGTAATTTCTTCTATATTACATTTCTGTGTATTTTTTACTTTAATTCACAGTTGTTTATCAAAAAGAAAAGTTTGTTTAACTTAAATGTTTGATGATGTCACATTCATATATTATAAATAGTATAAAGTGCTCTAGTTGTTAACTATTGTACGGTACCCTTAAATCATATTGAATTTTCAATATTTACATTTAGTTAACATGTCCTATGTTAAAAATACAGTCCACTTATCTTGCTATCACTATATAATTTAAGGGTGCTACTTAAGTTTCTGCTTTTGTTGTAATTTGGGAGTATGTTGGTAACACTAAATTGTAATTTTAATTGTTTTTGTGGTGTGGCAACTTTTCCTTCTTCTCAATTACACCACGGAATATTGAACAAGTGCTTTTTATTTATTAATCGAAATATAAAATCCTTTCGGCCTTTTAACACCCGAGTACCTAAGCTCTAAAACCCGACACGAATCAATAAACAAAATTTGAGAAATGTGAAATCGGTCCTCTGAAGACTACAAAAACATTCATACGTTACTAATTTATTTCAATGTAATATGCTCATTTGTATATACCTCAGAGCTCAGCAACTTCAGAGGGAGAACTGTCCTGTAAGAATGGTTTTCTTGTAAAAATAGATACATTAAGAATTATACTATGTCCGCTGGTTGAGGAAAGTAAGGGCTTTCCAGCTAGTGAATAAGCAATTAAGTAGAGTATCATCAATAATTCTTGCCCCCCCCCCCGTAGTCTCTCAGGGTTAATGTTTGTACCTGGGGGCGAGGCACCGACGTTACTACATCTAATAAGGTTCCCGACGAGATTCAGACCTTTATAGCTAGCTTGAGCTTTTTAGCTCGAGTTCCAGAGCTTCGCGTGTTCAGGTTTTCGAGTCTCGAGACTCGAAAACCTGGAGGCACTCTGTAGCTACCTCTAGCGAAGATCTCCAGACACTGTTTAGGTATGCTGAAATTCTGGGAAATAGGGAGAGTGGTGGGGTGGGACCCTTGTTACTAGATAGTCCCATTGTTTACGAAAGACAGCCTTCGATCAGCAGTTTATATAGACAGATGTGTTCACTACTGAAACGTAATTTTATCATTGTTCGGTTAAACCTAACTTCCCCAAAGACTGCCGCAGTCGCTTGAGTCAGGAGATGCCATTCCATCAGCGATCATCCTCATTACAGCCTGTCGACTATTATATTGTATCTGCTTGGCACATAATGTGATGGAAAAGTTATCTGAAACTTGCCTATGAACTGTAATCGTTGGGGTTAGTATCAGTAAGGCAGGAGATCTCATCTCTCCACCTGCTGGACATAAATACAAATTGACTCAGCACATGCAGCTTCTGTAATGTTGAAATGGATGGCAGGCTTCTTGTGATAGGTACTGTGTATGTGGCTCCGTACTGACAGCTCATCTCTAGGCATCTATCTTTGTGGAACTAGCTGTATTGTCGTGGTTAACAGAAATATCTAGGTAGTAAAATTTGCATTCGAAGACAGTCCTGGCTAGTATTATCAGTCTTTCATTGTGCTAATCTGTTTGGTTGCCACGCAGTCACGAAGTTGTGTGTCCGGTGGATCTCCACAGCCCAATATGTGTGAAGCCAGGCCGATTGGTCCGCGTATATAGGGAGTCCAAGCACCTCATGGCTTCCGCAGCCTCAAGGCATAACTTGGCTTGGTCTTGACTGACCAATAGGCAATTGTATTAGCATACTAAAGACCTATATCCCTTTGCACGCAAGGTCTCCGCGACCCAACATGCTACAGAAGAAAGAAGGTGTAATGCTGAAGTCAGACCGAATGGCAAGCATGTTCAGGGTCCAAGTGCTGCACGGCTTCCGCAGCCTGAAGGCATAACTTGGGTTGGTCTTGGCTGACCAATAGGCAATTATGTTAAAACATTAGAGCCTAACATCCTTCTGCACGCTGGGTCTCCGGGACCCAAGGTGTCTGAAGCCAGACTGATTGGTAGCCATAAATAGGGATCGACAAAAGAGAACATCTAGGACGGGATCTGAACCCGCGACCAGGAGAAGTAAGCATACAAATTGCTTAAAAATTTTAATCGAATAAATAGGGATTCCAAGTGCCTCCCGGCTTCCGCAGCCTGAAGGCATAACTTGGCTTGGTCTTGTATGACCAATAGGCAAGCCCTATATCCCTTTGCGTAGGGTCCATATAGGGGTGCCATGAAACAGCTTGTTCTAGGCATAAACAACTTTTAGGCATAAATAGGGATTCCAAGTGCATCACGGCTTCCGCAGCCTGAAGGCATAACTGAATCAACTTGTTATACATTTTGATTATATAGTCTCCCTTTTGGAGAAAATCTGGTATAAAAGAATAAGTATTCAGACGAATATGTTTTACTTTTACAAATTAGTTCAGTTCTCAAAGATTGAGAGCCTAGTTCCATCACTTTTCTTCCGAAGTAATAGTTAACGACGACGAAAAGAAACTTATTAAACGAATCTTAATGAGGACTGGTTGTACTGTTTGTGAAAGAACAGGATGACCCATTCTGTTGGCATTGATAGAGTTTTCTGTATAAAGCTTAATAAAAAATAAGACCCACCATGAGGTGGAATAAACGGCGCTAGTTTTGTTTTATCAAAATAAAAATAAGTACATATATCCTCCTTGAAGGCATATGACGACCTCTGTAGCGTAGCGATAGTGCATTCGACTGCTAAGCCAAAGGTCGCGGGTTCGATTCCCGCTCAGTGCAAATATGTATATTTGCATTGGTCTGGGTGTTTGATGTATTTATTTACAAAAAAAAAGTATTTAAGTATGTTTATCCGCATTCTAGAACCCATATGACAAGCTCTGCCTAGTTTGGGTCTAGATGGCGTTGTGTACTTTGTCGTACAATATTTATATTTATATTATTTATGTCACTATTTTTTGTCTGAAATTTCGTTGAAGTTTAAATACATTACAGAAATATTGTTAAAGAGGGTCGATTGGATTATTATGAACCTAGTCCATAATGGCTTAGTAAATGGGTTTGCCCTTGCGCCATAGTGTATTCTTCTATTGACGCCCAAAAAATATATAGATACCTTCTTTTAAAGCATTTGTTTCATTGTTAATTTTCAAATTGCAAAAGCACGGAAATGCCATTCATGGCTGTCGATTCTCTCTTATAATGTATATACTGCTACGTGGCAGTGTTAACCTGTTGCAGTTTTATCAACTAGAGCAGTGGTTCTCAAACTTTTTTGGTGATGGAACCCTTTTGGGAAGCAAAATACTTGATGGAACCCTACAATAAAACAATAGTTTTTAAAAGTGTATTCTTTATTAATAAGCATAATAAAAGTAAAATGTTACAGTTACTCCTTTAAGCCAACGTTCCATTCTTCTTTATTTATAATGTTACACGTCAGGATGGTGGGGTTTAAATAATGCACAATCGTTACTGCGCATAAGATACTAAGTTTAGTACAATGAAGAAATGTATAAAACTGAGACAACAGAATACAGCAGGCAGTAGAACAATGAACACTAGTTTCTTGCTAGCGAGCTTGTAAGTATTTATTTATATTTATTTATTTTGAAAACCAACGGCGATACAAATGTAAATCTAGACAGTATGTACCTTAAAAGTATGGCTAATAACAGGCTTTCCTTAGTATTACATGTTATAGGTAATTCGGTTGGTGAACAGGCACAAAAAACGGATAACAATATGCCTGCAATGTTGTATTAATAGCGAACATTGAATTAATAGTTCTGAATTTAGCTTACCACTGCTCGCTTTACAAACAAGTTATTGAAGATAATAGTTGCTTAGGAAGTAAATAATAAATAAAAATACAGTTGATTATTTAAGACTAGTCAGAAGTTGTCATGATCGTGAGATCGAAGCTTCTCTCAAAGCACTCAATAGTTTGAGTCTAAACATTTTCTTAGAGCATGAGAATAGGTCGATATCGCCAATAGTAGTATTATGAGTCCGAGCAATGCGTGTAAGTACAGTATTTTGGGAACAGTTTGTAGAATGCCGAGGCACGTGTAACATGGGTGTATGTCGAGTACGTCTAGCGGGAGCATTAAATGTGATTTGCTCTACTAAGTCAGGAGAATCTAGGCGTCCATTCAATATATTGTATAGCAGGCACATATCTAAAATTTTGCGTCGATCGTCAAGGGGTAATATTCCAAGACTAACAAAGGCTTATTGGTATGTCATGGGACATTCACGCTTGCGGTAATTAAGATGGTTAGTAAATTTATTTTGTATCCGTTCCATTTGGTCCTTGTAAATAATGTAAAAGGGTGACCAGATAGGGCAAGCGTACTCTAGTATGCTTCGTATAATTGCAAAGTAAATAAGTAAGTAGGTAGATTGGAACTTATCGCTCTGAACGCTAATTGTCAACTGACTGACGAGGCGAGAAGCGCGGTCGCCGCTTTTATACTTAGTCCTGGACTCAATCTCGAATATTCTCGAAAATACTCGAGTCGGCGCCTTTGATAAACAAAAAGCAAAAATAAAAAGAGAAATATAAAAATTGCGTTGTAAACAATCTCGACTTTATTTTTTGAATCTATTTTTTTTAATGAATGATAGGCTCACGTTTGACCTCTATCTAACCTGGTCGTAAGTATCGATGTGGTCTACGATGGAACACGTTTGCCTAGAAGGAACCTATTCACTCGAGACTTGAAGATTCCGAGGTTATAACTTTCCGGAAACACAGACTCAGGCAGGCAATTCCACTCATTAGCTGTACGCATAATAAATGTGTCGCCAAAACGTTGAAAGAGTCGAAAGTCGCTTGTTGACAACTATAGCGTCTAATTCAGAGGCGGATTTATCAAAGGGACTGCGCGCTCACAAGTATACAAGTATACAAGTATACATGTTGATACCAAACTTATGAGATATTGTACCACCTATTGTAATACATGTTTATACAAATACAAATGAATAAATAAATAAATAAATATACCTATGCGCGGCCGCGGAGTCAAAACGTTCGACCAGAGAGAGGTGTTTGATTTTTTTTTCTATATTCTTGCGGAACCCTTAGAGGTATCGCGGAACCCTAGGGTCCCGCGGAACACACTTAGAATATAGCTGAGCTAGAGCAATCGTTTCTCATCAGGTTGCGATTTTTTTCCACGATAAAAGCAGTTTAATAAGACCACTAAGTCTAACGATTGTGGGGTTTAAATCGAAGGATTTGCAAACATTACGTTATAAGTCGACTCAATTACGTGGTCCTGTTTGTATTCGCGTTAGGTGTACATTGTTTGTGCAATATTAAATTTGTAATAAAACTGACCTTGTCGTATAACGCATCGATACAAGGATCGATCGTTACCTGTGCAACACGTTATTGTTTCTTCCTGGCTGGTACACCTGGCTCCGAGTTCTCTGATCCGCTGTCCGATGAACTGCTACTTGATTACGACTCTTGTTGTAAAGAGGCCAGTAAGGACGTCGGGGATTCCGATAAAATCGATCGCAAGGCATTGAGTGCCCTGTAGACGCCGTAGCCGCGTGTGATGTTCATTAAGAAATATCACTAATATTTTCGACTTCGCGATTGAAAATATACGAGGAAATAAACGCAATATAAAATTATGTAACACTTTGGAACACAATACTTTTAAATAATATTAGGGATCAAGGAAGTATTTAGAGATTACAACCGCACGCGGCGAAAGTATACAACGCTATGACAATCTAAGCGACAGTGATTCCCGCCTTGCTGGTTTGACAGTGCTGACATCTATCAAACGTCAGGTGAAACGTAACCATAGAGACTGCATTGAACCGTCGGATCGAACAGACGTGTCGTGTAGTACCATATAAAATTATTATTATACCCACTTATAATGGTTTTAAGCAAATGTGTCGTGTGTAAGAAAAATATAACAAAGAAATCCCCAGGATTGGAGTGCAGCAGGTGCAATAAAACAGTGCGCGCTGATCCAGTTTGTGCTAAACTATCGGACAAACAGCTGAACACCCTTCGCACCGCTACGAGTATTGAGTGGAGCTGCGAGGACTGTATGGCCAATACATCACGCAGGTCATCCTTTTTTACTCCTGGAGATGAAGGCGACGATGACTCAGATACGGGGTACGTATTTCATGCAAAAGCCCCTATCGACCCCCATAAACTTGTCCAAGACATATCGCGCGAGATTAAAAAAACTTTCCGAGAAGAGCTTGGCAGCCTTCAAGCATCTCTTCAATTTTTGAGTGAGCAAATTGATACCATGGAGACATCCGTTAAACATCAAGATACTCGTATAAAAGAACTGGAGAATAAAAATATAGACCTTCATAACAAAAACAAAAATCTGGAGCTTCGAGTGGCGGTATTGGAACAAGGTGTGGATCAAATGGAACAAAACACTCTCTCATCAACACTAGAAGTAGCTGGCTTGCCGGAAATACCATCGCCTGACGTTCAAGCGGTCCTGAGAACAGTTGCCTCGAAACTCCAATTAGATGTCACAGATATCCAGTCTTCTTATCGTATACCAAATAATAAGGACAAATCGTGTACTATAGTAGCCGAAATGAAATCGAAACATGCCCGGAACGAATGGATCACTGCATATAAAACGAAAACCATCACAGTAGGCCAGATATGCTCGGATGTTCCTGTAGATAAAGTAGAAAATCGAATCTATATCAGAGAAGCCCTTACCAAGCATTACAAGACACTCTTATACAACACTAAAATGCAACTACGGGACTCCTTCCAGTATATATGGTGCAAAGATGGAAAGGTATGCGCTAAAAAATCAACTTACAGTAAAACCTATTTCATTAAATCTACAGATGATATTAATCAAATTAAAAAAGAAAACAAGCTATAAATATAATGTTACTTTTAACTTCTTTACCTAGTTTACCTACCTACTAAATCTTATTAATTAAATATCCAAGCAGTTACACTATTTATTATAAGAAAATATTTATGGAAGAACCTCATATTAAAGAAATACTTGATTGTAACTCGTTAGACCATTACTTTGAACAGTTACCTTCTACAAAGAATATAAAATTATCATGTCTACATATTAATATACGATCAATAATCAAAAACTTTGTAAAGTTACTCCAAGTCATTCATAGCTGTCCAATTCCTATAGACATTATTGTACTCACAGAGGTAGGTATATCAGATAATATTGTTCAGTTATACAACATCCCCACTTATTCCCAGTTCTCAGAACTTCGCATTAATAAAAAAGGTGGCGGCATAATATTGTATGTGAAAAACTATTTAAAATTTACTAGAATTCAACAAAATAGTAATACATTCGAAAATCTGTCGGGTATTTTAAAATTTGGAAGTAACCAAGATGTTATAATATGTTCCATTTACAGACCACCAGCTACTAACAAGAACATGTTTATCAAGGAAATAGGTAAATACATATCCAGATTTAACTCCGAGTCCAATCTTCTTCTCCTTGGAGACACTAATATTGATCTGAAAAGCACAACATCGCATAGAAACTCGTATCTAGAGGTAATGCACGGGCGCGGATTGATGTGTGGAATTACGGATTACACTAGGATCGAAACAAAACTAAATCTCGTCACGAAAAGCTGTATAGATCATATCTTTGCTCGTCTCCCCACATTACACTGGCGCACCACCGGGCCGTCACCATTACCTGCGCTGACGACTCTGTGCAACAATATATACAGCATGTTTCAAAAATAAATATTGACTACCAAACTTTTATTAAACAACTTAACAAAATTGAATGGAACCAAACTAATAAAATGACTTCTCCAGATGATATATATAACTTCATAAACAAATCGTTTACCCAAGCGCGGAATGAGGCAAGCAAAGAGAGTAATTATAATATGAAACGTCGCAAAATATTTCGAGTACCATGGATGAACAATAATATAATACAACTATGCGATAAACGTGATAAGCTCTTTCGTCTATGGAAAAAAAATCCAACAAACCTACAACTAAAATTAGATTATAATAAAACTAGGAATAAAGTGCACAGTCTATTAGAAAAAAGTAGAAACCTATATTACATTAAACACATTGAAAATAATTTTAATAACACAAAAAAGGTGTACCAAATAATTAATCAAATGCTAGGGCGTGTGACATTAACAGTTGACGAAGTAATTATGAAGGCCTTTGATAATCAGGGATATAGTATTAAGACACTAGCCAACAACTTTGCAGATAATTTTAACAATACAGTCAAAAAAATAATTCCTAACTGTAGTCGAAAATTACTAGATTCAGTAAGCAACAGGAAACCTTTGAACTCTTCAATACTATTCCAACAAGCTACTGCAGAAAATATTCAAAACGTTATTAAAGACCTGGATCCCAATAAAGCCCCTGGTGACGACGCCATTAAAATTTCCGACGTTAAAATAATAAAAAAAGAAATATCAATAGCTATAGCAAATCTCATCAATACTAGTGTTAGATCAGGAATATATCCGGACGCATTGAAAAGAGGCTGTGTGAGACCTGTTTTAAAAAAAGGGAAGCGCAATGACGTTGACAACTATAGACCGATAACTCTTCTATCTACAGTAGATAAAATCGTTGAAAAGTACGTGTGTGAACAAATGCATAAGTTTTACAGCAAACATAAAATTCTATATCCCAATCAATTTGGTTTTCAACGTGGTAAAGGTACAACAGAACTTATGTCAAATTTTACGGACGAAGTTAATGCCCATCTAAACGACAAAAGACACGTATTGGCCCTATTTATCGACTTCTCACGTGCGTTTGTTACCCTACAGCATAGGCAGCTTGTAAGTAAGCTTGAAACGTGCGGTATACGGGGCCCCCTACTTGGCTGGTGCAAAACTTACCTAAACAACCGAACTTTCCTAGTCAAAATCAATGACACACGTAGCAAAACGGTAACCACTACTGAGGGAACGGCACAGGGATCGGTAATCGGCCCATTGCATTTTTTGACATACGTCAATGATATGAGTAACCACCTAGAATACTCCAAATGCTACCAATTTGCTGATGATACGTGCCTAATTGTCGCCGATAGAGACCCAAATGAGGCCTGCAAGCTACTGCAAGCAGACTTCAATGTGTTAAATAGGTGGTGTCATAACAACGGTCTAGTACTCAATGTAAACAAGACCAAACTCATGCACATTAAGTCACCCTACCTTAAGCACCCGCTAACCAATACAATAACGGTACATAACCACATTTGCCTTCACCGTGGTCTAGCCAACGTCTCTTCCTGCTGCTGCCCGGTTATCCAACTTACTGACTCTCATACATACTTGGGTCTCAAAATTGACACCAATTTAAACTGGACACATCATATAGAACACGTTTGTAACAAATTGAGACAGTTCCTGGCCAATATTACTATGTTGAGAGACCGTATACCATATAAGGTAAGGATAATGTTGTACAATTCATTAGCTGAATCCCATGTCCAGTACTGCCTCAGTAGCTATGGTCGCACCTATAAAACATACCTGAAGAGAATTTACAACTTACAGTTACGAATATTGATGAAATTAGTATCACCAAAAACCAAACTACAGTACGAAAACGATGAATTAGGGCTTTTTAAACACTGTAATATATTACCCGTCCAGCTCCAATTTAAATTGAATTTAATAAAAGAACAATTTTTTAATCCATGTTTACTCACCAAAGTGGAGCACTCTGTGTATACGAGAAGTATTGCACAAAACAAGTTTTGTACTATGCGCGCTGATAATACATTCGGTGAACGAACTACTCGATACTTGGTGCCTCGCTTAGTGAATGAACTACCCTCAGATCTACGTAATAACATGACCGAAAAAAGTACTAAATCAGTATTAAAAAAAATCCTTATAGACAATATTGACATTTTTAAATAAAAGGTACTATTAAATTATTTAATGTTTTTAAGGGTCGGGTTCGGGGGGTTCTGGATGTGTGTTGCCTATTTAGTTTGACTTATATTCGATACCTACCTACGATTTCGATTCCTGTGTTATTATGGGTATCTATGTATGTGAAATCGTTTGTGTATAATATATACCATAAATACCTACCTCGACTAAAATTAGTTGTTATCGAGTTGTTCTGTCAACTAATAAACCCTGTAATGTTTTGTTTTTGTTGTTAGCATAAGGACAAACCTCTGTGGTTTAATTTGTGCTATTCTGTACAATTTGTAATGTATTTTAAAACACGTTAATAAAAAAAAAAAAATTATGGCTAAGTATAGACAGCTTCTTCAATACAATACTGTATGCTTTCCAGAGGCACATCTATAAAATAAATAATATGTAGGTAGAATTTTTTCACCTATGACACATTCGAACACCATTGATCGCAGCTATACAACTAATTGTAACAATCTAAGCAATTATAAGCATTTATCAAAAATATACAGAGTTTTAATCAAGAACTCCAATCTTGTGCTTAAACAAGAAAATTGGCGACCGTGTCAGCACTAACAAACTGCAATATTAGAACATTGAGGCGTACAAGTTCTGACTAACTTCGTTGGTACAAAATACACAAAGAAGAATCAAGATTCCAGGTTATCCCGACAAAAGGAGCTAGTCTTGCCTTCCTAGTCAGCGGTACAGCTAAAGATCGCGCCAGAAAACTGCCAGCGTCGTCGTCATAGCCAAGATAAGTGCCATCCTTTGTTCCGCAACCATCTAAAATCAACTTTTTTCATTCCTATTCCTATAATATTTTATCATCCATACATATTTCCCATATATATTCATTACCAAACATAGTTCAACCTTTATTTGTGTTATTTTTGTAAGTTTTCCGTTGTGGGGACACACACACATACAATTGTGTACTCTGTATATACATAGTTATGTAGGTGCACGGTGTCAACCGCACTATTCCCCACCACGGATTGATGAACTCAGTACATTGTAAGATACGGTAAAAGACAGTCTGTACTCACAAAATATACCGTGTTTTCTTCCACTAACGACATTTTATTTTATCGTTCGTACAACCCCAACAATTGGTGACCCCGACAAAGAACAGTAATACCTAGTGTCGCGAGTGTGAATTGTGAACTTGTAAAAAATGAGCACTGATTCGAGCATTACGCCAATACCGCCAGCGGAGGTCATGGCCATATCATTGTCGTCGCGTATTCCAGATTTCTGGATGGACCAACCTCGCGTATGGTTTATTCGCGTCGAAGCTATTCTGACGCCGCAGAAGATGGGTGATGACAGCAAATTTGATTTGGTAGTTTCGAAATTACCGAAAGAAGTCATCATACAAATTACCGATTTCTTAACCAAACCGCCAGTTCATGCCCGTTGCCGTCCCTTACCACCCGATAGATATATAAAGATCAAAGAGGAGTTTCGAATCATGCAAGAATTAGGAATCTGTAGGCCTTCTAAAAGCGCATGGTCTAGTCCGCTACACGTAGTTACTAAGAAGAACGGCGAGTTCAGACCGTGTGGCGACTATCGACAGCTAAACGCTATTACGAAGCCCGACAGATATCCTATTCCACGTTTACATGAGTTCACGTATGTGTTAGCAAATAAAACCATTTTTTCAAAATTAGATATAACGAGAGCGTATCACTGTATTTGCATAGCACCCCAAGATATTGAAAAAACCGCTATTATTACCCCATTCGGACTTTACGAATTTCCGCGATTAAATTTTGGGATGCGCAACGGGGCCCAATCATTTCAGCGTTTCATGAATAATACAGTTTTACAGGGATTAGATTTTTTATATAATTATCTAGATGATGTTCTGATTGCCAGCGAAAATTCGACCCTACACTATGAACATTTAAGGTTGGTATTCGAACGTTTCAATACTTACGGCATAACTATTAATATGGATAAATGTTGTTTTGGACAGTCGCGCATAGAATTCTTAGGTCACGATGTTAGCGTGGACGGTATTAGACCACTTAATGATAAGGTAGAAGCCATAATTAACTTTCCGAAGCCTGAAACGATAGCTGAGTTAAGACGATTTTTAGGCATGCTAAATTTTTATAGGCCTCACTTGCCGAATTTAGCGTCGTATCAATGTGAACTTAACAAATATTTGGTTAATACAAAGAAAAATGATAAGACACGTATTCAATGGTCGGATATTTCAGAAAATGCTTTTGTGCAATGTAAGTCAGGATTACAAAAAGCCGTTACGTTGTCACATCCTTTGCCAAATGCCCCAGTTGCCTTGATGACGGATGCCTCCAATACATGTATGGGTTCCGTATTGCAGCAAAGAGTTAAAGGTTCATGGAAACCTCTGGGATATTTCTCTAAGAAGTTTACTCCGACTGAACAGAAATATTCAACTTATGACCGAGAACTTTTAGCCATTTATAAATCAGTAAAATATTTTCGTAAGTTATTTGAAGGCCGACCTCTGACGGTGTATACGGACCATAAACCTTTATGTCATGCATTTTCAAAAATCAGTAAGGAGGATAAAGAAACTCCGAGAAGGACCCGACATCTTCTTTTTATTAGCGAGTTCACAGTCGACATACAACATATTAGTGGCCAAAATAATATTGTTGCCGATACTTTATCTCGTTTAGAAACTATTTTTTGCCCGACTGTACTGGACTTCGATGCACTTGCTGACGCGCAGGTGAAAGACGAGTACTTGTTACGGGTGACGCAATGTAAAGATAACGATAGCTCTGTAAAATTAAAACAAGTTTTATTACCTACTTGTAATAAACAAATTTATTGTGAAATTTCTACTAACATGATTAGACCCTATTTAACCGAGGCATTCAGGAAAATTGCTTTTGAGAGCGTCCATAATTTGAGCCATCCTGGTATACGCACAACACGTAAGATGGTCTCTAAACATTTCTTTTGGCCTGGTATGAATGCAGATGTAGGACATTGGACTAGGACATGTTTACAATGTCAAAGATCGAAGGTCAACCGTCACGTCGTTTCAGAGTTGGGAAAGTTTCCTGAGGTCTCTAGGTTTGAACAAATTCACGTTGATATAGTGGGACCCCTTCCGACTAGTCCACAAGGTTTTAGGTACTTAGTAACAATTATAGATAGGTGTACGCGTTGGCCAGAAGCATTTCCTGTTCAAGAGATAACCGCAGAGGTAGTCGCTAAATGTATTTACGAAGGATGGATAGTTAGGTATGGTTGCCCAGTACGTATCACTAGTGACCAAGGTCGCCAGTTTGAATCCAATTTGTTTACTAATTTGATGAAATTTTTAGGTATCCTTAGGATTCACACGACACCTTATCACCCCCAGAGTAATGGCACCATAGAGAGATGGCATAGGTCGTTAAAAACAGCCCTTATGGCGCGGTTGCATACTAGTACTACTTGGGTTGAGGAATTGCCTACCGCTTTGCTGGGGCTTCGCGCGGCTATACGCACTGATAACGAAGTAAGCGCAGCAGAATTAACCTTCGGTAAAACTTTACGTTTGCCCGGTGAATTCTACGATATTTCAAAAGATAAAGAGTCATGCGACCAGTATAGTTTACTTAACAAAATTCGTGAATACATTACTAGTTTTCGGCCGACAAAAGACAGGGCAAATCCGCGTAAAATATTTGTTCATTCTGATTTGCATAACTGTAATTTTGTGTTTGTACGGGATGACAGAGTTCACAAGGCCCTAAAACCGCCTTACGACGGACCGTTTAGAGTACTGAATAGAGGCCCAAAAGTTTTCAAACTTCAATTGCCCGGTCGCGAAACTCACATATCAATTGATAGATTGAAGCCAGCATTCCTAGTAAAAGATGATACCTTTATTTTAAATAACAAAATAGATAGTGATAGCGACAGTGCTACAAAATCGCAGGAATTACAGCCAGAAATGCGTGCTAAGCAACACGTAACCCGAACCGGCCGTGTGATCCGTCAACCCGTACGCTTCGCATTATGATTAGGTATTGTTGTTGTTGCAATAAAATGATTAGGGTTCCGTAAGGAAAACATATATTTTGTTTATATCATTTAATATTATAGTTATATTAAAGATAGTAGAGATAGAGTTATGACAATTTTGTGCTAACCTAACCGAATTTCGGCTAGGAAAACGTTAAATTCTAGAACAGATACGTTATGTATTTATAATTAATGCCTTTTACATGGATAAATACGTAACATTAAGATGATGAATGAACTCAGTTATCATATGGGTTCGAGAGTTATTATAAATGCTGGTATGTCACATTGTTTGGTATGAACATGAAGTATTGCGTAAGGTTGATTATAGTAGGTACTTACCTGTTAAATAAAGTGTAGATAGTATATAATGTTGCTGATACAATTTATTAGTAATAATGTTTAGTGTAAGTTGTAAAACAAATATTGCAAATGTTATTATTTTTTAAACGAATTTTAGGTATGTCCGTTCTAGTATGTACTTTTGCTAAATTTGCGCAATTTAGCAATCGATTTTATTTAGTTCGCAAATTATTTATTCATTCTATTTTCAATATTCCTGTTAACAACACGTATAATTGCCATACTTATAAGGCCATACTTATAAGGTGTTGTATATTTTAGGTACCTATTTTTGTGAATTTTAGTTTTGTGTATTCCTTTGTAAAAGGGGGGGAATATTGTGGGGACACACACACATACAATTGTGTACTCTGTATATACATATAGTTATGTAGGTGCACGGTGTCAACCGCACTATTCCCCACCACGGATTGATGAACTCAGTACATTGTAAGATACGGTAAAAGACAGTCTGTACTCACAAAATATACCGTGTTTTCTTCCACTAACGACATTTTATTTTATCGTTCGTACAACCCCAACACCGTATAAAAAAGGTGTCAAGTACCTACGTACCACCTACAATAAAATAAAAAATATTTTTCTTTACACGTCATATACACTATTGTATCTTCTCATTATAAACCAATATTAGAATCAAAAGTACATAATAAAACAATATAGGATAGGCAGAGGCCTACTAATTTTCATTGTTTTTGACTTGACAACGTCTTATAAATCGATGAGCCGGCTGCACGCACAAAAAAAACATGACGTAACATGCCGTTACCTGACGTATGCGGCGTTACCTCGTATGCGGCGTTACCTCGCTATGGGCATTTTCTTATGACGTTGTCACGTTCAACTATCGTCAGTAAACCGACTTTACAGACAACCGTTTTTTTTCTCGTTATTCAAACGCATATGCCGAAATTTTCAGCTGCTGTCACGCAGTACTGTGCGTTGACGCTGAGCCCACGCGAGCCATCATCACTAGTCCCCGCTTCGGCTGAGCGTGCCCGGCTTCCTGCTGATTTCACCGAGAGGAGAAGCGTGAGAATTAATAATTGTTTTTTATTTATTTTCTAAGTCACTATACAGAACTAGTCGATACTCATTTATTAACTGTTTCTAAAGCAATCAGTGTTAAATATAAGTTTTGAACTAAAGTTATTTACATTTAAATTAGGTATACTTAATTAAAGAAATTATTAGTTCACTATGCCTACAGACAGTGATATTACGTCAGCAAAATCGCCATTAAAAGATTTATATGCGAAACGTAGTTCTATCAAAGGACAAATCACTAAGTTTAGGAATTATTTATCTACAATTAGTAAATTATCCGAAATATCAACTGTACAACTAGCAGAGCTAAATTTAAAATTAAATACGCTTCAAGGTTTATCGACAAGGTTTGATGACTTGCAGACTGAGATTGAGGTTTTAAATTCGGCAAATATTCAAGCAGAACTTGATGAGAGGGATTATATTGAAAATGATATAGTACAGAATATTGCTATAGCTAAAACCGAATTACAAAAGTTTTGCATTGATGATGACATGCAGATTTTGATCCTCAGGACGTGGGATTTAAGTTGTCACGCATACACATTTCGAAATTTGGCGGTTCATATTTCCGCTGGTTAGAGTTTCAGGACACTTATGTTAGTTTAGTTCACAGAAAATGATCGCATACCAGATATACACAAGTTTCATTATTTGGTTTCCTACCTTGAGGGTAACGCCTCGGGTATCAAAACTAACCTCGAGGTATCTTCGGCTAATTATAGGGAAGCTTGGAAACTGATTTGTGAGCGCTATGATAATAAAAGAATGCTCATGGACTATCATTTGAGTTCCTTACTTGATGTACAATTACCAACGCGTGAATCAGATAAGCCTCTTCGTTCATGGTCGACCACATTACTAAAAATCTAAGAGCGTTGAGAAGTTTAGGACTAGTTACTGACCACTGGGACCCAATGATAATATTCAATTTCATCTCTAAATCTAGTGGGGCGGAAATCACACAGTGATTGTCAAACTTCGGACAAACTTAGATATTTTTGTTGCAGTATTTTTATTCAAAATTACAGACCTTAGGCTTTATGTATATTATTCGACGCGTCTTTATATATTGAGCAATAAATATGAAGAAAATGAAATCAAATCAAACGTCTTCGATGTCAAAAACACAAAAAAATGATTTTATATTTCGGTTTCTTTCAGAGTCTGGTTGTTTTATGTAAATATATAATATACGTATTGTCATTGTCACTCAAATGTCAAAGTCAAATACGCGTTACTCTGATAACTCGAAAGAAACTCACTTGTAAAAGTTTTTTAGGGACAATTTGTATGGTAGGTACCCGAAACCTTGAACGTACAAACCCCAAAATCTAATCAGTTCTTCCTATTAACCAAACAAGTTGATTGGCGAAAGATTTTATTAAATCGGATAAGTGGTTCTTGAGTTATTGCGTAAACAGACATCCAGACATCCAGACATCCAGACCAACAGACAGACCGACACAAAAATTTTTATTGCTCAATTAGACTTGAGAGTCATGTGAAACATCGAGAAAAGTGATAAAAAGTGGGTGTAAGATTTTGATTTTTTTTGCGTGATTTTAAGACTTCGGTGTCCACCTGGTTGGTGGCCCGAAGTAAAATTCTAATCAATCGAGCAGATGTATTAGAGGCACTAAACCGTAATAAAAATTAAACACTAATAATAATTTTAAACAACAAACTAATTCTAATCCTTCGCATTCGAATAATCAACCTCAATCAAATAAATATCCATCTAACAAGTCGAATCGTTTCCATAATACTAACTCCTTCTACATCCCAAAATAATAGTAATAAGTCAAGGGGTTTTCCATGTGTAATATGTAACGGAAATCATAAAATTTACAGTTGTCAAGTCTTTAATTCAAAATCTATTCAAGAAATAATTTCATGTGTCTCTCAGCACAAATTATGTAGTAATTGTTTGCGATAGGGTCATTCTGATACTGAATGCCGAATGGGTCCGTGTCGTCACTGCAATCAGAGACACAATTCTCTTCTCCACGATCCTAACGTTCCAGCCAACTGTAACATAAATACAAATGAATCTCTTGTAGCCTTTTCACAACAAAAATTAAACAGTGGTTATGTTATTTTATCTACAGCTATCATAGAGGTGTACAATCCCATAAACAATAAATCAGAAAGGGTTCGGGCGCTGTTGGATTGCGGCAGTCAATCCTCATTTATAACAAAATCTTTACAACAAAGATTAAATTTAAAATGCAATTCATTATATGCAATAAAAAATGTTATTGGTATAGGCAAAAATTATTGTAACAAAATATTCAAAAGTTGTGTTACTTACATTAAATCCTTGCACAGTCCTTACCAAGTTACATTATCTTGCTATGTTTTAAACGAGCTTACAGGAGACATCCCAAGGTTTCCTGTTGATATTCAGAACCTGAAAATTCTAAAAGATTTCACATTAGCTGACTCTAAGTTCAATGAACCTGCCCCAATTGAAATATTAATTGGAGCAGTTATTTTTTTTTTCTATATTTAGGACACGTCAAATTGACTTCACCTCGCCTGATGGTAAGCTGAAAGTAAAGTCTCAGGATAGCGGGTCACCATTACATACACGTACCATGTTAGCAATGGTGGCATTCAGCTTGACGGCCTCATCAGAAGAGGATTGTCGTCGCAGCACCGCGTGACACCCACCGGTCCCACTAGTGCTGCGACCACAATCCCCCTGCCCGGCTATGCACTTGCTGACCCCTGAACGCAATCAAACCGAAATTGGATTACTATGGAGGGTTTTTCGCAATCGTGCACGGTGGTACCCACCCGGCCGAATTTTGTGACAAATTTGTGTCATCAAATTTCTACCACCAGTATTTTGGGATATACTACTAAGCGAACAGCGTTCCTTAGATTCAAACAATCCTAAGTTACAAAATTCAAAATTAGGATGGATTATGGCTGGTCCTATCAATTCACAAGCTACAACTCAAAATTCAATACAAAACGCATTAAAAATACATTACAAAATTCAATACAACATTCAGTTCAAGACATTCATAGCAATCACGCAATCGTTTCCAATGAAAATATTCACCAAATGCTCACTAAATTCTGGGAACTTGAGGATCTTCCACTAAATAAGACTCCCAAAGTTCCCAACGAAACAGCTTGCGAAAAACATTTTATAAGTAATACAAGTCGTTTAACCAGTGGCAGATTTTGCGTCAGACTTCCGCTAAAGGAATCACCAGACTCCCTTGGCGACTCTTACAATCAAGCCAACAAACTATTGCTTAGTCTTGAAAGAAGATTCAAACGAAATCCCACTCTAAAGGCACAATATGTAGAATTCATACGTGAATATTCAAATCTAGGTCATCTTTCAAAATCACCCATTTCAATTATTCTTTAACTTATAAAGTGAACAACATAATATGGTTAAAAACAAATATGGGTTTTTTTCATTACTACCTATACCTAGAATAATAATATCGTCTTTTTTAGGGTTCCGTTGTCAAATGGCAAAAAACGGAACTCTTATACATTCGTCATGTCTGTCTGTCCGTCCGTATGTCACAGCCACTTTTTCCGAAACTATAAGAAACATAAACTCACTCACGCCTATATCCCCGAAGGGGTAGGCAGAGGTGCTAGCACCCACATTTCGCCAGTTTATGTTTAGGTCCCAATGTAATAGGTGGCAAGCCTATTGCCATTAACCGGGCACTTATAAACCTGCGATAAATACACACATAACTTCGAGAAGCATCGAAAAGTCATTGGTGTGTGCCATGGTAAAACCTGGGATCGAACCCGAGACCTCGTCTCAGCAGTCCATTACCCATACCACTAGGCTACCGCGGCTTATAAACTCACGTCTATATCCCCGAAGGGGTAGGCAGAGGTGCTAGCACCCACATTTCGCCAGTTTATGTTTAGGTCCCAATGTAATAGGTGGCGAGCCTATTGCCATTAACCGGGCACTTATAAGCCTGCGATAAATACACACATAACTTCGAAAAGCATCGAAAGTCATTGGTGTGTGCCATGGTAAAACCTGGGATCGAACCCGAGACCTCGTCTCAGCAGTCCATTACCCATACCACTAGGCTACCGCGGTTGCGGTAAGAACTATGATGTTGAAACTTGGTAAGTAGGTGTATTCTGTGACCCGCATTAAGATTTTCACACAAAAATAGAAAGAAAACAAAAAAAATCCTCATACTTAGAACTGAAACTCAACAATTTTATTTTCCGCGAGAGACACTTCCAAAGTCGTAAAATGTATCCCCCACCCCCTGTAACTTCTAAACTAAGAGAATGATAGAACTAAAAAAAATATATGATGTACATTACGATGTAAACTTCCACCGAAAATTGGTTTGAACGAGATCTAGTAAGTAGTTTTTTTTAATACGTCATAAATCGTAAACCGCAATTTACGAATTTGAAAAACTTACCTTGAGTGAGTCCTTTAATACTCTAGGCCTGAGCTGGGATCCTAGCGACGATACGTGTGATGAGCTCTGCAATGCCCTCATGAGAAGATGCCTCTCCTCCCACTGATGAGATACTTGAAAGGATAGTCGGGGACCTCCCTAACACGGCTCCGGGTATCGACGGGTTGAGCGCTCGCATCGTCCAGCATAGTTATGCAGCTGCGCCGGTCGAGGACACTGGCTATGTGTCCAGGAGGGGTTTTTCCGGAAGTATGGAAGGACGGCAGGCTGATTGTCCTCCCGAAAGGGAACGGCAGGCAGCTTGACGACCCTAAGGCTTACCCACCCGTCACTCTGTTGCCAATTCTAGGTAAGATTTTAGAACGCGTCATTTTGAAATGTGCGCCGCAAATAACGAGAAGTTTATCGGAGCGCCAGCACGGATTCACTCGGGGACGGTCAACGGTCTCGGCACTCAACACTATGTTCGGTGTCGCGCGGAGGAGCGCGTCGAAGTACGTGCAGGCAGTGTTTCTAGATATCTCTGGAGCCTTCGACCACGCCTGGTGGCCCATGATCATGCTCAAGGTGAAGCGTGGAGGATGTCCGCAAAACATCTATAAGATGCTAGCGGACTAATTCACGGGTCGCCGGACGGGGATGTTCGTGGGGGCCGGGTGCTGTGGAAGACAGCAACAATGGGTTGCCCGCAGGGATCGGTGTTGGGACCCACGCTCTGGAACGTGCTATTTTACGACTTGCTTCGGCTTCCATATCCGGGGGGTGTGAGTGTCGTGGCTTACGCCGACGATGTGACGATCCTGATAGAGTCCGAAACTCGGGCAAGCATAGAGGCCACGGCTTCTACAGTGTTGGAGCTTGTCGGTGAGTGGGGGGCCCGAAACAGGCTGGAGTTCTCTCCTGCTAAGTCTGCAACTATGACAATCAGGGGAAAACTCCAGCGGCCACCAGTGACATCAGGTTTGGGGGGAAATCTGTCAGGAGCATCACATCGACCACGGTGCTGGGTGTGGTGTTCGATGCTAATCTATCGTTCGCGCGGCATGCGGTATCGATCGGGGACAGGGCGGCAAATTGCTTCGGCAAGATGTCGAGAGTATCGGCGTGCTCGTGGGGTGTCAGATACAGGGCCCTTAAGGTCCTGTATCAGGGAACCTTTGTAGCGACGGTAACGTATGCCGCGGCATGTTGGTATGAGCGTGCGTCCCTTCACGTTGTGCGGAGTGCGCTCTTGCGTACCCAGAGACCCGCCCTGGTCCTTCTAACCAATCGTACCGCTCGACGAGCACCGATGCGCTGGCGGTGTTAGCCGGAGTCCTACCGGCTGACCTCGAGGTAATTCGGGCGGGCGAACTAAATGTGGCACGTGAGTCCGCGACTACCAGGAAAGAGCTTCGGAGTGCCAAACTCAGCGGGACTGAGTCCGATATTGCCCAATGGCAAAGGCATTGGGACACATCGGGTAAGGGGAGGGAACTCTATCGGTATTTCCCGGACGTGAAGGTTCGCCTTGAGGCAACTTGGGTTGAACCGGACTATGAAGCCTCGCAACTGCTCACAGGTCATGGCTGCTTTAGCGACCGACTTCACCGCATGAAGCTAGTAGACACGGGGTCATGCTACTGCGAAGAGAGTGAGGTGGAAGACGTTCACCACGCACTGTGGGAATGTAATCTCTACGGGGACGAGCGTAGGCACCTTTTGGATAACGTTACGGTTCTTCAGGTGGGTCCAGTGTACTACCCGGATAGGTAGGATCAGAGGAAAATTTCCGGTATTTCCGTGAATACGCGCGAAGGTGGCATCAGAAGCGCAGTGGGCTGGAGAGAGGTGAAGAAGTAGGAGACCTAGAAGAGGCGAATAAATTAACAGGAAAATGGTGGAGCTAGCGGTACCACTGAAAGGTGGGCACACGGCGGGCTTAAGCATCCAAGGCGTACGTGTGTTGTTCACGCCCCAGAAGGAGGAGAGGCTGACATAAGGGACAAGGACGAAGAGATAACAACTTGTAGGGAGAAACGTGCGTACCCCCAAAGAGCCACTGGCAAGTAAGGGTATGCATCTCCCGTGATTCGGCTTGTATAACCAGTAGGTTGGAACAAGCCATGAGACGGAGGTGGGTTTGTCCCTATTACTATACCTTTTTTTTTTTTTTTTTTTTTTATTTTATCGTGCGGAAATCCCTTCGGATACCCTTCGGGGCGGTTATGTCGGGCTTGCACCGACTAAAACCGCACGCCGTCTCGGGTCTTCAGACGCCGGGGTGTAAGGTTACCCATAGAGCATATCCCTCGCACCTCGACTGACCCTGGGCCATCTCACCACTAACAGCATCGCTCATCCTGTCTCCTCTGAAAGCAGAGGAGTACGGAGAGCGATGTGTTCCCGCCACGTTGGGTATTGGCCGACGATCAATGCCAACCCTATGAAGGGGTGAAGGGGAAGCCATTGACCGCCGCCCAGGGTGTACCGGCCGCTCCGATTCCGTTCCCCCCGGACTGCAGCGGGATCGGATTCGGAGCGACACTCGAGGAGGTTACCCAACACACACCCCTCCCTATTACTATACCTACTGCGCGTTCGACTGTGCTAGCGGACGGACGTGCTTAGTTGCACTCTGTAATTTTTATTCCGTTTTATTGTGATTTTGGTGGTATTTTTCCGGGATTTCGGGAATTTAATTCACGAACCTGGGGGAGCACTGCTCACCAATCATCCCTTACCTTTTTTCTGGATAATTTGTTTATTTTATAGTGTATTTTCTTGTGTATATGTGCTTATGGACACGAGGTGCCATAAATAGTGTTTAAGTGCGATCATCCGGGTTGTAAACCGCGGAAAAGGACTCGCACTAATTGCGTAAGTGTATTTTAGTTAGTAGCTTAGATATTATAAGTGAACACCTGAAATTCAGGTTGCTTTAGTGAGCACATGGTTAACCTCACTTTGAGGTTAACCACGCGGCCATATTTTTCTCTGCATGCTATTTACCCGTTCGACGTTTGACGTTTGACGGGTGACAGCTGACGTTTGACAGGTGGCACTGACGGACGTGAGGGAAGAGAAAAAAATATTTTTTTGTTTTCTTTCTATATTTGTTTGATTTTTATTTATATAATGTTGCTAGCCACATAGCTCGGGACCAAACTTTAGGAGATTGACTTTGGCTGTCTCTGGCGGGTGACAGCTGTCAGTTGTCATTTCGTCTGGCGTTTGCTGACGGCTGACGTTTGACAGCTGACAGGTGGTGGCTGTCGGGTGGCGTTAGCGTCTGACGTTAGCGTTGCGTTTGGTCGCCAAGGTTTTCGTGACAGTTATCAGAACTCTAGAATAGTTCTAAAGTTCAAATGTCCTCGAGAGTCTTCAGTGTTTACTGGCGAGTGTGTGGCTGTTCTTGAAGCTTGCAGATATATAGAGTCGCATAACATTAATAAGGCTATCATATTAACAGATTCTTTAAGCTGTCTAAAAGCACTGGAACAGAACCCATTCAAGAGCAAACTACACTGCTCTCTCCTCTTGGAAATTAAAAAGTGCCTATTTGACTGTGACCTGAAACAAAAAATTGTTCAATTGGCATGGATCCCAAGTCATTCCGGCATAGGAGGCAATGAGGGTGTGGATCTACTGGCTAAAAGTGCTGCCACAGATGCATCTGCAGACCTTAGGCACTACAATTGCCAAGGGTATGATTTGTTGGGCTTGCCTAGAAGGTCACTGTTGGCTTCATGGCAGTCCCATTGGTCTGACTCTGGCAACATGAAGGGCAAACACTATTATGCAATTCAACCAAATATTCCAACAAAGCCTTGGTTTTTTAAGTATAGCAAGGTGTCAAAAACCGTAATATCTGTTGTTTGCAGACTTCGCATGGGCTATTGTTGTTCTCCAGTATTTTTGCATAAAATACGGGTACCGGACTCTAGCTTGTGTGAGTGTGGACTGGACGAGGGTTCCTTGGACCACTTCTTCTTTAGTTGCCCTCGAAATAATATGCCCCGACCTATACAATTACCTTACAGAGCAGCAGTGCTATTCTCTAAGGACCACAGCCTTGCGCGCAGCGCTGCGCTCGTCGACGAATTCGCAAAATGCTGCTTTGGATTTATATTTTATTTTATTTTAATTTTGATTTTAATTTATGATTTAGATTTAGATTTAGATTTCATCATCAATCAAAAATCTAATCTAGATTTAGATTTAGATTTAGATTTAGATTTAGATTTAGATGTAGATTTAGATTTAGATTTAGATTAGATTTTTGATTGATGATGAAATCTAAATCTAAATCTAAATCTAGATTAGATTTTTGATTGATGATGAAATCTAAATCTAAATCTAAATCTAGATTAGATTTTTGATTGATGATGAAATCTAAATCTAAATCTAAATCTAAATCTAAATCTAAATCTAATTCTAATTCTAAATCATAAATTAAAATCAAAATTAAAATAAAATAAAATATAAATCCAAAGCAGCATTTTGCGAGCTCGTCGACGAGCGCAGCGCTGCGCGCAAGGCTGTGGTCCTTAGAGAATAGCACTGCTGAACTTCCCTTACCTGTAAACTTTGATTCGCTGCTAACGCACTCCTCACCACGACTGTTGAGAACACTTATGTCATTTATCAGTGGCCATGATATCAGACTATGATCGTTTCTTGAATGTGGTTTAGTGAGGTATTTATATTATGTTAATATAATTTCAATATTTATGTATAATATATGTAATCGAATTTGTGAGCGTCCCGGGTTTTTTTATGCATATATAATGTTTTGTTTCAGTGTGTTTACTAACTCCAAGAAGATTCACAACTAGTCCAATATTGCCAAGCATTTTTTTTTCCTATTCGGTCAGCGCACAAAATCTCCGTTTTCGTGACAGGTGTTGGCTGTCGGGAGGCGTTGGCGTCTGACGTAGGCGTTGCGTTTAGTCGAGTCACGTTTATTGCTCTCGTAAATTTTATATTATTTTTGAATTTTTTTGTTTTTTGTTTTATTACATCGTAAGTAGTGTTAGGTATCGCCTATGGACGAAGACGAGGATCTTCGTCGGCAGCAGGCGTTCCTGGCTGAAGAGCTGGCGCGCAGACGCATTGAGATCGACTCCCTTGAAGAGCTAATGGGTGAGGTACCCTCTGGGTCACCATTCGCTGCGCGAAGTTCTTTGGCTCGGACTCCACCCAAGAACGTGCTGTCGAGTATTTGTCGCGAACCCCTCTCCGTCTCCCCCAACGATACGCCAAGGGATGCCCCTGTTCCTTCGGGACCTATTCCGGAGATGCAGTCCAGCGGTAAGCGTATACTGAGCTCACCGGAGGAGGTCCAGGAGGCAATTCGACGCAGGGTGACGCTCAAGAAGTCGACCGCCCCCCCCATGGGCGCTATCCTTACTTCCGCGCAAGCGCCCCCTCGCTCGCAGGCAGTGACTCCTGCAACCGGCAGCTCCCCTTCTACTCTGCCAGAGAGTAAGGAGGCCATCATCGAGGCCGTTCATCAGGCCGTAAAGGGCATCTCAGCGGTGGCGAACGCCTCAAACAAATTAAATATTGGGGACAAGGGTACGATTGCGAGCCATGAGCAGGATATACTTGCCTTGGTCGCCCAGCTGACTCTCCGGCTTGCAGAGGTGGAGCACGAGGTCAGCGCCACTAAGTTAAGGGCACTGGAGATGGCGAGTGCTGAAGCGGCGCCTGCCGCCCAGGTATCTGGTGCAGTAGCTGCTCCATCATACGCCAGTGCCCTTAAGAGACCCTCGGGCAATCCACCCCTCCAGGTTCAACATCAGGGACCAGCGATGATTTTCTACCCTGACAGGGAGGACATCAAAACCAGCGACGACACTAAAAGGGTGTTACAAGGGGCCGTTAAGTCAGGGGACGCGGGTATCAAAATCACCCAGGTTCGCAGAGTCAGAAACTCCGGGATGGTGGTGAGAACCGCCACCCAGGAGGCAGCCACTCTCCTGAAGAAGGCTGTATCGCCGGGTCTAAGGGTCGCGGAGCCGAGAGTGCGCTTGCCAAAGGTGGCCCTGCGCTACCCGGTCGCGGACGACTTATTGGACGAACTGCACCGGATCAACATTGCTGACGATGCAAGGTGGCCACTGGCTCGTCTCCGGGAGGAGTGCAAATTTGCCGTCAAAAAACAGCTGGGCCCCAAATACTTAGTGATCCTGGAATGCACAAGTGCCGCCCGCGATAAACTAGTTGAACTAGGCCGCGTGTACGAGGCCGAAGTGACCGATCACATCAGGTCAACATGTTGCACGAAATGTCAGCAGTACGGGCATCCCGAAAAGTACTGTCGTGCTAAGGAAATGACATGTGGAAAGTGCGGCGACAACGGTCACAACAGCAAGGAGTGTCAGTCGAGCACCCAATGCTGCGCCACGTGCAAACGCTTTAAGCGCAAGGACGCTCACAGCCACTCTACTGGCACAGGCCGCTAATATGGTCCAGTATGGATAAGTCCTCCCTTATCAAAGTTGGTCAGCTGAACCTCCAGGGCTCAGAGGCGTCCACCGCGGAGTTACTAGCTACGGTTGGTCCATCTCATAAACTGGACCTGATTTTGGTCCAGGAACAGTACCAGAACCGTGCTGGGATCCTGCAGTGTGGACGTAGCCCTAAGGCAGGATTCGTTGTTTTGTACGCTGCTCGAACATCTGAGTAACGAACACTGCTGCGTGATTCATCTCGCACACGGGAATTCCAGTACAAAGACGATATCAGTCTACACATAGCGCACTTGGAATCCGTCTTACAACGACTCCCAGGGGGTCCTGTTCTCATTGGAGTGGACAGTAATGCCCACTCACCTATGTGGTACTGTGAAAAGCGTCAGTACACTGGAAGGGGACCAGATGTTGAGCACAGGAGGAACCAAATGGAGGGATTTATTCTCTCTAGAGACTTACTGTTGCATAACGCCCCAGGGCAGCATCCTTAAGCACCCCCGCGCCCCTTAAGCGGTTCAGACGTACACACTGTGCTCGTTACTTTTAAAAATCGTGAAGTCGGTAATTCCTAAGTTCTAGACACGTACTTTACATCGTTAGAATTGTTAAGCCAACACCAATAAATTGTGAAATTCTTGTAACTGTGGTGTTAATATTAAGTGGTGAAATAAACAAAAACTTTTACAAAACAGCCAAACATTGAAAACGTAAGTGGGTGAATATCCCAGCGGCAAATTTTATATGTCCTCACTGGAAATCGCGGTGTAATATGACAGAATTTTCCTTTTTATTTTTTTTATGTGAACTGTGTAACTTAATCTACTTGGGGCAACATTTTTTTATTATAAATGTAAAATAATAATTAAGGAATAAAAAAAATCGCTTCGTAATTCAAGTTTGGTGGCTTGTCCCATCTCCTTTTTTTTACATAAATGTATTCACCAAAACAAAACCAGAAGGTTTAATAAAAAAAAAATTTCGTATCTACAATGTACAAAACACATTATCATTAACAATTTAACCATATGAGAAAATATAATTTAAAAGCGCAGGATTCCCGAATCCAAGTTTGTCCAAGCAAAAATCCAAGTTTTGGTCGCACTTGTTCAATTAACTATAAATCAAAGTAACGTGCGTGTGAGATCGATGCGACCTATTTACTGCTCATCCCTCAATCGTGCGCCCGCACTTGCGTGTGACAGTTTGTGTGTTTAGTGTTGTGATTTCCCGCCAAAAAGGTAAGTAACATTTTAGGTAACAAGTAAATTTTAGGGACAGGAATAGTTCAATATTTGGTGGAACGATTTGCTCATGAATACAAAGTGTTTTACTAGTTAAGTACACATTATAGGTAGTGATTTTGGTTACACATAAATCTGTGTTATTATTTTAATTGTAACTTAAACCCCCTATTTTTAAAGATTTATTTTACGCCTGGTTTCAATGTTGGTGGCTCAATTTTGGTGGTTTTGGTGGCGTTTTTCGCCACCAAAATTGAAAAAGTGCCACCAAACTTTAAACATGTACCTCGTATTTACCAGTTAGGGTCTGATTCCAACATAACGACATGACTTCATCGGTACGACGTCTCGTTCATCGTTCGACAACACGGCCGTGTTATCCAACAACTACAATCGTGTCGTCGGACGATGAACGACGTCGTATCTTTGCACGATGATGAGATCATGTCGTTATTTTGGAGTCGTTATTAAAAAATTCACACGACACGTTTAATAGGTAAGTAAATTTCTAATTAATATGCTTTTATTTTGTTTTTTAGAATGCCAAGACAGTCCACTGAGGAGAGGCTGCATAAAAAAAGAATAGCAGAAAGAAGAAGGAAAGCAAAAATAAAGAATAATCCTGAACTGGCAGAAGAGCTACGAAAAAGAGAGAGGGAAAGATACCATGAAAAAAAGCGAGATGGTAAACTTTTTACTCAGCAACCAATGTCACAACGTGACCGTCGAGCTATACAAAAAAGAAATAAAATATATCAACAAGAATATTACCAAAGAAGAAAAGAAACAAGAAGGTTCGCAAGAGAAGCAGAAATAAATGCTCAAGAAGACAACTTACCTAATGAATATGCGAATGACACTCTTATGGCACGGGAAAGTACGGCGAGTACTTCAATAACTGTTAATAAGAGCGCGGTTCAACATACTGCAGTTAATAGAAATTTACGTTCTCGTACCAGTCGTAATTACAGTAGTCCTGAGTAAAGAGACACACACAGAACCACCACCAGAAGTTACAGTCAAACGACTTTGCCAGGTGGCTGTGTGGTGCCGGCCTAGAAGAGAATAGCACAAACCCAAGTCTTCCCGTGGGTGTCGTAAGAGGCGACTAAGGGACATATCCGGGGGCGGGCAGCAGCACCCCCGCAGAACAACCCCTCCAACAAACTGCGATCCCCAACCCGCCTGCCCAGCGTGGGGATTATGGGCACTAACCCCAAATGAAGGAAACAGCCAAAAGATGGCCCCCAGTTCCCGGCCGCCTCGCTATCCCTGGTCATGGTAGCGGCCATGGTAACGGCGGGGCAGGGGGTGCTAAGAATCCCCGGACTACAATAGGCTACCAAACCCTTCACAAACTGACCCTGGCTACGTATAACGGACGCACTCTGAGGCTTGACCATCATCTAGCGCAGTTGGAAGTGGAGTTAGAGAACATTAAATGGCATGTTCTCGGGTTATGCGAAGTCCGTAGAGAGGGAGAGGACACCGTAACCCTTGACTCGGGCCATCTTCTCTACTTTCGCGAGGGTGATAAAACATCCCAGGGTGGCGTAGGTTTCCTCGTCAATAGGGCCCTCTCTAACAACGTTCAAGAAATCTCCAGCGTGTCGAACAGGGTAGCGTACCTGATCCTTCGGCTATCCAAGCGGTATAGCATGAAGGTTATTCAGGTCTACGCACCGACCTCGGCACACTCGGATGATGAAGTGGAGGATATGTATGAAGACATATCCAAAGCCTTGCACAACACCACTAAGGCTCACTTCAACGTTGTTATGGGGGACTTTAACGGCAAGGTGGGTACCCAGTCTGGGTACGAATCCCGTATAGGCCCGCATGGTTATGGAGTTAGGAATCACAGGGGACAAATGCTTGTCAACTTCCTTGAGAAAGAGGGACTATTCTTAATGAATTCCTTCTTTAAGAAACAGCCTCAAAGGAAGTCGACATGGCAAAGCCCCGACGCTGTGACAAAAAATGAGATCGACTTCATCATGACGGATAGCAAGCACATATTCAGAGATGTCTCAGTGATCAACAGGTTTAATACCGGATCTGATCACCGACTGCTCCGAGGCTCTCTGAATATCAACCTAAAGCTTGAAAGAAACCGTTTGATGATGTCCACGCTCCGACCTAACCCAACCCAAATCATGGCGGGCACCGAGAAGTTCCAGCAGCTTCTCGGGGAAAGATTTGTTGCCTTGGAACCCACTGATGACGCTGACGAGACCCTACACAATCTGGTCGAAACGCTGAGAGACGAGGGCATCAAGTTCTGCAAAAAACAGCGCACTGGCAGGAAGTCCAAACTCTCGGATGAGACTCTGGGGCTGATGGCAAGAAGACGGGAAACCACCCAAGCGACTTCGTCAGACAGGTCACACCTAAACAAGGAAATTGCGAAGATGGTACGGCGCGACCTTCGGAGCTCCAACACACGCCTCATTGAAGAGGCGATAGAGCGAAACCGAGGGTCCAAAGTATTCACTCAGCAGCTTGGAAGGAGCCATCTGACGAAGCTCATAACGCATGATGGGAGGACCGTCTTGTCGAAGCCGGAGATCTCCGCCGAGATAGAGGATTTCTATGGCCGTCTGTATACTGCACATGCTCCCCGTCCTCGACGAGACGACCATGATTCCAGAGCCACCCTGACACGCCACTATACCGACGAACTGCCTGATATCAGTCAAGACGAGATCGTGTTAGCTCTGAAGCAGCTTAAAAATGGAAAAGCCCCCGGTGAGGATGGAATTACTTCAGAGCTTCTGAAGGCAGGAGGAGCTCCTGTCATACAGGAGTTACAGAAGCTCTTTAACGCCGTCCTTCACAGTGGGAGAACTCCTAAGGCGTGGAGCGGGAGTTTGGTTGTTCTCTTTTTTAAGAAGGGTGATAAGACCCTCCTTAAAAACTACAGACCCATCACACTCCTGAGCCACGTCTATAAGCTATTTTCACGAGTGGTCACGAATCGTCTCGCCAGGAGACTCGACGAGTTCCAGCCACCGGAACAGGCTGGGTTCCGCGGAGGATATGGCACCATAGACCACATTCACACAGTGAGGCAGATTATACAGAAGTCCGAAGAGTATAATCAGCCCCTGTGTCTCGCTTTTGTGGACTATGAAAAGGCATTTGACTCCGTTGAAACTTGGGCTGTTCTGGAATCCTTACAGCGATGTCAAGTAGACTATCGTTATGTCGAGGTGCTGAGATGCCTTTACGAAGCCGCCACTATGAGTGTCCAAGTACAGGGTCAGCAGTCTAAACCCATCAAATTGCGCAGAGGAGTGAGACAGGGGGATGTCATATCCCCGAAACTGTTCACGAGCGCATTGGAAGATATGTTTAAGACGCTGGACTGGAAAGGTAAGGGCATAAATATAAACGGCGACTACATCTCACACCTGCGATTCGCTGATGACATAGTCTTAATGGCGGAGTCGCTAGAGGAGCTAACCCAGATGCTGGACGGCCTAGCTTCAGCCTCGCGACGCATCGGTCTTGGCATGAATTTGGATAAAACCAAAGTCTTGATTAATGGCCACATTGATCCAGGACCGGTCGTCGTGGATGGCCACCTTCTTGAAATTGTTTCTGAGTACACTTACCTCGGGCAGATTGTGCAGTTGGGTAAAAACAATTTTGAGAAGGAGGCCAAGAGGAGGATCCAGCTAGGCTGGGCAGCGTTTGGGAAACTACGTCGGGTTTTCTCGTCATCCATACCGCAGTGTTTGAAAACGAAAGTTTTCAATCAGTGCGTCCTACCCGTAATGACCTACGGAGCTGAGACGTGGACACTCACGGTAGGGCTGGTCCACCAGTTCAAAGTCGCTCAGCGAGCTATGGAAAGAGCTATGCTCGGAGTTTCTCTGAAGGATAGGATTCGTAACGAATACATCCGACAGAGAACCAAGGTTATCGACATAGCTCAAAGAATAAGCAAGCTGAAGTGGCAGTGGGCCGGCCATATCTCGCGAAGAACCGACAACCGCTGGGGTAAACGTGTTCTTGAGTGGAGACCGCGACTCGGCAAACGTAGTGTAGGACGCCCTCCGGCCAGGTGGGATGACGATCTGCGAAAGACTGCGGGCAGATGCTGGATGCGGCAAGCTGAAGACAGGGCGCTATGGCGCTCATTAGGGGAGATCTATGTCCAGCAGTGGACTAGAATAGGTTGATGATGACTTTGCCAGGTCAATACTCCAGCAGCTTACAACCGACCACGAGTCGTGCTCATCTACAATCAAGTAAGTCACGAAATGTTCGCACAAGTAGCCCTGTTGACCTTATGGCGCTGTCGTCCCCTACATCTCCATGCGTCAGTAGTATTAATAATTCTACTGTTCCTATAGTATGCCCTAATAGTCCAACATCAGATTCATCAATAACTTCATTGGACTTTAAACGTGACTTTAAGAATAAATTTCGACGATACCAAAAAAGTAAAGCTAAAGAGATACAGGTATTACAGCGACGAATTACAGAACTCAGAAGAGATAACATTAGCTACAAGAAACAAGTACAAAGATTAGGAAATGTTAATAAAATACTAAAGACTAAAGAACCAAATCAGATAGCTGCCTTACCCAAACAACGCACAATTAGGAAAAATACAAATAATCAGAATAAAAGAATACGGAGTGATGTAATAAAATTTTATGAAGATGATGAAAACAGTCGGCTTTGTCCGGGCAAAAAGATACAATTACTAGACATAATTTAAAAAAACAAAAACGGTTCTTGTCGAGTTCATTAAAAGATTTACATAAGAAATACTTATCTTCAGGTTTGATACCAATTAGTAACACTTCGTTTTGTAGAATGAAACCATTTTGGATAGTAAAACCCATTATAAGCAATAGAAACACTTGTATGTATGAAATACACGCAAATATGGATCTTGTCACCACGGCACTAAAAACAAAAAAAATAATACATGAAAACACAAGCTCCGATCTATTACAAAGTTTGTGCTGTGACAAAAGTAATAGTAATTGTCAAAAAAATAAAACTATGATTTATAGAGAATTTGACAATTTAAATACGATGTTGTATTGGAAATGGGGTAAATCAACAAAAGCTTACGTACATAACAATATAGAAAAATTTGCAACTGTTACTGAAAAGATTAGATTTCTGGAAAAACCTCTACAGGTTATTAAATTTTTTGAAAACCATCTAGAACGATTTTTAAGATATTGTGGTAACATAAGGAATTAAGCAGATGCGGTAAATAAAATAAAACAGAACCTCGACAAGTCTGAATGCCTTGTACACATTGATTATAGTGAAAACTATTCGACAAAGTATGGATCTGATATTCAGTCTGTCCATTTTGGCGCAAGTAGACAGCAATTGACTTTGCATACCGGGGTGATGTATTACCGTGACTCAACAGCAAACACTAAAGTCTCAGGCATTCTGCACAATCAGTTCCTCTTTACGGCACGACGCCTCTGCAGTGTGGGCTCACATGGTTCCAGTACTATCCGAAATGGACAAAATACTACCAGAAATATCCACTCTTCACATTGTTTCAGATTCACCTTCTGCTCAATATCGCAATATAAAGATATTCTATATTATGTCTCAGTTCTGTTTTTATTGTCCAAAGCTGAGTTGTGTGGTATGGCATTACTGCGAATGTGGTCATGGTAAGGGTGCACCTGACGGAATTGGAGGGGTATTAAAGAGAACTGCAGACCAGTTAGTAGCGTACGGAAATGACATTACGGGCATTGATGATCTCATTCAAAGCCTGAAAGCCAATACAAAGTCAGTAAAAATTGAACGCGTGGAAGACTACGAAATTACTGAAAAAGACTGGCTTATTCCTAATGAGTTAAGACCTTTTCCTGGAACAATGAAGGTTCACGAAGTAATTTGGACCAAACGTTTCAAGCACCGATTGGCGTCCGTTCTTTGTCTTGTACCAAGGCTCCGTGTATGTACAATTCCTCAGAATGCCTTCATGGCAAGTATTTAGGTTTTTACGACTTACCAGGCAATGAATTTCCGGATGGTGAAATTCAACGCAGGGTTCGAGAAGACGTATCGATAGAAGGATTGGATGAAGCAGCCGTTCCTTCACAGTCCTTCTTTGAAAATATTAATAGTGATTTGTTCAATCAATTCGAAGAATGTGGCAATTCTACAGCAACTACTTCGTTCAATTTTGATCGAAGAGCAACTACCAGAAAAAAATTCAGCCTTATATGTTGATAGTTCATCAGATTCAGAATATAATATATTTTAGAGTACATGCCAGTAAGTTTTTAAAATTTGTTACAGTTGAGTTTTTAATTTTTACTTCATTATTTAGTAATTAATTAGCGAATGAGAAAGACAATACAATTAAGTTCGTTATTTTATATGTAATTATAGTAACTATTCTGTGATTAAAGTCAAGTGCCTACTAGTTGTAAGTATTCTGCAATCTGCATATTGTTGTTAGTAAAGTTAAGAAAAGTTTAATATTTGTTTTAAAATTAAAGATATGTTATAGAGATTTAAAGACTGATTGTAGGAATCATTGATCTCGTCTGGTGATTAGTTCCTAAGTATATTGCTAACAAATCATGTACTTAATTGTCATGACTTGTTACCTATTTCCCTCCACCTTGGATTTAATATTGAATTTAAAATGGTTTTTACTGACTGTGACAGTTATATTATCATATTACCAACGCTTAAATGCTCAAGTGGCAGATTTTAGGGCAATAAGAACCTCAACTTTTATCTATAGTCATGTTTAATTTGATCATTGAAAAAATTTATTAAACATCGGTATTGTTCAGAAAACTTTATACTTAATGTGATTTTTGAAAAGTATTTTAATTACAAAGAAAAAACATTTGTTTTTGTTTGTTTTTTTTTTGTCACAAACTTCAATAATTGTTTTGTGACTTGTGTTTTTAATTGTTTGTGTTAAAATAACAGTTGGAAGTAAAAACTTCACCCAAAACTAAGCAATCTAATATGATGAAGTATAAAAATATTAAAATCAAATATTTAAATATTTTTATAACTATTTAATCATATTAGATTTCTTAGTTTTGATTGGGAATCTTTATAAGGTAATTTTTAACTACTTTTTTTTGCAATAAGAAGAATTATGGTACGAGTATTTGTGTTTTCTGTCTTTACATAAAATAAAAAATATTTTTCAAAATGGAGTTTTATTATCCTTTGAATTACTGCTAAACTCCTAAGAATTTGTGGGCTAGAGCTGGCGAGATTGAGGTTTGTGAAAGAAATTAAATTTTGCTGCCACTAATTTTAAGTTTGGTGGGCGATTTTCAATTTTGGTGGTTAACTTTCAATTTTGGTGACCACCCTAAACTAAAAACTGAATTATTTCAAAAAGTTATAAATAGATTTGCAGTCCTTTTACAGATTCTTCTAACTTTGACTATCTATTCTTAAACTGCGTCCTTATTTTTTACAAAAGCCAGAGAATAAATTCCGCCACCGAAATTGACAAAAAATACGTATTGTTGATATTGACCCAAGTGCTTAATCATCGTATCAGTGACTCATCTCTCGGTGCATCGAAACACACAAATTACCTTATATGGTCAACGATTACCTAACAAGATAGTTAACCCAACCTATCAACTGATCGACAATTTCAACCTATACTGCAGTCTATTCTTGTGGCGGAACGGTTAACGCTACGACTGGCGAGCACTGCGGCATGAGTTCGAGCCCCGCTTAAAGTTGTCTTTTTGGTTTTGTTTTAAATCTCACTCCTGCTTTTTGTGTTTTACGGTGAAGTTTTGCCGCCTTATTGACTCGTTTTGGGAGTCATCATATACTGTATAATAAATACTAGTATAAGTTTATTGGAGTTATTGAAAGAAACTACAATATCAATATGTCTACAGTTGCACGATCACTGCCCTCAGCTAGTACTACAGATGAACACATTCAATTAAAAACTCCAAATATGGACAAATCTTTGTCAGATACTGATATCAGCTGTTTGGGGAAGAGTAGCAAAACTAACAGGACGCCTCCCAATTATGTACTGACGCGCAAAAGAACTTGGGTTGATAGAGATGACTCAATTTGTGAACAACTGGAAGAATTTAAGCGGGAAATGCGACAAATGCTGAATATCTTCACGGAGAGACAAGGAAGAGAGGTTCAGCAGATTAATAATACACTAAAAGAAATTCAACAGTCGAATGTCAGCATTGAAAACTCCATTGCGTTTTTAGCCGGGCAGAATGAGGAACTCCAGAAAAAAATTACTTTGTTAGAGAAGCAAGCCAAAGAACACAAATTGTGTATTTCTACGCTCGAGACTAGAATCGAGGATATTCAAATAGATAACCGCAAATCCAACTTCGTCCTCAAGAATGTGCCCAGGCGAAGCAATGAAGTTAAGGAAGACCTTATTCAAATGGTCATGTGTCTCACCCGTAACTTAGACTGCGAATTTGTGAAATCGGATATAAAAGACATATATAGATCTCATAGTAAGGAGAATGATCGTCGTAATACACCGATAATAGTGGAAACCGGTTCGACACTCTTAAAGGCAGAAGTTTTGAAAATGAGCAAGGCTTACAACACTAAACATAGGTCTAGGCTCTCCTGTAAGCACCTGGGCCTAACTACAAATGAGGACACTCCCATCTTCCTCTCAGAACATCTGACCCCAAGGGGGTCCCGCCTACACTTCCTCGCTCGAGACCTAGCCCGATCTGGTCTATTTAAGTATTGCTGGACAGCTTATGGGAAGGTGTATGTTAGAAAGGATGACCAATCACCATTTATCACCATAAGAAGCGAAGACCAGGTTCACCAACTGAAACTACAGAAATGACTAGAATCGGCAAGTGTCATCGAACCCTTACGACTGTACTGTTTGCATCTGAAGACTCCAGTTTTAATATTATGTTGCATGTTATTTATATTCGGGGATATATTCAGGGATTTATTTATTATGTTAATTTTCTCACTTTGTTATAGAATCTTTATTCATTTCTCTTTCTCTCTAACTATCTCTGTGAATTATGTAAGCAAATATCGTAACACCTGCACACACGTTTCCTTCGACAACTCAATCAACTTTAACATTCATAGAAACACCTACATTTCACACAAACAACAGAAGCGGAGCACTTTTAAAACATTTAATACTTATAATGTTGAATTATTCAATTTCAAATTATTGTTTTCACAATGGATGAATGATGTCAACTTTGTCAAACTGTCTTCACGTATACCTTTTTTCCTTGTTAATAAAGATCTTGGTTGTTGTTTAATGATGTTCATAAAGTGTACCCGCATCAACACGAGTCTTACATACACCATCTCTACACAATATCCACACCGTACTGGCTATACTCAATCACATAACATGCACTTATTTACACCTAAACTAGCTACGTCTTACCATTACTATAAGACTAAGTTTGTAGTCATGATATGCTCGGAAAGTTTATGGCTCTGTTGGCCCTCTTGGTACTCTATTGATGTTACGCTGGTCAAAATGGAAATTAGCATGTACATCCTCCCTCCGAGACTCCGATTCCGGACGGGTAGATTATTGTTGGGTATATGGACACATCGAGTTTGCGCCTTTTGGATTATTCCAACTAAAATTCGCGGCGGTTAATGACTTGTTGTCTGACCTTACTAACATCACTTTCTGTGAGGCTGTACAGTGCAGTGCTGAGGAGTGTTCTGGGCTGCTATCAGTGTCAGGTTCATGTGTCACTATACTATCGCAAAATATACGTAGCATTAACGCGAACTTCTCGGGACTCCTATCTTTAATGCAAAGAATTGGCGATTATCCCGACATTATAATTCTAAGTGAGTGCCGGCTGTTTCAGAATCCCATTATTCCAGTACTGGATGGATACAATTCTTATCTTACCTTAATCACGCATAATGAGAACGATGGAGTGGTGGTGTATATTAAGACAACATTGACTAATGTAACCGTCACAGAACCCGCTTTGCAGGACTCATGCTGTTTGTTGGTTACAGTGGGGGCAGATTTGGCTTTTTTTGGCGTCTATAGACCTTTCGCTTTCAGAGATCCCACAAGATTCATCCAATCACTGGACGGCCTTCTGCATGAGGTTAGGGCGTATAGTAGTATAGTTGTTGTGGGCGACATTAACATTGATATTGCCGATGGTCAATTGGATCGATACTCGATTGATTATATGGATGTTCTGGCCCAACATGGACTCTACCTAGGTCATACTTTTTTGACTCATGATTGTCTGACTTGCCTTGACCACTTGAATTTGAAGTCTCGTCTACCTGTTCGGATACTAGTGGTTGAGTCGACCGTCACTGATCACTTCGCGGTTGTTGGTGCGCTGTCTTTGAAAAAGAAAAAATCTATTTCTCGAACCTCTGTAACAAAAATTGACGAAGACAAACTGACTAATGACTTGCTGGGTATAAACTTTGACTATGTCTACGGGGCCGATGACCCTAATCTCGCTTTGACACGTCTATACGAGCCTATTCTTTCTGCTATCTCTGCTAACAGCAAAACCATAAAATTGTCGCGAAGGAAAAGACCTATCAAACCCTGGATTACCCCAGGGTTACTGAGGTGTATGCGTCACAGAGACAATCTTTACAAGCAAATGAAGAGAGAACCAAGAAATGAAATAATAAAACTCTCTTATAGGCGATATCGTAATTTTTGCGTTAACTTACTGCGTAAAACTAGAACTGCATTTGAAAAGCTCGAATTTCAGAAAGCTGGTAGTAATTCCAAACAAGTATGGAAGGTTATTCAGTCAGTCACCAGTACCGCTAAAGCGAAATCCCCGGCTGCCAAACTTCTGAGCCTCCATTATGACAAACAATTGTGTGTCGAGGGGGTAAATACCTATTTTTCAAACATTGGCAGGCAACTGGTAGAGAAAATACACCACAGTCATTTTTCTAGGGTAGACCATGCGACCAATCACTTATGCTCCAGTGCTAACTCTTTTGTCCTGTTCGACACAGATGCATTGGAAGTCGAGCATGTACTCATGTCATTAAAGAACTACAGTGCTTCGGGCTGGGACGGAATCTCAGCTGGGTTCTTGAAAAGACACAGGAACATCATCATACCACCTCTTACATACATATGTAACCTGTGCTTGAACACGGGAATATTTCCCACAGCTTTTAAAAGAGCCATTGTTCATCCTATATTCAAATCGGGTGATCGAAACCTTGTTGAAAACTACAGACCATTATCCGTATTGCCCGCGATGTCTCAGATACTAGAGAAAATTATAAATTTCAGGCTTGTCAATTACCTAGAATCTCGTAATCACCTATCTGTGAACCAGTACGGATTTAAGAGAAACTGTTCTACCGCCGATGCCGTGCACAATTTAGTGGGTCACATAGTTAAGAAACTAGACGATAAGCAGAAATGTGTAGCACTTTTCCTGGACCTTGCGAAAGCATTCGACACGGTTTCGATTCCCATTTTACTTTCTAGGCTTGAATCATTGGGTGTGAGAGGGAATCAACTATCTTTGTTCCAAAGTTATCTAACTGGTAGATCCCAATATGTTCAGATTGGCCTTTATGCAAGCTCTGAAACATCCATTGAGTATGGTGTTCCTCAGGGGAGTGTTCTTGGCCCAAGCCTCTTTTTAGTTTATGTAAACGACCTATGCAACCTTCGACTTGACAATGGACAAATATTTTCTTATGCAGATGACACAGCACTGGTATTCTCTTCCGATACCCTGACAAGGACGTACGGTCTGGCTCAAAACGGATTTAATGCCGTTACCCAATGGCTTAGGGAAATCCTACTAACTTTAAACGTGACTAAAACTAAGGTTATTCATTTTACAATTCGCAACTTTGACATACCCTCAGAAAACTCGTTACAAATCACTGTTTCACCAATTGACAGCCAGCTGTCAGCTGGTGCCCGCTGCATCATTGAGAGAGTTCCATCCATCAAATACTTAGGGATTGTACTTGACCAAAACTTAACCTTCAAACCACATGTTGACTACTTGACGGGTCGGGTCCGCAAACTCATTTATATCTTTCGGCAATTACGTTACTCGGCTGACCCGAACGTGATGAAGATGGTATATCTCGCGATATGCCAATCTATTTTAAGTTACTGCATCACAACATGGGGAGGCGCTGATAAGACTCCTTTTCTCGTTTTGGAGCGTGCCCAGAGGGTTGTTTTGAAGGTTTGTACTTTTAAGCCTCGCCTGTGTCCTACAACTGAGCTTTATGAATTCTGCCAAGTACTGACCGTCAGATAACTCTTTGTTCTAGCTACAGTAATCAAGCAGCACTCCTTGACAGAGTTTAGGACAGATACCACTCGCCGGAATCATCTAGTGGCTGTCTCATCGAGGGTCAGGACATCATTTTCCCAAAAATTCTTTATTTTTCTGGGTCCGTACCTTTATAATAAATTGCATAAAATTTTGGGTCTTTATGGTCTAAATATGTACAAGCGCAAAACAATTCTCCATGAATGGCTTCTCTGTCAAACAGACTCTGACATAGAAACATTATTGAAAGTGTTGAAATGACGACGAAGTCTTGATCATCTAATTCAGATGCACCCACACTCACTCGGTCACTCTCTCACACACACACACTCAGACACACACAAACACACACACACACACACACACACACACACACACACACACACTTAAACACATCCTTAGGTAGCATGCTTTATATATTTTAATCGATAGCATATTTTTGTAATAATACTGATTATCCTGTTTTATCTTTTTTGAGCACAACATACTCATTGTATGATAGTGGAATCCTGGTGACCAGTAATACAGGTAATCTTTTACCTACAACAGGCACCAGCGATCCACAACCAGATTCTATTTACTCTAAGTTGTGTAAACACTGTATGTAATTTGGTTGTTGGTCAGAAATAAATAAATTATTATTATTATTATATTATTATCCTACATTCAACGGTCCGACGGGAATGTCTAACATTGATCTAACTCTCTCAACTAGAGGAGTTAACGTGTGCGAGTGGACTGTACATGAGGGTGACAGTATGGCAGATCATCAGCTGATTACTTATATAATTGCTGGGGATGGTGCGGGGGAGGCGTGTAGCATGTCAGAGACAACCCCTGACCAGTTCAGAGTGCGGGGAGTCAATTGGCCCTCCTTCTGCTCCGCTTTACACGCTAAAATGGGCAAGCTACATCCTGGTTTTTCGACCTCTGAATATAGCGTGCGCTACTCAGACACCCTCCTCTGCACCGCTAGGGAATACCTGGGGAAACGCGCTAAGAACACAAATGGGAAATACGAATGGTGGTCTCCAACACTGGACGACTATCGCCGCAGGGTATGCCGGGCCCGAAGGATATGGCAGCGTTCCAAGCGGGATGAAAGCCCTCTCCAAGACTCACACCACGATACCCTACGTTCCCTTCGGGGCGAGTATAAGGCTGCTATGAGAGCGGCGGCGGTGGAGTTTTTCCGCAAACTGGCTGACTCGGGGAACGATCACCCATGGGGTCTGGCATACAGGGAGGCTAGTGGCCGCGCGAAGCCCCCGCAAAATATTCTCAATGGCACGCGCCTGGCTGAGGGGTATACTTCGTCAACGGGGGCCACTATGGATAAGCTTTTGTTGTCACTCTACCCGGACGACATACCCGGTGCGGATAAATCCTACAATCGCAGGGTGCGTATAGCAGCTGCACTCGCACCCTCCGGCAAGGACATGCCTGCCCCCGATAGGGATACAGTTGAACGCATAGTGCGCTCCCTTCCTAGGAAGGCACCGGGTATTGATGGCCTTACATCTGTCATTTTGAGGAGGGCGTCTTTCCTGATCACTGGAAGGTGGGACGGCTCATCGTCCTGCCAAAGGGAAATGGTAAGCCTCTCAGCGACCCGAAAGCGTACAGACCCATAACGTTACTACCCATTCTGGGTAAGATTCTTGAACGTACCATAGTTGCTTGCGCGCCCTGTCTGTACAAAAATATCTCGGAGTCACAACATGGATTCAGTCGCGGATGCTCCACGGTTACGGCACTAAGCCAATTGAACTCGATTGTCGATAATTCAACTGCTCCATATGTACAGCTCATCTTTCTGGACATCTCTGGTGCTTTTGACAACGCGTGGTGGCCCATGATTCTACTTAAACTCAAACAGGGTGGATCTCCACCGAACCTGTATAGAATCATAGTTAGCTATTTTACCAATCGTCGTGTTGGTTTCATCACAGGCACCAAATCTTCATGGAAATCCAGCACCATGGGGTGTCCACAAGGATCTGTTCTAGGCCCTACACTTTGGAACCGCCTCCTTAATGACCTCCTTCTGCTGCCATTGCCCGAAGGAGTGCATCTGATTGCGTACGCCGACGATGTGACTGTCGTTATCGAGGCGACTTCTCGAGCTGAGATTGAGCGGCACGCTGACGTCACGCTGAGGGCTATATCCGGGTGGGGCGCCCGAAACCGTCTGGGTTTCTCACCCGGTAAGTATTTAGCGTTGACTTACAAAGGTAACTTTAAAAGGCCGCCAACCATTCGGATGGACGGCGCCTCGATCGCGCATGTATCACAGGCTAGAGTGCTCGGTGTTACTCTGGACGGGGCTAGGTCCTATGGTCCGCATGCTATTTTAATTGGTGAAAAAGCCGCAAATTGCTTCGGCAAGGTATCGCGTGTCTCAGCCACTAGATGGGGGATCAAGTTTCCGGCACTTAGAGTCCTGTATGCAGGGACCTATGTTGCTACAGTTACCTATGCTGCGGCCGTATGGTACCGACGCTCGTCCAACTTCGTGGTCAAACGAAATCTGCTTAGATCACAGCGGCCTGCATTAATTTTACTGACGAAGGCCTACAGATCGTGTAGTACCGCAGCGCTGCCAGTGCTTGCGGGGGTTCTACCTGCCGACCTGGAGGTCTTTCGTGCTGGACGAATTGCGGAGGAGGGACACCAGCTGGCCATCAGGGAGCGTAAGCAGCTCAAGGAATCGGTGAGGCGGGACGTTGTCTCCCTTTGGCAGGAACGATGGGAGACCTGCCTCGATGGGCAGGAACTACGCAGCTTCTTCCCGAATGTTGTCGTGAGGCTAAAATACAGGTGGGTCGAACCCGACTATGTTACTTCGCAGATCCTCACGGGACACGGATACTTTAGGCAGCGACTTCAAAGGCTTGGACTAAACGAAACTGCGACGTGCCCGTGTGGTGAAGCCGCTGAGGAGAGCCGAGACCACGCACTTTGGGACTGTGGGCTGTATGCCACCGATAGGTGCAAAATGTTGGACTCAATACACTGCCTAGGCCGTGAGGTAGAGGGCCCAGTATTTCACGAGGAATGGGTGAGCAGTAGAGATGCCTTCCTGGCACTACGCACGTTTGCGCATTCTTGGCACGCCATCCGGCGTGAGCTCGAAAACGGGCCGTAAGTGTACCGACGGCTCGCAGGACGTGCAGTACCGTTACTGTGTTGTCAGCCCCATTAGGGGGATAGTGCTTCTTTTCAAGAGTAGAAAGCCAGCCCCGTTGGGGGAGAATTCGGCTGGGGACGGATAAAGAATTTGTAGGGAGTCAAGACAGCACCTGCGGAGAAGTCTATAAGCAGACCGCAACGGGCACTCTCTCGTGATACGGTCAGTACGCCGCGAGGCAGGAATGAGCATGGGAAGGTTGGAGGGAATGTCCCTATCTACGTCTACTTCGTCGCTCGCAACTGTCGAGGACGGACGTGCGCGCGGAGCTCCGTACGATTTTGAGTGCATATTCTGCTATCTTGTTACCTGAGCGATTCGCGAGTTTCGGTCCCTCCTGCTCTCGCATGGGCACTTTCCCGTAAGAGCCGGGCGCCATATTGCAAACTGAGTGAGATAGTGAGATAGTGAGATAGTGACTCGTAGTGTAGTGCGGCCTTACATCGGTGCCTCCTGCTCCCTCTTACGTGGTCGACCATAAGAGGCGTCGGCCATCTTGTGATTTGTACCGCGAGAAGCGAGAAGGAGTTGTTTGTGACAGTGACACTTGACAGCTGTCGGGAATCTGACAGCTGTCACCATCTACGACAGTGACGTTTAACGCTTGACGTTTGTGATACGCGACAGTGACGTTTCGCAGCTTTAGTGATAAGTGACAGTGACAGTGACAATAGTGCGGGTGACCGCTTAACCAATTTGGCGGGTGCGCGCTGTGTGCCTGTGAGCCGGGCGGTTAGCCCGCGGCGCGACTACGCTATAAGACTGGTGAGAATATATTGACTTAGACCTTTTCTGTGCTCCGAGCTCAGTCACTCATAAGCAAAATCGTGTATTTCAAGTATACGCGAACGCAAGGTTTATCCCATCGGTAGGAGGAAAGAAAATCTCAAAAATTTCTTGTTTCATTTTTTGGATCAGAGGAACTCTCCTGGTCTCAGGGAACCCCCTCAGGGGTGTCCTCCCCCCATTGCCCCCCTTTTCACCCTCTGGGAAAATAATTCCTTAATCTATTCCGAGGCTGGAAAAAGCCTGTCAGTCCTCGGTCGGTACCCATTCGAGGGTGACCTCCCCCATTGCCCCCTTTTTCACCCTCTGTGGTAACAATTTCCTTCTTTTCTTTCTTACTGTTTCGGACCGTAGTGAGTCTCACAGTTGGTGGGAGCCCCCCCCAGGGGTGCCCCCCCATTTTCCCCTCTTTTCACCCCTTTGTGAACCTTTCTCCTCAACATGAGTCAGCAGGAAGAGCTGATGAGGAGAATGCTCGAAGAGCAACTGGCGCGCAAGGAAGCGGAACTGCTGGAGCTGCAGGCAATCGCGGGCTTTAACCCCCGCTCGTCGCTGCAACGGACGACGCCATCGTCGTTCGGTACCCCCATAACCAGCCCCCCACCCCCCCCGGACCAGCTGCCGCCGCCCGCAGCTGCGAAGCGACCGTTGACTTCCCCGCAGGAGATCCAGCAGGAAGCTATCAGACGGAGACTCCTGACAGGCACCAGGCCGGCATGCACTCCTCCATTGGGAGGGATTTTTACTCCCCATCAGAGGCGGGAGACCTGGAGAGCCTAGCGACGCTAGACATGGATCCGACCATGACGGCTACCCCGACCGAGCTGCAGGCGGTGGCGGCGGCGCACACGCGCAATATAATGGATGCGGTCAGGTCAAAAACAAGTAAACTAAACAAGGAGGAGCTAATGACTATAGGGGCAAGCTCGGAGCGGTTAGCCTCCATTGTTGCCCAGCTGTCGCTGCGTCTGGCGGCTGCTGAGGCCAAAGCGGCCCTTATGGAACGGGAGTTGGCCCACAAAACGGGCGCCCGATTCGGCGACGCGGGACTCGTGGACGCTATGCAGTGCGCTGCATCCCCCGCCAGGTCCTTCGCCAGCGTACTGAAGTTGGGCAGGTACAGCGACGAGTCAAGAGGATCCCAGCGAGACCGGGCCCAGCGGTGGCCATCTACCCAGCGGAAGATCAGCGTGACAAGATCAAAACGGCCCAAGAAACGAAAGACATCCTGAAGGAATCCGTCAAGCCGGCGGACATCGGGGTCCGGATACACGGGATCAGAACGTGCGGGAACGGTGGGGTTGTCGTTCAGACAGCCTCTCCCAACGCGGTGGAAGCCCTTAGGAGAGCCTTGCCCCCGACGTTGCGCGTGGCCGAGCCCATGGATCGAAGGCCAATGATTTCCCTGGTCGGGGCTGATGGAACTCAAACAGTCAGAACCTGAAGGACAACGTGAACTGGCCAAGGGAAAAGGTATCTGCAGAGATCAGGGCACTGTACCGCAGAAACCGGCACGGAAACCGTTGCATGTGGGTGTGCCAGGCCTCCCCCGCCCTTCGCCAGATGCTCGTGGATAGGGGCAGGGTCTACGTGGGCTGGGAAGTCATCGAAATAAATGACTTCATAGGCGTTACATGCTGCCGCAGATGCCAACAATTTGGACACCCCGAAAAATACTGCCGGGCGAAATCTATGACCTGCGGGCTGTGTGGAGGAGTCGGCCACAAAAATTCCGAGTGCCAGTCGGACGTGAGGCGATGCGCGACATGCCATAAGTTTGGCAGAAAGGGAGCGGCCGACCACGCGACTAACGCGCGTGAATGCCCGGCCCGACGCCATGCCGAGGAGCAGGAGCTCAAACGCATCAACTATGGATAACTCCACCAACGCTTTGAAGATCGGGCAGCTGAACGTGCAGGGAGCTGCCGACGCCACCGCGGCTGTACCCGCCATGGCCAGGGAATTCGGCCTGGACCTGGTTCTGCTACAGGAACCGTACATTGGGGGTAAATTAAACACCCACCCACAACTCCTCGTCCCACCTGGAGGGACAGGCAAGGTCGCCATCTTTATGTCCCGCACCGACATCCCCTGCACAGTTCTGCCACACTTGTCAAACTCCCACTGTATGGTGGCCACCTTGGATGTTGGAAGGCAGGGGGGGCTTACCGTGGCAACATCATATTTCCAGTGGTCGGATTCTGCCGGCCCGTACCTGGCCCACCTGGATCGCGTTCTGAACGCAACGCAAGGAAGCGCCGTCCTGATTGCTGCTGACGTCAACACCCATTCCCCGCTGTGGGGCTCGGAGCCACGGCACTACACGGGCAAGGGGGTGGAGGTGACCAGACGACGGGAGGAGGTGGAAAACTTCATTGCCGGCAGGGGCCTGAATATCCTCAACGTTGAAGGCCATATTCCCACATTCTCCACAACAAACGGCGAATCCTAAATCGATGTTACGCTCGCGAGGGGGGGAGTTCCGGTAGCGAAGTGGGAGATACACCCGGATGCCAACGTGTGTGACCACAGGCTGATTGTCACCACTATTAACTTCACCCGAACATCTGGAGGGAGCAGCCATAGTCAGCCGTCAGAAGAGCCAAGGAGGTTTCGGGAGCGTGGTGCGGACTGGGAGCTCTACCGAGCGGGGATCAGCGAGTCCATCGGACAACTGGACTGGACGAGGGACGCCGGACATCTGTGCCGCTCCCTCACCCACCTCATGGGGCAGGCTGCGGAAAGGGCATTCGGTTCTCTATCTGGCGGCAAACGCGCGAGGGGGCACGAATGGTGGACGCCAGCCCTCGACGAGGCACGACGCGCTCACAATAAGGCTCGCAGAGCCTATCAAAAGTCCAAGTGCAAAAATCTGTCCGATGCCATTCGTGACTCGCTCAAGCGGACACTCAGCGAGTGCAGGCGCCGGTACAGACTCATGATGGAGCGGGCGCTTGACTTGACTTTTTCCGGGAACTCGCAAACTCCGGCAACCGCGATCCTTGGGGCCCTGCGTATCGAATGGCCAACGGACGACATCGCCCACCGTCCAACGTACTATACGCGGTTGAGTACATGGGGGCCCATCCCGGGGATGTGGGGTCCGCCATGAGCAACCTGGTAAATTCACTGTGCCCCGACGACACTCCCGATAACGACAGCCCATACCACAGGTCGGTTCGGCTCATGGCGGCCTGCACGCCCCCGGGCCGGGACGCGCTCCCTCCATCATGGGAGGAAATGCGGGATATAGTCAAGGATCTTCCTAACACAGCTCCGGGAATCGACGGGATTACGGCCCGCATGGTTAAACATGCGTGGCCCGTGGCTGGCTCCGAGCTGACGCGTGTTCTCGGCAAATGCGTAGAGGAGGGCACATTTCCTGATGCGTGGAAGGACGGAAGACTGGTCGTGCTCCCGAAGGGAAACGGCAAGCCTCTATCCGATCCTAAAGCGTATCGCCCCATCACGCTACTCTCGGTTCTGGGAAAAATCTTGGAGCGGGTTATGCTTAGGTGCGCCCCTAACATTCTGCGCAATACCTCCACCTGCCAGCACGGCTTCACCCCAGGTCGTTCGACCTTATCAGCACTGGAGTCCCTTCAGGACACGGTTTCGGCAAGTAGGGCCAAATACGTCCAGGCTATTTTTCTGGACATTTCGGGCGCCTTCGACAATGCGTGGTGGCCCATGATACTACTGAAGGCAAAAAACGGAGGGTGTCCCCCCAATGTATACAGGATGCTGGGCTCATACTTCACGTGCCGTCGCGTGGGGCTCTTTTCGGGGTGCAGGTTCATGTGGAAAACATCCACGATCGGGTGTCCGCAGGGTTCTGTGCTGGACCCGGCTCTGTGGAACCTGCTTATGGACGATTTGTTTAGGCTGCCATACCCAGACGGAGTGCATCTGGTCAAGTATGCTGATGATGTTACGATCCTCGTCGAGTCCAACTCTCGCGCAGGCATTGAGGACACTGCCTCGCGGGCCTTAGACCTGGTGACTGACTGGGGTAAAAGGAATAAACTGGGTTTTTCCCCTTCGAAGTCATCTTCGATGACCTTGAAGGGTAAGCTGCCTGGCCGGCCTCCAACTATAAGACTCGACGGAATCTCAGTTGGCAGCGTACGATCGACCAAGGTCGTGGGGGTGGTAGTCGACACAACGTTCTGCTTCAGGGAGCATGCGGTGTACATTGGGGAAAAGGCCACAGCTGCCTTTGGTAAGATGTCGCGCGTCTCCGCTGCATCCTGGGGAATACGGTATAGGGCCCTTAAGACCCTATACCACGGCACTTTTGCCGCCATTATTACTTACGCGGTGGGGTGCTGGTGAAGACGGGCGGCATTTCACGTGGTCCGCTCCGCATTGTTGAGGACGCAGAGAGCGGCTCTGGTCCTTTTGACCAAAGCCTACCGCTCGGTCAGCACTCCGGCGCTGCCGGTTCTAGCGGGGGTGTTACCCGCCGACTTGGAGGTGACTCGTGCGGGCAGACTGGACAACCTCCGACACCTTAACCGTGATGAGTTCAGAGCCGAGAGGAAGAAAATTTCGGAGGAGACTGTTGCCTCCTGGCAGCAGAGATGGGAGGTGGAGGACAAGGGTAGGGACCTGTTTCGATTCTTTCCGGAAGTGTTGGCTCGCCTCAGGGCGACCTGGGTCGAGCCTGACTATAAAGTCTCGCAAATCCTAACCGGCCACGGGTGTTTCCGTAAGAGGTTGTTTGACATGACTCTTGTATCAACTCCCCATTGCTATTGTGGCGATGGGGAGATAACAGCGGAACACATACTGTGGTATTGCCCGCTGTATGGCGCTGCCCGGGACACGATGCTCGACGGAATCTTGCGTGAGGGGGAGGGCCCAGTTTACTACTGCGACCTCGTCTCCTCGGAGGCCAACTTTCGGCTGCTGCGGGACTTCGCGCACCGGTGGCATGCGAAGCGGTTGCTGCTGGAGATCGCTTGACGGGCAGCATAGGAACCGAGCGAGCGGCGAAGCCGTCACTGTGTTGTCAGCCGCAATCGCGGCCTTCGCTTGTAGCCGCCCCTGAATGGGGAGAGGGCCGGGACAGAATTTGTGGGAGTCAAGATAGTGCACGCCCGAAAGAGCAGTCGCAAGTAAGGCGTGCACCTCCCGTGATTCGGTCTTAATAGCCAAGAGGCTGGGAAGACCATGGGAAGGAGGAGGGTGTCTCTATCTACTGCGCGTTCGACTGTGCTAGCGGACGGACGTGCTTAGTTGCGCTCTGTAGTTTTTATTCCATTTTATTGTGATATTGGTGGTATTTTTTCGGGATTTCGGGAATTTTATTCACGAACCTGGGGGAGCACTGCTCACCAATTATCCCTTACCTTTTTTTTCTGGACAATTTGTTATTTTATTGAGTATTTTGTTGTGTACATGTGCTTATGGACACGAGGTGCCATAAATAGTGTTTAAGTGCGATAATCCGGGTTGTATACCGCGGAAAAGGACTCGCACTAATTGCGTCAGTGTTTTTTGTTAGTTAATAGCTAAGATATTATAGTGATCACCTGAAATTCAGGTTGCTTAGTGAGCACATGGTTAACCTCACTTTGAGGTTAACCACGCGGCCATATTTTTCTCTGCGTGCTATTTACCCGTTCGACGTTTGACGTTTGACGGGTGACAGCTTACGTATGACAGGTGGCACTGACGTACGACACTTGTGTCGCGTTTAGTTGCTGCCGTGTGGAAACAGGGGCGTTTTGAGACGACGCTACCGCTTTGGACGTGAGGGAAGAGATTTTTTTTTTTGTTTTCTTTCTTTATTTGTGTTTTTTGTTTTTATTTTATATAATGTTGCTAGCCACATAGCTCGGGACCAAATTTTACGAGATTGACTTTGGCTGTCTCTGGCGGGTGACAGCTGTCAGTTGTCATTTCGTCTGGCGTTTGCTGACGGCTGACGTTTGACAGCTGACAGGTGGCGGCTGTCGGGAGGCGTTAGCGTCTGACGTTAGCGTTGCGGTTGGTCACCAAGGTTTTCGTGACAGGTGTTGACTGTCGGGAGGCGTTGGCGTCTGACGTAGGCGTTGCGTTTAGTCGCCAGGTTTACGTGACAAAGTTGTGAGTGCAAGTCACGTTTATTGCTCTCGTAAACTTTATAATATTTTTGAACTTTTTTTTTTCTTTTATTGTTTTTTTTTACCGTAAGTAGTGTTATCGCCTATGGACGAAGACGAGGATCTTCGTCGGCAGCAGGCGTTGCTGACTGAATAGTTGGCGCGCAGACGCATGGAGATTGACTCCCTTGAGGAGCTAATGGGCGAGGAACCCTCTGGGTCACCATTCGCTGCGCGAAGTTCTTTGGCTCGGAATCCACCGAAGAACGTGCTGTCGAGTGTTTGTCGCGAACCCCTCTCCGTCTCCCCCAACGACACGCCAAGGGATGCCCCTGTTCCTTCGGGACCTATCCCGGAGATGCAGTCCAGCGGTAAACGCTTATTGAGCTCTCCGGAGGAGGCCCAGGAGGCAATTCGACGCAGGGTGACGCTTAAGAAGTCGACTGCCCCCCCCCATTGGCGGTATCCTTACTTCCGCGCAGGCACCCCCTCGCTCGCATGCGGTGACTCCTGCAACCGGCAGCCCCCCTTCTACTCTGCCACAGAGTAAGGAGGCCATCATCGAGGCCGTTCATCAGGCCGTTAAGGGCACTTCAGCGGTGGCGAACGCCTCAAATAAGTTAAATATTGGGGACAAGGGTGCGATCGCGAGCCATGGGCAGGATGTACTTGCCTTGGTTGCCCAGCTGACTCTCCGGGTCGCAGAGGTGGAGCACGAGGTCAGCGCCACTAAGTTAAGGGCACTGGAGATGGCGAGTGCTGGAGCGGCTCCTGCCGCCCAGGTGTCTGGTGCAGTAGCCTGTCCATCATACTCCAGTGCCCTTAAAATACCCTCGGGCAATCCAACCCTCCAGGTGCAACATCAGGGACCAGCGGTGATTTTCTACCCTGACAGGGAGGACATAAAAACAAGCGACGATATCAAGGGTGTTGCAAGGGGCCGTTAAGCCATGGGATGCGGGCATAAAAATCACCCAGGTGCGCAGAGTCGGAAACTCCGGGGTGGTGGTGAGAACCGCCACCCAGGAGGCAGCCACTCTCCTGAAAAAGGCTGTACCGCCGGGTCTGAGGGTCGCGGAGCCGAGAGCGCGCTTGCCAAAGGTGGCCCTGCGCTACCTTCGCGCTGACCCGGTCGGGGACGACTTACTAGACGAACTGCACCGGATCAACCTGGCTGACGATGCAAGGTGGCCACTAGCTCGGTTCCGGGAGGAGTGCAAGTTTGCCGTCAAAAAACAGCTGGGCCCCAAATTCTTAGTGGTCCTGGAATGCACGAGTGCCGCCCGTGATAAACTGGTCGAACTAGGCCGTGTGTACGTGGGCTGGGACGAGGCCGAAGTGACCGATCACATCAGGTCTACATGTTGCACGAAATGTCAGCAGTACGGGCATCCCGAAAAGTACTGTCGCGCAAAGGAGATGACTTGTGGAAAGTGCGGTGACAACGGTCACAACAGCAAGGAGTGTCAGTCGAGCACCCAATGCTGCGCTACGTGCAAACGCTTTAAGCGCAAGGACGCTCACAGTCACTCTACTGCCTCGCCAAACTGCCCGGCCCGCCAGCACGCTGAGGCACTGGCCGCTAATATGGTCCAGTATGGATAAGTCCTCCCTTATCAAAGTTGGTCAGCTGAACCTACAGGGCTCAGAGGCATCCACCACGGAGTTACTAGCTACGGTTGGTCCCTCTCATAAACTGGACCTGATTTTGGTCCAGGAACAGTACCAGAACCGTGCTGGGATCCTGCAGTGTGGACGTAGCCCTAAGGCAGGATTCGTTGTTTTCAACCGCTCCATTGCGGTAACGCTGCTCGAACATCTGAGTAACGAACACTGCTGCGTGATCCATCTCGCACACGGGAATGTTGGCATGCACTTAGTATCGGCATACTTCCAGTACAAAGACGATATCAGTCTACACATAGCGCACTTGGAATCCGTCTTACAGCGACTCCCACGGGGTCCTGTTCTCATTGGAGTGGACAGTAATGCCCACTCACCTATGTGGTTCTGTGAAAGGTGTCAGTACACCGGAAGGGGACCAGATGTTGAGCACAGGAGGAACCAAATGGAGGGATTTATTCTCTCCAGAGGCTTACTGTTGCATAACGCCCCAGGGCAGCATCCTACATTCAACGGTCCGACGGGAATGTCTAACATTGATCTAACTCTCTCAACTAGAGGAGTTAATGTGTGCGAGTGGACTGTACATGAGGGTGAAAGTATGGCAGATCATCAGCTGATAACTTATGTCATTGCTGGGGATGGTGCGGGGGAGGCGTGTAGCATGTCAGTGACAACCCCTGACCAGTTCAGAGTGCGGGGAGTCAATTGGCCCTCCTTCTGCTCCGCTCTACACGCTAGAATGGGCAAGCTACATCCTGGTCTTTCGGCCTCTGAATATAGCGTGCGCTACTCAGACACCCTCCTCTGCACCGCTAGGGAATACCTGGGGAAACGCGCTAAGGACACCAATGGGAAATACGAATGGTGGTCCCCAACACTGGACGATTATCGCCGCAGGGTATGCCGGGCCCGAAGGATATGGCAGCGTTCCAAGCGGGATGAAAGCCCTCTCCAAGACTCACATCACGATACCCTACGTTCCCTACGGGGCGAGTATAAGGCTGCTATGAGAGCGGCGGAGGTGGAGTTTTTCCGCAAACTGGCTGACTCGGGGAACGATGACCCATGGGGTCTGGCATACAGGGAGGCTAGTGGCCGCGCGAAGCCCCCGCAAAATATTCTGTATGGCACGCGTTTGGCTGAGGGGTATACTTCGTCAACGGGGGCCACCATGGATAAGCTTTTGTTGTCACTCTACCCGGATGACATACCCGGTGCGGATACATCCTACCATCGCGAGGTGCGTATAGCAGCTGCACTCGCACCCTCCGGCAAGGACATGCCTGCCCCCGATAGGGATACAGTTGAACGCATAGTGCGCTCCCTTCCTAGGACGGCACCGGGTATGGATGGCCTTACATCAGTCATTATCAAGTGGGCCTGGAAAGCCACATGGTCGGAGATGCTATTAATGTACGGTAAGTGTATTGAGGAGGGCGTCTTTCCTGATCACTGGAAGGTGGGACGGCTCATCGTCCTGCCAAAGGGAAATGGTAAGCCTCTCAGCGACCCGAAAGCGTACAGACCCATAACGTTACTACCCATTTTGGGTAAGATTCTTGAACGTACCATAGTTGCTTGCGCGCCCTGTCTGTACAAAAATATCTCGGAGTCTCAACATGGATTCAGTCGCGGATGCTCCACGGTTACGGCACTAAGCCAATTGAACTCGATTGTCGATAACTCAACTGCTCCATATGTACAGCTCATCTTTTTGGACATCTCTGGTGCTTTTGACAACGCGTGGTGGCCCATGATTCTACTTAAACTCAAACAGGGTGGATCTCCACCGAACCTGTATAGAATCATAGTTAGTTATTTTACCAATCGCCGTGTTGGCTTCATTACAGGCACCAAATCTTCTTGGAAATCCAACACCATGGGGTGTCCACAGGGATCTGTTCTAGGCCCGACACTTTGGAACCTCCTCCTTAATGACCTCCTTCTGCTGCCATTGCCCGAAGGAGTGCATCTGATTGCGTACGCCGACGATGTGACTGTCGTTATCGAGGCGACTTCCCGAGCTGAGATTGAGCGGCACGCTGACGTCACGCTGAGGGCTATATCCGGGTGGGGCGCCCGAAACCGTCTGGGTTTCTCACCCGGTAAGTCTTTAGCGTTGACTTACAAAGGTAATTTTAAAAGGCCGCCAACCATTCGGATGGACGGCGCCTCGATCGCGCATGTATCACAGGCTAGGGTGCTCGGTGTTACTCTGGACGGGGCTAGGTCCTATGGTCCGCATGCTATTTTTATTGGTGAAAAAGCCGCAAATTGCTTCGGCAAGGTATCGCGTGTCTCAGCCACTAGATGGGGGATCAAGTTTCCGGCACTTAGAGTCCTGTATGCAGGGACCTATGTTGCTACAGTTACCTATGCTGCGGCCGTATGGTACCGACGCTCGTCCAACTTCGTGGTCAAACGAAATCTGCTTAGATCACAGCGGCCTGCATTAATTTTACTAACGAAGGCCTACAGATCGTGTAGTACCGCAGCGCTGCCAGTGCTTGCGGGGGTTCTACCTGCCGACCTGGAGGTCTTTCGTGCTGGACGAATTGCGGAGGAGGGACACCAGCTGGCCATCAGGGAGCGTAAGCAGCTCAAGGAATCGGTGAGGCGTGACGCTGTCTCCCTTTGGCAGGAACGGTGGGAGACCTGCCTCGATGGGCAGGAACTACGCAGCTTCTTCCCGAATGTTGTCGTGAGGCTAAAATACAGGTGGGTCGAACCCGACTATGTTACCTCGCAGATCCTCACGGGACACGGATGCTTTAGGCAGCGACTTCATAGGCTTGGAGGCTTCATAGGTTGAGGAGAGCCGAGACCACGCACTTTGGGACTGTGGGCTGTATGCCACCGATAGGTGCAAAATGTTGGACTCAATACACTGCCTAGGCCGTGAGGTAGAGGGCCCAGTATTTCACGAGGAATTGGTGAGCAGTAGAGATGCCTTCCTGGCACTACACACGTTTGCGCATTCTTGGCACGCCATACGGCGTGAACTCGAAAACGGGCCGTAAGTGTACCGACGGCTCGCAGGACGCGCAGTATCTTTACTGTGTTTGTCAGCCCCATTAGGGGGGTAATGCTTCTTTTCAAGAGTAGAAAGCCAGTCCCGTTGGGGGAGAATTCGGCTGGGGACGGATAAAGAATTTGTAGGGAGTCAAGACAGCACCCGCGGAGAAGGCTATAAGCAGACCGCAAAGGGCGCTCTCCCGTGATTCGGTCAGTACGCCGTGAGGCAGGAATGACCATGGGAAGGTTGGAGGGAATGTATATGCGGTTATGTCGGGCTTGCACTGACTAAAACCGTACGCCGTCTCGGGTCTTAAGACGCCGGGGTGTAAGGTTACTCATAGAGCATATCCCTCGCACCCCGACTGACCCTGGGCCATCTCCGGTTTCGAGATGGCCCCCTTACTTTCTCTCCACTGTGCCCTCTGCTAATCAGAGGGACACGTGGAAAGCCTCCGCACAGCCCTCAACAGGGCCGTCCTCGCCTCGGTCGGAATTGGCCGTAGGCGGCAGCGTCTCTCCCGCCCTAGGAGAGAGGCGCCGCCGCCTCCGTTGCCCAGGGTGCACCGCGTGGAGGTCCCCAACCAAGCACCCCCCCAACCACAACACCACCAACAAAACCAAAACCAACACTAACAACACACAGGCCCCCTAAAAAAAAAAACCCCGCCCCCTTTCTCGTACGTACATTAATAAACAATTGGAGGGCAAGTCTGGTGCCAGCAGCCGCGGTAATTCCAGCTCCAATAGCGTATACTAAAATTGTTGCGGTTAAAAAGCTCGTAGTTGCATTTGTGCGCCGCGCTGCCGGTGCACCGCATTAGCGGTGATACTGACACGTCTGCGGAGCATATCGTCGGTGAGCCGGCGGTAATACGCCGGTTCAATATCAAAATCCTATCGCGGTGCTCTTCGGTGAGTGTCGAGGTGGGCCGACAATTTTACTTTGAACAAATTAGAGTGCTCAAAGCGGGCTCAAAATGCTGCTTGAATATTTCGTGCATGGAATAATAGAATATGATCTCGGTTCTATTTTGTTGGTTTTCAGAACTCCGAGGTAATGATTAATAGGGATAACTGGGGGCATTCGTATTGCGACGTTAGAGGTGAAATTCTTGGATCGTCGCAAGACGAACATCAGCGAAAGCATTTGCCAAAGGTGTTTTCATCAATCAAGAACGAAAGTTAGAGGTTCGAAGGCGATTAGATACCGCCCTAGTTCTAACCGTAAATATGTCATCTAGCGATCCGCCGACGTTACTACAATGGCTCGGCGGGCAGCTTCCGGGAAACCAAAGATTTTGGACTCCGGGGGGAGTATGGTTGCAAAGCTGAAACTTAAAGGAATTGACGGAAGGGCACCACCAGGAGTGGAGCCTGCGGCTTAATTTGACTCAACACGGGAAATCTCACCAGGCCCGGACACCGGAAGGATTGACAGATTAACAGCTCTTTCTTGATTCGGTGGGTGGTGGTGCATGGCCGTTCTTAGTTGGTGGAGCGATTTGTCTGGTTAATTCCGGTAACGAACGAGACTCTAGCCTGCTAAATAGGCGTCGTCATTTCGGTGTGCGTGGCTCCGTCACGCAACTCACTGGCGACGTATTAAAATTCTTCTTAGAGGGACCGGCGGCTTCGAGCCGCACGAGATTGAGCAATAACAGGTCTGTGATGCCCTTAGATGTCCTGGGCCGCACGCGCGCTACACTGAAGGAATCAGCATGTTCTCCCTGGCCTAGAGGCCCGGGCAACCCGCTGAAACTCCTTCGTGCTGGGGATTGGGGTTTGCAATTATCCCCCATAAACGAGGAATTCCTAGTAAGCGCGAGTCATAAGCTCGCGTTGATTACGTCCCTGCCCTTTGTACACACCGCCCGTCGCTACTACCGATTGAATGATTTAGTGAGGTCTTCGGACCGACACGCGGTGGCTTCACGGCCGTCGGCGTTGCTGGGAAGTTGACCAAACTTGATCATTTAGAGGAAGTAAAAGTCGTAACAAGGTTTCCGTAGGGGAACCTGCGGAAGGATCATTAACGTGTAACGCGACGACGCAGTCGTAACGTTTGTCACATTAATAATATCCACAATGTGAGTTTGTACGAACGCTCCGCACCGCGCGTCGGTGTGTCAGTGTTCAGTGTATATATTCACAGTAATATATCTCTATATATTATATAATATGAGAGATGTAAAAATAAGAGACTGACGATTCGAATGAGCCTCTGTGCGATTGATTGCCAATCGCGCTTTGTCACATTTCATATTGTCGTCTCGCGTCGCGTTCGTTATAATTCTACGTAGACTGGTATAAAAATCCGCACCACGAGTCGAATTGAACGCGTTCGTGAACACAAACATGTATACGTGCGAGCGTCCCCGTTTATAAATAGCGGTGGGGTGATGCTTGTGCGTCTTTATTATTAATATAATGTATATTATATATTTTTTTATGTAACACATATTAATCCATAATAACGATATGGGTAATATATAAAACTATTACCCTGGACGGTGGATCACTTGGCTCGCGGGTCGATGAAGAACGCAGTTAACTGCGCGTCATAGTGTGAACTGCAGGACACATTTGAACATCGACATTTCGAACGCACATTGCGGTCCGTGGAGACACATCCAGGACCACTCCTGTCTGAGGGCCGGCTGTATAAATAACAAAAGCCACATTGCGCATTATATCTTTGATATGTGCGCATTTGACGGTTCCGCGACATTTGAACGTTTAAAACGCGCTACAAATCGTTAC